>OX578281.1:17128343-19528343 GCA_951217055.1 Gerris lacustris
TCAAAAAAACTCTAAGAAAAGAGAAGAAATCAGCATATAGTAAAACTGTGGGCTACTTTCGACAAACCATCCAAATATATTTCAAATAAGTACTTTTTGAAATATAGAGGTGTTAATAAAACTAGTCTGTCAATTAGTGTGGCACATAGCTTTCTCGCTTCCTATCGCTATATGTTATCCTATACTATTGTGCAAGGCACACACTGTGGGCAAAACAGTCTAAATAAAATAAAATAAATTAAACAATAATGAGTTGTAAAAGCATAACATCATTAGAGTATTATAGGACGAGAGGAATCTATGTGCCACACTAATTTGTTGAATATTTTTAACGAAATTTAATTATTTTATATAAATTTTCTATTAACATTCTCAAAAATTTTGTGTTACAGGTGAGTCTCATTTGATCTAAAGAAGTTATTAAGGACTATGTAAGTAAAATATTAAATTTTGTCTTATTTGTGTTAACTAACTAACAAGGTGTGTAGAAGTCATACCCGAGTAAGCCTTCCTCACACGCGTAAACGTTACTAACAGACAGAAAATGTTCATATTTTGTTCAATGTAGGAAACTCGCTTCAAAAAATACTTATCTTAAAATTATTAAATTTTAGCTATAAATTATTATTTTTATATTTACTTTAACAAAATTTCGATAAGAACAAAATTAGTATTATAAATAAGCTGTTTGAAGAAGGATAATACCACTATAACTCTGTGGTTTTCTTCTGCATTATCTTTTTTAAAGATAACATTTAAAAAAACTCCAGGGGGGGGGGGGGTGATATTAGTTGCAATAAAATTCCAAAAAAAGGGTAAATTAATCTTTCCTAGGGGTTCCCCTGTTAGATGTTTCCACACCAGAAAATTTAATTAGAGTTTTTTTAAGTATACTTCTTCCTCATTTTTTTCCTCTTTTTTAACGTAAAAGCTACTTAGTCCCTATTAAAAATGGTGCGATTACATCTTTCTTTATTTAAGCATTTTGCTGGTAAAGGGGGCCCCCCCTCGTCAAGAGTTTTTCGGGGCTTGCGGTTTTTTTGCACCCTCTGGCAACCATCCCGGGGTAAAAACCTAAGCAACTTATTTTTTTAATATTTTTGCTCTCGGATGAAAGGATCTTGTTGGTTTTTATGCATTTGGAGAAGCTTCTGAGAGAGAAAAATGTTTCGGATAATAAATCAGACATAAAAGACAAAGAAGTATTAGATACTAAGCATCTCCTTACTTGATAGAAAAAACTAGAAGTTGTTCTTCTTTAAAACTAATGATAAGATACTTTAAAATGTTATTTAATCATTAATATTGAAAGGAAAATAGAACAACTTAGATAGTTTGATGAAACAGAGCTGTTGATTTTACGTATGAATTAAGATTTTGTATGGATTTGTAGTTCTTAAAAATGTTTGTGATTTGCTTTCAAACATATCTCTCTGTTTAATAAATTTAATTTTTAAGTTTTTGGTAGTAACATAATACGAAACGTTTAAATTTTAATTTAAATTAAATTATAATTACTATTTACACCGGGAGACACACAGAGAAAAATAGACTTCAGCACCGGAATTCGAACCACGGGCCTCCTTTATAAAAATCCTTGTAAATAGTAATAATAATTTGATTTAAATTAAAATTTAAAAGTTCCGTAGTATGAATACTACCAAAAACTTAAAAATTGAATTTCTAATTGATTGTACTAGGTACAGGTACTAATTGGGTACTTTATAATTACAAGCGTTATTTTTCGGTCTAGTTCTATTGTCGTTAATGCTGACTTCTAGACTTGTGGAAAAATTTGAAAGCTTAATTCGGGACTAGGTATCGTTATCGACAGAGGAAATTATTCTTCAGTATAGCTTAGTTGGCTAGAGCGTCTTTACTGGAAATAAAGGAGGCCCGTGGTTCGAATCCCGGTGCTGAAGAATATTTTTCTCTGTCTGTCTCCCGTTGTAAGTAGTAATTATAATTTGATTTAATTTATTAAAATGGCCCGGTCCAACAGGAAGGGACAGTCTGCCGAGGACAGATTATCCGCTGCCCGTCAGAACGTGGACAAGATACAGCCTCATTTCTTTCACCTAGCGCTTTATTGTATTATTATCAGCATATCAAGTTCCTCCGACGAAAAAGAATTGCGTGTCCTGCTCGCCCTGAGGCAAGCAACACCAAAAAGAAAATGGGTGTATGAAATAAATGAAAAAAGAGAGGAGTTCAGCGAGTTTTATCGTCTGCGTTGTGAATTGAGTTCATTTGAAGAGGTTTTTCTCCTGTTTTCGAATTTCTCTAGAACAATTCCAGAAGTTACATACTCGTCTAGAACCTAAAATATCGAAATATAGAAGACAAAAGAGGAAGAAAAAAAATATACAGGGTGACCCAGTTTTAATAAGACAATAAAGAAATCCTGATTCTACGGCCCAAGATAAACAGAAAAAATGTATATATGCCTTATGCAATTCTCAATAGTATTCGAGATATTTCGATTTATCGATTTTTTCGATACATTCTTATTTTCTCAAATAAAATGTGTAATAACTCAAAAACAAAAAAAGTTATAGGGTTGCGGTTTGCACCATTAGAAAGAGCATTAAATTTGCATTATAATCACTTATACTATAACCCACATATTATACATTTAAAAAGGAACTAACACTCATTTACAATGTAAAATTAGAGCAGTTTAAAAATTGAGTGATATTGAAAACCACCATAATTTTGTTAATACAATAGTCAGTATTGGAAGTCTGAAGAGCTTAAAAACTGACCCATTTCATTACCTTTAAAATGATATAACATAACCTAAACTTTGTTTAACTTTCCCTGAAATGGACACCACCTAACTGATATGATTTTTCGCAGCTGATTATATTCTTCTTATGTTTCGATATAAATTGAAATGCAAAGTAACTTTAATGGATAATAATAAATTTTAAATAATTTTTAAAATAAGTGTGTGAAAGTCCTTTCAAAAATACCACACCTCCTTGCTGGACCCTGTATATGTGTATTATTTACTCTATAACTATAATCAATTGTAATAATCCGTGGTACCGCATGTTACAAAAGTTTCTTTACTTCAGCGATGGATGCTAGGTTAGGCGTGTCACCAGTACTCTCCTTAGTTATTTTATCTTCTTTCTAACAACGAATGTCTATATTCTGTTCTTTTACCTCACGACGCTGAGTAAACACCGTTTAGTAGGAATTAAAGCAAACTTATTGAAGGTAAATGTTTTCTAGACGTGGCATCATAGTGTTAGGATTGCATTTAATTTTTTTTTTTTAAATTAAATCGGGGATTTTTGATTAAACTTGATTCATCAGAACCACATTTTTGCCCCGCTTTAAATAGGGCCAGCATTTACTTGATTATGTTGTGATCAGAAAACAACAAGTTAAAATGCATTTATGAATAATTTAATGGGTATTTTACCTAGGCATGGAGCTGGAGAAAGTTGGGCTTTATTCGTCGCTGTCACTAAAGTGACACGTATCCAAAGGCCTCTGCCTCTAATGTTGAATAACATAGCATTAACATAATCAATACGGCGTGAGGCCAGCCCTCGCCACATTATTACCCCCTTGGACCCTACAACATTATCAGTATTATACATCGACTTATACTTGTCACAATAATGCTTTTAGTACCTTTATTAATATATTCGGCCATGTTGCGAGAGCTTTAATATTATTATATCGCTGAGTTTATTAAATGATAATGTGAAGTTACCATCTCCATTATTATGTTGTAATTTTGTAACGGGTTGGAAACTTAGTGGAAATAACGGCCATTGTTATGATACAGCAACAGCTATTAAAATAATTTAATAAATCGTGAAAGACTTGGATAGTTTTAACCAACAACGTTCAACTTTTTATTTTTATGATTTTTAATATAAAAACAAATACTATGTTTTTTTTTTACCAATTTACATAAAAATAGCTCCGACTTTTAGAATGTTTTGTTGTTTAATAGGCTCTCTGTATGAACCTTAAAAATCAAATTTTGAGCAAAATATTTTAACCCTAGAATACTAACCATACTTTTTAGGCGCTTAACACTGACCTTCGTAATTTTTACGAGTATTGTATTAGAACGTTTTTTTTATTACGTTTTAATTTTTTTATGGTTTAGTTTTAATTTATTTGTTTATAATAATGTATTTATTAATGATTAATAGCATTATGCTATAAAAATATTGTCACATATTATGAATAATACAAAATCAACTAGTATATTATTTTGAGTGTCAATGAAAAGTAAGAATTTAAAAACCACATTCAAGTATATACATTTCTGATACATTCTACAATATTCTCGTGTAACTCATCCTCTCAAAAGGATTGAAATCGGGATCAATATCAGGATGGTCATTTTCATCATCCTCTGAGACTTCATCTAGTTCTATAGGTGGTCCTCGTCGCTCTCCAAGTCACTTGCTGAGTCTTCCTGCATAACTCGCCAAATCTCGTCAAAGTTGGTGTAAACTGTATAATCCATGACACTATAGAAAATGGAATGAATATTTTATCTAGATAAAATATAATGCGGAAAGAAATTAAAAATAATACAAAAATTGAATTTTCACATAATTACGAGGTAGTAAAGATATAATAATTTAGTGCTGGCTTATCGAAGTACAGTAATTCAAATTTATTAAACACAATAAAATATGCAGACTTAAGAAAATATTACAATTTACATACGAATTACTCGTGAAGAAAACGACGAACGTGTAGTTTTTAAAACTTATTGTTCATAAATCACATTCAAAAAAGTTACGTTTAACACTAACATTCGTAATTATTACGACTAGCTCCATGTAAAAAGGGCGTAAAGCGAACACTAAGATTTTTCTGGCGGAACTTAAGCAAGCTTGTAGGCACGAGAAGAAGGTAAATAAAGCACTGCAGAAGAGTGGGGACTCTGTGTTTTACAGATCCAAGATAGTTCACTCCAAATGGACGATAGTCGTAATTTTTACGAATGGTTAGTATTCTAGGGTTAAAGAGCCAATAATTATAAGGCACATATTGTAAAATACACGTATTTTAGTCGATAAATCAGAAATATTATCCTAGAAGTTTAAAAAAAAGGCAACGCCAGTATAACTTTTAGGTTTCTGCCTTACACTTCAACACTATGAGACATTATTGTTTTATAAGCTATTATTTGCTAACAGAACAACCTAGTTTAGAAAGAGAGGTGAGAGGTGTGGAGAGTGGCACTGTTAGGATCAAGTTTCTAGATCTAAGATATCTAACTTCTTCTTGATTCCTTACTCAAACTTTATCCTAACCAGGTCACTTTCCACACCGTTCTATCTTAATTTACTCTATTCTTTATGTTATATTATTGTTCTAAAATAACTTTTTCCTATAGATATTGTATGAAACCGAGTAAAGAAAAAATTGGCTGGTCTGAGAAAACTCGGATAACCTTTCTTTTATATACATACATATATATATATATATATATTATATATATATATATATATATATAAAAAGAAAGTAATAAAAGATCCGTCTGAAGTCTGAAGCATGGAACCTTAACTGCTAGGCCCATTTCGATTAAATTTGGCAAACATGTTCGAAAAATAGGCCAAATCGATAAATGAATTTCAGCTACAAGTTTGGAGACGGTACTTGTCTAAAACTCCAGAAAAATGTGAAAATTATTTTTGACGATTTTAATTAAAAAAAAAAAATATATATATATATTTTGTAGTCCATTTAAGGACAAATTTATCGAGGTAAGTCGTTTTGCCGGTAAAAATCATGTTTTCGAGATATTGATGAAAATAAATCTGATTTTACTGAAAATCTTTAACCAAGTGTAAACCTTTTATAATATTTTTAAAAAAAATAAATTTATATTATTAGATTTAAATTCCCCTTAACAACCCAACAATATTGTCACCGCAATTTAACTGATATTAACAAATGCGTTTTAATATTATATTATCATCAGAGTTAAGTGTTAACATGTAAGAGTAAAATGTCTTCACTTACTATATTACCTCTTAACACTAACGGTGATAATATCAAAACGCGTTTTAATCATTTTTATTGTACAATTGTGGTTACAATATTGTTTTTATACCTTCAATATACCTCTCTAGTCATTATTATAAATAGGTACCACAAAATCTCAGTCATAAAAACCCAAAATTTTGTATAATATTTACTTTGGAAAATGGAAGATTACCGATTCCGGCAAGCTCTGAGTTCACACATTAAGGTATAAGGTTTATACAGTTGATAGAGCGACACGCTAACACCGTGACATCCTTTGCATGTGTAGTTGTGTAAGCCCTTTGGCAGGCCTAATCTCTCCCCAGGCTGTTGCGCCACGGATAATTATTATAATATCCATGCTTTATTTGCCTTACAAATCTTGCACTCTCAGCAATTTTCCTGACTTGATATAATATGGTTTTTGTGGGCCCATAACCTTAAAAATCTGAAGACAATTTTCATATATACGAGGTCTGATCAAAAAGTATCGAGACTGATTTTATTACTGGACAACGGACTGGAGGGTGAAGATAAGACTGAGCGGACATTGACCTAGTACTACTGCAAAGCCGCACGATTTATCTCACTGCTTCAAACAGTCTCAGTTGGATTCTGTGAGTGATTAAGTAAAACTGTATTGTGTGTTGTGTGAAAATCTTGAACAACGTGTTTGTGCCAAGTTTTGCCAGAAGCTTGGGCGCACCGCTACAGTGACTTATGAAATGCTTTCTTTAGCCATAGTGATGATACCATGTCACGTGCCAGAGTGTTTGATTGGTTTAAAGAAGGCAGGACAAGTGTTGAGAGTGATGAGCATGAAGGACGTCTTTGGACAAGTGATGCTATCAGTTTGTTTTGGACTGTACGGAATTATCCATCATGATTACGCTCCTAGGGGACAAACCATTACTAAGGAGTATTACATTGATATCCCTCGCCGTTTACGCGATGTCATTCGACGTGAAAGACCCGAATTTCGTACCCAGGGAGTTGGAAGCTGCACCACGACAACACGGCTGCACATTCATCACTTGTTGTTCAGCAGTTTTTGGCCAAAAACTCAATTCCTAATGTGCCACAACCTCCTTACTCACCAGACCTCGCTCCGTGTGACTTTTTTCTATTTCCTAAGCAAAAAATGCCACTCAAAGAACAACGATTTCAAGATGTGGACACCATAAAACAAAATGCGACGGACCAACTAAAGCTGATACCGAAAGAAGCTTTCCATAGATGTTTACCCAAGTGGCAGGACCTCTGGCATCACTGTGTTCACTCAGAAGGGTCCTACTTTGAAGGGGATTAAACTGTTATTTCTCTTCTAAATAAATTTTATAGTTGTAATAATTTTATAGTTGTAAAAGCCACCTAAGCTCTCTAGGAGCTGTTTTACATTTTTGTTTTCCAAATTCTGTGTACCAATAGTTGTTAAATGTTTATAAAAACCGGCTAGCTTTTTAAAAACCTAGTTAAGTGTATAAAGTTAATTGTCTAAGTGTGTTAAGTAGACGTGTGTCTCGTAGGATTTGTTTAAAGTTGGTTAGTGAGTTGTTTTGCCTTCTCTTCTTCTTGGAGTTTAAAATTAGTTTTAGCGTTGAGTCCTGACACCACTCTATTGTTTGTTTATTTGTTCACTTGGTGGTTGCTGTCTCGTCTTTCTGCCGTGTTGCCTCTAGACTTGGAGAGTTTGAGTAGAAAATGCTAAGAAGGCACGTTTACTTGACTAGCGAAGCCCGCATTCGACATTCCCAACTCAAATAACTACTTAAACAGGTTTTTTTTACTGTATTTTCCCGTCTAAATGTTGATTTATTGGGTATTTGTTCCCTCTTTAAAAACAATTTCACTAAGAAAACAGTTTCTTTTTTTGTTTGTAAAAACTACCTCTAAATTATTAGAATTTTTTAAAAATAGCTTGTTTAATAATGAATAAATAGTTTTTTTTTATTTTCTTTTTATGAATAATGATGATGATGATAGTAATATAAATCATTTGAAAGTAATTAGTTGAGGTTTGCACATTTAGCTAATTAAAGCAAATCGTTGTGAGAAGATTTTTCTTCACTTGCTTCCCCTATTATTTTAGTATAACCTACCGAAGTCGATTACCATGGATATTGCAAGCAGTGCTTTTTGGAATGATTATCGATTACCATGGATATTGCAAACAGTGCTTTTTGGAATGATTGTCGATTACCATGGATATTGCAAGCAGTGCTTTTTGGAATGATTGTCGATTACCATGGATATTGCAAGCAGTGCTTTTTGGAATGATTGTCGATTACCATGGATATTGCAAACAGTGCAAGTCTTATTGGAATGATTTGTTCAGATTTAAGAAAAATAATCTCATCAAATGTCACATTAAGTAAGACATCTAATGACTTATTTGAAATTTGAGTTCTATACTGACATTGGAAAACAATGCAGGTCGATAGTAAAAAAACCTTGATTTGAATGGCTACAAAACCTACAGTGTACATTTAAATAAATAATGACATAGCAGTAGAAACACAGAACAGACTTCCTTATGGAATTTCCTTGGCGCCCTGTAAATTAATAATAAAAAATACTTGTGGTGTCGCGGGACACCCGGTAGGATGGAAGGTCCTTACATTTTTCATTAAATATAAATTATAAAGTCACACTGCTAAGTACGTATAAGTTGCTAACTACTTATACACGGCGGAGCTAGAAAAGAGACAAAATTAAAAGAAAAGCAATATTTGTATAAGTAAAAGCAAGCGTCTTACAATAAATATGTATTTAATATTGAGAAAAAAGTTAATCATGATGAGTTAATAGTTAAAGAGTATGTTTGTAGTAAAAGTTTTTCGTCTCATTAAATATATTAAATTTTTTCCCGTCCTAAAATTCCTATTTTAAATTTGAAGCTTAGTTTACGCGAGTGTTGAGCGTGAACTCCTGGGTGGATAACGTTATCAACAAACTCAGCCTGGGCATTGGTAAAATGAACATGTGTACCAAATTTCAACTTACTCGGTCATCTTTTACTCAAGTTATCGTCATCGGTAGATTTCGTGACGCTTGGTTCTGTGACGGATATTTTGTGGTGGTCATTTTTTTTTTTTTTTTTTTTTTTTTGATTCACTCCCGGGCTCCAGAACAAGGAACTTCGTTCCAAAAAAAAAAAAGCTGCAAGATCTGTAAGAATAGAAGAATTTAGATAACATTTACTAATCCGTACCATTAAGCTTTCTAGGATATTTTGTTTTAATTTGCGTTAAAAGAAAAACACATTATTTTCTAACTATGCTAATATCCTTTGAATGCTGAATTTGTTACACGATCTTATTTAGCATTAGAGACATTTAAGTGTTAGTAAAATTAGCTAATCTAATTCGAGAAAATTATAACTGCTTGCAATTTACTTTTATAAAAAAATTGTTTGTGCTTGATACACTTGTTTTTCTGTTAATTATTATTAACCTACTTTGTTATTTACTAACTTATTATAATCAAATTGTTTTGACCTTATTTCGATAATTTGATGTAATTATCTCTTATCAAGTTAAGGGATAAGTGGTGTAATAACGTTACGAAGAAAGCAATCAGCCACTCTGTATATTTTAAACTAGTCTACTTGAGAGGTTAATTAGTCTCTCTTAAGTACCCTGTAATAACTAATAACCATTGATGCTCACGTGGTGTAATCTAGTGCTAATTTGGTGTTAGTTATTAGTAAGTATGATTACTGTTGGTATTTGAGGCGCTTCACTGTCAAGTCCAATAGGTACTATATTGAGTAGAATGCTTGGAATAGGCGGATTATTAAGGCTGTGTTGGCAAGCTTAGCCTCTGATGGTTTGATTATAGGCTGTAATTAGCTGCTTTACGTTAGCCATTTCCTAACTCTTTACTCAGATAGGATAGAGAATTATGCTTTTCACTTTTCACACATAATCTACTCGCTCGTGACATTGACGTGACTATATTTGATCGTCCTTTTAGTTTAACACTTTTATTTTTTTTTTTCTTTTTAGCTTAAATATACAGTGGAAAAAGCAAAGAACACAACAATAAAGAATATAATGTGTTCCTGTGAGGGGATTAGAGTTGGTTTATTCAAACTTTTTCTTGGTTCTTCCAAGGCTCTTCTATATTATTCCACGGACTTTAAGAGATTGTGTTTTTTCATATTTTTCCCCTAGATATTTTCATAGAAATTTTCCAAGATTATTCATAATTGTATGTAAGGTGTATTCTTATTTTTCTTATGAATGTTTCCAAGGTAATACCCATTGTGTTTTAGTTGTGTCTATATTCCTTAACTTTTCATACTTTTTTTTATTATCCTTAAGATTTATGATGTTGATATTGAAATCTTCTGAGTGTTTACCATAAATGTTCACTTTAAGCGTTTTCTAAGCTATTATAATACTTATAGTTTCTTTGAATGTTTCCATGTTATTAAGTATGGATTTCATTGCTTGCTTTTTTTTTCAAAATATTATTCTCTTTAGTAACTTGCTCTCCTCTTTTTACCTTCTTGATCTTTTTGATACTTCTTAATGCTTTGTTAGTTTTACAAAATCTCGGTAAATATAAATAATTTACATGCCGATACATTACGAGTCTAGTGCGGGAAGTAGCATTTTGCATGCAAGTGTGGAGTTTGCACCCGAGCGACAGCAAGGGTAGTAGCAGGTTTCGCACGAGTTGCGTACCGTACTTTATCTACGATAGTTGGATTTTAATAATAAATACAGAAAAAGGAACAGTTGCTTTAATTAAACCAACATCAAATTATTTTTGTTAAATGTAAACAAACACGCTAATCGTGCGAAGAGGTGAAGAATTATGAAACGCGCAAGCGCAATGAATACAGCTACGAGTAGAATCATTTTCTAGGCATCTAATCAGAGATAAAAGGTTTATGTTCGTATCAATAGATAAAATAATTTAAAGCATTCGAAGTAACATCTTTGATTGCAATTGTTCTACATTTTTCTAAATAAATGGTACCTGTGGAACTCTTTTCGACTTTCTTCGGCCCTACGAAGCGTGGAAGGGTAAGGTCCTACAGCTGTAGACTGGATTACACTCCTTCTATAGCTTTCTAACTCCCTGTCACACATTTCTGAGTTTTTAAGCGTTACTTTTAGTAACGGTAACGCTTTTTGAGTTATGTGCCATAGCCTAAACATGAAAATGTCAAATTGTTATTTGCATTAAATTACCTTTACTTATTGATCCTCCATTAATTCGTCGTGATTAAGCTAGTATTCACTTTATTGAATCTATTACAGCTATTATTAGTCTGCATCTACAGTCGTTACAAATATTTAAATCAACTTATTTTAATAAACAGCTTGGTTTTCCAGTGAAATTTGCGTCACGAAGTAATTGAAGTCCGACGTTTGGCTTCCACTACTGGAAGCATACTGATGTCTTTTTGTTACTTCAAGTTAACATCACGATGCACCACACCCCTGAAGATGCTTCCAGTAGTGGAAGTGAAACTTCGGACTTCAATCCCTTCATGAGGAGGATATCACCAGTAAAACCAAGCTGTTTATTAGAAGTCTACCCACGGAAGCCTACGCACCAAGTCAACTTGTTTTACTTACACCATAATTCTCTTATCACCGGTTATGGTCAGTTCTCATTTGATTTAGTAGCGCCTAAGCTCTGTTGTGGATATTTCATTATTTACTGTTATATTCTTTTTATATTCTTTTTAATACTGCTCTTTTAAAAAAAATAAATACTAGAAATATATATTCGTGAAGTAAGTTTTTTTTAGTAATAAATGTATAAAGGCTAGGGGAGGGGGGGATCTGAGTTCACAGAGTAGATTTGTGCAAAAATAGGGGTTTTGGAATGCTATAGGCCATGATATATAGGCGAGCCTTGCTAGGGGTAGAGGAGGGCCAGTACAGAGCGGTACAGATTCCTTGTAAACCATGGGGGTGCATAGGGGTCCATTGCCCCTCCCTAGAGCTACGTCTCTGTGATTTATACAGCGGGATCAACTCGCTTGTAAGGCCTCAAGCATGTACCTAAACTCTACGCTTCTGTCTAAATTTCATTGGATTTGTTTAAAGAAACAAAAAGAAGTTACAATAAATATATATTTATATACATACATATATATATATATTATATATATATATATATATATATATATATATATATATATATATATATATATATATATATATATATATATATATATATATATATATATATATAATTAATTTGTTTATAATATAAAATAAAGTTAAACCGAAATAGTTTTTGAGAATGCTTAAACCCTGTTATCCCACATTCGCTATGTTTGGTAGTCGTGCACTCGAAATTCTTTGTTCTTTTTAAAAAAAAACACACTCCCGTTAAAAAATCGTTAATATAAGGGATTTATCAGGTTAGATAACCTAATAAAAGCATAAAAACAAATACTTATATTTCATAGCTATAATATAAATTTATTGGCTACGAAAGAAGTAGTTGATTTATAAATGCGGATTAAGCTAAACCTGCATAAGACACCCACACAGAGCCGTTGCTAGACGGTGGCGAGGAAGTACCCTGCCAATTTTTTACAAAAAAATAATTTTTTAGAAATTTCTTGGGTGCAAAGTTTTTCCAAAAAAAATTCACATTCTTTACAAATTAAAGTTCGCGGTATGGTTAAAGGTGGTTATAGGTGGTTCGAAATAATAATTCCAATTTTTTCTCCAAAAGGAAAAAAAAAATTATTTTTTTTCCAAAGAACAACTCAAAAATTTTCCAACAATTTGAGGTGGGTAAAGGTAGTTCGAGGTGGTTGGAGGTTGTTATAGTCACATCAACCACCTCTTACCATCTCGAACCACCTTAAACCATCTCTAACCACCACCCAAGGATATACCATCTTCTTTTTTTCTAAAAAAAACCCATTTTTTATTTTTTAAAAAACAAACTTTTTCCCAACAAAAAAAAAACTTCGAGGTACTTCGAGCTGGTTTAAGGTGGTTAGAGGTGGTTGTAAGTGGTTCGAGGTGGTTTTAGTTTGCTATAGCCACACCATCCACTTCTAACCATCTCGAACCATCTTGATCCATCACCACTAATATTCCAAAGAATATGCCAAATATTCTTTCTGAAAGATAAATTCAAATTTTTTTTTTTCTAAAAAGAAAAGTGAGATGGTTGAAGCTGGGTTGAGGTGATTAGAGCCACCCTAACTACCTCTAACCATCTCCAAATACCTCAAACCAATAGCATGAAAAATTCCAAATTTATTTTCCGGCAGAAATGGTGATATTGCTTTCATTGAACATTGCTTCAAGCTGACCATTAATCTTCATCAATAGTCAAGTTAAATTATGAAATATCATCTACATAAAGTATTAATTATATTTTTTTTTGCAATTATTTTAATTTATCTAAGATTTCACATTGTGAAATCTCTCTATTAATTATAATAGGTATATACTTATCTTTACTCCATTATCTATGCAAATTATTATAAATAAATGTCACATTGATAGCTAAAATATGATAAATAAATTATAATCCATCTGTTGAAAAGTAATAATTCTAAATGGATGTAGAGGTTGTTAATTATAATTTTCCTAATTAAATTCAATTTGCAGAATGATTGGCCTTAGTTTTTTTTCTCGGATTCCCCCCCCCCCTCCTTCTCCTTCTTTTGCTTCTGGTTGGCTAAAGAAAGGAAGAGGGGAGAAGGGAAATAAATGAAATTAGTCAACGCTGTAATTGGGTTAGCGTTATTTTAGACTGTTTGAGACGGGCTTACCCTTTCCTGTCATTATATATATTTTTTATTTTATTTCTAATTATCATTATTATTAGATGTACATATATTATTAATTCATCGCCTGAATTTCATTAAAATAATATTAATAATTCTTTAAAAATGTCAAAATAATTACTATTAACTATTTGAAAGAAAAAATAGTTTAACTAAATTGATTACGATTTCCGCTTTAGCTATTATTTTCAATTATTTAATCCCAGTAGTTTAAAATAATAAATAATTTTATATGTTTGAAATTCTAATTCCCACAAAAGGAATTTTGGTTTTGAATTAGTATACATAATGAAATGTTTTTTTATTTTTATTATTATGTATTAAATAATATTTACATATTATGGTTTTTTAAAAAGAACCAGAGGCTAAGAACGAAAATTACTTACAAAAAGAAGTGAAGTACCAACAAAAACAGTTGTGTAATTAAATAATCCAAGTCATGCGTAAAAGTTGTGAGATCATAGGTTTAGCCAAGACTCCCTCGGTCCAAATAAGTTGTGCTAGGTATAATACCGGATAAATTAGTCCTAGTAGAACTTACTTGGACAGGGGGAGACTTGACCTAAGATCTCATAACTTTTTACGCGTACTTGGCATATTTTTTTACACAGGTAGTTTTGTTGGCATTAGGTTTACTTTCAGTTTCACGCTTCCTTCACTTAATAATCTTCCCAAAATAAGTCAAGGGCCAAGAAAGACAAGTGTTTCAATTGAAATGTAGAATATTATACCTTCTATATTGAATATTGTACGCCTGACTGAGTCTCAGACTATTGTGGTTAACACAAAGAGTTAAAAAGCTGGATTTATTTAATAATACAAATGCAGTGTTTATTACTGTGACTATAACTGTTTTTGTGTAAAATATTAGATTCAACGTGCAATATTAAGCTATCATTAAGTAAATTATAATAAATAAATAAATAAATAAATAAATAAATAAATCATTAATAAGTGATCATAAGTTAAATCATTAAGTATGATTAACATATTATGACTTATGAAATATTAACATGGAATTGACCACCAACTAGGCCAGCTGATAAAATATAAATATTTCAAAATATAAACAAACTCTTTCCAATTTTTAAATAACTTTTCTACTTCAAAATATAAACGCTTATAACTTATGAACTATTAAATTTCTTTTGATCGGGCTAGTTTCATGTTTTCCTTATGACAAACCTTTTCAATCGATACTTCATTTTCTGATAATGCCGAATAAGTTTCAAAATTATTTTGCGTTAAAGTTTCACAGTTAAAAATGCGATATTTTTAAAATAGCGGGAGTTATCCAATTCAGAGTAAATGTTTGTCTTATTAGATGTAAATTTTAGCACAATCGTAAAATATTTGCTGAGCAAAATGGGTAATGATGATTAATGATCAAATTAATGATTTCCGAGTGGCACAACTACATGTAAGAACTGATTTGTGTACTGAGTTTAAACTCTCTAGCTTATAAACTGGGGGAGTTTTACGTGACATAGAAATCAAGCTGATGATCTTAAAAACAACCAAAAAGAATAATTCCGTTGAAATCTTGGTGTCTAATTTTTGTGGGGGTAAAAGCAATACGATTCCTCTATTCCTTCGAAGAAGGTGAGGAAAAGTAAAAAGAGGAATTGAGGCCAGACCGATCATTTAAAGCTGGGAAGTCAATACATATACTTGAGTAAGGTATCCTCTTTTGGATTTAAGGACCAATTAACAAAATATATATCCAATTTCCGGTGGATAAACTTTGCATTTCCTAGAAAGTTTACATTTTCGAATGTAAACTAAATGCTAACGACTAATTAAATGGATTTTGCGAATTATAATCTATCCATGTGGAGAGGATGGTATATAATTATGGTGTGTATATATATATATATATATATATATATATATATATATATATATATATATATATATATATATATATATATATATATATATATATATATTATAAAGACATAGTTCTATAAAAGTTTATAAAATAGTTACATTTTATAGAGGATATACATTATTTCCTCCCAAAAAGGTTTTTTTTTCATACTTTTATTGCACGAGAAAAAAAGTATTGACTTTGTATAAAACATTAAAATTAGTGTTGTTTTCCCATCTTAAATTATGCAGGATTTTATTTCCGCTCGGAAACCGTTGAAATGGGCCGTTTTTATTTTTACACAAAGCCGAAATGCGAATGCGGTCGTTGAGGATTTTTTAATTAGGAAGGTGGAAAAGAGAAAGAGAAAAAGTTTAGGATGGACCCAAAACGGAGGAACCATTGAAAATTAAACTCACCCGTGGGAACGAGCCATGGGGCAACAATAAAGGTAAAAAGTCTCGTTTAGTTAGGCCAATCCACCCCTTCTGTTAGAGTAATAGAAGTACCCTGTTTCTAGATAATTCCTAAGGTAGAAAATGCGCCTCATTTCAAGCCGCGAAACTTCCCCAAAGGGTTGAAAATTACATTTGGGAGTTTGATGCACGTAGGGGTGAGTTGTCGACATGCAATGTAAGCAAGTATGACCATTGCCCATATATCCTTTATACGTCACTGTACACAATTCTCCTCAATATATCCCATGAGAGCATTTAGAAGGTACAATGAATGTATTTGACCCCTCCCCCACACGTCGCAACGATCCGGTTCAGGAGGACTTTCTATCCGCGTTCGCTTAACGCTTCAATTATCCTCGACCCCCACAAAACAAAGCATAAATTAACCGGTTAATTTGTATTTCCCAAAACTCTCTCTTTTCCACTCTTCGTTTTCGCTTGTGATACAATTTTTCGATAAATTGATATTTTTCATATCAAGTACGTGCTAAGCTAGTAAAATATTTTGAAAATAATTGGGAAAAATGCATGATTGTCATTCATATCCTGTATGCTAAGGGATATTCATCGAATTTTAATCAGTCTTTTTCTAGCTTCTCACTTAAAGCTAATCAACCTATGTTGTGTATAATTGATAATTTCGGACCTGTTCGAATGTTTCCCCTCTTCGACACTGATTTTCTCTTGTTCATGAATAAATCCTCTGCTCATTTTCTACCGAAGCATCCACCCATGGCACCATGGTATTCTTTTCCTCCTCCACCCATAGCTAATTTAAAATGCTTCAATTCCTCCATAATTGACAAATCTCCTGACTCCCGAAGCTCTTTCATTTGAATCAGCACGTTAGAATATTAAAGTGACGGATCGCGATAGATTCCGATTAAATTATTAAGTGTGATTTCAGGTGGTGGATCAATAGTTTAAATTGTCCTGACGTTATTCTGTCAATATTATTAGTCACAGGTAATATTCATGAGAAGTAAATTCACGATGACATTTAATTATTTTCTCAATTTTTCCATCTGAAAATTTAAATTTCAGATCTAAATGAGATTTTTTGATCAACATTTTAATTATACAGGGTGCTGCACGGAAACTTGCTGATTTGAAAGGTTAATAATAAAAAAAGTAGTAGAGATATTATTATAATTCCCATTACCTCTTGTCATACATCATCTGATTTTATTTATCTTTTATCTAACGGTTTTAATGATATCATCGCCCAAGTGACGGCTTCCATTGTCAATGCATTGAGCTACCCGATTTTTGAAGTATTGTTCAAATGTTTCGAGCATATCGACGGGTATGTTGGTGATGGCTTGGCCTATGCTGTCCTTCAGGTGGGGTAGGGTCCGTGGGCGATCAGTATAAACAAGATTGGAGATAACTCCATGAAAAGAAATCACAGGGAGCCGAATCGGGCGAGCGCGCGCCGGCCACGGAAGGTCGCCTCTCAAGATTTTCAAATTTTCTGACTTGGCACTTACGCAGCACAAATAGGTTAAACCAGTAGTATGTTTTTGGTGATACTGGCCAGTCCAGTACTGGCCCATTTTTATATACGGGAAAATACTGGCCCAGCCTTAGAGTGGCGCGCATGCGCAGAACGATGGCGCCACTCGAGGGCAAGCTCGGGCCCGCCCGCGATGTGCGTATCGCCCCCCGCCCGCGCCCCGCGATGTCGATATCGCCCCCGCCCTCGTCCCGCGATGTAGGTATCGCCCCCCGCCCCCAGTTATATTTTTGAGCCTCTATACGAGGATTCTGGCCCAGATATGTCAGGGGATTCTAGCCCAGATCAGCACTAGCCCAATTTTATACACGGGAATTCTAGCCCAGATATGTCCGGGGTTTCTAGCCCAGATCAGTACTGGCCCAATTTTATATACGGGAGGTTCTAGCCCAACACCTGGCCGCGATGTCGCCCCCCGCCCGCGCCCCGCGATGTCGATATCGCCCCCGCCCTCGTCCCGCGATGTAGGTATCGCCCCCCGCCCCCAGTTATATTTTTGAGCCTCTATACGAGGATTGTGGCCCAGATATGTCAGGGGATTCTAGCCCAGATCAGCACTAGCCCAATTTTATACACGGGAATTCTAGCCCAGATATGTCCGGGGTTTCTAGCCCAGATCAGTACTGGCCCAATTTTATATACGGGAGGTTGTAATTTCATATCGGAAGTCCGTTAATGATTTCAAACCTGTTTGCTATCCCTCTTATAAAAAATGGACTCCTATAATTAAGTCAACCTTGATCCTATCCTGTTTTATTTTGCACCTGTTCCAAGTTAAAAACGGACGGGAGAATTAACTGATATTCCGATGACCCTCTCTAATCAGCTCTGAATACATTTTTTCATCCACCTGATCCCTTATTTTATAGTAAAGGAAATAGACTCAAAAGAATAAATTAATATAATAGAATGTGTTTATTTATACCTATAATTACATTCATAAATAATAAATTAATTACATTCTACATTTTAAATAAAATAAAATTTACTATAAAATATAATGCATATGTTAAAAAAAAAAAAAAAAAAAATTATTTAAAAAAAATTAATAATCATTCTTTCGTTACTTTTTTTTAAAGCATTATACAAAGTTCAATCACTTATACACTAATTTTCGAAATTATTTAAGGGGCAGCTCGAAGAAGACCATGAGTGATGAGATGAAATATTATCACAATTTTCCCAGTCATTGATGAGGGTATTACAAAAAATACACCTTGTATATCCTGCATGCCAATGGGTCAGTCCAAATTCCGCCATTTTCTCCGGGTCTGTATTTTGTACGGTCCAATTTCTAAAAGTCAAGAGTCTAGTGGTATAATCATGTAGACTTAAACTGTTGTCTTTACACCAGTAACTGAGTACCATAGCTCTGGACACGGCTGATTTATTTTGACTGATATTATATTTCTTGATCAAACTGGTGATAGGAGGACATCTTAACTCATCCAACAGGTAAATTTGATGCGATGTATACAGTTGTTTTATATATGATCCTTTGGCGAAACCTTTCATGAAAATGAAATCGTATCGCGAAAGGAAAATATCCACTAATTGATAGAGGAGATTCTTCATATATTCTTGATTATATGTGCAAGGAGACCAGCGATAACGAATTTCGGGTAATCTGATCTGTTGTCCACTCGTAAAGAAATTTTGGTATACGATTTTCAATTCGTTCACGTCTACTATGGCAATCTCACGTACATATTTGGTACCATGATAAAACTGAATATCCAATACGGCGGCGCAACTTTCACTCGTGCAGTTATTATTTTCGGTTGGAATAGAGTATGAAGACGACATGTTTCTTAAATAAACCCTTGACATAAACTGATTGCCTGTCCCTCCGTCTGTGACCATTTATACCACTCGATGGATCATTCCGTCAGAGGGTGTGTACTGTATGAGTCTGTCGTGTAGAATTAAACAGTAGGCACTTGTGATTGCGGGAAAATTCTCTCTCGCCGAAAACTCGAGATGTACGTCTATCGCAGACGATTTTATCGCATCTCTTTGCTTACTGCAGTCGATCACTATTATCGGAGCCAATTTCTTAAACTCTTCCATGTTTAACAGTGGTTCTGAATTGTCCTTGTGGTAGTAGGAAACTTGAAATTGTGTATACATTTCGTACAGAAGAGAGTATCTGTTGTCATGGAAGACTATAATTTTGAACTTATTTGGGACGGGTCTGTCACCTTTTTCGCCATTAAACGAAATAAAAAAGTGTTTACTATTTGAAGTAATTAAATTGATTTCAAACCTGTTTGTTATCCTGGACTCATCATTATTAAAGACTTTCATTTTGAACTTATTCAATTAAAAAATAAGTATAAACTCAGTATAATCTCAGTCGGGAGCTTCCCCTTGATTTCATATCTGTTTGATATCATGGAGTTTTCATTATAAAGACTTCCATTTTGATTTTATTCAATTAAAAAATAAGCATAATCTCAGTCGGGAGCTTCCCCTTGATTTCAAACCTGTTTGTTACCTAAGATTAATCACTTTTAGGTAATTAATCACTGTTAGGTGCCTGAGGTTGGGCAACTATCTCCTCCCCTCCATTGTAATTTTAACAGTATAAATCCATTGCATTTTTAGGATAAATAAATAGTTGAGTAGTATAAATAACCAGTATAAAGTTGATCAGTATAAATAAATATTGAAATGGGAGTTAAAGTCTACGTTTTTAAAGTTTTGATTTGTGACACTCAGTCATATCACTACCCCACAGTCAAAACTTTAAATGCAAAGACTGTAGATATTTTCAGAAAGAGAATAATTACATATCAATAAGTTTATATTTAATTATAAACATATATTTTATTATGCTTAATTATAAACATGTATTTTATTATGTATCATTAACGGTGGGATTTGCCCTAAAAGTGTTCAATCTTAGGTACCTAAAAGTGTTCAATCTTAGGTACCCAACAGTGTTCAATCTTAGGTACCCTAACAGTGTTCAATTACCCAACAGTGTTCAATCTTAGGTACCTAAAAGTGTTTATTCTTAGGTACCCAACAGTGTTCAATCTTAGGTACCTAAAAGTGTTCAATCTTAGGTACCTAAATGTGTTCAATCTTAGGTACCTAAAAGTGTTTATTCTTAGGTACCTAAAAGTGTTCAATCTTAGGTACCCAACAATGTTCAATCTTAGGTACCCAACAGTGTTCAATCTTAGGTACCTAAAAGTGTTCAATCTTAGGTACCTAAATGTGTTCAATCTTAGGTATTTAGGTACCTAAAAGTGTTCAATCTTAGTACCTAAAAGTGTTCAATCTTAAGTACCCAACAGTGTTCAATCTTAGGTACCCCAACAGTGTTCAATTACCCAACAGTGTTCAATCTTAGGTACCTAAAAGTGTTTATTCTTAGGTACCCAACAGTGTTCAATCTTAGGTACCTAAAAGTGTTCAATCTTAGGTACCTAAATGTGTTCAATCTTAGGTACCTAAAAGTGTTTATTCTTAGACACCTAAAAGTGTTCAATCTTAGGTACCCAACAATGTTCAATCTTAGGTACGCAACAGTGTTCAATCTTAGGTACCTAAAAGTGTTCAATCTTAGGTACCTAAATGTGTTCAATCTTAGGTACCTAAAAGTGTTCAGTCTTAGGCACCTAACAATGTTCAATCTTAGGTACCCAACAGTGTTCAATTACCCAACAGTGTTCAATCTTAGGTACCTAAAAGTGTTTATTCTTAGGTACCCAACAGTGTTCAATCTTAGGTACCTAAAAGTGTTCAATCTTAGGTACCTAAATGTGTTTAATCTTAGGTACCTAAAAGTGTTTATTCTTAGGTACCTAAAAGTGTTCAATCTTAGGTACCCAACAATGTTCAATCTTAGGTACCCAACAGTGTTCAATCTTAGGTACCTAAAAGTGTTCAATCTTAGGTACCTAAATGTGTTCAATCTTAGGTACCTAAAAGTGTTCAGTCTTAGGTACCTAACAATGTTCAATCTTAGGTACCCAACAGTGATCAATCTTAGGTACCCAACAGTGTTCAATCTTAGGTACCCAACAGTGTTCAATCTTAGGTACCTAACAATGTTCAATCTTAGGTACCCAACAGTGATCAATCTTAGGTACCTAAAAGTGTTCAATCTTAGGTACCTAAATGTGTTCAATCTTAGGTACCTAAAAGTGTTTATTCTTAGGTACCTAAATGTGTTCAATCTTAGGTACCTAAATGTGTTCAATCTTAGGTACCTAAAAGTGTTTAATCTTAGGTACCCAACAGTGTTCAATCTTAGGTACCTAAAAGTGTTCAATCTTAGGTACCTAAATGTGTCCAATCTTAGGTACCTAAAAGTTTTCAGTCTTAGGTACCTAACAATGTTCAATCTTAGGTACCCAACAGTGATCAATCTTAGGTACCTAAAAGTGTTCATTCTTAGGTACCCTTCAGTGTTGGCAGTCAGATTGGCCAACCTAAAGAAAAAAAAAAAATGTCACTACCCCTTGGTTACATTGTCTAATGGTTAGGTCTACTCCTCTTGCTTTATAATAAGCAATCATTATGTATACTGTTAAAAATACACTGGAGGGAAGGCTCACGACTGAGGATAACGCTTATATAATATTATTTACTGATTTTTTAATTGAATGAGTTCAAAATGGAAGTATTTATTATGACAAGAGAATAAATTGGATAATAATAAATGTATATTAGAGGAAACAAATTGTAAACTGAGGCTTCCCCCCCCCCCCCTTGCTTTATGTACTACAGTGGGGTCTTTATTTGATTGTGCTTTTGTTAGATTATAAAGCTATTTGTATTTAAATGTAATTAAGATATGTAAAAACAATAAAACCCTGTGTAATGCGGTAGTAGGTAACATCAAGATTACAAGGCTCATCTAACAGGCTATGCGCCAAATCCAACACTTTTGTGTTCATTCGATGGTGTTTTCGCTACATGTGATAGGTGACAGTTAGTACTCCAATCTATACCGAAAGGGCGCTTAGTATGCACGTAGCGATCGGCGAAGAATCGCCTATTACCATCATTTTGTCACACAATGTCTCGAAAGGTATACAAACGATTTTTATACTCCGAAGAAGATTTAAGAAATTCATTGCAAGAAATAAAAAACGGGATGTCTTTTAATAAGGCATCAAAATTATTTTCAATACCTAAAAGCACACTACACAACAAAATAAATAATAAAGTGCCGTTGGAAAGAAAAATGGGACGTGAAACAAGCTTGACGAAGAGCGAAGAACGAGAAATGAAAAATAAGTTACTTCAAAAAATTAAACCAGGCTCATTGTTACGTCCAAAAGATGTTAAAGATGCTATTAAAATGGTCCTTAGTGAATTTCCCAAGAAAAACGTATTTGCAAATAACAGCCCCGGAGCCAAATGGTTCAAACTATATATTAAAAGACATCCGGATATACTAAAGAGGAGCACAGATGTTATTTCAAGAGATCATGTTACAGTAAACAAAATCAGTGAAAAAGAAATAATGGATACTAAACCAATTGAATTTGTATCCAAACGTGTTAAACTCTATCATCCATTGGAAACAATGAAGTCGCATGGTAAACTAATTAATCATGATAAAGGGAAAAAAGGAGAGTCAGAAAAGGAATCGATCGCTGCTTCTTCTAAAGACATAAAGAGAGATGCAGGAGAACCAGCTCTACATATCGGGGACTCACATTCATCGCTCTTGGATAATGATATGGAGGCAGTAAGGAGATCGACCGTTGGCTCTTCTAAAGACATAGAGAGACATCCAGGAGAACCATGTCTACACATAGCGGACTCAGATTCATCGCTTTCGGATAATAATATGGAAAATGAAATGGAGGCAGTAAGGAGATCGACCGTTGGCTCTTCTAAAGACATAGAGAGACATCCAGGAGAACCATGTCTACACATAGCGGACTCAGATTCATCGCTTTCGGATAATGATATGGAAAATGATATGGAGGCAGTAAAATCAAGAAAGCCATATCTAAATAATGATTCTGATTCTTCCGAAAATGATGTGGGAAATATATACTCAAACAAATATTTAAACCTTATTAATTCTACATATGACTATAAGTATAAAAAAGGTAGATATGATAACGCACTTAATCCAAATAGGTGTTTCGATCCCTCTGCAGGAAATGAATCATGTTTAAGCGATATTCTTAACATGATATACAGGCTTGAACTTTATTGGGATGATGAAGAAAAAACGGGCAACCTTCATACAAAAGAGGTGGAACATATAATTAATTCTTTAAGGAGTCTGGGTGTAATATATTAATAAAAAAAAAAAATAAAAAAAAAAAAAAAAAAAATAAAAAAAAAAAAAAAATAAATAAAAAAAAAAAAAAAAAAAATGTAAGTTATTACTGACTGATATTATTAATTTCGTTATATAAATGTAATCACAGAATAAATTGTAAATCTTCCTATAATTTTTTATATTCTTCTTTATTTCAGAGTTTATTATTGTACATTTGTTTTGTATAAATATAAAATTAAAATCTATTATTATTATTATTATTTTTATGTTCCATACTTCCCCTCTAACCTTTACACTTATTATAAAGAAGCTAAGGCTAGATATCGAAAATATATCGGAGGTGGATAGTAAGTGAAAGTAGCAGTTAATAAATAGTTTGTACTATCTTTACCAATAAATAATAGTTATGTAATTCCATCCGGAGACCTCCCAAAAAATATAATAAATTTAAGTAAAATTGATAAATAACGACTCTTAAAATTTGTCAAAACCATTTAAATAGATTCTCTGGGGTCATACGCCAAATGACTCTGAGGTCATGCGCCAAGTGCTACGGGCCTGTGCTCTTCGAAATTGATTATTGTTTGCGGCCGTCGGATGGTATAAAAAATAGAGTGACCGTGTTTGAACCCAGGACCTCTGGACTGGCAGAAAAAATAATAAGAATAAGAATATATATTATGTTATTAAGACCAAACCTGTTTAGCGGTCTCGACCTTCAAGGCCCACAGCTGTTTAAACCAGTTCAATTAATACAGGTCTTCCATGTAGGCTAATAAAGTCTTGTTTTTTATCTCTACTCAATTCTCAATTACAATTGAAACCATATATTTATTATTTTAACACCCAATACAATTAGTATAATAATATTATGGGATATTCAATATTTCGTTCAATACACAAATAATCTTCTTAATTAATCTTACATTAAAATTTAGCTAAACATATACATTTAATTTACTTTATTTTGACATTTAATTTTAAATAATTCTCCAAGTAATGTCCATTTGTAACTATAAGGAGCTGGTGGAACCAGTGCCGGATTTACGGTCTTAGGGGGTCTTTTTTTAAACCTTTGCGTCCCATGAGACTGCCTACGTTAAACTAATTGAGTAGTAATAATTTCCTTATTTATATATAAGATGGTTAATTAGAAGAGCTAGAAACTCCCGTTCAAATTGTATCTAGTTTTAATCAGATCCGAAAGTAAACCTTTGCGTCCCATGAGACTGCCTACGTTAAACTAATTGAGTAGTAATAATTTCCTTATTTATATATAAGATGGTTAATTAGAAGAGCTAGAAACTCCCGTTCAAATTGTATCTAGTTTTAATCAGATCCGAAAGTAAACCTTTGCGTCCCATGAGACTGCCTACGTTAAACTAATTGAGTAGTAATAATTTCCTTATTTATATATAAGATGGTTAATTAGAAGAGCTAGAAACTCCCGTTCAAATTGTACCTAGTTTTAATCAGATCCGAAAGTATACCTTTGCGTCCCATGAGACTGCATACGTTAAACTAATTGAGTAGTAATAATTTCCTTATTTATATATAAGATGGTTAATTAGAAGAGCTAGAAACTCCCGTTCAAATTGTATCTAGTTTTAATCAGATCCGAAAGTAAACCTTTGCGTCCCATGAGACTGCCTACGTTAAACTAATTGAGTAGTAATAATTTCCTTATTTATATATAAGATGGTTAATTAGAAGAGCTAGAAACTCCCGTTCAAATTGTACCTAGTTTTAATCAGATCCGAAAGTATACCTTTGCGTCCCATGAGACTGCATACGTTAAACTAATTGAGTAGTAATAATTTCCTTATTTATATATAAGATGGTTAATTAGAAGAGCTAGAAACTCCCGTTCAAATTGTACCTAGTTTTAATCAGATCCGAAAGTAACCTTTGCGTCCCATGACACTGCATACGTTAAACTAATTGAGTAGTAATAATTTCCTTATTTATATATAAGATGGCTAATTAGAAGACTTTAAGAGGACTATATCTTTTTTATTTAAAATAATATTAATGTAATGCGTTTTTAAAATATAATGTTTACTTATACCCAACATAATCATCAATCTCTTATCTTAATACATGGTTTAAAAAGAAATAACTAAAAATGTTACTAATAAATCTATGTTTAATAAGAAATAATTAAAAATGTTATTAATAAATCCTTGATTATTTATTTTTTAATTTATTTATTAATTTATTTATTAAAGTTGGTATGCGGTCTAGGTATTGATTTGTTAAAGTTGTTACTGTTAATAAAGTATATTATTGGCTGCAAGCTCTAATCCGATATGAAATGTTACTAAAATATTTACATATACCGCTAATAATAAAATAGTGATACTGTGATCATACCCAACATAATCATCAATCTCTTATCTTAATACAATGTTTAAAAAGAAATAACTAAAAATGTTACTAATAAATCTATGTTTAATAAGAAATAATTAAAAATGTTATTAATAAATCCTTGTTTATTTATTTTTTAATTTATTTATTAAAGTTGGTATGCGGTCTAGGTATTGATTTGTTGAACTTGTTACTGTTAATAAAGTATATTATTGGCTGCAAGCTCTAAGGCCAGGGGCTTGGCGGGACAGAGGACAGGGCTAGTTCCCCGGACATATCTTAGGCTAGAAACTCCCATTCAAAAGTTAAACTAATTGAGTAGTAATAATTTCCTTATTTATATATAAGATGGTTAATTAGAAGACTTTAAGAGGACTATATCTTTTTGATTTAAAATAATATTAATGTAATGCGTTTTTTAAAATATAATGTTTACTTATTTTTAAATTAAGATCTGTCGACGAAAGGGGGCCAGGTGTTCGTAAGACAGAGGACGGGGCTAGTTCCCCGGACATATCTTCAAAAGTTAAACTAAGTAGTGGGGGGCCAGGTGTTGGGCTAGAATCTCCCGTATATAAAATTGGGCCAGTACTGATCTGGGCTAGAAACCCCGGACATATCTGGGCTAGAATTCCCGTGTATAAAATTGGGCTAGTGCTGATCTGGGCTAGAATCCCCTGACATATCTGGGCCAGAATCCTCGTATAGAGGCTCAAAAATATAACTGGGGGCGGGGGGCGATACCTACATCGCGGGACGAGGGCGGGGGCGATATCGACATCGCGGGGCGCGGGCGGGGGGCGATACGCACATCGCGGGCGGGCCCGAGCTTGCCCTCGAGTGGCGCCATCGTTCTGCGCATGCGCGCCACTCTAAGGCTGGGCCAGTATTTTCCCGTATATAAAAATGGGCCAGTACTGGACTGGCCAGTATCACCAAAAACATACTACTTAAACCGTTTGGTTGTTATTTAATTTATATTTTCCCTATGGTTTAAATTAGGATTTTTTCTTAATAATACGTAATGCTCGTATACAACTTTGTATCCTCGTGCTACGTAATTGCCAAGTCAGAAAAGTTTTTAATTTAAACGTGCAGATTGATTTGGGAAAGAAAAGTTTGAATTTGTGAGGGACAAAGAATAGAGAGGGGGACAGACAAACAACATCACTTACTTGTACTGGATACATTACACCTAGTAAAACTTACTTTGGCAGGGGGAGACTTGGCTAAACTAATGATCTCACAACGTTTTGACAGTTGGCTTATTTTTTTTTTTTTTTTACACAAGTGTTTTTGTTGGCATTACACTTCTTTTAGTAAGTAATTTTCGTGTCTCAGCCTCTTGTTCTTTTGGACACATAACGTGAACATATTATACAAGAACAGATAGAAAAGCTAAGGAAAGGACATACTTGGAAATAAATATTACAGGAAATAATTATTATTATTTAGAAGAAGTGTAAATAGTAGGCAAAGTAACGCGTGGGGTGTTGAAATTGAACTAAATAATTTTCTGGTGTAGGTGTCCGGACGAGCGGGAAGTTTGTTTACAATATTCGAGCTCAATACTGAATAAATATCAATTACTCTCATTCAAATATAAAATTTTATTAATGAGAGTAAAATAATACTTTAATTTCAAAAGTCTCTACTACAAAGCGCTAGTTCCGCAATTTATATTCTTTTTTTTTTTTAAATATTTTCAATAGGCGTTATCTATTAGCCTTGAGACGGACAATGAACCAGATTTATTTGGATTTTGTAATTTATCTTTATTTACACATTGCACTCGATCAGTATACAAAATTTCAAGTTTCTAGGACTGATAGAAGTGCTTTAGATTTATGTTGAGTCGATAGATCAATGCCAAATTACAAAACTTTAGGCTCATATATCATATGAACTAATATGAGTGGAGGTGTGAAATGTTTATTTCTGGTTCAGTTTGTAAATTTAATATTAATTTTACTAATTTCATGTTGAATGGGCTTCTTTAGGTGTAATAAAAACAATTTTATTTACTTTATCTTAACATGAGACGTTTCGACCCTTACAGGGTCATCTTCAGTCATCGATCTTTATTCTAAAATCAACATTAAGATAATTAAATACATTAATTCCAGTTCTCTTGTAACAATTAATTCAATTAAGATCTAGACATTATGTTGAAATGAGGCTAATTACTAATTCACAATAATTACATCAAGAAAATTAAAAACATAAAATAAAATACATAAAATAATTTTTTTTATAGTTACTTACATATTAATAGTGTATAAAAAACCATCTCCATAAGAGAGGGTCTTAGAAAAGTTATATTAAGTTAAAATTTTAAATATTTTTATAATAATTAATAACATTATTAAAAAGTCAACAATTGTTTAATTGTTACAAGAGAACTGGAATTAATGTATTTAATTATCTTAATGTTGATTTTAGAATAAAGATCGATGACTGAAGATGACCCTGTAAGGGTCGGAACGTCTCATGTTAAGATAAAGTAAATAAAATTGTTTTTATTACACCTAAAGAAGTCCATTCAACAAGAAATTCAAAAATTTTGAAAGGTGTAAATATCAACGTTTATATTAATTTTACGTGTCTAAGTATCTTTAATTAGATAATAGAGGGAGGTCCAAAATGGCTTGAGTTGGTTCCAGTAAAGGATGGTTCGGCTGTGCTTGACTTTGCCTTGCCCCTAGATTTCAAAGTAGTTTGATATCAACGCCTACATATAAATAGACATTTTCTGGTTTTGTCTGAAACCTAATATTTGGTTGGTGAGTTTCATACGCGTATTCTTAGCATTATCTTAAAGCCTCCACATTTGTGGTTGGTCTTGCATATTAATAAGGAATATACATATTCATATTGTACGATAAGTAAAGTGTAGGCTGTATAGAATCTGAAAAGCAAAGTAGGTAAAGATACCGATTGTTAGGGTCGAATGTTATTTGTATAATTTGGTAGTATTGTTTTTTTTTTTTTTTTAAAAATAACCTAATAATAGCTTTGAGTGAGGGTTTATTTAGTCACCAATAATTACCTAAGATATTTGGACATAGTCTAGAATCTAAATTGATGTTGACCAACGACTCTTCAGTGGAAGGTTATCCTCCTATATTGAGGTTATCACCTGCTGTGATCTGAAAAATACCTTATTTGCCCTGAAAAATCAGCTTTAGATTGGCTTCTCGGCGCTAGCCATAAGACTACTTAACATTCCCAATCTGTCAAATTGCTATCAGTCACAATTTGTTGTCTGTTGTCTCAATCATTCCATGCCCAGGGTAGTGTGAGTTTTTACTCACTAAAGTCTCACTTCACGCTTTACCTAATCTTGAACCGCTTATAAGCCCCCCATCGACGATCCAACATGTTTGGTTCGAGCGGCTCGCCCAACATGTACGATCGTGGATGGGTGTCATTCCAACATGGACTGATTTGTTGGGTTGGGTGTTGTGCTCGACAGTGACCCCCAACTCCAACCCAACATCCAACATGTTGGGTCGTGGATGGTGAACCGTCGAGCGGCTCGCCTGACACGGCCTCAGTGTGTCTCGTGTTCTGTCGTGTACAGCTTTATTTTATTTGTTGCATGTTATTCTCAAACCATGTCTTTTAATGACAATAAACAATTCTGGTCTGAATTTATAGAATTATATCGAGACCAGCGTCCGTTGTGGGACATTAAAGATAAACGATATTGTAATAAGCACATTCGGAAAGAAGGTTACGCGGTGTTAATTGAAAAAGAGAAGGAAGTGTTTCCGGATTGTGATGAAAAATTTATCAAAGCCATACCTAAAAATTGATCAATACCACCACATAGAGCTATAGCCGACTCAAAATCCATTGCTCAACTGATGTTGGCCCAACGTGCTCGGTAGTGGATGGTGCCCACCCAACATGTTCGGTTGGCCGTTGGGTTGGAGGTCAGGTAGAGAGAGGTTGGGCCAACATGTTGGGTCGTCGATGGGGGGCTTTAAGGCTGGGTGTTCCATGCCATGCCGGCTTGCTTGCTTAATCCTCTTTTCGATCTACCTTCAACCATATCCTTTGTCTCCATTTTCCTTCTCAAGAGGCCCCCCCCCCACATTCTCCAACTGCTTTCTGAGGCACTATTAGACACTACTAAGGCCACCATGAGTATCTCAACCGCACCCTATTCAGCTTCCACTTACCTCGCAGAACCACTTGCAGCTGAGCAACGCTAGTCTTCCAGCAATATATAGAGGCGTCATCCTCAGCCTTGTCTACGCCTGCAGAGATTGCATGTGCCCTAAGCCAGTCGTGCACAATTAAAATAGTCTAGAAATGAACTTGTCTGAACACCTCAGTCTGAACTTGCACCTGACCCTAACAAGTAAATGTCCAATTTCAGATATTGAAACCTTGAAAATATCCAGACCATCCCATTTTGCCATTTCATATGTTATCCTCTTTAATCCACGATATCTATATTAAGCCATTAAAACATATTGTATATTTACTTTGCCAAACCAATAGTTGTTTATTTTCTTAAAAACCAATTACTTTAACAGAAAGTAATAAAAATAAAATTAATTAGATTTAATCTTTTTTTTTTTTGTTTATCTTACATAACCGATTGAATAATTTCTTTTCTTGAAAACATCTAAAAAGAAAAAAAAAATCAAACACCTAAAAATATATTTTGAATTCGGACAAGAAAAAAGAAATGAAAGGATTAAAAAAATAAAAAAGGAGAACACTCCAACGCATTAATTTTAAATTAACCAGTTTAATTCCAAGGATAAACTAGGTAAAGAAGGGGGGAAAAGGTAAATAAAAATTCTGTCTTTTTTTAAGGAGGGCTTCTGGCCTCATTTCCTGCTCCATCCCCTAAAAAAAGACAAAAAGAAGAGTCAAAAACACCCACCCTGGAAAAACGAGGAGCTAGTTAGACTTTTCTTTGCTCAGTGTAAGACCAAGGAGAAAAAAATTTACCGATTTGCTCAAGCGTTGTATTGCTTTTTTCTGGGAAGTAGGAGGGGTTGGCTCAAAGAAGAAAACGAAAAACATAATCTACCTTTTCCTTTCTGTCTCTGTTCTTACCTTTTTTTTTAGCTGTTTTTGTTCTTTTTGGCCTGTTTTTGAAGAATGGCTAAGGGAAAAATAAAAAAGAAAAACTTCAACAAAAAAAAAACTCAAAAAGTCCGACCTTAAAAAAAAGAATCATTTAAATATAAATTAAAATTAATCTAAAGAACTGTGTTTTTAGAGAAGAATAAAAGAGGAAGTGTGTTTTTTCCATACATCAAAAGAAATGTGGGAAATATTCCTATATATATATATATATATATATATATATATATATATATATATATATATATATATATATATATATATATATATATATATATATATATTAATTAATACTGGAATGAATCTGTTATAAACCTCAAAAAAATTATTATAAGGTTAAAGATTATGTTAAAACTAGTGTAAAACATTAATTTATTTTAGAAAGTATGTTAAACTTTTCGAGTTTTGAATTTTGCAAAAGAAGAAACATTTTTTTTTTTTTTAATTATTTTATGAGATAATTAAAAAAAAAAAACTATATTCTTCTATTTTAGAATCCGCGTAACATCATAATATTATTAAACAAAGATTGTTTAATTTTATTATTTTGGCATTAACTTCTAAGATGTAAATAGTTATTTATGCACCAAGGGAGTAAAGTAAGCCATTATTCCCTGAGCGAAAAAGTTGGTTCTTGAGGCGAAGCCGAAGGACCCATGGTCCCTAAATCCCGAGGCGAAGCCAAGGTAATTAGACTCTTTAATTCCCGAGGCGCAGCCGAGGGAGATAATTATCGCGAGGGTAATAATGGCACTTTACTCACGAGGTACATAAAATATTTTATCTCCAGTAGGAAGAAAATACACATTTTCGTCCATTGCACAGTTTTTATTTATTATTTTAATATATAACAATAATTATTAGCACTTTTAATAGCCGATATAAGAGATTCAATATGAAAAACAAATTAGAATTGGAATTAAACTCAAATAGAAGGTTATTTAGATGCAGGTTATAAACAATATAAACATGGTCAAAAAAGCGCAGTGCCGCCAACCTGATTTTAACAAATTCATTACATTAGCCATTCATTTTCTACTATTTATAAAATAATTAAGTTGCAATCTTTACTTTTTTGCCCTACTTTACTTTTACGCCCTACTTTTACTTTTTCTCCCTACTTTTTGAGTTCAGGGATGAAAAGACCTGTTTTAGTCCCTCTAAACTAATTAAAAATCATTACTTTTTATCCCTACTGGAGATAAAATCTTTTTACTTTCTCATATAAAGAGAAAGTATTGTGATGGCGCGAAAATTCGATTTTGAGATTTTGATGGATTTACACGTTTTGAGGTCCCCTGAGTCCAAAAAAGTGGTTTTTAAAAAATGTCTGTCTGTCTGTCGTCTGTCTGTCGTCTGTCGTCTGTCGTCTGTCGTCTGTGCAGACGCCTGGAGCCTAAACCACTGGGCAGATTTTGACGAAATTTGGCATACATCTTCAGAAAAATCATACCCCGAGGCGAAATCGAGAAATGAATTTTAGCTCTAATTTTGGGGGCGCTACCCCCCAAAAACTCTGAAAAAACATGAAAAAAAAATATTTCTCGAAAACGGTTCCGACGATTTTGATTAAAAAATTCTAAAATGTAGTCAGTCCATTTGAATACGAATCCAACGATATAAGCCGTTTTCCCGGGAAAAATCTAGTTCCTGAGAAATTAGCTTAAAACGCGGATGGAGAGAGCCCGGGTTCGATTCCCCGCCGAGGAGAAGTTATTTTTATGATAAATTTTGATGAAATGTTCAATAATATTTAAATGTACATTTGAAAACTAATAAGTGGAAACACTGGGCTAAGTAATTATGAACTCATATATGAGAAAGTTTGTCTGAGTTGTCTCGGACCGATTTTTTTTATAGAATCTATAATAATAAAAACATTCATTTATATACCTAATGTCTTTAAATTATGAGATTTAAAATTAATAAATTTTATATAATGATATGATATAATATATATATATATGTGTATGTATATGTATATGTGTATATGTGTATGTGTGTGTATGTGTATGTATGTATATGTATGTATGTATGTGTATGTATGTATATATATATGTATATATGTGTGTGTGTATGTGTGTATATATATATATATTTGAAACTGGAAAGATATGCTGAAATGAAGAAATTCCATATCTTAATTTATTGTTAATTTACTTTTTTTCGATAATATAATATTTATGTCACTTGTAATTAATGTTACGTTGTTGCTCTAGTGATTATGTATACTGCGAAAAAGCAACTCATTTGTATAAAACCTTTAGTTTTATAAACAAATAAAGAATCATTATTATTATTATTATTATATAATATATATATATATATATATATATATATATATATATATATATATATATATATATATATATATATATATATATATATATATATATTTACGTGAATGATTGTCTACATTATTAGCCTTATAAACTCTACTACTACTGCAATAGTTGATTTCAATAATTATTATTAATATATCTATAATTATTATTATTATAAACTAATTGTCTTGATCATGACATAATCCGTGTTTATTCAAGAGACCCAGCTATGTGGTCTATGACTTCGGTTGTAGAACTTAAAACAGGTTCTAGCCTAAAATTTAAAATTTAGGATTTTTTCTTTTCTTATAAATTATTATTTTTCGTATAATAATACGAAAAATAATTTAATAAAATGATGAGTTAATAATTTTTGCTAACCATCAACTTTTTAGACGAAATAGATTTTTTGTTTAATCAAAGTTTTTATTTTTACTTTCTCATATAAAGAGAAAGTATTGTGATGGCGCGAAAATTCGATTTTGAGATTTTGATGGATTTACACGTTTTGAGGTCCCCTGAGTCCAAAAAAGTGGTTTTTAAAAAATGTCTGTCTGTCGTCTGTCTGTCGTCTGTGCAGACGCCTGGAGCCTAAACTACTGGGCAGATCTTGACGAAATTTGGCATACATGTTCAGAAAAATCATACCCCGAGGCGAAATCGAGAAATGAATTTTAGCTCCAAATTTAGGGGAGCTGCTCCCCAAAAACTCTGAAAAAACGTGAAAAAAAATTATTTCTCGAAAACGGTTCCGACGATTTTGATTAAAAAATTCTAAAATATAGTCCATTTAAATACGAATCCAACGATATAAGCCGTTTTCCCGGGAAAAATCTAGTTCCTGAGAAAAAAGCTTAAAACGCGGACCGAGAGAGCCCGGGTTCGATTCCCCGCCCGGGAGAAATTATTTTTATGATAAATTTTAATGAAATTCTCAATAATAATTAAATGTACATACGAAAACTAATAAATGGAAAACACTGACTAATTTATGAACTCATATATGAGAAAGTTTGTCTGAGTTGTCTCGGACCGATTTTTTATTATTAGACTTACGAGAAATCCTCTTCATTTAAATTAATCCTTGTTTTTTGCATTATTATTTTAATTTGATTTAAAATACTTGTCTACTTCATTTCATAATTTAATAGAAGTTTTGGTTCATTTTCTATTACATACTCTTTCTCCTTCCCTCTTAAACTTATTTACTTTTAAAAATCGATTTTATCAAATAAAATATATACTAAAAAATTAATTAAAAAAAGAGGCCACCTATAAATTGTATATTTGCAGTAATATTTCACTGCTTGTTTTAATTGACTTGGAACCTTGCTGTATAACTTTATACCTTCATCAGTTTTCTGTGGTTGGTAATTATAAAAGTTTAACTCCGGCCCAACTCTACAATTAGTTAGGCAATGAAATTATAAGAGACTCGTTAACGGCTAAAGTTATATCTAATTATTCAAATGTTGAAATGACGGAATCTATATAATTTGTAAAGTTGCACGGCGGGGTTCGAGTAAAGTTTCGGACGGTTGTGGTCTTACCAGAGGAAAGATTTCTGTAGTCAAGGCGCAATACTTGGTTTTGTTTGTGATTACATCTCGGTTTTGTAATTAATGGAAGAAGAGAACGAGGAACAAAAACTTGGAAAGGTAGAGTAACTGGAGAAGTGTTCACTTCAATAAATAGTTGGCAGAGTAAAAGTCTTGTCTAATAATGTTCAGACATCTTTAGTGTAAAGATAAAACAGATTGACTATGACATTCTTTTAAATTGTTTTGTCTATCATGACCACAATTGTTGTACGAGATATTCTTCATCTCCATTTGCTTGATATGCTTATATTTCTTTTCTCTGGCTATAAATGAGAATGGCAAGATGACCTTTTTCTACATTAAGACAATACCTTGATGAACAATTGAAGGATAATAATTTAGTAATAGTTTTGCTAGGTGTACCCTGTAGTAATATTTAATGTCGTAGGTGGATCCTTTAAGGGTAATGTGTAAAAAGAATACTCTAAATCATGTCAACTCTACCAGTTCCCCCAAAAAATTTTCAATTATAACTATGACGTTTGAAGGAATTTTTCATAGTGTTTGACTCATTAGCCTGAGGGGTCAGTTAGACTAGAGACTAGAGAGGCTCGAAAATGGCTGGTAATAGCCGAAACGTTGCCAGAGTTGACATGATTTAGAGTATTCTTCTTACACATTACCCTAAAGGATCCCCCTACGACATTAAATAATAATTTACAATATCTATGAATTTTGTTTATATATTGTACGTGTTAATGTTCATATCTACCTTGTTACATTTATTCTCTGAGAGAATTGCTAAGTATAAGAAGTAGAAACACTTCTCAAACATATTGTCTTATAATGAAGTGCAAATAAAAATATCTTGACGGATTAACAGTTGAAATGAACGACTTACGAGCCAACAATTCCCATTTGACTCCCTATTGTTATTTACCGAAAATATATTATCTTCTCGGTTTAGGTAATATGATAGAAAGTTTGGCGTCTCGGTCGGGCCAAGTTTCAGACCCCCTGACTAAAGTCGTCAAGAGAGTTTGAATAAACAGGAGTTTAGCGGGGTAGGAGAGAAAGTTTCAGTTGCAAGTGTGTTTCGAGTCTTCGTCAAGTTGTGTGGAAGGCGAGCTTAAAGCAGCATTAAAGCAACATAAAGCATCCCTCGCAGGCGTACGATCCTCGGCAGTTTTAGACAAGAATTTCTGAATAAGCTTTAAAACAATGCGAGAAGATTGAATAGACAAGTACATCATTCCTTACAAAGTATGAAGACTGTAAACCTGTTTATACTCTAACGTAGATTATAGTCCCTTTAACTTTTAAGATGTTAATAATCGTAGACTAAGATTATTGTCTAAACTAAAACTATTGTCATTATATATGCTCTATTTTAATGCATGGTATATAAAAGTGACTTAAAATAAATTAGTTATACTTTTACCATTATAATGCTACCTAGTGTACACATCGTTAAAACCTCCCTCTAATGCAAATAGTGTTTGTAGGAATTGATTTGCGAGTATTTTTCAATCTCGCTCAATACATTTTCAAGTTTATTGAGTAAGGTAACAATTATTCGCTAAGACTGAGTTTGTTCCTGACGTTTGATTCATCGGTTACATTCTATAACGCTAGCTGATTTCACATAATTGTAGGAATGCATGTTGTAGGTAATGGTGTCATTATGCTATGGAATTTTTTAGGACCATTATCAATAAATATCAACGATAAATACTAGTGAGAGAAAAAAAAAATCCATACACGAAGGGAGTTATCGAACGCGTTGATCCGTCAAATTAATCAGCAAGGGTTGTTCCATAATGTGTAATGGGAGTTGGGATTTCCGTTAATTCACCCATATTAAGGAGTTTACGCCTCCCTCGGTAATATTTGCGTTATTTCCAGTTCGTGTTTTTGTACGCATGATTATTTCGGAGTACTCGAGGCCTTATTTCATAGCCCCCTCGTATTATTCCCATACTGGGGTTTCGGGTTTGCGGTCTAGTAACCCATTAGTACCCCTCTTAAGAGCTAAGCATGTTCCTCTTAATGCTTGCCAGTACCTCGGCCCCAGAATCTTAATCACTCATTATAATGCAGTCTAAGAGCATGGCAGCCACATGTTATGGAGGATTATGCCGACCAAGTTATAAACTAATAAACAATACGGCTTTGGTCAGACTACAGAAACAGTCAGTATTTAGTTACTTGAATACACTACCTAATCTCGAGATAAAACTGTAAACAAAGTATCCCACCAAAACTTCCTTTATGGACTCCGTATTTAATTTCCAATTCCTTTTAGGTATAATCATTTAATTTGATACTTTAGCTTAAACAAAGTTAGTACTTTAGTACATCCGTTATAGTAAAAGTTTTTACTGTAGCACACATATTTTACCAAAAACATAAACAAGCAACAATTTAAAAAGTGTACAAATTTTTTAAAAATGACTATTCTTATGTTTTATTAATAAATATTTGAGCTAGAAATTCTAGTTTGTAACAACTACGAATACTTGGAAGCTCAGTTAACGTTCATAAATCTGATGTATTATATACCCCCTTTCAACAGAATTTATCGTACAAATTTATTTGATTCACTGTGTTTTATTGTTTCCATATCGGACCACTTTAGACTTTTTGTCTATTTTTTTTTTTCTTTTTTTTCGTCGTGACGTAATAGTGTGACTTTTGAAGCAAATGTGGTTTTGGGTATTTCGAGAGTGAGTGGAGAAAAATGACACTTTAAAAATGTCAAAAAAAAGCTTGCGGGGTCGTGTGGCCCAGCGAGAGACTAAAGTCTCGTTGTCTCGGTGTTTCTGTCATTATTGTAGTTAGTCACTGATTTATCCTGTCCAGTAAGCCGAGGGCTCGGTTGTGCAAAAGTTACCCGATATAGGTTATATTGGCTACACTTCATTTCCCAAGCGATAGCAGTCATTTATCTTTGGAGTGTATGGGGTTCGTGGTTCGAGGTCCACTCTTACCCGCAAATCGACAACATGACTACCCATAACTCTTTAGATTTTTGCAATGGGTTTTTTTTCTGTTCCCACCCTTCAGTTGAAACACCCTAAAACACTTTTTTTTCTATCCAAAAACCACCCTTTAGTCTAGATTCAGAGGTAATTCGTCCTACGGAGTTTTTAACCTAAAATAATATATATAATATAAATGTATATACATAAACCCCTTTCCAAAAAAGTAGCAGAATTGTTATAAATAAAAATATTGGAGAGGAATGGTCAAACCAGTTTTATTCTTTGACCATTTATAATGTTCATGGAATCGTTAATTCAATGATTACACCGAAAAGCCATAGTTCTAAAATAGAAAACTATTAGTCAATAGAAGAGTAAAAATCATTTATATTTGATTGTTCATCCAAGTATAGGTTACAATTTTATTTTGTGAGTAATGTTTTAAGTTTTAACTCATGGTTATATCCAACACTATAGAAGTTTGAGTAAGTTTATTCTGATTATTTAATACTTAAGAACCTTTAGTTGTATCAAAATGATTATTTAAATATATCCATTTTTTCTACTTTGTTGAGATGTATAGATTTTTTGCTTCCGAGTTTACCGAAGGTAACGACATATGTGATAGTTCTGAAGAACCAAAATATTTTTATTGCCTTAGATTTCAAAATTTCCAAGACAGAAATCCGTTTCAGACATCTGGGAACATTTTGGTTCAACTTTTGTCTATCTGTCTGTCTGTCGGTATGTCGCTCAATTTTTACGAACCAACATGTATTAAAAACTACTCGTCCAAATTTAAATAATAGGTCATAATTAGCCCATTGTTGGTCCCATGTAAGTTTCAATCTTCTGGGCTCATTTTTTTCTCTTCCACTTACGCACAAACATACATTTATTTACACCTATATCTTCAAATGTACTTATTTGATTTTTATGAAATTTGGAGTTTGTCGGCAGTAGCCCGCAAATAGCCTCAGAATAATTTCAACCGCTTGCTCTTTTTAAATTTTGCTAAATTTGAAAAAGCGCAGGGTGGTTTGAGAAAGCTTTGTGCCACACAAATCAGTGTTTTTTTTTTTATTATACTGAATCAATCCATATCTTTTGAATTTTCTCAATTAAAAATAAGATACGTTAGATTCCTTGTATCTACTTGTTAGTTGGAAATGCTTTATTTCGAGTTTTAGAGAAAAAGCAATTCCTTTTTTTTTAGATATTAGCAGTCCGAGTTTTAGATATTAAGCAATCCCGAGGTTTACAGATAAAGCAATTCCAAGTTTAGGTAATTTTTGTTTGAGATGTTTGAGCAATTCTAAATTTTATAAATACAAATTTATTTTTGAAGACTTGAGCATAATATGTGATCTTTAAACTGAGTACACATTGAAACGCAGGTGACGCAGGGCAGGGCAGACATTTGTTTCAACCGCAGAAATATACGAAACCACACGAATTAAGACACAGAGCAGGGCAGCACCAGTTATTTTCAACCGCAGACATATATATATGAAACCACACGAATTGAGAAGCAGAGCAGGGCAGCACCAGTTATTTTCAACCGCAAAAATATACGAAACCACACGAATTAAGACACAGAGCAGGGCAGCACCAGTTATTTTCAACCGCAGACATATATATAAGAAACCACACGAATTGAGAAGCAGAGCAGGGCAGCACCAGTTATTTTCAACCGCAAAAATATACGAAACCACACGAATTAAGACACAGAGCAGGGCAGCACCAGTTATTTTCAACCGCAGACATATATATAAGAAACCACACGAATTGAGAAGCAGAGCAGGGCAGCACCAGTTATTTTCAACCGCAAAAATATACGAAACCACACGAATTAAGACACAGAGCAGGGCAGCACCAGTTATTTTCAACCGCAGAAATATACGAAACCGCATGAATTGAGACGCAGAGCAGGGCAGCACCAGTTATTTTCAACCGCAAAAATATACGAAACCACACGAATTAAGACACAGAGCAGGGCAGCACCAGTTATTTTCAACCGCAGACATATATATAAGAAACCACACGAATTGAGAAGCAGAGCAGGGCAGCACCAGTTATTTTCAACCGCAAAAATATACGAAACCACACGAATTAAGACACAGAGCAGGGCAGCACCTGTTATTTTCAACCGCAGAAGTATAAGAAAGCACATGAATTGAGACGCAGAGCAGGGTAGGGCAACACATTTGGCCTACCCGACACTAGTGGATCTAGCATCCCAATTCGCGTGGTGTCTCGTATATTTCAGTGGTTCAGTGGTGCGCCGCCTGTGTCTTAATGTAATTACATTATGAGTTATCCCATGAATTTAGAATTTTAAGATTAACTGATTATTACATCTTTACCTTGGAAGTAAAAAGGTCAATGATGATATGTCAAAATATACGATTTGATGATATGTCCAACATAGATCTAATCCTTATCAGTTCTATTAGTACGAAAAATCCAATCTTCCCCCTACTTCACCGTCTGAGTTGGAGTTTATCAAAAGGAGCCACTGTGGTATATTAATTAGAAGTAGAAAGGCCATATTGTTCACATTGGTGGATATATTATCAAATCATAGAATTTGGACATTGACTCTTTTATTTCCAAGTTACTAACGACTATAAATTGATTACTAACGTAAGCCCATAATGTAGTGTTGAGAAATGCTCGTAATTACATTTTCACCTCTAAAACATTGACTTGAATATTTATTACTCTTAAACCCTAAAGTCTAGAATACTAGAACATTTCAAATTTTGATGAATGTATAGTCAAATGTTCCAAGTTGTGTACTTTGTTTTCGACTAAAACCGGAGAATGAAACTACATGTCAATGTGCATGGTAATTATTTGTCTAATTTACAACTGGGAGATAGATCTTTATTAAGCCGAGTATGGAATCTTCGCATGAAACTGAAAACTTAACTGAATTCCGACGACTAACCTTTAACCTACTTAACTTGGGAGTCGAATAAGCCGTGTGCTTGCGACTTGGTTAGGATAATTTAATAATTTCGTTGTAGGGTTTAACCAACCAGTTGTAATTTATCAGTGATATTGAAGTGTTTTCAGTAAAACCAAGCTCGACTTGGTTTGTTGCTGAACTAGTTAATTTTCATCTCCCTGTTAACATTCGCTTCTCCCGTGTCCCGGAAACCTTTTGTCAATATTTTCTCTGACGAGGAGAGAGAATTCCGGAACGATTCAAACCTTTAAACCTTTCAAGCTACTAATTGATCAGTTAGACCTCAATTTCAAATTACTTTTTAGGGCTTTAATCACCGTTTAATCGATTTTAGTTAATCATTTATAATTCAGGCCTTTTGATTAATTTAATCCCACGAAATGCGATTATAAATAATTATGTTTCTTAGTTCCTACTTTAATTTAATAAATAATCGTGGACCATTTTTTATTTTTTTTTTTATTGATTTTAACTAATTAATAATTTCCATGTCCATGTCCATTCAAATGGACCTATTAGTTAAATTAAGTAGCTAATTACCACAGCCATCTATGAATGCGTAGATATTGATATTGATGTTATATATTATATAGTTGCAGATATTTATTTTGGTAAAACTATGTTATCTATCGTAATCTTTGTTTGACAGTAAATTGTTCTTATACAACCCCTTTAAAAGTACTGCAATTTTTACAACATGGGTATAGGTGTGGCAATAATTTTGATCACGAGTTTTATAATATACGATCAAATATTTATTTTAATTATAATAATATATGATAGATTTAGACATTTAGGTGGAAGCCTCTATGGGATAAAAATTATCATAGTTGATATTTCGATATCATTGTTATTTTTATGGTCAAATTATATAAACTTAACCATGAAAACTCGAAATAACTAATGGAAAACACTCGATTATGTAACCATGTAATCACATATGGGAAATCTTAGTTCTCCTATCTTAATCCCCTAGCTTCCGTTACCTTCGGGGTAAGCTGAGAGGCAAAATTGACAAATTTTAAAAAAAGTTAGAGGCAATTAAATAAATTAGACAATAATTGGTTGTAAGAGCTTATCATTAATAAATTACGTGATAGTAGTAGGGGATGCGGGGAAGCTATGTGCCATAATCATATCTAAAACTATACATTAACCAAAGTAATGAGTTGAATGGAAAAATGATTTTGTTTATTAGTTTTGGCTTTTAATGTACTGTTATCTTGATTTGAACTTTTAACAACTCTCTGTATATTGTTCTTTTTTGCCGACATTGCCATCATAGAAGACTTGTATTATTCGATTAACACTCTATTTCTATTTTATTTGATTATTTTAAACATTGATGTTCATATTTTTATTCCATCTTTTTCCAAGTCATGGGTATTTATTTTTATTTTTCATCCCTGATGTATTTCAATCTTTAAATAACTTATTTATTTTAATATTTAGTCGATAAAATTCAATTTACATTATCACTAATAGTTGTAACCGCACATGTTTAATTAAAAATAGCGTTAAACGTTAAAGGTTAAACTCTAAGCACGTAGTATAGTTGGTTAAATGTGCGATTAAGGTCAGTTATAACTTCTCAACTCCCCTACCTATCTCACAGTTAACGCTACATTAATAAACCCCTGGACGCAATTCTGAACGCTTCCCTAAAACCAGCCCACGGGTTGGATTGTCGAGTAATCCCTCCACTCTTTGTTGCAGGAAATGTTTAAAAGTAGGAAAACGCTGACCAAAATGTTTATCTAAGCCATAACTTATTAATACACATAACTGATAGATTTTAGCCTTTAATCACGCTTAAAATTATTGAAGCGAGCGTAAGCGAGCTTCTTAAATTCAACGAAATATGCATCTTGTCTGTCTGTCTGTCTGTCAGTAACGTTTACGCGTGTGACGATAACTTGAGTAAAAGTTGACCGATTTAGTTGAAATTTGGTATACATGATCTTCTTACTAATACTCAGGCTAAGTTCGTAGGACAGCGCGATCCTTCCAAGAGTTCGCGCGCAATGCTCGCGTAAACGTGAACTTCAAATTTAAAATTGGAATTTCAGGACGGGAAAAAATTCTATCATTACCTACTCGATGAGACGAACATTTTTTTCAAATAACATTTTTCAGTAAAACCAACAACGACACTGCTATGATTTAATAAAGATCGCTAAAACTATTAAAGCGGACCTAAAAGTTTAAAATAGAGAAAACAACCTTTTTACCGATATCTTACGTTCTAACGTAACGATCTTAATAAAACTTCATGTACATCGTCTAAAGTACAATTGAAACAAGTATGTAAAATTTCAACTTGATACATGCAGTAGTATTTGAGTAATGAAGTGATACATTTATAATATTAGTTTAAAAGCTATTCCGGGTGGTTAAGATTCTTATAGTCGTTTTGTGTGTAGGTTTGTTATAAAGTAAAGCTTTGTACCGAGAACCCCCACTCTACCCCTTACTACCCTCTTCCCCTTATCTTCAACTATGACATTCATCATGATTAACAAATTTCAATATTCAGTATTTTATTGCAATACGCTCGCTTCAATGATAGAGCCACGCGATGCCTAGTATATGTATAGCCTTTATCTTTAATATGTCAGACTTTAGCATCTTGATTTAACTAAATTCAACCATGCTACTACAGTACTGAAAGTATATTTAATCAAATGATTAGTTGGTTTGACTGAGATTTTGTGGTACCACTTCATAATTATTACTCATATAATTATCACTTCATAATTATTACTCCGGACCACGTCGGAGATCAACATGTCTCATGTCGATCTCCGACATGGTATAGGCTCACCTCTCAATAATCTTTTTCTAACTTTTCCATGTAACTCTTTTCTTTCTCAGTCGGCACTGATGATGGCCTTATGAAGGCTGAATGCTGCTTTGATAAATAAACCAGTTTAAATTTACGTGGAGATACGGTTTTTGTTATTCCTTTAAATTTACATGTTCATAAACTCTAAACCTTTTTAAATTTAGACGACTTAGAAAATAATAGATATTAACACCGTGCAACTTTTTCCTCTGTTTCAGGTAATATTCTTACAGAAAATGGTCTTAAAATAAATAATATGAACTTCAGCATTCATGAAATGAAGGTAAAAATGCTTTTACTTTGAAATATATATTATTTCAAAGTACAAGTTTATTTTATGACACCAATTTAGTTTTCGCCCATAAACAGAACATACTCGTTCTTACTTTCTTCTACACGCATATATGAAGAGGGTGGGGGGGTGGGATTTTTATGGGTTTACATGTCATCATACACGGAATTTATGAAAAAATTATAGTAATATTGATAAACAATATAGTTTATATTAGATATTTATATATGAGTGTGCCCTGGCGTTTTTTTTTTATTATTTAGATTAAGAAAAAGTTATTATTCATCAAAATCATCAACAATTATAAAAAAACAAAAAAAAGATCAGAATCAATTACTAATTAAGGAAAAATAAGAAGGGAGGGGATATGGGAAATTCTACATTTACATAACATGTAATTGATGATAATCAATTACTAAATTAGGGATTTTCGGGTTATTTTATCCAAAAGAGGGGAGTATAGAAATAAGAAGGGATGGATATAGCAAACTGTGGCATCTATAGATATGTATCAGTAAAATAATTTAAAAGTTTCTTTTCGGCAGTTTATAACCCCATTAAATTTAAAAAAGATACATTAAGTTTAACAAACTCCGTAGCGAAGCACGAGTTTAACCGTCTATGCCCATTGCTTCATTTTGCGTGTGCGCAACTTTGTTTTATTAAGGCCGCTCTCTGACTTGTCGGTAAGGTATCGGTAAACTCGTACGCTCGGTACCGATTCGGTACAGATTCTTTACCGAGCGCCTATATCTTAATGAGTCCTCCGTGACAAGGGCGGTATGCGTGGGAGCGAAGTGATAAAGGATCGGTATACAGAGAGTCGGTACGAGCAGCAGTAAAAACAGAAGCGGTAAAGAACTATCTTCTTGTGACGACGACATAATCAAATCACGCCAGGACACTACCGTCACTGCAAGATTCTACCAAAAGTATACCGACAAGTAAGGAGATGAAGGCGGTATCGGTAAAGCAGAAAATACCGCATACAGATACCGTACCGATAAGTCAGGGAGCGGCCTAACACCTATATATCTTTAAAAGTATTCATCTGATTTTAAATAAATTCAGATGGCTGTTAAAAACAAAAAATTTTAAACGGCGTTCTATGGTAGATCCTTAAGCATGGATAACAAAAGAAGTATTCTGCGCGATATAGTAGAGAGTATCTTGACTTATGGAGTGGACACTTGGATCCTGACGGAGAGACAAAAAGAAAGAATTTTGGTGGTGGAGAGGGACGGCCTCAGAAGAAGCTGTCGATTGCCTAGACTGGACAGAGTGACGAATAAGGACATGCGACAGAGAATGGATGCGAAGGAGAATGTTTTTAGATGATATTAGCTATAGGGGCCTACAATGGTGCGTCCATGTCCGACGGTCCGATGTATGGAAGAAGAGAGATGGAGTCGAGTTATAAAGTGGTCCCTTCCTGGTCGGAGGAAGCGATGACGTCCACGGTCCACTTGGATTAGAAGGTGTTGTCCAGGCTATGAGAAGCAGGTACCTTGGCGAGGACTCTTGGCAAGATCGCAGATCATGGTAAAAGGGAATCCAGGGGGCCTTCTAAAATGAAACTCCCTCAAAAGAAAGTAAGTAGATGGCTTGTTGCAAGTAGCCCATGGATGGCCCCATGTTAATTTCACAATCTTTGTTTAAAATAAGTGTGAACCCATTGGGGACTGAAATAGATACAAATCTTATTTTACCATTCATTCAATAATAGGACGTGACGAAGCTATGTGCCATACTAATTGGCTGCCTACTTTTTCAATTAACTTACCAATTTCGTTCGAATAATTTTATTTACATAATAAATGATAAATATTCGTATTTATACAGATAATAACAATTCATGTATAGCACATTTACATGACATGTTAAACGCATTAATATTAACAATTTAAACTTGATATGTAATAAGGTTTAAATTAAATTTAAACATGGCAGACAATTTGAATGTGTCAATTATTGAAACATGTGGCCGATAAATCACGTCCTGTATAATCTATCGTCACAAGGTCCCTTAGTAATCACAGCGTATTAACTCAAGATATCAATTTAGTTTCCAAGTCAATTTAGGTGGTGTATTTGGTTGGTAATCTGTGATCTAGGGCATTATTCATTCATGTTGGATATGTTGACATTTTATTATTATAAGGTTCTGCAGCATTTTACGAGTGTTTAAAGGAATATTTCAGGCAATAATATATTTTTGTGAAGATTTATGAGTATTATATATAAATATTAGTGGATTTGTTTTTTATATAATATACAGGGTGACCCGCGTTAAAATTTCATAAAGAAACTGGGGGATTCTATGGGTCAAATGCAACAAAAAATTTCGAGTAAGCATAGGCCCATAACTCAATAGTTCTCAAGATATCGATTTATTTCCTTTTTTAAAGTGCTTCTCGAAAAGTTTTAAAAAATGCCTAATGTGTCAAAAACTAAATGAGAGAGAAATTGGGCTAAGGACCAATTTTAAAGAGCATGAAAAAACCTTTCAGAATCATTAATTTATTTCAAAATTATCAGCTGCTAAGCATCTTTTAAGTTCTGTTACATTTGAAAATTTGACCATGAAATTCCTGAGATTACTACTCTTAATTGAGGGATGTTAGAAGTGTGGCGTTTTCAGGAAAAACTTCTGCTTTTCATAAGCTTTCAAATGGTATAATTAAAGTTTAAGCTCAACGGACTAGTTTTTGAATTATGGTGGATACCAGACGTGAAATTTTTTGGTCAGGATCACAACCAATTCTAGTACAAACGCACAAAAGGTTACCCAGACGAAACCACAGAACTTAGAGTTTCTTATAGGAGATTTGACGCTGAACAAAAAAGTTCCTATAAATATGGACCCGGAACAGCTTCGTTTTCGAGATATTATGAAAAGCAGAAGTTTTTCCTGAAAACGTCACAGTTCTAACATCTCTCAATTAAGAGTAGTAAGCTCAGAAATTTCATGGTCAAATTTTAAAAAATCGAAATTTTCAAATGTAACAGAACTTAAAAGATGCTTAGCAGCTGATAATTTAGAAATAAATTAATTATTCTGAAAGGTTTTTTTATGCTCTTTAAAATTTGTCCTTAGCCCAATTTCTCTATCTCATTTATCTTTTGAGATATTAGGCATTTTTTAAAAATTTGCGTGAAGCACTTTAAGAGCGGAAATAAATCGATATATCGAGAACTATTGAGATATGGGCCTATGCTTACTCGACATTTCTTGTTGCATTTGACCCATAGAATCCCCCAGTTTCGTTATGACATTTTATCGCGGGTCACACTGTATAATATATATATATATATATATATATATATATATATATATATATATATATATATATATATATATATATATATATATATATATATATAAAATTTATTGCTGTTTATTTAAACGAGATTGTTATTAGAGCAAATTACTGTGGGCTGGGAGATATAAATGCATCTGTCTTTCTTCTAAATTCAATCTATTTTCATTTCATAAAAAAAGTTTTATGTATATTTATTAAATTTTCAAAGTTATTTGATTAATATATAATTTCAATTTAATTCACCTCCTTCCATTTTACAATAAAATGATTAACGGAATTTATATTGGTTTATTAACCTATTAATTTTAAGCATTAATTAATGACATGTAATCCCATGAGGAATAAATGCGAGTGCATGTTTACCATAAAAGTGTTTACACGTTGATCATATATTTTTATATACATGGATAGTTGTGGTTGTGTAGGTAATGTGATATGACACTAATGAGATATGTGCCATATCACATTTTATATGAGACATTTCGACGACATGAAACAGACATACTTTGTCACGTCGCATTCCACTTAAAGCTTTTAAGCAACAGACGGCAATTTTAGTTTATTGCAGTCCACACGCGAATTTAAAAAAATAAATCCATACTTTAATCACAAATCTTAATTGCATAAACATTTTGCAATTATCGTCACGGAAAAGGACGATTATTAATTTTGAATATATGCAGTCACCGGTTACAAGAAATACCTGTCAAATTATTTAACAATCCATCAGAATCGTTCTTTTAAATTTTGTTTTAGTTGTAAGAGAAAAAAACGAGTTTGAATACAATTAAATCTAATCAACGTGCGAATTGAAACCCTACGTTCAGATCCGAGAGATGGGGTATCATGTATAAAAAAGGAGATCGTTTGCTTCTACGCAGAGTGAAGGTACAGAAAGGGTTTTCTAAAAAGTTTAAATTATTCCGGTCGGTTTTCGGTAGGCAGGAAACAAGGGTTGGGAGGAGAGAGCGAGAGAGATCTGGAAATGACATTGAAATAATTCAAACTGACCTGTAGGAAAGTTTATATCGGACAGGGGACTAGGGAGAGGGCTCGAGCTGAGAACATAGCTCTGACATTGGTAATATATAGAAGGGTTGAGAGTTGAGGTTAGGGGAGCTACTGCTTCAACCTGCCAACTTTACCCTATACCTGCTATTACCTTCCTCTTCTTTCCCCACTTTACCATGCCGTACAGTCTTCTCTGCTCAACAACTATATACAAATAACTAACTAAATCAAAGAAGAAAACGTAACAAAATAAACTCTTCCTCCTGAGATTCCAACATGATAGTAACAGTTAGGGCACTTAAATTCACTTGAATCCCAGCATATCGTCGCATCAAATGTAAAGTCACAAATACGGTTATTTAAAGAACTTTTCATGAAATAGGTATAGTTCAATAACCAAACAACGCCTACTCGCCTACACACAAAAAATCATTAGAGGTAGGTGACTGGATTGGCTTTGAAAGTACAAGTGTACCTACTTGTACTTTCAATGCCAATCAATCAAGAAGGCTGCTTTAGATCAGCCGAAACCGGTCAATGGTTTATAACAATTTTTTGTGTGAAGACGTTGTTTGGTTATTAAACTACACCTCTTTCATGATGTGTTCCTCATGAGACATTGGAGAAAAATCACAGTCGAGGATCTAAACAACTTTGTCAGTAGCAACGAAAAACCATTCATGTGTTTTTGTGCAGACTTGCAGCTTTTTGCCTCTGTGAATAATTCTTTGTAGTTTTTTTTACATTTAACAATCATATTCGTCTGTTTGTCATTCGATTGAATATCACCTGTTCGATTCCGTATTGATAAATTTGTATTGATAAAATGATGTGCAAAATGGTTGATCCTTAAATAAATAAAATAGCTGGGAAAATTTAAATATTGAATGAAATCAAGATGGTAGGTCATAATTAGCCCATTGTTGGTCCCAAATAATTTCCAACCTGCGCTCATAGGTTTCTTTCTCCACACATGTGAACAATTTTTTGCTTCCGAGCTTACCGAAGGTAACGGAAGCATTGTGTTCACTTTTTAGAACGAAAAAGTTTTATGCCTCCGATTTTAATAATTCCTAGACAGAAATCCGTTTCAGACATCAGGGATCATTTTTGGTTTCGTGTCTGTCTGTCTGTTGGTCTGTGTGTCCGTGAATCGTGCGAAACGTCCGACGATAACTTAAGTAAATGTCGACCGATTTTGATGAAATTTGGTAGACATGTTCATTTTACCAATGCCATGACGAGTTCGTTGGACAACGTTATCCGTTCATGCGTTCACGCGTAACGCTCGAGTAAACGTGAACTTCAAGTTTAAAATTGGAATTTTAGGCCGGGGAAAAAATCTAACTTCATTTATTCAATGAGACAAACATTTTTTTTCAAATACAATTTTTTAGTAAAACACAGCGACACCGCTATGAAGTTTTAAAGAACCCAAAAAACTATTAATTGTTTTTACACAATATAACAATAAAGTACATGATATTGATGCGAGGAAGTTATGTGCCACACTAATTGGCAGTCTATTTGTTTTGTATTTACTCCTATATGTTTAAAAATACTCGTCCAATTTTCAAGAAATGAAGGATAGTTTGTCGAAAATAGCCCACAGTTGGTCCCATATTAATTTCAACCGTCAAAAAGCATGAAATACTACTACTAATTTGATACTTTCATTTATGTAGCAAAACAGTCTTGAGATATTTAAAAAATAAAGAGTGGAAAATTAAAAAAATTAGAGAATTATGGGTCGTAAAAGCGTAACATCATTAAAATACGCGATAGGACGCGAGGAAGCTATGTGCCACACTAATTAGCAGACTATTTTAAATTTCACTTTTATATTTAAATGGTTCTGTGCGTAGGGTTATTTCTGTCCAGTTATAATTATTAAATCCAGTTAAATGATAATTATAATTTGATTTAAATCCAGTTAAATTCTAGTTGTTCAGTAGAAAGTTCTAGTTGGTCACCCACATATATGGGGGCTTAGGCCTGGGGAACATTTCTAGTCACCCACATATATGGGGGCATAGGCCTGGGGAACATTTCTAGTCACCCACATATATGGGGGCATAGGCCTAGGGAGCATTTCTAGTCACCCACATATATGGGGGCTTAGGCCTGGGGAACATTTCTAGTCACCCACATATATGTGGGCATAGGCCTAGGGAACATTTCTAGTCACCCACATATATGGGGGCTTAGGCCTGGGGAACATTTCTAGTCACCCACATATATGGGGGCATAGGCCTGGGGAACATTTCTAGTCACCCACATATATGGGGGCATAGGCCTGGGGAACATTTCTAGTCACCCACATATATGTGGGCATAGTCTCGAAAGGGCGGTAGCACTTGTAAAATGATATATTGTATTATATATAATGTATTATATGTATTATTACACTGGTTTTAATTCTGAAATTAATTATTGGGACTTTTAGGGATAAGGGGAGAAGAGAAAGTTTGAAATATTTCATACTTTGGACTTCGCTAGAACATTGAAATTGTTATAAATAATATTCAGTTTTATTTCTTATCAACTGGTGTATATGTCTCACTTCTAGAGAGATATTATTTCAGAAGATGACTGCGCTTGAAAGCATTTTGATTTCTTTAAAAATAAAAAAATCGATTACTTTATTATTTTTTGTAGTCATTATTTTAAATTATTATTTTTAAAGAAATGTTGGTTTAAGTGAATGATAGTGATCCTTTGCGAAATTCTTAAATGTAAGAGTTTTTGATTTATTCCTTAGGAAATTGGATATCTAGATTCAAAATAACATGACTTGACATTGTGAATTGTAAATCATGTTCTATAACTTTTTATTTCGTATTTTTATAGTGTACTATCCAGGTTTGCAGCTCCAATTCCCATGAAATATAGTCTCTCATTACTACTCTATAACTTGTATTTGAAATTTCATTTATAGATTTCGGATATCTTCGTTGATAGATGACTATTTGTAAAGTAAGTTCTGCTATTGATTACCCAGTTTGGACTAGTCAATTATTAACATCTATTCTCTTGGTTGGCTACCCTTCTACAGTTAAGGTAAAGTTATAGGGCAGCGAGAAAGCCTTTCACCGATCCCAATCAAATGCAGGACTCGTCAAGCCTCTATTACTAGTCATCCATTATAGTTAGAATGATGTTAGTGAGAGAATTTGGTTTCAAATATAATACTTAATTTTAAAATTAAGAAAACCCTTTTAATCTAAAGTTGTTTTTGCCATAAAAAGAAGCTAAATTTCAATTGTAGATATTCTAGAACTAATTGAAGTTCTGGTGATGTCTGACAAATTTTGCATTTACTTTTAAATAGCCATCTTGAATAGTCACCTTGAATCAAGATGACTGATTATTTTGCGAGCACCTATGGCCTATGGACTAAGAGGAACCGACATGCACCTGCAACCATTTTATGATCAAAGGCCCTGTGAATCCATAGAGATGCGTGATGAGTCAGTTTGTGAGTTTAAATCTGAACCCTCTTTCTATGACTTTTTTCCGTTCATAAATCTAAAGCCCCCATACTCGATCAAACATTTTGCGCAAACATGATGTTTGCGCAAACCTGATTTCGGGCAAATTTTGGTCATACACGTCAAACATCATGTTTGCGCAAACATCAAACAGCCCCATACGGGGTCAAAATGTTTGCACATACATTTGGACCGTGTGTGGGGGCCGTGTGTGGGTCACTACCCGTTTATATTATTGGAAAATCTACAGTTAAAGGAGAGTGTAGGGGCGGGGAATCACTCGAATGTACTGTTGAAAAAGGGATATAACCTCTAAATGCTAGCTCTTATTATGATGATTATTTTATCTTTGTAAAGTTGTAACTATTGAAAAGTAATATTTAGAAACTTTTCCAATATTCCAAATATTGACGCTTTTACCAGTTGTCACGCTTTCCCCATTTTCGCTACTTTAGGGAGGGAATCTAAGGGAGATACGAGCAGAGGTGAAATATAAATATTTATAATCTGTACCGTGTATGGAAGGAAGGGCGGGTGTAAAGCGGTTCAACGTGGTAAAGAAACACCTGTGATGAATGTACCGAAATAATGCATTGCAGCCGTGATAAAGTGGAAAATATTACCAATATGGGCCGGGGAAATCCCACACGGGGAATCTCCCCTACCCTCTGCAAGGTTAATGTCCATATCACTTCCCCCCGGCCAGATGGTGCACGGTGAAGATATCACAGTTCATTCCCCTATATGCAAATAAAACATGAACAATTTTATAGGGAAACCCTATGTAGTGATGAGTATCTATTAAAGTTCATTGAACTCAACAGGTTTTCAACATAATGCAGAAAAATGATATTTCAAAATGCATTTAATTATTATTAATACTGTTGCTCTCTTTTAAATTGAATGAAAGCTAGAAAATCATCTGTGGCCGACAGCAAGGAAATTACCTTTTTCAGCATCTCTTGAAAAGTAATATATATATAATAAGTAAATATATATATATATATATATATATATATATATATATATGTGTGTGTGTGTGTGTGTGTGTGTGTGTATACATATACTACCGGCATGATACAATTTCTTTAAGTCGCTTACGCACAAAGTAATGACGCAAAAAAGACGGAGAATTAGGAGTATTGAAATAAATATATCTCCATATGAAAAAAACTGATATGAACGACGGCATTGCTTATTAAAACATGTATATAAAAAACTCATTTCTGACTTTACTTGAGCAAATATATTTTATTATAATTCATTTTGAATTTTTCACTGAGTCACTATTATTTCTTTTATTTTTAGCTTATTTGGTTAAAATTTAAAAATTGGTATCAAGGTAGACAATTGGTGTCAAGTCAGACACTACAGACTAACTTTAAATTGTTCGTTGTATTGACTGAGATTTTGTGGTAATCAAACATAATGAGTTGTTTATATCACTTGTTGAAATAAATGAAAACACTGCACTTGTAGAATATAAGTTTATTGGTCTACCACAATTTTAATTTAAAACAAATCAGACCGGTTTCAGCCTCTTAAATACTAATATATAAAAGTTTATAAAAATAAAACAAATACAAAGTATGACGGCTATCTTCAGTGACTTATATTTCTAGACTCAATTTCTACTCAATTCTAGACTCACAATTTCTAGTCTAGAAATATAAGTCACTGAAGATAGCCGTCATACTTTGTATTTGTTTTATTTTTATAAAATTTTATATATTAGTATTTAAGAGGCTGAAACCGGTCTGATTTGTTTTAAATTAAAATTGTGGTAGACCAATAAACTTATATTCTACAAGTGCAGTGTTTTCATTTATTTCAACAAGTGATATAAACAACTCATTAACTTTAAATTGTTAATAATAAAGGTAGGATAATTACCTGGGTTAAGGGATAGTTCATGCATATTGATTTCTGTCAATTCTCCCTGCTGTGGGCCGTTTAGTATTTTTGACGGTAACGAACGAGTTAATATTGTACGCCCACGTCGCCCATATAAGTTCACTTGTTATTTAATACTATTGTTATTTTGAGACATCAGACCTTTGAAATTTATTGATCCCAAAAAAATTTAAAAGAATAAATAATAACTTTCTAAAGATCAATTTTATTTTGTGTATAGTATCTACCTTTCAAAGTTTTTTTTTTTTATAAAAAGTTACTTTGTCATTTAAAACAATAGTCTAATTCTTATAAAAGTATTTTTTTAAAAACAGCTGATATGTTTATCCGTTTGCTCCTAGTTTACATTTTCGTTGCGTCGAGCCCCCTACTGTTGCCTTTTCAACAGGGTTGGGGGGGGGGGAATCACCTGGCTGTGACATTTTAATGCTATTATTTCTTCTTCTGCCTCTACTCCCTCAGTTATTCTTTTCCTCCACCCCCTCTGTATTCCAAACTCCCTGTGCATTTTTGTTTCTGCCCCCAACCCCCGAAAAAAGCTATATAATTGCTGCCCGAGGGCGGCGGGCGATGCCCCTCTTCTTAATACTTAGTCCTATATAACGTCACTTTTTTCCCCGGTAAAAAAGAGTAACTTTTCTTTCTATCCTCTCTTTTTTTTCCGAATCTTGGTTTCTTCTTTCAAGAAATTGTTATTTTTAATACTTTTTTTTTAACGAAGGTATAATATTAAAAAGAGTTGGCACGGAGATAATGGTGAAAGATTTTTTTACTGTCTTTTTGTGTTCAGGTTAAAAGGGAAATACGATTGGTATTCCTTCTTTTTTTTTGTTGTAAAAATGGAATTAGTTCTTCTTTGAAATTCTTGACTATAAAATTCCAAAAGATTTATGTTCTGTAATAGCTACTTTTATCATAGTTAGGTTAGTGACAAATAATAATAACTTTGTTTTTAAGTCTTTATAATGCTTTAAGCTTTTTACATCTTATTTTAATTTTTAAGGTTTTGGTAGTATTCATACTACGGAACGTTTTAATTTTAATTTAAATCAAATTATAATTACTATTTACAACGGGAGATAGACAGAGAAAAATAGACTTCTGCACCGGGATTCGAACCTCGGGCCTCCTTTATTTCCAGTAAAGACGCTCTTACCAACTAAGCTATACTGAAGAATTCTTCAGTATATTCTGAAGTCTATTTTTCTCTGTCTGTCTTCTCTTCTGTCTTATAATGTTTGATCGTGTATGGGGGCCTTTAGATATATCAATTATTTTGCTAACAATTTTTTTAAGGTCATAATTTGCTCAATATTATTCACATATTAATTTAAAATGTCTGCACCTATTCTATTATTTTTCCGTATGGGCAGTAACTTTGTTATGATAAAACCTATTCTTAAAAATTTAAATATATTCAATTACAAAAACATCTATATGAACAGAGCAGATACAATTATTTACTCAAATCACCTTTAAGAATAGAGTAGATACAATTAATTACTAAAATCGCCTTTAAGAATAGATTAGATAAATTCAATTACTAAAAATATCTATAAGAATAGTGTAGATAAAGTCAGTTACTAAAAACATCTATAAGAATAGAGTAGATAAAGTCAGTTACTAAAAATATCTATAAGAATAGTGTAGATAAAGTCAGTTACTAAAAATATCTATAAGAATAGATTAGATAAATTCAGTTACTAAAAACATCTATAAGAACCGAGCAGATACAATTCTTTACTCTAAACACCTTTAAGAATTGAATAGATATAATTATTTACTCCAATCACCTTTAAGAATAGAGTAGATACAATTAATTACTAAAATCACCTTTAAGAATAGATTAGATAAATTAAATTATTAAAACCATTTATAAGAATAGTGTAGATAAAGTCGGTTACTAAAAATATCTATAAGAATAGAGTAAGATACAATTAATTTCTAAAAATATCTTTAAGAATAGAGTAGATAAAGACAATTACTAAATACATCTATAAAGTATATTTGAACTGAAATGTTTTAACACCATGAAGCGGGGAATCGTAAAAAGAACTATCGTTATAAGTAAATACTGACTATATTAGGTTATAACTGAGATTTGTAGACAATATTTCTTTTAACTATAACTACCTGTATCACTTTTTTGTGATATCCATTTTGTATCTCAAATCAAATTTATTTTTAGGTTATAGATGTTTTTTTTTTCCTTGAGTTCATAACTAAGAGAATACCTAATAGTTAAAAACAACTGTTTTTCTTTTCTTAACTTCTCATTCGATAACTATTTACAAAACCGGTATTATGTATTATTTTTTTTTTTACTTTTCTTTTTTTTTTCTTTAAGAAAGACGGAAAATGTATATAAATAAAACTACAACCAAAACAACCATTTTAAGCCTTAAAAAATTTCTTCGAGTGAAATTAGTTTTTCCTTTATCTCTTTCGTTCTTCCGAAAAAAGTAAAAATAAAGAAGGGAGATGAAGTTAAAAGAAAATTCTTTAGCTGGCAGGAACCCCATCCCTGATCCCTCTTGCCTTTTATACTGCCTTCAATGGAAAAGTTTATTTTTATTATTTGGCATAAAACGTTACGGGGGTATGTCAACCCCTCTTGTGAAAGGGGACAGGGACCCCTCAGGGATATTGTAACAGTTTTAATGCTTCCCCCCCTCCTCCTACAAACCTTGGGACCTTGTTAAGGTTTTTATGAGTACGTCTCCTCCCACTATTGTAATTTGAATTTTTTTTCCTTCGTCTGCTACCCCATTGTTGCTGTCCAAATGACAGAATTCAAACGGCGAAGAGAAACTCATCCTATGTTTTTATTTTTTTAAAGATGTTTTTACTTTTCTCACCCTTTTTCTTTTTTTTACCATAATGTGCGAGGTGTTTACCTCTCTTGGAAACAACCAACACTATCTAATATTTACATTATACGTACATTATAATAGCAAATCCAAACGCTTTTGAAATGATGATTCGTTTCTAACAGAAAAAACAGTTTATGGCAATTTTGAAAGCTCTTACCTGCCCTAAAAATGCTGTATTATTCGAAAAGAGATTAAACTCAATAAGTTTGTTGATAAAAATGAGAAATACTGATAATATTTATCCCCTTGGTAAGAATAGAAGCACAGATACTTGTGTATTCGCCGTAATACCCTAACCACTCTGTTGCAGTCCTTTCCTATTTAATAATATAGACGATTTGTATATCTTACTCTAGACAGTTTTCTCAATATACTAAATCTAAATCTTCCGGAGGAGACGTTACAGGGATCAAACTCAAAAGAGTTGCCCTTGATGAGAGTTACAAATCATTATGAGCAAATCATTATGACTCATTATGAGCAACTCCCTTGAGAATAATTGCTGGAATGGATTCGAAACTTCGGGATTCTCTAAATCTCTCGTTGTGTAACTAAATTAAGATAAATGCCAATTGGTGTGGCACATAGCTTCCTCGCATCCTATCACGTACTTTATTGATTTTATGCTTTTACAAGCCATTATTGTCTAATTTGTTTAATTGTTTCCCCGTTTTTTAATGTGTCAAAATGGTTTTTATTTTTTACTTGAATTAAAGTATCAATTAAGCAAAAGTTAAAGAGTGCAGACGGTTCAAAGTAATCTGGGGCTATCTGCGGGTTAGTTTCGATAAACTATAAGAGTTTCATAAAATCAATAAGGTAAGTTATAGGATGCGAGGAAGCTATGTGCCCCACCAATTGGCAGTCTATTTTACTGAATTATCAATTTATTAAAATTTAAAGAGCGGAGGTGGTTGAAATTAATATGGAACTATCTGTGGACTTCGTTCGATATACTATCCAAATCAGGTAGATTAGTACTTTTGAAGCTATAGGTGTAAATTAATGTATGTTTGTGCGCATGTGGAAGAGAAACAAAAAAGCAAAAATAAATTAGTGCAGAAGGTTGAAACTTATATGGGACCAAGAATGGGCTACTCATGACCTACCACCCAAATTTCATTAAAATTGGACTTGTAGTTTTTAATATATGTTGGTTCACAAAAATTGAACGACAGACCGACAAACAGCCACGGAACCAAAAATGTTCCTTGATGTCTGAAACGGATTTCTGTCTCGGAATTTTTGAAATCGGGGACCTAAAAATGTTGCGTTCTTCAGAACGATCACGTACCTTCGGAGGGCTCGGAAGCAAAATCCAGGGTTGATTTCAAATATACTAATATTTTCATAGAGATAAAGTAAATTTCATCCTGATGCAATGAGTTTACGTAAATTCATTGAACATGAATATAATGTGAATAATATAGTGTCTTTGTTTTATTATATATATTTGTTAGTCCTGATCAACAGCTCTTAAGTTATTACAGGACGGTGTTATTATTCGGCCACTTTACTTATCCACATGATGAGATCTTCAGTGTAAAAACATGTCTCACCTTTCTGGAATTAGAACTCACCATCGAGAATTAGAAGTAGGTGTGAGTCGGGTGCGCTAACCACTCAGCTCTCCTCTATAATTAAAAGTACTCATACAACTTTGAAGAAATTTAAGTGGTTTGTAAAAACTTGCACACAGATTACTCCTGTAGGATTATGCCTTACTACTTTCATCCCTTCAGATGGTATTCAGATTGGTATTATGTGGATTCCAACTATCTGCTCACATTTAATATTGAATAAAAATAAGTCCCCCTCCCCCGGGGAATCGAAAAAACAACTTTGTTTTACTATAATACCTATATGAACAAAACAAATAACTAAGTTTTAATAAAATAATGAAGATTTTTGGATCGCTTGTTGACAATAGCTTAAGATGGTCTCATATTAATTTCAGCCGCCTGCGTAAACTTACTATTGTTTAATAAAATAAGTGTGACCTTACTGGAAATAGAAACCGATCTAAATATCATGTGCCCATTCGTCAAATAGTAGCACGAGAGGCCACACATACAGCTTGTGCCACACAAATTGGTAGAATATTTATGTATTTGTCTATTAATATATATTTGAATATATATTTAATACTATTTAATATACTACTATATTTACTATTAATATATATTTAATATGTATTTGAATATTTATATTATCCGAAAATTATTAATTCGTAATGTGAATAACGTGATTTTTTAAAGGAATTATTCATTTCTTTATTCAACTTCTATTCTTTACTCAATCTATCATCAAATATATACTTTACTAAAACTTCAGTTATTATGACAAGTATCAGATGAGAAATATTTTCCTTAACTTATAAAAATTGTTTTTTCTTTCGTTGTCAGCTTTCAAATTAAAATATCAACGAAAGTAATATTCCCCCCCGAAAAAAAGTAATTTAAAATGTCGATGAATTTTTGGTTTCTTTCATATTTAAAAAAAAAAAAAAAAAAAAAAAAAAAAAAAAAAAAAAACACGAAACGTGATATCTCTAATCGATATATTTGACATCTAATATCTTTTGTTAAAAAAGAAATTGGGGACAATATATATTTTTATCTTTTACTTACTTCGTTACAGGTTGGAGAATTTTACCTTGTTCCCTTGATAATGTATATATTTTTTGAAGGGGGGCCGCCCAGTACAATAAATCAAAACGTAAGAACAAGCAGGGTTTTCTTTAGCCCCCTTCTCAGGTTTGTTAACCTTTAAACGAAAAAGATGAAAATTCTTACACAAACTTTTCTCTTCTCCTTTTACCCTTCTTTCCACTTTTCTTACTTTCTCTTAGAGGCAAGAGAATGAAAAATATTTAATAACGTTACATTAATTATTCACTTTTCCAACCAGCAAAGGCTTATTTTCTTTTCCCTCTTCTTACCTCTCTACTTCTATTCTTTTTCCTCTCTTTTCTCTTTAAGTAGAAGCAGAACAACAAGTAGCAGTAAAAAAAAGAACAAGTTGCCAATAAACTTTGGTTTGAAAAAAACTTTTGTAGCTCATAACAAAGTTTTATACCTCTTGTGTAAAATCAACTCCATCCGATAGCCTGTCCATCAAATATAAGTATCGTATATTTTATATATATATATATATATATATATATATATATATATATATATATATATATATATATATATATATATATATATATATATATATATTATATACATTAATAATTTATCTTCTTCATAAATATATACTTAAAATTTATTTCTAACATTAAATCAACTTTTTTTTTGTCGATGATACAGTTAGGTCTTTTAATATGTTTAAAAGTTTTTTTTTTACTTGTGTAAAAATGACACTTTACAAATTAAATTTATGAGTTCTCTTGATTTCCTTTTTAATCAACTACAAATAGGTCCAGATTGGTAATAAAATATGTTACTACAAATACATTGTGCCCTACGGTAGAGTTTTGTATAGGGAAATATTTTTTATTTGAGGTTTTCTGAAAATATGTCATTCTAAAAACTGTTGCTTGTTCTTGTACCACTGAACATTGTGAACATTATTTCTTTCCTTGATTTTTTACACTGGGTACACTACCAAATTGAACTACCGTAGTTCCTGACGGTATCAAAAAATATTATTGAGAAATGTTTTTCAGAATTGCAAAAAACTATTATTTTAAGAAATTCGTTGTAGAGACTGATATTTGGTGGTAATCAAATAATGATAATTTAGTACACACTTAAATAAAAACACACTGGTGGTTTAATTTATAATTGTTCAACCACAATATACTATAATTTTGTGGTACATTGTGTTTAGTTAATTTCTAAATTATTTTAAATTAAACCACAACTGAGTTTCTTTTTTTTAATTGTGAAGTGTACTAATTATTATTATTAAGTTTAAGTTTATTTTCTGAAAATGAAAGTATCATATATTATTAAATAAAATAATAAGAAAATAACCAAGTTTTGTTTAGTATCAAAAGTAATTAATAATTATAATATGTGCATCTAATTATAGAAAACAACCATCAAAAATACCGAAGTCAAAAAAAATGACATTCAGAAAATGTATTGCCACCTACTTGTGCAGAAATTTCGACTTTATTTATTCGTCAATTTTGAATTTTCGCGCAATTTCGAATTTTTACTTTTAGCGTCTTTCGCTTATAATTTTTTGTAGTACATACTTCTTTAGATTGTTACTCCCCTATGTTTTTGATTTTTTAGAATATAATTATTTCTATATCCTATTTTTTAAATTCTAAATAACTATTAAGACAAAGGGATGTTTAGTCCAATGTACTTTGGGACAAAGGAATATCACACTACTGTTTTTATAATGGGAGTTACTCCCCTAAAGAAGTGTCAATTTTATCTAGTTTTTTGGCTTTTGATTGCAATTTTCAATAGAAAATTTTATTTATTATTTGAGCGTCTTAAACCTAATAATGATAACGTGATATTTACTTTGTAGACTTTTGTCAACATGTTTATATTTATGGTGGATATATCATTCAAATTACGTAGATGTTTGCATGATGGTTTTTAACCTGCTTAATTAGGAACATAAAATTATGGTTTTTGTCTCTCTTGTGACTCAACGTCGGGGTTTTTCCTTACCTTTTACCGGTAATTATTTATTTCATTTTTAACTTTTTTATAACTATTTATGACTATTGTGACCTTTTTTGGAACTATTCATCTCCTTGATTTTGCTTATTTTTATTTGTTAATTTATTCTATATTGCTTCCGAGCTTACCGAAGGTAACGGAAGCATTGTGTTCACTTTTGAGAACGAAAAAGTTTTATGCCTCCGATTTTAAAAATTCCAAGACAGAAATCTGTTTCAGACATCAGGGAACATTTTTGGTTCCGTGTCTGTCTGTCTGTCTGTCTGTCTGTCTGTCTGTCTGTCTGTCTGTCTGTCTGTCTGTCTGTCGGTCTGTGTGTCCGCGAATCATGAAACGTGCGACGATAACTTGAGTAAATGTGGACCGATTTTGATGAAATTTGGTAGACATGTTCATTTTACTAATGCCCAGGACGAGTTCGTTGGACAACGTAATCCGTTCAAGCGTTCACGCGTAACGCTATCGTAAACGTGAACTTCAAATTTAAAATTGGAATTTTAGGCCGGGAAAAAAATCAAGCTTCATCTATTCAATGAGACAAACATTTTTTTCAAATACAATTTTTTAGTAAAACCAACAGCGACACCGCTATGAAGGGTTAAAGATCGCTAAAACTATTAATAGTTTTAGGCAATATAACAATAAAGTAATATAACGTTATTGTTAATGTTTATATAACAATAAAGTTCATGATAGGATGTGAGGAAGCTATGTGCCACACTAATTGGCAGTCTATTTTTATTTTATTTTATTTTATTAATTGATTAATTATCTTTATAGACTAATTTTGATTATTGTCACTTTTGTTTGATCATATTATTCTGGTTATTTAATTGTTTCCCCTTCGTTTACATTTACTTATTATTTTTATTGTTACCTCTAATTTTATTTATTTAACGTTTATTAACTTCTTTTTAACTTTTTAACTTTTTGGAATTTTTATTGTGCTTGTGTTTGTAAAATTCTTACGTAGTTGTTTGTTTCTTATTGTAGGCACTGATGATGGCCGAGAGGCCGAAAGCTAGTTCTGTTAAATAAACATTTAATTAGTGGAGAGGCTTTCCATTTTTATTATTCAACATAAAATGAGTTTGATGTTGAATTGGAGGAGTGGAAACATCAAAATCTATCAATTAATGTGTAGCCTTAACCCTATTGTATTAGAATTAGAAGCCCTACGATATTGTACTTCAGGGCTTCTTAACACCAACTACTCGGGTCTCTCTGCTTTCCTGGATCACAGTATACAATTAGAACTGTAATTATCCTAGCTCATCGCTTATTGATTACTTACCATGATGATGTGTTTGAGACAGTGAAATTGAAATGGTTAGCTCTTCAAATTCTTATGCAAGTGGCCGTTGTTTTATATCTTATATGATATGGTGCCCGTATTTTGTATGTAACTTGACTAAACCGTTGTACCTCTATTTTATACCTAAAGTAGGCGTAGTTTTAAACAATAAAAATGTTTAGTTCTGCAGAGTGGGGTGTGGGAAATGGATATATTTTTTTTTTGCGGTGGTGGGGCGTCCAAGATGCGGCTACAGCTCATAAGGCTAGAACTTCTATGGCTGTTTAATGGCTGTCTAAGGCCATGTTCCCTACCCAACTTATCTCACGACATGGTGATGTCCCGTGGCCACTGCGATTTTTATGGGGATATTAATTAAAAATTGGTAGTGCGTGAAGTCTCCCGTAAAAAGGGTTTCGTTGGTGTTGTAAACATGAAATTTGTAGTTGGGGGGGGGGGGGGGGATTTGGATGTTTTTGACAAAATGGCGTAGAAAATTAAACGCTTTCCACAAGTGATATATTTTTGTAATCTACTCTTCAATACCCTTCACTTGATACCCCACTCAAAATTTTGAAAAAATATTTTTTCCCCCGTGACAGCAATTAGCCGCCATCTTGGATTCCCAGTTAATCCGACCAAGTTGCTATTCTTATTTTTTCTTTGGCCCATCAGACCGCACATTTTGCATATTTTTCTATATTTTTAGTATGAGCGGAAATACGATTTTAGGGGGGGGGACACGCAAAATTTCGATGTTTTTTGACAAAATGGCGCCGAAAATTGAACACATTCCCTAAGTGATATATATATTTGTAAACTACTCTTTAATACCTTTCATATGATACCCCACCCAAAATTTAAAAAAAATATTTATTTTCGTGTGACATGAATTATCCGCCATCTTGGCTTCCCAAGTAAATCAGATCAAATTGCTAATCTTATTTTTTCTATGGCCCACCAGACCACACATTTTGCATATTTTTCTATATTTTTAGTATGAGCGGAAATACGATTTTAGGGGGGGGGGGGCACGCAAAATTTCGATGTTTTTTGACAAAATGGCGCCGAAAATTGAACACTTTCCCTAAGTGATATATATATTTGTAATCTACTCTTTAATACCTTTCATTTGATACCCCACTTAAAATTTAAAAAAAATATTTTTTTCGCATAAGTTGAGTTATCCGCCATTTTGGATTTGAACAGCTGATAATTTTGAGTTCGCTATATTTTTCCTGTGTGCGCGTCAAAACGATCTTTAATATTGGAAAGTTTCACGTTTCTATCTCTCTTTATTCAAAAGTTATTGGAACCGTACAGAGTGACAGACAGACAGACAGACAGACAGACACATGAACGAAACTATAAGGGTTTCTTTTTTTGGTTTTACCAACGAAACCCTAAAAAGCACATGTGTATGAATCAAATCTTTGGACACTGGATGCATTGAAGAATGAAATTCGTCGGAAGATCGCTGGAATCAACAGACAAATGTTGGAGAGTGTAGAGTGAAATTTTCGTGAACGCCTCCAGCATTGCATTAATTAAAATGATCATCGGTTGAAGGATGTTATTTTTCATACATGTCCCACTGTTTTAGGCATTGTTTAAGCTTTCTGTTTATATTTTTAAATATATTTTATATACGAAATTTCCGAAGTTTTGATTATTTGAAAAATGTCCGTTTCCGAAGCCCCTCCTGTATAAGTATTTTTGGATTTATTTTAGAAAACCGTGGGAGTAATTTTTAATGAAAAGCCTTTATATTAACAATTCGGCGTTTATATTACAAATTGGGCACTTCTGACCATTAAAAAGAACATTTAAATAATTCATTTCTATTTCAGCTCCTGTACTGACTTTTTCTCATTCTTTCTCTTTCTTCCTCTCACCTTCTTTAGATATCCACTGAAGATTTGTACTAACATAACTACTATATAACTACTATATAACTACTATATAACTACTATAAAGATGATTAACCCTGTAGAGTTGTGCAATATAACTCTGTATAGACCATACAGGTTTCATCGTTTCTTATTGTGTCTTTTCCTGCCGCTTTACCTTGTTTTAATCTTTTAATTGCTGTTTCTACTTCGCCGTTTAAGATATCTTCTATTTCTTCATCTCCTTCCAAACTGAGCTAGTCTTTCCATTCTTCTCCTTCTGTGTTAGTGTCATAACTGTATAATTTACCTTAAAAATCTTGAATTATTTCTATTATTTCCTTGTTTGTTCTTTTCAACTCTCCTTTATTGTTCTTCGTGGCTACAATATTGTTTTCCCAACAAATTAAGACTTCCGAAACCTCTTCAAACTTGCTTCCTTATGGACTGCTTTCTCTATTTTTCCAACTTGTTTCTCTTGGCTCCACGTATTCAGCTTGTTTCTGATTAATTTAGATATTTCCACATACTCTATCCTTTGTTTCCCTTTTCTTTTTATTTTTCTTCTATGGTACATGAGTGATTTAATGTCTTAAGGGATTCTTCCTTTCTTCTTAGTTTTTACTTCTTTGACCTTGTTTCTGGCTTTATAAAATATGGTGGTTATTTAGCTATACTAGCGGTTAATATAGTAGAGGTATACCTATATAACCGTTATTTTTAAGATTCAAAATTATTCGAATATAACTGTCATCCGAGTCGTTAAGGCCCCCATAAACGATCAAACAATTTGCGCAGACATGATGTTTGCGCAAATCTGATGTCGGGCAAATTTAGGCCATACACGACAAACATCATGATTGCGCAAACATCAAACAGCCCCATACACGGTCAAAATGTTTGCGCAAACACGATGTTAGCGCAATCATTTTGACCGTGTATGGAGGCCATTAGGAAGAACTAACAACATGAGCTCTTTTTAATTTAGTAGCATTTACTACATAAGAAATTAGGTATATTAGAAGCGAAACCTTAGGACAAACTAGAGATGGGTTGTTAATTATTGAACGGGTCAGCTATATGATTCGGTGGCAACGGTTCACTGTTTAACTCAACCGTCGTTCTTTCTTCGACCCAGACTCTAACCTAGCGATGAATTTCTATTGAACTGATCTTTTATAACCTTACCCTTACCGTATCCTTAAATGTGTTAGATATTAAATTATTTTTAGGTAGGTCAATTAGGGTAAAAGTAAGTAAGAGTTAACAACTCATAGTAGTTAGAAACTGGCTATATTTCGAGGTAACGAGGTAACTCCAGAGGTAACCAAAAAAAATTTTTTTTGGTTACCTCTGGAGTTACCATTTGCTATGTTCATGTGTTTTGTTATTTGTTAAAGTTTATCTTTTTAAATCTATTTTAAGTTTTTAAAACTCTCTATGGATCTATGTGTGAAGGAGTATTTATATAATGTATTTTCCACTTCTTATTTTGACAATACCAACTTTGTTTGAGTATATGTGACTAATTCCACCCATGATAAGGCATGATTATGTCCCGGAGGGGGACGAAATATAGCCAGTTTCTAACTACTATGAGTTGTTAACTCTTACTTACTTTTACCCTAATTGACCTACCTAAAAATAATTATTAAATAAATAGGGACATCTAATTTCTACTTAGATATTAAAGTTCTAGAGGTTCGAACATTGAGACGATGATAGATAGTCTGTAATTATCTCTCTCGGCTGCGCCACGGGAGCTAATTACCGTTATTCTCTCGACTGCGCCTCGGGATTTAGGGACCATCGTTCAAAAGGTGGTTCTTGAGGCGAAGACGAAGACTGGGACTTACTTTACTCCCTAGGTGCATAAATAACTATTGTTTCGAAAATAGTATGTCTATAGTCTTTATATCATTCAAATATTTTCATTTACTCAATTCTATTTCGATATATTATTGAAATTATTGATTAAAACTTACTAAAGTTAATCAATCAGTTAATCTGTTGAGAAGTACAAGGGATAATTTATTGTTTATAGAAGGTTAAAGTTTGCTTATTGTTTGCCGCCATATTGTTAAGATATTTTTAAGTAGAAGGAGCCACTTGTAACACTCTCTTGCTCAAGCCTGTGCTTATAACGTTGAGTTCACAACATCTCTTCACTCCTAACTGGCACTTCCTTCTCTTAGCTTCCCCTCTCCCGTGTTTAAGAAGGAGAAAAATCTTTGTAAGTAGCTCTCCGAAAAATCCACAATTACCCTCTAACTTTTTCTGCCTCTAAACAATTCTTTATTTTATTTTCATTCCTTTGAAATGGTCCTAAGCGTAACACATTCATTATTTCTTAAGAGATATTATATAAAAAAAGAAGAAATAACATTAGTTCTAGACATTAAGTAATATTTTTATTTTCTCTAAAGTATATGGTATTATTTTATTTATTCTCTCAATTGTGTAGTATTTATATTTAATGAAAGTATTGTAATGGTGCAAAAATTCAATTTTGGTGGATTTACTCGCTTTGAGCTCCTTTGAATTTAAATGTCTGTCTGTATTCTGTCATCTGGCAGACGCTTAGAGCCTTATCTACTTTCAGGTTTTGAAAAATCATAATCCGAGGTGAAATCGAGAAATTCATTTTAGCTGTAAATTTGGGAACATTGACCCCCGAAAACTCTTTAACAGTTATTTGTGTAACTAGTGCGCAAAGTGGCACTTTGCTGCACTCGAGAGAAATATTTACGTACGAGCCGCAGGCGAGGGTGGAAAGGTTTATCGAGTGCAGCAAAGACACTTTAAGCTCGAGTTGCACTTTACATTTTTCCTACATATTTTCTTTTTTTATATTTTTCTTCAGTTAGTTTTTAATTTGTAAATAAAATATAAAATAATAGAGTATTCATCAACATGTAAAAGGTTTTACAATATCAACTATACCTTCTTCTTTATAGCCTTAGTTCTTTTTATAGCCAGTTTTGCCTTTTTTGCCTGATTCAGGAATCAGCGCTGTTATTTCTCATCATAAAACTTACTCATCACATTTGATTCTTTTTTTTAGATAATCTATCTTTACTTTTTTATATTTTAACATTTTTATATTTGATATATAGTGTTTAAAATTTTTATTTAGTTAAAAAATAATCATTAGTTGTCATTGTTATTATAACTAGGCATCGCGTGGCTCTACCATTTAAGCGAGCGTATAGTAATAAATATATATTGAATATTGAAAAAATTGATAATCATGAATCATGATGAGTTGATTGATAATGGGTATAGTAGTAGTAGGGCAGCTAGTAGTAAGGAACCACCCCGCATTCTTACTATTCCTCTAACCACACATCTCCTTTTCAATTATTATAAAATGTATCTCTTTGCTACAAAAAAACTACTGCATGTATCAAATTGAAATTTTGCATGCCTGTTTCTATTGAGCGTTAGATGGTGTATATGAAGTTTTATTAATATCGTTACGTTAGAACGTAAGATATCGGTAAAAAGGTTGTTTTCTCTATTATAAACGTTTAGGTCCGCTTTAATAGTTTTAGCGATCTTTATAAATTCATAGCGGTGTCGCTGTTGGTTTTACTAAAAAATGTTATATGTAAAATATGTTTGTCTCATCGAATAGATGATTATAGAATCTTTTCCCGTCCTGAAATTTCAATTTAATTTTTGAACCTCTCGTTTACACGAGCGTTGCGCGCGAACTCTTGGACGGATCGCGCTGTCCAACGAACTTAGCCTGAGTATTAGTAAGAGGATCACGTATACCAAATTTCAACTAAATCGGTAAACTTTTACTCAAGTTATCGTCACACGCGTAAACGTTACTGACAGACAGACAGACAAGATGCATAGTTTGTTGAATGTAAGAAGCTCGCTTACGCTCGCTTCAATTATAATTTTGATTATTTAATCTTTGTTTAGATTTAAGTTCTTTATGTTCGTAAGTTGGAACGCTGGAGTGCGGTAAAGTAAAATGAGTGCGGTAAAGTAAAACGAGTGCGGTAAAGTAGTAAGTGCAGGAATCTGCTGTTTTGCGTTCTATTTTGAGTGCGATAACAACCACTGTATCGGTCAACTGTAGGAAATAAAACTAAAATGTAGTTCATTTACTTACAAATCTAACCAAATAAGTCGTTTTCCTGGGAGTAAATTGCTTTAAACGCAATGTATGAGAAGTTGGGTTCGATTCCCCGCCGGGTAGAACTTTTTTTTGTCAGTTTTGATAAGATGTCCAATAATAATTAAATTTAACTGTGAAAACTCAAAATAACTAATAAATGGAAAACTCCGAACCAAAATATGTAATGTAATTATGTACTCGTATACGAAAAAGTTGATTACGATTTATTTAAGACAGATTTTTTAAAATTGGATCTTTGTTTAAATATATTTCATTTCATTTTATAAATGGAAGAAGGGTGTTCGTTGGATAAGAATATTCTCGCCGCTGGTAATCGAGCTCGGATCCTCCAAGTTTATGCTGTAGCGTTCGAACACTGAGCTATAGCGGTGAAATTTCATCAATAGGTGTTCGATTTCCGACGGTGAGGTGTATTTTTACTGGTCTTATATTACTTTGCTTTGTAAGTTTCATCACACATTTCCGTTTCCCCAATTTTGAACCACTTCCCGTCATTCAATCTTCCCCAAGTTTTGCACATCGATATAACTAAGGTGAAGAATACAGAAACCAAAAACACAAAAAATAAAACAAAATGGCGTCAAATTTATTTCTTTTTTAAGTTTCATCGCACACCTATTACCCCAATTTTGAACCACTTACCGTGATTCAATCTTCCCCAAATTTTGCACATAGATACAACTAAGGTGAAGAATACAGAAACCAAAAAGACAAAAAAAAAAAACAAAATGGCGTCAAATTTATTTGCTTTTTAAGTTTCATCGCACACCTATTACCCCAATTTCGAACCACTTCCCGTCATTTAATCTTCCCCAAATTTTGCACATAGATACAACTAAGGTGAAGAATACAGAAACCAAAAAAAAAAAGAAAAAAAAAAAGATGTTGAAAAATAAGACCAGTTTTGAAAAATGGAATTTTTATATTAATTATTATGACTTTATTTCGCCCTCTTGAATAATAATACTAATACTTTGAACATCTGGATTCAATGACCAGATTTAGAAAGACCTAAATATCCATTCATTTCAATAAAATACTGCAGCGTAAACACAGGGATCTGTGTTCGATTTTCGGTGGCGAGATGTATTTTTATGACTTTCCTTCGCCCTTTTTAATAATAATACTTATACTTTGAATCTTTGGATTCAATGACCAGATTCAGGAAGACCTGGATATCCATTCATTTCAATTTCCTTGATATTTAATGTTTCAGATTATTCGTATCCCTACTAAGTCGAGGAATTAGTGAATTATCCCCTTCACTATTACAGCCATAAAATGTTCTTTTTCCTTTGTATGTACTTTATCTTAATTGCTATTAAAATTTATAGAGGAGAATATTTGTTGAATATATCTAATCTCTGATATTGTATCACCATATCCTTTTATATGTTAAAAATTGTTTAAATTCAAACCAGATATTGTTATAAAGCAAGCAATTTATTTTTAAGTGCCAGTAATATTTTTTAAAACCTACAAGGGGGGGGGGGGGGGGGGGGTAAAAATGAAAAGAAAATTTACCAGATTTACTCCCCTCTCAACTCAACAAATCTATAAATAAATTAAAATATAAAAGGGGAAAAATATTGTCTGACGTAAAAAAGATAGCTCTTGTTTCAAAAACACTGAGCTATGTATTAAAAAAAATATTTTACAGTTTTTAGCTTGAAATATTCAATACATATAAAAGAGTCCGCAGATGGAGTTTTACCGACAAAAAAATTCCTCTCAATTTTCATTGTGCTCCAACTGTTTAAATATTTTATTTTTTGAAATCCATGGAGATTTTTTTTGTTTCCTCCGAATTTTTTTTTTTTTTTTTTTTTTTTTTTAGTAAGCAATGAGTATCGTTTTGGGAGTCACGGAAATTTTGACAGATCGTGGTTCACTGTAGAGAACATTTTGTCTTTCTGTCTTATTAAAATATTTAAGCAATTCCAGGTAGAAGAGTCTTTCTTTGGGAAATAAAAAAATAAAAATGAATCAGTGTTTGAGTTGGGAGTAGAAATGTTTGAAATGAAAAATAGGTATTGTTCTTTTATTCAATTTACCATTGAATTATTTTGATTTTTTTTTCTGTTCAATTGTTACGAAAATCCTTTCTCTATTTCTTATCAAAGCATATAAAAAGGCGAAAGAGAAAAAAATAAGAGTTCACGGACCCTTTTTAGGGTTTCGTTGGTAAAACCAAAAAAGAAAACTCTTGTAGTTCCGTTCCTCTGTCTGTCTGTCTGTCACTCTGTACGGTTCCAATAACTTTTGAATCAAAAGAGATAATAATATGAAACCTTCCAGTATTAAAGATCTTGATCTGATGCAATTTGATCTGATTAACTGGGAATCCAATATGGCGGATAATTTTTTTTTTTTTTACTTTTGAGTGGGGTATCAAATGAAAGCTATTGAAGAGTAGATTACAAAAATATATAACACTTTTGGAAAGTGTTTAATTTTTCTTGCCATTTTGTCGAAAACATCAAAATTTTGCTTGGGTAATCCTCCCCCCCCCCCCGAAAAAAATTCACCGATTTAGTTGCAATTCGGTATACATGTTCGTTTTACTAATACTCAGGCTACGTTCGTCGGTCAGCGTGATCCGTCCAAGAGTTCGCGCGCAATGATCGTGTAAACGTGAGCTTCAAAATTTAAATTGGAATTTCAGGATGGGAAAAATTCTATCATCACCTATTCGATGAGACGAACATTTTTTTCAAATAACATTTTTTTATTAAAACCAACAACGAAACCGCTATGAATTAATAAAGATCGCTAAAACTATTAGAGCGGACCTAATAAATGTTTATAATAGAGAAAACGTTTTTACCGATATCTTACGTTCTAACGTAACGATTTTAATAAAACTTCATTTACGTCGTCTAAAGTACAATTGAAACAGGCAAATTTCAACTTGATACAAGCAGAAATTTTTGCTTAGTGAAGTGATGTATTAATATCAATTGTTTAAAAGCTACGACGCGACGGGTGGTTAAGATTCTTATCGTGTAGTGCATAGGTTTGTTTAGGAAGTAAAGCTTTGTACCGAGTACCCCCACTCTACCACACACTGCCCTCTTCCACTTATCTTCAACTATTCATCATGATTAATAAATTTCAATTTTCAGTATTTCATTGCAATACGCTAGCTTCAATGATAGAGCCATGCGATGCCTAGTTAAATTTGGTCATTAGCTTAGCATGATTTTGCTTTGGCTACTTTCGGCAAATCATCCAAATTACTTAAAAATTTGATGAGTACTCTTGAAGATCTAGCTGTAAATAAATGCAAGTTAGTGCGCATGTTGAAAAGAAACGAATAGGCGCAGAAGGTTGAAACATATATGGGACCATCATCGGGCTAATTATGACCTACCATCCAAATTTCATTAAATAGGGTAGTTTGGTTGGTTCACAAAAATCGAGCGAAAGACGGGAGAGTGGCCATTATACAGACAGAATGACCATTATAAAACACGAAAACAAATCAAGATGTCTGAAACGAAATTTTCTCAAGGATTTTTTTTAAAAATCTGAGATAAAATCTGTTCATTATTCAGAACGATTACATAGCTTCCGTTACCTTCGGTAAGCTCGGAAGCAAAAGGTAGCCGATCGTGAGGGGAAGGGTGAGTAGACTAGACGTTAGGTACCTTAATACAGATAGACTTGATGGCAACCTCCTGTACTTTCCTAACTCCCTGTCACACGTATAAATCTTTTCGACTTTCAGAGACAGACTGTGCACACCTCCTATACCTTTCTAACTCCTTGATACACCGGGTAACGTTTTTTAGTAACGCTTTTCGAATTATGTAGCACAGCCTAAACATGAAAAGATCAAAAATATCACGATGTAATTACGAACATTGTTTTAAAGTTTACAAAAACACCTTGGAGAATTTTTTTTTTTGTTAGTCCTTCTGACTGTTTAACCACTAGGGTATCAGAAAAGTCATCACTTAAGGAAACCATAATGACTTTTCTTTAGGGCGAAAGCACTCACTAAGGACTTTCCGGAATTCGAAATGGGGTAAGGGGGAAAAAGAGGGATAATAAAACCCAATAGAAACGATTTCTCCTGAGGTAAGTACCTATTTAGAGAGGATTTTTCAAAATTCATACCCTTAAAGGGGTTCAAATTTCAATAGAATTTTAAAATACTGCTGAATGTTTTTTCAAAGTCAGTTGTCTTGAAACTCTAATATTAACCAAAATTAATTTAATTAAAACATACTATATATTCCTTAGCAATAGCATATACCAGCTTCGTATTGTTGGTTTTGACGTAAAGAAAATTAAAAATAAAGTTAATCAAACAAGCCTCAGTAAAATCATATATTTCCATTTTCAATGTACATCTCACAATATTTTATTTTATAACATTTCATATAAATGTATATTTTAATAAAATATTTTATATTACATTTGTCCATTTGAAATGTTTTATAATATATTATTACTTTTTTTTCTCGTTATTTTATTTGTGATATCAACGTGCAATCATATTTTGTAAAAAAACAGAAAATATTATAAATATTATTGTCAAAACATATATGTTATCATGTCAGTTCATTCTATAGTAACTAAAAGAATGCATTAAATAATGGTTTCATTTTTATAAAAATATATATCTGATGTACTATATTATTATACAATAACTGTTCTCTTTTTTAATATATGTTATTACAGTTTTTGAATGGAATTGCTATAAGTTTTAAAGCAAAACTTATACATCATTTTAGGTATAGTCTTACGAAGACCGAAACATTTTCAGGTCTCCAATTTCAAAAATTTCAGAAATCCGTTTCAGACTTCATTGAACATTTATAAGTCCATGTCTGCCTGTCTGTCGGTCAGTCAATTTTTACGAACTAACATATCTTAAAATAATTTGTCCGATTTTAATGAAATTTGGATGTGCGGTCATAATTAGCCCGTTGTTGGTCCCACATAAGTTTAAACCTTCTGCACCCGTGTATTTCTCTTCCACATTCGCACAAACATACATTTATTTACACCTATATATATAAAAGTACTCATCTACCTGATTTGGATCTACCTGATTTGGATGGTATGTCAAACGTAGTCCACAGATAGTTCCATATTAATTTCAACCGCCTCCGCTATTTAAATTTTAATAAATTGATAATTCAGTAAAATAGACTGCTAATTTGTGTGGCACAAGCTTTCTTGCATCCAAGCCCTGTCTTTATTGATTTTATGCTTTTACAAGCCATTATTGCGTAATTTGTTTAATTGTTTTCCTAGTTTTTTAATCTGTCAAAATTGTTTTGATTTTTTACAAGAATTAAAGTATCAATTTAGCAAAAGTTATAGATCGCAGACGGTTCAAATTAATCTAGGGCTATCTGCGGGTTACTTTCGATAAACTATAAAAGTTTCTTGATAAGTACTTTTGAAGCTAGAGGTGTAAATAAATAAATGTATGTTTGTGCGCATGTGGAAGACAAAACAAATGAGCGCAGAAGGTTGAAACTTATATGGGACCAACAATGAGCTAATTATATGACCTGCCATCCGAATTTCATTAAAATCGGACGTGTAGTTTTCAAGATATTACGTTGATTCGCAAAAATTGAACGACAGACCGACTGACAGACACGGAACAAAAAATGTTCCCTGATGCCTGAAACGAATTTCTGACTGGGAATTTTTGAAATCGGAGACATTAAATATTTTTGTTCTTCAGAACGATCACATAGATTTCGTTAACTTCGGTAAGCCCGGAAGCAAAATCAAAATAATTCTGACAGATTTAAAATAAAAGGAGAGAAAATATTAGATTAATTAGTTACATGCATACTACAATATGGATCTCAGTTACGTGAGCACTGAATAAAAAATTATTTCATATGTATTTATCTCTAAGATAATTCGCTTACTAAAAATTATATCCGCCTTCGCCTATGTAATACGAAGATTTACACCGCTACACGAGTATGGTGTGTATAATATCAGAGTTTTAAAAGTAAGGTGGTACATTTTCGGGTGAAATTTAATTCAACAGCAGTGATTTCATACAAAGTTAAGCTTACACTGGGTGGGTGGAGGGTGGAGGGTACACCCCTTATAACTTTACAACAGGCAAAGTACAAAACTTTGTAATTAACTTTAATTCCCCCTGGGTTAAACAAAATGATTTAAAATTGATTAAATAATGATTTTTTTCGAACTTACTTATATTAGGGGATTTAGTGTTGGTTTTAGTTATGAGAGGCCTCTCTCTCTCTCTCTCTCTCTATACATATATATATATATATATATATATATATATATATATATATATATTTATATATGTGTGTGTATATACACCAGTAAATATAATTAATTTGAGTATGAAAAGTCAACATAAACTTAATTTGCTGTTCTTAAAGTTATAAAACTATAACTTTCTGTTTTAGTTTTCCGTAATACCTCGGTTCTGTGTAAAAGTAGCATCAACTTAAATAGTATTAGTTCTTTTGTTAATTAAATTGGTACTCTTTTATTGTGAAAAATATGGTAACTTGGTTGGCAGAGAATTCGGTCTGAGAAATCGTACAAAACTTTGTCAAGTACATTGGGATTGTGAAATTAAATCCTATAGAGTATCTCACTAAACCTAATAATCCCAACTTAATCAGATTTATTTTCATCAATATCTCGGAAATTAGATTTTTCCTGGGAAAATGACATATGTGGTTTGATTTGTATTTCAATGGACTACATTATAAAATTTTATAAAAATTGTCGAAACAGTCATTATTTTTTTCATCATTTTTGGAACGAAGTTCCATATTACACGTTCTGGAGCCCGGGATTGAATCCGAAAAAAATGATTAAAATCACCAAAACCAAGCGTCACAAAATCTACCGATGACGATAACTTGAGTAAAAGATGACCAAGTTAGTTAAAATTTTGTACATATGTTCATTTTACCAATACCCAGGGTGAGTTCGTTGGACAACATTATTCGCCCAAGCGTTCACGCGCAACGCTCGCGTAAACGTAAGCTTCAAATTTAAAATTGGAACTTTAGGACGGGAAAAAATTCTAACTTCATCTATTAAATGAGACAAACATCTTTTATAAATATTTTTTTTTTTTTAGTAAAACAAACACCGACACAGCTATGAAGTGATAAAGATCACTAAATTTATTAAAGTGGACCTAAAAGTTTAAAATAAAGGAAACAACGTTTTTACCGATATCTTACGTGCTAACGTAACGATTTTAATAAAACTTCTTACACGTCGTCTAAAGTGCAATTGAATCAGGCATGTAAAATTTCAACCTCATAGAAGCAGAAGTTTTTTAATGTTAGTGATTTATATTTTATATTATAATATTTTAATTGAAATAATGCAATTAAAATGCAATTTGGATAATTAAACTTGTAAACCGGTAGGTGCGTTAATAATGAAAAGTTAATGCCAATTCGGATTCAGAAGTTTAAAGTTAATATGGGGTTAATTTTGATCTACCATCCAAATTTCATTGAAATCGGACGAGTATAGTTTTTAAGATATAGTGGATCGCAAAAATGACTGATGGACATGTCCTAACGAACGTCCTAACATGTCCTAACGAAATGTCCTCACTCTGATGTCTTTAACAGAGAGATAAAAATACATTGTTCTTCAAAATGACCACAATGCTTCCTTTATCTTCGGTAAACTGGAAAGAAAAACAAAATATTTTTATTTCTTCTTAAGATAAAGATGTGATCAAAATAAATAATACATTAGAGTATAGATCTTAAAAAGCAATATAATATATTATATGTAGTGGAAAATATAAGAGTGTAAACAGCATTACTAGACCTAATACCGAGGTAACTGCCTAATACCCAAGGCTAATACTATCTGAGCACTAATCCGAATTGGCGATAAATTTCCAAGGTTTTGTGTTAGAGTAGATAGAATGGGGAGGCTGCGGTAACTGTCGCTTGCCAAGAAAACAGAGCCCTGCCGCAATCTATCCCGACTACATTACATCCACATCCTAGTAGGATATTTGGCAAACCGGCCCACTCCAATTATTATCAATTAACAAATTACATCCTTATATTATCTTTCACTTTAATCCCACTAATACTTTCCTTTGTTAATTTTTATTTTTTTTATCTACGATTGATAAGAAATATAAACATTATATCTTTGTTTAGATGCGTAGAAAGTGATTATTTACGTACTTGCATTCATTGCGCATGCGCGTCTCATAGAACTGAACAATTCCTCTTCTTTACCACACAGTGTGCGGTAAAGAAGAGGAATTCTTCAGCTTTACGCACGATTAGCAAGTTTGTTTACATTTAACAAAACTAATTTGCAGTTCTTTTATTAAAATAACTGTTTATATCGAGTTTTTAGTGAAAAACAATAAGTGAATCAAGTGACTTTGACGAAAATGTGGAGAATAATACTCCTCCAGAAATAATTAATTCGGCAAAAAATACAACTCAAGAATTAATCCCATCTTTATCAAGAGAGAGATACGAACTTACATACAGCAAGTTTATTTTTTTCTGTATTTATAATTTAAATCTAACAATCGTAGATAAAGTACGGTACGCAACTCGTGCGAAAACGACATTTTGCATTGCTCGTGTGGTTTTACAACCCTCGCTGTCGCACGGGTGCAAACTCTACACTCGCATGCAAAATGCTACTTTCCGCACTCGACGCGTAATGTACTATTAAATAATTGACGCTTTTCATTAAAATTCATTACTTTTGCATCCGAGCTTACCGAAGGTATGTGATCGTTCTAAAGAACGAAAATATTTTATGTCTCCGATTTCAAAAATTCCAAGACAGAAATCCGCTTCAGACATCAGGGAACATTTTTGGTTTCCTGTCGGTCTGTCTGTCGCTCAATGTTTGCAAACCAATATATCTTAAAAAAAAATTTTGTATGGTAGGTCATAATTAGCCCATTGTTGGTCTCTTATAAGTTTCATCCTTCTGCGCCCTTTATCAACATGCGCACAAACATACATTTATTTATTTACACCAATATTTTCAAAAGTACTCATCTGATTTTTATAGAATTTGGATGACTTGTTGATAGTTGACCGTAGATAGCACCAGATTAATGTCAAACCTATGCGCTCTTTTAATATCGCTAAATTGATACTTTAATTCAGTTAAAAAATCAAAACAATTTAGACATATAAAAAAAAAATGGGGGAAACAATTACCAAATTAGACAATAATGGCTTGTAAAAGCATAAAATCAATTAAGTACGTGATAGGATGTGAATAAGCTATGTGCCACACTAACTGGCAGTCTGTTTTCTTATTTTTTTTATTTCTTATTATAAACACGAATCAAATTTCTTTTTGATTTGATGGATTTAGAGCAAAGCTGTTCAGCTGTAAAGAGCAAGATTCGCCCGGCTAAATTAGTCTAGTTTATTGTTAATTCGATCTAAATATATTCATCTTGATATTTTATTAAGCCGAATAAAAATGTAAGAAGTAGGAGGTTATGTAATAAAACTCATGAAATTCGGGATATAAGATAAAATAAAATGATCCTACCTATCAAAAATCGTCAACACTCTTTATTAGGTAGATATTTGTATTGTTTTAGTCCCTGTACTGAATTATACTATACCCTATAATACATTTTTAGTGTGGTATTTCACATTCTCCAGAGTGCCTTTCTGAGAACATATTTTCTTTTACGTGGATACTATTTTTTTATTTATTACTCGTATTTATGTAATTGTGATTTATTAACATCCGGCTGATGATTACCTTCGGGTAAAGCTGTTAGCTTTATGAAAGCTAATTGTAGAGGGACAGTATGTTTCTGCTTTTCCTCAAGAAATATATTTCCTCAAACATATTTTCTCATTCTCCAACTTCACGATGTCAGAAGTTTCAAATACATTTTTACACGGATGAAAAAATTAAATATATCATATTGATTTGTTGACTAATCATTATTAATATTCAATATCCATTCTATGTAATTCCGTTTAATGAGCCATTATCTCAGTCATATCCATAAATTATTTTCTATTTGATTATAATAATATTGTGACATGAATTTCTACCATATTTTTCATATTCTCATTATATGTTTAATCTAATTTAATTTTTTAACGTGATGATTTCGTGATCGCAGTCATGAAATGCAGGGTTATTATATTAAATGTTGTAGTTTACTCTTTTTTTTTAAATTCAAAGTGTCTTTTCCTGACTGGTGTTTTGTTTATAATGATAATAATTAAAAACAATTCTTATCTTTTCAACCAATCTAAGCTTAGAAGAAGTGTTGAAAAATTCATTATTATATTTAGAATTTGTATAAATTATATTTTTACATAAATTTGTTTTTATCTCTTGACTATTATGTTTTTAATATTTATTTTATAATGTGTTGTTGAATAGTGTATAAGGGGAATTATTATTTAGGAAGGTTCAAGGTTTAATTGTATGTTATTATGTTAGGGTTTGAATATGATGTTTTAATATTCATGTTTATTAATGTTTTTAGGGGTTGTTGTGTATTTATATGTAGAGGGTGAAGGTTTCCCTGTATGTAATGTCGGGTTGATAAGGTTTTCCCAGGGTCCTCTATATAGAAGGAAAGATGATGGGATTGAAGTCGCTCCACTCCGCGGCTGCATGTAAAGCAGCTCTAATAGTGTACGTGATCGCAATACTCAAACCCTAGTGCTTTTGTCGACCCTAGTGCGCTTTGACAGTGAGACAATCCTTGTCTCTCCGTCTTCTCTGGAAATTAGCAGACACCGTATCAATTACTAATAATTTAATAGAAGATACTGACACCCTTCGGATACGGATTTACCGTTAGACTTGAACAGGTTTGTAGCTCGACTCGAAACCCTAGGACTATTGTTTCCTTTTCGTCCGCGGGTGTTCCACAAGGTATCCGACAGACTCCTTTTCTCTTTCCGTTCTGTACTTAGTCTGCTCACGGACCTCTATTTCCCCCCTCGCTTTTCCCAATCCCATCTTGGCACCTTCTATTTGCTAACCCTTAATTAACCCCCTCCTCCTTTTCTTCTTACCTTCGTTCTCTTCCTTCTACTATCATTTGAATAAATTAAACTCTTCCGTGGAATTGGGTCTGAGAAGGTGGATTCCCTTCCACCGAATTCGCCCTCCAAATCACATTCAATATACGTGTCCGAAATAAATTAGGAGAGGCCCACCTCAGTGTAAAACCCGAGGCGGGTTCTTACTGCGAATCGGCCTCGAAGGATTCTAAACAAAGGCAAGTCTTGATACCTGGAAGAAAGGAACAACTTTTACACTAGTTTTCGTATAAAGAAAAACAGATATTTCAAAGAAGGAAAATGACTTTGGAAAACTTGCTGACAAACTTACTTTCACAGTTACGTGTAAATTACACTTGCCACAATAAAAAATCGATAAACTCGATTTAGGATTAAACAACTATATATTATATTCTTGTTCGATTTCACCTTAAATAATTCAGCGGAATATAATTGTACTTATGAAGGGGCATTGTTCTCCCAATTTCAACTTTTTATTAAAATCTTTTACTAATATCGGTCTTTCATTAAATTTATCACAATATTTAGAATTGTAATTCTTCGCTATTTTTATAGAAAAGAAAATTCTGGTTATCGGTTATAGTTGTTACAAATAGGAAAACTAATACCTAATCATTTCTTTTGTTACAGGTAAAGGCTCATATATTTTGTGATAACGGATTGGATTAAAGGTAAATTAATTTTGTATAACACTTTTTAATTTCATTCTTTGAAAATAGCAATCAATATAAAAAAGTCCCTGATAGGAATTTGGCCCTTATTCAATTTACCATTTTAATCATTATTTAATATTAAATATTCCGTATTCGTATGTTTTTCTCACTTTCATTATTTCCTTTTATTTACTAAATATTTATTTCGTTTGCTATATTGCTTATTATAAGGATCAAAGGTATTTGGCCCCTTACTTGAACAATATTACAATCACGACGGTATATTACAATTAGACGGTTCAAATTAATCTAGGGCTATCTGCGAACTACTTTCAATAAAGTATAAAAGCATAAGTTAAAGATCGCAGACGGTTCAAATTAATCTGGGGCTATCCGCTGGTTACTTTCGATAAACTATAAAAGTTCCATACAAATCAGATAAGTACTTTTGAAGCTATAGGTGTAAATAATTGCATGTTTGTGCGTATGTGAAAGAGAAACAAATAAAGGTTGAAACTCATATGGGACCAACAATGAGCTAATTATGACCTGTCATCCAAATTTCATTAAAATCAGACGTGTAGTTTTTAAGATTATGTTGGTTCGCAAAAATTGAACGACTGGCCGACAGACAGACACGGAACCAAAAATGTTCCCTGACGTCTGAAACGGATTTCTGTATTGGAATTTTTTGAAATCGGAGACAAAATAGTGTATACCCTTCTTCATGATGGATGTCGTTGGAAAGCTCTTTTAGAGTACATTATTTTTTTTTTTTTTTTTTTTCTTTGGGTTTTAGTCCCGATCAACTGCCAGGGTTATTACAGGACGGGGGTTATCCGGCCACTTTACTCATCTAATCGAATGAGATCATCAGTGTGAAACATGTCTTACCCCGCTGGGATTCGAACTCACATCCGGGGTTTAGACCCTGGTTTTAGAGTCGAGTGCGCTAACCCCTCTGCTACACCGGCCCCCTTATACAAAAAAATTGTTGTTGTATTAATTGTTGTTACGTACACTTTTGTTAGAGAGACTTTTGTAAGAGGGGGGTGAAATGGAAAAGCAGGGAAAAAATGCTATTTAATTAAAAATTAGAATACATGTTTTTCGCATGGTCAAATATTATTTGCTTGCTATAGTTAAAAAACTCTGTACATCTATACACCAAATCAGGAAACGAAAAATATCGTTTATCCACACCCGTTACACTAATATATAGCATTAGTTTAATTTATTTTAATTTTAATTATAGTAATGAATGGAATTATGAATAATATTGTTCTTTCACGTAAATTATGAACAACATTTTATGTAGTTCATTATCTATTTATACCAATAAAAACTATGTGTACTACACATAGGAATATAGATTCTAAATTACATACACATTACCCATATTTAAATATACAGTGGTAAATAATTATACATAGGCAGGACAACTTCTGCCAGGATTTTGCTAGTTCTATATACTTTTTTTTTTACTTAATTTTTCGTATTATTTTGTAGCTCTATTTTAATTTTATCCGCTAAAACAACTCTCTATAAATTTTCCATTATCATAAATGTGGAGAAATTAAGTTTGTAATTATAAAAGATTGAAAATTTTACCCACCGCTGGAAGTTTTTTGGACGTAATAAATCCTATACCTCTCTCTCTCTTCGCTAGTCTTCATGAAAATTGTCCAATCTGTGCGTGATTTTTCCTTGATCCAGGGTATTGAATAAATTAGTATGATTTTATGTAAATGACTCTGTCAGAGCTTGAGTTTTAATTTAAATTAATACCAATGCCCGTATTATTATTATTTTTTCACTGTTTATTCAAGGATTTTTCTGTTAAGAGTCGTATGAAATCGGCTAATGTATTAGCACAGAATATTTAACTACCTCGTTTTCCCTAAAAACAGATCATATTAAATTTTTAATAAACATTCCATAATATTTACTTTTATAATAAACGTTGAATATTTGAATAGGTACATTAATTTTAAATATGTTGTTTTTAAAATAACAATTTATGTATTTGTTTAAAGTTATGGTCTTTATTATTTTAATGTAAAATAATTATTATTTTATATTTTTTTTTTTGGTTTCCTGTGTCCCTATTTTTCTTAGTATATATCTTCTTAGGTGTGGGTCGTGTAGGGTAATTAACTTTCTTATAAAAACAACTACATTGTTTTCATAACTTGGCTATATTTCGACCACGACCAGGTCATCTTCATGCCTTATAAGTCGGTTAAATTTAGTGTAGTTGTTAATTGTTTAAGTTATGAGATGATCTGGGAGTAAAAAAAAGTGAAATAAATAACGACAAAACCATAAAATGGTGGAAAAAACTTTTAAAATTTAACCGACTTATAAGGCATGAAGATGACCTGGTCATGGTCGAAATATATAGCCAAGTTTTGAAAACAATGTAGTTGTTTTTATAAGAAAGTTAATTACCCTACACGATCCACACCTAAGATGATATATTATTTTATATTAAATCTTATTGGAATGTTTATTTTTTACAAGCTTTTATTTAACTTTCAATGTTTTTATTGTATGTTCGGGTCAAATCTTGCAACTGAATTTTAAAGCAGTTATCCTCAACCCATTGAATTAAAATTTTTCATACACGTTTAGTTTGGATGACAATGCATTGTTAGCTAAGTGACGTCATTCAAAATCCAATATAGTGGATGTCCCCCTAAGATAAAAGCTTGTTTTTAATAAGTTTATTTACTACGTTTTTATTAGCCTGCATTCTTGTTTGTTTGTTTGTCCGGTACAAATTTGGCAATCGATTTCTAACTAACTTCTAACTAACCCGAATAGCTAGACATTTGAAACTTTTAGAATAGCTCAGAACACGATGACAATGGATTGTTTTAATACTTTTAGCCATCTTTCAGCAAAATTTAATTAGTTTTCAGCAAATTTTGCTGTGCGGAAAGTTAGTTCGGAAAAAATCCGCAAGTTATTTTATTTGTTTTGCCATATCCAATATTTACGCTATCTTCATTTTGACGGGTCTCACATTTGTGATAGGTAAACATTGAATGACAGCTAAACAGGAAATATCGATTATATTATTTCAAATATATCGATGGCATGCTTTAGATTTGGTGTTGGGGAGATCCGTTGTACAAAGATTTATCCTTTTATAGGTTTAAAATCAGCTCTCTGGATGGTTGTCATTTATGTGAAGTAAATAAATTTGGAAATCTTTTTTTTTTTTTCACTAACATTATATATTATATAACAATAACAATTATATTATCAACATTACATACGATTCAACAGAAAATATAAAAACGTAGTATATAAAAAGTTCTTTTTATCTTGAAATTTTTACTATTAATTTATTTAAAGTAATAGAAAATTTAAAGCAAATTATAATCATAATTAAAATTGGGAGATACACAGAGTAAAATAGGCTTCAGCGCCGGGACTTGAACCACGGGCCTCTATATTTCCAGTATAGCGCTCTTACCAACTGAGCTTCACTGAAGAATAATTTGCTCTGTCAATAACGATACCTAGTCCCGAATTAAGCTTTCAATTTTCCACAAGTCTATGAGTCGACATTTACTACAATAGAACTAGACCTAGAAGTATCACTTATAATTATAAAGTACCCAATTGGAAAAAACCCCTGTACCTTGTACAATCAATTAGAAATCCATTTTTAGGTTTTTGGTAGTATTCATACTACGGAAAGTTTAAATTTTAATTTAAATCAAATTATAATTATTATTAACAACGGGAGATAGATTATAAGCGACAATTCTCGGTCTAGTTCTATTGTCGTAAATGTCGACTCCTAGACTTGTGGAAAATTGAAAGCTTAATTCGGGACTAAGTATCGTTATTGACAGAGGAAATTATTCTTCAGTGTAGCTCAGTTGGTAAGAGCGCTATACTGGAAATATAGAGGACAGAAATGTAGAGGACCGTGGTTCGAGTCCCGTCGCTGGAGTCTATTTTTCTCTGTCTATCTCCCGTTGTTAATAATAATTTGATTTATATTAAAATTTGAACTTTCCATAATATGAATACTACCAAAAACCTAAAAATGAATTTAAAGTAATAGGTTTAAACTATATAGTCAAGAAACGTTAGAATATTTTGGAAGTATCCCTAATTCGAAGATAGTTGATCCAGACTATTAGAGAAGCAGTTTTCAAGTTTCAGGGAATAACAAAGATTTTTCCTTCTAGAAACTTGGTTAATTCTTTTGGCCGCCATCTTGAATAAAAATGGACGATTAGAAAACCCTTTGAAAAACATTTTTGTGTTTATGTCTTTAAAGGAAGCTACCTTCCAAATTTCAAGGTTCCAAAGATATCGTCAAATTTTGTTAATCAATGGCTTCCATCTTGAATCGAGATGGCGGTCATAGTAAATAGATTTCTTAATGAGAGCAATAAATCCAGTTGTCCCAAAGATATCGCGATAAGTCAGTAATATTTGGATACACATTACAATATTATTATTAAAATCATATTGGATTAAAAATTAAAATATATTATAAATTATGTTAGCAATAAAATACATATCGTCTTTTTTTAGATGGGCAAATAAAGAAATAAAAATATACAGGGATAAATTAATTATTAATATTATGAGTAGTAGAAAATAATAAAGTTAACTCGATCCTAACAAAAAAGAAACATGCAAAATTAATTTATTTACTTCTCTAAAATTGTTTGCATGTTTAAAAAGTCATATTAAAATGTAACTGACTTTTTTATCAAAAGGCTTGTTTACCATGTTACACATTTTTTAAATGCGACCTTTTATGTAAACAAAGTCAAAGGAAAGAAGAACAAGTGCGCATAATTTTTAGTTAAAGAAGAAAGAAATAAAAAAAAATAACCTCCTTGTTTTTTGTTTCCAATTATGTAATGGTTTTTGAGTCTGGCTAACTGTGGTAGAGGAAAGAAAACATGGGATGGACTGTAAAATGAGCAAAGGGTTTTTAAAAAAAGAAAACATTTTAAATATTTTCTTCTTTTTTTCACAAAAGGCACTCCTTGTGAAGCCGCAAGGGAGCGTTCTTCTTGGACCTCACCAACACTCCCTTGGTCCTTTGTCTTTCCATTACTGTTAAATATAAAAAAAAATAACAAGTCAGGAATAAAAAGCAAGACCTGAAAGATGAAAATAAAAAAGAAAAAAAAAAAATATGAAAACTCATATTAAAGAAAAACAGAGACAAAGTTAAGAGACAAGAAAAAGAAAGATGTTTGTGTATAAGATAACGCTCGATATAAAAACCATGCTAAGGAAAAATAAAAGAGTTTTATCTTTGTTTATAAGATAACGCTTAATAAAAGAAAACATGTTGAGGAAAAAAAAGAAAGAAAAAACAATTTCTTTTGTAATCTATTCTTTTATAATAATTAGTTATAAAAATAATTTCATATTTTGCGAAGTATATTTTATTATAAACATTAATATTGATATTTTTTCATGCAATGCATAACTACAGTAATACTTATTGTTATTAGCAATACAAAAATACAAATGTTTGTTCGATCACTTGACTATTTTTACCATGAGTTCAGCAAAATCTCGCGAGAAATAACCCTTACATACATGCCAAATTTCAAAGTGATCGGACGAAAGGTGTCACCGAGAGAGCCGGCGACAGACGGACAGACAGACACACGCAGGAAAATATAAGGGTCCTTGGTTTTGCCTACGGACCCTAATAAAAAAGTGTACAAATGGTTATTTATTTTTTTTTTTTTTTTCACTATCTGAACCAGACATGTATAGGATAAAACATGTGTTCCAAATGTCAACTAAATCGGTCAACTTTTACTCAAGTTATCGTCATTGGTCGATATCGTGACAGTTGGTTTTTGACGGAAGTTTTTCTCGGATTCCCTCCCGGGCTCCAGACGCTGCCATAAGGAACTTCGTTCCAAAATATTACTCTTAAAACAAATGTTTTAATATAACAATGTCATATTTACTTCATAATTTTTATCGCATTATACTAGCGTGGAATACTAATTGAAGGATAATCTCGTGACGCCTTATTTATGTATGTGTACATAAATAAGGCGTTGCAGACACGTGTATACCTGTCTGCAAAATGTGTTTACGCTTATCCTACTCTTGAGTCACAATATCCTGTGATTTTTTGTAACCTTATTCATTGACGGTGTAAAAATAATGATTGGGGTGACTGGAGATTTTGTAAGAAGATTGGTTGGATGAGGTTTATAATGCTCTTGTTTAGTGGGAACATGGTTATGAAAGTTCATTAAGTGCAACCAAGTGTTGAATGTCGGGCGCATCATGTCAAGTCGGGGAGAATCTGGTTTCATCATGGCTTGGGCTATATGATGAGTTGTGAAGGTTTTCGGGAGATTAATGTTGGCAAGCTTGGCTAGGGGTATTATAGGCCCCTCAGACTGTTGAGGCTATAAGAGAGAAACCCCACTCAGTGTTCTCGGTAACTTGATGGAGTGATTCTCGGCCCTAGTGTGACACTGTCGCAGCCGATTAGCTCTACTCACACAGTGCCTCCAGACCTAGCTCACATACTTGGTAATGGCTTGGCAACTTCCAAACCCAATGACTTATGTCATGGACTGTAATAACACTGACAATGGCATAACTCATTTTCTAGTGTAACCTCGTTTTCCTCTTTCTCTCGCAACCGTACCCTTTTGTTCACCCAATAAAAATAACTTATAAGTTCCAGAAACATGGTTAATATTTTAAGCTTATTTATTTCTAAGCTTTCCTAGATCTTAGATCATATTTTACAGTTTATACATTATTAATTGTAATAAATAAACATTAACAATTGTTATTGACAAAAAGCAATTTCAAATAGTGATACTTCGGTTGAATTTATGTAGTAATGATCTTGTTTGTCACACAAAAATTACATTCTGCTGTGAAATTATTATTATTTACTTTCATTTTTTGTAAACACTGTTTCGTTTTTTGACAAGTTTTATATTGTTTACTTCTTTAATGCTCCTCCTTGAAAAATATAATAACTTCTATTAAAATATGTTTGTGTATTTTAAGTACTTAAGTTTAACTTTATAGTTTTGCTTGGTTAGCCTTCACTGCATAAAAGTTTAAATTTTATGTTAATGTAAATCCTCTCCATTGGCATCTTATTATTTTTTGTTTTCTAATATGTGGGTAACTCTTAGTGGCAATTTTTTAAATAATATTATAACCAACAAACTAACTCCGTGGCTCGACAGTCTATGAATAGTCCAGGTCTGCCAGAGCATATGCATGAACCGTACGCTAACAGCAACACAATATGTAACAGCCTTATAAATACTTGAAATCTATTTGTACCTCCCTCTTCATCTAGAGACTCCATTCGACAACTCTGAACCGCCATAAACCACTCAACCCAAAAGCTATATCCTTTACCATTCTATAATGTTATTCGCCACGTCAGTATACTGTTGATGGTCAACTAAACAGATCGAAACCGTTCTCTATTTAACACTAGCTGAAGTATCTGGCGTTTCACTTGCCATCCCCATCCCCAAGGCGCAAGGGATGGTTTTGTGATGAGCTCGGAATAAAGTTATAAACTTGTATAAGGCCGAGCGGCCAGCAGAAGCGGAGAGGAGTTGTGTCAAGAGTCCAGAGGGTATGGCAACCGAAAGTGGAGCGGAGCATCCGCTTCTGGTTCCGTGGACTAAGCTAGTCCACCCAAGATGTTGGAGCTACGAAAGTTATACTGTCTGTGTTTAAGTTCAGAATCCGATGATTCTGAAACAGTCTTTTCTCTCTTTTTTTCTTCACAATCTTGTGGGAAAGTCTCTATCTGAAAAGAAGAGGTGATTTTGGACACCTTTTTTGATGATTTGAACCATGAACAGTTTAAAGACTATTTCCGTATGTAACGCCCTCAGTTTAATAAACTGACATAATAATAAATAAACATAAGATGAGACATTACATAACAGGATGTGATACAAACTATCGGAGGGCTGTAACAGCTGAATTAAAACGCTTTCTTAAATGCGCCAGTGCCAGCTCTGATAACTTATTTGTTATACTTTATTTATTTTCATCCTTCACAATAATATTACTGTGGTAGATGGAGAGGGAAGTGAAGTCAGCTTTCAAAACCGACAATGAAAGCGGAGTCGAGTTGCGCCGCTAGGCTCGGCTCAGCTCAACTCCGGCTCCGCAACCGGTGGCCACCCTTCAATTTAAGACAATGGGGTCCGATTTCCACAAACGAAGTCACCTCAATTCCGCTCCGCTGAGTTTTTGGCGGCCACTCGGCCTAAAAGACTAACCCAAAGACACTATTCCCCATATGGCAGGACTTTCGAAGTTGAAAATATCTACATTTTGGTCTCATGATTTTTTTCGTATTTCCATCCTTAGGCTAGAGCTACAAACTTACATTTAGTGTAATTTTTCACATTTTTCTTTTAATTTTCCCATACTTACTAGGGCAGCTAGAATCAATTAAATTAGCATGCTTATGGCTATTGGATTTGCCGATATGCCAAGAATCTAGCTATGTGTAAATGTAAAATAATTAAATATTGTGGATAAAATGTATAACATTTACCTTTAATAAAATAATCTAGCTCCATCTTGCTCAATGGTATAACCAAAGGAGTACGACAAATAGTCAAAGGATAAAATTTGCTTTGGTGGAATCCGTTTTTTTATTCAGATACGACTTACTTTTTAACCACAATAAACCTCCAGAGAAAGGTCCACATTTTTTTCCAAAGAGCTCAAATTAACGTTGCCAGAGGAGGAGGGATTGTTATTTTAAATCTCATGTAGACATTGGTCTTTCTCTTGCTTCCAAGATCAAGTGTGTAAAATTTCATCAAGCTAAAAATGTAAATGTAGGTTTGGATAATGGACAAAACTCTTGTACGCACACATTCTTGTACATCATCATTACTTTCAAAAAACTCAACATTTACATAATTCCTAATAATTTTTATTGCTTCCGAGCTTACCGAAGATAACGGAAGCATTGTGTTCACTTTTGAGAACGAAAAACTATCATGCCTCCGATTTCAAAAATTCCAAGACAGAAATCCGTTTCAGACATCAGGGAACATTTTTGGTCTCGTGTCTGTCTGTCTGTCTGTCTGTCTGTCTGTCAATTTTATTAACTGTTTAATTTCCCCAATGAAGTTAGCTTTTTTTGTACGGTATGATGTGCGAACTCTCTACCGCGGGCTAGAAAAAATGGCCTAATTGAGGACTAATTACAAGGTTCGTCCTACGCAACTAGTACTTGTACCTCACTTCTAGCTTCTCTTTTAACAATATTAACACGTCTAGACTTTAGACATTAAATTACATAATCTTAACTATTATTATTATTGGAATTTAACATAAAATCCACATTCTTGTATGAAAAAAAAACAAAAATCAAATTAACTTACAAGATAAGTTTTAATTATTATTATAATTATTTTAGAGGTCTATTTCACTTTACTAGGAACTAATTCTATTTGAGATGTTATGTTTCCTTCACATACTGGTGGAAAAAGAGAGAGAAAATGGAGCATAGAGAACATAAAAACATAAAGGGGACGACCAGATGGGGGTCATTCTACATTTGGAATCGGCTGTTTTCATTAAATTCACTACTTACACGTCTACAAAGCTGAGGAAATGTGTTTCCTTCCTTTGTGCCACAATAAAGATATATAAGAAAGGAAAATGAAAAAGAAGGGGTTCAGAAGTAATACAATTATACGGGGTAATTTAATATAGCTTAATAACATAGTTTCATAGATAGATCCTAATACTTTTAATTATTATATCAAATCATTGATTTTAGCATTAAATACTATTAGAGAGACTAAATGCTTTCTTCTGAAAGTATTAAATTTTATTTAGGTGTAATTGATTTTGCCTCTTTTATCAATTTCGTAGTTAGGTTTCGTATGGATGCTAAAATTGTTGTCTTAAATAATTTCGAGATAGAAACAAAATTCACTGATTATAAAGAAACAATAAGCAACAACAATGGCAACAAGAAATAACAATTTAATGATAACTAATGAGTAAACAACGATAAAACTATAACATAACAATGTTGAATGTGTTGGGTCAGTGAGGGGTGAAAAAATAAATGTGAGGAACTACTTCATGAAATTGGCTATATTTGGTCCTTAAGGACCATCTTCAGGCCTGTTAACTGCTAGTGTAGTTAACACATTAGAAATTAAAAATAGTTTGAAGCATTTTAAGAAAAATTTGTCAAATTTTATTAATATAGACAACTAAAACCACTCTTCCACACAAAGGAAATTATATTAATTATAGATATTTACTATTTAACAATTGAAAAGAAATTCAATTTTTAAGTTTTTGGTAGTTTTCATACTACGGAAAGTTAAATTTTAATTTAAATCAAATTATAATTATTATTAACTACGGGAAACAGACAGTGAAAAATACACTCCTGTGCCGGGATTTGAACCACGGGCCTCTATATATATATAGAGGCCCGTGGTTCAAATACCGGCACAGGAGTGTATTTTTCACTGTCTGTTTCCCGTAGTTAATAATAATTATAATTTGATTTAAATTAAAATTTAACTTTCCGTAGTATGAAAACTACCAAAAACTTAAAAATTGAATTTCGAATTGATTGTACAAGGTACAGGTACTAATTGAGAACTTTATAATTATAAGCGTTAATTCTTGGTTTAGTTCTAATGTCATAAATATTGACTGTCTAAATGTATATGAATATTGAAAGCTTGGATTCGGGACTAGTTATCGATTACGGTAGTGAAAAATCATTCTCCTGCGTAGCTTAGATGGAAGAGCGCTATACTGGAAATATAGAGGCCCGTGGTTCAAATCCCGGCACAGGAGTGTATTTTTCACTGTCTGTTTCCCGTAGTTAATAATAATTATAATTTGATTTAAATTGAAAAGACACAAACAAGCAGAATGACAATTAGCAACATAACTTTAGGCTAGTTTGATTTGGTAACTGCTCCAGTTAACAGTTAGCAGTTAACAGGCCTGAAGATGGTCCTTAAGGACTGAAATATAGCCAATTTCATGAAGTAGTTCTTCACATTTATTTTTTCACCCCCTCACTGACCCAACACATTCAACATAAGTACTTACTGTGACCACTGCCTAATAATTTTAACATAACAACGAAAACAACTGACAATAGCCTCTGCAATTCATCAAAGGTTGTAAGTAATAAGACATCTATCTGTAACGAAAATTAAAATAAAATATCAACAACATTGGCTACAATAATTTTATCAACCAACACCAACTATCAGTAGTGGTACCAAGTGGTAACAATTGCACATAATATATGGTAACACATAATATCTACAATACATAAGCTGTTGCAAGAGCTTAACCGTAACGTTAACGTGTTTAGCAGTCCAACATTATAGCAACAAAGCCTGGCTGTAAAAATAATAAAAAAATATTACAATGTAAAATTTATTAATTTTCTAAGCAATATTACAGTGTTCAGCGTGGTATTTGATAAAATATATGCTAGATCTGGGAGCGTTTATGGAGGCCATCTTAATGCTCTACCGCCCTTTGAGGTTAGAAAAATCATTAAAATTAAAATTTTATTAGTTCTAAGGAAGATATCAAAAATCTAAGTACAGGCTTCATTCCTAATTTTAATTCTGCACAATTTGAGCCCTGTTTCAACTCCCTAGTACAATTAATACCACAACTATTTCAATACAACGAGTTTTATCGTTGTATTGAAATGGCGCCTGTACTTTTTATCATAGGAAGTTGAAATAGGGCTCAAATTGTGCAGAATTAAAATTGGGAATGAAGCCTGTAATTAGATTTTTGATATCTTGCTTAGAATTAATATAATTTTAATTTTACTTTTTTTCTAACCTCAAAGGGCGGTAGAGCCTTAAGGAATAACACAAACAGTCTCTCCACGTAAATTGAAAAAAAATATATATATTGCTAAAGCAGCTTCCAGCCTTCAAAAGGCCATCATCAGTGCCTATTGCGGAAGAAAAGATTTACATAAATAAAAAAAATTTAGTGAGTGTTGAGTCTCACGTCGATTTCCGACATGAAGTACACTCACTAAATTCTTTTTATTAATGTAACTTTTTTCTTCCGCAATAGGCACTGATGATAGCCTTTTGAAGGCTGAAAGCTGCTTTGGCAATAATATTTTTTTTTTTTCAATTTGCGTGAAGAGACTGTTTGTGTTATTCCTGATAAAATATAGTTTCATTAGCCCAAGCTTAACTTTTTGTCTTCTAAAATCGAAATTGTTGCTGTATTGTTATAGCGATATTCTCATCAAATCTTCCTTTAATATATTATCACTGATTATTATGATTTTATACTTAAGATTTGTTCAAATATAGACTTATTTTAGTATTTCCTTCTTTAAATTGTTTTTTTTTTTGTGTGTTTTATGTCTCCTTAGTAATTCCTTAGATAAAATTTTATTCTGGCAGACTTAAAATTCTGAGCATCTGGGATTCAGTTAAGGGGAGTTGGTTTTTATTGAATAATATCATTAAATCTTGGTGAAAGAAGCAAGTAGGAAGAGAGGATAATAGTAAGCTTATACAATATTACGCATTCAAACTCTGGTAGTCCACATATAGAAGTGAATATTGTCAGTTCTAAAGCATCTTTGTCTCAATAAGGTGAAGCGTCTTCGGTTCTCATTGTTGTTTGGATACAGTTATAATTCGAAGGCCTTCCCTTAAGAATGGTTATAGTTGGGACTGTGTTAGTAGCCTAGGGATATTACGAGATCACGGTTGGTTTGACACCGAAATCCTTCAGGCCTTAGAAGGGCCGCTGCGCTTGATTCTCAAGGCTCCCTCAGCCCTTAGTGCTTTGTAGTGCTCTAGATTTGATTCCCTAAGCGTAGGGTCCTATGGTCCTCACGCTTGGCCTAACCACTTGTATGGAAACCTTTCCATACCCTTCTTCATGCCCGGCTCTTTTCTCTTTTACTTCTGTTTTGCTCCTTTTATAATAATAACGTTTATTCAATATTAGCATAATGAAAAACAATCCTCCCTCTTATTATTTTTTTTTCTTAACATTCCCTTTATGTTGCAGTTCGAATTTTAATAACATAATAAAAACAAAAAAAGTTTTAGACATTTTTTTTTTCATCTATTGTTATCTTTCATTTCCCCCTTCCTCTTCTTCTTATATCTCAAAAACCTTTTTTTTATTAACAGATTTCGACGGTCCCAAAAAAAGAGGAAAAAAAGCAATAACTTCTCTTTTGATTTCTTTTCTTTCAAGTCTTTACATAACACATATAAAGAAAGGAAATAATTAAATTAAAAGAAAGAATCTAAAGTAAAAAAAGAAGATTAAATCGATTGATTTCCATCCTCCCTATTTGAAAGTCCATTCATAAAAAATTTGTATAATTCTATATAGAAATGTATAAACAAATCATTGATGAATAAAATAAGGAGATTGGAGTTTGTTTTGTTTGTACATGCTAGATTTAACCATATCAATTGTTCGAATTTAGCATTTTCAATTGAAAGTTGATTGTAAAGATTATTTATTTATTATAGTAATCAAAAGTTCCCTATTGTTAGAGAATGATTCAACCACACCATAATTCTTTCAATATTTACTACCTCTCCCCTTTCCCCAACATAATATTAATACTGAATCAAATTTGAAGAATTTAACCTTTCTTTCTAATTGAGATTTTCATCACTTTTGTTGATCATGAAAAGTTAAATTTTCAATACTGACTTTGTTAAACATTTATTTGATTTAACTATAAACTAATTCAATTTATTGTTAGAATTTTATGTAGCATATCGATATGAAAGACATTTTTTTTAATATAATACTACGTTTTTATTAGCTTGCTTTCTTGTTTGTTTGTTTGTCCGGTACAAATCTGGCAATCGATTGCTAACTAACTTCCCGAATAACTAGACATTTGAAACTTTTAGCATAGCTCAGAACACAATGACAATGCATTATTTTAATACTTTTAGCCATCTTTCAGCAGAATTTAATTGGTTTTCAGTAAATTTTGCTGTACGGAAAGTTAGTTCGGAAAAAATCCGCAAGTTATTTTATTTGTTTTGCCATGTCCCATATTTACGCAATCTTCATTTTGACGGGTCGCAAATTTGTGATAGATAAACATTGAATGACAGCAAAACAGGAAATATCGATTATATTATTTCAAATATATCGATGGCACGCTTTAGATTTGGTGTTAGGGAGATCCGTTGTACATAGACTTGTCCTTTTATAGGTTTAAGATCAGATGGTTGTCATTTAGGTGAAGTAAATAAATTCAGAACTATTTTTTTTTCAGTAACATTATATATTATATAACAATAACAATTATATTATCAACATTACATACGATTTAACAGAAAATTTAAAAACGTAGTATATAAAAAGTTCTTTATCTACGATTGTTAGATTTAAATAATAAATACTGAAAAAATAAACTTGCTGTATGTAAGTTTGTATCTCTCTCTTGATAAAGATGGCAATAATTCATTAGTTGTATTTTTTGCCGAATTAATTATTTCTGGAGGAGTATTATTCTCCACATTTTCGTCTAAGTCACTTGATTCACTCATTGTTTTTCACTAAAAACTCGATATAAACAGTTACTTTAATAAAAGAACAGCAAATTAGTTTTGATGAATGTAAACAAACTCGCTAATCGTGCGTAAAGCTGAAGAATTCCTCTTCTTTACCGCGCTAGCGTGGTAAAGAAGAGGAATTATTCAGATCTATGAGACGCGCATGTGCAATGAATACAAGTACGTAAATTATCACTTTCTACGCATCTAAACAAAGATATAATGTTTATATTTCGTATCAATCGTAGATAAAGTTCTTTTTATCTTGAAATTATTTACTTATTTAATTAAAAGATTCTTTAATAGAAAATGATTATTGAGTACTACAAGCTTTCTTGTTTTGAGAAAGCGTCCGTTGTTAGTATCTGGTTTGGTTCTGAGAAAGGCTGAGTTTAGGGGCAAAGATAAGAGAAGTTAAGTTAACGACCAAGAATCATTGGAATAGAGTCTAGAAGCGGGGCAAGTATATCGCCGAACGCTTCCCTTTAACTTGGCTGCGGCCCTCTAGTTCAGTATCTGCAGAAACCGCAGAACTCTGTCCCAGCCGAGTTCAAACAGTGTCCTTTGACGAATCTTCAAACATCTATCTCCGGTTGTTAGACGAGCAAGGGAGAGATTGCGGAGGGGAAACAAGGAACCAAGTTGAAGTGGCCCTTCTTCCCCTTTCTACGAGTACTTACTATCAGATAAGCCCTTAACAGTCGCACTCCTTTAGCTCCGAATCCTTCTTTTTGGCAAAGATTCAAAACTTACTTGATGACATTATAATCAGCGAATAAGATCGCATCTTTCTCTTATAATAGATTATTGCGAATAATTTTATCAGTTTTATCCATCTCCATGTTTTACAATGCCATTGCAGTGGCTTTCTTATGTTGAAAAAATGTTGCGGGTGGTATATCCTTGTTATCAAAATGTCTCCTATGGTAGTTTTTGTAGCTTTAGATCGGTCTTGATTCGAATCTAAAAACAATTTTTCCAAAATTCGAGAAATAAGAGCATTGATGGAGACCATCTTAATAAATAAAACATTTTTATTGTAAAAAAAAAAAAAATTAAATAAAAGTAATATAAAGAGCAGTAGGGGGGGGGGGGGGGGGGGGGTAGTGTTTAAATTCAAAGATAGACAAATATTTACTTTGTTTATAATTATATAATTAATAGAAAAAAAACATTTTTAAAAACAAGCTTTTACCTTGGGCCATCCGCCATATTGGATTTAGAGTGAACCCATTTTATTTTTCGTATTCTTCTCTGCAAACCCTTTTATTTGATACCCATATCATGGGTTAAAAAATAACTAGTCCGCCATCTTGGGCTGCCCGCCATATTGGATTTAGAATGACGTCACTTAGCTAACCATGCATTGTCATCCAAACTAAACGTGTATGCAACATTTCAATTCAATCAGTTGAGAATAACTGCTTTAAAATTTAGTTGCAAGATTTGACCCGAACATACATACATACAAACATAGATATAGATATGTACAGTACATACATACAAACATTGCAAGTTAAATAAAAGCTTGTAAAAAAGAAACAGTCTCTCCACGGAAGATAATACTTGTTTATTTATCAAAGCAGCTTTCGGCTTTTATAAAGGCATCATCAGTGCCGATTTCAGTAGACCTAGAGGTACATTATAAAGAAAGTATGTAGAGGGCAGGTCATACGATGTCGGAGACTAACGTAAGACTCTTTGATAAATAAACAAGTATTATCTTCCGTGGAGAGACTGTTTCTTTTTATTTATTATCAAAAATTGTTTGCTGTTATTAAAAATAATATTTATATGTTATATCCAGGCAGTGATATAATTTTCGATTTTCGTTTATGCCAAATTATACCAGGTGTTGTAAATTGATGATAATGGACTGTAGTAGGGTTCTGGTGTGGTTCAGTTAAATAAAATAAATACCTTATCTATTTGATGCCGCAGATGAAGAGAAGCTTGGTAGGGATGGATTGAGGTTGAAGAGGGTAGGAAAAGGAAACAAGGAAAATTGGGACACGCGCGGTACAACTTAGTATAGAAGGGTACACTAACACTAAGAGCGGAAGTAAAAGCAATGGTAAAAGCAATGAGCGACATCGTCTAATAGAACTTTTCTACTTCCTAATTATAAAGATAAGAATAAAAACAAGATAAGAAACACAACAAGACAAAGGTCTTGACCACCAGGAAATAAATATTTTGGCTTTTTATGCTCCAAAATATAGTCCTATTGTAATGGATAATCGACTTATTATTTAATTTGATAATGATCGAAAAGGATGTTTTCACTGCCAAACTGCTTCACTACTCCACAAAAAATAATCTACCCCCTATGAATAATTTCTTTTAAGGATCATATACCCCCTATATTTCCACGTTGCAAATCCTATTTGTAATAGTGAAAAAGCATTAATCTTATTTTTGATTTTATTTCATTCTTTTTAGAAGGCACTTCGATATTTGTTTTCCTAATTTATAAATTGGATTCGACATTTATTTCTGTTGTAGAACGTTGGGTTTGGGAGGAGAGGACTCTATCCATCATGTCACAACACAATGTCAACAACTATCCATAACCAACCGATCGATAATTTTATAACACATATAGATTACGGTATTACTTTCTCATCCCATTAACTTAAATAGGTAGGGAGATAAAGAAAAAGAAAATGAGGTGCCCCCTCCTCAAATGACCGGTTTTGACAAGTTTTTTCATGCGTGTCGTGTTGTATCAATATGATTACTTTCAGGCACTTATAATAAACGAGGGTGGCAAACGAAGAGGGGGGTCTCGACGGTGTAAAAAAAATTCCGTAACTCGGAAAGGGACGCCTAAAAAACAAACTTAATATGTCTAATGGATATTCGATCTAATAGAGCCGAGCATGGTAAACCGGAGGGTTCGAATCGTTTAACCCAGTGTGTTTGTAACGCCGAGAGTTAGAAGATTGAGGTTTATTTAGCGAATTGTGGCAGGCTTGGTTTGTTTGCCCCGATCGCTGAGCCGTTTAAACCTCGTGAACGATTTTCTCTTTGGATGCCACGGTTTCAATCCCTTTTGTACACACAAATCAAACGGTTGAACGCTTCTGACGTGGCTCGCTTGCGGAGGTCTGGTAGGTGGCTGGTTGAGAAGGTGTAGGGATCACATACAAGCAGCTTCCGCAGAGTTTGCGGTAGCAACTCGTGCGACCTGATAAGTAACGAGAGGAAATTTATCGGACTTCCCTCCCCCCCCCCCCTTCCATTTTATCCATCCAACCTTTATCGTGTACTTCATACTCTTCTATCACAAGGTCTCTTGGCTTACAAGGGGATCCGTTTTTTCTTCTTCCGCCCTTCTCTCTTCCTCAGAATCAAATTTTCCATTGGTTTACCACGGGAGGGCTCCCTTTTCATGCATAGAAAAACAGACCTCGCTAGATTGAGTAAATTGAATAACAAACAGGAACCCTTGGAGTGGATAATTTTTCAGAACTATTTTAGATATAACCTGGTTTTATCTGTGTAACCTTGTTAAATATAACCTATAACTTTCTTCATACCATAACTTACTTGTGTGTTTCTTTAGTTTATTTTGTGGAAATGATTTTCCTCTCTATTGATTCGCCATCGGAAAATGGATTTCAAATAAAAGTATAAATATTTTTACGTTAAGATATCTAAAAAGATATTACTTACTTTCTTGATAAATTAAAAATATAACTCAATGTTAACACTTTTCAGACAATTCTATATACAAATTATTATTAAAGCCCTAGAATTTCCCCTTTAGTCGTATAACTTTTTATTACTTTCTCATATAAAGAGAAAGTATTGTGATGACGCGAAAATTCGATTTTGAGATTTTGATGGATTTACACGTTTTGAGGTCCCATGAGTCCAAAAAAGTGGTTTTTGAAAAATGTCTGTCGTCTGTGCAGACGCCTCGAGCCCAAACTACTGGGCCGATTTTGACGAAATTTGGCATACATGTTCAGAAACATCATACCCCGAGGCGTAATCGAGAAATGAATTTTAGCTCTAAATTTGGGGGCGCTACCCCCCAAAAACTCTGAAAAAACATGAAAAAAAATTATTTCTCGAAAACGGTTCCGACGATTTTAATTAAAAAATTCTAAAACGTAGACCATTTGAATACAAATCCAAATATATAAGCCGTTTCCCCGGGAAAAATCTAGTTCCTGAGGAATTAGCTTAAAACGCGGGCGGAGAGAGCCGGGTTCGAATCCCCGCCCAGGAGAAGTTATTTTTATGATAAATTTTGATGAAATGTTCAATAATATTTAAATGCACATTTGAAAACTAATAAATGGAAACACTGGGCTAAGTAATTATAAACTCGCATATGAGAAAGTTTGTCTGAGTTGTCTCGGACCGATTTTTGATTAACGCGATTAATTTTGAGTTTTTAATATTCACGGAATATAAACGTTTATGTTCATATTCTTGGAATATTAAGCCCCTATAACACAGCTTTTCCAAATATTCACACAAGCATCCATTAAAGCACTTGATTATTATGATGAATCTAGTCTCTGATATAAGCACTTGAAAATAAAGAAGTAGTTGCAACAAAACGTCGGATTTCCCAAACCTCAAATCGAGGTGTTTACTTCAAATGTTACGGTGATTCAAACTGCGGATGTATAAATTATAATATCAGCTTGAATAACCCTCCTCTATAAGCAAGTTAATATTGAATATATTTCGGTGCACGATACTCCACTAAAATATTGATTATAGTTTAGTAGACTTGAGATTACCCTTTCGAAATGTGTCATATTCCTGCATTAGTTCTCATATTGACAGCTGGCTAATGCTGTTTAGATGTTTAGCCTTTCAATTGATTTCCATTTCGGTTTAGAAATTCAAAGGTAAAACTTAACATAACACTCAAGTAGAATGACATAATGTGGGTCCATTATTTGAATTTAACAAGTCCAATTGATTAATTACTGCAAATAAATAAGCATTTGATCATTTCAACTATTTTGTTCTTAGTCTATTTACTAACCCGCATTGTTGTTTCCATGTAAAAAACAGTAAAAACAAGTCTTGATCTCCCCTTTGTTTCAGTACTTCAATTATTCTTTTCATTATTCAAATTAAATTCGTTTGAAGTAGTAATCAAGTATTACATAAAAGACAAAACAAATCTTTTGAGATAAAAAATAAATATAAATAAAACAATGTTTATTTAAACGTCCTATTCCGTTTAATTGAATACAAATTTTACACTTTTTTTGCATTGTGGGAATCTTCCAAATGACTACTGAGAGCGTACGCACTCTCAGCTTTTGAGGGGTTGCTACCAATCAAATAGCGACCCACTAAACCCACTCACCCTATTTCCAAGCAAATCCAAGTACGGAACCGTTTGCACATTAATTGGTGCTTGCCTGTTTTGGCCTGCTAGGCAGTGCTCCTTATTTCTTGGTTTTGCCCGCTATCTTGACGTTAGGCTATTGTTACTCTGTGATTTGGTCTTCGGCTGCCTTCATTCGCCGTAAGATCTTCTCGGTGAAAGAGGCCACCTCTGACCAGTTCTTCTTGTTTTCCAACATCTTGCTGACTAAGTTTTTGGAGTAACTCCATTCTCGGTGTTCACCAGTATTTCCCTCTACTCGTAACACTTGGAACAGACGAAGAAAGTGTGGTGAGCCTTACCGTTCATAATATCACCACAGCGCATGCAGTTAGGTCTCTGCGTTTCGATGGAGTGAGTAACTGACATGAGGAGGAGTCAAATTTTCTTGGTCCTCCAACGTTTGTCAGCTGTGTTCCCAGAAAGTGGTTTTCTTGTCGATATAGATATCCGATGCACTCGGCATGCTAGATACCACCGTAAAGTTCTTTGAAAGGCTCATCAAGCCTTGGCTGCTTTCAGCAGTAATACTAGAGGCAGGAAAGTCCCCTGTGATGCTATGAAATTAGTGGTGGAGCACGCAAGGGCAATTGAAAGAGGAAATCATTTCTCGAGACCAACCTGTGGTCTTGTTACTCTAAACCTCAAGAACGCTATTAACTCAGCTAGATGGAAGATGCTAGATGCCCTTAGGATGGATTTTGAAATCCCACCCTACTTGCGTAGGATTATGAGGAAGTATCTGACTAACATAATACAGCTTTACGATACAGACAACGGGTGAAGGACAAAAATAACGGGACGGGTAAAGGAACACAACAGGTACAGAACAAGGTTCCATTTTAGGGTTAGATTTATGGAACGCGACGGTATTCTAAAGATGCAGATCGGTTAGTTGGTTAAGGGAATGACATAATCGAGGAATTAGCCTAACTTAAGCGGTATAATGTTGAGGTTCCCTCTTCTTCTTTGCCCTTACTGACGAGGACCTGGTTTGCTCTTTTCCAATCATATAGAATTGAGGGCTGGTGAAACAGGCATTAATCATATATGAAGGGTGCTTTACCGCTGCTTTTAGAACCTATAACGGGATCTCGGATCCTATCCGGCCTTGGGAAATTCATACTTTTAATGGAACTAGCGGCTGTTATTAGCTCCACTTTACTGAACAGAGGGACCTCAGCGGGGGGAGAGTTTTCACTGGCGCTTTCCATCGGACTTGCTTATACAAGCTGGGATGTGAAGAGTGTATACAATATATTCTTCAGCGTGGTGTCAGCGAGTCCGTGTCGAGCGATGAGTTCGGTGATAATGTTCCTACTTTTCCGACCATCCTAGAACCCAGGGGTCTCCATCCACTGACTTACAGAGGTCCTCCCAGCACTTGGTTTGATTCTTTCAAAGATTAAAAGGTTTTAATATAAAATTAGTTGGTTTATTTTTATGCAATATATATTTGCCCAAACGGTTTAAATGAATATGGGGCCAACAGAGGGCAAATTATGACCTACTATTGGATACTAAAATCGGACAAGTAGTTTTTAAGATATAGTGATTCGCAAAAGTATTGAACGGCAGGCAGACACGAAACCTGAATGTGAAAAACATTCTCTGATATCTGAAACGTATTTCTGTCAGGTATTTGTTTTTAAATTAGAAAAATTTAAAAAAAAATGTTCATTTTAATTATGACGTGTTTTTATATTTTTTTTTTTATAAGATAATTGATTACTAAATTGAAAATGCCTTACATTTCTAATCGTATACTTTAGTTTGGTTATAGCTGTCACACTTTCTCTCTCTCCGTATATACTCGTATATATGGTATATATATATTATGTATCAAGTTGATATGATAACAGAATAAAGTGAAGTATATAAGGGGGAAAGTCAGAGGCATCTTATTTATGAACTCAAGACTTGCTCAAGTATGAAAACTTTTTTTTTCTTTCTATTAAATTTTATGCTTCAAGTCATCCACAATTGCCATTTTTCCCCTCCTTATTCCCCTATTCTTTGCTTTCCTTCCTTGCCTTATAATTTCCTACTTTTACTCCTTGAAATGGGTAGGCTACAAATATGTTGAATAACATATTTTTCTGTTGAACCTTTCTTTGTCGGTATTTGTAGGATTCATTTCATCTTCCTGCAGTAAATGAAAATATAAAGCGCTGTAGGAAAAATAGATAAATACATTTAACGTTAAATAATACAAAATTATTCTTTACTTTATAGCATAAAAATTCCATTTATCAATATTGTGTCGCGTTACCTTTGGTCCATTTTCTTTCAGTGCCTTATGAGCACATTAATTGTCATTTATTGTGACTATTAAGCACTACATTGTCTTAATGTTTTAAAATTACAAGATAAAAAGAACTTTTTATATACTACGTTTTTAAATTTTCTGTTGAATCATATGAAATGTTGATAATATAATTATTTTGTATAATGTTAGTGAAAAAGAAAGAAAATACTTAGTTCCGAATTTATTTACTTCAAATAATAATGACAACCATCTAGAGAGCTGATCTTAAACCTATAAAAGGACAAATCTTTGTACAACGGATCTCACCAGCACCAAATCTAAACCGAGCCATTGATATGCCCCTTTGTAGGGACAGTAAGAGAAGAAAAATATGTACAAGTAAAGAAGTACAGATCCAGAAAAATTAAACTTATACCTAGGACAAAATGTAAACAAACCTGGGTGTCACACGTCAATTAATTTATTTCTCTGTTTACTTTTCCTGTTTCGCTGTCATTCAATGTTTATCTCTTAATAAAAAAAAAATATGTGTGAGGCTCTCACGTATTAGAAGTGAAACTTAAGTTCTAGAATGAAGTGCTCTCTTTCATTTTTTGACGAATTTATTATTTCAGGATTAAGAAATGGTTATGGGAAATTTAATTGAAAAAAAAAAAAATAATAATAAAAATATTGCTACGCTAAGGCAACCACATTTATTCCAATAAAAATAAATGTTTGTTTTGATTTGCTGGTCTTTAAAGAGATATAATACATTTAATATGTAAAAATTTTACACTTGGACGAGTCTCGAATCGCAAACTTCGTTACACGATTTCACTATATGAAAAAATTCACTCTACCGCCGCCAAAGAAGTTTCACTTAAAAAATCACAAATTTGAAACCCGTCAAAATGAAGATTCAAAATTTGCTGAAAACCAATTAAATCCTGCTGAAAGATGGCTAAAAGTATTAAAATAATGCAGTGTCATCGTGTTCTGAGCTGTTCTAAAAGTTTTAAATGTCTAGCTATTCGGGAAGTTAGTTAGAAATCGATTGCAAGATTTGTACCGGACAAACAAGAAAGCAAGCTAATAAGAACATAGTAAAAAGTAAATATGCATTTTCCTGACTGCCACTGTATAGAATTGATGATCCTAAGATCCAAGGATAGGTGAATCTTGTTATACCCAATATCCTTTAAAAAATAAATGCTTAAGCATCCAAAATGGCCACTACACCTAAAGAGGGCAACACTCACAATTGCTTTTCTTTTGATTTTCCATAAATTGGAGGGAAAATCCTGGGAGAGTAGGTTTCCCAATAGCACTGAAGGGACAAGATTCAAATCCAAGAACTTGGGGGCCCCTTCAGATGCTTGCAGACTTTAACTTATGAATCAGCCTCATGTGTTCAATGGTGCTTGAGCAGGTAGAAAGACAGATCTGGGAGACAAATCATATAGAAAATTCAGGGATCTTGTTCGATTTCCGGACCCGAAACCAATTATAATCAGTGTTTATCCCTTTCTCTTTAACATTACATTATGTTAAATAAATTTAACCTTAACATAAATTAAACCTATACCTAGGATACAAGTGTAAACTAACTACTTTTCACCGTCATTCAATGTTTACCTCTTAATAAAAAATCACAAATTTGAAACCCCTTCAAATGAAGATTGTAAATACTATGGGATATGTCAAAACAAATAAAATAACTTGCGAATTTTTTCCGAACTAACTTTCCATACAGCAAAATTTGCTGAAAACTAATTAAATTCTGCTCAAAGATGGCTATAAGTATTAAAATAATGCATTGTCTTCGTGTTCTGAGCTATTCTAAAAGTTTCAAATGTTTAGCTACTCGGGAAGTTAGTTAAAAATCGATTGCAAGATTTGTACTGGACAAACAAACAAGAAAGCAAGCTAATAAAAACGTAGTAAAAATTTTTTTTTTTTTTTTTTTTTTTTTTTTTTTTAAAGCAACGTCAGTGTTAAATTATATGTAATACAACCAAACACATTTCGTTTAAAAAAAATATTAATGCATTATTTTATTTCTGGAAATAAATGAAACCATGTTTGAACCAAACCGGATAGATAATATCATAAACGGAAGATATTTATTTAAAAAAACCACATCAGATAATTTAAAAAAATAATAGTGTGAGAAAATAATAGATAGAGTTATAACAGGTTGAGAAAAACTTCGATGTTCGAACATTCGCTCACAAAGAAATATAATATAATATATAACATCGCGGAATAAAAAAAAAATGTGCGCGACATCCAGCGGGAAAAATAGCCATACGTTTCCACTTATATGAGGTTTAAATGTGGCGGGGAGTGGGGGGTATTGCCAGGTGAGAGATTATAATCATATTAGATTCCAATTTATAAAGCCCTACTACCAAGCATGTTCGTATTTTTTTTCTTTTTATCTTTTTGCCTTGTACCTCCGCTTTACCATATTACCCAGTCAGGTTTTTACCATATTACCCAATGCAGCAAGAGGGGTTTTTTTTTTCTTTTTACCTTTGAGTATGAATTACCATACAACCTGGAAGGTTTGGTATGTATGTCTATCCAACCCTCTTCATCTAACCTTCTCTTTCTGACACATTCACCGAACTCTTCGGGCTTTCATGTAAATTTATCTACTTCATATAGGTTGAGATTTTTTCCCTTCTAACCCTGTTTTTCTTCCGCCTTTTTCCTTTTAACTAAATCTTCAATTTCTAGTTAACGAATAACAAGAGCAAGAGAGAAACAACAAAAACAGTATACATTAATTTTCTTCTTTTTTTTCAGTCTAATACCTAGAGGTGAATAAAAAGTGATGATACTTTGTTTTTTTACCATGTGCTAAAAACGTCCTATCCTGTGTTTAATTAAGAACTTTAATTGATTTTTATTTGCAAACAAAGAATAATTTTTTTTGTAACTCAGTGCTGAAAATAAATTAAACATTTAAAATCCAATTATTGATGCACATCACTAAAAATACTTGTTAACATTTTATTGACTTATCATTTTGTTTACTTCTGTTACTATTTCCTCTATTTTTTACAAGCTTTTATTTAACTTGCAATGTTTGTATGTATGAATGTATATTCGGGTCAAATCTTGCAACTAAATTTTAAAGCAGTTATCCTCAACGGATTGAATTGAAATTTTGCATACACGTTTAGTTTGGATGACAATGCATAGATAGGTGAGTGACGTCATTCTAAATCCAATATGGTGGGCAGCCCAAAATGGCGGATTAGTTATTTTTTAGGCGTACCCATGATATGGGTATCAAATGAAAGGGTTTGCTGAGAAGAATATGAATAAAAGCGTGTTTTTAAAAATATTTTTTATAATCAAATTATTTTTTATTTAATTAACTGTATTGTTGTTTTTTATTTTCTCATATATAGAGAAAGTATTGTGATGGCACGAAAATTTGGAGATTTTAGTGGATTTACACGTTTAGAACCTTCACTAATGAGCCGATTTTGACGAAATTTCGCATACATGTTTAGAAAAATCATACCACGAGGAGAAATCGATAATAGAATTAGCTGCACAATTGGGGGTTCGCCAAAACTCTGGAAAAACCAGAAACAAATTTATTTTCCAAGTATTATGAACTTTTACATGAGAAAGTTGGTCTGAGTTGTCTCGGACCGATTTTTTAAATTAAAATTTGATTATTTTTTTCCCTTTTTTTCTGATGATAAGATCTCCGAAAGTACCCGACAAATATAATTTTTGAAACTGTGTTGTCATGTTATTTGTAATAGCGCAAAAACAAGAAAATTATAGGGAAGCCCCAAAAGATCACAAACCAGGGGTTGAACTTTGATTATAACGGAAGTCGGAAGTACCTCTTGTGGGGTGTTGAAAGAGGAGGATGCTCTAAGTACAAATATATATTTTGTTTCATTTTTACATCAATTCATCTTTACTCCCATGTAGGTCCTTGAAAATTGAATTTAGTGTCTCTCCCCCCATATTTTGTAACAAATAAACGAAAAAACTCATAGTTATAATATTTAAAAAAAAAAAAAAAAACAGTTTTTTATACGTCGCATATTTTGTAAGAAAAAATGCCGCCCCCCCCCCCATAAATCTTCGAAATGGATTGCGCTTGACAGTTTGAAGTACATAATTTTATTTCGTTTGGACAATATAAATGCATATAAAATGCGTTTTTTATACAAATATATAAATATATGTTGGAGTGTAATAGTTTTTTTTTTAAATTTTATTTTGCCAAACTTTTTAGGCAAACTTACTTTTGGATATGTGTTGGTTAATAATTATTACATTCTTTTCAGCTCCCTCATCTTATTTTATTCTTCTTTGCATTCAAGTTTAAAAAGTGAATAAGAGCTTTTACTTTTATATTATAAGTGAACAGATTTCCATTTAAAATCATTTTTAACCCAAAAATGTTATCTTCTTTATTCTAATTTGTTAGTAAAACAGGAGTCTTCACATTTAAAAAACAAATAGAAAAACACTCTATTTCTTTAGAGGGATTAAGAAACCTAGGTAATACCCCCCCCCCCCCCCCCCTCTCGCTTTCTTTGTTTACCGGCTCTTCTTCAAGTAGGAGATCTTACAACTTAATTATTACTCTCAAAGGGAACTAAGAGTAGAAAGTATTCCCCCTCCCTAAAATGAGGGTCTCGAAAGCAAGAGTTTAGCTAATTAATTTCCACTCTTACGCTCCTTCACAGTTTGAAGAATTGCCTTTGATGGTAAAGCACCTCCTCGCTGTAAATAACAGTGAAATGTTTACACTTAACATCCCGCCCACCTTGTACCTGATCAACAACCTGAGATAACCTTTTTTATCATAATAACCCCCTGAACCTTTTTTATAACCCCACTTTCAGCCGCTTTACTTTCTCTTTATGTTTTTATATACATACTTATATAATACGATAACATAATTGGATTCATTATTTAACTTTACTTGAACATAAAACATATTATTTTAACTTTAACCTTAAAGAATGGGATTAAAAAAAGAAAAAATAAGAATCAAGATAGTAGAAAGCTAGTAAATAAATAAAATGTTTAACTATATTATATATATATAGATTATAACCTTCCTAGAAGATCTATTTTGACTTTAGATTTTTTCTTAATCTAACTAAAGTATTTCATCTTCTCTATTTATACGTTGTCAATCAATTTTTAATTATGATAAAAATGTCGGATCGTAATTGACTGATTTACAGGAATTTCTTATATCTCTCTGTTATTTATTATATACCATATCTTTATAAACATCAATAAATAATGTGTCGGTATTAATTTCGCATATATTATTTATTCGCACATTCTTTTTACAAAGAAAATTTTGTTTTACTAATCAAATAGAATTAATTAGGTAACATTTTTTAGAGTAGACAATAAACCATTGATCTATTATTCGTTTTCTTGTCACTTTTTGAACACTATTTGTAAAATTCTTTGGAATTTCAAGTAAAACATATATCAGTTAATAGGTGTTGCATTTAAATCCCATTATATTTCATTTAATTAATTTATTGTTAAACACATTTTTAAAGTTTTCAAAAAGTGATTGTTTATTTTTATAAATAAATCATTTTTACAAGCTTTTATTTAACTTGCAATGTTTGAAAGTGCAAGTATTTTAAAGCAGTTATCCTCAACCGATTGAATTGAAATTTTGCATACACCTTTAGTTTGGATGACAATGAATGGTTAGCTAAGTGACGTCATTCTAAATCCAATATGGTAAACTAGTTATTTTTTAAGCACGCCCATGGTATGGGTATCAAATGAAAGGGGTTGCTGAGAAGAATACGAATAAAAGCTTGTTTTTAAAAATGTTTTATTAATAAAATTATTATTTTGCACATCAGATATTTTGTTTAGAGCAATAATCAGTAATTTTTTTCGATAATTTAGATTTAACCTCGGCGTATGACTTTGTCAACCCTTGTTTAAGTTTCATGCGTCTTGAAACTTTGTCAACAAAACAATGCGGGTTGAACTAAACTTTGTCAACCCTTGTTCAAGTTTCATGCGTCTGAACAGACGATAGATGAGAGAGTGCAGAAATGTTTTTAGTTCAAACATTTTTGCACTCGCTCATCTGTCGTCTGTTCAGACGCATGAAACTTGAACAAGGGTTGACAAAGTTTAGTTTAACTACTATAATGCAAATGCTGGCTGTTTTATCGGTTTTAAATTATGGTTATAGTCCAGGAGATAGCGTGCAAAAAGTTTCTGTCTAACATCAAGCTAGAATTTTGTGTTTAAGTAAATGTTTTGGATCCTATTAAGAATATGTGGTCGGCTATGTTCGTCTGCGGGATATAGCTTGGCAATAGGCGTTTGAAAGAAACGAAAAAAAAAAAAAAAACCGGTGGAGAGCGGCCATGTCCCGCCCTTTTTGGTGGACAATGAGATTTTCATGATCATGAGTACGAACTTAGTTAGTAGACCAATACTCAAGTTGATGGTGGTGTGTCACTTAATAGGTTAGTTAGTCAAATATTACTCCAAATCAAAGTGTTCCTCTATCAAGGGACAAACAGCCATCAACTTGATTTTGGTCTACTAACTAATTTAGTACTCAGGATCATGAAAATCTCATTGTCTACCAAAAAGGGCGGGACATGGCCCCTCTCCACCGGTTTGTTTTTTTCAAATGCCTATTGCCAAGCTATTTCCCGCAGACGAACTTAGCCGACCACATATTCTAAAAAGGCGCTAAAATATTTACTTATTCACAAAATTCTAGCTTGACTTTAGTTAGAAATTAGTCAGACACTTTTTTGCACCTTATCTCCTAGACTATTAATAAAAAACAAAACAAAATCTGGGAACATTTTTGTAATCTGGGAATTTTTGTAATCTGGGGAAATAAAAATAATATATAGACCTAAAAATAAATCAATTTACAAAGACATGTTTTATTTATTATAAGAAAATCAAAAAAATATCAATCATATAAATATAAATTCTAGCTTGTACGATTCATATACTCAAGTTAAACCGTTCTTGTACGTGTTGCTGGAAACATGTGAGGCTTGGGCCTCATACAATAAAACATGAGTTTAAATTTTCTCTGTCTCTCTTTGTATCCTGGGCATTTCCTTTTCACTTGTTTTCTTTATTTTCTTGTGCTCGAGTCTCTATTACATTACATCATCTGTACTGGCATGGCATAACTCTCTCTAGCGAGTAACCTGAGAACCACTTTCTCCCACTACTCCTTTACTTTTTCTCAAGAAGACTCGACTTTAAAATATGACGTTGTAAGAGGATAAGACCTGCTAAAAATAACCAACAGTCCTTTTGTTTTCTTCCGCTCCCTTTTTCTAAAAACAATAGACCGAAAAAGTGTAAAATTTCTCTGCAAATAGAAGTACAGCAGTTTAGTATTTCAGAAAATTCTGAAAGTAATGATTTTTTTTTTTAAATTTACCTCGTAGGAATAATGATTATTGTGTTAACATCGATAGAATAATCTAAAGCTATTTAATTTACTATGCTTTATTTAAATGAATCTTGAATCATTTTGGAATATTGAAGACTTTTGGGTTTTGTTTGGCATTGCTACTAAAGACGCCGTGCCGTTTAAAAGAAATATGTAAATAAAATAAAAATTCGCAAATTTAGCAATGAAACTCGCAGGTCCTTTTTTATCTTTTCTTCTCTATCCTTAGGGTATTAATTTCATAAAAAAAATCTTTCTTAGTGGGTATTTACGATCACAGTTTTTTCGCTTCCCCACTTTATCTTAACTTTTAAAATTTAAAATTATTTGTTATAATTTTTCTGGTGGTAAACCCTTATTTAATTATTTATTGTATAGAAAACTATATTGATATACATTTTCATTTACCCTTAAAATGATCAATTAAAAATATAAATTAACATAGTTTTCTATAAAACGAATCAAATTATTTGTGTTTAGTTTCCCTATGTCTTCTTTATTTCCATTCCAAATTTAACTATCCATTGATTGAGCTTGGTCATTCTTATTTTGACATTTGTATACTGAGTATGAAGGGCTTAGACCTGCGACATATTTTTACCTAATACTTCGTTTTATGATTCGATTATTAATGCTCCTTTTATAATGCTCCTTTTATTCTATGATTATAAATCCTCCTCTACGATTATTAGCCTTCTGTTCTTATCTGAAGAGTGATTGTGTCAATTATAAATGTTAACAACTATGTTTGTTGTAATCTTTCAACAAAATCGTTATTTTATTAAGAAACACCCCTCCACATTTGCATTCCACCTTTCTATAAAAATAATTTGAACGTGCATCCACAACTTGAAACATACATACATATATATATATATATATATGTATATATATATATATATATATATATATATATATATATATATATATATATATATATATATATATATATATGTATATATATATATATATAATAAGTGTGTGTGTGTATCTATATGCAATTTTTTAGTGCTCTCTCTAAGGCATTTTAGGATTCAAGTCTAAACGTGGTAAAGAATATTTGCTTTCACGCAATATCGGCTTCTTAGCAGTTCAATGACTCCTTTCATATTAAGTTTAATAAGAATCTTCTTTGAAAGAAGGGTAAGGAACCTTGACTAGAGAACGAGGTATTTGCTATTCAAAAATAACTTGAGTCTTGACACAATAATACCCTGGGAAACTCAAGAGGGGTTTAAATTACAAGCAGACGCTTTCCTTCTCCCACACCAGAGCGTCTAGACTCGTCTTAGTGTGGAAAGCAATCTTGACACTAACTTGACAACGAGCTGCGGACAAAAGAACACTGTGAATAACATTACAAGGACCAATATTAGCATCATATTGTTCAACACTTTTGTAAGAATAAAAAATAAGGAGAAAAAAAAATATTGAAATGTTATTATGAAGTGCTATTCTAAAATAACACCTGTACAACTCATAATATTCTCTTTCACATTTGGAATGTGTGTATATATATATATATATATATATATATATATATATATATATATATATATATATATATATATATATATATATATATATATATATATTGGCACTTTATTAAACGTACCTATTGTGTTATTTTATTAAAAATTTTATTATATTAAAACTTTCTCAGATCCTCTTAGTCCTAGAAAGAATGTTAAAATTGTCTGCCGATTAGTGTGGCGCATAGCTTTCTCGCGTCCTATTTTCTATGCTTTTATGATTTTATAACCTATTTTTTTCCCAATTTATTTAATTTTCCCCCTGTTTTTCAAATCAGTCGAAATTGTTTTGATTTTTAACATGAATCAAGTATCAATTTAGCAAAATTTAACAAGCACAGACGGTTTAAATTTATCTGGGACCATCTGCGGGCTACTTCCGACAAAACACCCAAATTTCATAAAAATCAGATGAGTACTTTTGAAGATATAGGTATAAATAAATGTATGTTTGTGCGCATGTTAAAAAGAAACAAATGGGGGCAGAAGGTTGAAACTTATATGGGACCAACAATGGGCTAATTATGACATACCATATAAATTTCATTATCATCGAACGAGTAGTTTTATGATATTTAGGTTCGCAACAGACACGGAACCAAAAAAGTTCCTTGATGTCTGAAACGGATTTCTGTCCTAGAATTTTTGAAATCGGAGGTATAAAATATGTTCTTTCTTCAGAACGATCACATCGCTTCCGTTACCTTCGGTAAGCTCGGAAGCAAAAATCTGTGATTATCTAATTTACCAACTTATTTATTTTAACATGGGCATACATTAAGGTGTTAACGTTACCATTTAATACACAAATAAAAATATTACTCTTATAGAACGAACTAATGATACTAAAAATGTTTGGCATACATGTTGTGCGTGCTGAGTCGATTTTTTATTCCTAATTTATCGTATTTCGACTCTAAACTTTAATTTTTACCTTTTAATATAGTTACGTGTAACTGTTATTCTCGATTATTTTTTGATATGTAACCGATTAAATAAGAAATCTTAAAAAGTCCTTAAAAACACTGAAATAGGGAAGAATAAATCAGAATAAATTTGATTTAAAAAAGATTAAAGTCACATTATCGCAGTAATTCGTTATGTTTCTGAAATTGGTTTATTGATAGAGAATAATCTTAATCAATTCATTGAAACTGTCCTTATAAATCTCATTAATAAGTATTAGTTTTTATGTGGAGAGATTTCTTTTTAATCCTTTAATTTATAAAGTTAAAGGATTAAATGATAATGACCTTTAACATTTCATTAAGAAACGTTTATTTTATGTGGAGAGTTTCTTTGAATCCAGTAGTTAAATATAATTATAACAATCATAGTATTTAGTGATTTTATCAATGGGTTAAAAATTATCTGGGATAATTATCAGATTTTAAAAAAAAAATAAAAATAAATAAAAATCGTGAAAATTCAGAGGGAAAAAAAGAAAAGTTTGAGTTAAAACTTTGTAAAAAGAGAGGAAAATTTCTTTTAAAAGGTTAAATGTTGGGTTGAGAAATATTGAGTCTAACGTTAACCTGTTTTTGGGCTTCTTCAATTGAGCTTAAACCTGTAATGTTCAGGTTGGTAAGCTGTTAATGTTACCTAGAGGGAGAATGTTCCAAGCTCCTGATAGAATTACCTCCTCTTCGGTGTCTTTTCCTGGATAAAGGTTAATGAAACTAAATGTAAATACCCTGACAACATCGAGAGCAGCCCAGGCTTTAACAGAAAACAAACTAAGTAATACTGAGAGAAAATTTCCTCTTTTTTTTCCCAAGGATACTGCCTCTTTAATTAGAATTAAGGCCGATTTAAACGATCTAATTACCCGTTAAAGTGATTTCCTTAACTAAGTTTGATTATAAACGTTTTATATTAGAAAAAAAAAGTATAAAAATAGAATTATCTTGGTTGATCTGTACCATTTTAAATTGTATTATCGCAGCGAATTCGTGACTTAAATTTTATATAAAGAAAATAAATAAAACCAGTGACTTTATTTCATGTATTTTTGTGTAATCATTTAATGATTATAACTTTTTTTTACTTTCTCTAAAGGGATAAGTAAAATATTGAATTTCAACTGAAAAATAATGACTGAGTTTTTATCAGTTTTAAAATAGATTAACTTTTGAGATACACACATGAAATTGCATTAACAATTGTTCGTTCGTTTTCAATTGATAAGTTTTGATCGTTTTCAATGATAAAACATAATAAAAGGAGAAATTAATTATTTCAGTTAAACTCATTTTACACAACATTTTATTTATTTTCTTTTTTCGCTAATGTAATTAGCATATTAGGTAATTTAATTAAACTATATTTAGGTGTATTCGTATCGTTTATGAATGGAAATAAAATAAAATGTACGCTTATAAATGTGTTATTGAATGATTAGGGTTTATAAGGATATACTAATATGTATAATGTGTATTTTTACGTATAAATAAGGGAATTAATATTTGTTTGAATTAATATTTTTATGTTATATATATTATACAGTTATTTAATTATAGTTAACAAGACAATCTAGTTTTAACTAAATTTTTAATTTTCCTTACCTAGGAAAAAATGGTACTTCTTTAGATTGTTACTCCCCTGTGTTTTTTTTAAGAATATAAATAACTTTGACTAAATAACTTTTAAGGCAAAGGGATGTTTAGTCCAATGTACTTTGGGACAAAGGAATATCACACATTTTTTAGAAGGGGAGTAACAGTCTAAAGAAGAACATTCCGTAAACTTTCTTTAGATTGTTACTCCCCTCTGTTTATTTTATAAGGGGAGTAACAATCTAAAGAAGTGCCGAAAAGGGTATTGTTTTCACCCACAAAAATCCGAAATCAAGATTTCAACGGAATTACCGTTTTTGGGTGTTTTCGTGACGATTTTTGTGGTTTTTAACTGGATGTCTGTCTGTCTGTTTGTGTCTCGCATAACCTCTACAGTCGTTATGTTTGAGAGTTGAAAAATAATTTAACAATCATTCCTTATATGTAGTTGTGCTGCCCGGAAAATCATAAACCTGTGTCTTTATTAACACATTTTGCCGAGGCAACAAACGTTTTCCTACTGCGCTGAAATTTGCACTAATTATACCCCTTTATTAAACAAACGTTCCCACTGAATTGCATTTTGACATCTGACACCATTTTGAAAATATCGATTTGTGAACTTTAAAAAATGTAACGCTAAATTATTTCGAAACTATTTCGCCGATTGAGCTGAAATTTGCACCAATTATAACCTTTCTATCAGATGAATTAGTCCTCCATATTTCAACTTAATATCTGCCGCCATGTTGAAACTATTTGGCTAGGAAAAGTTCCGAAACGCCACTGCGTCATATTTTTTCTTTTCTTTACTTATGTCTATTATTTTTTTTCTTTTCTTTACTTTTGTCTATTATTTTTTTTCTTTTCTTTACTTTTGTCTATTATTTTTTTTCTTTTCTTTACTTTTGTCTATTTTTTTTTTCTTTTCTTTACTTTTGTCTATTATTTTTTTTTCTTTTCTTTACTTTTGTCTATTATTTTTTTTCTTTTGTATTTTCTTTTCTCCAGTTTACTTTTTTCTATTTGATTATCTTGCTCTTGTTCTTCCTTCTTTTATATTTTCCTGTTGATTTATTTACTTGTGTTTTGTTTTTATCACTTATTCAATTTTACACGTTTAAACATTCAATGTATTTTCTTAAATTAAGTAGCAAACGCATGTAATAGTTTAAAATGTCTAAAACGTTTACTGAGATCTTCCCATTAAGCTTAATTTAACATAAATCATCAAAATTCCTTTTTTTTACATAAATTTAAAAAGAAGTAGTTCTGTTTTGATTAATTTTCCTCACTGAAACTAGTCTAAACGTAGTTGCAAAACATTGCAAATACTAAAACGCTTATGCAAAACATTGTTAAGAATTTCTTCACGAAATGTTATCTAGGTTAAGAGTCTAGACATCATTATTTCCTTGGTGAACTGTGAAACAGTTAAAAAACATTTTGATGATATCACTCTTGCTTGTTTTAATTATTACATAGTTTCAGCGAAGAACTTAATTTATCATTTATTCATTATTTCGTTTTAATACAAGCGTATAATCTGCACATCTAACTCCTTGAATTCCAGCTGCACTCCGGATTGTGAAGTAGAAAACTCATTGGTTCTTTTTCTTAATACTCAAGAACTTTATTTTCTTTCTACTGAATATAGTTGAAGAATATCATAAATTTTTTTTTGCTCGACACCTTATCGTACTACTACCTTATCAGTCAATACAATATTATCAATGAATATATGGCCAAAAATGGCTCTAGCTACATCAGTATTAGCGGAACATAGTGAAGAGAGAAGAGATTCAAAGTATTTTACTTGATTATTTATATAATCTTTAGATTCTGAATGAACTGGGCTAGTTTAGATTTTTTTGACATTTTCATGTTTAGGCTGTGCTACATAACTCGAAAAGCGTAACTAAAAATCGTTACCCGGTGTATCAAGGAGTTAGAAAGGTATAGGAGGTGTGTACAGTCTGTCTCCAGCTGTTACCTCCCTCCATCGCACATCATAGGAGTTAGGAAAGTACAGGAGGTTGCCATCAACTCTCAGCCCTCTTGACCTAAAGAAATAAAAAGTATGAAGGCATATTAACAATTCGTAGAAGGCGGGCCGTGCCGGTGTGGAGATAAGAATAAAAATGATCTTCCATCTAATTTTATCAATTACTTGAATAAATTACCCATTTTATGTCATTTTATGTCGGTAGTTTACGCAGAGCGAAAACATGACAATGTCTTACTGTCTTGCGGACTCGTATGCTAGAAGTATTTTTTTTTTTATATATATTATATCATAACTATAAACGGTGGATCATATTAACTTGGTTCCTTCAATGTTAGACAAATAATTTACTAGTTGTTCAACCTGCCCCATGGTAAGAGATAAGTTGAGCAAGGTTATGGTAAATAGGTTCAATAGTGATATTGAAATTGTATAAATATACAGTAAAACTACAGTTGTTACTCAAATAGGTATATATTTTAAGTTCCATTACTAATTTGCAGTAAAACAAACAACAAAATAAAATTAAAAGCAAACATAACATACTAACAAAATAAACAAAACGTCCGTGCACCTTACTCGATCGCTGGCTACTCAAGGTCACGCGATGCGTTTCCCCTCCTACATACCCTTTTCTCTTCATTTGAAGTATTCTCGTGTATTCTCGTATTCTCATCCGTAGTCTTCGAGATACTAATGCAAACAAATAGGCATAGTGCTTAACATACTGAAGTGATATTTGTAACCATATTAAGCAAGCTTGTTATAAATATTCTCTTAGGTATAATCTTCTTACACCTGTGGTTAGAGCTATCTGTAAAAAAAAAAAATCACTTGTATTTTTAGAGTCTCTTTATAACCTACACAGGTAATTTTCATTATATTCGTTAAAGTTTTTTCTTTACTCATTTTTAATTTCTTGACTTTTTTCTGTTTTACGTACTTTACAATCATTTGTTCCTTAGTGTATACCTTTAAATTTATGTTTGTCACTTGCTTTGTAGATTACCTGAAGAAGGCTGCTTTAGAACAGCCAAAACCGGTCAATTGTTACAAATAAAATTATTATGTGTGAAGAAGTTGCTTTGGTTATTGCACTACACCTCTTCTACAAAAATACACATCCTACAGAAGCCTGTGCAATTTCATACTATATTGTATGAAATTTTGAGTACTTCTATACATCCACAAAGTTCACTAAAATTTCTTTATCGTTGCTTATAGTATTTTGTATTTCGTAGAAACTCCAGCCCCTCTCCTCTTCCTATATCAAGCTTTTATTTTTTAATCTTTTAAGCAGACTTCACGAATTTAAGCCGTTTTAAAATTAGGTATAGTAAAACCCTCTTAAAAACGCCTGCTTGTCGTCAAGTTTTATAATGTTATACGATAATATTACTAGTGCCGAGGTAATTATCTCAACATACTAGGCTCACTTACCCCAGGCACCGCACTCTACCTGAGATGGGGAATAATTAATAAGAATATTACCATATAGTGGAGTAGGAAAGCCTTGCAAGAAACATCCTCGAGAACATTAAACCCTAAAGTGAACATAACATAACCTATTCGAATGTTATAAGACACCCATGTTATATTAACTTTATCCTTTACCCTACGTTCTCACCTTGAGTAAATGCGGAAACACCTTCAACTACCCCCCTTTAAAAAAAAACTTAACAGCGAAGAGAACCTTACAGATGGTTCAAGTAACATAAACATTAAAACTCGTAATTCGTTTTAACCAACAGTTAAATGTCTTTGCCGTTCTCTTTAACAGCACCCTACCTTAAAATGAATGAGTTTGCACGAAAATTTACAACGTGCTTCTTGAGAAAGGCATATTTTTATATAGCGTAAATTAATTTTACGGCTGCGTGAGGGAATAATAATGAGCTTAAATTTTCAACCTGAAAGTATTCTCTTCGTAAGTAGAATGTGCTTGTCCTAGTAATAATACTATGTTCAAGTCTCGAAAATGTGGATCATTTTGTTAAACTTAAAGTGTTTAGTTAAAACTGAAGCAAGATAAGGGACTAACATCTTGTAGATTTTGAACACTTCTAGAAGCAAGATAGACTTACGGCTAGTAGATTTATTAAATAACCAACACCGTGGTGAAACAGCCCTTGAAAGGTCTGGACCCTGATAGGTGACATGGGTTGTCACTACTGTTTATGTTTATATGTGTAAGGAGACTTCAATTTAAAATAAAATGAAGCTGATTATAACATGTCGCAGTCGGTAGGACCCTAACATGTCTAAGTCCACTATGAAGAAAAAGTCGAAAGAAACTAAACTGCCTGAGGATTCAGGTAGCGAAGATGAATCGTCTTTTAAGGCAGTGCGGAAACTACAACGCGAAACGGACTCTGGAAGAGATTTAAAATAGATAATAAATAATAATAAATTACTAATAGAAGGAGGAGCTGTAAACACACAAGATGAAGTGAAGTCAAAATGACCAACCAAAAGAAAGATATGATAAAAATTTAAGCATAAAACATAATATTATTATTAGAAGAATGTCAATGTCAGAAAATTCAAATGAAAGTGCTTCGCTTAGCCAATTAAAAGACTGGAGGCAAAGAATGGAAAATTACATGCTTCTGCAGGGTCTAGAATTGGAAGATAATGGGCGTCACGGCTTTTCTTGCGACATTTTTAGACCAATCATTAGTTGATACCTATCATTATGTATTAACAATTGGGAACATCACGTTATTGAGTGCAAAGGATGTGTTAGCTAAAAATAGAAGAACACTTACAAAAAACGGGATAATGGACGAATGAGACGCTGCCATTTCTTGGCAAGAAAGGAAGAAGAAGGCGAGTCTTTTTTAACTTCTACAGGGAAAAAGTAAAATTATTTAGACTAACTGACCCCTGCACTAATTGCTATGACAAATATTTGGCAGATCATATAATTGAATCACTTTGATATAATAAGGAAAAAAATGTAGAACCTTATCAGACTCCACTCAGATAAGTGACATAATAAAACTGTGTGAAATGGAGGAAGCGGCCAACAAAGAAGAAACTCTCTGTTTAAAGAAAATAAAGGGCACTGGTCCGCGAACTGAACCTAGATCTGTTATCACCATTCCAAGTTGTGACCAGGTCCGATTCTTTTTAAATTGATTGATAGGAAAGCCGACTGCTCTTCTGTAAGAGCTACTGAGGCCTCCAGCAGTTTAGATACTTATAGCAGCAAGATCATGGACTTAGAAACAGGATCATAGTTGCTTCTTGAATTACCCGTTGAAGTATAATCATAATAACTGCTTGGAATAGAAGTGAGTTAACTAATAGTAGCTTCTTGAATTACCCATTGAAGTATAATCATAATAACTGCTTGGAATAGAAGTGAGTTAACTAATTGTAGCTTCTTGAATTACTCATTTAATTAAAATCATAATTACTTCTTGGAATAGAAGTGAGTTAACTAATAGTAGCTTCTTGAATTACCCATTTAATTATAATCATAATAACTGTTTGGAATAGAAGTGAGTTAACTAATAGTAGCTTATTGAATTACCCATTTAATATTATAATCATAATAACTGTTTGGAATAGAAGTGAGTTAACTAATAGTAGCTTCTTGAATTACCCATTTAATTATAATCATAATAACTGCTTGGAATAGAACTGAGTTAACTAATAGTAGCTTATTGAAGTATAATAATCATAATAACTGCTTGGAATAGAACTGAGTTAACTAATAGTAGCTTATTGAAGTATAATAATGATAATAACTGCTTGGAATAGAAACGAGTTAACTAATAGTAGCTCATGAAGTATAATAATCATAATAACTGCTTGGAATAGAAGTGAGATAACTAATATTAGCTTCTTGAATTACCCATTTAATTATAATCATAATAACTGCTTGGAATAGAAGTGAGTTAACTAAAAGACTAGCTTACCAGAAAAAATCCAAGCAATATTTTGGTCAACAAAAACAAGTATTAAATATTGGCCGATAAAATAATAAATATATTCTGTTCATAACTGTTATAGATGTACTCAAGCTTATTACATTATCATAAAATTTTACAGTGTACTATTAGTACACTTTAATTAAATATTTTAAAAATAAAATAAATGTTTTTTTTTAAATATTTCTACTTCTCTTTTGATTCTTTTCCCCGACTGTTACAAAGTAAGTATAATAACAAAGAAAGAAAAATATAATTTCTCACTTAATTTAATAAAGAATAATTAAAAGTAACAACATTGAAAAAAAAAAAAAAAAAAAGTAGAGATGTTTAAGCGGTGAAAGGTGCTCTGAGGCTGACTTGTTTTCAGAAGTTGTGAGCTGCTAAGTTTTGCCCTTGTCTCTGATATGAAGCTTTTACCTTTTCTTTTTTACTACCTTTTTATTTTATTCCTTTTGATAATTAGTTTCTACCTGAGTCTCATCTTACGATTTTTTGATATCAAGTAAACTAGGTCATTATTATTATTTTTTTTTTTTTATTTTTTTTTTTTTTAAATATTATTATAATAATATAATACTTTTAATATCTCGTAGGTGGACTTGGTAAATTATTTTAATTTATTTTTTTTTAAATTTACTGACTCAAAAAAAAAAAAAAACTCAAAGTTAGTAAATGTTGAACACTAGAGTGTTGTAAAGCTTTTTCAATGTTTTTCTTCTAGCGTGATAAAATGTTCATACCAAAGTACTGATTGCAGACATACGGTTAAACCATTGTTAATGTAAAATTCTTTTATTTTTAATCTGTCTTTAAAATACGTTTTTATTTTGTCTCTGGTTAGTGATTTTAAAATTAATTAACGTTCTTTTTTTTTTTTTTTTTAAAAAAAAGCAATTGTTAAAATTAGTAATTTGTAGGAATTTATTGAATTGTTATTTTTAGGCCTGATGATGCCCAGGATTAGGCGAAATATTGTGAATGCGAATAAATTAATACTATTTAATATTATATATATATATATATATTTTTTTTTTAAATATGATTAATAATATTTATATAACTTTCGTGGGTGGATCTAGTAATAATAATAATAATAATAGTAACCATTTATTGTAAATTGCATATAAATACAGAAATCATACTTTTTTTAAAATAATAAAAATAACACTGGCTGTAATTTTACAAATCGGCATTTAGCCGTGGTACCCTTGGAGGGTTTCTGAGTTGTTCAACTCATTTTAAAAATTTTCTTTTTGTTATATAGAAAAAAATATATTTTTAAATAATTATAATTCATTTTTTTTTTTTTAATTTTCTGACTCCTTAAAAAAAAAAAAAAAAAAAAAAAAAAAAAGTGAAAATACTTATAACAGTTCTGACGAATTTGATTAATAAATTCTATAATATAGTCCAAGTATATTCGAATATAACCAGTCGCTTTCCTTGGAACAATCTAGCAAATAGTTATAAATGTAAAGGAAGGTGAAGTCGGGTTCGATTCCTCGGCAGGAATGAGGTTTTTACCATCCACAAAAATGAATATAAATCAACGTATTTAACCTGACCAGTAGATAAAATTGGATTTAGTAGTTTTATCTTTGTGATTTTCTAGTTTTATCCGAAATATCCAACAAACCGACAAATACATTCATGTTTTTATAATAGAGTTATTTCAATATCAATTTTATTGTTTGTAGTTGCGTTAATGTACTTACTAGTTTAGGGAACTATTTGTTGTTCTATGTTTTACGCAGTTTTTGGATATTTTATTAAATTAATTTGGTTATTTTGGCGGTATAAGTATGTTGATAGTTGTTATTTTTTTGAGTTTTGGTGACAGAATATTTTTTTGGATCAACTATCGGTTAGAAATGCTAAAAATCACCAGTTAGATAGTTGTATCAATGTTGAGAAAAGCTCTTTTCTCTCCTTTTGCCTGGGTCAGTACACAAGGGGGTTCCTCGCATTCCTTAATTGAAGTTCAGAACTGTTATTGGTGGGATGGGGCAATCTATTTCCATCTGTCTTCCCTTGCCTAACTCTTTCATGTTTCTTAACTTTGGTGCTATCACTAAGAGATTTTCTATTTTACTTTTTGTGTAATAAATCACTCTTAAAGTAGTCGCTTATTGATTGTTTTTGTCTTTGAATGTTTCAGGTAATCTTTTATATCAAACAGTATTCTCATTATGAAGATTGTGCTTCCTTAAGGTACTTATATAATTAATCTAATATTAAAGATGCTTCTAATTTAAATTATTAATATAAATATATTTTGTAAAAAAGACAACTTTTATTGGTAAAGCTTGCTTTAAACTTAATTTGTCTAAAGTGTCGAAGAATGAAATTAAATATGAACCTGGACCCAATGAAGGAGCTTAACTGATTCGGATTAGTCGAGTAAATCACTTACTTTTGCTCTTTGGAGTAGCGTTAATGCCAATGTTAAGATGATTGTTTTTGAGACCTAATTAGAAAGAAAGGTAAGCTTCTTACCTTTGGCCTAGGTCATTTATTAACCTCTTTGAAATTCATTTTACTGGAAAGTGACCGTTATTGTTAAATCAAAAAATGTTAATTGTAGTCATCGATATCATTTATTGTTTTAGTTGTTGCTTCCGAACGGAAGCTATGTGATTGTTCTGAAGAACGAAATCTCCTTCTGTTCGTACTTTGTTAATTTAGAAGGTGGGTCATATTTGGAAGGTTTTTTTTTCATTAAACATAATAATGGCATATCTCTGTTTTTTATAGCTAATGTCATTTTTGTACTCTATATTAATATGAGGTTGTGTTTTTGAATAGTGTTAAATGTAATAGCAAACGTTAGACTTGGGTTAATAATAGTGTTGGGTTTACAGTCAGCATTATGTAGTTATCCCATTTACCAACCCAGGTCGAAAATGCTGGGTGTAAACAGTTAATATCGTTTCGGGTTTCACTCGGTAAGGCTCCGAAGCATCCAGGGCCATTAGCCCAAAGGTAAGGCGCCGAGGAAACACATACTCCCATGGTATTCTACTAATACAATAGGGTCGGGGGAGAAGGTTTCAGTCCCGTGCCTGTACTAAAGGTCTTGACACTGTTTGGGAAGGGAAGGGAGGCTCTCTGCCATGATGCCCTCGAGGGGTTGATTGGAACACTAGAACCTTGAAGGGTTTGGAATCCTCTATCCTCCGAGCCCAGGGATACTGGTGAAACAGCCCTGTCCTATAACACCGTGCCCCCGGGCCTAAACCTCCATCCAGGCTAAGCTCTTGTCATCGATCCCACAACATTCCAACATGTGACACGCCCAATTGGACCGGCAACATCCCGCCTCTCATCCGAATATCTTCCGACGCCACAACGTATCTCCCTTCCAAAACTCTCCCTTACAGCGTTCAACATAGTTTTGTTGTGTTTAAGTTTTAAAAACATTTTCAAAAACCGACGTAATCAGATAACTGCAGACTACCATTCTGGATAATATCAGAGGCCAAAACTATCAACCCTTCATAATATAGTGTCTCAACATTTGAAATCTCTTTGTAATCAGTGAACCGAAAAATTTCAAGATTTTAAAATTTGGTTTACCGATTTAAAAACCTAACCGTGAAAGAAGGCCAAGTTCCAGACCCCTACCAAAAAAGTCAGCGAATCAAAGTAGAGATATCTACTTTGTGGCCAAGTCTACTTTTTCTTTAGTCCATAAACTCACTTCACTTCTACCATCATACATGACTAACATTTTAGTTTTATTGCTTAACATTTGCCCAGTTTCTAAATTATGATATACTTAATTTTTTGGGAGGGGCTCTGGAACTTTTTTCTTCTGAGTGCTCTCCTTCCCATTACCCACTGAACTCTTACGTGACTACGCTTTGCACTGGTCATTTATGCCTCATTTTCAAGTTTCTAACAATTCTGGAAGTCACTTAGAATTTTGATGATGCGTAAATCAGTAACAAAAATGACCTGTTGAAGAGGCTGGGTTTTAAGGGCTCAACTTTTTACAGTGTCCTAAGCTAATTAAGCTTAATCTATGTTTCAAAAGCCCATCTAGGTAAGAGGAAGCAGAGATGTGAGGGTGAGAAACACCAGGTGAATTGGTTCATGTAAATATACACTGCATGCTTACTGGAACTTGGCCTTGCGCTCAGATAAATATATATATATATATATATATATATATATATATATATATATATATATATATATATTTATATATATTTGACTACAATGTTTAGGGGATTTCATGTGTGCTAAGTTAAAATTAATTAATATCATATTATTAGCATTGTAAGAAGCTTTCGTTTCTGAAGGTTGAACTGTTATGAGTCTTAGATTACCTTTAATGTTTTCCAAGCTTAAGCATTCCAATCCAAGCATAGATGTAATTTCTCTTGGAGGGTGTTTAATCTAGAAGACCTTAATGTATATAATCAGATGCAATACTCTTAATAAAGATCACAGACATTTATTATAATTTCTTCTACTTCTACTACAGAAACCCTGAATACTTTAAAAATAGATTATTATTACAATCAGAGGTTTATGTGGACTTCACCATATTTTTTAGTAGTGGCTAAATTGGTTTAACAGTTTAACCAAATCTATATATATATATATATATATATATATATATATATATGTATATATATATATATATATATGTGTGTATCAAATTTTATTTAATGACAGGAGACAGACGAAGAAAATTAGAGTCCGTCGCCAGTATTTGAACCACTGGTCTCTATTTTTTCAGCTTAGCGCTCTTCTAACTTAGTTACACCGGAAAATACTTTTTCTCTGTCCGAAGCAATAGATTAGTCCCATTATGTAGCGTACAATTTCCACAAGTTATATATATATATATATATATATATATATATATATATATATATATATATATATATATATATATATATATATATATATATATATATATATATATAATTATGATCAAGATAAATCTTTCTGAATGAAAGTTAAGAGCATTAAATATGAAAAGGCCGGAAGATTTTGGTGGAGTTTGTTTGTCTTCTGGATCTTAAGGAAAGAGATTATTAAAGACGATGTTTATATTAAAATAACAATAATTGATTTATAAAGGGAGGATAAACGGTGGCTCTATTATAGATAAAAGGTTAAGAAGGCCTGGGAGAGTTTGACGGTGAGGGAGGTAGAAGAAACTCAAAGAGGGATTAGCTGTTAACTCGGGGAGTCGAGTCTACAAGTCCTGAGGCCAAACCCAGGGAAAGCTTTGAAAATTTAAACACACCTCTAAGAAGCTTTGCCCGAACAAAGAGGAAGGGAAATCAATACGTCGTAGGGAAAGGGAGAAGAGAGGAAACCACAAGGCTCAAGTAGAGTAGTCTCTGTAGCAGAGGTAAGAGCATACATTATGTGTTTTCTACACGAGGGCTTGCGTCGTGGGCTTTGAAGGGCTCATGTACTAGGGCCCGGTTCGTAGACACTACCGACACATGTTCATGGGCCGGAGTTGCTACTAGATCTGAGGAAACACCGCCGTGTACCAGTTCCCTGAATATACACACCCTGCTCCTTCATCATTCGATGAAGACGAGAATCATCAAGCGACTCCCCCGTCTCTATTACTTCCCCACTTGACGTATCCTTCATGTATGATGAACAACCCTCTCCCTTTACTCTTTTCCCATCAAGGACCTCTTTAATATTGCCTACGCACTCGGTCGAGAGGAGTGCTCCCTCTTCCCGGTGCAACAGCGACCCTCATCACCGGTGACGTCCTGTGTGCAACGTTAATTTATCTTTAAGACGACTTCCCCTCCTTACGACCCCGATGTTTCCTCTCCAAATCCTTCCCTACTTCTCTGGGGGAATTGCGAAGACGTGACCTTATTAAAGTCCTCACTCTTCTTCCGTCAACTACGTCTCGGTATATTTTATTCCTTTCTCAGTCGCATGTTAAAAAATAAAAGATACTTTGGAGAGAGGGGGAGGTACGAGGAAGCTAAAACATCCGTATAGAGACAAACATCATGTATTATTTTCAAAACCAAATAACCCCGCGTCTTTCGGAGTGAAAGATTCCCCGTCTCGAATGCTATGCATATTGAATAAGGGGAATATAAAGCTTGTTAAAATAATAGAAAGACAAGTCTTCCTTCTTGGTCCAAGAGTGAGAGAGAAGTGAAAATTATTAAAAATTCCAATCATACCCTCCATTCCGAAACCCTTCCAGTCTGTCAGACTCAATTATTTCAACACGAAGTATACGGGATAAGAATGTGGAAAAACATTGTTTCCGTATTTTTAAATTCAAAGTACATATTATCTAAAACTATCGAATAATGAGAAATAGATGTTAAAAAAATAAAAGTAATCATCAGACGCAAAGAACATAAATAGAATCGGGCGTCTTTTTGAAATTAATACTTTCAACAGCAACATTTGTTTCTAATATTATTTTGCAACAATTGAGTTCCGTTTTTAATCTAAGAAAATCTCTTAAAAAATCGGAATGTACAATTATTTAAACACTGTTGAGCCTTGTGACTTCAGTACTTAAAATTATAAATTAAAATTTAGAAATCAGTAATATAATTTGAATAGGCAACATAACAATAATATTTCATACATTTTGAAACATCTGTTGTTGGCCTTTCACAAGCTGAATCAATAATTAATTTCAACAATCAATATAGACCACCTTGTCAATATTAATTAACTTGAACAATCAATATAGACCTCCTAAACCGTAAACTTTGACGAAATGCTTTATTAATTAATAATTAATCTTTATTAGAAAGTTTCTTTAAATAATTTATGATGACCTCCTCCTCCTTCGCATTTATTAGACTTTTATTTTGCTGTCGATTAATAAACTTATAAAGTTTGCATGCTGAGTGTAAGTCAGAATAAGGAAGATCTACATAGTCTAAACTTTGTTTTCTAATTATTCTTTTTTTTTTTTTTTGTTATAAACAGAAAATGTCTTGCGGTACAAATAAAACAAAATATGGAAAAATTAAAACTTTTTTTGTATTGAAAACTTAGGGTCACGGGAGTGCCACGGCCAAGTCGAGCACAGTCATATCATTCTTTGTTGGAACCATCTCAAGGCATTTTTGATCCCCCTCCCCCTCTATTATCTTATTAAATAAATTCAGATATGATACTAAATTAATAAAATAATATAACTTACGCTACTAGCGCTTTCTAGTAGAAATTTTCAAAACTAAAGTATTGAGTATTGAGCTTGAAGATTGTAAACATAAACTTCCCGGTCGTCCGCACTCGTACACCAGATAATTGTTTAGTTCAATTAGAACACCCCACGTTTTACATACTTTGCCACTTTGTCTTTTCGTTTCAAAAACCACTTCTTCTAAACAATAATAATTATTTCCTTTTACTATTTATTTCCTATTAATGTCCTTTTCTTATCTTTTTTATCTCTTGTTATATGATTTGTTCATATTATGTGTTCAAAAAGATCAAGAGGCTTAGAAACGAATATTACTTACAAAAAGAAGTGAAATCCCAACAAAAACACTTTATGATTGTATTTTATTTATGATACAGGTAATATAAAACTTTTTTTTTAGATTTTTGTTTTGTAATAACTAATATCCATTGAAGCAAATGGCATCACTTTAATGATGCTTTAATTTAGTCACATCGCTTTTGACGTGAGGAGTTGACGTTGTCCTTCCGGGTCATCCTGCTTGCACCACAACCACAAGGTCTCTTCATAGTTTTGCTGAGGAAAGAATTCTATTCCCGTAATAGTTTTGTGCTCTAACCATCATAATTAGTTGTAGCTGATAAACTGTTTCACAAACTTTAGTTGGAGCTTGTCATAAAATATTTGATTGAGGATAAGGTCTCTTGTAGTCTAGTCTTGCCTTCTTACTTTATTAGGATAACATATTTCAGAGGTCTGAACAATATCGGCTTTTCTTTTGCTTTACATTACATTCTGAGTGTTCCGGCGTCTTTTTTTTTTAATTTTTATTCCGGGGGGGCTATTACACCTGAAGACTCAGGCCACTTAGGTGGCCATCTTCTCACTTTTGTGAAGATGTGGTCGGCAACCATGACTCCCCTTCTGGTTGTATTACAACCAGGAATGTCATGGTTTCCAGGCCGAAACCTGGTGGCGCCACTCTTTCGAGGAGCTTCCCATTTATTTAAACAATGCTGGGTTGACATTGAGCGGGGGGCCCGGTCTAGGAATCGAACCCAGAGCTGTGGTCAGAAGCGTTTACCCATCCATCTACTGACCCTGCTCGAGGCTGCTTAACTTGCTTAATCACACGGCAAGCGCGCTAGCCACCCAGGCCCCTAATTCTTGCATCAGTAATAGGATATAAGTATTCTTGTCTATATATGCGTTATAGTCTAGAAATCTCTAATTAAGTGATGTATAAATTATACTAACCTACTCCGGCAGTCTTTGCATTTGCTATACTTTAAATTTTGTACGGCTCTATTTTAATTAAAAGCCGTTCAAAATTTGATGAACTTAATGGTTTTTGTTTAAAAAGTTTCTTTCGGGTTTTTATAACTTACTACAAATTGCTCTGTCGGTTTTTTAGATTGATTATCGCGAATCGCGAAAATAGATTTTCAGTGAAAATAGCTATTTTACTACCGTTTAAGATTCATCTTAGATAATTTAAAAGGTAAAGTTTATACCCCTTCTGTTATTACCCTTTGAACCGAAAAAGTTTTTCCCTCCTCTAGATTTATTGCTATCCCTCAAAAAAATTTACTTTCTGTCAGAGAATAAGATTGTAATTATGTAACGAAACAAAACAGTTTTGTAGTAAGTTTAAATAATAGATTAAGTTAACGTGAGCGTCACTATTGTCTTAAGTTTGCAATTCTTCTGTGGTTTACATTAAATTATAAGGCAGGAGATGCTTTGGATATAGTTATAAATATAATTTTAATGGGCAAATGTTTAGGTAAGTACCTCACTTAAAAACTTAGTTGGGGAAGTTAAAGCTGGTTGTAATTTTGTTTATTTGAAACAAAAAGTACTTAAGTTATGATGCATTAGCTGTTTATAGTTAGCAGCTATTTGAAATTTAATAGGTCTATTAATTACTCTGATTTTCCTAATTATTTTTCTTAGTAAGATAAATCAGTCCCATTATTTCCCTATCTCTAACAGATATCGTTTGTTGATGTGTGCGTTTAGTACATTATTATTTTTTCGATTTAGTACATTTTTCACTCTTAGGTAGCAGCGTTTGTCTTCCACGTATTTAAAAATTGATTTTGATAACCTATTTAATGCTAGATTCGCATTATGTGACACCTTATGCGATTCAGTAAACCTTCAATTATGCACATCCAACTACCCTCTTCCCTTAATGGGGTAATGTGGATTATTTTAGTGAATATTTTGATTTTACACGCTTTTATTCAATAATTTTATATATTTTTAACCCGACTACCTATTTAGAAAGATCAAACTTTCATCGATTATGGATTATCCTATCACTATGCAGTTGATCAATTAACAAACGAAGATCTTCATACGCATTGTGGTTTTTAATAAATATTTGTATTCATCATAAAAAAAAAAAATAAAAAATAAAAAACAATTACCACAATTGTTATGAAAATTTCCATAGTGATTTTTTATCTTTTGTACAATAACTCAGGTTTTAATTGGTATTTTTTGGTGAAACAGAATCTCTAATATGAGCCATATTTTAGCGCACACTACTTAATATGAATTATTGGGTTTCGTTAAGCCAATTTTGATTTAGTCGGATGTGCGCCGCGCCCCGACATACGGCCAGGCAGGAAAAAAGTGAGACCGGTGTTTATTTTCGTAATGTTGAGATGAAAAAGATGCCAAAAAATTTTGCAATTCTGATCAATTTACAGCAAGAAATTATATTTTTTATTTTTACATGCATAGATGTGTGTGTGAGTGTTGAGATAAAAGTGGCTATTATAATTAAAAAAGTAAAGGAAATAATTGAATAATGCTTTAAAAGAAGACAGAAAAGTAAGTGAGTTGACTGAATAGAATAAGGAATTAAGAAGAAATGTAAAGAAAAGAAAAAGAGCTAGGGGTCTCACTAAAGGGGAAATGTTAGGGCCCCTTCTAGTTAGACAGTGGAGGGATGTAACCCGGTGAGCACCTCTCTTTTCTTAGGACCTCCTGGTGAAGAGTTCTACCCCACGCTCTTCTTCTAAAAGCAGAGACACAAAGAAAATTAAAACATTCCTCTCTAACATGGGGGTGGGGGTTCGAGCCTGCACTAAAGCATTTTGGGCTAACCCAAAAGTCCCCTCAAAAAAAACTTCTGTCTAAAAAGAACAACGTCCAGAAATAACAAACAATACACGCAGACTTTGTGTGCTCGTTTTTCCTTCTCTTCTCATACCAAAAAAATAAACAAGATATTTTTTTTTCAAATAGAACAAAGGAAGAATTATAAAACAAACATAAAAAAAACTTTTTATGCCAATTTGAATGCGACGATGATTCTAACTCTTTGAATTTTTCTTGAAGTGTTTGTCGTTTTTTTATGGTTTGAGGTTGTTAGTTCTTATTTTAGATTTTTTTTTTTCTCTTTGAATTTGCATTTTTCTTTCTTTTACTACAGTATTAATTCTTGCATCGAGCAAAAGGTATATTTCTTAGCTAAAAAATGCTTTATTCTGATTACTCAAGTAAACAATAATCTAGCGTACAATTTGGCGCTTTAGTGGTTTTCGATAAGGCTTTATTTTTTTGATTGCTGGTTTTTTTGACTGAGATTTTGTGGTACCACTTCATAATTATGACTAGGGAGGTTAATAAAAAGTTACATAACAATATAGTAGTGTAGTGTGTGGTGTAATAGTGTAGTAGGTGGTTAGAGGTGGTAATTAGTAGTAGTGTATTATTGTTGTGTTACGTTTTATAAACCTCTCTAGTCATAATTATTAGTTCCAATCCTATCTTCTTACATGGACAATCTTATTTGATCCCTAGTTGATGTAGTATTATCCATAAAATGAGTTATTCTTCTCCTTATAAATTGTTTTCCTAATTGCTTACTGGATTATTTAAGTATTTATTTTTATACCAATTCTGGAAAAACACAGTCAAATCATCGGAGTTATGCATCTGTCATATTTGGCATTAAAGGTTCTACGATCAGTTCTCGTATCTCTAAAAAAGGTCGCTAATTTAGTTTCCCTTTTCGGTAACTTTAACCTCTTTCCTTCTTCTATCGAATCATCGAAGTTTCCAAAACAAAATTCTGCTTCTTACACAACAATTCCCCTCTCCTCCGTGTAACAGCCTATTAGAGTCTTCTAGAATCTTTACTAGCATTAATATTTACTCAGCTTGTCGGCTTCCATCAGCCGTATTTTCTGGTTATGAGACCAGCGGACGCCAATTATATCGTGTAGCTACCTATTTATCCAACGATTCTGGTTGGACATCGAACGATGGGTCCCCTCGGAATCACATCCAGACCCCTTGTGTGAGTGGTGAAAGCCATATGCAACCATTGGTCCTTAAAATAGTTTTAGAACTCCTCAGGGAATGTTAGTTATGCTTTTCAACAGTTAAATAACAAGTCGAGTTAATTAACCGAATATAGTTTTCTTTGCTCTCTATAGTCTTGTTCCAATTTCCAATAGCTTATGAAAGGAAATCTTTGTTAAACGACTTTAAACTAGGTTAAATTTAAATTTTCAACTTTGGTACAAAACCGTAGAAGTAGTAATAATCTAGTACTTCCTACTAGAACGGGTAGGACGAACCACTTGTTCGAACCTAGCAATTAGGCCATCTTTTAGGCCCATTTTACGCCCGTGGTGGAGAGTTTCAGCTACTTCACACATCATACATTTGTACATTGTACCGCCGAAGCGAGTATGGTGTGGTCATTAGTAAGCTATATAAGCGTGCATCAAAGCGTGGGGGAAGAGTGTCCCATAGGGGGTGTCCCTCGCCCTGCTCCGTCCTCGAACCATGGATACAAATCACATCATCATGACACGGATCGGACCCACTTCAATCGGACCTCATCAAAGAGTGGGGGAAGAGTGCCCCATAGGGGGTGTCCCTCACCCTTCTCCGTCTGCGATTCATAGATGCAATTCAGAGTATCATGGCACGAGATCGAACCCACGACCTCGAATCGCCTCGACTTATTGATAGCTGGGCGAGCGCCTTAAGCCCCTTGTCCACGCTGGCTCCCGGTACATGACCTAAATGTACGTTGCTCTTCATCAGACATATGCTCTCTAATCTTACACGATCCAATCTGTTAACACGCACTTAACTATATCTCTAACAGTATTCCCTAATTGGGATGGTTCATTCAATGATAATCACGGGTGTAATAATATACAAGCATTTATGCCATTATAACCTGTAATTTAATGACAATAAACTGATTTAATATATGTAAAAAATTCTATTAAAGTAAGTTTTATGAAATTTTCTTAAAATTATTATTTTATGCGATAACCATTTTATGAATTTTATTTGTTATATTCCGAATTCAAAATTAATTAATATTAATAAGAAATGCTTTTAAGTCTTTTTTTTTTTGCAATAATCAGTATTTACACCTTGAAATGTCTTAGTTTTTTTTAGGTCCTGTAATGTTGTATATTATGGGTAGGAAAGAAAAGGGTTAGCTCTCTTGTAGAGCACTTTGAACTGTTGCGGTTGTAACGCTATGGGAGCTCTAGATCATAATATAAGGTCGCTACCCCCGGTGGGACAGAGTTAAATACAATACATCGGCTAGCCCTTACTAGAGAAATATGGTTTCATAGGGACACCCATTTCACTGCATCACTGGACCCGCAGCAAATTTCCGGACCACTTTTCTCTTCTTTTCTCCCTTTTTCCTTTAGTGACTTTAAAGGAAAAATACTGAACACAACAACTAACCCAACACTCAAAGGAAAAAAGTGGTTTACTTTAATCTATAAAATAGTTTCATGTTACGGTCATAGTAAGTTATCATTCTTCTAGCCACTATTACCTTGGTATAGAGACATAACATATAATTTATGAGTAATTGTGACAAATTATTATAATCACAATTTTTATAAACTTAATAACAATATTTTTCTTTTAGTTTTAAGTTTTAGATCAAGTATATAAATTGCTTGACAGTATTAAAATGTTTCGATTATAAGGGACAATATAATTTGCAAATAATAATGATAAACATTTCAGATTTATTCTTTCGAGAATTTTCTGGTCGAATAATTTCTTTGGTTGTAAATCAGTTTTTTGGGGGTTTTGTAGCGTAAACGTTGCGTTGGGATAAGAGTTTCCATTATTTTATTATGATTTTTTTTTTTTATGTAATAATTACAAAAATGAATTTATTTATGAAATAATAAACTAATAACTTATTTTAGATTTATTTTGCGTTTGAAAATTAATAAATATTACTTTGTTAAACTATTAACAAAGATTTGAAGTGAATATTTCACGAAGAACTACCAGTGGCTTGAACGCCAAAGAGCTTGTAAAACTTCTCTATCAGTAGAACTTTTTGTTTTAACTAACTTCACTAAAAAAAAATCTTCTTAACCTTTTGTTTTAATAAATAATAACGATTTCTTTCTTCTTGTGCTTCTTGTTCTTCTAAAGCTTGTTGAGTTAAAAAAGAAAAGAATGAAAAACTTAACAAATTGATCTAAGCGCTTTTACAGAAGATAAGCCTATCTAGAAAAAACTTTCTTACCTGCTGTTGTAGACATTTTGTTTGCTTAATAATCGCTTTTAAAATATAACAAAGTTATACTTTATTAAAAAAAAATGTATTTTATGGAGAACAATTTAAAGGAGATGAAGTGCAAGTGTATTTTGGTTAATTACTTAATTAGGCTTAAAGATAAGTGGTTAGAAAGCAGCTTTGTGCCATTAAGTAACTTTATGGACAGACATCTTTTCCTCTTATACACTTAATCAAGTGCTAATTAAATTGATTTTACCTATGTTTCTAGCTCATATAAGTTTTATGATGACAAACTAAAAGTATATTAAGGGGATGAGGGCAGCTGAGTGGTTAGCTTACTCGCACACTCTCGCCTGACACCAAGGTTATTATCGATATACCTGATGATTTTTCGAATCCCAGGGAAGTCAGTGTTTCACACTGATGACCATATATTAAGTCAATGTGTAAAGAGGCCGATACTCTTCCGTCCGGCATTAAACTGGACGATGCCCAATGGGACGATGCCCAATGGGTATTCTCAATGGACCCACCTAGATCTATGTCTTCGGGTTTACAACAGCCGAGCCTGCAGGCTGAATTCTGATTGAACCAGGTTTAGAGAAAAGCGATGTAAACCCTGTGTATTATAATTATTATATTAGGTGTTTTAATAAATTTAAACATTGATATGTTTTAGGCTCTGCCAACGACATAAAAAATGTGACGCTTTTAAATATCGTGTCAGGATGTTAGGATTTAGTAGGAGGTAGATAGGTTTTCATTTATAGTATAATATTTTGACGATAGGCATGCTAAAGTTTCAATAAACGACATGCTATATGCAACGCTCTTTAATATCTATATAGACGGATACGCGTGTCGATCTTTTTAAGTGAAGTGAGAATTCACCCGGCACTACCGTCTACTCAAATCATCCTTTTAAACTAAAAACTCATCATTATTAACTGGTAATAATAATTCTTGGCCAGGTCAAGCCCCCTTGCGCGTACAACGATCTTCCATTTTGATCCAAGATGGTGGCTATTTATATGTAAAATATGACATGACTATATCTCCGTAACCAATTGGTCTTAAATCTTGAAATTTGAAAGTTAGCTTCCACTTATGCCCTAAACAATTTTTGTGAAAGGTCTTTTCAATCGGTCATTTGGATTCGAGATGGTGCCCATGCATATGTTCGAAAAAATACTATTTATAGACAATAATTTTATTTTTTCTGCCAAAAAGGGGGATTTTCTGAAATTTGATCCATAAGGGGGAAATAGCGGCTAATAAATTATAAAGGGGAATTAAGCCCAGACTGGTCTACTGATGTTAAGAAGTTAATACTTGGGAAATGGGTCCCTCTTCAGGATGTAAGCATAAATATGGAATAATAAAGGATAATTTTAATTTTAACTCAGCGATGCGATAAGACACCTTGGGGGGATATAGTAGGGAAATACCTCTGCTTTCACCTTAAGGAAGTTAACTTTTTAAACTGTTTCTCCCGTAGTCAGAATCAATTTCTAATTAGGAATTTTTGCAAATTATATTATCCAAGGGGAGGAGCATGAAATTTTGGGGATAGGATTTTTGGAAACTCTGTAGCATCCAGATATTCTATAGAATAACTAAAATGTTTCTTGTGTCTATTTCATTTGTCCCTTTTATATATAATTTGTGTAGGTCGTTGAAGGGTTGAAAAACATCTGTGTATACTTTCGCCATTTTGTAAACTTGGCTTTATTTCGCCTTTCTCCTAAGCATAGACTTGCCGGGATTACGACATTAATTTACATTTTATTAAATTAAAAAGTTTTTCAGATCCTCTTATTTGATTAGGTTCGTCATGTTTCTTAATGGTAGTTTATAAGCCCCTCAAATTAAACATATACATTTAAAGAAACACACTCCGTAGCGAAGCACTAGAATCAAGCTGGTAAACAATAAAAAAATAAATAATGACACCTTACCTGCTCAGGTAGTGTATTATTTGTATATGTTTATAAAATCTTTACTCTAATTTGATTTACACGTTAAAAAAAACTAACATTTAATTTATTTCGGATATTATTAACATTACAAAAAAACAATACTAAAACACTTAAATAATACATACCTTTTACTCTTAGAGAAAAAAAAAGATGTTATAAAAAGAATATTATATAATAAATAAACTAAAGCCCAATTTAAATATTTGCCTTTTGGTCTCAACACGTTTTGGTTTCTTGGTTTTCCAGTCGTTTCTTTTTTTTATTAGTGCTGACTATGTTGCATCGACAAAAACACCAGAGTTTATCAGTTAGTTTTTTTTTTCGTTGCCCAGAAATAAAAATGCTGACGGTTACGTACTGTCTATTCTGGATGCATAGGAAAAGTCACGTAGGCACGATTTATCTACATATCTTGCCCCGACATAAATTGTAAAATAAAACTTGAGAACAGAAAATACTCCACACAAGTCTTTTAGTTTGTCTATGCTATAACTTTTTTTTTGACCTAGTTATTTTTCTGTTCTTTAAAACTTTTGACTTTTTATTTAAGTCTAGTAGTTATTATCATGTTTAAATGACTACTTTTTTCGTTTTAGAAGAATTTATAACATTAAACTATAAACTTAGAAGTAAATACTAAGTTTACATGCTAACATTCATTTTTTTTTTTTTGCTAACATAGATTTTTTTTTAAGTAATATTGATAATAAGCTTTATTCTTATCGGCAAAAAGCAGGTCTTATATGTGACCTCAAGTTCATTAAACTCCGTTTGATTGTTATCATCTAGGACTTCAGTGACCCATCATAAACACTTAAGAAAAATAATAAGCCGTATCGCGTCAAATGTTGTTTTGCAAAGTCTCCCCCTGCCCCAGTAAGTTCTACTAGATCTAATCCTTCCAGATCCAGTACAAGTGAATTATTCTTCTGTACCCCCTCTCTATTTTCACGAGTACCTAATAATAATAGGGAATAATAATCATTGTTTAGAAGAAGGGCCTCCAACGCTAAGGCAAATTATGAAACGCGGTGTGTGTTCAAATTCAACTAAATAATTATCTGGTGTACGGTACGTGTGCGGACGAGCGGGTAGTATACGTTTACACTCTTCGAGCTCAATACCCGATAAAGCTCAATCACACTTATTCCTTTTACACCACAAATTATTATAATTATCCTTTTTCCAACTTATTATTAATGAGAGCAAAGAAATACTTCGTTCTCTACTAGGTAGCGCTATTTATATATTTTTTTTAAAAAATATTTTGTTTTGGTGGTTTTTTATTAGCCTTGAGAGGGGCAAAGAACCAGATTTTATTCGGTGCTTTTATTTCTTCCATTTTTGTACATTATTATCTACCTATACATAAAATTTCCAGTTTCTAGGATTGCTAGAAATGCCTTAGAATTATGATGAGTCAGTGTCAAAATAACAAAATTTAAGATCACATATCTTTATATCTAACTAATATAGCTAGAGGTGTGAAATTTTAAAAATCTAATTTAAAATTAATTTTATATATCTAAGTATCTTTAATAGGATAATAGAGGCAGTTAAAAGTGTCCTCAGTTGGTTCTAGTAAATGAGTGTGCTCGACTTGGTGGTGGGGCATTGCCTTGCCCCTAGATAGTAACATTTAAATATTAGTAAAGACTAAATAATAATTCACTCATGGGACACAACATTTGCGATAGTGGAGAAATACCAAAGAATGAAGTGTCTCCTCCAATAGTTTTTTTTTTTTTTTAATAAAAGCAAATCTCTTTTATGTGTACTATGACACAACTGATAGTTCGAAGAGGGTAAACAGTAAACATACTCACTTGTTCGTCCGCACACAGACACCAGATAATTATTTAGTTGAATTTGAACACCCACCGCGTTTCATAGATTGCCTTAGCGTTGCAACCCCCTTCTTCTAAACAATTATTATTATTCCTAATCATTATTACTGTTGCTTTTATAATGTTATTTGCACATTATTTCAAAGATTGATGTCGCCTTATTGGTTTTTGTGTGTGGCAATCTTGGAAACAACTATCGTTTTAACGCTTCTGGTGACCTATTAATGGATTGAAAGAGATTTGTCACAGTAAAACTTTGTGTAGGAATACGTGTGTATCTCTGAAACGAGTATGTTACGTTTATTGAATTTTATTCTTTTAGGCTGGTTAGACGTCAATTTAGTTAAGATGGGGTGTATTTGACTATAGTTATATGTTTACAAGTAAACACATCTATTGCAATATTATGTTCCTGAACGTAAGAGCTTTCCAACATTACTTCCGGCTCGAAGAAATTCCTACTAAATAACAATACAACAAGTGAACGAGAAAAAAAAAACTCACCACAACTAACATATTTTCCCCTCTTGTTTTTAGTACACTGGTATGTTTTCTGTCTTTTTATTTTTGTCATTGAGAAAGAATAGTGGGGGAATGTTTAGGGTGGACGAGAGTTTTTTTTCCTGAATTTGGAATTTTTATGAACATGAAAGAGAGTGGGGTGAAAAAGAGAGCTGTAGAATTCAGGGATTTGTGGGAATTTTAGAATCAACCCTTGAAATTCTTTTCTGGATTTTTATTTTCAGGGAGTTTAGATTTTTTGTAGTGAGTGTTTATATATATATATATATATATATATATATATATATATATATATATATATATATATATATATGTATAAATGTGTGTGTGTGTGTGTGAGAGAGAGAGAGAGAGAGAGAGAGTGAGAGAGAGAGAGAGAGAGAGAGAGAGGAAGAGAGCGAGAGAGAGTTTGTGTGTGTTGTTTTCTTTTTTTAAATAAATACACAAATACAACAGTGTAGGGAAAACTTTTTCTCTTTTTCGTTTCGACTCAGTTTGAAGGAGAAACAAGGGCGTTTCTCTTTTCCACTCTATTCCACTGAGCCTTGTAATAAATAATATTGACAGGGCTATTATGGAAGAAAGTAAGGAAGGGGCCAAAAGGGCTCCATGGGAAAAAAAAAGAAGGCCAAGTTCTTAAACCAGTGAATCATTGCCCGATTTGCCAGTCGGAAACACACACATGAACCTAACTATAAAGAGACTTTAAAGATTTCTTTTCTTTTTTTAAAAAAATTCTAGGGTGAAACTCGATTTTGTTTAAAAGAGGGGTGTTTTTTCCCTTACTAAAAAAAGTAGCGGAAATATATTGTATATATGTTAAAGTATATCAGACGTAGGAACCTACGTAATGGAACTGAATCAATCTTTGGGTGAAGTAAAGAGGGGAGAATAACAAGATCAGCATGATATAGTATTAAGTAAACATCGATAACTGTATAAAATGCCAGAGTTAAACGGTTTATGATGTTATAATAACTATTTAAATGCATAAGCTGGCGTGCGTTGTAGGCGAGAATGTGAGTAATTCATCTGAGCTTATTTTCTTTTAGCTTAAGCATTATCTTTAATTATCTCTAACACCTTTTTAAGCTTTGCGTTACCTTTAATCCTCTGTAATATACCTTTTTAAGCTCAGGTTTTGGCTTTATTTACCTCTGACCTCTTTTTAAGCTTAAACGTTACCTTAAATTATCTCTATCCCCTATTTAAGCATAAGCGTCAACTTTAATCACATCTAACCTTTACTTTAAATTCCCTTGAATCTTTTCTTCAAGCTTAAGCTTTACCTTTAATTACCTCTTTTAGCAAAAGCTACACAGCTTAATAGTATTAACACAAGATAATATATTATCTTCTCAAAAGTCAATAATAAGAAGATGAAGGAGCGCAATAATAAGGTTTAAAGAATGCTTATAAGTTAAAAATAGACTACAGATTGGTGTGGCATATAGCTTACTCGCATGCTATCACGTACTTTTTGATTTTTTTCTTTTACAAGCCATTTTTGTCTAATTTGTATAATTGTTTCCCTTGTTTTTTTAATCTGTCAAAATTGTTTTGATTTTTACTTGAATTATAGTAACAATTAAGCAAAATTTAAAGAGCGTAGACGGTTCAAAGTAATCTGGGGCTATCTGCGGGCTACTTTCGATAAACTATAAAAGTTTCATACAAATCAATAAGTACTTTAGAAGCTATAGGTGTAAATTAATGTATGTTTGTGTGCATGTAGGAGAGAAAAAAATCAGCGTAGAAAGTTGAAACTTATATGGGACCAACAATGGGCTACTCATGACCTACCACCTAAATTTTATTAAAATTGAACGTGTAGTTTTTAAGATGCGTTGGTTCGCAAAAATTGAACAACAGACCGACCGACAGACTGACAGACCAACTGACAGACACGGAACCAAAAATGATCCCTGATGTCTGAAACGGATTTCTGTCTTGGAATTTTTGAAATCGGAGACCTAAAAATTTTTCGTTCTTCAGAACCATCACATAGCTTCCGTTACCTTCGGTAAGCTCGGAAGTAATATGTTTAGCTCATATACTAGAAAACGGTGTGTTCAAAACATCTTCGAGAATGGACAGTCAAGGAAGTCTTCGATAGAATATAATGTACTAAGAATATAGGGGTGACATTTATTAGAATCTATAGGTAAGACCTAAAGTGTCATCTTGCCAGCAAGTAGAACAAATGCCAGAGTTTTACCTCCCTAATACAATGACCTAAGTGTTTCTGTGCCGCTTAGCAATGTGGTCGTGGAGTAATTTAATCTAGAAAACCAAACTTGACTTTCACGGCGACTAGGATAGTTAGAAATTTACTATCCAAGATTCATTATCATGGTTCTACTGTTAGAGGGACTCATTACTTAAAAAGTACAATCTAACAAAAATGGTTTAGTCGTTTAAATTAATAATTTTATTTATAACGGTTGACGATAGTTAAGAAAGTATGTAGTGAGTTTCATCGAATTTTGATACATTAACGCTAAAGAATTGGTTAAAAATGTACTGTACATCTATAAAAACAGATCCACAAAGAAGTGTTAATTATTATGTATTTTCAGAATGACATATTTTACAAAATTGCTTTTCGATCAAAAATTGTCTGCCAGAAAGTGTGAAGCACATAGCACCTCTTGCGTACTTTAATTATCTTTTTCTTTTTCTTTTATTGTTTGATTACTTTAATTTTTCCTCTTTTGCTTCCGAGCTTACCGAAGGTACTGGAAGCTATGTGATCGTTCTAAAGAACGAAAAATTTTAGGTCTCACATTTCAAAAATTCTAAGAAATCAGTTTCAGACATCAGGCAACATTTTTGGTTCCGTGTCTGTCTGTAGGTCCGTCGGCCTGTCACTTAATTTTTGTCAACCAACATATCTTAAAAACTACTCGTCCGATTTTATTGAAATTTGGATGGTAGGTCATAATTAGCCCAATGTTGGTCCCATATAAGTTCCAACCTTATGCGCCCATTTGTTTCTCTTCCTCATGCGCACTAATATACATTTATTTACACCTATATCTTCAAAAGTAATTATCTGATTTTTATGAAATTTTGATGCTCGTCGAAAGTAGCCCGCAGATAGCCCCATATTTATTTCAGCTGTCTGCGCTCCTCAAATTTTCCTAAATTGTTACTTAATTAATGCAAAAAATCAAAACAATATTGACAGATTTTAAAAACGGGGGAAAATGAAATAAATTGGATAATAACAGGTTTTAAATGCAGACAATTTTGTTTTTTTACATTAATGAATAATAGGATTTAATGAACTGATATTAAATTTGCGCATTATTGGTTTGTTCCCAACCTCCCTATTTGTACCGTCCTTTGCATCGTCCCCGTGGATCGTTTGGGAATCGTTTAGGACAGGTGTTATGCGCATGAACTTTACTGTAATAAAATTATCGTCTGGTTGGTACGGATTTGTGACTCTTTCGACCCGAATTAAAAACATTCAAGGAAACCTTGCAGGTTGGGAACCTTTCTGTTGACATGAGTGTCCATTGATATTACTGTGACATTCATACTTACCGGTCCTTGGATTTGGCTAATGATCTTTTAGTTAGCAAAGGATCCACTTCGCAAGTAGGGTTTAGTACCAATATATTGGATCCATTGCGCATGACCGTGACGATTTGCGAACGGTTGGCTGCTTGGTTGGATCAAACCTAACGTGGAATTTATATGGAACCAAGAATTAAGATATGGTGGTTCGCAATGTTGAACGACAGACAGACACGACACCAAAATGCTCTCTTATCTCTTAAACCGATTTCTGTCTTGGAATTTTCCGATTCGGAGGCATAAGGAAATTTCGTTCTTCAGAATGATTACATACAATGCTTTCGTTACCTTTGGTAAGCGTGGAAATATAGCAAAGCATTTAAATGCATAAAATCAAGACGAGTAGATTAGTTAGGTTGTGTATGAAATACATTGACGACGTCGAGGAGTATCTGGGGAGTCTTAATGTGAGGCAATGGATAGGGAAAGTACAAGACTGGGACGAGTGGAGGAGGCCCGTGCTCTTCAAGGGCTATAGCGCCGCGGAGTAGTATAATGAAAATTTTATGGAACTTTACGCCTAAGCAGGGTCTATCCTTTTAGCCGTGTCCAGACTGCCGAACCGAACAGAGGAAAGGAGCCGAGCATTGGTCTCTGCGCATGCCCAGTCTGAAATGCGCTGGCGCACTTTATACTGAGCATGCGCAGAGATCAATGTTCGGCTCGTTTCCTCTGTTCGGTTCGGTAGTCTGGACACGGCTTTAGGAGCCAATACTGAAAGGATCTAGAAGTTGGTTTTGCTAGCTTACACTTATTGATTCTAGTTCTTGAAATGTATATAATTTTAGTTTATAAGATATTCTTTGTGTTAATACCTTGTATTCAGGATATTATTTGTTTTGAGGATGTTATATTGTTTGTTGTTTTTTGGGTCAATGAACGAACCAAATTATTCAATGTTGAAAGTTAAACATTACTTTAAATTACCAGGACTATTTATTTGTAGCAAAGTTTTTACCGTAAGAATATTCAAGTTCTTCCTAAAAAGTATTTATTTGCCTTTACTTCAAAATAGAAAACTAATGTTTAGATAATGTTGTATTGTAGTATGTTTAGTAAAAACAAGAAGAGGAAGGAGGTTATTTTTCGTCGAAGCATTTATTGTCGTTTGCCTTTTTCTAAGTTAAGGGGACCTCTAAAAACACGACGTGTGACAGTAAAGTCAAGTTTTCTTGTTCTGTTTAACAGTATAGGGGTATCCGTTGAAGGTTCTCTGACTGTCAAACAGTTAGGAAAACTAAGTCCCAAGCCAACTAGATAACTATGTTTACCTTTTTTCTGTTTCTTCTTCGCTTCGAATCGATAACTTTAACTCCCTTCTTCCTTTAACGTTGTAACCTTGTTCTTTTTTTTTGTTTTGTTCTTCCAATGTCATTAGAGTTTCCCCGAAGTGCTAAACTAAGAAGGGAAAACAACAATTTCTTCACATTGTTTATTTTCATACATAAATAAGAATCGACTAGTTTTGTTTGAGAGAGTAGTTTTTTTTTTAGCAATACCCAATGTAACAAGGTAAACAAACTTTGGACTTAAACCTTAAATATATACATTACAAACAGAGAAATAATTAAGTGTTACAAACAGTTTTAAATAAGAGAGAACATCCATGTTTAAGTTATACATTTAAGCCAAACATTTTTCTGTTCATTTTAATACACATTTCTAGAAATAACATGTTCAGTTCAAATAGATAATCATCATTTACATTTAATACCACACAGACATTATAGTGGAATCTTAAATAATATCAGTGTACCTACCATTAATAAGATACATCCAATTACTAGTCTGGAGCCCTGATTATTATCACAAAATCTTTATTAGCAAAATGGTAGGGGGGATGGAGTGATACAAAATTTGATTCGTCAAACTTATCTCATCTAGAGAAAATTAAATTTGCTTGGTCTAGTGCATATGGAATATTTTAATGTTTTTTAAACTTAATTTATTATTAAAAACTTTGACGGCACCGGAGCAAGGGAATTTTTAACTTTGAGGATTCATTAAATGCATAAAGTCAAAAAGTGTCTTCCTTTGTGAGGGGTTTCCTTTTAACCGTTATTAATAATTCATAGAATACATTGTGAAAGCTACATCGAGTTATTTTGAAACTTCTCAATTTACAGTTTTAGAGCTTTGTGCATACTCAATTTCGAGGTTAAGTTATTGTTGTAAAATTAACAGGGCACAATTGTTGAAACTGGATATGGAAAAGGTCTGGGGAGTTTCTGGGCGAAGGATATAGCCGGTGCTGAGAGGATCTATGGTAGTTTGTGTAGGGGGAAGGGGAGAATTACCTTATTAAAATTTTATAACGGGATAGCACCGTTAATTAATCTCTCGGATGTTAATTTATTATTAAAATTTTCAGTGCGGTAGAGAGTTAGTATAAGGGAGGGGAGGCAGGTGAAAATATGTAACTTTGTAACATCCGAAATCCCCGCCTGTGATCTGTGGCTATGAAGAGGAGGTTTTTTTACTCCTCTCTTTCGTACGGTGTTTGCGGGACACAATGGTATAAACAGAGGACCCCAGATTCATAATTAGATATTCTTTGTAATTATTCCTGTGGTGAAGGCCCTTCCCTTTGTGAAAGAGGGGGGGGGGGGGGTCATTATTCTTTTAGAGGGGAAAAAGGGAACCCACGGAGCAATTAGGGTGGACCTCTGTGAGCCCGGGCTGACAAAGCCAGTCAGAAACCCCGGGGATAAATACGTTAGCGACGGAGCACCGGGCTAACACTGTCTGGCCGAGTACACGAGCCGGTCACTGAAGCAGTAGAATCTCTCTGGAGCTTTAACTACCTCGGCTTGTGTTGGTGGCATACTTGGTGCGTAGAGAATTCTTGTGACATAATGAAAGTTGCGCTCCTCGGATCAAAAAGACATGCTCAATTATCGCTCATTTAATTTTATCAGTCCACTTTGAAACATGTTGAAACTCAACATGTTCTGGAGACGGATTGTCCAAATAACACCGAACTCTTTCATGTACGTGGTTGTGAACTTGGTTTCAATCCTCGAGCTTTACAACGAATTTATATTGTTAGAAAGAGGCCCTGTAAAAGAGTAACGTCTCGTTACTCAATTAGTTATTATTCTTTAGACCAACAATAAAGGCAGAATGAATATGGCTTCTAACTTAAGGCTAGGAAAGCTTAACTTTGTGCAAGTTATGAAAATAGTTACAGCGTAACATTAACTACCGTTAGTAAATCACGCCGCGTGTATACCATTGTTCTTGATAGCATAAAAGACTACCGATGACAATGATAAAACAGTGTATTCTAACAGATTTTTTCTGATTCATTTTAACCACTGACTCTTGGAATTAGTTCCAAACTTCTATTATTTATCGTACGAGTTAAAAATTATCTTAAAAAGGAAGAATGGACCCACAATTATTATTTTCCCTTGGGTTGTATAAAAAATCCTTAAATATTTCCTAGACCGAATTCTCTGGTGAGACAATATTTAGGTCAAAACTGATTTTTATCATAATATAACCCATTTTTATGATCTAGTTATCGACTACTTCTGCACAAGCTGCATTGTTATCAGTATAACTTATACTAATATTAATCAAATTTTAAAATCTTACTGACTCGGAGAATCCTAGCATATGATATCATCTTCAGAGACTGCATGCACTAAAGGGTAAATACTTTTTTGTTAATTCTTCTTCGTTTTTCTAAGTGACAAAGAATCAAAAGCGGAATTAAGATTGTATTTCCGCAGATTGCATAACTTGTCAATATAACATCAATGAAGTGATTAAAGGAAATAGATTGATTCAGACTACTCCAAACTTCTAAGAGGGGAAGCTTTCACAGAGTGGGAGTCGTTTCACGGCAGGACGCGTTTCAATGATTAAAGTTGCCTTTGTAACGCTTAGAATCCACACAATTCCAATTACAATTCTATAACCATTGTAGATTAAAGGTAGGGTTTCAGTGGGTCAACCCTTAAATATTTTAATTTAATTGTTTTATAATTTCCTTTTAACTTTTTTTTATTATTATTTATAATTTAGAAAGTGAAACATTATTTAGGTTTAGTGTTTAATTTGTTTCCCGGGTACATTAATTATTATTGGTTGAACAAACTAGTTATTAGTCTTCCGTTGCAGCCAAATTAATGTCGTTGGGAAAAATATGAATTTTATATGGTTTTTTTATATACAAAAAATAATACGAACCTGGTAGGAATCTACGGTGGAAATAGAGGCTGTCTCCGTGTTGCACGGGCAAAGATGGAGTGGACCAGATAATGCTACTCCCACCTGCACCTGAGGTCACCCCTCCACCCGGAGTGCTTAAATATTGAAAACAGTTCGATCCAAGTTGGACGACCAGAGAGGGGTGGGATTTTAACCCGGGCAATAACCGGAGGATATTGGCCAGTGACCCTTTTAGGGAGGAGGGAGTTGTTATTGGGCCCGGACACCGGGGGTAGAGGGTGGAAGGGAAAGGGCAGCTAGCCCTCGGAGACTCCTAGGACTGCTTTAATTAAAAATTCTACGGAGAATTCTACTGGAAACGAAGCAAGGGCGGAGTAAGGATTGGGCAGTCGGGCAATCAACGGCCGAGAAATGAAAATTCTATCCTTAGTGCAAGACCCACTCCTCTTAGAATCCACTAGTGCCCCAATATTGACCTCGTCTCTTGAAGCCGGAGTCTCTCCTCCCTGTTCCCTTTCCTCTTCCAATAGTCCCAAAGAGGATTTTAATTACCCTTCTCTCCTTAGATCTCAGATCTCTCTCTATTAATGTTGTGATACTTTTTTTCCTAAAGCACGGGTTTACTCCGATTCCGAAACTCGTTAATTTAAATCTTCTTAATCTGAGCAGACTGTTTATTCGCTCAAGATTATATGAGGCGTGATTAAGCCGAGATTATCAATAGAGGGAGAATTGAATTTAAATGGGTTTTGAAAAGGAGGCGTTAGATATGTAGATGTAAAATACACAGCCAGAACATTGCAAAGCGTCCCTCTGTATGATTTCACTTACGATGTAATCTGTAACCACATTGAATCTGTAAACATGCTTATTAACATACTTATACAATATTTAAAACTATGCACATTTTTTATCAGTTTTTTCAGTCTTAAAGCTTAATATATGTTTAAAGATACTTTTTATCTTTTAATTATATTTTAAATAATTATAACTCCTTTAATAAACAATTAAATTTGTTGAGTCAATGAAGTACCAAAAAAAGGCCACACTTCGAACGAAGTGATAAGATTTTAGTGAAACCTTTTGCTTTATCTTTATTTTGGGGCACATACATATTCGTGGATCTTATGTTTTAATTATGGTTTTTTGGGACTTTGATTATGAATATGAGGTCAAAACAACATGACTGAAAACAAAATGGCGGAAAATAGCTTTATTTTTAATTGTTGTGTGTGCACATGCGCAATGATCCGACATTTTTATAGTTTTAAGTGGGGTATCAAATGAAAGCTACTGATGAGCAGATTACAAATATATATCAACACATTTTAATATTGTATTTTTTATTGCATGTTTAAGTCGAAATATACCCAAAAGAAAATGTCCCCTCCCCCTTTCAATCACCCTATATGGCTAATCCTAAAATTTTGAAATAATTCATGCTAATACCTTATGGTGATGAAACCCATTGTCACCTACCGGGGAATCGAACCAGGGACCCCTACTCGACTCCTTGTTTATATTTTTTTACTTGTATATAGGGCGGGATAGGGAAATAATAATTCTTTTTTTTCAGAATATAATAAAATATATGCTTAATAACCTACAAAACCCTAAAAAGTACTTGAATACAATTACTTCCCTGTGATTTGTTTTATTGCTATTTGTCATATTACGGTTTAAATATAATTTAATGCTTTCAAAAACTAGCTTATTCAGGGCTAATGCTCAAGTGTATCCCCACCTTTAAAGATATACAGTAGATAGATAACACCGGATGAGTGGTTTTTAATTTGGCAATTCTTTAGATTGTTACTCCCCTTTGTTTTTTTGGAATCAGAAGTGACATTGACTAAATAACTATTATGACAAAGGGATTATAGTCCAATGTTCTTTAGGACAAAGGAGTATCACACTTCCGTGTTTATAAGAAGAGTAACAGTCTAAAGAAGAACATTCCGTAAACCTTCTTTAGATCGTTACTCCCCTCTGTTTTTTTATAAGGGGAGTAATAATCTATAGAAGTGCCTTTGTAGTCCAGGATATAGCGTGCAAAAAAGTGTCTGACTAATAGCAAGCTAGACTTTTGTTTTTTTCAAATGCCTGTTGCCAAGCTATGTCCCACGTACGAACTTAGCCGACCACATATTCTTTAAAGGCACCAAAAGATTTACTTATACACAAAATTCTAGCTTGATGTTAGTCAGACACTTTATTGCACGCTATCTCCTGGACTATTAAGCTGTAGTTAGCAAAATTGTTGAACGACAGACCGACAGAGGGAGCCAGGACCAATAATAATGTTCTTTGGTGTCTGAAACTGATTTCTTTCTAGGAATTTGTGAATTGTAAGACTTACAAATATGTCATTATACAGAATGATCACAATGTTTTCTTTTACCCTTCGGCAAGCTCGGGATAGAAAATAAAATAAAATTATAAATTGTTACATGAATCCTTTTATATTCTGTCTGTGTGACAGTATGTTTCACTTTTATTAAAAATCACTTTAATAAAAACTAATTTTGTACAGGGATGGTAACTGGAGAACTAACAGATATTAAGTTTCACGTTACTTTTAAAATGTTATTACTTTTTCTCCTGGTGGATAAAAAAGGAAATGAAATACATAATATAATAGTTGCAATATCGCTCACTTACATTTAAAGAGAGAAGGAAAAAAAAGAAGAAAAATACGCCTTAAAAGGAAAGAATCAACTGTAATACAGAGTGGAGTTGAAGAAGATATGGCGGGATGGGGTTTGCAAGTAGTATGGGACATTAAATTACATATCCTTGGGGCCAAAGTAGAGTAGGGTGTCTGCCTCTAACCCATTCCTTTCTCGACCGATCATAAAATATCTGGTGGCGCGCGGAGAGGGCTCTAAAGCCGTACAGATGTCCGGATCGTTTCCCCTTTATCTATGAACCATAACTATACTCGGGACCGCAAGGAACATTTCTCCTAGAGGACTTTAAACATTTTCCCTTATATATCAAGCCGTTTCTCCTCCAAGCAACATACGAACCCTCCCCCGTCTTAGAATCCGGAGCTTGAGACCTCCAAACGTGAATAATTTCAATCCATAACAGAGGAAGCAGTCATCCACGAATATATTATAACAATAACTTCTACTATAGAGCACAAGTTATTTATTTATATGAGTATTTATATATATTATATACTTTATTTTTATATTACATATAATATATAATATATTTTTTCTAATAACAATAAAACGGCCCTTAAATCAGCTATAAAATGAAATAAAAAAATACTGTTATACGCATGGTGCAATCAACTAGTGGTATTAAGGATAATTCAAGAAATATACCAAAAGCATAGTTTGTCTTCATGAAGATTGGCTTTTACTTATTTTTAATCTTTACAAAAAATATACAAGGTTTTTGGAACGAAGTTTCTAATGGCACGTTCTGGAGCCCGGGAGTGAATCCGAAAAAAAACGATCAAAATCACCGTCACAAAATAACTTTCACGCAACCTAGTGTCACGAAATCTACCGATGACGATAACTTTAGTAAAAGATGACTGAGTTAGTTGAAATTTGGTACACATGTTCATTTTACCAATACCTAAGCTGAGTTTGTTGGACATCTTTATCCGCCCAAGCGTTCACGCCCAACGCTCGCGTAAACGTAAGCTTCAAATTTAAAATTGGAAATTTAGGACGGGAAAATATTCTAACTTCATCTATTTAATGAGACAAACAACGTTTATAAATATATTTTTTTTTTTTAGTAAAACAAACACAGACACTGCTAGGAATTAATAAAAATCGCTAAATTTATTGAAGCGGACCTAAACGTTTAAAATAAAGAAAACAACGTTTTTACTGATATCTTACTAACGTAACGATTTTAATAAAACTTCATACACATCGCCTTAATTGCAATTGAAACAGGCATGTAAAATTTCAACCTGATACAAGCAGAAGTTTTTTAGGGTTGTTGATTTATATTTTATATTATAATATTTTAATTGGAGTAATTCGCCGACGGAGTCTGATGGGACAGTTATTGTCTTCTTTACAACTATCTGCTTTAACTATAAACTAATCAAATTTATATTTTTTTCTTAATTTACAATACATCATTTATTGTAAGACGCTATTTTCAAAGATAATAAAACGTTATTCTTTTAATTTTGCCTTAACCCCGGTAGTAAAAATATGTAGTTACTTTTAATTTTGTCTCTTATTCTAATTCCGCCATGTTAAAGTAGTTAGTATCATATACTTAGCACTGTAATTATATAATTTATAATTAATATAAAGCCTAAGGAACTTCGGTCCTACCGGGTGTCCCACGACACCACACGTATTTTTTTTTTGTACCTAAACACCTTTAAATCACGCTTTTATTTGAGTATTCTGTATTAATTTTCTTCTCGCATCAATCAGACATACCTGGAAAATTAATTAATAACTAGTATTTCTAGTCTGATTTCCATGTGTCTAATCTGTCCAGTATGATTTGTGAAGGTGACGTGTCAATGTTACTATGAGTGGAACTACTCCAGCCGCGCTGCTGCAGCCGTTTGTTCAACTTTTAATCCCGTGACTCGAGTCATATGTCTTTAGCAACGTAGTTCCTTTAACATCGACTCCGAGCTACTTGTATTACATCAAATATGTTTTTGTGTAACTTCGGTAACGTCGTGGAGAAACATCGACGTCATTATCGATTAATCTTGAAGAATTGGAAGAAGAAGAGCTACTAATTGCAGTGATACAGCAGTTAAAAAGAGATAATCCTTATCCGATGTAATTGTCGAGGGAAAGAGAGGGATTTTAAAACACCCTTATAGATAGATATTTATATTGAAGGATTTTTCTTTGTCTAGAAAGTTTTTGTGTTTAAATATTTATGTGTTCTACCACATATTGTGTGACTCATTGGAAGTAAACTAATAAGTCAGTATTTGTCGTAGTGGGAAGCAGCCTATCAGATTTTCATAAAATCTGGGACTAACATTTAGATAAGCAATTTAATAGTAATAATAATTATTAATATACTTTAAAAATTGTACCAAGCTTTTTTTAATCAAATTTGTCTTAGAAACATATATTGTGTTGAGGGTTATAGAAACTTGGGTGCGCTCTCGCACGAACTCGATTCATTTTGCTTTATCCATTTTTCTATCAGGATAAAGAAAACAAATTGGTTAGGCGTGAAGTCTCACGTAAAAAGAGTTTCGTTGGTATTGTGAACATAAAATTAGTATAAGGGGGGGGGGGGGGGTGGAGAAAATGGCTTGAAAAATTAAACATGTTCCACAAGTGTTATATATTTTTGTAATCTACCCTTTTAACACACCACTCAAAATTTAAAAAAAAATGTTTTTTCTTCGTGACAGGAATTAGCCGCCATTTTGGATCCTTAGTTAATCAGATTAAATTGCTATTCTTAATTTTTCTTTGGCCCATCAGACCGCACATATTGCATATTTTTAGTCACTGCAGAAATATAGTTTTAGGGGGGGGGGGGGGGGGGGGGGCACGCAAAATGTTGATGTTTTTTGACAAAATGGCGTGGAAGATTAAACACTGTCCACAAGTGTTATATATTTTTGTAATCTACTCTTTATTACCTTTCATTTGATACCCCACTCAAAATTAAAACAAAAAAACTTCGCATGACGTGAGTTATCCGCCAATTCGGATTTGAACTGCTGATAATTTTGAGTTCGCTATATTTTTCCTGTGTGCGCGTAAAAACGATCTTTAATATTGGAAAGTTTCATGTATTTATCTCTTTTTATTCGATAGTTATTGGAACCGTACAGAGTGACAGACACATGAACGAAACTATAAGGGTTTCTTTTTTTGGTATTAGCAACGAAACCCTAAAATGACAAAAAGGCCGTGACGACTGTTACGGCTTGACTGCTCGAGTTGGCAACCAAGTCGTACGGCTTTGAGCCACCTTCCTAGAACCACTTCTATCGCGCGGCTATAATCGCGTCATAGGAAAGGGTTCCTTTCATTTACCTTCATGAAATCTCATTTATGAGCCACGCGGCTGCAGCAATACGGCTTGCGCGGCATTGACACCACCTTAACATTTACTGGTCGTTACAGTATTACATAATGTTATTTGGATTATTCAATTTTCAGGTGATCTCTATTGAAGTTTTATCAAAACTCTATAATCTGTGGAATAATATAACTGTCTCTTCACGTAAATTCAAACTTTTTATTTGCCTAAGCAGCTTTCAGCCTTCATAAAGCCATTATCAGTGCCGAAATGCGAAAGAAATAGAGGTACATTGGTAACAGGAAATAAAGTAAAAGTTGAGTCTGCTTCATATCGGAGATCGTCATAAGGCTGAAAGCTACTTTGGCTAATAAAAAGTTGGAATTTACGTGAAGAGACAGTTTTATTATTCCTTAAGATGACCTCCATAGACGCACCCATATCTAAACATAATATAAACTGTAATATTTGAAATGATTATGGAAGCTAAAGGTTTTCTAAAATGTGACTTTTATGAATAGCCCACATTTTTTTATTCAGGTTCATTCAAACAAAGAAGCGTTCGTTGTTTATAAAACCGTTCAAAATATTATTTTTTTTAGTCAAACCCGATTTTAACCTAATGAATGGTATCCTTCGACATTTTTATCACTTATTCAAAATATTTGAGACATAAAAAAAGGAAAATACACATTGATAATAACTACTAAACTATTATAACAGACTCATATATTGTAATGATTAGAAAATACTAAATTCTCAAACAATAGTATTCCATTGAAAAACCATTTTCTATGGTTTCTTGTTCACATCAAATCTTACGCATATTGAACAATATCTTATCATGCTGAAGATTGAAAGTTATACGAGAAAAGAAAATATTTTTTAAGTCAATTGGAGCTAATTTTTTGTATGTGATGTATCAGTGAGTAGTGTACAAGTACGAGTTCTATGAGTTTGAATTTAGAGACCTTTTTTTTTTTTAAAATAAGTCAAAATTAACTTTTTTACAATTTCATTTTTTTTTTCAACCAATATTTTAATGTAGTAAAGATATATTATTCAAAATTTAGTGTTAAGATTTTGAAGAATAAAAAAATGTTGTCTTTATTCAACGAAACATTTAGACTTAAAAAACCGGTAAATGATTCGAATTTTTGCCAACGTTTACATTTTCGTGTTACCGTGTGTTTACTTCTACTATTTATAAGTGTTATAACAGCTGGTCAATATTTCGGTGAACCAATGAACTGTTATCAAGGATCGAATAAATTTAGTCAGACTCATATGAATACCTATTGTTATTGGATGTCTAATTACATTGTTAAAGACAATAAAATTCATATATCACAACAATATTTATATACAGGTGTTAAAAATCACGCGGACTCACAAATTATAAATATAGCTTATTATCAATACATTGTATATTTCTTAGCTTTTAACACTTTGTCATTTTATTCAGGTAGATATATCTATAGAATTTGTAACAATTTAAATTTATTTGACAATTTAGAAAATTTACAGAAAGAGTTAATCCTGTTTAAGGACAATGAAACTAAAATTGAACAAAACTTTATAATTTTACCTAAAAGTTACACTCGCACTATGCAATTTTCAAAAATGAATTATTTACTCCTTGATTCAATTGTCGCTCGAGTAAAACCATTGAAAAATTTAAAGTCTAATAATAATTATTATATAATTAGTGAGTTTATCAATTTACTGTTAATTTTATTACAATTTTATTGTACTAATTTACTTTTTAGTGAGGATTTTATGTATCTCGGTGTAAAATTTTTCAACGAACCGCATGGTGATTTTTTAGAATATATTTTCCCAAGAGTTACAAAATGTTTGATAAATATTTACGGACCATCGGGTAGCGTGGAAACTTTAGATTCAATTTGTGTCAACTCTTTAAATACACTTTATGAAAAAGTGTTTATTTTTTTATGGTTCTGGTATATTTTTGTTATTGTTATGACAGTTTTACACCTTGTACATCATTTTATTATGATCTTTATTTTTTATAAGTGTAATAAAATGGTTAGATTTCTATTGAACGGTGTTTCATCTGATACTAATATTAGAAAGTTAGCTAAATGCTTTAATTATTCAGATTATATTTATGTATGTCTTTTGAGAAAGAATGTTGAATCGACTGTTTTTAAATTTTACATCCGACTATTAGTAAGAGATTTGGATATTTCTATGGGGATTAATGAAATGTGAACTATATTTCTATGGGGATTAATGAAATGTAAACTATTTTTATTTGGGGATTAATGAAATGTAAACTATATTTCTATGGGGATTAATGAAATGTAAACTATTTTTGTATGGAGATTAATGAAATTTAATCTATATTTCTTTGGAGATTATTGAAATGTAAACAATAATGATGTAAAATACAAAATTAATAGTATTATTAAAAGAAAAATAAAGTGTAAATTAGTAGTAAATGTAAGTGTTAAACATAAAATAAATGTATATCAACAGTAAAATAACATCTCTTAAATTTCATTCACCTTGAGTATGTTCCAACTAAGACTTAAAAAAACAATTTTTTTCCGTGGTAGGCTGTGAAATAGTAACTTTAGAGCCTAAAAAACATAGCTAAAATCCATTTTTTCATTACGTGGACTTAAAAAATCTTTTCATTACTCCTAGCTGTAAAGAAAAAATCTTTTACGTCCTAGGCACTAAAAGATTTTTTCTTTACAGCGGGTAGTTGTCAAAACTTCCGTCAGTAGTGCTGCAGTCTTTGTAGAAATGCTTCTAGTACGATAAAAATCCGCTAGATGTCAATGCGTTTTATTTATCTTTTCTTATAGTGTAACCTCATTTTAAGGTTTCTTTTTTTAAGTCTTAAGTATGTACTAATATTTGTTATTATTATATATTGATTAGTGATTAATATTTAATGTTTTTTCATTGTCTGCTACCTCGGAAAAAATAGCATATGCTACGCGACTTTGAAGTGTTTTTTCTTTACCTTGGCAATATTTACTGTCTCGCTTCGCTCGACAGTAAGTGTAATTGCCGCGGTAAAGAAAAAACTCACTTCACAGCCTTGTAACATAATATACTATTTTTTTAACTAAGTATCAATAAATATTTGTTATCTGACTATATATTGTTCTCCATAAAGGTTTTTTTTTATGATGTTTTCAAGAGCAAGGTTTATAAAATAATTATAATTATAGCAATTTTTTAAATTCTAAATATTTAATGTGTCCAATCAGGCCTCCAAGAAATAATATTCGTTCTTTTCCTATTATTCCTCAGCCGTTGTTGTGATTTTTACTACGTTTTTATTAGCTTGCTTTCTTGTTTGTTTATTTGTTTGTTTAGTGGTTTTTTTGTTGAGTACAAATCTTGCAATCGATTTTTAACTAACTTCCCGAATAGCTAGACAGAATAGCTATAGAATAGCTAGAATAGCTCAGAACACGATGTCAATGCATTATCACGTCACCGACGTCACCTGTGAATAAAAACTGATACTAACAACTAAAAATATAAATTGACAGACAGTTTGATTATTTTTCTTTGTTGTGTTGTAGTAGTGTACCTTCTATAAATGAGTCTTTCAACATATTTTTTAATTCTTGTATTTTTTAAAATAATATTCTTGCTAAAGGTGTATTGAATTGCTATCCAGTCCAATGAGTTTAAGGTAAAAAAAATAAATTGAAATATAGGGTTTAAAATTAATTAAAAGTATTGAAAATCGATAGAATAAACAGTAGTTGTTTAAATTACTTTTATAAAAACAAGTACCTAGTTCGAATGAATAGTAATTTATTTGAGTTATTTAATTGTTATTCATTTTTACTACGTTTTTATAAGCTTGCTTTCTTGTTTGTTTGTTTGTTTGTCCGGTACAAATCTTGCAATCGATATTTAACTAACTTCCCGAGTAGCTAGACATTTGAAAATTTTAGAATAGCTCAGAACACGATAACAATACATTATTTTAATACTTTTATACATCTTGCAGCAGAATTTAATTCGTTTTCAGCAAATTTTGCTGTATGGAACGTTAGTTCGGAAAAACCCCACAAGTTATTTTATTTGTTTTGACATGAGCCATTTTTTCATGTAAGGTTTCAAATGTATGATTTATGACAGAAAATTTAAAAACGTAGTGGATAAAAGGTTCTTTTTATCTTGCAATTTTGATTTATTATTTCTTCTAAATTTAAAGCAAATAGTTCTAGATTGTCCATTTTAATCCAATGCTTAGTACTTTTACTTTAACATTTTTTCTTTCACGCTTTGAAGGCATTTAAATACTTTGAAAACATTGTGTACATTAGTACTACTCGACTTTCCTTCTTCAGTTTTGTTTACTAGTATTTGTAAACTATATTTTAAGACAATGTATATTCTGTCTGGTTTGCGCCCCATTCTAATAGTCGTCTCCTCTTTGCTCCAAGCTGCCCACCCAAAATTGCATTGTTAATTGCGCTCAACTCCCGATCCTCAATTTTTGCAGGTGACTACAAACCAACCCTTCATCTTAAGTTCTCCACCTTTGATACTTAAATGATTTTTTTTCCATTTTTAATTAACTTTTTTTTTTAAATTCAACAAAATGTTTTAGTTCTGATTGATTTTTATACCTATTAATTATACCTATAATATTACTTCTTTTTTTTATTTGTCTCATATCAACCCTTCTGAATGACTAGATTGTTGGACGTCACATAATAATATACTTCTTTTTACAGTTTGTGGACATTATTTATTATATTATGTATAGCATTCAAGCAAAAACATACACACACACAAATATATATGTATATATTTATATATATATATATATATATATATATATATATATATATATATATATATATATATATATATATATATATATATATATATTAATAAATACAGTTATGAGATAAGATGAAAAAAGGGGGGAGGGTAGGTTTGATCACGGGGTTTCCGGTTGAGTTGTAAAGATGAATGCTATATCTAGTATATCCCCTCCCCCTGGTTAAACCATGGTCGTCACTGAAATACACCCATACATATATATGCTTGCACTGACCAAAATCCTATAACACCAATACCATATCTCTCGGGCTGTCTCTCACTTTCCCACCCTCGAAACCATATGATATTATCCCCTTCCCTCTCCTCACCTCCTTTTGGACACACGTGTGCATGTCAACACGAAATAACTCGACAAAACACGATTCTACCCCCTCCCCTTTCTTCTCACACTATCCTCTGTCCTCTCAAAATCCCGAAATATACGGCTCTGCGAATTTCAATGCAATTCATACTCTCGATCCGTCCTGAGATTATTATATTTAATCCAAGATAACCCTTATATATATATATATATATATATATATATATATATATATATATATATATATATATATATATATATATATATATATATATATATATATATATATATATATATATATATATATATATATATGTATGTATGTATATGTATACACACAATATTACACTCACCTCAAATCTTTACAACTTGCTTTTGAAGTGAAAAATGTTATAAATATTTCTGTTTAGGAATATCCTGTCTAATCAACCGTTATACATTGTGGTTGATTGAACTCTTTCACATTATTGCTTAAAATATATTTGTAGGATTTGTTTTTATTTATTTAAAAGATGTTTTAATATGTATTCACTTCATGCTATATTTTGTTCCTTTTAACATTTTTACAAACAAAATAGAAAAAAAACTAATAATTAAGTCAATACTGAGCATTAGTAATAATTGTGTAGGTTGTCTATATTTGAAGATGATAAATAATTATGGTCATTATTTTATTTAAGTCATGTGGTACACCATGTTAAACAGAAATAATTCATAATCGTAAAAGGTTTAAAGTAGCTCTCCAAGTAAAATATTACTTTTTATTTATCCAAATAGACGGTTAGTGGCACAACCACGGGGGGGGGGGGGGGGCTGAAGGGTCTGATGTCTTTCTTTTTTTCTGTTCACTCTGATAATGGCCGAGAAATTGAAAAACTGTTTTTAAAATTGTAATTCATTCGGTTTTTTTTTTTTTTTTTTCAAATTTTCTTTGAAAACATTCTCGAGGCATGAAAAATAATGAAGTCATGAAATAGATGCCTTAATTATGATGGTTAATCATGATGGTCTGACCTATGATAGATCATGATTAACCTGTGTAGACTGAGAATGATATTAGTAACTTTAATAGGTAAATTTGTACTTACATACTGGCCAATGATTGCAGCTGAGGTATTTGTTAATTTTTAGTTTTGTAATGGATATTATTGAATATGGTAGTATATTTGTAATTAGCAACATATGATGACATTTTTTTGAAGTTAATACTAATGTTTGGGGGAATTAAAATTTATTACTTCTTTAAAAAGAGTATTTTGTAAACCTTAACGAAGTGCAATTTTGTTAACTTGTTAAAAATATTTTTCAATTAAATAAGTCTAATTTGTGTTTTGCCAAACCATGGTACTTTGAACTATACCATGTCTACCAACTAGCCATGTCTACCATAGTTGGTAGACATGGTATTATCTATACCAAAGAAACCATGATACATGAATGTGACTTTAGTTCGGAAGTGTTTACTATAAAATAGTCTGCCTATTAGAGTGGCACATAGCTTCCTATTTCGAATGTTTTAATGATTTTATGCTTTTACAACCTATTATTGTCAAATTTATTTAATTTTCCCACATTAAATTGTTTTAATTTTTTTACATGAATTAAAGTATAAATTTAGTAAAATTTGAAGAGCGCAAACTGTTGAAATTAATATGGAGCTATCTACGGGCTACTTTTGATAAACCATCCAAATTTCATAAAAACTAGCTTATTAATTCTGAAGATATCGGTGTAAATAAATGTATTTTTGTGAGCATGTTGAAGTAAAACAAAGAGGCCAAGAAGGTTGAAACTTATATGGGACCAACAATGGGCTAATTATGACCTGCCATCCAAATTTCATTAAAATTAGACGAGTACTTTTTAGGATATTATGTTTGTTCGCGAAATTTGAGTGACAGACAGACACGGAACCTGAAACGCTTACTGTTTTTCTTTTTCGAAATCGGGCCTAACGTTACTTCTATATTTCCATCGTGAAGCATATAATTAGCTTTATTTTAGTTCTGTGGAAACTAAAAAAAAAATATATATATATATATATCTGAAAAGGAATGAATAAAAAACAAAAACTTAAAATTAAAAATTTAACAACTAAAAAGAAAACTAAAATTAAAACTTTAACAACTAAAAAGAAAACTGCTAGTTTTGATGATCGTGCTAGTTTTGAATAGATGCAGTGCCGCTCATTGATGAGAGCGATGCTAGGAGGGATGTGAGTTATTAATCTGCGCTGAGGAATTCTACTGTTGGAATTATACACTAAGTGATTAACAGATGTTTCTTTTGACGAATTACTTTACTGTAATGCAGGTACTCTTCTATTTATACACTCTGTTGTTTTTAAGCCCCTTCATCTAGGTACATTACTAATGTAGGCACTATCATTTTCGTAATAATAAAAATTCTATGCTAGTATTCTTGTTTACTTTAACTATAATAAAGCTAATATTTCGTTTAGTTAAAAAACCTTTTGCTTTTAGTATGCATCCCATCATTGAATTATATATTTCAAAACAAAATTTATATTTATGCATTACATTAAAATCCATACTAATATTTTATAAAATGTAGTAAAGTAAACACTAAATCATGTTTGTAAACATGTTTTTCTTGGTTATATGATGTAGTAAACACAAAAAGACAATATGTATTTCCTGTAATAATTTAGCTTTACGCTCATATAAATTTCTGGTTTTTATAATCCGTTGTACATTTTTATACTTGGTCCCTTGTCACATCTTATTGGTTGAAACTTAAAAGGGGCACGTGGAGTGAAAACGTCATTCAGTCAGCCTAATAAAACGGTTTTGGGAAGGGAAACACCCTCCTAATAAAGCCTAGCTGAGACGGAACCTAATAAAATTCACCTTACAATATGTCCACAACCGAATTTTATGCTTCTGGATTAGACTCTCCCTGGTGTCTAAAACTTCCCTTATCTTCTAACTCTCTTTTTTTTATTCGCCCTTACCGAAGTATAATAACAATCAATAAGGGGGTATTCTTCCTTCGTCTATTTCACGCAGAAAGCCGAAAAAACCCTGTATACTTACTCTTTTCTTACCCCCTCCACGACAAAAATAAATACGACATCGCACATACGTATAATAAAAAACCATATAACCCGCATACAATGAATAATAAAACTATAAACTCAAAGAAAATAACCCTCTCATCCACATTTTCCTCCCAGGAGGAAGAGGAAAAGAAAAAAAATGATGGTCATAGCCGCTATTCAGTTGGTTTTTATGAGATTCTTTAAGACAGCGCAGCGGTCTAAAGAAACAGTGAAAATAAAAGAAAGTTACTTCGTATACTTTTTTTTGTCAAAGGTAAGCATTTCTGTAAAATATGTATCAATATAATTAAATACTTTAATGAAATGTATGCATTTAAAATGTAGTACTCTAGGCATCGCGTAGCTCTATCATTGAAGCGAGCGTATTGGAATGAAATACTGAATATTGAAATTTATTAATCATGATGAATAGTTGGAGATAAGTGGAAGAGCACACTCCCTCTTAGGGTAGAGTGGGGGTACTCGGTACAAAGCTTTACTTCTTAAACAAACCTATAATACACTACAAGACTATAAGAATCTTCCTCACTAAGTAAAAAATTCTGCTTGTATCAAGTTGAAATTATACATGCCTGTTTCAATTGTACTTTAGACGACGTCTGTGAAGTTTTATTAAAATCGTTACGTTAGAACGTAAGATATCGGTAAAAAGGTTGTTTTCTCTATTTTAAACATTTAGCTCCGCTTTAATAGTTTTAGCGATCTTTATTAATTCATAGCGGTTTCGTTGTTGGTTTTAATAAATAATGTTATTTATAAAACATTTTCGTCTCATCGAATAGGTGATTAAAAAATGTTTTCCCGTCCTGAAATTCCAATTTAAAATATGAAGCTCACGTTTACGCGAGCATTGCGCGCGGACTCTTGGACGGATCACGCTGTCCAACGAACTTAGCCTGAGTATTAGTAAATAGAACATGTATACTGAATTTCAACTAAATCGGACAACTTTTACTCAAGTTATCGTCGGACACGTAAACGTTATACACAGACAGACAGACAAGATGCATAGTTTGATGAATGTAAGAAGCTCGTTTACACTTGCTTCTATGAAATAAAGAATCAACAATCTACAATGTATGTATATGTACCTTGCCTGAGGCGTTGGAAAACTTTCTTAAACAGGTATAGGAATGATTTTAAAATCCAACTTTACAGAGCACAAATCCGATGAGGGTTTTTTCGCTTCTTTTCATACCATTTAACATCTCATCTAACACTAGAGTATAAGGGCTGTAATTTAGAAGTGAAAGCTCACTTTTTTTTTGTAAAAAAAGAGTCTACCTCCGGCAAAACCCTGCCGGCCCTCCTCTTTTTAAGTCCACTTAGATTGATGACGCTCACCAAACTTTAAACTTTTTGAGGGGTGGGGAGGTTGGTCCCTCACGTTGGGCGCCAAAGATAAGAACCTACGGGCCCCATTTGTCAACTAAAGCGACCTCTTTACCTTCTCCCAACTACCCCACACTTCTCTAAAAAACCAACCCCCTGGTAAACACATAGATATCATCTTTTTCTTCCTAATTTACCGCTATTTTCTACCAACCCCTCGTCGGTAAAGGTCTCTCTGAAAAAAATTCAGCACGCAACCCTACTGACCAACATTTAGCGGAGTTTTTTTCCTTTTCACTGAGTTCCATCCAAGCCTTTGAAAACTCAAACAACCGTATTTCCGGTATCATAACCGATAAATAATAAGTCCGGAAACCCTCTAAAATGGGAAAATCTCTCGTTTCCAACAAATCTTCCCCTAATAAAACTTAATGATTCATACAGACATTCACATTCTGCAAGGCAAGTACAGAAAAATGGTCATTCAACCTTCTTTTTCGAGATTTGTATGTTAAATTAACCGTAAACACATTAAATGCAGATGAGAAGTTTTTGTATTATTATTATTCGTAAAAATCCGAAAACCTCCTCTTAAACCCTTTAATGTGCTCCATTATTTCTTTATTAAAAAATTATATTTTAGAACAACCTGTTTTATTCAAGTGTTTATTATAATTATCTTTTAGAAATTTCATTTTTAAGTTTTAGGTAGTATTCATACTACGGAAAGTTTAAATTTTAATTTAAATCAAATTATAATTATTATTAACAAAGGGAGACAGACAGAGACAAATAGACTCCAGTGCCGTGACTTGAACCACGGGCCTCTATATTTCCAGTATAGCGCTCTACCAACGGGACTAGCTATCGTTACTGACAGAAGAAATTATTCTCCAGTGTAGCTCAGTTGGTAGAGCGCTATACTGGTAATATAGAGGTCCGTGGTTCAAGTCCCGGCGCTTAAGTCTATTTTTCTCTGTCTGTCTCCCTTTGTTAATAATAATTATAATTTGATTTAAATTAAAATGATCTTTTAGTTACATTTAAATTCCTTTTTACTCCCACGCTTACTGTTTAGAGCTTTATTTTACACAAATATTGTGGGATTCACGGCTCTTATAATTGTTACTTTGACAACACCTGTGAATAAAAACTGATACTAACAACTTAAAATATAAATAGACAGACAGTTTGATTATTTTTCTTTGTTGTGTTGTAGTAGTGTACCTTCTATAAATAAGTCTTTCAACATATATTTTAATCCTTGTATTTTTTAAAATAATATTCTTGCTAAAGCTGCATTGAATTGCTATCCAGTCCAATGAGTTTAATTTAAAATAATAAATTGAAATATAAGGTTTAAAATTATTCAAAAGTGTTTAAAATCGATAGAATAAACAGTAGTTGTTTAAATTACTTTTATAAAAACAACTACCTAGTTCGAATGAATGGAAATTTATTTGAGTTGTTCAATTGTAATTTATTTTTATTGAACTTAATTTTAAGAATCTTAAGATTATCGTTACGAAGAACAGTATTTACTACATCTTTAAGCTATTGTGACTCAATGGTTAAATTGATCAAGTATCTTCAAAATCTAAACGAACTAATAATTAATTATTATTAGTTTTACAAGCATATCAAAATTAAATATAACTAGTTAATGTTATTATTCTATTTATCATTGTTCATAATTAAAGTCATTAATATTTCATTTCGTCAATTCATTATTGTAATTACAATCAATCTAGTCCTATTTAAATATTAATGTAGTTTGGAAAATAATTACCAATGGTTATGTATATAATGTACATAATAATCGTGAATAAATTGTTGTATACATTATTGTGTAATTAAATGTCTATATTTACGTTTCTATTAAATAATCAGTTTAGTTTCATAATTAATATCTCTGTGTTAGGATTTATTTATTACTACGTTTTTATTAGCTTGCTTTCTTGTTTGTTTGTTTGTTTGTTGGTCCGGTACAAATCTGGCAATCGATTTCTAACTAACTTCCCGAATAGCTAGACATTTGAAACTTTTAGCATAGCTCAGAACACGATGACAATGCATTATTTTAATACTGTTAGCCATCTTTCAGCAGAATTTAATTGGTTTTCAGCAAATTTTGCTGTACGGAAAGTTAGTTCGGAAAAAATCCGCAAGTTATTTTATTTGTTTTGCCATATCCCATATTTACGCAATCTTCATTTTGACGGGTCTCAAATTTGTGATAGATAAACTTTGAATGACAGCAAAACAGGAAATATCGATTATATTATTTATCGATTACATTATTTATATTACTTCAAATATATCGACGACACGCTTTAGATTTGGTGTTGGGGAGATCCGTTGTACAAAGATTTGTCCTTTTTATATGTTTAAGATCAGCTCTCTAGATGGTTGTCCTTTATGTGAAGTAAATAAATTCGGAACTATTTTTTTTTTCACTAACATTATATATTATATAACAATAACAATTATAATATCAACATTACATACGAGTCAACAGAACATTTAAAAACGTAGTATATAAAAAGTTCTTTTTATCTTGAAATTATTTATTTATATATTAGGTTTTATAATATATTTTTTATGGAACCAGTTTCTAATATGAATGACTGCTTTTCTAAAAAAAAAAAAAGTATAAACATTAATAGATAGTTAGTAACCTGCTCACACAAGTTTTTCAGCCTCTAAGCTTCCTATTATTTTTATGCATTTCAGCAAACTGTCTATTTCAGCAAACTATCTATTTCAGCAAACTGTCTTTTTCAGCAAACTTTCTATTTCATGCAAACTGTCTATTTCAGCAAACTGTCTATTTCAGCAAACTGTCTATTTCAGCAAACTTTCTATTTCAGCAATCAGTCTATTTCAGCGATATCTTACAAGAATGCTATTCTATCATTTGGCTGATAATCAACATTAAGACAGCTTGAAGTAATTAATTTTTTAAACAGTTCACTGATTTTTTGATTTTTGATTTTCAAATGCCTTAAATGAATACTTTCATTTTTATACTTTCTTTTTTTTAGATTCTTTTACTAGTCTATAAGGTTTATTTATGACTCGTTCATTTGATATACGGTTTATTTGTGCATGCTCGTTTGAAAGTCGGTTCATTTAAGGTCCGGTTCAGTGAAAAAACGAACGTTTAATTAAACAGGAAACCGGGTCATCGAATATTTTCTGTTCTTTTTCGTTCAGAATCTACCTACGTTCACTGATACGGCTACTGATATCGTTACTGGAAGACTAAAGCTGCGTTTACACCTGACACTTCTCTCCGGCAATAAATGTCAAGTGTCAGACAGATATCGCTTTGAGTGTATACATCTGAGAGCAATTGCTTGAGATTTATATTGGAGATATGTCTGACACTTCTCGCAATGCTTAAATTTGCAATAAATGTACGAAGAGGAGTTTGAATTTTCAAATAATCGGTGTTTACATCTGTCGTTATAGAAGTGTCGACACTTATAGCTGAGAGTAGAAACATAAATCTCAGACATAAATTTTTCGGTCTTTACACTACTGAGATTTCTGTCTGACATAAATATCATGCAATAAATATCAGCTGTAAACGCACCTTAAGAACAATTTTTTTATGTGTACTTTCTCGCATATTTAGTATACACTGAGAATTCGTTTTAACATTTTGATGGATGTTTAAGTCCCCTGAGTCCAAGAATAGAGCCTAAACTACTGGACTGATTTCAATGAAATTCGGCATATTATTATGTTCAGAAATATCATAACCCGGGGAAAATCGAAAAATGAAGTCCAGCTTTTTTCGTATTAAATACTGCTTTCACATATTGAAGCTTCACCATTGGTTTTCTAGAGAATTTTTTTTTGGAAAAAATACATTAAACCAAACAAAATTATGATGATTCACAGGTGTGGGCGAAGTATAACGAGTTTTTAAATTATTTTTAAAAGAAATATACTAACCCCTAATTATATAAATGTATAATCTAGAATTCTAATTATATTTAGAAGCCGAAAACATAAAAAATACAATTTTAGGAGTTCCTTTCGTATGAAATAAATTAAAAACCGCTTAACAAAATTAATACTTTTATTAAAATAAAATATAAAATCAATATCCGTCATATCACATTTCCCTCTAAACGTTTCCAGTTTTAATTAAACATATGATTTAAAACGTAAAATATCAATTTAATAACGATATTAATATTCCATTAACCTCTTGCATGAAGTAATTAATTTTAGTTATTTAATTTCACCATTACGAAGGGTAAAATATCCGATTGCATTTGAAGCTAAACATCATCCTTTCCCTTTGAACCAATCAAAGGATAATTCAAAGGGCATCAATAGTTGAACTGGAAATGCAATTCTAGTGTGTTCATTACATGCAATGTTTCTACTGGTTTCGCAGTCTTTACCATCTAATAACATTGATGAACGGATATGATTCGCAAGGACTCGCAGTGGATTTGCTTATCAGCAGTTCAAATATTATCTCAACACGAGATATTAAATCAACTTGTGTTTATTAGAGATGTATAATTAAATCCTAGATTTAGTTTACCCCGTTACCACCGGACTTTACCCCGTTACCACCGGACTTTACCCTCTATTCAATTGAGAGATTATATTTGTTCAGGTGAAATGTAAATAGGTGAATATCAGTTTCGTTTAATATGTTAAACAACTGACCTTTGTTTATTTAAACTTTAATAACTTGGAGAATTAATACATTTAAAAATTAAATACATAATATGTTTACTCTTCTTATTTATCATCCGTAACTAGTTTGCTTCATAAACTAAGTTTTTTCTCAAAAAAAAATTTATTAATTTTAAATGTATATGTTATTATTTATTATCATCTATATATATATATAAACTTAAAGTTTTGTCCTGTTAATTGGTCAAAATTAAAAATTTTATGGATACTTTTTCATTTTATACATTCCAAAAACCTAATCCGGCCTTAACTTTTTTCTTGTATGTATGTGGGTATGTGTGTCTGTCGCTCCAGTCCGACTTTATAGGCGCAAAATTGGCTTAACGAAACGGTGAGCGTAAACATGTTGCGCATATTGTAGGCTTAGTTTCATCAAAAATATTGAGTAGAACCAAAATTATTAACAATTTTATAAAAACAAATCCCAACAAAAACACTAGTGTAAAATAATAAGCCAAGTCTCGCGTGAAACGTTGTGATCTCATAGGTTTTGCCAAGTCTCCCACTGTCCGAGTAAGTTTAACTAGGTCTAATTTATCGAGTGCAAGTACATGTTGTTGGTCTATCCCTCTCTCTATTCTCTTTCCCAAATCACTCTTCACGTTTAACTTTAAAAACCTTTTCTGACTTGGCAAATACGCACCACAAACTTAAATCAAATAATAAATATTATTTTTTCATATGAGCGTCGCAGCACAAGGATACAAATTTGTATACGACACTGCATTTAATTTTAGCCTCTTTGTGGTGTGTATTTGCCAAGTCAGAAAATGTTTTTAAATTTAAATTAATGTGCGTGAACGCTTGGGCGGATAACGTTGTCCAACGAAATCAACCTGGGCATTGGTAAAATGAACATGTGTACCAAATTTCAACTAACTCGGTCATCTTTTACTCAAGTTATCAATAGATAACTTGAAGTCATCGGTAGATTGTGTGACGCCTGGTTTTGTGACTGTGATTTTGGTCGTTTTTTTCGGAATCACTCCCGGGCTCCAGAACGCGCCATAAGGGAACTTCGTTCCAAAACGAAAAGCATCTCCACAAAATTAATTTTCAATTTTCAAAGCTAGCTTTCGGCTTGTTGGCTATCATACGGAGTCCGTTTTTTGTCTCTCATGTGACTCCGCTTCGGTTTTTCCCTATATCTTTGACCGGCACTGCTGCGAAAGGCAGAAAGCTAGCTTTGAAAATAAAACAATTAATTTTGTGGAGAGGCTTTTAGTTTTTTTTTTATTATTCTACTAACTCCATTAATCTTACGGTTCTCATGTCACTGGTTTTCCTTCCATCAAATCAAACGTAAGTTACCGTCGCATGGGCCAACCTTCAGTTGGCGATGATCCTGCTGCAATTAGGAATTTTGCCTCCTTTTCTCTCAATCATCAATGATCCCAAATAATTGTGACTGCTTCACGCATAACAACTCAAGTACAGTACACGCCGCCTAATGCGATAACTTTGGGACCCAGAAAAAGTGATATCATAAACCGACTAACAATAATAAGCAAAATAGGTACCTAAGAGGAAGTAAAACTCAAAACAAAACAAAATTATAATCAAGACTGCGTGACTTTTTGTGCACACTAAGTGATGTGATGACACATTACAAAATAATAAAAAAAATATTTCATTTGCAATGTACATCTTTTTACACATTTATTTATTTTTATTTTTTAGGAAAATACAAAATAAATCTCTAGGGACAAAACTAATACATAAATATGTATGTATATAAATGTCTCATTCTTCGTTTAAAAATTAAACTTAATAACAAAACAAATCATCTTCAACCTTATGTAAATTTATGTTGGTGAAAGAATACGAATCATTGATCAACTAAAATATATTGAGTTCTGAGATCTGACTGCGGTCCTTCGTAGTAATTGGTGGTAAAGTTATGTTTGCTATCTGAAAACAAAAAAATGTTTACCAAAACACCAGTGCAGCAGCTCTAGTCGTTTCCCCGATAATTATTTAAAAAATTGAACGACCTTAACTTTGATCACAATAAACGAAATATTGATAACGATAAAAGGACATTTCTTAATGCATTGATATTGGGCGGGCCCTTTCTAAGCTATTTTGATCATCACACTAAGCAGATATAAAAAATTAACCGTGATTACATTAGGCGACGTCTACTGTATTTATTTCTTCTCTCCAGTTTTGACATTTTCATGTCTTGGCTATGGCACCGTTACACGTTACACGAGTAGGGAAGATATAGGAACAGGGAGTTAGGAAGATATTGGAGGTGATCAATCGAGTCTGCCCGCTCTTGGTATAGATTGGGTCTCCCTCTACCACGCTTGGTAGGGCCTACCCACCCCTCCCCTCCCGATCGGCTACCTGCCCCACGACTCACTCTCTTCGCTTCTCGCTAACGTTCCAGTGTCCCCCCCCCCCCCCCCCCCCGACTTCAACTTCTGTTCTACTGCTCCGATTTACATCGGACAAACGCCATAACCCTTAGAATTTTATTCCTAATAAACGTATACATACATAACATTTATTTTTTACAATATTATTTTTTATTTTTGTTAAACTATAATTTTTTGCATTTATTATAAAAATATGGGTGAAGAAGCTAAATGATTATTCTTAATAAACTGGAAAAGAAGAAAAGTACTTTCTTCGTACACTACATATGTTCGATTTAATTCCTAATTTACAAACGCCAAGAATCTGCACGCTCCAATTATTTGACATTTTCAGGTCTTTTATTGGGTACATAATATGAAAAGCGTTACCTAAAAACGACACCAAAAAGCGTTACATGAAAATGTCTCACTGCGTCTTGTAGATTCGTATGCAAGAGTTTATTTCTTCTCTTTTTGAAGTCAGCTAACTTGTTTTTTTTAACTTTAATCTTCAGTTTTATTCCTGAATGCCACCAAATATTCTTCTCACTAGTATAGCTCCTTTGTTACCATAAGTCCTTTTGAAAGAACTTAAGAGGGAAATCGAAGAACTTGAAAATTGAAACTTGAAAAACCGATTTTGAACTGACTCTGAAAATTGAAGAACTTACTAGTTCTTTTGTAAGAACATAAGAGAAAATCCATAGAAAATGTTATGTAGCCACCTTCAGAGTTTTGGCACAACAAATCCCACCTTCCTTACGTAGTCCTTGTCATATCTCAAAAGTTTCTTGATCAAAAGTTTCTTGACGGCTTCTCTTGCAAACTAACACAGTATTTTGAGTTTCGGAGATTTATCCTAACCAATCTAATAAGTTTTTAGTTAAAAGTTTCAAACAAATATTTTCATTAATCACTTTACTGACACTTTATCGATTTTATATTCGTTATAATATTTGGCGTATTTTAACCTTTTTTTTAATGTTAATATCTAAACTCTAATTAAAACAATTAAAAAGAAAATATTTCGAGTAAACTCTTTCAAAACTTCACAGTCAAGAGAAGAAAGGAGAGTTTTATTATTTAAAAACCCTAAAAGACGAAGAAGAAAAAAAAAAAATTTTTAAATATAGTTTTTTCATTTTTAAAAATTCACAATCAATTTTCCTTTTCAAATGTTTGATCTTTTACCACGTTAAAACTAGTCAAAAACAAAAATTGTTTTTGACTTATTCAGAGTAAAATTTTTAATTAAGTTAGTTTGCGTTAATTATTTCACGCAAAATTAACGTAGTTCGCCTTAATTTTTGCACTCATGTATAAAATTTCGATCCTACATTAGTTAAAAACTTAAAAAAGCAACTGAAAAGATAAAACAACTTTTCAAAAAGAAGTAACTGTTTTTGATAACCAAAACAACAATGCTTAAACGGATATACTTTTTTAAAAAATTCCCTTTTCTGACAAAGTTAAAATCCTTGAATATATTAAAAAACATTAAATAAAATTAACTCCTATAAAATCATTTTTTTTTGTACCTGTAGAAGAAATTTTTAGATAATTATGAAAAATGTAAAGGTGTTATAAAATTCATCAATTTATTAAATTTTGTTAGTATAATATTAATTCCACATCAAAGAAATTATTTTGTTTTTATACTTTATAATCTGAATATATTTTGATAAATGTGTATGCGTCTGAATTTAATATTCTTGTTAAGTAAGCTCTTTTATGAAAATTTAAGTTATAATTAATTTGTAACTCATATAATATTAGTATCAGTTTGATTAAAAAAATATCTGAAAATTTTGTATAGTTATATAGTTATCAAATGAGGATATCCCTACCGTCGATACTTACCTGATGTGAGGATCACTGGTCACCGGTTTCGGCTAAACGCCATCATCACCAGAGTCTCGTAGTATTCTTCGAGTCTACATGATCGAGGACTTCGACTCTGCTGATGATGGCGTTTAGCCAAACCGGTCCAGTGATCCTCAGATCAGGCTAGTATCTACGATAGGGATATTCTCATTCGATAACTTAAACTTGCGGCAATAATTTACAATTTGAATTATATAGTTACTTAAAAATACGAGCACAATTGATCAATATTTTATGGTTTATTAAAATAAAATTAATTTAATTATCAATACATTGATTTTGATAGTACTTTTTAGGGTTTTGTAGATTCTTCTCAAAACCCTTATGCCGAGGGTGATGTGTCCGTCTGTCCGTCGCTCTTTGGTTCATAGGGCCCGAACCGTTTAAGCTATAGAGCTGAAATTTGAAATACTGGTGTAACTTTTTGACCCAACCACAGGAAAAATATACAGAAGTTCAAAATTATATATGCGCATGCGCAATTCGCAAAAATGTTGTAAACTCAAAAATTTATATTTTTTTTAATTTTCGAGTGGGGTATCAAATGAAAGCTGCTGAAGAGTAGGACGCAAATATATATATGCTTTTGTAAATTTTGCATTCCTTATTGGGTAAAAAAATCAAAATATACCCAAAAAAAATTCCCCCCCCCCAACCACTATACTTCGGCTGGTCCTAAAATTTCGAAATAATTCATGCTAATGCCTTATTGTGGGGCGATGAAAATTCCGGGAGTTCATCCCGAATTTTAAAAAATTGCCAATTTTGGGCGCGAAAATTTGAAGTGCGCCAAAAAATTTTATTTTTTTAAAATTTTGAGTTGGGTATCATATGAAAGCTGGTGGAGAGTAGGATTCAAATATATATTTGCTTTTTTAAATTTTTCATTCTTTATTAATTTTATAAGTCAAAATATACCCCAAAAATTTCCCCCCTCCCCAACCACTATATAACGGGTGGTCCTAAAATTTCGAAATAATTCATGGTTATACCTTATGGTGAAGCGATGGAAATGGTCTGAAAAAATTAATTTTTCTAGTCGTTATTACCGATGAAAAACATTGTGACCCCCCGGGGGATCGAACCCGGACCCTTGAGATCGAAGAATAAAATCATAATTACATAACGGGCATGCTTAATCTTCTACAAAACCCTAAAAAGTACTTGGACGCAAGTACTTCCCTGTGATTTTTTATATAGTTTTTGATAAATAATTTTCTTAACTACGCATATACGTAATATTACTAATAGTTTATTAATTGATTATCTTAACTATGCTCTGACGTATAATATTACTACTAGTATATTATAGTTATGTATGAGCATACTTCAGATAATTAATTAATAACTATTAGTAAAATTTATCTTTTATTTATGCTTAGAACCGGGGAGCGTTCATGGCATTTTTCTGCATCTGTACTTCTTTACTCATATACGACCAAGGCAAAAACCTTAACCAACCCTCTCGATCTTGGGCTCATTTTGCTCCTCTCACCGTCCCCTAATCGAGGGCATATCGATGGCACGGTTTAGATTCGGTAGTGGCGAGATCCCATTTACAGAGATTTATCCTTTTATAGGTTAAAGATTCATAGATAACATTATTAATAGTTCATTTAATAATTTGATCATACGTAATATTACTCAATAGTTTGTCGATTTGTTATTCTATAGACTGTTTATGTTGGCTTCTTTTTTCTCAATCTTTCATCTCTTCTTGTATTTATCTCGGTACGGTACTCAACTCGCACGAAAACGTGTGGTTTTACTACCCTCGCTGTCGTTCGGGTGCAAACTCCGTACTCGCATCTAAAGTGCTATTTTCCGCACTAGACGCGTAATGTACTATTACCTTCAAACATTCCGTACATTGTATGTCTATTTAGGTAAAGTTGTCCTTTTTTTTTTATCCATACCTTTTACTCCTTTTAAAGACTTTATTTTAACTTCTATAATTATTAAATTTTTAGAGATTGAGGTCTCCTCTCTGATGGCCTTTAAGCTCAAGTAATAAGCTCCTTTTTTTCGAAGCATTCACTCCTGCACCCTAACACCCCCCAAAAAAAGAACCAAGAAAACTTTGCTATCACTTTAGAAAAAAGTTTTTCTGCTTCTTACTTTCTTAATATTTTACCCACCTGAAGAAATTCTTCTTTTGGAACCGAATTTTTTAGTTCTTTTTTTTGCTTTTGTTTTCGTTTTAGCTTGATCGGTTTCAATCTTTGCCTTCCCCCACCTTTTCTTCACTCAATCATGCAACTCATTCCTTTTTCTTCTATTCTTTTGCTTTAGTTGCTTTAATTTTCTTAACTTTTCCAAGACAAAAGTTACTTTTTTATTATAAAAAAACACAATTATAAAGGAGTTTTTTTTTAATTTAAACAATTTTTTACACTTTATTCATGATTATTTTTCTCTTCTTTTTTTGACGTCTCATTCTTTGTCTTCGGAATATAAAAGAAATCGTTATTTTTATTTATTTATTTTCAGTGGTAATTTTTAATGGTGGTATTTTTAAAAATATAAACGTCCTTATTGTAGGAAATCGTTTGAAGAATGAATTAATTTATGAAAGTTTTTATTGTTTAATTTTTTAAACTAAAAATAAATAAATACATATTAAATACATTCTAAATTACGATAAAAAAAAATTCGAGTGGTGTCGCGGGACACCCGGTAGGAACGAAGTTCTTTACATTTTTATTAAATATAAAATCACACTGCTAAGTACGTATACGTTGCTTACTACTCGTTCCAATAAATATTTTTGACTCAATTAGAAAATTATTATTAGTAAAATTATTACATAAAACTTATTACAAAAATCCTTTGATCCGCTTATGAGCAAAATTATTTTATTACATTAATTTATACTTATATATTTACAGTTTTACTGGTTAATAATTTAACATAGTTGACACTGTTAATTTCTGACGATTCTCTTGGTGCACTTTCCATTTTAAATAATATCCGAATACTTTTCTCAATAATAGAAACAATAATTGAAAAAAAGCTTTGTTTTGTGGATAAATTGCGAGTTTGACAGGAAGAAGGAGTAAGAGAGAGAGAGTATAGTGAGAGAGAGATGGAAAAATAGAAGAGTTGGGATTGCGCACGAAAGAATACCAAACGAATTATAGTAGAGGGGGAATCAGTCTACATTCTTAATATTCCACCTATATTAACTACAAACCTCATACTTCCGCCATCAACTTTTAAAAATTGTAAAATATATCACGTCACTGTAAAATAAATGCTGCTTGTATCAGTAGGACGGGCGTTTTTTCCCGTCCTAAAATTCCAATTTTAAATTTGAAGCTTACGTTTACGCGAACGTTGCGCGTGAACGCTTGGGCGGATAACGTTGCCCAACGAACCGGTCCTGGGCATTGGTAAAATGAACATGTGTACCAAATTTCAACTAAGTCGGTCAACTTTTACACGAGTTATCGTCATCTGTAGATTTCGTGACGCTTTTAGCGTGACGGTGATTTTGTGACGGTGATTTTGGTCGTTTTTTTCGGATTCACACCCGGGCTACAGAACGTGCCATAAGGAACTTCGTTCCAATAAATGCCAAAATAGTCTACCAATTAAGGTGGCACTTAGCTTCCTCGCAACCTATCGTGTTCCATTATGATCTAATTTATTCAAAACTCTCTTTTTAAATCTTTTAGAATGTTATTTACATGAATAAAAAAAAAAAAATAAAAAAAAAAAAAAATTGAAATAAATAAAATTATTAAAAAAGTATCAAATAGATATAAGTAGTTAATGTGCACAAAATGTTGAAACTCATATGGGGCCAAAAATGGGGTAGGTTTGACGTACCATCCAAAGTTCTGAAATATGAGATAAGTAATTTTAAATATGTCGAAAGACAGACAGACAGGCACGGAATTAAAATTGTTCTCTGATGTATGAAACAGAGTTCTGTCTTGGAATTTTTGAATTTGGAGACTACAATATTCGTTCTTCAGAACGATCACGGTAAGCTCGGAAGTAAAAGTTGTTTCATTTTTCAACTTAAAAAAGTTGGAAAGAGGAGGAAATCTTCTCTCACTAATGTGAGTTGCTAATAATTTAGCAACTGTCCTGCATTAACTCACCTTGGATGGAAAATCTTTGGCTGAACTTATTTGGCTAACTATTCTTTTGAAGAATTTCTACTGAAGAACTAAGGTTACTTCCAGTAAGCCAGGTACTCTGTTCCTATGGGTCTGCCATTCTCCTTAAAGGATAGGGTACTATAAGAAGATTGACTAAACCATTTCTGCCCTTAGACCGAAATGTAAAGTCGTACTGCTTAGGGCAAGTAATAACTTTACTTGCAGCATTCCCCCTCTCCCATTCCCTAAATAACAAAAAACATTACAACCATGGATTATAATTAAGAGATTAAATGGTGGGATGGCGAAAACAGCGGTTTTGAGGTGTAATCTGTTGGGATTCCGACCGGATACCGTCTGAATGTTTTTATTTATGTTTTTGTATTTTGATTTACGATTGTCAACGTTCAAATTATAAGTCAGTTGAGTTTAAGAAATTAAGACTTGCGTTACTATTGAATAGAACCAATAGCATATAACATTATAGGTTATGGGCCCAGCACGCTTCCACTGCGCGTAATTAGATGTGCCAATATTCGATTTTAATGTTTACGTATATTTTCTGTTACAGGTATGTGAGCTGATGTCTAAGTACGTTTTCTAAAATGTTGGCAGTGGTATGATATTTTTTTCATTTCTTTATTATATCAAAGTTAGCAATTGAGCAGAATCAGTCTTAGAATGCCTTGCGATGAATTTGTTTGTAAATCCCAGAAGGGTGAGCCATGTTTCACACTGCTGATCACATTGTATAGATGTGTTAAGTGGTCGATATCCTTCTTTGTATTAATTTATTTCACACAGAGGAAAACAATGATAACGATTCACATCTGTTGATGTTCGAACAAAGTAGGAAGTTTTAGAAATCCAGACCTGAGTTCGTCGGACAAGGAAGTCTTTAAACAACATTTATCCATATTTAGAGTTCAGAATTTTCGAACCGAATAAAACCATTGTATGAAAATGCTATCGAATAGAAGAGAAGAGGATTCTCAGTTGAATTAATCTTCTACTCAACACATTTTGTCTTGTCCTCTATTATTATGTTTAATCCTATTAAATTTCTCCATGACGAAGGTTTAATTTAACTCGACCAAAACAGTAGACAATCATTTTCGTAATCTGTTTGTTTATAGATTTTACTTATAAGTCGTATTATTTTGGTTCAATCAAATGAAACTTTGTTTAATAATTATTTAATATCCAATGGCAAAGTATTGTCTACGCTGTGTTTGTGTTTGTGCATGTAATATGCATATATATATATATATATATATATATATATATATATATATATATATATATATATATATATATATATATATATATATATATATAATTATGAACTGAATAAAAATACTGCTGTTTTATTTTTAAAGTCGTTTCGTGAACTGAAGGTTGCTCAATAAATAAATCATTTGCCTTTTTCATCGTTTCACAAAATACTTGTCGCCTTTATCACATTTTTATTTTCTTATATACGGAATATATGTTCACCTATATTAAAAAAAGAGGGAAAGTATTATGATGGCGCAAATATTTTATTTTGTTTTTGAGATGTTAATGGATTTACACGTTTATATATATATAAACGTGTAAATCCATTAACATCTCAATATATATATATATATATATATATATATATATATATATATATATATATATATATATATATATATATATATATATATATATATACAAATACAAGTACATTATATCTATACAATATGTAATTTAAATAATCATATAAATTAGTTAATATAGAACAATTAAGATAATTTAATTAATTATTGATATTTTTTATATTAAATTAATTTTTTAACTCCCTTATCCCCATTTGTTATTTTTACATATTAAATATCAAGGTACTAATTAAATGAATCACGAGTTTGAATTGTACCCATGTCAAAAACACAAGAATCGAATAAACTCATTACGAAAGAAAAAAAAGAAGTTCTGACATTTTTTGTTTGCAACAAATTATTACGATTTATTTTACATTAACTCCCTCTTTATAAATTAAAGCATTAAATGTTTTACATTTATTTTTAGGATTTCGTAAATTATCCCTCGAAACCCCTATGCCGAGGGTGAAGTGTCTGTCTGTCAGTCAACTTTGGTTCATATCTCCCGGAACCGTTCAAGCTAGAGAGTTGAAATTTAAAACACTAGCGAAACTTTTAGACCTACACGCGTGCGCAATTCACCCAAATGTGATAAGCTCAATATTTATTTTATTCTTTTTAATATTAGAGTGAGCCATCAAATGAAAGCTACTAATAAAACATAAGAGGCGAGAAACTAGGTTCCACTCTTTGGCAGACTGTTGCATTCCTATATAATTCGAAAAGATAACAATTTACAAATGAAACGTTTTGTGAAGCTTTGTACTTTAAGATTTATTAACAAAAAGTTACATTTTTGTTTTATAATGCTACTTTTGTTAAAGCACAATAGGAACATGTGAAAAAGTCACGATGAAGAACTGCATTCAATGCTAACCTTAAAGGCGGAAATACACATGCTAGTAAAAAAGCATGCCAGTGGCGAGTTACTAGCACGTTAGTAGCTGGCATGCTGCAGACGCTGTGTACATTTGCCAGTGAAACAGCATGCTAGTATCATCTGGATGATCGGTCTTGTGCCAGCTACTAGCACATGACAATACACATTCCAGTCACAGTTCTAGTTTTGAAACAGGCAATCGTTTCTTGCCTTCTTTTAGCCGGAATAAATGATTAAATAATTGTATTTGATTTAATTAATTTTGATAGTTTTATTAATTGTTTCAATGTACCTTATGAATGTATCGGTGCAGAATGAAATTAACCAGATTGTTCTGTTACTTGCAAAGAACTGTGTTTTAAAACATTTGAAAAATAATAAAGACACGAAGAGTGTGGGTAAAGATTGGATAGCTAGAAGGGAATTAGGTACATGGAGCGAGTCACTGGCTACTAAATGAAATGCGGTACGGGGACGTCAATGGTTTTAGGAATCAATTGCGAATGCTTCCGGAGAAAGTAGATGAGTTGTTGTCAGATACCCGCGAAAGGAAGGGACGCAACTGAAGACTGAAGGGCTGAGGGAGACTCGTGCTAACTACTAGCAAACTTGCGCTGGCAGGCCTGTTTACACGTGCCGTATCAGTTCCCCCTCCCCTCAACTTGTGCCACTGGCAAGACAAAAATCAAACTTCGTGCGATTTACTCGCATGCTTTTTACTCGCATGCTATTTGATGCATACACATGCCAGTAGCTCTCCTCTGCGAGCTCCTCGTATGTTTTTGTGCGAGTAACTAGCATGTGTATTTCCGCCTTAAAGCCTTGTCCAGATTGCCGAACCGAACAGAGGAAACGAGCCGAGCATTATTCTCTGCGCATGCCCAGTCTGAGATGCGCAGACTGCCGAACCGTGTCCAGACTGCCGAACCGTGTCCAGACTGCCGAACCGTGTCCAGACTGCCGAACCGAACAGAGGAAACGAGCCGAACATTGGTCTCTGCGCATGCTCAGTACAAAGTACGCCTGCGCCTGCGCATCTCAGACTGGGCATGCGCAGAGACCAATGTTCGGCTCGTTTCCTCTGTTCGGTTCGGCAGTCTGGACACGGTTTAAGAGCAATCTGTTGTATACAACTGGAACTAAACGCTATCGTGTAAATAATTTCTTCGTCTATTGTTTTCCAATTGGTAGTTGATTCAGGTTTTATGGCTACAATTATTTTGTTATTCCATATTTTATCATAATTCACTGTACAAACAATTCCTTCTTCGTGAGGAAGGAATTGTTTGTCTCCCGCTCTTTAAAATTAAATTTCTTTGGTTATCAATACCTCGGAAACATAGATTTGTAGATACAGTAGTTTAGGCAGCACGTGTTTGCACAGGGTCTCAGGAGACTTTAAAACGTGGAAATCCATCAACATCTCAAAAACAAATATTTGCGCCATCATAATACTTTCCCTCTCTTTATGATATATTGTGAACATATATTCCATATATAACAAAATAATGTGATAAAGGCGACAATATATATATATATATATATATATATATATATATATATATATATATATATATATATATATATATATATATATATATATATATATATATATATATATATATATATATTACATTTTGCACTCTCATTTTTTATATTAGTAATATAAATGAATTTAATTAATTGATCAATTACAAATAATGTTGTTCTTATTCGTGTCTCTTTTTTACTGAATAGTATTTTCTTTCTTTTCTTGAGCTCTAAGCGCGTTTGACCTTTTGTCTTGAAAAAATTCGATTTATAATATTTTAATATGGTTGAAATGGTTATGCAAAAGAATCTAAATGAATAGCATATCCTGAGATAATATCCTTTTTGATAGTTTCGTAAGGTGAATGCCTCACACTAGAACGAAGTAATAAAGGTGTACTAAACGTCGCGTCTCTGTTTGTGAATTTAAAATTTTCATAACTCGGAGAAGAATTTCTAAACTAAAATCAATAGAAAACGAAAAACAATTTTTTTTTTGTTATACACGGAAAAGTAGGGTTGAGATATCGAATGAATATATCGATAATTTCAATATATATCGACATCGAGTGGACCAACATCGGATGTTAGCCAAAATATCGATATCTTTGATTTATCGGATATATTGAAATATTGACGTTGGAATTAAGAAAAACCTCCAATCCAACCCAATGACCAAAAAAAATAACACAAAACGTGATCGAGCTTTTTCTGTCTTCTGGGAGGGTTTATGTTCTTCTTTTCGATGTTTCTTGAGGAAAATATTGATGTTTTCGATGTATCGAATAACCAACATTTATGGTCCGATATATCGATATTTTCCATATATCTACATCGATGTACCAACTCTACAGCAAACTATTATAGTTTTTAACAAAAATATTTTTTTTAAATAAAGAATTTGTTCATGATACAAAAATGTATTCCACACATTTCTAGGGAAAAATGAATCCTGATGAAAATATGCAAAACTTAAATAAACCAAGTGTACTACTACACTACCGTAAGTTCTCAAACTGCAGTATTGCTTCTATCGGTGTTAAAGAGAACGTAGTCAATCCCTTAGGTAGGTGGATGTCTAAGGCTTGTACGGTTGAAAGGGTTCGCTGCAAGACCCGAGGTAAAGGGTTGGACTATGAACCAGATACGAAGATAATACAAAATTATGCAAATATGTCTTGGTAGTAGGTTCGGACATAGTCTAGGTTTGAATACAAACATGGAGTTGTCTTCTAAGTCCTGTATATTGCTAAGTCCTGTAGGTCTAGGGAACTAAAGCTCCGCCAAGGCAAAACCCTTCTACATCAAGATGAACCCCTTCTGACGTAGACTTATGCTAAACAGAGCTACCGGGTCTTGAGCTCCTTTACTAGCCAAGACAAGGCAATATGAAATATACATATTTATTTGGACCCTTCAACAAATATAATAAAAATATATTTTCTCTATCTCACTCTACATCTTCCGTTCTCGTTTGTTGACCTTGAACAAACTTACTTTAAGTAGGACGAGGCTTGAAGGGATATTGGAATATAAACTTAGTATACAAGACAAAAAAAGGGATCGTTCAAATAAACATGATAAAGCTACTGAATAACCGATGTTATGGAATCAACTGTCTTATTTCCTCTATTATTTTAAATGTATTATTGAAACTATAATATATTCACATTTTGTTCTGAAGATAAATTATTACATGCATTTGACGGTTAAGTTCATTGTCGCCTCATTAATGTAATGTTAAAGAGAAAGGGATAAACACTGATTAAAATTGGTTTCGGGTCCGGAAATCGAACAAGATCTCTGAATTTTCTATATGGTTTGTCTCCCAGATCTGTCTTTCTACCTGCTCAAGCACCATTGAACACATGAGGCTGATTCATAAGTTAAAGTCTGGAAGCATCTGAAGACACCCCCCCCCCCCAAGTTCTTGGATTAGAAGCTTGTCCCTTGTCCCTTCAGTGCTATTGGCAAACCTGCTCTCCCAGGATTTTCCCTCCAATTTATGAAGAATCAAAAGAAAAGCAAGTGTGAGTTTAGCCCTCTTTAGGTGTAGTGGCCATTTTAGATGCTTAAGCTAAGCATTTATTTTTTTAAAGGGTATTAGGTATAACTAGATTCACCTATCCTTGGATCTTAGGATCACCATTTCTACAATGGCAGTCAGGAAAATGCACTTCATTTTAACTCTTAGACTTCAGACTCTGCTACCAACCACAGGAGCCACAAGGTATATAGGAAAAGTATCGTTTTCACCCAAATTTTGGGGGGGGGGGGGGGTTTCAACGGAATTATCCGTTTTGGGTGTTTTTAAGTAGGTACCTAATCCTGAGTGGTTTTTAGCATGACGTCTGTATGTATGTATGTTTGTATGTGTGTATGTTATCATCGTAGCGCCCAAGGTATTTAACCTAGAGAGTTGAAACTTGGTACAAAATCCAGTCCTTACACGTAGTTGTGTTGCCCGGAAAATTAACATTTTCCGCCATCTAGAACCCAGATCGTTGAGTCAGCAAAACTTGATAAAATAGTAAAAAATCTAAAACTAGTCCGCTCGAGTTGAAATGTGGCACGAATGTACCTCTCGTCATGACAAACATATCCACCAAATTTCATTTTGATATTGGCCGACATTTTGAAGTCATCAATTTTTGAATTTTGAAACTTTGACGGTTAATAATACTGAAAGTATAAATAGGTTTTTGACATATAGCACATCGTTGGAACCGGAAAAAAATTAAGGAACAAATATAAAAAAAACCCGATGAAATTCTATTAATTAGCTTAGGAGTTATATAAGCGAATATAATTATTTATTAGTGCGATAATTTTGATGACGTCAAAGTTTGTTTACATCTGTCAAAATTCAAATAATTAAATAAAATATATTAAAAATAATGTTTGTTTTTTTAAATATTATAGTAAAAAAATCAATCAGTTCAAAATTGTCACCCATCCATGTACTGACCACGTCCAATGCTGTTTCCTCCTGCTGCGATGCAGCAGGAGAGGCCACTTTAGTGGCCTCTAAAGTGAGGAAAAGTTCCTAAGTATATAGGCTGTACCCGATTTTTTAAACATTGATTTATAGTATTCATCATAACACATTGTTTTCGGGTTGTATTAAATTAACTTTTATCTACGATTGATAAGAAATATAAACATTATATCTCTGTTTAGATGCGTTGAAAGTGATTTTTTACGTACTTGTATTTATTGCGCATGCGCGTCTCATAGTTCTGAAGAATTCATCTTCTTTACCACACTAGTGCGGTAAAGAAGAGGAATTCTTCAGCTTTACTCACGATCAGCTAGTTTGTTTACATTTAACAAAAATAATTTGCTGTTCTTTTATTAAAGTAGCTGTTTATATCGAGTTTTTAGTGAAAAACAATGAGTGAATTAAGTGATTATGACGAAAATGTGGAGAATAATACTCCTCCAGAAATAATTAATTCGGCAAAAAATACAACTCAAGAATTAATGCCATCTTTATCAAGAGAGAGATACGAACTTACATACAGCAAGTTTTTTTTCTGTATTTATAATTAAATCTAACAATCGTAGATAAAGTACGGTACGCAACTCGAGCGAAAACGGCATTTTGCATTGCTCGTGTGGTTTTACAACCCTCGCTGTCGCTCGGGTGCAAACTCCACACTCGCATGCAAAATGCTACTTTCCGCACTCGACGCGTAATGTACTATTATTACAACTTTTAACTTGATTACCCATTGATCAGTAATCTTGATATTTTTACTGTGTATTTAATAATTAATTTTAAATTATAATTAATTTTTTTTTTTTTGTAACAGTATGAATAAATTTATGAGGACGACTAAATCAGAACATATTTGTTACTCTTACCACAAAATTCGGAAATAAACTCTTCCTGTTCAGTTATTAGATCGTAAAACGGTTCTTGTGAGGATTTTTATTACATTATTTCAGCGATAAAAAGAAAGGAAGAAATAAATGTTAATAAAAACGATAAGTGAACTCTAATTTTAATGTAAATGAAAAAAGAAAGGTAATAAGGATATCATAAGGTTACATATTGTGGGTTATATTGCAAGGTTATAATAACCGGAGTCTGCATTATAGCCCGTGTTGGGTTATACCTCGTAAAAATAACGGTAGGTAATATAAACGCCACACAGTATAATATTAAGATACAAACTCTATACATGAAACGATATTATATTTTACCAAGAACAATTTTTATATTATAATATTCTTTTTAAGGTTAATATTCTTGAAAATAAATTTATTTTATTTCATAAGTGTAATAGTTTTTACCAAAATAAGGTTATTTTTTAGTAGTTGTTTTTAAAAAACGCATCACTTTAGATTGCTTTTGATTTTTTTTTTTCTTTTGAAGTGAATTATGTTAGTTATTATGCATTTATAATAATGTTTAAATTTTAAGAATTTATAATAAAGGGGCCCACACACTTACAGTTTAACTGCAGGCCGTTATCGTATACGATTATCGTAAGGCCAAAATCTCAGACCACCACACATTACCCGTCCACCGCCTGCAGGCAATCGAAAAGAACTACAGATCTGTGCCTGTATGCACCATACACTGTGCGATGAATGCCTGCAGGCCGATAACTGTCGATTTTTAACTGCAGTCTGACGAAGGTAAATAAACAAAATAAATACGAATCACTCTACACGCCTGTAGGCCGACTGATAGTGTAGGGCGACATTGATCTTGAGGCACAGGCCGGACAGTCCACGGACTGTCATCTCTCCTTCCATCCGATCCTTGCCTCTACCCTCCACACACCTACAGTCCACCTCCGACTGCAGTCCGTCATCTTAAGGAAAACTGACGAGTGTGTGGCCAAGCTCCGTGGACGGACAGATCGTTATCTTCAGTTAAACTGTTAGTGTGTGGGCCGCTTAATGTTTACATACTAAGGATTTATAATTTTATTTACTTGTGCCTAAAGTCTTTAATTTTACACACAATTTATCTAATAAAAAGGTCACACAGTATTGTTTAATACCTATTGATAGTGATTTTTTAAATGCCAAAAAGCCTCTGATATTCTCAAAACTCATAAACAAACTTCTGATAAAATATTTTTTGCCAGTGTAGCGGACTAAATACATCGAAAAGAACATAATAATAAAAAAGCGTATTTTGTCAAAAAAAAAAAAATATATATATATAAATAAATAAATAGGTAAAATAGAAATTTCAAGAAACTGGTATCTTTACTTTTGGTGGAAGAAAGTTGGATTTTTTCAGATTTTTTGCACTTTACATAAGTGAGGTAAGGGGGGGGGGGGGGGGGGCACTTTTACACTAATTCAAACTCGCCTACGCTCGCCCTATCAAAGCTTATAACCAAAAAATGATATATTTTTTGTAATCTGCTTGACGTACCCTTTCATATAATACCCCACACGATCTCCTAAAAGAAGTATTATTTTTTAAAAGTTTTTCACCCTAATTTGTTTTTGAAAAATAATGTTTTTTAAGTAGCTACATTTTTAAAATGTATGGGTAGGTACTATATTATACATATATGCCAAATTTCAAAGTGATCGGACAAAAGGTGTGGCCGTGAGAGCAGGCGAGTTTGATGAAATCCTGCACAATTGCCTTTAAAGCAATAGGGGGCTCGCTGTCTACATGAGTCCCTTTAAATTGTTAGCTCGTCGAATAATTACAACCTAATAATGTAAACCCCTCTTTACACTCAGTTAAGTGTGAGTAATATTTTCTCGGATGCTTCTTCATAAATCTTTTAAACCGTTGCCTTCCCATCATTCAGCGGTGAATGAGGGTATTTCACTTCAGGAAGCTTCGTGTTTACCCAGCAACGTCGTATAAATGGGTTCCTGCTTGTGTGAAGCGATGACTATCTATATATCCAAGTTTGATGAAATCCTGCACAACTGCGCCTTTAAAACAAAAGAAGGCTCGCTGTCTTAATGAGTTTTAAAAATTGTAGGCTCGTCGAATAATTACGGCCTAATGTGTGAACCCCTCTTTACACCCAGTTAAGTGTGAGAGTCGTATTTTCTCGAATGCTTCTTCATAAATCTTTTAAACCGTAGTCTTCCCATCATTTAGCGGTAAATGAGGGTATTTCACTTCAGGAAGTATTCTTGGTTAGTATGTTTATAAAATATATACTCTACGGCCCTTTGTCCGAGCCCTAAATTTTTTAACCTATCTCTGGAAAGTAAGGTCGCGTGGCTCTTTTAATAGCATAAATCCTTCTTCTTGTCTACTGGAGGAACTAAATCTTTGAAGAGTTCTTTTAGGGACTGATATAATAAAGTTAGGCGGCTTTCACACCGAAGTAGCAAGTCGCAGGATGCATGCGTCCTGGTAACACCAGATTATCTAAGGAGTCGAGGTAATTTAACGAACCTACACACCGAAGATGCATGTGCGCCGAGAAAGCAAGTGACTTAAAATGCTGTGTTAACAACCTAATGAACATCGGACCCGTGTAGAGACGCAATTATATTGAGGTGTTAAATCTTACTTAATTTAATTTTAATAAAAACCTAACGAATAAATTTTTATGATAATAGCTAGAAGTATCTCCTTCATATTTTGTTGTATAGACCTTCGATATGTACACTACTCCATCGTCATATCGGTATATTTCATCTAAAAGGTATTAATTTAAATTAGTAGGGTAACAATAGTTTACTCGACAATCATATTCTATTCCACATAATGTAAGACTAACCGTAAAATTTTGTAAATTATATTTTTATATATCTGAGAAAGAATAATACTAATAAATGTAATTTATATTTATCCATCTCACATTGATATGTAAAGATTATAATTTCTGTCATACGTAGACAAAATAAATTTTATGATTATATTTTTTATACTATAACAACATCACAAGATTGCATTCTTTATTGAAATTGTCATTCGAGAAGAAAAGGTTGTAGAGAAAATAAACTGGGGGGGAAACTATTTTACTTGAATAGAAAATTTTTGCGCGAAGAAATTCGTGCTGAATCGGTTATGCTTCTTTTTTTTCTTCTTTTTGCTTTGTTATGTCGGCTTTTACCACTTTCTGAGTGAATGAGAATGTTTTTAGGGGATGGGGAGGAAGAAGAAGTTGGAAAAAAAAAGGTAAGAATAGATGTGAGTGGTGGTTTAAAGGGTTTTGTGGCTTGTATTGGAAAGGAAGCAAAAGAAAAAAAAGCTATAAGACTGAATTTTCTTGGTTTTGGAAAAGTCTCCTAAGATTTTAGTTTGGGAAAAGCCAGTTGGTTTGGCTGGGTGGCTTGGTCACGTCCGATAGCTTGCAGGCTACGTGATTTGGCTTGGACTATAGAGGGGTCCTTCTTCGCATCTCTCTTGCCTTTAAGATTTCTCCAAAAGGCAAAAACACCCCCTCCTCCCTACGTCTCCTCCAATAGCTCCTTCTGTTCCAAAAACTTGGCTGTTATTGTAAAGTTTTTGGCTCAATATTAGGTACATTCAGATTGAGTTCGTCTTTTTGTGTCCTTTTTCTCTCTCTTCTCTGTACAAACACATTTCTTTCTAGTCTGTATAGAAAATATGGAGTAAGAAAAGTTTTTTTTTTTCTATATCTATATATATATTCTTTATTTTTTTGATGAAAAACGTGAAGGAAAGAAAAATGAAGATAATCTATATTTTCTCCATATTTTACTTCAAGTAATACGAAGCTCTCTTCTTTTCTTATTCTTTACTTTTTAACAATTTCTACGAAATATATAACTTAAAATAAAATATAAAAATAAATAATAATAACCAAATATAAAAAATATATAAAACCAACGCATTTGCGATTACACCCAAAAGCAAGCAAATATATATATATATATATATATATATATATATATATATATATATATATATATATATATATATATATATATATATATATATATATATATATATATATATATATATTGGTGTTAATTGATTGCTGATAACATTAGTTGATTTCAAATTCAGTGTCTAAGATCTCTCTGTTACTATATATAGTTGTATATCCTAAGAGCTTTTTCAAACCAAGAAGGGGACAGTTGTCATATAATTTCTTATTTGGATCCGAAGTGTGGGGGGTTGCAGTTGGAGGAGATAAACAGAATGGAACTTCCGCTGCTATCCAGCTTGGACTTTTTCCTCCTAGCATTTTGTCGAATGTCTCTCGTGGGACAAATAAAAAGGTGAAATCTAGTTATCTTCTCTGACCGAAGAGGCCTAGAAGCACTGATGAGTACTGTGGGGGGTCATCTGCTTCCTACCGAAAACAGATAATTGAATTTGGAAACGGATTGGACAGGAAAAAGAGACATCAGTTGCCGTGGAAACGTGGGCGTTGTCGAGTTAGGGTGTGCTTTGTTCTTTGTTCTTAAAATTCGCCCTTCTATCGTTTTCTATTTCAGGTAGGAACATATGTTGCTTTTTAAGTTTGCTAGGAAACTAATAATAATTATGATATTATAGTAATATGGACTCATGTAATATTTTTCGCAGCGAGCCGTTTAGCCGGTGATTTCGAAATCTTTTGTAGACAGTGTTCTTCTTCTTGTTTTGAAGGTGGAGTGTGCACAATTTTATCACAATCAGAGTAAAACTATAGATTTGTATAATAAACTAACAAACAGACACTCTTCTTTGTATATTTATTTATCAATCAGAAATTTGGAGTTGACTATAATCCATGCTTAAGATTAAAATTAATAATATTGTTATGATCGAGGTATGGAGAGGCAGAGATAATATTTTGAAATGTTTTCTAAAATTCGTTTTTAATTTGGTTAGTTCATTTAAATGAAGTTTCTTAATAATTCAAGCTAAGCTTCTAAATGATTTTATTAGCCTTAAAGAGTACGACACAATATTAACTTTCCATTCTTATGCCTCTGTCTTTTATCTTTCGTTTACTTCATTCTCATTCTCATGAAGTAAACTTCGAATTCATTGTAGGTAAGAGTTAGGAGTCTCTCATTGTTATAACAAACATTGAAGATGTGTTAAGCACAATGTTGCCTGAAATTGAAGATCAAATACTAAATTACACGTTTATGCAAGATAGTGCCCCGTCCCATCGTTCCTTGCATACAATAAACAATTCAATACGTGCAAGAGTATTGCCCAGACTTCAGGCAACATTGTGCTTATCAATATTATAGATATGGAATTTAAATTAGAAGAATTTAGTTTTCAGACCCCGCAAACCCCATATCTCTATCTATTACAGATGCTGAGCTATAAGTGTTCAAAAAAGTGCGGTTTTTTCCCCACCCTGTATTTTGTACTGTAGATGCAATAGGAAATCATGTATCAATAGCATGTCATGCTATTGATAGTTTGATAAAAAAGTCCATTTCTACACCAATAAAAAAAAAAAAAAAAATGTTTCTCTGGGGAATTATCACGATAACGTTATCATTATCTCCACGAGAAAGAAATTTTATGAGTTCGGTCTTCTACAATATCTTCCTGTCTTTTATTCTGTATCAAAAGGTTTTTTTCAAATCTCGGACCGACCCGATATCATTCGTAATGCTTTAAAATTACTCAATACCTTTGGAGGAAAAAACAAGGGAAAACCATCATTAATTATAAGAGAAAACGATTACAGTAATCTTATCCTTTAGTTTTGAAAATCTTCATGGTGGGTTTTAAAGTTTTTGAGCTCTAGGACGAGAAAGCTTTTAAGTAGGAAGAGGGTAAGTTTTGCATATTATACGGGTAGGAAGGTTTGGGGGTTGTTTTCAGGAACTCCTGACGGTATGCCGGGATGTTTTCAAGAGAGAGGAGACCAAGTTAAAGAGACTATGGAGGTTTTCCAGAGAGGGAGGTGGATCCTCGTCGGTAAATCTCCTGTTGTAAAACAGAAGGATTTCCGAAAAGTTCTTAATCCGCTTAGAAGAGAGCCCTTCGCTATTTTAAACATCGATCCTTGTTGGAACGTGTCACCCTTCTGCCTCTGGTTAGGGGGTCTATCATTCTGTCCCTTGGTTTAAACGCTACGGTATTACCACATCATGGGCCATGGGAAGAAAAAAATGATAAAATTTTTACTTCCGGTTAAACCAAGAAAAACTTTTTCTTTTTTTTTTTTTCGTTATATTTTATAATTTATTTATTAGACTTTGAAAGTTGAAGGTAACAGACCTTATTGTATAAAACAACCTAATTTACAAGTTTCCAAGCCAAAGGTGTAACAACAATTTTTTAACCCTTTCATCGGATCTTATTATGTCAAATAAAAATGACACAAACAGCTAACTGAACTTGAATTTAGTTTTAGGTAAGATGTTGAGAATTATTTGTTCTTCTAAGATCTAGCAAAGAATCAAACCGTAAAACTTTGCATGCTATTTTAATAACTTTCATCGCGCAAATTGAAACGTATGCGTCGCAGGGCAGGGCAGCAGGTTTTTCAACCGCAGAAATAGTCGAAACCGTATGTATTGAGACGCAGAGCTGGGTAGGGTAGTGCTATGCCCCACGTGGCCTACCCGAAGCTGGTGGATCTTTTCTGTGGTTAAAAAAACTGTCCTCCCCTGCCGTGCGTCGCCTGTGTCTCAATGTTTGCCCGGCCTAAATTTCTACTTTTGCTATTTCGAATAAATGCTTGTAATAAAATTTCTGATTATACATTTTTATTTTAAATCAAATAGACTTAGTTGCGTTTATCGGAACTATAAGAATCAATATATTGTCAGATCTTAAGATTGCTGTTTATTTACTTACATTCATTAGAAACCTTTATCGTCAATGCCTGCCGCACTACTTGGTGTTATGGTTCATTGTGAACGGTAAAGGATGTAAGGTATTGGCACAGAGTATGTTTTTAAGCTAGCGTTATTGTTATTCACATTCTAATGCTAAATGAAATTAAGACCGCATCAGGAACTTTCAATGAAAGATACATAAGGTATGTATATCTTTTTTAGAACATAGTTGTTTAACTGATGCATTATTTTATATTATTTGAAAGACTACCATACCTATTACACTTCTCATAAAAGTTTTAGCAGTGTCGTTTTTGTAATATAAGTTAATTATGAATTTCGTGGCCGTTTTCAGCGACCGACTATTGTAATCTAACTTGGTGCGTAGACTTCCGCGGGTTGTTTCGTAAATAATTTCTTGGTTTTCCGATCAAATCCGCGTCACGAAGGGTTTGAACTCCGAAGTTTCGCTTTCAGTTCTGGAAGCTTCTTCAAAGGTGTAGTGCATCGTGACGTTAACTTAAAGCAACTATGTATAAGATATAAATTCTTGTGCTATATAGGGAAATGGACACTTAATGGTTGCATTTGCTGATTTTTTTATGTGTAACTTTTTATTGTCATGCCTGGAAAAAACAAGCGTTTTCTATATTTAATATATATATATATAATATATATATTCCCAAGGTGGTTAGATTACTATCTATATTTCCTAATCTAGAGTCATTGCTTGTCCCATGACTATACTTATATACAAAGTTAATCTATGCATTGTTACTAGACAAGTTCATATCTTTAATAAATGTATACCTTGTAATGAGTATAGATGACTATTAAAATACAGTAGAAGGTAGACAATATTACTAAATATATCGTTGTACTAGTTTAATGTTATGACGATTATTATATAGAAGTGTAGGTTCATGGAGTAAAAGGGTGCACAGTATCATAACGAAATGAGTTAAAACGGTTTTAGTTTAAGGATATTCCGTAGCCGGATAGGAGGGATATCCCAGTGTATAATCCTCTCCCCATACCACCAGTCCTTCCCAGAGGATATAGAATACATATATTTTAAGGTTGCGGTTTCGGGACGAAGGGTTCTCGTAGAGTAAAAGGGGGAAGGGGGTATGGTTTTGGCTAACAGTAAAGTAAGTAGGGCACTCGTGTACTTGGCCCTAACCCCTTCAGATATAACCTTCATTATGTTACGAGCTTTTTGGGAGGAAGCCTGAAACCTAGCTCCCTGGGACGGCAGATATATCAACCGGCTTTATGAGACAAGGAGTGTCTTGGGCCTCGCCTCGGGTTGTTTTATCATAAGTTCTAGCTTAGGCCTGTCTTACACTAACACTTTAGACTCGTCAGGACCTTTAATCAAATTAAAATGGAGTAGTTGTAAAGTGGTTCGTAAGTAGCGTGAATTTCAAAGTAGATAACGTGGTAATGCTTATTATCCAGTTGAATTAAATTTAAAAGGTTTTTTCAACCCTCGTAAAACATAGTTAATTGTAAGAGCTGAAAAATGAGAATTCGAGAGCTTTTAAGGAGGGAAGTATAACCACTGTGTGAGCAAGACATAGAATAACTTTGAATGAAGGTTATGTTTTCGAATTATAATTGTAATATTACTTATATTTATTAAATAACAAATTTAAAAAATAAAATATCACAGGGAATAAACTAAATAAATTAATAGAAATGTAAGAACACTACAAAAATTCTGGAACACGATAAAATTTCGTAATTAAAATAGTTTTAAATTGATTAATAGGTAGTTGTTTTTTTCTGAGGGTAATTTGTTCAAGCAATGCAAGCCCATGTTATCTTATAGTAACTGTGAAATAAAGCACTATTCCTTTTAAGAATTATTAATTTAATAATGACAGAATATACATAAAGTATAAATATGTAAAAAAAACATGGTGGGGAGAGGCAAAGTCGGTTGGTCTCTAACACTCCCACTATTTTTTTATTTATTTAAATTTTATTTATTTATTTATTTTTATTGATTTGTTTCATCAAGTATCTTGGCGTGCCTTGTAAGACCCCACACTCGACGAGGTACCCATTTCTTCTCTAAACTTTGTCAGTTTTGGTTGAGTTACTATAAGAGGTTATGGGCTCTTAAGAAAAACTCTTACGTCGGTCAAGTCGAGACTTCAATAGCAGGTATAATGACTTCTGATAACGAAACTAAATTTTTTTTCAATAAGTATAACCGTATAACTACGCAGTGGAAGCGTGCTGGGCCCATAACCTCTTATAGTAACTGTCAAGTATAGCACTATTCCTTTTTAAGAATTAATAATTTAATAATGACAGAATATACATAAAATATAAATATGTCAAAAATAAAACATGGTGGAGAAAGGCAAAGTCGGTCGGTCTCTAACATGTTATATGGTGAGTATTTGTGTAAATCGATTTTGCAGGGCGGCAAAACTAAGTTGTCTTTATTCCTTGAATTAAAGTGGTTGATGTCTGAAAATTTTAACAGTTTGAAAGGTTCTTTTAATACAAAGATTCAATATTCTGCAATAAATATTCTGGGAAAAGTTAAGATACTATATTGTTTGAAATAGTCTTAGAGGTCCTATTATTTAGATGGAAAATCGTCCTCATTATTCTCTTTTGCATTGTGAAAATTATTAAATCTAAATGTTTTTATAATATAATGTTAAAATATAGGCTAAATTTGAAGATATCTACTGAAGTATCAATTACCAATTCACTAATAAAGATCTAAAGGCCTAACTTTATATATATATATATATATATATATATATATATATATATATATATATATATATATATATATATATATATATATATATATATATATATATAACTTAAATATCAACTTAAAGAAGAATCCTGCACAAAAAGTTAATGTGCCTTTTTTTAAAAGTGGAGCAAAGAGGCTAAAAGGGAGGTGGGGGATTCCCTGGCTTTTTTTCTGTCCATAAGTTAAAGATGGTTGAGAGAAGGAAAGATGAGGAGGCCTAGCTATTTTTGCCCATTTACCTCATCCCCCCCCCCAAACCTTTTGCTACAGATTTAATATTCCTTTTATATAAAGGTGGCAGGGAGATTTTCCTAGCCCCATCTTAACATCTCACTTTAAGAAAAAAAAATCTTGGGTGGAAAGGGAGATAAGAAAAGCTTACTCTAATATAGATTGAATATATGAATTATGTAAGACTAGACCCTCCTCCGTTCTCAGGAAAAGCTTAGTTTTTTTTGGCTCTCCCTAACTTTCAAATGCTATGTGCAATCAGGGAATAGATGCAGGCCCATAAGGAACATTATATTCTTTTGAAAAATACAGGTAGAAAAATTTACACAAAATATTGTCTAACATTTGTAAGATATTTTATTTATTTATTTTTTTTACTGCAAGCTATGGTTGGAAATATTTTTTTGTTGTTTTTAAATATTTCCTTCTTCGACTATTTTTTACCCATATTATTTCAGAGGATTCTTTTCTTCTATTTATTTATTTATTTTTCATTTCAGAGTTAGATGTATTGTTCAAGCTATAAAAGAATTCTGTTTGGTATAACTCGCATTAACATTTTTCGTAGAACATAATTACATGGTAATTTTTTTCTATTGTTAGAGTAGATATCACCAAGGGGTGAGGGTTGTCCGGGAAATAATTGTTACAGATAAATAAAAGATAATATTATAAGTATGGTTATTTCAATAAATATAATAAATAATTATTGTTTAGCCTGACTATATTTGTTGAAAACCTTTGTGTTCGAAGTAGTATATTTAGTATTTATATTCAGAAGTTATAAAAATAAAAAATAAAAAAAATTTCAGAATTAGGTAAATATTATTCATCGCTTGGAAGTTTTTCTCTCGGTTTATCCCCCTCTCCCCTTGTTTCCTTCTATGTTTTTCCAATTTTATTTATTTTTTTTAGCCTCTTTTATTTTATTCCTGTTTTATAAACCTTTTCCCTTGACATTTTTATATTTTTCTTTGACTTTTTTTTTGGATTGAAGAGGGTGTAGAGAAAAAGAGTGGGAAAGCGTTGTTTTATCTTAACATTAAGAAAGACGCAAAATAAACATGGTTCGGAAAATCTCGGATTTTATTCCCCCATTCACTTTTTGTTTTTCTTACAAGTAGACTTTCATGAATGGAAATTTTCAGAGGCTGGGAAGGGGTGTGTTTATGTTGAATACTTGAAGTCTAAGATGCCTTTAGTTGAATAATTAGTTAAGTTTATATAGTGTATAGAAGAGAAATAAGAATATACAATTTGGATAATTCCTTTCTTATGAAGAGATACAATTAATTTACTAAGATCAAATAAATAAGCTTTTTATCACTTAAAATTGTATATTTAACAGAATAAGATTCTGTCACCAAGGGGTCTTCTAGTTTAATCTTTCTGTGGTGGAGCAACTCCTGTCCTTCTTTGTAGACCACCATAGCACACCCAACTTTTCCTTCTAAACGGCTGCCGTCTGTGTATATATTATAAACAGTTGAAATTCCTAGGGGTAGATTAATGTTTGTGGTTAATGCTGGATGCGGCCATTTTTCAGGGGAGAAAGGTTTTTCAACACGAGGATGGGTTAAATTAATTGGACAAGTCTTATACTGACTATAAATTTTCACCTTTTCTTCGATCAAAATCTCGATAGGAATTTTCATTGGTATAACACAAGCAGCATGGAAAGAGATCGTTCTGTAGCCTTTAATTATTCTTATAAGTATTTGACTCTGAATTCTTCTTAATTTAATTATATTATATTTTTTTGTCAACGCCTCATGCCACACAGGAGAGGCATAGGTTAAAATTGGAATAATAGCTCCTGAGTAAATAACTTCAAGAGCTTTGTATCCAAGCCCCCACCGAAGTTTTGCAGTTCTCGCTAACATATTTATTAGTTGACCTGCTTTTTTACAAATGTTACTAATGTGATTATTACAGGTGATTCGTTGGTCAATTAGTATACCTAGATACTTTAGTTCCTGTACAACATCTAGTTTAATACCATTAAGATAAACTATCACATCTTTTAGACGTCTTCTCCGGGTAACACGCATAACTTTCGATTTTTCAGGGTTGAACTGAAGGTTATTTTCCTATGACCAATTTTCTATTTTTAACAGACTTTCCTTTGCCGTTATTTCAATATCTAATTCTGTTTTCCCCGAAATTACTAATAACAGATCATCGGCGAAAGCGAAGATCTCAACATTATTTGTGTAAGCTAATTTTAACAGTGGATCATAAAGAACCGACCAAAAACCCGGTCCACAACAACTTCCCTGGGGGCAGCCTCTCTCTTGGATTTTAGTATAAGACGACGTTGATGTCTGGATTACAGCTTTCCTTTCTGAGAAATAACTTCTAGTAAGTTTATACAGGTTCGAAGGACACTGCTTATTCTTTAATTGACTTAAGATAGCTGGCCACCAAGCCGCGTCAAAAATTATATATATATATATATATATATATATATATATATATATATATATATATATATATATATATATATATATATATATATAATATATGTATATAATATATATATATATATATATATATATATATATATATATATATATATAATATATGTATATAATATATATATATATATATATATATATATATATATATATATATATATATATATATATATATATATATATATATATATATATATATATATATATATAAAACAACATAAATAATAAAAGTATTTACGTTATAGTAGTCTTAGATAGTACTTTTTAAGAAATGGAGAAGATTTTAACTAAAAATATTACTGATTCCAAGAACTCTGAGTTGATTTAAATAAATTTAAATTCTTTAGATGTCGGAGAACTAACTAAGTAACCGCAAATTGAAAATTTTAGAGCGAAGCTCCGTCTTCTTAACAAATTGCGGCAATTGAGCTGCTCTATTTAATAATGGAATTGAGAAAAGTGCTTAAACTATTTAGATTTTATAATACTACTCCCTTTTAACATTTCAAGAAGATTTAAATGAACAAAATTGTATATTTAAGCAAACATTAAATGTTTAATTTAACAATTAAATTCTTACATACTATTATTTTTGCCAGGAATAATCTTACTCCTTTTTTTTTTTTTTGGCATATAATCTATTCACAATGATTTAATACTGTTCAGCTTCGTTTCGATACCCTATATATTAAAAGTTTGTGTAAATGCTACAAACTAGCTTGTTCTAGTGTTTCATGAAGTTTGTTATAAAGTTAAGTTCAATTATATTGGGTCGAGTTCAAAAAGAAGTAAATTAATTTTAAGGCTTAACAGACAAGAAGACTTCCTAATGTTTAACTTGTGGCTGTAGTACTTTGCTCGAGCAAATTTGATGTAGATGTTTTTGATGTAGATTGGCTTGTTTTGATGTAGATTGGCTTGTTTTGATGTAGATTGGCTTGTTTTGATGTAGATTGGCTTGTTTTGATGTAGATTGGCTTGTTTTGATGTAGATTGGCTTGTTTTGATGTAGATTGGCTTGTTTTGATGTAGATTGGCTTGTTTTGATGTAGATTGGCTTGTTTTGATGTAGATTGGCTTGTTTTGATGTAGATTGGCTTGTTTTGATGTAGATTGGCAGGAATAAGTTCATTGGAGGGACAAATGATTGAGAATGGACACTTTTGTTCAGGAACTGTGTATTTGCTCTACTAGATGATTGATTATGCCCTTAATGGTATTTTGATTTGGCTGAGCATAGAGCAGGATAAATCTTAATCACATCTGTCTATTTTAAGATTGAGAAATAGTGTTTTCCTTTGGACAACGAATCCAGCTGCAGGTCTGTCTTAGAAAGAACCATTGTCATCTGATTATTGTGATTATTTTTTAACAAAGTAATCTGGGAACCTATAAACTTTGTCAAAATGTAATAGGCTTGGGTCTCTAAGTTGAAGAGAGCGGAAATGTTTCGCCAAATACTTTGAATGCAAATCGGATTTGTCAACCCAACCAAAAGACAATAAATAGCTGATATTGTTTGGGAACCTATTAACTTTGTCAAAATGTAATAGGCTTGGGTCTCTAAGTTAAAGGGAAATGCGGAAATGTTTCACCAAATACTTTGGATGCAAATTCTCATTCATTTGTCAACCCAACCAAAAGACAACTAATAGCTTAAATTGTATCTCAATCTTATACGAAAGTTTGTTTAATTGATTTTTATGGGTACTCGTGAATCTCTCTTAAGCAGGAATAACTGTAAAACCATAAAAATATTTAATCATTTTTCTCTTATTTTAATTGGACAATAACAAAAATACGTGTGGTGTCGCGGGACACCCGGTAGGAATGAAGTTCCTTACATTTTTTATTAAATATAAATGATAAAATCACACTGATTAGTACGTATACGTTGCTAACTACTTATACATGGTGGAGTTAAGAGACAAAATTAACAGTAACTAACAACTGTTTGCAATTAAAAGAAACAAGAAGCATTATATGTATCATTAAAGCAAGCGTCTCACAATAAATATGTATTGAATAATGAGAAATAAGAGTAATCATGGTGAGTTTATAGTTAAAGAGTTTGTTTGTAGTTGGCAGGAAATAGGACTGTTTTCTACCTACCTGGCCTACTATATCTCTTCCCTACTCAAAAACGTCTCCTTGTATGAGGTTGAAATTTTACGTGCCTGTTTCAATTATACTTTTTAAAGTTTTATTAAAACCGGTACGTTAGAACATAAGATATCGGTAAAAACGTTGTTTTCTTTATTTTAAACGTTTAGGTCCGCTTTAATAAATTTAGCGATCTTTATCACTTCATAGCAGTGTCGGTGTTCATTTTACTAAAAAAATAAATGTTTTAAAATTTTTTTGTCTCATTAAATAAATTAAGTTCGAATTTTTCCCGTCCTAAAATTCCAATTTCAAATTTGAAGCTTACGTTTACGCGAGCGCTTCGCGTAAACGCTTGAACGGATAACGTTGGCCAACAAACTCAGCCTGGGCATTGGTAAAATAAACATGTGTACCAAATTTCAACTCACTTGGTCATCTTTTACTCGAGTTATCGTCATCGGGAGATTTCGTGACGCTTGGTTCTGTGACGGTGATTTTGGTCGTTTTTTCGGATTCACTCCCGGGCTCCAGAACGTGCCATAACGAACTTCGTTCCAAAAATCTTGCCTTGTGGGACCTGCAAAATTTAGAAAAAAATAAATATTTAAAGATAATTTCAGTTGAGGAGCGAAGTATCGTAAACGATTTTATACTAGACTATGACTAAAGAATAATCTGATAAAACTATGTTATACTTGATAACATCGTAACAAAAAAAAAAGCATGGAAGCCGTTTTCAATTAAAAATTATATCCCCAGCCATATTTAGTAACCAAATTAACCCGTCGCCCTTCTCCTCACCCTTCACCCGATTTATCTTGCTGAAAAGGGCTCAACCAAGGGAGGTTTTTTTTTTCAGCAATTTATCGCGGTGGATCATTATAATCCTACCCTCACCTTACTTGTTCTTTATTAATTAATATGTCAAAAATGGAAGATCCCCACCTCCTGACACATGATTAATCAATTTTAAACCCCACTCTCACCACATTCGAGAGTATGGGAAAAGATTGACGCAACAACTGACCACAAATTATACCCTTATATTAATTTATTTTTAAAAAGCGGATTTTCAACTTTTTTTTCCTACAAGCAGTATATTCTAGGTACATAATATTTTTTATTCATGTTATTTCACAAGCAGATTTTTCTCTTTATAGGATGACATAGCTTTCAATATAGATTTAATCTAAATCTAAAAATAAATATATTTATGAAAAAATACCTCACATAAAATATTGATAGTAGACGATAACAAGGTTTTTATTATTATTACATTTTTTATTCACATGTTAGAGTGCGAGTTTGTAGTGTCGCGCGTATTATATGAGTGTTTATATATGTATGTGTAAATATTTATATTATATATATATTTTTTTTTATTATAATGGTTAATTAATATGTATATTATTCTTACAGTTATTATTATTTTATTACTTGTATGGTTATTTTATCTCCGCCTCTACTTTGTGAAGTTAATTTACTTTGATGGTATTGTTTCCGAGCATACCGAAGGTAACGCAAGCTATGTGATTGTTCTGAAGAACAAATTATTTAATGTCACCGATTTTAAAAATTCCAATATAAAAATCCGTTTCAGACATCAGGGAACATTTATGGTCTATCGGTCTGTCGTTCAATTTTTCCGAACAAATCTATCTTTAAAAAAAATCGTCCAATATTAATGAAATTTGCATTGTAGGTCGTAATTAGCCCATTTTAGGTTCCATATAAGTTTCAACCTAATACGTATTAGTTGTAACATGCGCACAAAAATACGTTAAAACCCATATATTTTAAATTAGGTACTTTCTGATTTCTAAAAAATTTGGATGGTATGTCGAACATAGCTCAAGCTCATAGATGATTCCCTATTAATTTAAACCGTATGTACCTCTTTAATTTTCCTAAATTGATTAGAACAATTTCGACATTTAAAATAATTTAAAATAAAAGAAGGGGAAAAATTAAATAAATTAGACTATGCTGGCTTGCATAAGCATACCATCATTTAAGTACGTTACAGAACATGAGAAATCTATGTGTCACACTAATTTGCAGACTATTTAACCTTGCGACTTAATAGTTTTAAATTTTAATGTTTAAAAATATCGATGGTGTTTCGCCAAAAGGGCCAATCTGCATTTTGTATTTGAATTCTAAAACTTGAAAAGCTATAATGAAAAATTGATATTTGAATGCCTTTTTTATATTTTTATTCATTTAAAATATACTTGGATACCTAATTAATAAGTCAAAATAACCAAATTCATTTTATTAATTATAAATAAAAAAACAAACGTGATATTAGTTGCAGATTGGCCCTTTTGGCGCAACACCATCGATATATGATCCAACTATTCGCCTGTTTGACCTCGTGGTTCTGTTGTTAGAGGTGTTTCGAGGGGGTTCTGTTGTTAGAGGTTGTTAGAGGTGGTTCTGTTGTTAGAGGTGGTTCGAGGGGGTTCTGTTGTTAGAGGTTGTTAGAGGTGGTTCTGTTGTTAGAGGTGGTTCTGTTGTTAGAGGTGGTTCTGTTGTTAGAGGTGGTTAGAGGGGGTTCTGTTGTTAGAGGTGGTTCTGTTGTTAGAGGTGGTTAGAGGTGGTTCTGTTGTTAGAGGTGGTTAGAGGGGGTTCTGTTGTTAGAGGTTGTTAGAGGTGGTTAGAGGGGGTTCTGTTGTTAGAGGTGGTTCTGTTGTTAGAGGTGGTTCTGTTGTTAGAGGTGGTTCTGTTGTTAGAGGTGGTTAGAGGGGGTTCTGTTGTTAGAGGTGGTTCTGTTGTTAGAGGTGGTTAGAGGGGGTTCTGTTGTTAGAGGGGGTTCTGTTGTTAGAGGTGGTTCTGTGTTTAGAGGTGGTTCTGTTGTTAGAGGTTGTTAGAGGTGGTTCTGTTGTTAAACCAATTTATAGATTTATCAACTTGACGATATTGCCAGTGGCGTAACTATGGGCCCGCGCGGGCCCGCAATGCGGGGGGGCCCCAGTGCCAGGGGGCCCCCAAATCCAGAAATAACTAGTATTGTACCAACCTCGAGGGGGCCCCAATCCTGAACGCAAGAGGTTTTTTTTTTTTTTTTTTTAGCTCATCGATTTTCTTTGGCGAGGGGCCCCCAAAAATTTCTTGCGGGGGGGCCCCCAATGGTCTAGCTACGCCACTGGATATTGCGTACATTTTCTCTAAGATTGTTTTAAAAATTTGTTCTATTTCCTTGCATATGTTTTTCTTTTCATAATTGATTGATGATGAAGTATTATCTTGAATAGTTCCATAACTCTATAACCAATCATTCCAACACTTATTTATCTAACTGTATGTTCCACAAAAATCTCTTCGACTAATGAAACGATGGCCGCGTGACTTATTAAGCAATTTAACCACTTGAGACCAGCAAATCATTGAGTGTTATTGTTACTGTCGATGGATGCTTTATCCAACATAAATCATTGTTAAACTCACTTTTAAAGACTGATTTTACGGATTCCTTTGAAATTTTTTATTGATAAGTTAGTTAGAGTTTCATGTCTGGTGATTTAGCTACAGTTAGTTACTAGCTGATGATTTTACAAGACATAAGGAGTAGTCGAAATAACAAACTTGTTAATAAATGGTTCTCATTATCAACTAATTTTGTCTTGTTACATGTGAATAATTTCCCCACATAATCCTGCTTTAAATTTATTTCAACTATCCCAAGATTCCAATTAAAAGCTTCCAAAATAGCATTTAGTGAAATATGTAGTAGGAGGATATACGGTCCAAAATCTTTCATTTTCTTTTTTTGAAAAAAAAGATCTATGTATATAGATGTAGTACTTTGTCTACTAAAGTAATTTGAATCTAGGTTCGGATTTTAGGGACTAAGCCCGGGCTGTAGAACACCATAGAATTACTCAGTCCCTGATTAAAACCTAGAATTGCATTTTGTTTTTTTTTTGTCTGGAATTAGAGTAAAACCTATTATTCTCGACGAGAAAGGTAAATCACTAGGCTACCTTTGTTTTGCTTTTTTTTGCAAAGTCCAATCTTTTTTAAAAAAAAATAAACATTCCTCTATTTACAGATATAAAATGCATGTACAATTGTAAAATGATTTAGGTCTACTGAAAACTACGAGGGATTAAAAAATACCTCTGAATAAAAGAAAGTTTTCCTTTTAACTTTTCTGCATAAAATTTTCTTTGCTTTAGAAGTACAGATTGCTTAAGAATTAATTAATAGTTGATAAGAAGCAATCTATGTAATTTGTAAGCAGTGAATGACAAATGGTTTAAATAAATCAAAGTACAAGTTTACAACAGTCTGAAAATTAATACCTATGTAGTTTTTCTAATAGTTACTTATTACAAAATTACAGATTTATAACTTATAGTCTTTAATCTTAAATTGTTTTTTACTTCCTATTGTTGGCACATAGTATCAAAGTTAACTCTTTTCACCTCCACTGATTTCCACCCCACATCTTGACTATTATAAACTGTTCTTTACTTCCTATTGTTGGCACATAGTATCAGAGTAAACTCTTTTCACCTACAGTTATTTCCACCCCACATCTTGACTAATGATGAACTGTTCTTTACTTCTTATTGTTGGCACGTAGTATCAGAGTAAACTCTTTTCACTGACACTGATTTCTACCCCACATCTTGACCAATATTAATCTGTTCTTTACTTCCTATTGTTGGTACATAGTATCAGAGTAAACTCTTTTCCCCTACACTGATTTCCACCCCACATCTTGACTATTATAAACTGTTCTTTACTTCCTATTGTTGGCACATAGTATCAGAGTAAACTCTTTTCACCTACAGTTATTTCCACCCCACATCTTGACTAATGATGAACTGTTCTTTACTTCCTATTGTTGGTACATAGTATCAGAGTAAACTCTTTTCACTGACACTGATGTCTACCCCACATCTTGACCAATATTAATCTGTTCTTTACTTCCTATTGTTGGCACATAGTATCAGAGTAAACTCTTTTCACCTACAGTTATTTCCACCCCACATCTTGACTAATGATGAACTGTTATTTACTTCCTATTGTTGGTACATAGTATCAGAGTAAACTCTTTTCACTGACACTGATTTCTACCCCACATCTTGACCAATATTAATCTGTTCTTTACTTCCTATTGTTGGTACATAGTATCAGAGTAAACTCTTTTCACCTACACTGATTTCCACTTCCACCCAACATCTTGACTAATATTTAAGGGCTGTTTTCGTTGTATTTCCCGTATAGTGCACGTTTAGTGACAGATAAATTATGGTTGATACTGCGAATAACCTAGTCTGTAGAATTATTTTTTGTTCCTAAAATCGAACCCGAACCATTTTGATTACTTATGTGACGCCATATCTATTCAACATTAAGCACTATTTATACTGATTGAAGAAGTAGCTGCTCCGGAAACATTGCTAGTTGATAGTAATTGATTCGGCTAGGCGAACACTTGGGGCAAAACAATGTGCAGACTGTCTGCGGGCTGTCGAATTGTCAACAACAATCTTTTGCACCGGGAGGCAGCCTCCGCAGACAGTCTTCAGACTGTTTTGCCCCCAGTGTGCGCCTAGCCTTACTTGTAAATAAAGCAGAATTGTAGTGTATTGGATGCATTGCGGGTTGGAAGACATAATATAATAATTTAGATCTACGGAACAGAGTATCCCGACATTATTGCTGTTTTCACTAAAAGGAAATTCTTTTAGAAGAAGAGTCTTTAGCCAAATTGACTTGAGCTTTTTTTTCCTAAACTTACATCTTTTTAAATAAAATATTCTACTCTTCTATTCAATTATCCTCCTCTGCTTTTCCTTTTGCGTTGTAAGAAATACCAAGTAATATTTACTGGAGATACTTAAAATACATTTTTATGTTTTCTTCTTCCAACCACGACTTAAGAACTCCTTCTAGTTATCTTCTAAAAATACATTTAATTCTTGTTTACCGAGAAGAAGCATCAAATCAATAATCAAAAAAACATCTTGTATACAATAAGTTTATTTTTGTGTATTTTGTAGAAGGGAGCAATAAAGTAGTTAAATGTATCCTTCTAAACTCTCATTACCCGGTATCATTCCAATCAATTTCGTCTTATCGGTTAGAAAATTGAGGGTTCGGGTTCTTACTCAAAGCCTCTCTGAAAATAACACTTTTAGCTTAAGTAAATTTTAATTGATTCCAATCCAATAAGCTTAATGGGGGAAGCCTGTTACTATTACAGTGGGCCGGGAAGAGTCTCTCTTTATCCCCTAAGGTGTGGTAAGGTCTGAGGTAGAACCGAGCGTTGCCTTGCTCTCCCAGTATCGGTTTAAAGGGAGAAACTTTTGCACTGTTGTCCGTTTTATTAGTATCGAGCTCGGGTTCGAAATGAAACGAGCAAGTTTGTGGTATCCCGAGTTGAAAACCTAACGAATGAGTTGATTAGAATTTCGCTTCCTTTTTTTAACCCCCCGTGTGGTGTTACTGTTTACCTCCCCTAACTATATTTCCCTAGAGTCCAACACATTCTGACTATATGTCTAGTTTTGATCGAAAATAGAAAAAGGGTTCATTTATTTATTTAAATTATTTTTCTCTCCTTTTTTTGTTTGTCATCGCATAGTTTCTGATATTGATATGTGAAACCAATTAAGATAACGTGTACGTTTGAAATGAATGATAAATACACGGAATTGAAGTGAAATTTATGAGCACATAAAGGTAGTTTGTTACTTCTCCGTTGGTTTTCATTATGAACTAAGCACGTCTTATTCCACCGGCTGATTATCATCAAACCTATCAGCATTAGAAATGAGTTACACAAACTAGTTTTGTTCAGTGCTTTGAGTTTAATTAGTCATTAGTGCTCTCCTTGATCAAAGGATATTTCAATTGATTTCGGACATGGTTCTCGTCATTCTGATTAGTACGAATTCGTTAGCAGAATTTGGTTAAAAGTTATCCAAGGCTGTTTAACAAGGTTTGGTTGTCGCCAGCGGTGACTGTAATCAAAGAAATGCAATTTTCTCCACAAATATTAATTTCGAAAAGATTTTCGAACCAGGTGACATACTTTTTGTTGTCAATTATTAATGAACATGAAGAAGTTTACCCATAAAAATATTGAATTGCAAAAAAGCACTAACAATATAACAATTCGTCATAATCAGTGACAAATAAGGGAATGAATGATGACTTGTTCAATATTCTATAATGTATGTTTCCACGTCAGAGATTTTGTAGATCCAGATGTTTGCCCTTTACAGGGATCATTCTCAAGGGAGTTGCTCATGATGAGAGTCATTTGCCACTGATGATTCAGGCATGCCTAACTGACTCGTCATTGCAAATGACTCTTCATGAGAACTCCCCAAAGAATGATCTCTATAATGGGTTCAAAACGTCGGGATTCACTAAATATCTGACGCGGTCTCCTCCGGTAGATCTAAATTTCTCGCACAATTTGTTGAGTCTACTTCCAGTCACTTAAAATTAAATGTTTTTATGGTGATACTTTTTGTACTTCCTTGACTACATTTGGAAAACTTGTTAAAATTGTTGAGGTTGTCACCTTCATGAAATTCTTTCCTTTTTTTATCATTTCATGCTGACGCTTATGTTATACCTTTGGATATAACAAGGAAGAAACAAGCCGCCCTGTTTTTTTCTTTGTAACGTTGAAACATATTCCAAAGGAAATCCTCTGAGATCTCTGTTAGTCTCCCCCTCGCTTACTTCCGTACTAAACATCACTGTTTTTATTTTTTCCTCACTTTCTGCCTTGCTATAAGATGCGAAGACACCGTCAAGCAAAAACGAAAGATATCTTCAAGAAGTAAAGGAAGATGAGGGCTGTAAGTGGCAAGATTTTTATATTATTTCACTTTATTGGTGCGTCGTTGCATACAAGATATGCTGGGGTGCCAGTGAACTTACATAACAATGCAAGGCACCTCACGTTTTATCTTTCTTCGAGAAACAGGGGGAAAGTAAAAATGAACAAAGAAAGTATTCTCTTACCATTAACTTGTATAAAGAATCTTTGTACAGACACAAACAGGTTTTATTAAGTTGTAGGATAAAAAAAATCGGACGAGGGGCGTCTCGGAAATTTTCCTCACCGAATAATTCCAAAATGGCGGCAGAAATTTATTTAAAATATAGAGGACTTATTTATCTTATAGGTTTTAAAATCTTACTAAATTTAATTAATTTTATTGATTAATAATTAAATTCTGAAAATTAAACAGAAATGAAAAATACAGTAAAGAGTTGATTTTTATTTTATGGTTAGACACATAGCTAGCCGAAGAATTAGATTTATATATTATATAGTTAAAACAAAAAAATTGTGTAAACATGGAAAATTGTTAATGGTTAGTTTCGTTGAAATATTCATCTAATGTAATTTATTCGTTGTATTTGTGTAGGTCGTTGAAAGGTTGAAAAAAGTTTATACTTTCGTCATGTTGTATACTTGACTATGTTTCGCCTCTCTCCGACGCATAGACGTGCCTGAAAACATCATTTATAAATTTAATACAAGGTGTTTGATAACATTAAACCTTGGATATAGGGGTAATTATTTATTTACCTGTATATCCAAGGTTTAATGTTACCAAACAACTTGTATTAAATAAAAGTAATGTAAGTGATGTTTTCAGGCGTCTATGCCTCGGAGAGAGGCGAAATATAGCCAAGTTTACAAAATGACGAAAGTATAAAACATTTTCTCAACCCTTCAACGACCTACACAAATACTACGAATTATATAAAAGGGACAAATAAAATAGACAACGTAAAGATTTATACGTGTGACGACAGGGAGTTAGGAAAGTACAGGAGGTTGCCATCGACTCTCAGCCCTCTCGGTCTACCTTGTATGAAGGCATATTAACAATTCGTAGAAGGCGGGCCGGCGGCGCCTTTGAATTCAGTCGTTTGTAATCAAGCCGCGGCAGTGCCGGTGTGGAGATAAGAATAAAAATTATCTTCCATCTACTTTGATCAATTACTTAAATAAATTACTGATTTTATTTAATTTTATGTCGTTAGTTTACGCAGAGTGAAAACATGAAAATGTCTCACTGTCTTGCGGACTCGTATGCAAGAAGTATTTTCTTTTTGTTTTAGATTTCCAACAAAATCAGATCATCAACTGTTTGTTTCTCCAATGTGTGATATTTACTCATCATTATTTTGAAAGGAAAATAAAATAACACTTTTAGTCTTCACACAAAGTATTTTTATTGACAAATAACCCGGCTAATTATTAGCCATCATCAGATTCTATACAAATAAAAAAACAACAGAAAATCAACATCTATTTATAAAAAGAAAATAATCATAATAAAATATAATAATTGAAATGAAATTATATAAAAATTAAATATAGAAACTTAAAGTTAACAGATATTTTAAACTAGGTGGTAAACAATAAAAACTTTACCTAAATTAGATGTTCACAGTAACATAGTATTGAAGTGAATGAGATGTACAGTACAAGACAAGTTGTAGGAACAGATTCAAAAAGTCTGGCTGGTGGGGTTATTGTGAGAGGTAATAAAAGTAAAGATAAAAAATACACATTACTTAAAAAAGAAAGGAGGGAGAACAAAGGTAGCATATGGGATACGAAAAACTTGACTTTGCAAATGGAATAAGAAAGACAACTTAAAAAGTAGAATTACATTTTAAAATCTAAATTAAACATTTATGGTCGAACTAAGATAATGAAATCAAAATATGTTTTTAAAATACATAACTATTTAAAAATCGAACTAAAAAAAAATTAAAAGATAAATGAAATTGAAAGATCAGAAAAAAAAAAAATTAAATAAAAACTAATAATAACCTATTGTAATTATTAGAAAAGCTTAAGGAAGAAAAAAGAGAATGCGGTTCACTATTATAATATTATTATATTAGTTATTACTAGACAACTAACTACTATTGTTTAAAAATAATTTCAGGATTGGAGATTAAAAGGTATGACATCATTTAAACAACTATGGGGGGATTCTTGGATGTGTTTAAAAATTTCAAACTTTTCTAGGATGTTCAGTTTTTTACCTTTATCACAGAAATGAAGTAACTCAATACCAGAATCAGAGTCAAAATTATGATTGGCATTAGCTAGGTGGGCAGCGAAATGGGATTTAATTGAATCACTTGTACTTGAAGGAAACCGTAGGTTTCTAGACCATTCTTGGTTATGTTCTTTTAATATCCTAGTACTAAATCTTCGACCTGTCTGTCCAATGTTATAAGAATTACAAGTATTACAATTTAATTTATAGATACCGTTTATTAGAAAGGGGTTCAATATTATGGTTAATCCTGTATTTTAACAATTGTTTAAGTGAGGTAGGTGATTTATTGGAAATTCTAAAATTATTTTTTTTGTAATATTTTGGATATTTCATATGAAACATTACCTATGTAGGATATTGAGATCCATTTTCTCTCATCTGGTTCAGATCTCTCTGGTTCTCATTTCTCTCATCTGGTTCAGATCTCTCTGGTTCTCATTTCTCTCATCTGGTTCAGATCTCTCTGGTTCTCGTTTCTCTCATCTGGTTCAGATCTCTTTGGTTCTCATTTCTCTCATCTGGTTCAGATCTCTCTGGTTCTCATTTCTCTCATCTGGTTCAGATCTCTCTGGTTCTCATTTCTCTCATCTGGTTCAGATCTCTCTGGTTCTCATTTCTCTCATCTGGTTCAGATCTCTCTGGTTCTCATTTCTCTCATCTGGTTCAGATCTCTCTGGTTCTCATTTCTCTCATCTGGTTCAGATCTCTCTGGTTCTCATTTCTCTCATCTGGTTCAGATCTCTTTGGTTCTCATTTCTCTCATCTGGTTCTCATTTCTCTCATCTGGTTCAGATTCTCATTCAAATCAGATTTATTTTTATCAATATCTCATCAAAACGGCTTATATTGTTAGTTGAATTCAAGTATTGATGGCATAAACAACAATAAAGTATATTTATAATTAAAAGAAGGGGAATGGTGTTGTTAATTGGCTATATGACACCTTGTCAAAAAGGAAGCTCCTGTCATTCAGAAATTGTGTAAAGTACTCGATACCGCATCCTGTAATAACCAACTATGGTTATTACTATCCTGTGGTGCAACAGCAACAGCGCCGCATGATGGCCTGCCAAAGGTCTTACACAACTATATATATATATATATATATATATATATATATATATATATATATATATATATATATATATATATATTATATATATATATATATATAAATTTAAATCAAATTATAATTATTATTCACTACGGAAAACAGACAGAAAAAAATACACTCCAGCGCCAGGATTTGAACCACGGGCCTCTATATTTCCAGTATAGCGCACTACCAACTAAGCTACGCAGGAGAATGAGTTTCTCTGACGTTAATGATACCTTGTCCCGAATTTAAGCTTTCAATTTTCCACATAAGTCTTAGAAGTCAACATTAATGACATAGAACTAAACCGAGAAATAACGCTTATAATTATAAAGTACCCAATTAGTACCTGTACCTAGATCAATCAATTAGAAATTAATATTTTACCATTTTGGTAGTATTCATACTACAGAAATATTAAATTTTAATTTAAATCAAATTATAATTATTATTCACTACGGGAAACAGACTGAGAAAAATACACTCCAGCGCCGGGATTTGAACCACGGGCCTCTATATTTTCCAGTATAGCGCTCTACCAACTAAGCTACGCAGGAGAATGAGTTTCTCTGACGTTAATGATACCTTGTCCCGAATTTAAGCTTTCAATTTTCCACATAAGTCTTAGAAGTCAACATTAATGACATAGAACTAGACCGAGAAATAACGCTTATAATTATAAAGTACCCAATTAGTACCTGTACCTAGTACAATCAATTAGAAATTCATATTTTTCCATTTTGGTAGTATTCATACTACAGAAAGATTAAATTTTAATTTAAATCAAATTATTATTATTATTCACTACGGGAAACAGACAGAGAAATATATATATATATATGTAATGGATGACACAGAGTTAGTGTGTAGCTCCATCAGCTGTATAAAGCTTACAGATGACATTCGCTGCAAGATAGTCGCCACTTCGCTATAAGCTACCATTGATGCAACCAATGCTACCAATTGATGTAGCGATGTTGGGTGTACATCGAATGGGAGACGTTCAAGAATTGATCCTAGAATCTGTGTTCACCATCCAAGTTGTGCCCTGCACGACACATTTTAACTTTATTGATTGGAAGGCCAACTGCTCTCTGAGACCTTTAATATATATATATATATATATATATATATATATATATATATATATATATATATATATATATATATATATATATATATATATGTGTTTCTGTGTGTATTTTTGTTTGTAAAGTTTATGTACAGTATTAATTCCGTTACATATTAATGGAGGAGTTTGCAAAATGGTAGATACGAAAATACATTATTTAACAAGGGGGAAAAAGAGGACAATAGCAATACAACAAAAGGAAACAAGAAATCGTATTAAAAATCACAATTTCAATAAATTTTGTCGTTTAATTTCTCTTTGTAATTTTCATAATGAGTTAAAATGAATTATATAACTAAATTGTTCTCACGAAGAGAAAAACGAATATACATGTATATATAAACATTATAAAGTATGTTTAAATATTTTTTGATGTGATTTTGATTAAAAAAAAGTAATTTTAAACTCTAAAGCGTTTTATATGCTTTCAGTTTTTAATTCTCACAAAAAAAAGGCATTTATTTTTTAATATATTTTTTTACAAAAATAAACATAAGTAATATTATTTCGTTTATACCTAATTTACTGGTAAATAATAATCATCTCTCTCCTCCAAAAAAAGTGTATAAAGATGGAAAAAGGGTCAAGAGATTTTATAATTAGATGATTTTTAAAATTTTTACCCCGCTTAATTTTCAGGATTTTACTACCTAAATTGATGAGAAAAAAGTTCATTAATTTAAATGAAGTCTAGAAATGTATTTTTTTTAGTTAAAAAAAGTATTACCAACAAGGACAAGGGAAAGACACCTTGGGACGTAATTCTTAATTTTTTGACAAACCCTCTTATTTTTTTTATTAAGTCTTTGTGGTTTCGGAATATTTTATTTTGTTTATGATTATAATTTTATTCTTTTTCCACCCTTTATTTTAATTTTTTTATAATTTATTTTAATTGTTCTTTTATAATTCAAAAGACGTTAACCTAATTTCCTTTCTTTCCTGGAAAAAGTAGATAATTAGTAATTTTATTATTGCTTGTAATTTTTAAAAAGGTTGGTATTATTTTTAGTATCTCCGTTACGAAGAAATATTTAAATTTTTAATTATAACTTGGTTATAGGTCTTAAAGTGTCAAAATCCCTTTAAGATATGAAATCACAGTAATAAATAATCTAGGAAAACATAGATTCACAACTAAGCACAAAGGAAGGAGGGATGGGTTCTTTAAATCTAGCATAATCCTACAAATAACCAATTCTGATTCCCCAGCAAATAATATTTAATTTTCTCAAAAAACAAATAGTCCAGGAGATAGCGTGCAAAAAAGTGTCTGACTAACAACAAGCTAGAATTTTGTGTATAAGTAAATCCTTTGGTGCCTTTCAAGAATATGTGGTCGGCTAAGTTCGTCTGCGGGACATAGCTTGGCAATAGGCGTTTAAAATAAAAAAAACCGGCGGAGAGCGGCCATGTCTCACCAATTATGGTGGACAATGTGATTTTCATGATCCTGAGTACAGAATTAGTTACTAGACCAAAAATCAAGTCGATTTTATTTTCACACTTGATAGGTTAGTTATTCAAATATTACTAAAAATCAGCGTGGTCACCTGTCAACGGACAAACAAAAATCAACTTGATTTTCGGTCTACTTACTAATTCTGCAGTCAGGATCATGAAAATCTCATTGTCCACCATAATTGGTGAGACATGGCCGCTCTTCACCGGTTTGTTTTTTTAAAACGCCAATTGCCAAGCTATGTCCCGCAGACGAACTTAGCCGACCACATATTCTTAAAAGGCGCTAAAAGATTGACTTGTATACAAAATTCTAGCTTGATGTTAGTCAGACACTTTTTGCACGCTATCTCCTGGACTAAAAGTATATAGATCCAAAAAAAAACAAAAAAATACTAAAATTTAACTTTTCTTACAAATCCGAAATAAATACAAACTTACAATCAAATATTTTCAGAGATATATAAGTGATATATAATCCAATAGTACAAATTATCACCATTCACCATTAAAACAACAACATTAAACTGAAGTCATGTATTAAAGAAAAAGAATAGTCTATGTTTGATCGTAAACACATAAAAAATTACATCAAAATAGAAAACTAAAATATCGAGGCAAAAGCAAAAAAATGGGTAAATAAAAATAACCTCTCGTTTAACAAGTTCTTTTTTAATTTTCATTGATTAACATAGCTACAAATTTACATTGTAATGAGTGATAATGATATTGCATATTAATTATAATAACATGAAGAAAAAGTGGTACTCTTCGTTGGCAGTTAATATAGTAAAATAATTATAATACAAGAAAACTAAATAATGATGATGTAGATTAATATTACTTATTATAAAAGTTTAAAAATAGATAATAATCATTAATTTTTAAAATAATCAGTTAGCATAATGTAAGGGACAAATATATATTTTAAGATAAGAGATCTCTTATCTTCATAGTGAATTGCTTGGGATGAACCAAGGATGTTAAATAAAGGGGGTGGAGGGTTGTGGAAAAAAAGTGACCCCATGAAGATATATAAAATAGGAGCTCCAATAGGACACATTACCTTCCTCTTGGTTATAGCATACCAAGAATTTGGTAGGCTAAACAGTTTATAACCTGATACAGAAGGTAATTTGTCCCAGTCTAAAAGAGTTGTGAGCATGTGCAGTGTGCAGTACGATTTTTTCTCCAATTTCTCTTGTCTCCATGGGGTCACTCTTTTGCCTTTAAACCCTACCTAACTTTCCATCCCCTTTATTTATCATCCATGGGATAAACTGAGACGATAGGAGTTGTACAAGATGTGTAGGATGGTGAGTTATGGATTCGTGAAATTTTTTATATCGGGATACGGTTATAGATTTCGGACAAAAGGCTCATTCAAATCTTCATGGATAGTGAGGTTAGAAACATAGAAAAGAATATTGTCTTTAAGGATTTTTGACTGCGAGATTTGGAGACGACAGATATTGGATGACTTGGTGCTGCTCCACACTTCCAGGTCGTAGGAGCAAGATGATTTTAGAACTACATTATTTATACGAATCTTGCTAAGAGAAATCTTAGACCTACGATCAAGAAGTCCGAGAAATAGTCGTGTGATGTCAGTAGGTTTTGTTTTGGTGTTTAGTTGCCATGTAAATCGTCGGTCGAGAAAGGCCAAGGATATCGGACGGACTCGGACTGTGGAAAAAAGGAATGTGGAAACTTGATTAAGGATGACTGGTGGTCAGATGATATGACGCAAGGTGACGAGAACACTTTTCTGTTCGTTTATCTTATCCTCCATTTCCTTAACCAAGGTTCGAGAAGTAACAAATGACTTTTGGAATCATCGGATCCAAGGAGGTGGCTATCTTAGACAGAAAGGATTGACTTGTGTGATATACGTATCAACTGTTTGATTCTCTAATGTGTGACCCACCATTATATGAATATATATTTAGTGGTTTTTTGATGATTTCTCATATTTGCGGGGAGAAATTTTGTTGGACAACTTCAGATTCGTGTTCAGCACCCCAAAAAACATTAAATAAGTCACTAAAAACAATTACACCAGAACTTCCCACTTCAAGCTCTTTTTGTGCACCATTTGACTGGACAATTAAATATAGTTAAAAGAGTAAAACATTTCCCAGAAAAATATAAATACATATTCACATTAGTATATTTTGTCCAAATTACACAAATACCAATAAGAAAAGAAAAACATTAAATTGATTCTTACATTTTTAACATTTATAATCAACTGGTATATCTTTCTGGTCAAAAGAATTTACATAGTTTTAAACATTATTTGAAAACGAAATTACATTAAAAGATTTTTTTGTTTTTATTTTTAGAATACCAGTAAAATATAGATAAGACTTTCTGTTCTAAGGTAATTCATATTTTTGATCAGATTCCATACCCTTCATCTTCTCTGTGCTTTTTATTTTGACAAATTCTTTTGATATGGTAAATCTCAAAGAGAGAGTGGAGAAAAATTCTTAACATTATGTTATGTATTCGATATCAAAACATCTTGTATTTTCTTTTTTAACTTATTGCCGTATTTACATTGATACAGTTATGCAAAGTATAATGCTAAAATTACAAGAATAAGAAATATATGGTATTAGTCCAGGAGATAGCGTGCAAAAAAGTGTCTGACTAACATCAAGCTAGAATTTTGTATACAAGTCAATATTTTAGCGCCTTTTAAGAATATGTGGTCGGCTAAGTTTGTCTGCGGGACATAGCCTGGCAATAGGCGTTTGAAAAAAACAAACCGGTGGAGAGCGGCCATGTCTCACCAATTATGGTGGACAATGTGATTTTCATGACCCTGATGAGTACAGAATTAGTTAGTTGACCGAAAATCAAGTTGATGTTAGTTTGTCCCTTGACAGGTGACTACGTTGATTTTTAGTAATATTTAAATAACTAACCTATCAAGTGTGAAAATATCATCGACTTGATTTTTGGTCTAATAACTAATTCTGTACTCAGGATCATGAAAATCACATTGTCCACCATAATTGATGAGACATGGCCGCTCTCCACCGTTTTTTTTTTTTTTTTTTTTTTGAAACGCCTATTGCCAAGCTATGTCCCGCAGACGAACTTAGCCGACCACATTTTCTTTTAAATGCGCTAAAAGATTGACTTGTATACAACATTCTAGCTTGATGTTAGTCAGACACTTTTTTGCACGCTATCCCCTGGACTATATGAAGAGCTTCTTAACGTTGATACTTGCTTTATCTAAGGATCAATGGACCGGTTTCTGCTAAGAGCCACCATGTAGACTTAATGTGTTCAATTCGACTCCTAGAGTTCCACATTTTTCTGCTGATGATGGTTTATAGCTAAAACCGGACCAGTGAGCTTCAGATCAAGCAAAAATTGCCGGTAAGTCACTCTTCATACCCTAATTATGTTTAGTTTTTCCTTTTATAAATCTATGTTGACCTATTTTTTCGTGCTAAAAAAAGAATAGCAGAAAATATAATCATTTTAAATACATGAAATCTAGTTTAAATATAATGTTACGTTACAAGTATAATTTTTTGTTAAAGGTTAAACGTTCATCAAAACTAAATGAAACATTGAAATTATAAAAAGATTTCACATGACTGAATAAATTAAAACTTCATAACAAATTATAATACATCAAAGTTCAAAATAAAATGTAGTTTTCAACGGTTAATTTATTCACAGTTTCATTTCACCAGGATTTACTTTTTCCAAAATGACATGTATGCATTTTAAAATATAATTTATGAATTTCAACTACCTTTTTACTCCTGGGTGGTTTTAAGTAGGACAAAGGGTTAATTAGACTAGTTTCAGAATGTCTGTTCCAGTCAAATACCTCTTTTAATTTGTCTGTACTAATTTATTTGTGAATGTATTTTATGTGATATGCAACATGCTTTATGTTCAATTAATGTATACATTGGACCAGAATATTCTTGTAGTTGTGGCACAACTATTTGTTCATTTTGCACTTTTTTGTCTAATTATACCAACCTCTTTTCACATATATGTTGAAGGACAGGAGTTACATTTGACCTTATTATCTGTTACACAGAAATAGAATGACTAATTGAAATTGATCTTAATACATTTCAAGATATAATGCCCTTGTTACCTAGAGATAAAGTCTCTTAAAATTGTTAAAATATATTTAGTTTGGACCCCCATGATATGTACGATGATTTTCTTACGTTACAACTTACTAGGCATCGCGAGACTCTACCATCTACCATGAAATGCTAAAGTATATTTAGAATACATGAATATTTTGAATATTCATATACATTAGTTTGTGATGATGTGGCATAATTGAAGATGATAAGTGTGAAACATTTAGAAGGGGAGGATAGGTAAGGCAAGTGGACTGGGAAAGCCTACCTCCAACTAATATTTCTATAACTACTTCACCCATTACGCTGCTCCTTTTCAACTACCTGTTATAAAATGTCACAAAAACCTCGGCTTGTATCAAAATAAAATTTTACTTGCCTGTTTCAATAGTACTTTGGATGATTATATGGAGTTTTATTAAAATAGATACATTAGAATGTGAGATATTGATGAAATATTTCCTGTTATATAAATATTTTACTATATGACGGCCGTCCTAACACTAGCGGCCATAATCTAGCGGTGGATGACGTCACTGTGGTGGACGTAAAATGACGGCTGTCCTAACTCTAGCGGCCATAATCTAGCGGTGGATGACGTCACTGTGGTGGACGTAAAATGACGGCTGTCCTAACTCTAGCGGCCGTAATCTAGCGGTGGATGACGTCACTGTGGTGGACGTAAAATGACGGCCATCTTAAGTCTAGCGGCCGTAATCTAGCATTGAATGTCGTCACTATAGTGGACTTAGAACGGTATTGAGTCTGGTAATTATAATAGAGAATGGACGATCTAGATCTAGACTTATTATGTTTGAAATGAGAGCATCTATGAAGGTAATTTTAAAGGAATAAAGCTATGTTTCCCTAGAAGAGCGGTGCCGTTATATAGCGGCCGTAATCTACCGGGTGTGACGTCATAAAGCTGACAGTATATAAACTAAACGTCGGTTGTCTATTTTGCGTTTACTGGAACAACGTCATCAGAGAATGTCAAACAGTGGTCACCACCTTTAATATGAACGACATAGCGGTGCTTAACATTTAATGCAATAAACCGAGTACAAGTGATGTAAAGCAGTGATTAGGACGAAATATTGATAGGTTTTCTAATGAATTAAGAGGCTCCCAATATCGTTTTTAAGTTGATATCTGTGGTCACTGTTATGAGGTCTGTCATTTTACGTCCACTGCAGTAACGTCATCCCCTGCTACATTATGGCACCTATAGTTAAGACGGCTAATTTTGCTAAATTGGTATTTTTTCCGGTTTTTTAAAAAAATAAAAACAATTTCGACATTTTTTTTTTTTTAAAAAAGGGGCAAATTAAATAAATCAGACAATAATGGCTTATAAAAAAACAGCATCATTAAAGTACGTGATAGATCGCAAGGAAGCTATATGCCAAACTAATTGACAAATTATTTTCTATTCTTTTTAATACGGTTTGTTTCGTTTAACTCTGTTAAGTTTTATACCACAAGTTAGTTAAACATGTTACAGAACATTATTGTATTCCGAGTGTCAAACTTATACTTCGATTATATTGTTCATTCTGTCGGCTTATGGTAATAATTTTACTCTTTCGCCACAACATCCCTTGGAGTTTTGATTTGAAATAATAACTTTACTTCTTCAACAAAGCGATATATTATAAATTACGTATTAAACTTTGTAAATTTCACCGCTATCTGCAACAAACATTGAACTGTAGGCAGAACTTAATAACTGTAACTTGTACGTATCTCTACCTAGAATTATAATTGTATAACAGAATTGTTTCTTGAAATAATTTTTCCATTTATAAATAATTAATATGTTTCTAACTTTCTCATATACTTGTATGTATAGAGAGAATGAATTTTCGGCGCTGAATTCGATTTTGATATATTTTCACGCCTCGTTCCTCTAAGTAAAAAGAAAATAATTACAAAATTAAAAGAACTTTTTATGTACTACGTTTTTAAATTTTCTGGTGAATCATATGTAATGTTGATAATATAATTGTTATTGTTATATATAATGTTAGTGAAAAAAAATAGTTCCGAATTTATTTACTTCTCATAAATGACAACAATCTAGAGTCTAGAGAGCTGATCTTAAACCTATGAAAAGACAAATTGTTGCACAACGGATCTTCCCAACACCGAATCTAAACCGTGCCATCAATATGTCCCCGTGTAAAAGACGGTAAGAGAAGAAAACTGAGTACAAGTAAAGAAGTGCATATGCAGAAAAATTAAACCGATACCTAGATCACAAGTGTAAACAAACCTGGTTGTCACACGTCAATTAATTTATTTCTTTGTTTACTTTTCCTTTCTCACTGCCGTTCAATGTTAATCTCTTAATAAAAAATCACAAATTTGAAACCCGTCAAAATGAAGATTGTAAATATGGGACATGTCAAAACAAATAAAATAACTTGCGGATTTTTTCCGAACTAACTTTCCATACAGCAAAATTTGCTTAAAACGAATTGAATTCTGTTGAAAGATGGCTAAAAGTATTAAAATATTGCATTGTCATCGTGTACTGAGCTATTCTAAAAGTTTCAAATGTCTAGTTCCTCGGGAAGTTAGTTGAAAATCGATTGCAAGATTTGTACTGGACAAACAAACAAACAAGAAAGCAAGCTAATAAAAACGAAGTAAAAATGAAATCGTTCGGATGAACGAACAAGTTTTATTTGACCTGTGGTTTTTATTCTTTGTTGCTTTTAGCAGCGTTTATGCTGTATACAAAAAGTTGTATAATATTATATGGAGTGGTTGATTACTTGATTACTTACCTTATTATTAGTTTGACCTACTAATAATGTACTTCGCAACAAATAATTACAAAGACGATTTCAAATCACGTAATTAACTTTTAGCTTTAACCCAGACAGACACTAAATGTTTATTAATGTTAACTTTAAAACATTGCTAGTTTGTTTTTTCTTATTATCAGTGATACCCCGTATTATAGAACTGTGTTCTAAATACAATTAAACTTATACCTTCTTCACAAAAAGAAGAACTCTAGGTTTTAAATTGTTTATTATATCATGAATTTAATTATTTTGAAAATATACTTTTTAAAGTTGTTTGAATAAAATTGTAATTATAATATCTACAGAAAAACGTACTGAACACCAGAAGAAATAAAAAGATTATATAGTTTTTTACTTATTCTTGTTTTTTTACCAAACATTAATAATTTTCATTCCTCTAAAATATATTAGTATCAAATCCCAGAATATTATTTATTATTTAATTTAACAACTAACTATAGTTTGTTTACGTTTTTACTTAGGGTTATTTGTTCATTCTAAGTTGGTAGTACTGACACTCCAGTAAATCAGCTGATGTTTTTCACTGCAGTTTTCTTATAATCGCCACGGTATAGTTTATTATTTTATCCTGATATCTGAAACGGATTTCTGTCTTGGATGTTTTTATTTGGAAAAAAAAGAAACGTGATCGGTCGGATAGACGAACACATTTCTGTTTACCTGCGGTTTTATACTTCCAACTTATTGTATTCAGCATAAAACCTTTTAGCAGGGTTTACGCCGTTTACAAAAAGTTGCAAAATAATATGATATGGAGTAGTTGATTTTGATTTATTGCTAGTTTTCTTTTAGAGAAGGAAGGTTAAAAGTAACAGGTTATATATTTAATTGTCCTCTTGTTTCCCTACCTAATTTAGTAATTTAATAATTATTATTTATAATTCTGTTTGAAGTATTTGTTGTAATGGTAAATCTGCCGTGTTCAACCCTATACTTTCTTTTTCGTCCGATTTTGATCGTGGTTGTTTTTTTAAGTTGTTTATTATTGGACGGGCGTTGTAATTTCTTCATTTCAGAGACTTGACCTTTGAAAAGTTTGTTTGCGTGTGTGTCTCACGATAAATGGTGTAAAAATTGACCGATTTGTACGAAATTCAGTATAAAGGTGTATCTCAGCATTTATGACAACTGTATAGTTATATTTAATATTTTCAAGATGGCGGCCAACATAGCAGACGACTAAACAAAGCTTTCAAAATGGCTTCCACAATTGACCGGAAACACAAAAATGAAGGTTTCTTTTATTCCTATGTCATGTTGTATATTAAATTAAAGGTCTTTTTGAGTAGGTAATGAAAATTACTCCATCGTACATCCAATAAGGAATGTAACGTATTAATCGATTTTTTGAACGAGCGTAATAAATTCTTCATTTATGAATCTTAGGATTTTAAAAGTTTTTGTGCTTGTCTCTCGGTACCATGCGTTTAAATTGACCGATTTGAAAGAAATTTGGTACATAGATGCATCTTAGCTATAGTGACAGCTGTATCTATAGTTCTTGGAAATGTGAAACTTACAATTTTCAAGGAGGTAACAAATATGGCGAACGACTAAACATAAAATTTTTAATTTAAATCAAATTATAATTATCATTAACTATACGGAGTCATACAGAGAAAAAAAGACCCCAGCACCGGGACTTGAACCATGGGCCTCCTATATATTCGTTACAGGGGCTCTTACCAACTGAGCTATACTAAGAATGAATAGCTATTATTACAATTCTATTCTTTGTCGGCATTTTGAATGCAAATATGGCCGAAATGTGATGATAGTTAATGCTTCTATTTTAAAGCTCTTTTCATGTAAGTTGTTCCCCGAACAATATTTCCTGTTAGCCATTTTGAAAACAAATATGGTATATATAAGAGTAAAAGACAAAAATGTTTAATAGTTACTTTTTAGAACAGTGATGTTACTTTGTCTAAATAACGTTTGAATGTTATCATCTTTCCAGTGTATGTGTCAAAAGTGATAATTTCCCTTAGTTTAATTAACTTTTAAGACAAAGGTGTATTGTCACTTTTACATACATTTGAGTGATTTTAGGTTCAAAAAGTGATTAGAAAGAAGGTATGAAAAGACAAAAATGATAGTCGGACAAAATATAGTTAAGTTGGATATGGCAGATTTACTGGTGTTCTTAGTTAACAATAAGTATTATAATTAGTTTAAGGTTGTGTTATTTTGTCAAATGAATAACTTAATTCGTTTAATGTTAAGCCACAATAAGATACTTTTTAGAAGTAAAAAAAAATTATTAAAATATTACATACAATTATGCTCAAAGGTCATCAGTTATAACACACTTTTGTACTGACCAGTTTTGACTTCTCTATCGTTTCAAAGTTGAACTATTTTTCATTCACTAGTTGTAAGTAATTTTTGTTGAAAGAAACCTTAATCTTGTTCTCTGATATACTTATCTTCTTAAACTATTTAATATAGTGAATACTACCAACGAAATAGTCACAATAATGTGCGTCAAGTAGTTAATTATTAAGTATATACATAAGCGGCCTTTACACATGCGTTCTTTCCTGCAGGCCTGAATCGTGAAGGATTGCGCGCGAGTAAAACCGTGCGAGTAATCGTGTGGAAAATATTTGGTAGCTATAAAAGTGATACGCGCTTTCCCACAGGAAAGCGTGCCCCCGTGTTGGCGCGAAGGAAAGAACGCATGTGTAAAGAGTAATCCTGCACGCAATCCCCAGAGCGTGGAGTGCTCGTCAGACGAACAGTTTTAGGGGGCACAGTGGAGGTAAATTTAAAGAACACGGCAGGCCTGTGGGAAAGCTCGCTGTCGCCTTTACACTAAGGAGATTACGTGCTGTAAAGCGTGCGTCTCTGTGGACGCGTAATCCCTCTCTCCAGTGCAGCCTTTACACTGGCGCTCTTTCCCGCGCTCTTTCCCGTTTGTTGCTCTATCCTGCAGGAAAGCGTGCAAGTGTAAAGGCCGCTATACTTGGAGATATTACAAACTAAACCAAAATGAGTTTAGATTTACGGGTACATAATTCCTTAAATGAAGGAGATCTTGAATGAAGGAATGCAAGAATTGTTTTCTTCCGATTCGCTACTCTTTTCTTTCATCAGTATAATGATGGTAATCATACCTCTCTCTTGTAATTATTACCGACTTCTTTGGTAATAATGAGGAATTCTACCTACCTCGATAATTACTTTTTTTTTCTTTTCTGCTTCTTCCGTGAAGACGAAATCCTTCTTATTAAGAATTAATACCTTTTTTCTTTGTGGCCCTGATGATAATCATCCTTTTTTCCCTCAGTTTAACGATACCCTAAGTTAACTAGAATTAACCTATTTAACCCTAAGTTAACAAGAAGATTGAATTAAATTTCTTTTATCTTGAAACTTTTAAAGGATTGAAGTACACAACTAATTTTCAATGGTCCTACTCGTATATAGTTGTCCGAAATTAATGTTATTACCCTATTTTAGTAGAGGTCTGAAGATTTGAAATCCTTAACTGAGTTTTGATTCACCCACAATGTTGGATTTGAAGAAATTAGTTTCAACGTCCAAACATGATGCAGTAAATCCAAGTGATATCCAGTATCTGTATTCCGGTGAGGTAAAGGGGCTGTGGTCAGGTTCCGGCCCTAAGGAAATTAGTCCGGTCTCGAGAGATGTAGCCCTGGTAAAGAACCTAGAACTAACACCGGAATTAGTTCTACTAACCAACTCCGTACAATTTGCCAACCCTGGCTAACCTCCCTACCAAGATTATTTTTCATCTGTTAATGTTACATTCTTGTATTTACCTTACCAAAAACCGTTGTTAGAAGAGAACTACAGAGACATGTCAAGCCTTTAGTTCAATTATCCGGAACTTGTGGTTTTTTAACAAGGGTAAAAGAACTTACAACAGAAAGGTAGTAAGTGAACCAGGTTAGTCCAAAAACGTTACCGTGTGTAACAAGGAGTTAGAAAGATATAGGAGGTGTGCAATCTAGTCTCCTGCTGTAAGGCCTTCCCCTACCGCGCTTCGTAGGGCCGAAGAAAGTCGAAAATTGTTCCACTGCTTCCAGGAAATTAGATTGTTGCAGGAGGTAGTTCGTAGTCGCATAGTGTCTACCGAGCTTACGAAGGTGACGAAAGCATTGTAATCATTCTGAAGAACGAAAACAAAATTCTATGATAGAAATTCGTTTTAGACATTAGGGAACATTTTTGGTCTCATGTCAAATTTGCGTTCAACATAACTTAAAAAACCTGCTCGTCTGATTTTAATTAAATTTGTATGGTAGGTAGTTCACAATTAGTCCATTGTTGGTCCTATATATATGTTTACTATCTTCGCCCATTTCTTTCCCTTATTTCATTATTAACACCGTCTTCAAAAGTACATACCTGATTTTGATGGAAATTAGATGGTTTGCTGCAGTTGTATCATTGGAGTTGTCAATGTCGTTAAGATCCTGTCATATTGTTTTTGTACTTTTATAATATATTTTATAATCTTGTCTAGTTGGCATATTCTATTGAAAGTATCTCACACATCCTCCTATGCACCTGTTACACATTCCTCAAATCCTTTTTACGAGCTTGTATTTAACTTGCAATGTTTGTATGTATGTTTGTATATTATATGTTCGGTTCAAATCTTGTATCTGAATTTTAAAGTAGTTATTCTAAACCCGTTGAATTGAAGTATTGCATATACATTTAGTTTGGATGACAATCCATGGCTAGCCATGTGACGTCATTTTAAATTCAATATGGCGGACTTGTTATTTTTTAAGCACGCCCATGATATGGGTATCAAATGATAGGGTTTGCTGAGAAGAGTACGAATAAAAGCTTGTTTTTAAAAATGGTTATTTACTATTAATTTAGCATGACGTCTGTATGTGTGTATTTGTGTGTGTTATCATCGTAGCACCCAAGGTATTTAACCTAGAGAGTTCAAACTTGGCAGAAAAATCAGTCCTTACCTGAAGCCGAGCAGGAGAGGAACAAAAAATCTGGTACCCCGTACCAGATTTTTTAATACTAATTTTATTAGTTTTAACCCTCCACCATGGACTAACATTAATATCCAATTTTATTTATTTTGTAAAACACAAGAGGAAATCAATTTTTTAAAAATGTCTCCCAATATAAATTCTATTTTTGTAAATAAATAAAAAAATCTGCTTATCTTTAAACAGGATTATATTTGATAAGTTTACATTTTCTTTTTCTTTTCATTTTAACAATATCCTACTTGAAAGGCTGATTATTAAACGAAAATTGAAAAAAATAAGAAAAACAACAACAAAATATATCTATCTATATAATATAATATTCGTTAAAGAGATACCTTTTTAAATTAACTCTTTTGATCTTTATATTTTTAAATCTTTTATATTTCCCATATCTACCTTACAAAAAGAAGGAGATAAATAAAGAAAAGTGTGTATGATATAAAACATGGAAATTGAAGAGTCAATGATTCCGATTGGCAATTTTTCCTTTTTTAAATAAAATGAAATGTGGAAAATACGTATAAAAATATTTTGCGGTTTTTATATTCTTGTCATGAAGGTATTATGTATTTTTTTCTCTCCCTCTTATGCTTGATTATTATATTTCTCTGTATGAGATACGTTAGGAAACACGATCCCTCATTCTCCATCCCTTCAAAGAATTTTCCAGTTTAAGATTTCCAAGCCTCTAGGAAAATTTACCATACGATTACCTTTTTCAAAAATCCACTCAAGGGTAAAATCTTAATATCTATGGAGAGAAAAAATCTTATTTAAAAAGAAAAAATCACTTTTACTTAAAAAGATTTTTTTATATATATTTCTATGTATACATCCTATGTTCTTTTTTCTTAGATTTCTTTTTTTAACCTTTTTAAGTTTTAAAGAAAATATATTGTTATTTAATATCTTACAGTAATAACAATAACCATAATACATAATTCCTTATTATTAGTTCTTTTTATAATATAATCATTGCATGATATAAATAACTTTTTATATACTACGTTTATAAATTTTCTGTTGAATCGTATTATGTATTATGTAGTCTTGATAATATAATTGTTATTGTTATATATAATGTTAGTGGAAAAAAAAAAAAAAAATATATATATATATATATATATATATATATATATATATATATATATATATATATAGTTCCGAAATTATTTACTTCATATAAATTACAACCAACTAGACAGCTGATATTAAACCTATAAAAGGACAAATCTTTGTACAACGGATCTCGCCAACACCGAATCTAAACAGTACCATCGATATGTCCCCGTGTAGGGGACGGTAAGAGAAGAAAAATGAGTAAAAGTAAAGAAGTACAGATGCAGAAAAATTAAACCGATACCTAGAACACAAGTGTAAACAAACCTAGTTGTCATTAATTTATTTCTCTGTTTACTTTTCCTGTTTCGCTGTCAATGTTAAAAGTACAATTAGTTATAACAAAAAGGCCTGATATACTCATTCTTGAACAATTTTATCAGCCATACCAAGTACTAAAATAAAAAAAAAAATCATAAGTTTGAAACCCGTCAAAATGAAGGTCGTAAATATGGGTCATTTCAAAACAAATAAAATAACTTGCGGATTTTTCCGAACTAACTTTCCATTTCTATACAGAAAAATTTACTGCAAACGAATTAAATTCTGCTGAAAGATGGCTATAAGTATTAAAATAATGCATTTTCATCATGTTCTGAGCTATTCTAGAAGTTTCAAATGTCTAGCTACTCGGGAAGTTAGTTAAAAATCGATTGCAAGATTTGTACTGGACACACAAACAAATAAACAAACAATAAGAAAGCAAGCTAATAAAAACGTAGTTAAAATATACCTTTCTATGAAACTCTAAATTTTTTATAGATGTATGTGTAGCTTTATGTATATATATTTTATTTAAAATAAAATTATATTTATAAGTATACCGGAGGAGATAAAATTCCCTGTACTATAACGCATGTACTAACGAACATAATTTATTTATATAATTTACATGTATTCATTGTAATTTTTCTAGTATCTATTTTATGTTATCTGCAACTCACCCAAGAGTATATTGTGCTTAGTGAACAGTTTTTAATCAAATTTAATTACAAATATTTTTCAATTAAAATAGTTTTAGTTTAGTGCCCAACACAAAGTTTAAAAGTGGCCTTTTCCCTTAGCCATGGTCATAGGAACTGCCAGCCACTATTCCTTAACTAAATCCTCCAAACTCAAGTTCTGTTTGCTTCCTTGGGTTAAATCATAAATCATAGATTAAAATAGGTCATGACATAATGACAACATATGAACTCATCAATAAACGCTATAACATTTCTAAAACCAGAAACATTATAAAGCCCAATGACATAAATGTTAAATTTTGTTCCAAATTTAGCTCATTCTTGTGCAGATCCTTATACCACCATTTTCTTTCTATTTGAACCTTCTTATCTATAACTTATCATCCTATTTCATTACTGATAACTCTTCTAGACGCTTAAAGTGGCAATATCGTCGTGGCTTCTTACTCTAGAATACTGCTATTAGCTCTTTTCTATTAAACTGAACTACCTGCAATTAATTATAACTATACAGACATGATCACTTAGTTCTATTGCCAAAAAGGAGTCTTACATCTAACAATGTATTAAAGCTATGTATATAACAATTGGACATATATACCATTGTCTATAACAATTTGGATTGAGTTAAAATATTTTTCCGTACCATTCAAAATAATTGGAGAAATAGAGCAATGATTGGATGCCTTTTCCCATTCTGATTTTTTTTATTTTTATTATTATTCTTGCTTGAAATAATGATTATATATTTTTATTTTAGCTAGACTATGATTAAAATAATAAATGTGTATAAGGATATTCTATCTGAAAGTGTGGAACATCAACATTTTTGTAGAGTAGAAAAGGGAGGTTTTGGGTGAATATAGAATGGTTGTCTTGAGAGTTGATTACTAGAAGGGTGGCTAGGCTTGTTGAAGCTACAGGTATATCTGCATATTGAGGGATGCTCTATTGGCTGGAGGTGTTTCTCTTCCCTCGACTACCCTCTTCCCAATTATCATCTTGTCAAATTCTCAAGGGGGATTATTCGATGCCGAACCCCTCGTCGACACGGAACCAATATGATTTGTGGCTTGGTTTGTTCCTGAGCGTCGCGTTGCCTCGGGGGACACGACGTAGGGTAGAGTAGCACGAGGTCCCCGACTCCCCACTCTTAATCAACAAGGTTAGTCCGTTCCAGGATGGTGTCAGGTTTTTTTTCTACCCTACGCCTCTTTTCATTCTTACCCACCTTAAACTCATCCTCTCCCCTACTTTTTTTTCTCTTCGTCTTTCTTCCCTTTTTTTCGTTCGATAGTGATGTGACTAATCAGTGGCATCAGTGGTTCAATAAGTGTCTGTCACATGTGCTCTGTGTTGTAATAATACTCTTGTCTCCCTATTTTTTGCTGGAAGGAGATCCAATGTTGTAAATAAATTAGTTTCGCTTGTAGATTCTTTGACAGTTATTACTACTAATGTAATCTAGAAAGGACTGACAATGTTTAAAATTTGTTGGATTTGTTGTGGTCTTTCATCCAATGATGTCACTTGAACTTACTTACCTTATTACTGGCTATCTAACTCTCTCGGGGAACCTCGAGACAGGCAGAGAGCGAGAGTGTATAGGGTACCCCTCGTATTTCCTTGAGTTGTTTCGAAGCTTTTGAGCCCGAGTTAAAAGCGGTAACTTTCAACACGTCCATCTGCTCGGATTTAACTATCTTAAATGAATATTACTGCTATTAGGCTAAGTTCAATTAATTGATTCCGAGATATAATTGCATTAAAATTGAGAAATCTAAATTAGGAGTAGGTATTAAAAGAATTTATATATATACTTAAAATAATAATTATTAATTTGTATAGTTACTATTACTAATTATCTTATTTATAAAAATAATAGTCAGCTGTTTCCGCTAGATATTGTGAAACTCATTAAATTCAAAGAGAAAAAGTTTCTAGTATTCATTTGAAACTTGAAAGATTTGAAAATTCATTACAAAAATATGAAAAAAAATACAGTTATATAGAAAATTAATTTGTTACTTTTTCTTTGCTGCTTTGCACTAATGAAAGCCTTATTTAAATCTGTGTTATTTTCCTTTAATTGTTTATAGTCTTTCACAAATTATAATCTATTGGTGCTGGTTATTGATAAGAGATGGGTTGTCATTTGGTGAAATGGATGACAAGTTTCAGCATTCGTTTAGTAGATAAGAATTTTCTTTCCCTTCGTGTCTGACAAGTTGTGCGGTTTCCTGATCAATGGTATTTTGCGAGTTTTGTTAACTTAATATCGGATCTAAAATGACAGATGTAATCTAGTTTTAAAACGACAAGTCCCGCTGCAAAATCGAATCCAAGGGGGCTGAATATAATCATATATCATTATATCTGTGGGCTACACGTTTTCAGTGATAATCTTGACACGGTTTACATAGAAGTAATCTATGGCTAAGTGAAAACTGATTATACAGCTTGTTCGTCATACGAGAGGGCAAAAGCTTATCTGGACTGGATAGGATCCATAGCGTCAGGCTTTCCTCACGGTAGGGTTTCACTCATATACTATAAACCCTGATCCCATAGCTCATACCTCAGTCTTCCTGGTCTGAAATTCTGCAAACGTTTAGCTCCTGTTCATAGCCTTAGCGTCAACATCATTAACTATATTAACTAATCCCTTCTACCTTCTAAACACGGACCTCCAGTGTAATGCATCCTAATGCTAAGCGAAACCGTAGGATATATTATATAGATTTAACCACCTGGAACTTATCTGTGAAACGAGCTATAAATTGTATAACCTTGATTAACAAGCCTTGATAATCCTCTGAAAATTATAGCCAACGTTATCAGGCTGCAGCAAGGTCTTTTACTAAAACCATGAAAATGTTTTTTTAAAAATTATTTAAACAGTAAGCCTAAATTTAATTTTTTGATGCATCTAGTTAATCGTTCCAGATTATTTATGGTAACCACACTGTACCTGAATATAACATTACTGAAAATTACTTGCCATCAATACTCATATAAGATGTGACATAAAGACTATGTAATTTACCTATGTTTAAAAATAAAAAAGAGTCGAAAGAAGGTTATCTGTGTTTTTGAGGTTGTATTCAGTCAGGAGTTGGCATTACTCTTGAAGCGTGTTAAATCTTTAGTTATAATATGTATTGTATTGGAATATTTTATTGATCGGAATTTGAATATTTCACATTTGTATTGGACTCAATATGATATAATTATTTAAATTGATAATTAGAATAGAATGATAATATGCGCTAGACAAAGAAAAAAGAAAATCTTATCAAGTTGTTTTCATTGTGGATGAGAACTATAAAAAGATAGAATACAAGTTGGATGCAAATTGGAATGACCTATAAGTTGCTACTGAGTTATTTCGTGTTCTTTAAGAGCTATCTAACTTTAGGAGAGTGTTATAGCCAAAGCTGACCTCTATCATCTAACAAAAGTAGTTTAACCTTTAACCCATGTGGAAATAAACCAAAAAGATCTGGCATTCAGAAAGTGGAAAACTTTTCCCAAACATAAAATTTTAAATAGCTTTTATATGGTTCATATATTTACTATATTTTATAAAATAATATTACGTTTAGTCATCATTCATTTGTGTCATTTATATCTATATTTCTCTTAATTTTGTTGAATATTTTGCACTTGAAATAAGAATAAGTTAACAGGAATCAAATCAATTGTCAGATGAGAAATGTTTTTTGGTTTTGGGGGAAGTATCGGTGACTAAGTGAACTTGGGGAAAAATTAATCGATTTTTCTGTAAGGCTCCCATAAGGCTAGGAGAAAATGTTTTTCTTCCAGTTTTCCATCAGGTCGAAAGGTGGTTTTCTGTGGGTGGGGTTAGAGTCTTGGCGTTAGCCCTCTCCCTTCTGGACCAAGTCGGTTAGCGTTGTCAAACTTTTTACCTCCCATTTATCAATCCTAACGGAGAAGGAAAAAACTGGTAAAGCTCCAAGGGGGTGAACTAATGCCTGAGTTGATCCAAGGAAGGAGCTAGGGAGCTTCTACTCCGATAATACTTTAGTATTGGAAAGTTTCGGCTAACCTTGCTTCAGCTCTAGGCCCCTTTCGCACAGAACCTTTAGTCCCTTCGCAGAAAACCTAACTTTTATACTAATCCACTAGACCAGAGGGCCATTGGAACCAATATAAACTAGGTTAGAATACCTCACGAAAACCCACTGGGAGCTGAAGCTAAGAGCAGGAAACTTGAGAAGGTACCAAAAAGGGGACGAACTGAGAAAATCCTTGATATATATATATATATATATATATATATATATATATATATATATATAAATACAAACCTATACCGGAAAGAATTGATTTAACGAAAAAGCGTCCCCCGGACTTCTTTCAAGAATAACAAGGTAAGGAATCAAGATGACTTCCGCATCCAGAAAGCTAATCTAGTGCTAAAAGCTCTCTTCCAAACCTTCTAGACGCTCTTGATGATAAAGAAATCTTAAATAGATATTGGGAAAAACGAGCGAATCCAATGAAATCGCCTTCTTTAAAGCAGATAACCTGGAAAATCGTTTAGTGAAGAAAACTTGGATTTTCCTTTAACATTTTTTTTTCTTTTACAAAAAATTTAATTTAATTAAATTTTCAAATGTATGGTATTTTATATATTTTTTTTTTGATAAGAGTATCCAAAGAAGTTTAAATGGAGATTCTTAAATTTAATTTACTTTATTAGCTCCACGTTAAGATAGAGATGCTTTATTAAAATATATACTATTCTTTATACTAATCTGCGTTTTTTTTTATTTTTGACAAAAATTTCAATTTTTCATCAGTATATACTGAATAATTTCAGAGTTTTATTCGTTTTGAGTAAGTCGATAGAAATAAGTAACTCTTTCGTAGGGTTTGATATACATGAATGCTTTTGAAAATCCTTATCTTCGTATACTTATTCATGTTTACATATGTAAGCCTAACATACGAAATCTCTATTTTTACTGCGTAAATGACTTTGCCTCTATTACTTCAATGTGAGACTTTATAATTTGAATACTACTTTAATGGTAACTACAATTATAATTTTTCATAAGCTATTGTTTACTTTTTGCCACATTAATTTTTATCTTGAGTTATTAAATTTATTTTTCGCAAAGGTATAATTATTAACTAATTAATAGTAAATGCAAGAATAAATTTAACCCTAATTCCATTATTTTATTATTAATTACAAACATTGTTGTAATACTTAATACTAAAAATGTTTTGCATCACATATAGTATTTTGGTCGTATCTCTTTTTATAAAAAAAATTTAAAAGATTAACGGGTTAAAAAAAAGACAACTTTTTGATGAAAAAGAGTCAAAAAAATAAAATAAAGGTGTGTCGCTTGTGAAATATCGCCTGCCATAAATTCGTCCAGTTATACCGGACAGTTTTTCATTTCTCGGCCTTTTTATCATGAAAACTGAGCTCTATGTCACAGCCACCCTGGTATCCTTGATAATATATCTTAGAACTCGTCGTTTTAATTAAAATTAATATCTCCTATATTAATCTTAATTAATTATTTGTATAAATTTGCTTTAAGTATAACAATTAATAGTGCTGAAATTTTTTGAATAATATTTTGAATGATTTTAATTTAACGTTTCGAATGTTACAGGGCTGAAGGTTGCTATCGATGTTTAGGAATGTACGAGAAGCATCGCAATGTTCTCCAATACAAAGAATGTAAGTTTTTACAAGGTTTTTTTCATATCTATCCACATATATTATTTAAAAAAATGCTATTCCATATGGTATTTTATTGTAACTAAATAACTCTGTGGCTCAACTGCTCGTGAAGGGCCTGCCGTAGGCATATAAAGGCCATATGCCTTGCATAGGCAGGCCATAGGGCCTGGCTAGGCCTTTATATAATGGATGACACGGGGTTAGTGTGTCGCTCCAACACCTGTATTAACCTTATAATTGGCAATCACAACCAGTTAGTCGTCATTTCACATAAGCTGATAACCTATAATGGTCTAACCACACTATACATAAAAATAACAATCTGACGACCGTTCACATTTTTCGACTACTTTCAATGTTATTTTTTCATAGACTGAGTCTATGAAAAAATATTATCATTGGAAATAGTCGAATAACTATAAAGATCGTCATATTGTTATTTTGATGTTTAAAGTTTCTACGTTTCCATGATGTTAAAATACGGATTGAATAGGGGTTGAACGCAGTTTTTGGATCCAAATTTTCCATGGAAACCTAGATTCAATAGGCCAACCAAATTTACTTGGAAGGCTTACCTTTTTAGAATCATGACTAACTGTACTATGCCTAGATTACTGACATAGACCACGTAGATAGGTTCTTTTAACAAACCCGGATAGGCCTTGTACCAACACAATACTGTTAGTAAATCATGACTAACTGTAGCATGCCTAGATTACTGACATAAACCACGTAGATAGGTCCTTTAAACAAACCCGGATAGGCCTTGTACCAACCCAATACTGTTAGTAAATCATGACTAACTGCAGCATGCCTAGATTACTGACATAGACCACGTAGATAGGTCCTTTAAACAAACCCGGATAGGCCTTGTACCAACCCAATACTGTTAGTAAATCATGACTAACTGCAGCATGCCTAGATTACTGACATAGACCACGTAGATAGGTCCTTTAAACAAACCCGGATAGGCCTTGTACCAACCCAATACTGTTAGTAAATCATGACTAACTGCAGCATGCCTAGATTACTGACATAGACCACGTAGATAGGTCCTTTAAACAAACCCGGATAGGCCTTGTACCAACCCAATACTGTTAGTAAATGTCTCCATTTCTCTAGGATCATCGGCATACATTGAACCGCCGTGCCGCATAAGGGTGTCTGTCTATGGTTTTATAAGCCGAAACTCTTTCGAGAAACTCCCACCTTTTTAAAAGTAAATCTGGGTTGAAATTGATTGGGGAACTTAGACCAATGATATCTACTGTGGTCCAAGTTATGAGGATCCTCGATGCTACTAAACTTTAATGTCAGGAAATACAAAAAAACTTTTGTCAGAAAAGCCTACTGCACTCCTACCCCAGCTACTGAGGCCCTTCCACCACTAACTCTGCTTGGGTTCTGTTGTTTCAAGCGAAGCATTGGGCAGAAGAAAATTCTTTCCATTCGGATTAGTCGGTAGCTAGTTAATTAGTTTCGCTCCAGGTTGTTTCCTCTTTTATAATTTCCAATCCAACAGCTCTTTTTGGGTCTGATCTATTTTCTTCCGGGGTTCAATCAAGTGTTCCTCCCAACGACCCAGTAAAGCTTTCCCAAAGTGTGACTATTTTCTTTCCGAAATCAGGTTGAAAACGCTGGTTTGTCACAGTCTACAATTTATTATTTCTTATATCTTCCTGCAATATCAACTTAATTATTCGGCAAAGGCAACAACGATTGACATCAAGGATCTGTGGGAATCATACTTATATGAATATTTGTGTTTATACTCTAATACTCTAATACCCCTGTATAAATTTTTAAGTTATTGCTTGAATAAATTTATTTATTAAACTGAAGTAAATAACACAATTTTTAAAAATAAATTTGCAAACGGTTTTTCAAATAAGTCATGAAAATTTCATGTTTTTAATAGCAGGAGAAGAAACCTTTTTTGGGTATTTTAATTCTTCCAAGAGCTTTAACTTGTCAAACATAACTAAGTACATTCAATCCTCGAAAAAAAAAAAATTACAATAAAAATAACAGTAGAAAAAGGTAGTCTAGAGGAAAAACAAGATATTTGGAAATTTCAAAAGAAATTGAAGTGACTTAAAGGAATTATAAAAAGTATTGAAATTTTCTAAAAAGTGGGAATTTTCATCTTGTAATTCCGCTTTCATTTATTTTCATTTCGGCGTTTGAAATGAGTCTGTTTTTATGTTTTAAAGGATGATTTCTCCATATTTATAAGTTCTCTCCCGGTAAGGTAACAAGTCCTTATGAATTAATGAATTTTAAAATATTTTCAAAGCATTTTCCCCTTTTTTCTTCTCACTCTTATTCCGTTCTCCTTTTATCGCTCTTTGCTTTACATCTTTTAAAATTAACTCTCGAGGAAACAAGTTAAGAACCTTTCTTAAAACACAACCCTTCAATATTTCAATACACAAATATTTAAAAGTTAAATAAAAATCTACACTTATACTCTTTCATATCTATTTGACATTCCAATTGCTACTTTTTTTTAAAAAAGGTTATTAACTTTTTACTTATAAAGATTATTACTTATTAAACATTATAACAGAAATAATAATAATAAAAATTTTTCGTCGATCGTAGTGGAAGTTAAATTTAACAAAGTTGAATGATTATTTAAATATAAAAGTATAACTAAATTAATTATTAATTAATATAAAAAAAAAAATTGTCATTTTATATTTTTTGCAATCTAAATATTATATGGTTTTTGTTTACATTATAATTATCATAATTAAAATTTAAAAATGACATTCTTATATATATTCTTATATTATTCTTATATATATATATATATATATATATATATATATATATATATATATATATATATATATATATATATATATATATATATATATATATATATATATATTACTAACACGGTATTACTCTGCTGATATATATATATATATATATATATATTTATTTATTTTTTATTTGTTAAAATGTGATTACTTTTTTTATGTTCTTTCTTAGAGGTAGGATGATTACTTTTTTTTATTTATTCTACAAAGTAATCCAGATTAGGTAAAACCAAGTTGAAAATTATCTTCAAAATGTAAACTTAACCTTTATTTATTTGATTTTTTTTTCTTTTTTTATTATCTAAAATAAAATATAAATAAAGTTAATGAAAAGACAAATTCTTTTAAGAGGAATTAAGAATACATTTTTTCTTCATTTTAATTACTTTTTCCTGTGTTTACAAAGTTATTTTTTAAATGCTATTAAATTACTTGGTTAAAAGAAATTGTGTTTTTTTCTTTAATATATATATATATATATATATATATATATATATATATATATATATATATATATATATATATATATATATATATAATGTGAGTGTGATGGGGTTTTTACCGTACTTAACCTCCCTGGAAGAATTAACAGATAACAATATACAGAACTATAACAATATTTTATAATTGTCTCTTTTTACATCATGTAAGTAAGTATATAAATTTCCTTAGTTTAGATTTAATTAAATAATAGTTAAAATGAACTTTCCTTTTTACTTTCTCACGTATGGTGTGTATATATATATATATATATATATATATATATATATATATATATATATATATATATATATATATAGAGAGAGAGAGAGAGAGAGAGAGAGAGAGAAAGTATTGTGATGGTGTCATTATTCGATCTTGAGATTTTGATTGATTCACACGCTTTGAGGTCTTCTGTTTTAATATGTCCTAGCTCGCGTAAAGCGTAACCCGCTGAGCCTATTTTGATTAAATTTAACATACATATTATGTTTAGATAATCATACCTTGAGGCAATATCGAGAAATGTATTTTACCTTTAAATTTAACTGAAATAGGAGCCTTAAAAAAATGAAGAAACGGAAAAAAGTTATTTTTTCCGTGGTAGGCTGTGAAATAGTAACTTTAGAGCCTAAAAACATAGCTAAAATCCATTTTTTCATTACGTGGACTTAAAAAATCTTTTCATTACTCCTAGCTGTAAAGAAAAAATCTTTTACGTCCTAGGCACTAAAAGATTTTTTCTTTACGGCGGGTAGTTGTCAAAACTTCCGTTAGTAGTGCTGCAGTCTTTGTAGAAATTCTTCTAGTACGATAAAAATCCGCTAGATGTCAATGCGTTTTATTTATCTTTTCTTATAGTGTAACCTCATTTTAAGGTTTCTTTTTTTAAGTCTTAAGTATGTACTAATATTTGTTATTATTATATATTGATTAGTGATTAATATTTAATGTTTTTTCATTGTCTGCTACCTCGGAAAAAATAGCATATGCTACGCGACTTTGAAGTGTTTTTTCTTTACCTTGGCAATATTTACTGTCTCGCTTCGCTCGACAGTAAATGTAATTGCCGCGGTAAAGAAAAAACTCACTTCACAGCCTTGTAACATAATATACTATTTTGCAAATTTATTTATTTTTCAACCACTTTTTTTAACTCTGTCATTTTTTTTCGTGAAGTAAAGTATCAATTTAGCAAAATTGAAATAGCATAAAGGGTTGTAATTAATCAGGTGCTATCTGTGGGCTACTGTTGACAAACCATCCGAAATTTCATATAAATCAGATTAGTACATTTCAAGATATAGGTGTAAATAAATGTATGTTTGTCCACATGTGGAAGAGAAACAAATGGACGCAAAAGGTTGAAAGGTATATGAGGCCAACAATGGGCTAATTATGACCTACCATTCAACTTTTATTAAAATCGGATGAGTAGTTTTTAAGACAATTATGTTGGTTCGCATAATTGAGTGACAGACCGACACACAGACACGGAACCAAAAATGTTTTCAAATTTCTGAAACGATTTTTGTCTTGGAATTTTTGAAATCGGAGACATAACATTTTTTCGTTCTTTGGAACGATCACATAGTTTTCTTTACTTTCGGTAGGCTCGGAACCAAAATTATAAGTTAATAGTTTCAATTTAAGTTGTTAATAAACTGACTTTTGTTTTTGTGGTACATTATATATTTTTCATATATTGCATCTAGAATGAAACCATCTTTCTCCAACCAATACCCCAGTTTTAACTATTAAACGTTAAACTTAGGCTGGGGGACTGGGAGACTTGGGGGACATAAAACGTTTAAATCAATAAAAAATCTCAAAATCGCCATCAAATTGTACTTTTTATATACACACCACACAAATATATTGTATGTATATAGTGGGATAAAGTAGTATGAATACTACCAAAAACTTTAAAATGAAATTTCTAATTGACTGTTCAAGGTACAGGTATTAAATGGGTACTTTATAATTATTAGCGATACTTCTCGGTCTAGTTCTATTGTCGTTAATGTTGACTTCTAAACTTGTGGAAAATTGTTAGCTTAATTCGGGACAAGGTATCGTTACTGACAGAGGAAATTATTATCCAGTGTAGCTCAGTTGGTAGAGCGCTATAATACTGGAAATATAGAGGCCCCTGGTTCGCTTGAGTCTATTTTTCTCTGTCTGTCTCCCTTTGTTAATAATAATTATAATTTGATTTAAATTAAAATTTAAACTTTCCGTAGTATGAATACTACCAAAAACTTAAAAATGTAATTACTATGGATATTGTTTAAAATGGCCAATGTCATAGTTGGTTTGTATTTTCCATAATAACATTTCCATTTCCATTTTATTAATATAAAATCTATTAATAATAGTTTTTTACTTATTAACTTTTTGTTTGATATTATGTTGTCGACATAGAACAATGTTTCTTTTTTAGTACAAAACTGCGTTGTTATGTCAGAGGGTGGTCCTAAACATCTCCCTCCTTTAACTTGTTTAATAAAATGTATTATATACGGTACGAAAAAGTGTGCTAGGGTGGAGATGGGGGGTTAAAAATGTTTCACAAGGGGGGGAGGGACGCTTTTCTGGACACGGGTCAATATCGGGAGGGCAGTTAGGAAATTAGTTGTCAGGCCTGTCTAGCTCAAGGGGAGAGGGTGATCATCGAATGGCCCTGACGGTTTTTTTGGGGAAAAAAACAAGCGATATCTGACTGTTATGCGTCGTACCACCCTCCCCTTGTCACTTTGCCATAGAAAATACTACCCCTTCTATTTACCACATTTTTATATTCAACAATTTCATCACGATTTTTTTTTTTATATAACGTGAGGCTTTTTATCCTGTTGTATTTACACACACACTCAATACTCATTTATTTATAAACTGTATAAAATAAAAGTTTGTTTTTTTAAAACATAATACTTTAAAAAACGATGTATTATTTGTACCTATTGAATTGACTAATTTATGCAAGATTGATTTACATAAAATAATGAATTGTTTTTTATGTGCAACAACGATTTTTTATAAATTTTTGCTGACTTAGCAAACTGGGTTCAAGATGGTGTAAAAAGTTGATTTTTCGGGCTGCACCACTACAGTTAAGGACGGATTTTTCTGCCAAGTTTCAACTCTAGGTTAAATACCTTGGGCGCTACGATGATAACATACACACATACATACATACACACACACACACACACGTATATATATACATACTACAGACATCATGCTGAAAACCACTCAGGAGGTCTTAAACATCATGCTGAAAACCACTCAGGAGGTCTTAAACATCATGCTGAAAACCACTCAGGAGGTCTTAAAAACACACAAAATGGCTAATTCCGTTGAAATCTCGAAAAAAATGTTTTGGTGAAAACAATACTTTTTCTATAGTGAAGAAAAGTAAAAATAGTATTTGAAGTGAATAAATATGTATCGAAAGGCTCTATATAGTAATCACAATTCTGAAAAAAAAGTAATCAAATTCTGACTATCCACTAAAGGTTTAATAAGGCAAAACGAACTATATAGTGTATATAGCTTGACTGCTCCAGATTCTACCTGACTCCATCCAGCTTTGATGATGACCGTTTGTGGTTTCAACTAACTAATGTTATTGTTCAGAGAGACAGTATTGTACTTAATTACCTTGGTCAAGAATAATCTTGCTGCTCAATTGTGTCACTAAACGATAAACCCGTTTCAACATGTGCTCAATATATTTCCGGTTCTAACAAAACTACATAACATGATAGTTAAACTTCATGATAAATAATCATGTGATTCTTTTGTATAAAAAAAATAAATGGGTAATATAGAATTCTCAGGAAATAATGATACTTCTATTTACTTCAATTCAAACTCTCCACTTGTTTCCATTAAGTAAATACTCTTTTCATCTTAAGTTATCCATTCTGCAATTCCTTTTATTAATTTTAAATGCGTTTTATCGATCCAACAAGGGGTTCGAAAACCACTCATGTTTGTTATTAAATATTTAAGGACGATATTCCCGTTACCGTAGACGTTTTTCTATTGTCCAAACTAAAAATAAGATAAAATCGCTATCTATGTATATTATTTATGACGATAACCCATGTGTAACTAAGTATAGATTTAGGATTTGTATTTCCGTCTTGTTCTAATAAGAGATAATATCGTTTTTGTGAGGGTTTTATTATTTATGACTGTATACAACTGCTTTCTTTCTAGGGATCGAAGATGGTTGGAAGTTTTGACCATTCTTGTTCTATATGAAAGGGACCCCTGCAGCTGCAGATTGATTGGGGACTTTGGTCATTGAAGGGTCTAAAGGACACTTGTAATCCAACCTCTATCTGATCCTATCAATGGGTGTATCAAAGGATATAAAAGGGCTATGCACGACCCTCTTAAACATCAGTGCAATGTGAAGTACTTCAAATATATACGTAGTCTTGCCTCAATTATGTCTTCCGTTGTTTTTTTTCATTATCAGTACTTTCTTTGAAGTATGAAATTTTGAACTGCATTTTTCCTTTTCGACGTTTCGATAAACAGGAATATTAGGTCATTAAAAAATGAGCCAAATCGTCCTCTTCGCGAGCCTATCGATGCAATCATTAGTGCGTAATCAGTTTTACATTTTAGGGAAGCTAATTTAGTTTTATTTGAGTTTGGGCTTTGGATCTAGGCTAAACCCTTTCCAAAACTCTCAAATCTCTTTTTTTCATACTTCTTTTAAAGCTAAAACTGCAACATCTGCTAGACTTCATTAGAAATTATGCAGATTATTGTTATCAAAACTTTTTCAATCTTAGTCAAGAACAACTTTGAGATGCCTTTCTTTAAAGAAATTTTGAAGGATAGAAGGTCCTTTAGTTAGTGTATCGCTTTTCCCCTGGTTTTAATCCAGTGGTGCCCAATATCCAATATTCTCTCAGATTAGTGAGGTCAAATCCTAGTTAATCTTGGAAGCAGCTCCAAATTTAGGGTCCATCGATGTCGTTAGCCAGATAAAACAGCTAATAATTGTTGCGCTGACTCCAAGTCGCTCATCATTTCAGTTCAAGTAAGAACCGTTTTCAGTAGTCCCTTCTTCATCATTGGCTGCTTTCCTGATGATTATTACCTAATGGATGAATAATATTAGTTCTATTATACATAAATTTCTTCATAATTTTATCATTCAAATTGTTATAATTATTGTACCTTATTGTTCTGTTCTCGGAGAGAATGTATTGGAAAAACAGGTTAAAAATGGTAATAAAAGGTATCCTATATTATAATTGAGACTTAAGAAATATACCTGGTGTGCAATCTAGGAGAATAAGATACTTCACCTTCTATATTTCTGAAGTGACCAATTTACCAGCCACAAAGAAAGGCATTCCTTCCAATGCATCTAGTAAGTGATGAATGGTCTGACATTACTAATGTAACCTCCATCCTTATCCTCAATTCTAAGGAGCAGGCCGCTGAAAATTTTTATTTTATTTTTAATGATTTTTAAAATTAGGGGCTTTTTGTTGAATAAATAATTTTATGTCTCAATCAAGTTTATTTTTAATTAAGCTTATATGAGTGTAAAAATAGTAGGTCTAATGTTATTTCTGATAGTTTAACTTTATTATAAAGTAGTTTAAATCCTTTAAAGTTTATTAATTTTTTAGGGTTCTTGGGGCAAAAACTAAGACTCTAACATTCCTGCACTTGTCTGTCTGCCTGTAACACACCTGATCTCCAAAAGTACCAACAATAAAATTTCAAACTTAGTACTTATGTTATTTGTTAAAACCCCAAAAACAGGACAGTCCCAAAATCTTATTCTATCAATTGACACTAAATAGCTTCTGTTGATGTCTTCAAAATAAAGGTTGTTTTTGTTTGTTAAACCCTCTTGACTGTGTGGCTTCCTAAAAGTGAAGTCAGCTTTTCTTTGCTGCTTTATAAATCTGGCAGCAAAATATCCCTCAAAGGGACTTGATAACTTGATCTATATGCAGAACTATTTACTACTAATCATCCATACTGATTTGTTTTGCTAACAAGTCCACAGTCCACTGTTTCATTAGGACCTATACCACGTGACCCTACTAATAGGATAGACTTACCTCTTATTATAATTAGTGAGTCCAAATTAGTGAGTTCAAAAGAGGTTTTGCGTTTTAATGTTTCAAGTGCCCTCAGATTATCAGTAAAAATGATAAACTTGTTTTTGTCAGTTCATATGTAGATTTTAATGGATTCATTCAAAGTATGTCTGGCTTAACGGATGTGAACTGAATTTAATTAATTTTTGTTTTTACTGTATATTGTTACCCCCTTTGTATAAAGATTTATTAAAATACAAACATTTTTCATTCATTCATTCCTGTTCTGTTCTCTTATTTTTACAAGTTTAGTTAGGTAGTGGAGTTCATAATCATAAAAGTACAGGATGTTTCTTTTCGAAAACATTTCGTTTCTGGAATGTATGTTCAATCGATTGGTAATTTAATATTAATGTATTGTTGCATTCAGTGAGTTATAAATCAATGTCTATTTATGTGAAATGTCTATTTTAAGATATTTAAATAAGAAAACAATGTTTTAAAGACTTCACAGACTATTTTAATCAACCTGAAATTCCGATTAGATTGCTCTTTATGACAAATTTAGTGGCTGACTAAATACTTCCACTATTGGTTCTCCCGGTCTGTTGATCATAATGGCGAATTAAATCAATTTGACCTCCTACGCCAAGTTCTAGAATATAATAAAAACCTTTTACATTTTCCTTCAGATAAACTAAACCATTTCTAATTTAGATCAACCCTTTTTCTGTTCTACATATTTGCATTAAGTTAATTAAGCATATCTGAGAAACTATTTTGACTTATATTTATTTGATTGTGGTTTTCATTTGACTAAAAACTTGTTCAAACTTTATTATTAGAGCTAGTGTATTATTATATTTGTTAATGTTTGGATTTTTCATTGTAGAATTAGTTTCTTATTTTTTTATAACTTATGCTTTTTGGAATTTTAGTAATGAACTATTGACTTTCTCTATAATTCATTTTACATATTCTAGCAGTGAAATATAAATAAACGTAATTATTTTAAATTTTGATTTAAATCAAATTATAATTATTATTAACAACGGGAGATAGACAGAGAAAAATAGACTCCAGCGCCTCTATATAGATGGTAAGAGTGCTATACTGGAAATATAGGGGACCGTGGTTCGAGTCCCGGCGCTGGAGTGTATTTTTCTCTGTCTATCTCCCGTTGTTTAATAATTATAATTTGATTTAAATTAAAATTTAAACTTTCCGTAGTATGAATACTACCAAAAACTTAAAAATAATTATTTTAAATACATACTTTTCATCAATGTTAAAAATTCGTCAAGCTACTTATTAATGGTGAGGAGAGAAGTTTAGGCTATTATATATTTATTTTCTCATATCACGTAATATATAAAGAGAGAAAGTATTGTTTTTTTGCTTTTTTGATGGTACTGTGATCAGTGATCAAGAAGGTGGGGATTGGTGTAGTACAAATACCATAACATATCTTGTTATTAATTATTTAGAGGTGAGAATGGTACCACTTACGATCCCATCAAGTAGATGAGCAATGTGACTAATTTCTCCTTCGTGATTTAAATGTTGTGATGAAGATGGCTTGAATTAGTTGTGGGTGGCTTGCACAGTTTATTAGTAGCAGGTTCTGAACTTGTGTATTATGTCACTTCTTACTTCTTTCCTAAATTTTGAAGAAAGATACCGCACTTCTAGAGTCCAGAGACTGTGCCAACAGATCCATTAGAAGCACTTATTCTTCTATCCTTTATGCTTCTCTCTTTTATTCTTGTTCTTCGCCTTGCCTTTGACAGTATGCTGTGAAACATGCAATAGGAAAGATGTGCAGTTGATGATTGCACTGTTCCATTGTTGTCTTTATTCTATAACACTGTCCGTAGTTTGCTTGAAGGCATATCAGTTCTGTCTCGGAAAAAAGACGCTTCAGGGCTTGAGGCTTTCATAACTTGTGTCTTTTAAGAAATCTTTATTCTTTTCTGATTCCCTATGAATGCTTCCTACCCCTTTCCTAAAAATCTTGTGCAGAATGCATTTTTGCTTCCGAGCTTACTGAAGGTAACGGATGCTATTGCGATCGTTCCCTGGACGAAAAAAATTATCTCCGAATTCAAAAATCCGAAGAAAGAAATCCGTTTCAGACATCAGGGAACATTTTTGGATCCGCGTCTGTCTGACTGTCATTCTGTCTGTCTGTCTATCTATTGTTTTAATTTTTGTGGACCAACATATCTTAAAAACTGCTCGTCTCATTTTACTGAATTAAGATTGTAGGTCATATGAAGCCCATTGCAGGTCAAGGTTTCAACCTTCTGCTCCCTTGTTTATCTTCAGCTTATTTTTAAGAAATTTGTATGGTTTGTGGAAAGTAGTCCGCAGATTGTCCCAGACTAATTTCAACCACCTGCACCGATCAAATATTCTTACATTGATAATTTTATTCAGGAAAAAAATCAAAACATTTTAAAAGATTTAAATAAAAGGGTAGGAGGAATTAAATCAATTTTGCAATAATTGATTGTAGAAGCAAAACATCATTGAAGTAAACTTCAACGCGAAGAACCTATGTGCCACTCTAATTACTAATTGGCAGACTATTTTATATTTCATCCCTTGAACCTGGCAAATTTAATAAGTTATATAGTATAGCTTTTAAATTTAAAAACAATCAATATTATTTATTTTAAATTTTATTATACATACGCTTTCGTAATCTGATTTAGTATTATCTTTTAACATTAGATCCCTTAATAAAGTTTACTATACAATGTGTCCTAATAGTCCAGGAGATAGCGTGCAAAAAAGTGTCTGACTAACATCAAGCTGGAATTTTGTGTACAAGTTAATTTTTAAGTGCCTTTTAAGAATATGAGGTCGGCTAAGTTCGTTTGCGGGACATAGCTTGGCAGTAAACCTTTGAAAAAACAAACAAACCGCTGGAGAGCTGCCTTGTCCTGTCCTTTTCGGTGGACAATGTGATTTTCATGATCCTGAGTACGAAATTAGTTAGTAGACAAAAAATAAGTTGATGATAGTTCGTCACTTAATAGGTTAGTTAGTCAAATATTACTCCAAATCAAAGTGGCCTTATATTAAGTGACGGACTACCATCAACTTGATTTTTAGTCTACTGACTAAGTTAGTACTCAGGATCATGAAAATCACATTGTCCACCAAAAAGAGCGAGACATGGCCGCTCTCCACCAGTTTTTTTTTTTTTTCAAATGCCTATTGCCAAGCTATATCCCGCAGACGAACTTAGCCAACCACATATTCTTAAAAGGCTCCAAATCATTTACTTATTCACCAAATTCTAGCTTAATGTCATACGAAAACTAATAAATGGAAAACACTGGGCTAAGTAATAATGAACTCGTATATGAGAAAGTTTGTCTGAGTTGTGTCGGACCGATTTTGTTATTAATAAGCAAATGATTTGTGCCGGACGCTTAGTTATTAACGTGGATGGTCTAAAAGGAACAATTATACAGGTAAATTATTTATTTACCATTATTAACATTGAATTAATTCCTACGTGCTTTATATATCCCTTTCACTTTTGTCATTTGCGATCTGAGAGTAATCGATCTCTATTGTGTATTTGCTTTTGCTTTCCATCATATTTTTGCTTTTCACTGTCCTAATCAAGTGGAAAGGAGTTTCAATAAAAATACCTGTGTAATATTACCGACAATTACATTCCTCCCATCAAACAACCAACTTCCTATTGTGATACTCTTAAACAAGGGTCGTATTCCATTGTAGGGACCATTTTCCATTTGTTGTCATTACTTTATTGAACCTGGACTTTTTGTCTTTTATTATCGATGATACGTATGAGGGAAATTAAAGCAGCAACCTTTGATTATAAATAGTCCCTTTTTTATGTTGGATATTTGACTTTTTTTTTTTGAGCTGTCCATACTAATGCCATTTTGATTCCGATGCATGTACTAACTGTTTTATTACCAAACGAATAAAAAAGCGCAGATGAATAAATACGACGATAATACTATCTACGAGTTTTGTCGGTTATCAAATCACCCTTTTAGATTGAAAGTGTGATTTTATTTGTTAAACTTTCACTTTTTTAGGGAGTACTGAAGAATAATTTGACTGATACTCATTTTAGTTTATTTCTTCCTTTTCTCCTCTTTTGAGTCAAACCCTAGTAAATTTTCTTTCTAATAGTTTAACTTTTGAACTATCGCGATTTTACTTTGTCCGCATTGAATGATCCCCTTTTCCCCATCTAGCCTTTATTAATTTGAGCTAAAACCCTATTAATGTCCACTTTCCCTTTTAAAATAACAGTTTCACTCTCGAATATATATGTTAGTCCTAAAGTGCTGTATAAATAAAAAGGGATTTTTTAAACATTAGTGAAAAAAGGTTTTACTTTGAAATGTAAACGTAAATGGGACAACTTTAAATGTATAATTGAAAGTAATTGAAATAGTTTTAATAAACGTTTATTGCTCAGTAAAAGCTACAATTGTTTTGCCAACTAAAGCAATTAACAAAGTTAAAACGACACTACTAAAAATTATTATAATTTTTTTGGCGTCTTCTGAGTGGATAAATGTATGCATATATATATATATATTTGTAAAAGTGTTAGTTTCGATTAAATCTAAATTCATGACGTTTGATAAACTTTATGAGCATGTTCTATCAATTGGCCAGTTCCCCGAGTTTCCTTAAAAATATGTCTACATTCGTGTAAAGATCATTTGACTTGCGTGTAAGAACTTCGAACTTAAATAGGTATAAGTTTTTTATGTGCACAAGCTAAGGTATAATATTTAAGAGGATGACTATGATTTTCTAATTAGATTTTTTCGAATTAAGTGCTTATGCGGAGAATTGTTTCAGCTAGTTACCTTATCAAATTAATTTTTATAACAATGTTTTTGACATTTTCATGTTCTTGGCTATGGCACATAACCTCGAAAAGCATTACCAAACTAGCGTTATCCTAGTAGGAAAGATATAGGAATAGGGAGTTAGGAAGGTATAGGAGGTGTTCAATCGAGTCTGCTCGTCTCCCACTACTGTGCTGTGTAGGGCCTACCCACCCCTGCCCCTGCTCTCCCGATCGGCTACCTGCCCCACGTCTCACACTCTGCGCTTCTTGTTACTGCTCCAGGCTCCAGTAGTCGCTCACGAGCCCCAGCGGCGCCCCCCTCCTCCCTAACTATAACTTTTGTTCTACTGCTCCGATTTGCATCGGACAAACGCTATAACCCTTAGAATTTTATATTCCTAATAAACTAATAACATACATAAAATTTAATTTTTACATTATTACTTTTTATTTTTGTTAAACTATAATTTTTTGCTTTCATTATAAAAATATGGGTGAAGAAGTTAAAAGATTACTTCTCAATAAACTGGAAAAGAAGAAAAGTACTTTCTTTCTTTGTGCACTACATGTGTTCGATTTAATTCCTAATTTAAAAACGCAAGAATCTGCACTCTCAAATTGTTTGACATTTTCATGTCTTTATTTTGGCACATAAACTCGAAAATCGTTACCATTAAACGACACCAAAAAGCGTTACACAAGTGTTACCAGAACGATACCAAAAAGCGTTACATGAAAATGTTTCACTGCCTTGCAGACTCGTATGCAAGCATTTTTTAATTTATTTTTACCTATGTTTAAAAAATAATTTAATGTTTAATTCTGTGATACATGTTAGTGAAAATCAAATTTTTGTTTTTAAAAATGCTATCAATCTTAATTTTACAACCTAATGGAAAACTGTATCAGCATATATCAGACCTGAAGACGTTCCCTCTGGGGACGAAATATAGTCAGTTTTATGAAGTAGTCGTCTAAACTTTTCTTACCCCATTTTGACCTTACACTTATTAGCATCTAAACTAATTGGGGACCTTAATCTAATAAAAAAGATAATATTTCCGGTGTTTTATGTGCTTATCCGGAGAATTCTTTCGTTGAATTAAGTGCTTGTCCATTATGTACTTTCCTTAAAACATCAATTTAATTCAATACACCACTTTACATTTAACTGAATATCAAACAAGCGATTAAAGAAAAGTTGATGAGGACAAAACTTGATAACAGAGTAACTATCCGGTGTCCAGTTTGGGTTCGATTAATTTAAAGTTTGTTGGGGGAGGAAGTGAAGGTAGTGTTAGTTACTTGGGGTCCAGTATGAATGGAGAAAGTGGCTAGTGGTTACTTAGCCTGATGACATAGTGAAGGTGCTTATAGTTAGACTTTGACTTTAGTTCCTAGTAAAGTGGGTCTACAGAGTAAGGGATGCTTGATTGAACTTGGTAATTAGCTAAGTCAAGAAAGCGGTTACATTATTCAGCACTCAGAGGGCCTTCTCCCTGTGCCAGGGCAGCTAAGTTTGGTACAATGGAGTCGCTTCCACTACTGCGAGAACAAGCTCAAGAGTTTTGACATACCCATTCCTTCAAACCGTCGTGACAACCGAGAACATACTTGACACTGAAATTGATTTGACACCTCCAACTCCTTCAAAATGGCTACATTGTTAAGTATAAAACTTTATACCGCAAGTTTATTACACTTACCGTGCGTAATGTTCACTGTCTTGATTGTTATGAGACGTTAAGTCTCAGGATAAGTTGCTTAAAGGATTGTGGCCTGACTCTATAAAACAATCTAATTTTCTCTGTATCAAATAATTATTCTGACAAATTTGTACTTTTCTTGAAGTGTTAGTTTTACTCACTGGTAAGTAATTATAAGAATAAGAGAGCAAATTTTAACTTTTGTTAAAATATAATAAAAAAGATTAATTTTAAGGTGTCTAAATCCATTTTATGTATACTATTTATTTATAAATGATGACCTATATGTACCCTCTCATTTAAAGACCTGATAAGACGTATGAATTGTGAAGACTTATGACTTACTAGGAAATAGTTAGAAGATCGTTGTGCAAAGATATCATTCTTTTTAGATATGAGGCAAAGGAGTAATGTAATAGGAGCAAATGAAACGAGTTTGATATTTTTCCGGGGAGGGGGGAGCCGCTTTTTTAAATGATCTAGAAGTGAAGATAGAAAAAAAAGTTTTAGTAAAATGATTAATTTTTTTGAACATGACTAACTAGTCATCTGCGGGTTATGTTAGGTTTGTTCCAACCACACTTCAAACTAGTTTGAAACTGTCCGACGCATGCGCATTAGGAACAGGGCGTTCCAACCAGCCCAAACTCAAACTCTGACTGTTAGTCGGCTGTTCCAACCATGCTCTGATTGAATCACGGATTGGTTTGGTACCAGTCAGAGCAGTCAACGATCGGCGGCAGGACCAGTAGTGTGAGATTGAGTTTGGGTGAACAGAAACGTAACCTTCCGCTTCATTTTTGATTTGATTTCGCTCTCCTATTATTCTACTTTCTTGCGATTCAACTCATCTTTTTAAAATGTTTCTGCACGAATGCGATGATGAATTTTTGTGCATATAATGACATTTTCTAGATATTTCTGAAAAAAAAAAAAAATTGGACCTATTTTCCAAGATGGACTTTTGATATTTATTCCATTTTCAAACAAATATCGAAAGAATCCGATTTATTTCCGCAACATTTCTTTCGTTAACAGGACTAAGATTCATATTTGTTTTTTAAACAAAAGAGCATTTAGGATTATATCAATAAAAATACGTGTGTGCCGTGAGTCTACTAAAACTGGTTCACCTCAGTAAGCCCGAAAATAGTTAATTTCGTAAATCGAAATGAAATCGTGAATTCATGTGTTTTCGTCATATCCTCTATGAGTATGTAGATTTTACTTCCAACTTTCGAGCTTAATTAGCATTATAAAATGAAATGTTTGTGGTTTGCCCCCCCCCCCCCCCTTGTTGTACGAGCCCCTTGGCGGCCACGTTGGCCTAAATCAGGTCCTTAGTTAAATTTAAATCAAATTATAATTATTATTAACTACGGGAAACAGACAGTGAAAAATACACTCCTGTGCCGGGATCCCGGCACAGGAGTGTATTTTTCACTGTCTGTTTCCCGTAGTTAATAATAATTATAATTTGATTTAAATTAAAATTTAACTTTCCGTAGTATGAAAACTACCAAAAACTTAAAAAATGGAAGTCCTTATTTAAGTGACTGGTACTTATCTTCATCAACTATTGTCTCATCCATCATCCATATCTTTAACAGGTATAAGTTAAGGTAACATTAATAAGTTCAGGTATTTGTGATAGCACAGGAACGCAAAATCACATAAACGATCAACTCAAAAAGTTGTTTTGATAACAGCGCTAAAACCTACCACATCAAACAGTTTGGTTCGAGTTCAGGAGCGTTCCAACAAAACGGAATCACCAATCAATTCCCAACTGAGTAATGATCGCGCTTGTCGTCATTCTCGGACTAATTCGAAACTGATTTGGAACTGGTGGTTGGAACAAACCTATTGTTTATTTCTCGCTATTAATAATTATATTTCTTAGTACTTTTCTATTTTTTTAACTACTTTCTTGAGGCGATTATTTTGAATCGGTTACGTCAAACTTTTAGACAAATAACTTTATCAAACTCATTACCACTTAACTCGAACTTAATTCAAATATTCTTAGTCTAAATGTACCTATATTATTTATTTGGTATTTTCTGAAGGTAAATTTATTTCTATCGTGAGAATTAATTAAAAGTTTCACGTAGTGCTAGAACACAAAGGCAAACATTCCTAAGGTAGATTGTATCTAACTTTAACCGAACCCCAAACTATAAAGTTTAATTTAAAATAAGGATTTAACTATTTCTAGATCTAAAGGAGGTAAAAGCTTTAGCTAATACATGCTTTTAAAAGATCATTTGGAATTAGATCTTCTTGGATCTTCAATATATTTTCCCTCCGGTCTATATTCTAAGTATCTCGATATTGTAATTAAAACTAGATTCAACCTCAGTTAAATTACAATTAATTATCTCGTTCTTTGATCAATATTAATTAATTTCTTCTTTGCTTAAATTGGGGAAAAAGAAAATTTACATTACCTGTGTGGTTTTATAAATAAACTTAGGTGTTCTACTTTGTTTGTCTTCTTTAGACTAGGTAAACCTTTTTGATAGTGGTTCAAATGTTCTGTATTTTAATTATAAACCACACAAATACACAGCTATATTCATCAATTTAGTAAATGTGAAGTGAATTTGAAGGGAAGTATATAATGTGATTAGTATATTATGTTGATTTGAAAAATAACCGTCCGAAAACTTACATTATATAAGACAAAACTTATATTCAAACTTAAATAAACAATTGATTGCATACGAGTCTGCAAGACAGAGAGACATTATCATGTAACGCTTTTTGGTGTCGTTTTTTGTAACGCTTGTATAACGCTTTTTCGTGTCGTTTTTTGGTAACGATTTTCGCTAAAAAATTAAGTATATGTATTTATGTATTAGGAATAAAATTCTTAGAGTTATGGCGTTTGTCCGGTGCAAATTGGAGCAGTAGAACAGAAGTTGTAGTTGGGGGGGGGGGGCGCCGCTTGGGCACGCGAGTGACTGCTGGAGCGGTAGCGAGAAGCGAAGAGAGTGAGAGGGGAGGGGTGGGAATGCCCCACCAAGCGCGGTAGGGGGAGACCCTATACCAAGAGCGGGCAGACTTGATTGCCTACCTTCTATATCCTCCTAACTCCCTGTTACACGTATAACGCTTTTCGAGTTTATATGCCATAGCCAAGACATGAAAATGTGAAAATAAAATTCTATCACTTCATGGATATTTTACAGTTAGATTAGTTATGCGCAGGTAATAAGATTAATACTTCCAATGCGCCTCATATTCTTCTCTTTATTTGCTGCTAATAATTGGCAGATAAAAGAAAACAACGACAAAAATTCTGCTTGATCTTAATTACTCTATGAAGTACTATTAACGAACTAGATTAATAAGGAAAAATTTTAGTGCTAATTAAGACCACAATTAAAGTAACAAGACCATTTCATTTTCTGAATAAAAACAACCCTGCTGCATATAGACCAGTTAGACGTTCAAATCGAAGTACAAAATTCGATGGCACCGTACAATTCACTTTAGCCGTATATAAGTAGTATGAACCTAAGGAATAGTAAAACTGTCTCTCCATGTAAATTAAACTTGTTATTAGCCAAAGCAGCTTTCAGCCTTCATCATCAGTGCCGAAATACGGAAGAAATAGTTACATTAGTAACTGGAAATAAGTGAAAGTGAGTCTACTTTATGTCGGAGATCGACATAAGACTATCTATGGTTCCTTAAGAGAGACCTCCATAGACGCTCCCACATCTAAATGTATGATTCTAGATCTGATTTATTTATAGTATTATAAATTTCCTGCCAGAAACATCAAAATTCTGAGGCTAAGATTTCCCCTTGTATAAAAATCGGGTTGAGGTAGCGTATCTGGGGCATCATGTATAGAAATGAAAAAAACTAAAAAATATAATGCATACATAATTGAACTGTTTCCTGTATATTGATATAAATTGCATTATTTATGGATTCTTTTTCATTTCATACTCTCTGGAAAAACCAGATACGCTACATCGAAGCCTAGTTAATCTATGACAGATAAATACGCCCAAGATTCGCAAAATCGACCTGTATATAGTTGTGTCTTAAAATTGAGGACTGAATATGGAAAATATATTAAGAGGAAACTTATGAAATGAAGAAGAATCCATAATTGGTGCATTTTTTATCAATATACAGAAAAGACTTTAATTATATGTGCCAGTTTTTTTCATTTCTACACATGATGCTCCAGATACGCTACCTCAGCCAAAAATCGCTCTTGACGGCGGCTTGTAAAATTAAATTGTTAGCAGCACTTAGGGACTAAGAGGAACCTATAGATAAAATTTAATGTTCGTAAGATTACAATCAGTTTGGCTAGGCGCACACTAGGGGCAAAACAGTCTGCAGACTGTCTACGGAGGCTGTCTCCCGGTGCAAAAGATTGTTGGTTGGCGACATTTTTGTCGCCAACCAACAATCTTTTGCACTGGGACAGTCAGCCCGCAGACAGTCTGCAGACTGTTTTGCCCCCAGTGTGCGCCTAGCCTTAATTACAGAGTAATCGTAATGAGTCTTTAAGTAATTGGTATTAAGATTTTATATTCACCTATAGAATATGCAAATATTATTCATGAGACCTTAAAATACGAATTACATGTACAATGATTGAATGTTATAATGTTACCTCTCTTTAGGGAATTATTAAGTGAATAAAAGTCAACAAAGATCAGTCTGTAAAATGCAAATTGGTCCCTCGGTAAGAGAGTAGACAGATGAGTGTAGATTGGGACGCCAAGTGAGAGACTGTTCTAAATAAAATATGGAAGGGTGTCTTGTAACCTGGGTTGGTACTTCGGGGGAAGAGTTGGGAAAGGCGAGACTTGTCTCTTAGTTTGAAAAGTTGTGCTAGGCTTTTTCACTTTTGAAAAGGGGTCTTGTATGTAGGGAATTGTGCGAGGGGTTACACCCTTCTTTACAAAATGAAGTTGGATGAGTGGTGGAGGTTTTGACTTCACGGTTAAGAGAAGTTTTGGCATGAATGGCGTGTGTCATTCTAGAACCCTTCTCCTTATAAAGGTAAAGAAGAGCTGGGGGAGTCTTTTTCGGGTAAAACTCATCGTGGACGGACTCATTTTCTACTTTTGGGTTTACTGGATGACGTCGAGGGGTCTGTGGAGCGGCAACACACCGTCAAACCTTATGTCAAATTCTCTGGAGAATTCGTCTCCCCTTTCAATCCTCTCTTTGAAAACAACGTCACCCTTCTTTTCTTTTTTTTTCTAAAAGAAAAAACATGTCTGCTTAACATTTTTTTTTCATTCTTTTTCCCCTCTTGTTTAAGTGTTCAATGAGTTAACAAGGAATCAAGATGTTATCGAGAACACCGTTGTCAATCAAAAGAAGTATGTCAAACCTTACTTCAAAACCTTTTTGAAAGTTCATTTCAAAACAGATGCTAACTTTATACATGAAATTATATTAAGTTCTTACAAATTTTTACAAATTTCACTTGCAAAAACTTTTGCTTCCGAGCTTACAGAAGATAACAGAAGCTATTTGATCGTTCTGAAGAACGATAATTTTTTAAATTGTTGAGAGGTATAGTGAACTTCTTGAGAATTTCAAACTAAGAAGAGGGTATTTATTTGGAATAAATGTCCGTTTTTTAAAAGATTTTTTACTGCATCAAAGCTTTCGCCCAGGGAACCTGAGCTTGATTAGTGATAATATTTGGTTAAAAATGTGAGGCCCTGTTAAACTTTTTCAAGTTTTTTACTGGCTTTAATTAATCGGTTCTCTACTAATTTACTACCACCGATTAATTGAAGCCAATAAAAAAACTTGAAAAAGTTAAACAGGACCTCACATTTTTAACCAAATATAATCACTGATGTAGCTCAGGTTCCCTGGGCGAAAGCTTTGATGCGATAAAAAGTCTTTTTAAAAAGAACTTTTATTCCAAATAAATACCCTCTTCTTTGTTTGTAAATTTTTGATGTCTCCGTATTCAAAAATGTCAAGATATAAATCCGTTTCAGACATCAGGGAACATTTTTGGTTCCTTATCTGTTTGTTGGTCTGTATGTCTCTCAATTATTGTGAACTAACATATCCTAAATATTACTCGTCATATTTTAATAAAATGTGGATGGTAGATCATTATATTATTAGCCCATTATCTATAAAACTAACTCATCTGATTTTTAAGAAATTTGGATGTTAAGTCGAAAAAACCTCGCTTCGACAGTGCCAGATTATTTTAAACCGCCTGCGCACGTCATAATTAGCCCGTTGTTGGTCCCCTATAATTGCGGGTGCTTTAAGCGCCTGCGCCCGTTAGTTTTTTAGTTGGTTAGAGATGGTTAGACTTTGGTTCATCAGTTGTGTAAAATTTTAGTTCTCAAGGAATGAACACTATGGTGCATGATATAGGTGCTTAATTTTCTTCTCTTAAGTTATTCTAACAATCATCAGCAGTAAGTAGATTTATAACAATCAATGGCGATAATTTGAGTTGAGAAAAATGCAGGCAAAATGATACAACTTTTTTTTTATTTTCCTAGTGCTCATTAGGAAAACTTCCTGGTATTAGGAACTGTAACTTATTTACGTGTACAAGATTTTATTTTTGTAAATTATATTATAAACATTAACAATGTAATACCGTGTTTTTGCACACTGCATAAGGTACACAATTTGTAATAGTGAGAGACACCAAGGGATGAGCCACTCAAAAATGGCACATAGGAACTGTTCCAACATCAGACTTACGTCGTCAAGATGTTGGCTCGGCATTACGCTATGTCCTGCATCGTTTCGTCGCGTCCGACTCATCAGGGGCCCGACGATGCCCACCCAACTCTGGACCTATACCAGATCAAGATCAGATACGGGACTTATCAGAGACGAGCGTGCTCTCACAACGCCATTCTTGCTTGGCTGGCAAAACACATTAACAATGTAATACCGTGTTTTTGCACACTGCATAAGGTACACAATTTGTAATAGTGAGAGACACCAAGGGACGTGCCACTCAAAAATGGCACATAGGAACTGTTCCAACATCAGACTTACGATCAGATAAATCCCGTATCTGATCTTGATCTGCAATAGGTCCAGAGTTGGGTGGGCATCGTCGGGCCCCTGATGAGTCGGACGCGACAAAACGATGCAGGACATAGCGTAATGCCGAGCCAACATCTTGACGACGTAAGTCTGATGTTGGAACAGTCACTATGTGCCATTTTTGAGTGGCACGTCCCTTGGTGTCTCTCACTATTACAAATTGTGTATATTATAAACCTTTTCTTAAAATATTATTTTTAGAAGTACCAGACAGTCTTAGGGTTTACAATGATCTAGAAATGAATATATATATATTATATATGTATAAGATAATTTAATAAAATTCAGGACAGATAGTAGTTTTCAAACTCAGCCAAGAGAAGATATTTTGACTTTATTACAGAAAACAAAAACCCATTAATTAAATTAATTGCAATCTGTCCTTACTTCTCTCTGCCTTGATGAAGTTCTGTTTTATCATTAACTCAGTTCGGGAAGCAACTATTGGTAAAGCATTATTGTTCAAAGTTCCAAGCTCCCACCGGGACAACTTTAGCCGAGACTTCTTGATCTCAGTCACTAAGTTTTAATCATTAAACTAAAAAACTAATAAACCATTTTCAGTTCTCACTAATTATCAATTTAAACTAAAATTTATATTTTTTTTTAAATTTATTACGAGTTTTTTATATTTATAAATAAAAAACACCGATCATGAAAAACTGGTTTATTTTATTAATTAATTAATTAACTAACAATTTAAATTAAATTAAATTTATCGTGCTTATTTGCTTATCGAAGATAATGGAAACTGTGTGACCGTTCTGAAGAACAAAATGATTTTGTCTCCGATTTTGAAAATTCTGAAACTTAAATTAAATCCGTGTCAAATATCAGGGAAATGTTTGACCCGTGTCTGTCTGTCGGTCAGTTTGTCAACAATTTTGGTAAGCGACATTTCTTAAAAACTAACGTCCGATTTTGAAGAAATTTGGATGATGATAATTAAGCTATTGTTAATTCCATTAAAGTTTCAACTTTCTATGCTCATCGATGCCTCTTCTATATACAATACATTCCAAATTATTTATATTAACACCTATATTTTAAGAAGTATTTACTCATTCAATTTTTAAGAAATTTAGCTGGATTGTCGAAAGAATCCCACTGTTGGTTCCATATATTAATTTCAACCCTCTGCGCACATTAAATAGCGCTAAATCAATACTTCTATTCGTGATGGTTAAATAGTTGATACTAATGATGCGGCGATATGGATGATGCCTTTCACTTGAAGGGTTCTGATGCATTTTTTTTTACATTTAAGTTGAAAGATAGTTAAGACAAATTACGACAGTACTGTGCTCTTCAAACTCTAAGTTTGAACCAAAAACAAAGAAAATTATCTAAGCTAAGTCCATAGGTAACCTGGAGGTTCGGCCACACCGCAAAAGCCGCCGCCACGCCGCCGGGCGTTCCGAGAGCCTCTCCATGGGATAGAAACAGTATGGGATGACGTACCTCCACCAACAAATAAAATACATTGTCCGAATTTTAATGTTAAAGGTTAGAGAAAGGAAACTTATAAGAAAGATCAAAGTAGAAATAGAAAAAAAAAAAAAAAAATTGAGATTTCTCCAGACCCCTGGAATCAAAATTACAATGTACCATGAAATAGTCATAAATGGTCTGGCGAATTCCCGTTTGAGAGGGCTCAAGTGACGGGAAGACAAACACGCTGGCTAACTAATGAGAACGGTACACTTATGATATTTAAAGTCGACGCATTTACCTTGGGAGAGGAGTAAAGATGATAAATGGCAGTCTTCAAGCAGGCCAGGGCCCTGGCTCGATGGTCTTGGCTTGGTGGCGAGTCTTAAGGTTTATTTTCTGTGTGGGAACAGGCTTGGATGTTAAAGTAAGGCCGCTCCCTGACTTGTCGGTACGGTATCGGTAAGCTAGTATGCCGAAGCGGTAAGATTCTTTACCGAGCGCCTATATCTTACCGATTCGGTACAGATTCTTTACCGCCCGGTAAAGAATCTGTACCGAATCGGTACCGAGCGAGAGCTTACCGATACCGCACCGATACCGTACCGACAAGTGAGGGAGCGGCCTGACTAGTACGCATGCGTGGGAGCGGTGCGGTAAGGAATCGGTATAACGAGAGTCGGTAAGAACGTGCAGTAAAAACAGAAGCGGTAAAAAGTACTAGATTAATAAACTCCTATCATTCTATCTTTGAGCTTGATTTAGTTGAAATTTGGTATACATGATCCTCTTACTAATACTCAGGCTAAGTTCGTTGGACAGCGTGATCCGTCCAAGAGTTCGCGCGCAACGCTCGCGTAAACGAGAGGTTCAAAAATTAAATTGGAATTTCAGGACGGGAAAAGATTCTATCATCATCTATTCGATGAGACGAACATTTTTTATAAATAACATTATTTATTAAAACCATGGCGCCCAACGTGAGGGACCAACCTCCCCACCCCTCAAAAAGTTTAAAGTTTGGTGAGCGTCATCAATCTAAGTGGACTTAAAAAGAGGAGGGCCAGCAGGGTTTTGCCGGAGGTAGACTCTTTTTTTACAAAAAAAAAGTGAGCTTTCACTTCTAAATTACAGCCCTTATACTCTAGTCTTAGATGAGATGTTAAATGGTATGAAAAGAAGCGAAAAAACCCTCATCGGATTTGTGCTCTGTAAAGTTGGATTTTAAAATCATTCCTATACCTGTGTAAGACATTTTTCCAACGCCTCAGGCAAGGTACATATACATACGTTGTAGATTGTCGATTCTTTATTTCATAGAAGCGAGTGTAAGCGAGCTTCTTACATTCATCAAACTATGCATCTTGTCTGTCTGTCTGTGTATAACGTTTACGTGTCCGACGATAACTTGAGTAAAAGTTGTCCGATATAGTTGAAATTCGGTATACATGTTCCATTTACTAATACTCAGGCTAAGTTCGTTGGACAGCGTGATCCGTCCAAGAGTCCGCGCGCAATGCTCGCGTAAACGTGAGCTTCATATTTTAAATTGGAATTTCAGGACGGGAAAACATTTTTTAATCACCTATTCGATGAGACGAACATTTTTTATAAATAACATTTTTTAGTAAAACCAACAGCGACACCGCTATGAATTAATAAAGATCGCTAAAACTATTAAAGCGGGCCTAAACGTTTAAAATAGAGAAAACAACCTTTTTACCGATATCTTTCGTTCTAACGTAACAATTTTAATAAAACTTCATAGACACCATCTGATGCACAATTGAAACAGGCATGCAAAATTTCAATTTGATACATGCAGTAGTTTGTTTGTAGCAAAGAGATACAAATTATAAATATTGAAATAGAGATGTGTGGTTAGTGGAATAGTAAGAATGCGGGGTGGTTCCCTTACTACTAGCCGCTGCACTACTACCAGACCCATGATCTATCAACTCATCATGATTCACAATAATCTTTTTTTTTCAATATTCAATACATATTTATTACTATACGCTCGCTTCAATGATAGAGCCACGCGATGCCTAGTATCTTCTTCTGACGACGACATAATCACGCCCGTGACTGCAAGATTCTACCGAAAGTATACCGACATGTGGGGAGATGAAGGCGGTATCGGTAAGCTATCGGTAAGCTGTCGGTAAAGCAGAAAATACCGCATACCGATACCGAACCGACAAGTCAGGGAGCGGCCTAAGACTGAAAAACTTATACCGGCGCAAACACATTTTATCGCCGGGTTGCTATGGCCACGCACAGTAAAGTTAATAGTTACAAACATATGATTATAACGGCACAATTAATTATTTAAACACATGATAAATATCTCAACACATATAAATGTCTTTACACAGGGAAATGCGTGCACATACAAAATATCCTTTAATATACAATCATTATAAGGATTATCCATGGTCAAACTGATCAATTTTCCACAATATTTAAAAACAATTGTCAATTGAAAATTGAACCCAACTACAAACTGTTATACCACGTGTTTTGTTTCCACATAAAGAACGTTGCCAGTTAAAGAACGCAATCTTTATTTAAATTGTTTTGCAAATTTAATGCTATTTCTTAGAAAGAATTTTCAATTAGTTGTACTGTGTAAACTCTTATTGTAGGATGTAAATTTGAGGTGAGACGTTTTGTTTACATATACTTTAACATGCAAATTAGTTCTTGTTTACTCTGATGCCGTCTAAAGTTAAAATGTTTTACAAATGCTTATATCTACATTTAAACCTGTTTAAATTTGGATTTTTGGAAAAGGTGTTTGAAGGTGAAGAATTTTAATTAGACTTTTCATTTGTTAATTGTGCATTTAACCTTTTTTGTTGTCGCAGTTTGATCGTTGGTAGGTTTGTTTGGCTTTGCCATAAGTGTAATTATTAATGAAGAATAAACTTTTCTGGTTCTTAAGATTTAGTAAAAAAGGAACTTTAATGAAGGGTGCAAAACAGAATCTAAAATTTCTGTTAATAATTAAACAAAGCCTAATTTAAGGCAATGTTGCTATATCTTGATTGAATCCACGCAAGCTTTCATTATCTTCATTTAAATAAAACGCAAAGAACATAATTATTTATAGATGTGACATTTTCTCTACAGTTTAAACAAATCAAAGAGCAAAATTGATAAATGTCAAAAAACAATTTCAGTAGCTAATATTTAATGCGGACCAGTCTGCAGTTTCGATTAATTTAGTTCTCATTTTACAAATCAACTGTGCAATTATGACCAAAGTAGTCAAAACAATTTCAGTAGCTAATATTTAATGCGGACCTGTCTGCAGTTTCGATTACTTTAGTTCTCATTTCACTAATCAACTATGCAATTATGACCAAAGTAGTCAAAACAATTTCAGTAGCTAATATTTAATGCGGACCTGTCTGCAGTTTCGATTACTTTAGTTCTCATTTCACTAATCAACTATGCAATTATGACCAAAGTAGTCAAAACAATTTCAGTAGCTAATATTTAATGCGGACCTGTCTGCAGTTTCGATTACTTTAGTTCTCATTTCACTAATCAACTATGCAATTATGACCAAAGTAGTCAAAACAATTTCAGTAGCTAATATTTAATGCGGACCTGTCTGCAGTTTCGATTAATTTAGTTCTCATTTCACTAATCAACTATGCAATTATGACCAAAGTAGTCAAAACAATTTCAGTAGCTAATATTTATTGCAGACCAGTCGGCAGTTTCGATTACTTTAGTTCTCATTTCTCTAATCAACTGTGCAATGATGACCAAAGTAGTCAAAATTCTGAACGTCAGGTGTTTCTATGTAGACAAGCCCTTTTGTATAAGCCCTTTGGTAGGCGCATAGGGCCTTGGCCCTCCGCGGACTATAGTGTCACAGAGTTAGTTTTTATCGTGTGGATTATTCAGGCTTTTATTTAACAAATAATACATTAGACCATCTTCCAGTTCTTTTTTATTATTGGCTATCTTTCGCATCACTTCATATAGTGTGTAATCAAACTTACGTGTTTTATTTTATATACAACTTGATAAATTAACAAACTTGATGTTGCAGCTTCAGTTATTTAGTTCCTAAGATGAGTAATTATTTTTGTCAAAAACAAAAGAGTACAGGATATTTTTCCACAAAAATAAGTTTAATTCCTTGGCGTCATCAGTGTGTCTAAATGGAGTTTAAACCTTGGTCCCTTTTTCAAGACCTATCATAATATAATATGCAGTAGGTTTCCTACATAAACCTAGTCTCTTTAGTCATACATGGCGAGAATTCTTATAGCCTCCTTTTTTTTGCAATGATAATGAACCAAAAGCTGATGATAGTTTTGTACGCAAAAACTCTAAGCAGTATCTCAATAACTTTTTAGGGGTTTGTAGATACTTCTCAAAACCCATATGCCGAGGGTGAAGTGTCCGTCTGTCCGTCGCTCTTTGGTTCATAGGGCCCGAACCGTTTAAGCTAAAGAGCTGCAATTTGAAACACTGGCGCAACTTTTTGGTCCAACCACAGTAAAAATATACGGAAGTTAAAAATTAAATATGTCCATGCGCAATTCGCCACAGTGTCATAAACTCAAAAATTTTGATTTTTTTTTTTTTTTAATTTTTAAGTGGGGTGTCAAATGAAAGCTGCTGAATAGTGGGATACAAATATATATATGACATTTTATTATTACAGTGCTTTTTACCGCCAATATTACGTTTTTAGCGCCAAATTGTACCCAAAGAAATGTCCCCACCAACCACTATATAACGGCTGGTCCTAAAATTTCGAAATAATTCATGTTAATACCTTATTGTGGGGCGATGAAAATGCCGGGAACGCATTATTAATTTTTAAAAATTGTTAATTTTGTGCGCGAAAATGTGAAGTGCGACCATCAAATGAAAGCTTCTGAAGAGTAGGATACAAATATATATGTGTGCTTTTTTTTAATTTTTGCATTCTTCATTGGTTTTATTAGTCAAAATATATAGGAAAAATTCCCCCCCCCCCCCAACCACTATATAACGGCTGGTACTAAAATTTTAAAATAATTCATGGTTATTACCGATAAAAAACCCCCTCGGGGTATCGAACCAGGCACCTTTGAGGTCGAAGAAAAAATATCAAATTATATAACGGGTATGCTTAATCGTCTACGAAACCCTAAAAAGTACTTGGACGCAAGTGCTTTCCTGAAATTTTTATGAGATATTAGTACTAAAGATAAGTTCCCTTTAAAATGAAACTATTTAATTAAATAAGCTAAATTTAACAATGTTATTTAATAGTAAACATATATAGTATTTAGCACTGAATAGTGAAGGTGCAATATTTAGCACTTCTAATTAATTTTCCTAAATAATGTTAAACTTAATTTTACATCTGAGGAGCTTAATTAACTAATTAAGTTGTAATTAAACAAAATTAAATACTACTATAGTATTACTTAGTCAGTTGATTTATTATTAATTTTAAGTAATTTGTTCAACCTTCTGATAATTTTAAATACCGACGGATTTGTTAATAATAAAATAATGATAGATTATTAACACTATTATTTCTATTCAAAAACATTGAGAGAAATAAAAGATAAATAGAGGAAAAAAGAAGATATAAAGAAAAGTCAAAGCAATAATTCAGCTGAATAAAGGAAAGCGAGGTTTCCACTTGAAGGGCCCCAGAAAAAAAGAGTTGCTCTTTTTCGTCTTCTTTTTTTTTGGTCCCCATCCATCCCTTTTCTAATTTCTATCTTGTAAGGTTTGGCAAGGATCCAGGGGTACAGGATAGCAGTAGGGCCAACCTAAGGTTTTTGGGTGCCATTTCCCAAACACTGTCGTCCGAATTAAAACCGATACTCATATAAGAAAAACCCCGACCCAAAAACAACCCTTCCTCATCCGACCCTCAATCTCAGAGGTATTAGTTTTCGAAAAAAGAGGAGTAGGGGTAAAAACTGAAATTGCTCTTACACTTGGGGAGTTGTCCTTCCCCCAAAATCGTTTTTCAAGAAAAGGTTTATTTTAGGAAAAACCTTTAGTTCCTTAGGTTGTATTTTTTCCTTCGAATAGGACAGTAGGAGAGAATGAAAATTAAGAAAAACGAATTAATTTTAATCAATTGGATCTGATAAGAAAAGTAAATAAGGAAGCATTTAGAAAGATTACTAAAAGATATAAGTAGGAAGGAGTTTTTCTTATCCCACTTCTAGTTATGACGATTTTATAGATCGGACCTTATTTCTCCTTCAAATATGTATGAAAATTAAATATTTAATGTTTCCTGTGATCGCACCTTCAATAGTAAATTTAAGGTTTATTACACATTAAATAATAAAAACGGAAGCCTCTCCACAAAATAAGTTTTATTGACCAAAACTAGCTTTCGGCCTCTCGGCCATCATCAGTGCCTACAATGACAGTAAAACAATTATATATAAGTACTAACATACTTATTTTGTGGTGAGGCTTCCGTTTTTATTATTTAATTAATATCAACTCCACTTAAGCTGCTATTCTTCAGATGATGTTTATTACACACTTTAGGTTCCTTTAAAAACCACCTTATTGCCAATGCATTTAATAACTTTTAACTCTTCAGTAGACAAACTTTAAATATATTGGAGGTTCAAATAAACTTTTTTACTTTCTTATAGTATGTGTGGTATACATTGTATAGAGAAAGTATTTAAATATTATTTATTTCTTAGTATTATTAATAGAGAATCTAGGATGTATTTATTTCATAAATTGATAGTAAATGTCTCTTTTTTATTTATTTTTCATAATTGTGTACTTATTTATTCATACCTACACATTTAAATATATGAAGCTTCTAATTAATAATAATCGATGCTTAACTAACTGAGAATTGAATAGATTTGAGAGGGGCGAGACCAAAAAAAAAACATTTCCTGGTTGGTGCAGGATCCGGAAATTGTCAGAAAGCCCCCACTTCCATTATTCCGCTCGGCGAATTATTTTAAAATTTTATAACATTATTCGCGCTGAACCATTAGGGAGTCAAGAGAGTGGCAACTGAAAATTGCAATCCTCCTACTCCGTCCGGGGAAGTATTTTTTTCAACCCCCTAGATTTGCATTTACCTTTTTCTATCTCACTCCACAGGAGGTCAACATCCAGACAAAAACATTTACATTTTTGATCCAGTAGTAAATGTGTTGCCTCCGCACTCTCCCACCGGTATTCCCATCTAGTATGGTGTTACCGGCTGTTGTTTTTTTTTTTGTTCCTAGTTTTGTTTCTCATACAATTTTTCCCCTCTATTGTTAAATTATGCAATTCAACTGTTGTGTTTTTTAACCTGCGATAGAAGAGGCCGGATACAACTATATTCTAGTATTTTACCAACAAAGTGTATTTTAAGTTTATATGGGCGATATAATTGAGTTCTATTTCTCTTTTCTATATTAGTAACTATTCTATCTTTTGGTTTGCTTTAATTATGTCCCGATTATTTATCATAAACTCTAATAACTATTAAATAAATTTACTGAAATAGATGACGATTACTGTCGAATATTTCAGTGATTCAATGACTTAACCTTGAATTAATACCCAGTGATAAGTTGAAATTTAGCGTCTTCATTAAGTATCAATGACTCAAATAAAATGTCTTTGTGATCGAGCATCTTGAGAATGAATTGTTCTTCGAAGCGTTGCTCAGAGTGAAGTGGTAACTTGTAACAAGCTTTGTAATTAAGGCAGTCACCCTCCACATCTGCAGAGCTATGCCTTAATAGCCAATATCGAATTCCTTCTCGCACGGGTTGTTATCGGCAATTTTCAACTGTCGTTTAGCCACGAATCTTGAAAGCATTTAATGCCTTGGGCTGTCGGCTTGATGTTTAAAAGAAGTTCAAGTACCGATTATTTTCTCCTCCTACAGATTGCGCATTCAAGAAGACGAATTAAACCTTTACCTTATGGTTTTCTCAGAGAGGCTGAAAAGGGAAAGACGAGAAAGCCTTGCTCTCCCTTGTTTCCTTGGGATTTGGGTAAAAGGCATATGGGTTGGAATTTCAAAAGACCTTCCATCTCCCTCGCTTGAAACCTTCTTCGCCCTACCTCCCTCGTCCCATTTCCTTATGGTCCTATCTAAACCCACAGATATTTGCGGATCAGTGAACGGTTAGCTATCCTGCCGCTGTGTGGAATCTTGTGAGGGTTCCGGAGTGTGGGGCTGTCCATCGACCTGATCCCTCCCTTCTGATATCCTTGCATCTATGACCAGTCGACTGGGCTTTAGGAACCTAAGGAATCTCAATCTCATCTCCTTACAATGATACGTCCTTTAGGTTGCCAACCTAAACATACTATTTAACTTTATACCTAATTTATTAAACTTTTCATGGTGATAATTGATATTGTAAAACGAAAAATAGGCTACATGGAACAACACAAGATTGCTGCTAGATTCATCATAATATTTTTACAAAATTTCGGAACGAAGTTCCTTATGGCACGTTCTGGAACCCGGGAGCGAATCCGAAAAAAACGACCAAAATCACTGTCACAAAACCACCAGAAATCTACCGATGACGATAACTTGAGTAAAAGATGACCGAGTTAGTTGATATTTGGTACATATGTTCATTTTACCAATGCCCAGGCTGAGTTCGTTGGGCAACGTTATCCGCCCAAGCGTTTACGCGCAACGCTCGCAAAACCATAAGCTTCAAATTTAAAATTTGAATTTCAGGACAGGCTTTAATGAGACAAACAACTTTTATAAATATATGTTTTTTAGTAAAACGAACACCAACACTGCTATGAAGTGATAAATATCGCTAAATTTATTAAAGTGGAACTACACGTTTAAAATAAAGAAAACAACGTTTTTACCGATATCTTACGTTCTAACATAACAATTTTAACAAAACTTCTTACACATCGTCTAAAGTATCTACAATTGAAACAGGCATGTAAAATTTCAACCTAATAAAAGTAGACGTTTTGAATAGACGTTTTTGAATAGGGAAGAGATATATTTTAAATTAGTAGGCCGGGTATGTAGAAAACAGTCCTATTTCCTACCAACTACAAACATACTCTTTAACTATAAAACTCATCATGATAAACTTTTTTCTCAATATTCAATACATATTTATTGTAAGACGCTTGCTTTAACTTATACAAATAATGATTTTCTTTTAATTTTGCCTTACCACCGCTAGGTACAAACAGTTAGTTACTTTTAATTTTGTCTCTTTTCTAACTCCGCCATGTATAAGTAGTTAGCAACGTATGCCTACGACCTACGTAGCAGTGTGATTTTATAATTTATATTTAATGAAAAATGTAAGGAACTTGTTTCTCCCGGGTGTCCCGCGACACCACACGTATTTTTTTATTTATTTATGCCATGGTTCTCAAAGGTTCTGAAAATCGACGTTTAGCTTCCCTTACTGAGAAAACTCTCAGAGTACCTAGGGATAACAACAATCCTAATGGTTTTTAATCTGACAAAACGTGACCCAATTATTTTATATTTAACTCTCATTTAAGATATGTTTGTATTAGAAATTTATTACTACATGTATCTAAATTTTGTAACAAATCAATCTAATTATTTCTTGTTTGTTTGTTTGATAAGCAGCATACTGTATGTCGGAGAACAGCTTGGAGGATCTCTGCAATGAGATACCTGGAGATGCCGTCCTGATGAGCATGTTCAGAAAGGAAGCCGCACCCGTCGCATGTCCCTTCAAAAACCCTCCCTTTACTCTCATCTATAACAGAGGTTATGGTGACTGTAGCCAGCCAGCGTCAAGGGCCGATGCTTGTACCGTCGATACGCGCCTTGTTCTCAGATACCAAGCATGTCATGATATTCCCGGCACCGAAGCAGCAGGTAAATAAAGCAATTAATTCTTATCAAAGAGTAGTATATATATACTATTCATAGTAGAAAGTAATAAATAGATGTGCAAATTAGCTGTAGGGTACCCTTGACTAACTTAATTTAGAGCTGTGGATCCTTCAGGGTATAAGTATAAAAACTACAATAGTTTTACTAAGATCGACAACGTTTCGGTCTAGCCGACAATTCTCAAGCCTAAAAACATACATTTCATTTACCCAATACTTATTGTTATAATATTGTATTGGGTAACGAAGATCCTGTAAATGACGTTGGAGACGATGGAACTATCAAGTTCCTAACGTACATGCTTACTAATTTCAATGACCTCACTTACTCTATAGTGTAAAAAAATCGGGTACAGGGTACCTCGGAACTTTTCCTCACTTCAGAGGCCACTAAAGTGGCCTCTCCTGCTGCTTCGCAGCAGGAGGAAGCAGCATTGGACGTGGTCAGTACTTGGATGGGTGACCGTTCTAAACAAACTGATTTATTATCATTCTTCAAAAAAAACCTTATTTTTAATACCTATGTTTTATTTAATTATTTGAAGTTTGGCGGTATTTTGACAGATGTAATTTAACTTTGTCGTCATCAAAATTATCGCACTAATAAATAATTATATTCACTTATAACTTTTAAACTAATTAATAGAATTTCATCGGGTTTTTCTATATTTGTTCTTTAATTTTTTCCGTTTCCAACGATATGCTATAATTCAAAAACCTATAGGTAATTTCAGTATTATTAACCGTCAAAGTTTAAAAATTCAAAAATTTATAACTTCAAAATGGCGGGTGAAATTTAGTGTGCTTGTTTGTCATACAGAGAGGTACATTCGAGCCAAATTTCAACTCGATCAGAACCATTTTCGATTTATTACGATTTTTTTACATTTTTGCTGACTCAGTAAACTGGGTTCAAGATGGCGGAAAAAGTTGATTTTCCGGGCGGCACAACTACAGGTTAGGACTGATTTTTCTGCCAAGTTTCAACTCTCTAGGTTAAATACCTTGGGCGCTACGATGATAACACACATACACACATACATACGTCATGCTGAAAACCACTCAGGAGGTCTTAAAAACACCTAAAACGGATAATTCCGTTGAAATCTCGAAAAAAAATTGTTTGGTGAAAACAATACTTTTCCTACTATTAGCAGTGAGGAAAAGTAAAAATGCAAGTTTAATTTCTTAGCCTTTTAATAGGTTTTTTCCTTAGTCCAATGTTGTTATATTGTAGTTGACATAAAATAAATATATGTTCTTAGGCTTAAGAATGGCCGGCTAGACCGAAACGTTGCCGATCGTTGTAGTTTTTATACATATATTAAAGGGTCCACAGCTCTAAATTAAGTAATTAATAAACTTTAGAAAGAGTTTTAGGAATGTGCATTTAATTGTTCTATTTCTCGTGTTATAGGTACATATTTTTTTAAGGGCAAAACTTTTTTTTTTAATTAATAAAAGAGAGTAAAATGTATACGAAAGCACTTAAGGGTGTCAGTAGCTAGTATAAACTCATACACTCTTGCATATATTATTATAACCTTTACCAAAAAAAAACTCTTATGTACATATATTTCTTTGAGAATTGTTTATGTAGTAGGTTTTTACGAGGTATCCCTTAGGGCCCAGTTCTGAAAAGAGTCATGTTTATTACAACATTAAAGCCCTTTGATATGATCACACGGTTCTCGAGGCAAAGTTATCTCTCTGTCTGAAATATTTAATAATGCCTTAAGGTTTTTAACTTAATTCTTTCCCTTATTTTTCTACCACACTAATAGTTTGCTTTAAACTCCTCTGGGACAAGTTCCCTTTTAATTCATAATTTATTACGTGTACTTTTTTTCCTACCTCTTGTATAGTGCGAAGAGCTGAATTTTTGAAAATTGGATTTTTAACTTGGTTACCTTTTAAAATTGAATGCTCTATTTGACCATTCTATTAACTTGAAAAATAAAATATAAAAAGTTATCTTTTCTAAAATTACTCGTATGGGAGATCCATCAAGTAATTTAATATTGAGTACAGAAAATAAATTACATTTAAGTGGAGTTTGTAGTTTTCAATTTGTTTTTCTTACGATCAAACGAAAATGTATTTTAAAAGTAAAGTTTGTATAAATAAATAATTCATGTTTGTCCATTAATTTATCGAACTCATCTACAAGTAAAAACACCTTCAGCAGTAAAATTATCCCTCTTAGAGGCCTCATACAAATACACAACTATTTTAATATTTGCATACCTAAAAAGTATTTTATATTGAAGACACTCACGCCTGCCGAACTTGTTTGTAGGTGACCGCTTCTCGAGGGGTTTCCAAATCAATAGTAGAACTAAATCGTAATACTTTCTCCACTATTGCGTTAGTGTGCTTCTTGGATGTTTGCAAATTCTTAAATTTGACTGAGGTGGATTTTGTTTCGACCGCAGTATTTGATAGTTAATTTACTCTTTTATTAGTTTTAAATCCAAACAAATTTTGCTTGATTCTTAATAATTATTTTTAAAAATGCGTCTAATAAAAAAAAGGAGAATTTGGAAATCCCACTGACATGTATTGATCGACAATTTGCTGGTTCACTATTGATTGATGTTGAAGCATTTCACCGCCTCCTATTTTTTTTCGTTCGTTATCATTTCTGCCGGTATAATTTCGGTTCTCTTAATCCCTGTTGGCTTGGAGTTCGAAGCTGAGGGTAGCGGAAGGTATTAGCGATAAAGTCTAATTGATGGGTGTCGAACCCTGAACCCTCCAATCTGGAGGGAGCTGCCAAGCTTCGCCCCGACACTACGCCTTGCTTTGCTCTTCAACTAATCCCCCGGGCTACTGGACCCCAAGATAAGGCATTGGGAGAGAGGGTATCACTGCCCTCTTCCTTTCTCTAATTAGATAACTCTTGCACCACCGCCCTAATTACTAATTCAAGACGATAAATTTCATTTTATCAATCTATAGATTTTGAGCTTTAGGTATATCTTTTCTTCTTGTCTTTAAAAAATCCTTTAATTTTTAACGATTTCTTCTTTCAATTAGTTAAAGCTTTTAAGCAAAGAAAGAAAATTAATTGTAAGCAGACAAATGTGTAGGTGAATAATATGTTACTTAAATGAGCTTTCCAGGTGAATCTAAACTAATTACGTCCCCTGAATCCAAGTGACTATTTTGGTCTGTCGTCTATGTAAGTAATTTCCAAGATAACGGCGTGAAATGTTGGAGGATAGGGAGTATTGCAATAAAAATATATCCATGTACACCGATTACTCAGAAGAGACCTTGTCATTTTAATGATTCAAGCTACTTCTCCTGGAATTCTTTATAATCTGGAAATAGAACCTCCTGCTCCCTTAATATATTTTTCTGGTTTGATAGGCTCTCTCCTTGTCATGACCACATCCTGGACGTATGGAATCTATTTTCATCAATGCTACATTCATTCGAATCTGGCAATGTCTAGTCAAGGCTTCACTCAACCACTAAACTAAACTTTATTTAGTTTGGGTCCCAGATACCATCCTCAGTCCCAGCAGCCATCTATATTCCTTCCTATTAATTTTTTTTTTTTTAAAGATAATGGTAATAGTTATATTGAAGTAATTCAAGTCGATTTAGGATTAAATAATAATAATTATTATTGCTTGTTTTCAGGAACCGTTAGCTTAATTTTTATTCTTTTCTTCAATTCCCCCCGGTTGCCTCCAATTAATTTAAAATGTATTTCAGTTCATTTAAAATTTAAAAGGGATACCTTATACTCTTACGGGCAATTTAAGAAGCGGACTTTATTTCGTTAGAGATAAAGCCTCTTCTGCCCCCAACTAACTTTATGATTCACGGTTTTGGGCCGCCCCCTCCACCCCCATCCAAAGCTCTCGGGTTTTAATTCCTTTAAATTTACCTCTCTGAGGGCCCTCTCTCTTACGGTTTAATATAAAGTAAACAGATCCTGTTACAAAGTAAACGGAAAAGCTCGCAAGGATTTAATATAAAACAAACAGATCAATAAAGACTGTCATTCAGAGTAACGTGAAATATTAGGAGGCCAAGTTTTTAGTTACCCCTACCCCGGGAATGAAAAATATATAGAACGTTTTTTATATAAGAAAAAATAAATACGTGACACTTATAATTATTTATATATATATATAAATATAGTGTGTGTGTGTTTTATTTCACAATGCTTCCTCGCATCCTATCACATATTTTTGTGATGTTATGCTTTTACAACCCAATATTGCCTGATTCATTTAATTGTTCCCCCTTTTTTTTAATAATCTGCCAAAATTGTTTGGTTTTATTACACGAATAAAAGTATCAATTTAACAAAATTTGGAGAGCTTAGACGGTTAAAATTTATCTGGGGCTATCTGCTGGCTACTTTCGACATGCCATCCAAATTATGTACAAATCAGATGAGTACTTTTACAGATATAGGTGTATATAAATGTTTATTTGTGCGCATGTGGTTCTCAATGGGTTAATTATGACTTACCATCTAAATGTCATTGAAATCGGACAGGTAGTTGTTTAAGATTTTTTGGTTCACAAAAATTGAGCGACGGATACATGGGATCAAAAAATGTTCCCTGCTATCTGAAACGGATGTCTGTCTTGGAATTTTTAAAATCGGAGACAATATAATGTTAGTTAGGAAGCAATCCTAAACAAGTAGTTAGTTAATTCTGAAACGAAAACTGCTAATGTATTTGTCCATTAGCATTATAGATAATAAAACATCCTTTATAACTTTTTTTCAAAATCTTGGTTGAACTAATGACTAGTTTACTAATATACATATATGTGTATGGTGTACACTTATATGTACCAAAAGTAATTCTTATTAAAATGTAGCTTTATATTTAAAACAAGGCATATTTCACCATTTATTTAATTGGCTCTGTATTTAGATAAAACCTGAAACAAAAACTCAGGCAAACTTTCGTATAAATATTTTTTATTGTGTTAGTCTTTATTCTTCATTCTGCAGTAATGCTTTCCGTGGTCATTATGTTTTTATTGTGGTGATCTTCGTTCTCCATCTTCTATCTCGGAAACTAGATTTTTTTTCTGGTTAAGCGACATATTAAGTGGTTATGATAAAAATCGTCGAAAATTGTTTTAGCATAAAGCACATATTAGCATAAAGGAAGTAAAAATAACAAAATTTTATTGTGTTAAAAAAAAAAAAAAATGTTTCTATTTATTTTTAATTAAGCGTTGGCATAAGTTATTATGAAGTTGAAAACCTTTCATGTAATTAATTTTGTTATTATTATCTGTGTTTTGTTAGTTACATTGACCTAACTATGTGTGTTGCCTTTGTTAAACTTTAACTAGAACGTTTGTTTGGTTAAAAGTTTTTCATTTAATTGAAATAGTTAAATGTCTGTTTGATAATATGCTTGGTTGACAGTTTTGACCGCAGGGTTCACCAAGTGCAGTTAATACAGTTTGGAAAAGCATTTAAGCTCCGGATGGGACAATGAAAACACGCGACTTCTCTTTGCAGGATAACATTGGTTGTATTTGTTTCCCCATCTCTATCTTGCCCGATCTGAAAATGCAACACTCCGAAAACAATTTGGTGGAGGTCTAGTGAGGGTTTGAGATGGGTTCAAGGAGTAGAGAATCCCTCGTGTAAATTAGACTGAAAGGTTTAAATTGGATCTGTGTGGTACAGTTTGGATATCTGTAAACTACGGACCTCCACCCTTACAACTTAGATACCTTAGACTTTGTTAAGTTGTGCTTAAACAAAGTCCGGCGAACTTGAGGTAGGGAGAGAAAAGGCTTTAAAATCGGTACCACATAAATTCCAACTTCGCTAGAGGTAACTTCACCCTTTCACTCCGCTCACTGTGCTTCCCCCTCTTTTTAATTGAAAACGACGTGACCAAGTAAATTGTTTCGCAGCGAGTTCCGAGCTTATTTCAAGAATGAATGAAGGCTTTTGGAATTTTCCAAATAGGAGGAATGAAATCCTCATGTTTAGTTTTCCGGCTTTAGTTCAAATTAGGGAGAAAATTATTTTCTGGATTAGATGAGGGAAGTGAATTCCTCAAGTTTAAACAGGAATTGAGCCCTTTTTGGTTTTCATTAAACTTTCAAAAGCAAACTCACCCTTCTTCAACACAAAAAAAATATCAGATTGAATGACAATGGAAAGCTTAGCAGGAGGAATGAAATTGGTCATTCTGTAGTTAAGCGAGTTAGTCTTGCTTAGTAATTTTTTTCAATCCTTTCACACTTTTTAGTCTAGCTCAAGTTCTCGTCTTAAAGAGTGAAATCAAGTTTTTAAATTTCTCTTCTATTGGTATGCATTCTTGTGTTCATTATTGCAAAGGTTCCTAAATTGAAGGGAAATTTACTGATGATTTTCTGCAAACATTATGTTTAATACAACAGGGGTTCGTAGGTATAATATGATCGAGAAAGGTTAACCTTTATTTTGCCTATTGCAAAACCTTGGTTGTTACAATGACTCCAGTAGCAAAATACAAGGAGGAAAAAAAATGCTGTTTCTGTTTTAATCTATATTTTCGATGATTTTGAAGATGCACTCAGCGCCGGCGCTACGCACAGGCGGAGCAGGCGGCCGCCTGTGGCGGCCAAATTCAGGGGGCGGCCGATGACACCCTCAGTTTGTTTTATTTTATAAATTGAAAAACAAAATCTATAGTAGCAAAACGATAATAATGTGCGTAACCCCCGTACTGAGTAGGCAGATAGAGATGGAACCCTAGTAATAACACCCCTAGACATTACCTTATCAGGTGCTGTTTTAGTTAGTAGCCGAGCTAATCGTATTTCGGGTTTAATTCTCGGTTATACCGGTGTTATTTATTTTTATGCCTAAAAAAAATATCGGCTGTCTTTACTATTATATGAGTACATATATTTATCTATGTATGTATTTTTCTTTCTCTCGTAACCCTCCTTAAGTCTTTTCCATTACACCTCATATCTTTTTTTATTTATTCACTTAACTCTTTTCTTACCCCTTGTTATATTTTCTACCCTTCCCTTAATTTGTTAATTTTTATAAGTACATATGTATCTTTCCTAATCCTAAAATAAAATAAAAATCGGTCTGAGACAAATCAGAAAAAGTTTTTCATATAATATATACGAGTTCATAATTACTTAGCCCAGTATTTTCCATTTATTAGTTTTAGTAGGTACATTTAATTATTATTTAACATTTTCATCAAAATTTAAAAATAACTTCTCCTCGGCGGGGAATCGATCCTGGCCTCTCTCCGTCTGCGGTTAAAGCTATTTTCTCAGGAACTAGATTTTTCCAGGGAAAACGGTCTTTATCGTTAGATTCGTATTTAAATGGACTATATTTTAGATTTTTTTAATCAAAATCGTCGGAACCCTTTTCCAAACATAATTTTTTACACGATTTTTTCAGAGTTTTTTTGGGGGGTAGCGGCTCCAAATTTGGAGCTAAAATTCATTTCGGGGTATGATTTTTCTGAACATGTATACACCAAATTTTCTCGTCTGCACAGACGTCAGACAGACGACAGAGGACAGACGAGAGACAGACATTTTTAAAAAACCACTTTTTTGGACTCAGTGGACCTCAAAACGTGTAAATTTATCAAAATTTCAAGATATAATTTTTGCCCCAACACAAATATTTTTACTTTCTCATTATATGAGAAAATAAAAATATAAGAGTATAAGTAAGTAAAGAAAGTGTCTTCCTCTGGCACTTCTTTAGTTTGTTACTCCCCTTATAAAAAAAACAGAGGGGAGTAACAATCTAAAGAAGGTGTACGGAATGTTCTTCTTTAGACTGTTACACCCCTTATAAAAACAGAAATGGTATATTCCTTGGTCCCAAACTACATTGGACTAAACATCACTTTTTTTCTTAATAGTTATTTAGTCAATAGTATATTATGTTACAAGGCTGTGAAGTGAGTTTTTTCTTTACCGCGGAAATTACATTTACTGTCGAGCGAAGCGAGACAGTAAATATTGCCGCGGTAAAGAAAAAACACTTCAAAGTCGCGTAGCATATGCTATTTTTTCCGAGGTAGCAGACAATGAAAAAACATTAAATATTAATCACTAATCAATATATAATAATAACAAATATTAGTACATACTTAAGACTTAAAAAGAGAAACCTTAAAATGAGGTTACACTATAAGAAAAGATAAACAAAACGCATTGACATCTAGCGGATTTTTATCGTACTAGAAGCATTTCTACAAAGACTGCAGCACTACTAACGGAAGTTTTGACAACTACCCGCCGTAAAGAAAAAATCTTTTAGTGCACAGGACGTAAAAGATTTTTTCTTTACAGCTAGGAGTAATGAAAAGATTTTTTAAGTCCACGTAATGAAAAATGGATTTTAGCTATGTTTTTTAGGCTCTAAAGTTACTATTTCACAGCCTACCACGGAAAAAGATATTTTTATTCTAAAGCAACTTAGGGGAGTAACTGTCTAAAGAAGTACCCTTCCTCTAATATTGAGTTTTTAAAAATAGCCTACTTTACTTTATTACTCAATATCTATTATAGCTAAATAATAGTAACATGCACTATTTTAAAAAGCAGCCAGGTTATATTAAATAGACTTTGTTCTGCCCTCTGTCTTTGTTCGAGCGATTGAAAGTGGAAAAATTATTTTATTTTAAAATGTTGAAAATACGTTAAGTTGTTATACCTCAAGAACAAAAAAAGACGAGACTGTCCGAAGTTAACAAAAGTTGGCTTATTAGTAAAAATTTACTTTTTAATCTAATCTAAAATAAAGTATCAGAGGAGGCATGTTCCATTTATAATTCACAATATAATGTCCACTAAGGATAATATAAAAAATATGGCCATAGAAAATTTCAGGGCCCCAGAAAAAAACAATTATTTATGTATGATTTTATATTTAAATATTATATTTTTTTCCTCAAATGATATTAATATTATAAAATTTTAGACATCCCAAAATTCAGGTACATAGCCATGTCCCAGTGACAGTTTAGGCCTACTTATTTTTTATAATAACAATACTATTTTTACTAACATAAAATAGGAATATTTTAGATTAAATAGTAAAATATTAAGGCTTACCATCTTATAGGCCAACTATGTATATCCATTTTTAGGGTCCGTATAGGCGAAACCAAACCGAGAACAATTATTATAATTTCTTTGACTTTGCCTGGAGGTCGTTAAAGGTTCTTTATTCCCGAAAGAACCCAACACAAGAATTGGAAACTTTCTAGTTATTTTTTGTGTAATAACCCAAACAAATGTAAAGAAAGCCCCAAAAAATCACCCTTCTTTCACCCCCCCCCCCCCCCCCCCCCCCCCCGGTCAAAACATTTCCTATTTCAAAGGGGCAGCCAAAAACCGTTTTGCCTGTGGCGGCCAAAAGTGTAGCACCGGCGCTGGATGCACTGATATACATATTAAATACTCATCTAATCATTATGTTCATCGTTAACTTGACTAATCATATTTAATAAAACTTTCATTTGGGGAGGACGTTTAATTGCGTTATTGTTTTAAATCGTGTGTAGGATTTCGATGATTATATCAAATGATGTACCTTCTAAGAACTTTGGAAGATGAGAATTCTGTTCCGGTTGTGAATCCTTTTGGTTTTTCTCAAGGAACGTTTCATTACTGCTATTGGGTTTATACAATCCATGTTGTCTGATGTATTACCTAATGGTTAGATGTTTAGTTCTGTTATATTTATCTTTTGCCATGAAATAACTAGGTAGTAGAGGTGATTTTATTTATTTTGTTCATTTTTTCCTTTATGTTGCAGTGGAGGAGCTCGAGTGCTTGGGTCAATGGCGAGAAGGATCTTCTAAGTACTTAGTTGGTAAATTTCATCACAAGATGGCCACGACTGACGAGCAGAGATACAGGTGTTTTGTCTACAGGAAACTGAACTCTCACACGTACGAAGTAGCTCAGAGTGGCGACGCTACTTGCTCCGGACTTTACTCTAGCAACGAAGGATCAACTACTCTCAGACTTACAAGAAGTAAGTGTATTTATTTCTTAGCTCGTATTGTTAAATTACCTTTTTTGCTTGGTCTTATCTATGTTTATCTATATCTTATCTAGGGGGGCTTCGTAGCACGGATAGAAGAGCGTGGAGCTTTTCAATAGAGTTATGCAGATCGAGAATACTGCGCGAGGATACCTTTGTTTTACCAAAGTAAACTTGAGAATGCTTTTAGTAGAAGTATTTAGAGCAAAGACTAAGGAAAGTAGATTTAAAAAACTTGTGTCCTCAAATAATTTATAAGTGGTCCTTTATCAGTGAGACCGAAAACAGAACTTTCTAAGTGTTTAGTTAAGAAGTTTGCAAAATGCTTTTGTTTAGTAGTTAACTCCATTTACAGATGAATGTGTAACTCGGCAAAAAGCTGTTGAGTGAAATGGTTTGTTAACGTATCCGTCTTTTCCAATCTATTTAGATTTGTTCCGGTACTCTAGCTCCTCCTTTATTCGGAGTGAGTGCTCCCCGAGTCTAGAGGGGATTGTCCTCCGGCCAATTTTCTCCAGAGTGTGACAAGTAGCCAAATCTGTAGGGATGTCGGCGTAGGGAGTTAAGGCGTAGGGGTTCGGTCGCCTTACTTGTGTCGAGAGAGCCCCCGTATACTTCCTGCCGTGTTCCACCTTAAGATTTATGACCCGGGTCAACTTCCCTTCGAGACCTTCTAATCCCCAGACCGACTCCCTCCCTTCAGATCGCGACGTTACCATGGTGATATTCCCCGTTCCCTTACCGCCAAACTTTAAATGCAGATACCCGCTAAATCCCTCCCTACCCTCGATCGGCAACTTACCTCCGTCCTCCCTTACTTCCTAAAATCAACATAACCTTTCCCCGTCTCCTGGTAATTAACGCAAATTTGAAGTAAATTAACCTTTGTTGATCCGCCTATTAACCTAAACGTAAACAAGTGAAGAACTTCATCAATTTATTAAGACTAACCCGCCTTCTAACTTCCGCAGAAACCGCCGTGGCATTTACGCGTCGGTTTCCCCAAAAACTTTTTAGATAGTTTAAATATTCATTTTTATCTCCACCAACCTGAAACCTGATTAATTTTTAAATCGTTACGACCCTAAAGCTTATTATAATTGTACTTCTTGCCTTGGAAAGTTTATAGAACTCCAAGTATATTATTTATTATTAAATAATAAAATTGAAAAGTAAAAAGTCTCAAAGCAACATGCAAAGCTTAGTTTGTATAAGAGCAATTTGTTCTTGCCATTTAAAGCTAGAAAGTTATAAATCGTTCTGCGTAAAATGAAAATTTAATGACAACATGTATTATCTTTTCCTTTTACTTTAATTTTTAATGAGTTTGGATTGCATATCGATTTTTGATATAGTTAACTCCATCGGCCAACCAAGGCCAACCTATTTACTACAAAATGTCTCAAACTCTTAGTAATCAACCGGTGTTTACGCATACTTTTTATCTAAAACTTGTTATTGAGCATTTTAAAGTCAGCTCACTAATACTGGTATAACTTACCAAATAACGCTGCCGTAGAGGCAGTAACACAAGAAGCAGTTACAAAGAAGCCTTTGAGCAATATTTACATTTATTCGGTTGTTAGTTCTCATTAAATCAATTTGTTGTGCTCAAGTTCATAATACTAATTATCATGAGATATTTTGACAATCAAATATTAAAAATCGGGTACGGGCTACCTCGGAACTTTTCCTCACCTCAGAGAAAATTAGGCGTGGTCAGTACTTGGATGGGTGACCGTTTTGAACTAACTGTTTTCAGAACTATCATTTTACAAAAAAAATGTTATACATTATTTTTATTTATTTAATTATTTGATTATTTGAATTTTGGCGGTATTTTGACAGATGTAAACAAACTTTGACGTTTAACATAAGTATCGCACTAATTAATAATTATGATCGCTTATAACTTTTAAACTAATTAATGGAATTTCATTAGGTTTTTTTTTTTTATATTTTTTCCTTATTTTTTACCGGTTCCAACTATACTATGCTATATGTCAAAAACTTATTTATACAGGGTGGAGCACGGCAAACGTATGAATTTGAAAATGTAATAAAACAAAGAATGTTACAAAATAATTTTTTTTAAATTTGTTCCTGATTTAATAACATGGGAAATTTAAATTTACCTAGATTTAAACAAAGTATCGGATAAGTGGTTCCCTTCACACTCCAAACACTGATTAAGCCTTTTTTCAAAGTTTTGTGCACTCTTTCAAGCATTTCCACAGAAATTTCGGCAATTTTGGCTCGAATGTTGTTCTTGAGGGCTTCCAGGGTTCTGGGACGATCGCTGTACACCAAGGATTTAAGGTATCCCCACAGAAAAAAAATCACAAGGAGCCAAATCAGTCGATCTTGCTGGCCAGTTTAAATCGCCTCTTAAAGAGATGAGACACCCGGGAAATATGTCTTGCAAAACGTTTACCCAAACCCTTGCTGTGTGGGCTGTGGCCCTGTCCTGCTGAAATGTGGAACATAAACTTCCCGTCCCCCTCTTTCAAGCGACTCTACTCTAAACCGTCTAGGACCAATAGGAAGGGAGCAATCCCCTCTTCAAATTCATACGTCTGCCGCGCTCCACCCTGTACTTCCAGTATATTATTAACCGTCAAAGTTTCAAAATTCAAAAATCGATAACTTCAAAATGACGTTCAGTATCAAAATGAAATTTGGTGGATATGTTTGTCAAGAGAGGTACATTCGTGCCAAATTTCAACTCGATCGGACCACTTTTCGATGTTTTACTATTGTTTCTTAGTTATGCTGACTCAACAAACTGGGTTCAAGATGGCGGAAAATGTTGATTTTCCGGGCAACACAACTACGTGAAAGAATTGATTTTTGTACCAAGTTTCAACTCTCTAGCTTAAGAACTGTGGGAGTTGTGCGTGACACAGACAGACAGACTGACATCCAGCTAAAAACTACTAAAATCGTCTTAAAAACACCCAAAACAGATAATTCCGTTAAAATCCCGGTTTCGGATTTTTTGGTACTTTTCCTATATACCTTGGAAAAGGTGAGGAAAAGTAAAAAAGAAGTAGAAAAGAAAAGACTTCTGTCTCTTACTTACCTCAGAAAGGAGAAGATAATTTTTTAAAAAACAAATATATTTTTTTTAAAAAAAGAATCGTATTTTATTTACATAACTTTCGAAGGAACGGAATCTATGTGATCGTTCTGAAGTTCAAAAATGTTTTATGTTTTTTGTCTCCGATTTCAAAAATTTCAAGACAGAATTCCGTTTCAGACATCAGGGAACATTTTTGGTTCCTTATCTGTCAGTCGGTCTGTCGCTCAATTTTTGCGAACCAACATATCCTAAAAACCACTAGTCCGATTTTAATGAAATTTGTATGGTAGGTCATAATTGTTGGCCCCATATAAGTTTCAACCATCTGCGTCCATTTGTTTCTTTTCAACGTGCACACAAACATACATTTATTTATACGTATATCTTCAAAAGTACTTATCTGATTTTTATAATTTGTCGGAAGTAGCTCGCAGATAGCACCAGATTCATTTCAACCGTCTGCTCTCTTTAACGTTTCCTAAATTGATATTTTAATTTATGTAAAAATTTAAAACAATTTTAACAAATTTAAAAAAACGGGGGAAACAGTTAAATAAATTAGGCAATATTGGTTTGTAAAAGCATAAAATGAATAAATAACTATGTGCCACACTAATGGGCAGACTATTTTAAAAGTATGCTTGAAATATTCTCAATGATAATAAAAAATAAAAAAAAAAATACCAACTGCTTCTTATCATACATTATATAAACTTTTTCACTTTTTTTAAAAAGAAAAAAATAATTAACAAAAATAAAATTCTCTCTCTTCAAGAAGTATTTTCTAAATGAAAGTGAAGGAGATTCTCTAGAATCTCTTAAGTGAAGTTAAGTATTAAAATTCTAATTATTATTATTATTATTTTATAATTGTACTTATGTAAAGTTGTTAAAGGCGTCAGTGAAAGAAAGTAGGGTGGTAAAAAAGTGTTTTTTGAAATTAATATATTTTAAGAGACCACTTAGGGACCTGAATTAGGTGATGGTAAAGAGTAAAGTGAAGAGGTATTTTTTTCCAAAAAAACTACCTTCGAGTTTAGCTACTGAAGCTCTTCAAAAAACTTTTCTCTGGGATATTAACATTAAGAGTGTATAAACATATTTTTTTCTTCTTTCCTTTATATGGTTTTATTAGTTTTTTGTCAGTCGGTAAGATACGTTTAGTGAGTTTTGTTTAAACACTTAGTAAAACGGAGATGGGAGTCTCTGTTTATGACGATGAACCCTTTAAAAACCTTGCTAATCCGAAATGCTCTCTACCGTCACCTAATTGTAAAGTTTGGTAACTAGCCTGAACTAATATTATCCTGTGCCGTTGTACAACTCCCATCTAAACTATAACTTTGTTTACAAAGCTATTTCATATACCTTCGTACTGTGAAAACTCAAGTTATATTCTATTCCATTTTACTGTTGGAAAAAGTGTTGGAGGATTTTCATCTGAGTTGGATTTCCCTAAACACAATCCTTTTTAAAGTTCTCTTTTCCTCTTCGGTATCAGATTTGTTAATTTTATTATTACCGTTTTTATGGTTTAAGTTTCTCCTACTGAAGCAATTTATTTTTTTGTTCCCTCCTACTTTTCTTCGGTTAAATTTCTTCTTTTTTTTAGTATAATAAAAACCCCTTACTTTTTTCTTTAACTATCAGAGATAATCTTGAATTCCATCTTAGTATCATTAAACTTTTTAATACCTACTTAAACATTTCTTTTTTTTTCTTTTTTATTTTTTCAAGTAAATATTCTTTTACATACAGTATCATTTTTTTTTCAAATCATAGTGTAATACAGATAATACATTCTTTCTAAGTAATACAGAATTACTCCTTTGTATATGTACTTTATAAATAATCTTGACAGGTATTTCTTATTCATCTTTCATTGATAAGAAATAATACTTATTTGTTAACGGGTTTAAAAATAATAATAATAATTTATAAATAAATAAATAATTTATTTATTTACTGTATACCTGTTCTTTGCTATTCTTGTGTTAGAAGTTCCAGGTGTTTGGGCTGTCCTGCTTATTCTCTCTTTTCCATTCCTATATTTCTACATCTACACTTTGGGAATGAACTTCTGTCCTAAGAACTTTAGGACAGAACTTAATCATCCCCTTTTCACCTGCCAAATTGCAATTGGGCTGTCCTTCTTATCCTCTTTATCATACTTATACTTCTACTCTTTAGGAATGAACTTCCGTCCTAAGAAGTTAGGACAGAACTTAATCACCCCCTTTTCACCTTCCAAATTGCAAATTCTGAGTATAATGTCGATATATTTTACTTAGACTTAGAAAACGCCTAAAGAAAAGCTCTCCTTAACATTTCAGGTTTATATACATTTTTTTTCAATTCCTCTCATTTATAAACTTGGGAATAATTACCCTCTTTTCCTAACACCTCCTATTTTCGAAATCAAAATAAACTTTTTCCTCGAATAAAGATGAAGAGGCAACAACATATATACTCATAAACTCTCCCATGCTGACTTATACAATATAAATAGTATCCCACATTATGGTACAGGAATCCGTTTCAGATATCAGGGAACATTTTTGTATAGTCTCGTGTCTCGTGTCAGTCGTGTCTGTCTGTCTGTCGTTCAATTTTTGCGAACCAACATATCTTAAAATCTACTCGTCCAATTTGAATGAAATTCGGATGGTCATTCATAAATATAGTCCATTTTTAGTTCCACATAATATTTTCTGCTATATTCTTGCGACCATTTGTTTCTTTTCCTCAACATTCCTTTTTTACTACGTTTTTATTAGCTTGCTTTCTCGTTTGTTTGTTTGTCCGGTACAAATCTGGCAATCGATTTCTAACTAACTTCCCGAATAGCTAGACATTTGAAACTTTTATCATAGCTCAGAACTCGATGACAATGCATTATTTTAATACTTTTAGCCATCTTTAAGCAGAATTTAATAGGTTTTCAGAAAATTTTGCTGTTCGGAAAGTTAGTTCAGAAAAAATCCGCAAGTTATTTTATTTGTTTTGCCATGTCTCATATTTACGCAATCTTCATTTTTACGGGTCCCAAATTTGTGATAGAAACATTGAATGACAGCAAAACAGGAAATATCGATTATATTATTTCAAATATATCGATGGCACGACTTAGATTTGGTGTTGGGGAGATCCATTGTACAAAGATTTGTCCTATTATAGGTTTAAGATCAGCTCTCTAGATGGTTATGTAACAATAACAATTATATTATCAACATTACATACGATTCAACAGAAAATTTAAAAACGTAGTATATAATGTATGACCTTATGAGCTGTTGAACGGGACTAAAACTACAAAAAAAAAAAATAAAATAAAATAAATAAAAAACGTAGTATATAAAAAGTTCTTTTTATCTTGAAATTATTAAACATACATTTATTTACGTCTATATCTTCAAAAGAACTCATCTGTTTTTAATCAGATGATAGTTAGTGATGGATAGTTTGTCGAACGTAGCCTACTGATGGTCTCTTATTAAGTTAAACCGTCTGCGCTCTATATAATTTGCTAAATAGATGCTTTTAATCATGTAAAAAATCAAAACAATTTTGACAGATTTAAAATAAAAGTGGGAAAAAATGGAATATAATAGACAATAATTGTTTGTAAAAGCATAACATTATTTGATTATACGTTAAGTAAACGCGAGGAAGCCATGTGCCACACTAATTGGCAGACTATTTGACACGCACATTAAATATTGCTAAATTTATGACAGTTTAAAAAAGAGGGGGGGGGGGGAATTAAATAAATTAGACAATAATGGGTTGTGTATGCATAACATCAATTAAGTATGTGATAAAATGGAGGACGCTAGGCTACACTATAATGCCAGATATATATATATATATATATATATATATATATATATATATATATATATATATATATATATATATATATATATATATATATATATATATATATATATATATATATATATATATATATATATATCTTTGTGACATTTATTTGCACTCTCTTTATCGCTAATGTCGAAAAAGCATTATTAATCAAATTTATATTTATTATACATTTTAGTATGAATCTCACTCTTCTTCTTTCTCTAGCTAAATGAGTAAATAAGTTATTATTCATTATGGCTTGAGATGTACGTACAATGTTCCATAACATGCTACTAACTTCCATTCGTAAGTTGTTCATTATAAGAGTCGGCAAAACTTACTAATTCAACTCAGTGTTGAAGTTACTTTCCTTACAACAAGTTAGGGAAATGTAAAATTGATTCTACAGGTTCACTAAGAAATGCCTGCTTAGTCTCATTAGTTACAATTTATCCGAACGAAATTTACATCTAAATGTTAATGTTAACGAAAAAAATATTACTTCCGGAAAAGTAAATTAGAAAATGCTTTTTTAATAAATGTAAATAAATTAAATGAATAAATTATTTGCAATGCGTTAAAAACCTTTCAACTCCATAATAAACTTATTTGAATGTTAACTAGAAGGGGGAAGGGAATAAGTGGTTATAAACGAGTAATGTTTATTTCAAAGCCTTTGAAATGAGAAAACATTTGTTTCAACCTAATTAATTTCTTTTTAAGAATATAAAAAATTATAGCCTTGATAAAAAAAAAAAAGTCAGGCGAGTTATTAACATACTAAGGGAGTAATTTTATTTGAATTCGTTTGGTGGGTTGATGCTTTGCCCTTTAGCTTCGAGCTCTGAGATTTTATCCTGCCAGGTTGGTCTTAATAATCACTAGACCTTTATTAAAAACCATAATTCTCAATTTATTATCCTAATTCTACCTGATTATAACAGTATTTCTCACTAAAAATCAGGTGGTCAAATACTTCGGTAATCAGTTTATACAAAACATGAACACCATGAACAAGCCATGAAGCCAAAGCTTATTATTATTATAAACAAGGAAAGGTCAAATTAAAATATGTATTCAGATGCATGTTCTGTACTATTATGTATCTTTATGACGTTAGCCCCCAAGTAGCACAGCTGATGCAAAAGACATCCCTTGGATATCCTTTTGTCATTTGTCCAGGTTTGATCCTGTCCATAATTGTTTATCCTTGGGTTCCCCTATAGTTATCACGTTTTGGATACCTCTTTGGTTCATCCTAAGGATGTCCTTAACGGGATTGTCCAGTTAAGGGTATCCTATGGATATAGAGTTAAGGGTATCCTATGGATGTCCTTAACGGGATTGTCCAGTTAAGAGTATCCTATGGACATCGAGTTAAGGGTATCCTATGGATGTCCTTAACGGGATTGTCCAGTTAAGAGTATCCTATGGATGAGTAATAATTTCTAAAGCTTTTTGCTTTTATTAAAAAAAAAATTAGAATTAGAATTGGATTTATTTACGTTATACAAAGGATGATGTTTCAGTGAAAGTTATACTGAACAATCCTCAAATTATTTATAAAAGTTATATATTTATGGTGTAAGGTTAAAGTATTCATTTTGAGTTACTTAACTTACTCCAAATCGGAAATGACTCATGGCTGAGTGGATACAGCTAGGGACTGTCACACAGGAGGTTCCGGGTACAATTCTCACAGAGATAACATCTAACTTCTAGCATGTAAAATCAAATCTAAGAATTAACTTCACAAGGGAATTTAATTAATAAACCATATGACAATTGTCACAATTTTTCATTATTTTACAAATTTACATTTTAAGCATCCAGAAAATGTCCCTAAACTGTCCCGTGGAGGTTAGAAGGCCGGACATTGGGTCAGCCAAAAGACGTCCAAAATAAAACAAATTACCATCCAGGGGATGTGCAAAAGGACAAAGTGACTTGTCCCGTGGATGTCCCAGGGACAAAGTCGTGCTACTTGGGTCTAGTCTACCCACACAAAAAAGTATGGTTATCGCCCTTTCAATTAATATGCAGATGATAATTTCCTAAAAGTTACCTGCAATACCAGTAATTTCAGTCCGTTTACCATCCATTTGCTTGCAATCTTATTTAAAGTGCATTCGTCCTTCAGTTCTAAAAATAATTTTACTTCTATTTAATTAATTATTTATTTATGATGAGATGATTTTGTTGTTGCAGTCGAGCAGAAGGATAAAACATGCAAGTTTCCATCATGGATTACCCAGCACTATCATTGGCATAGCCTGGACTACACTCATAGCTATCACTTCAGTCATCGTAACGCCAGTCTCAAGGTGTCTGGTCCTGGAGGAGAGTTGGAAGCTAAACTGGCATGTCTTTCAGTTGAACAAGATCATCAACATAAGGCTAAGATTGTCGTTCATGTTGTCTCAGGATGGTAAGCAACCTAACGTAATCTTCTTTTTTTCAAACAAATAGTAATCTTATTTTGCTTTGAAAAGGTAGGAAAATAGTTGAAACAATTAACACAATAATTGCACTAACTCTGTACTTTTAGAAATAGAAAAAACACTGGGTAGTTTATCTGTTACACATTGTACTGGTAATAACACTTCTGTACCATGTCCATTGCAGACTGCAATTCTCATGGCTATGGAGGAAGTGACATTGAGTGGTTCCATCAGAGTTCCATGTTCATAAACCATCAGTCCTAGAATCAATCCTTATTTGAATTTCTGTGAGATAAGTGATTATTCCTTGCTCGAACATATCTTCTGTTTTACTGTGTTGTTTGATTTTCATAGATCTTTAAAGTGGCTCATACACTACATGTGCATTGCACTCCATGCCATTTTTAATTTTGGCGCACTGTGCGCCACACACTGTAAATGCAGTTCGCTCTATGTAGTGCTATAAGTCAGTGTTCGTACTGTGATCTTTTTGAGTACTCGACCAGTTATGCCTGATGTAGTAACGAAAAATAAAGCTTTAGCAGTTTTGTTTAAGATAGTAAGGAGAAACGGAAGAGGAGGTAAATATGGATTAAAAATTGGTTGAAGAAGAAAGATAACCTTACACTTAACTCGCCACAAACAATGGTTATTTCTATAAGCGTCGATAAACAATGGCAAGAAATTAGGAGACAGAAAAACGGATGTATCGCTCATTGTCAAAAAATACAAGCAAGAATCTCTTGATGTGCAATAGAGCCTCAAAAGATGTTGCACTCTTAGTACATGGTACGAGACTGGCCCACACTAGCATATTATGTTGGAAAGGGGCCGCATGGCATGGTGTGCCAAAAATCAAACTTGTCTTGGTTGTCATCGCTCCACACATTGCAGGCTGTGCTATGCACGGAGACCTCCACACACTGGCACATTTTGTTCGTTTTTGGCATGGCGTGCTTGCACACCATGCAATGCACGTGTGGTGTATGATCTGCTTAAGATGAGTTCGCTCTATAAATTATAAGAGTGCATATAAAAATTATGTAACAGTCAACCCAATTTTTTGCTGCTGTGTTTGACCATTAAAAATTATAAAGTGGTAATCTTCCTCACTTGTTCTAACATTAATCACAGAAGTTACCTAATTTTTTCTGTTTTGCTTCGTTTAGATATAGATGTATAATGATTTTATTGTTTTTTAGTGATGGTGGATACAAATGCATGACCTTCCATAAGAGAGATCCTCATGTCATCCAAGTACATCAATCTGGTAAGAAATTGTTTAATTATTATTTAAACTCATTATGTTAATAAAATAATTAAACATTTATCTGTCTATTAAATCAGTATTGCTTTAGTATATTTAATTCTTAATTTTAATTTTAAATTCTAAAAATGTTTAACTGATACCTTTAACCCTGCCTTACTAACACTGTCTAATAGTCCATTATTTCTAACACTACGCCTCTTAGACGTTAATTAAAATTAGACCAACTTATACACGTTTAAGATTTAAATGCTGATAAAATCATGAACTTGAAACATTTCTTTGTCTAATAAAATGGTTAACAGGTGCTCTTTAGGGAGAAAATGATTACCAAACTGGCCCTTTAACCTGAAAAGAGCAGGTCAAAATATACATTTTACATTTACATTTTTTCTCACTAGCACCTGCTGCATTTAAATCTGAAATTATGTTATGATAATCTAATGAATTTTTATAAATATTGCAATATAATATTTAATAATCAAATTTTAAATACAAAAAAAACAATTAAAGGCAACAAGCTCAATAAGGTTAGGCTCGATAGGGTCCCTGAGGCACAGTAGACTAAAAGAAGTGGTAAATTACTAATATATAAAAGCTCAGCAGAGACTCGACTTTGACGCGATCTGAAGGTTAATTAAGCAGAGATAGCATAACTAGAAGGACTAATGGCTAGCACGCTTGCGCACCGAGAGCTATCAACTAAAGTCAGCATGTACGCCTCAGAGACGTAGTGTTAGAAGTGCAGGGTTAATGGTAAAATTGCCAATGATTTTTATCTGAAGGTTGTGAATATCATCTTTTAATTTCACTACTAGAAGCACCTTTGGGTATACTGAGCATCATCATTTAAGCTCAAAGAATTGCAATTTACAGATGTAGCATCACATCACTGAAGTTGGCAACATAAGTGGAAGTGAAAAATTTCAATAATATTTAGATGTGGTCCACGCTGGTTGCTAGTTTGTAGATTTGATTGGATCATATTGAGTAAGCCTATTCTACACTGAGATGTTTGATTTAAAATTTAATCATATTTTAGTTGAATTATTGATAAATTGGACCTGGGTAAGTGTAAGTGAATTAATATTTAATTGGGAAGGGTGCAAATGCTTGCAGAAATATATTGATTTCAATAAATAATTTCATTTCTCTGAAATGGGAATATGTTTGATTGCTATAATGGGGAAGCAACTCTCTTGAGGTGGCTTTAAAAACCTATTGACATATCCATACATAGATTGGGTCTATTGAACAACTAAGCTGGGCAAAGTGAAGGTAACCCCTCATTGATTTCTATTCCCTAAGCAGACTGACACTAAGAAAAGCTTGCTTAGAGATTATTCCTTAAACTATCCTAAGGAAATAACGGGCATTCTAAAGCTATGCCATTCAGGGTAGGTCAGCACTGGGCAGCAGCTTAGTAGTGTTGTTCTATTCACCTTTCTCCACAAGTAGGATTTTCAACCAAACCCAGCCGCTTGTAAGTAGATATACAAACATCCCTTAATTGCGTGAGAGAAGACAAAAAATAAATTATTTGTACATCGTTTTTTGATATAAAAAGAACAAGAGTGGAAGATTGTATATAGTGAGGTGGTAGTAGTAAGAATATATAATTCCATAAAAAAAACAAGTAGTCCAATTCAAGAATGTGTGATCCATACCATGAATGCAACAGACAAAGTCAAACAGAATTTCATTTTCTTTATATTTTCTGGAGTACCCTTCACTTGCTTCAACTATGTGCAAGTTTGTATGACCATTGATCAAATATATATATATATTTTTTTTTTTCAGCAATGAGTCCTGATCCTGCTGAGGCTTGTAATCCTATTTCTGTTGATCAACAAGTTCAAATGGAACCAATCACTTTGACAAGTGAGTATAACCACTAATGGCACTTGACCTCTATAAATGTATTAAACTCTAATATTGCACTCCAAACTCCCACACTAGATACAATATGATTGGCAACCAACATGTCTGAGAAGCTAAAGACCCTTATTATAAAATCACTGTCAAAATTATTCAGGGAATGATAATTATGGGATGAATAAAGATAATCATAATTGTTTAAATGGTTTAAGTTTCTGAACACTCTGCCTCGTTACGACTTACATTATACGGACAATCAGTGTTCAAGGTTATTATATTATCCTAGCTATGATCAATTTTCTGTAAATCTGAAAAATCTCAGAATATTGAGATAATAGAGGCTTGGCTTGCTTTCGTTTAGAGTTCTTTAGTTGCATGGCAAAACATGATGTGGCAATCCAGAAGGTGACCAAATATGATCCTTAGACCCAGTAATTATAGAGGTCAGTTCTTGATAATATCATATTATATGTTCTCTTATAGATATTATATGTTCTCTTGATATGTTGCCTTCTTTGTCAGTTCACAATATGTTCAATATTATAAATGATAGGAGATGGATAGGTTAAAAAAAGTCATAAAATTGTTAAAATGAATAACTAAAATTAATTACCAGTAGAAAGTAAAGGGAAAACCTGACATGGACATGAGAGACAAAAGACTGACTGGAAGGCGGGGAATATTACTGTTTGTCTAGCAGTATAGAAGATTCGCCCTCCAGGATAAAGGCCCCAATATAGACTTCACGAAGTGGTGTTGTTGCATTTTACAATCAAAGAATTTGGGGGCGCTACCCCCCAAAAACTCTAAAACAAAAGTGAAAAAAATTATTTCTCAAAAACGGTTCTGACAATTTTGATTAAACAATTCTAAAAGTAGTCCATTTAAATTCAAATCTAACGATATAAGCAATTTTCCCCCGGAAAAATCTAGTTCCTGAGAAAATTGCTTTAAACGTGGACGGAGAGAGGCCGGGTTCGATTCCCTGCCGAGAAGTTATTTTTATGATACATTTTGATATAATGTTCAATAATAATTAAATGTAACTACGAAAACTAATAAATGGAAAACACTGGGCTAAGTAATTATGAACTCGTATATGAGAAAGTTTGACTGAGTTGTCTCGGACTAATTTATTTATCTGACCATGGGTTCAGTCTCAAGCTGGCCAGAGGGCTTCCTCTGTACCATGTTACCATTTGATTATAGAGTTATAATCCTTATTAATAGTCCTTTTCTTAATATAACTTTGAATTTATGTTGTTTTTTTAAAAAGTTTTTTCATTCTAATGCTAAGCAATTTATTTGTTATTAGCTGCTTCGCTGCCGACAAAGAAGTGTCCTCTAGATGGAAAGTATGCACCACCTGTTGTTAAGAAAAAGAAGAAGGCAACCAAAGAACCCAAGGATGAATGTACTAGTCATACCAACTTACAAAGTCTCTCTATTGGATGCCCTCCTGAGAGGAATACTATGGAATTTCAAGCTTCTTGCAAAACTGTTCCTACAACTTGTAAGCTTAATTATACTTAAAAACCATAAATTTGATTAAATTGGAACCTCAATAAATTGAAATTCCAGAGAATATGTTTTTTTCTTTAAGTTATTTATTTTTCCATTATTAGATTTATTATTCAAATATTAAACTCATTTTTCGAGGTTAGGTTATTAGCGATCTCGCATTAGGTAGGGAAACTGAAATCACTTTGACTTTCCAAAAATTTAAATATATTAAGGTCGAGTTATCAAGTTTCCACTTTATTTTTAAGAACATTTATAAGAGAATAAGTGAGTGAGCATATGGCATATTCTTAGATAGGACATTTTAAATAATTGCATTTAGCTCTTGAATTTAGTACACATTATTTAAGATTCGGTTTCTGACTGTCAGATAAAACGTTCATCAATAAGTTTTTAAAATCTTAAATTACTTGTCTAACTGAATTAAGAAAAAAAGAAGTTTCTTTTATTTCACATAATTAAATAATTATAGTCCAGGAGATAGAGTGCAAAAAAGTGTCTGACTAACATCAAGCTAGAATTTTGTATACAAGTCAACCTTTTAAGAATATGTGGTCGGCTAAGTTCGCCTGCAGGACATAGCTTGGCAATTGGCGTTTGAAAAAAAACAAGCCGGTGGAGAGCGGCCATGTCTCACCAATTATGGTGGACAATGTGATTTTCATGATCCTGAGTAGAGAATTAGTTAGTAGACCGAAAATCAAGTTGATGTTAGTTTGTCCGTTGACAGGTGACCACGTTGATTTTTAGTAATATTTGAATAACAAACCTATCAAGTGTGAAAATAACATTGACTTGATTTTTGGTCTACTAACTTATTCTGTACTCATGAAAATCACATTTTCCACCATAATTGGTGAGACATGGCTGCTCTTCACCGGTTTGCTTTTTTCAAACGCCTATTGCCAAGCTATATCCCGGAGACGAACTTAGCCAACCACATATTCTTAAAAGGCGCTAAAAGATTGACTTGTATTTAAAATTCTAGCTTGATGTTAGTTAGACACTTTTTTGCACGCTATCTCCTGGACTATTAGGTGTGTGTATTGTGAAGGCCAAAGTTAATGTTTGCTTAACCAGAATAACTCATCAAATATTATTTTTATATGGAAATTAGATGTAAGCATATTTAAAACTGGTAGTAAGAAAAGTATTCAAATTGTATGATAAATTCTACTTATTATGTTTACTATTAAAGCTTAAAATACGTTCATTTTTATAAAGATTTGGAAATGACAATTAAAATTATTTGTACTAAGATCACAGAAGGTGATGTGTTGGCTATTACCAAAATTCTATGTAAATGTTACTTATCACATATTGTTAAAAATATAACATGTCAATTTGTGTGGCTCGAAACTTCCTTGTGTCTTATTGTACGAGTGATCTCATGAACTTTGGATCTGTTTCGATACCATTAAGTACTTTTAACCCTGGAATGCTAATGGTAATTGGATGACTGGTATTACTTAACCTTCGTCAATTCGACTAACATATGCAGAAAATATTTTTTTTGGGTTGAAACTACACTTTTATAAAGAGAAAACTATTAAGAGCTCATTACTAAATCTTTTAAGTGAGATATACAAACATTTTATGACAAATAGGTTAGTATGAACATCAGAATAATCTGAAATTAAGTGAACATTAATGCACCAGATCCCATGCCCCAGACCAAAAGCCCTAGGCTCTTTGCTAAATGCTCCAGGCCCCAGGTTACCAGCCACTGGTCTCTGGCCCAAGACCAATTACCCTAGGCCCATTGCCCCTTACTCTAGGCCCATAGTCCCAGGCTATAGGCTCATTCGGCGACCAATTAATAACCTATGTTTATTACTAAACATTAGTCGAATCGACGAAGTAGCTTTGACGGGAATTTACCAGAAAACGAGTGTATGCTCGAAAGGACTTCTACCGCTACACTAGCAGGTGCATTACCAACCAATACAAGCATTGCAGAAGGATGTGGTACCCATCACCATCGCATACGAGCATAGAAGGTTAAGGTTCAAACTGAGCTCGTCGATTTGACTACCATTAGCATTCCAGGGTTAAAGATATTCATTACAGAACCTACAAAGGGAGGTGTGAACATAGGGAAACTCAAAATAAATGTTCTACTAAATGCAGATGAGTGTCATCCTGTGGGAAAACCCTATGATTTTTCAAAAATTACAAACAACTTTTTGACACAATATACATTGTGATTTGTGGAACTTGTAAGTCAATTTGAAAAAATCAAAAATTATAACTTTTAGAGAAGATGGCAAAGTTGGGAACTCGACTTATACATTTGAAGGAAAGTTAATAGATATTGTGAATTCTTATAACTATTTAGGTATAACATTCACTTCCAAAGTATCATTTTCAGAGTGCACTGAAGATAAGATTTAAAATTGGTAGATTAAGACTCAATTCTGCTGAACCTCTTAGTGCAAAGCTACGTATGTTGGAACGTGTCACTCATGCGATACTTAAATATGGTGCTCAAATTTAGGGTGGGAAGATGTATGAGATATTGCTTTGCTGTAGTGATTAGAATTATCACAAAAAAAAAAAACAAAAAAAAAACCATAAATGCTATAAAGAGTTTATACAGTATGACCAAGTCATCCATATGGACAAGACATGGATTGACCCAGTCCATTCCTTCTGGTATAGGACTGAGACAAGGACGCTTTCTACTGCTTACTAGCTATGCTGCATATCCATGTTAAACAGCCCCTGAGAAAAACTCATATGAGTGAAAAACATATTCCCCTAACCATGCCGAATATGTTTAGTTAAAGTAGTAAATAAACATTATTAATGCATTTGTGGACTATTCTTTATTTCAGCGTACTCTTGTCATGGAAGCTGGACTGATAACATCACTACTTATGTGATTGGTTCTCCAGTTAATAGACACTCGACGGATGCAAGGCATTACTGTTTCATATTTACTCAAACTGGACAAGGATATATTCTCAAGAGAGTTGCTGAAACTTGTGATGTGACTGCAAGGCTTGAGTGGGCCTTCAACATCACTGAAACTGGTAAGTTATTTCTCTTTCGGTCAAATGTTTGTATAAGAATTATTCATTTAAGTTTACCTTTTTGGAATGCCATTAAAAACCAATCTGTTTAAGAATGTCAGATTATTTATAGTTAAAATAAAAAGGTAAGGTAATTTAAAATTCAACCTTAAACATAGATAATGAAATCAGGTCAGTTGCTAAAAAAGATTGAGAAGTTTTCATATAATGGGTTCAAAAACTGTAAATGAGCATGCACTTTGAAATATAAGAATAAAAATTAATGGCTCATAGTTTCAGATTAGTTGTTAGGTAATTTAGCTCTATATTTATACTATTATTATTATTATTTTTTTGGCAGATTCCAAAATAAATGTTATGTTTATTGGAAAGAATACTGCTGAATGAGGGGGGGGGGGCTGCCACAATATAAAATGTGTATCTAAGAATATTTGATTCATCTTGAAACAATTTTTAACTTACTGCCTTTACCCTTAGAGACATGGGCTGGCGCATTAAGTGCGCCACGAGTAAAAAAGTTTCTGTAAATCACAGATTCACGATGCGAGAATAATAAACGCTTGCTTTACCCTACCACTAGAGACCCATAAAACGGACGAAACAGTCAATTTGATTATTGCTTCGTTCTGCATTGTTTTGCCGTGTTTATTTGTCTTGGTGCCCATGCCACCATATCTGGTGTAGAGAAATTATGCCTTCTGATCAATATTATTCCGTTTTGCATGAGTTTTCGGATTATGATGGTATTTGTGAGGAATTATCTTAGGACTTTGACAACTAATAATAATTAATTAAGGTTGAAAGCCGGATACTAAGTCAGAACGCTGAAGAAGTAATTACTGATATTTTTATAGTTATTTTTATAAATAATTAAAGTTATCATTGAGAAATAAATATGTAATACATTATTTGACTTTTTAGTTCAACATTTTCAAAATGCAAACTAGATTATCTTTGATTTGACCTATTTATGGTTTGAAAAATGTATTGGCGCATATAGTACGCTGCCTGTGCCTCATTGTTTGTCCACTATAGCCGTGCCACGAAGGGTTAATCAATAGCTTGTAATACGATGTTCTGACTGGATTTTTTTTTAAATAGTCATAGACATGGTTTTTAGTTCATCTTGTCGACTGTGTGGATAGGAAAAGGAAACTATTTATTTTCCTTCATAATACTGCATAGTTTCTGTTTGTAGAGTGTTTTTATTAATCTCCAATCTCTACATAGTTTACTCTTGGCCCCTCAAAGATTAACATTAACATTAACTTAAATAAATTATGTACATAGAGTTTAGGAAACTATCCTTGTGCAAACTTTAAAATATTACTGAAAAGTAAACCTTCTTAAGCAACCGAAAATATACTTACACTTTGCTCTTTTCTTGATGATCTACTTATTTACCTCTATTTAATGATCGACTAAAACTTTTAGAAAAACTACTCAAATCATGAGTAGCTCCTTTTATTAAACAATTTAGAAAGTTGGGATTTACCCAATCTAAGATAGTGCTTTTCTAATCTTTATTTTTATAAAGTGTAAAGGGGTATTTTATAACGGAGTGTCATACTCAATTTCATCAAGTGCAAATAGTTCATTTTCCTTCGTCCTAAGTTCTTTCTTCATAGATCTCCTCCGTGTTTTATTATCTTGAGTTTGTCGTTGTTTGCAGGTTTTCGTTTCCCCTGTGGATTCCATTTTAGAATCTGCTAACCGGTGTTATTTTCAGTTTGTTTCAGGATGTGCTCTATTCAATCATACCTCTCTCTTTTTCATTACTTTTCCTAATGGATTTTGGCTGAATTTTTTTCCAAAATTCTTCTTTCTTAGTTTTATCCTTGTAGAATAACAATATAAAAGATTTTACTTTTTAGGCATTCCTTATTTAAATTAACTCAAATTAGTAAAGATGGTAACTTTAACAAAGCTCAAAACGCATGAGCAAATCAAGGTAGTATAAATCAGTGGTTCTTAACCTTTTGGTAACCATAGCCCCCTTAAAATCTCCAAATATAATATATCTAGTACCTAAATACCTTTCGATCCCCCCCCCCCCCCCCCCTCTTAAACAGGGGGGGGGGGGGGGTTTAAGAACCACTGGTATAAATGATTAACCCGTCGTGGCACGGCTATAGAGACAAACAATGAGGCATGGGCAGCGTACTTTATGTGCCAATGCATTTTTCAAATCATAAATAGGTCAAATCCAGATTATCTAGAATGCGTTTTGGAAATGTTGAACTAAAAAGTCAATTAATCTATTATATATTTATTTCTCAATGATAACTTTAATTATAAAAATAAAAATTACTATAATTATAAAAATTAATATAGAGGCCTGTGGTTCAAATCCCAGCGCTGGAGTGTATTTTTCTCTGTATGTTTCCCGTAGTTAATAATAATTATAATTTGATTTAAATTAAAATATAAAAAATCAGTAATTACTCCTTCAGCATTCTGACTTAGTATCGGGCTTTCAACCTTAATTAATTATTATTAATTGTCAAAATCCTAAGATAACTCCTCACAACCATCATCCTAATCTGAAAATTCATGCAAAACCGAAAAATATTGATCGGAAAACATAATTTCTCTATAATGGACATGGTGGCACGTGCAGTGTATACAGTGCACCAAGACAAATAAACACGGCAAAACAATGCAGAACGATGCAATAATCAAAGCAGACTGTTTGATCTCCTTAGGGGTCTCTAGTGGTAGGGTAAAGTGAGGGTTTATTATTCTCGCATCGTGAATCTGTGATTTACAGAAACTTGTTTACCCTTGGTGCACTCAATGCGCCAGCCCTTGTCTCTAAGGTTTAACAACTGAGATTGTTTCTTCTTTTTTTTATTAAGATTGTAGTGCTAACAGGCAATTTCAGCCAAAAGGAAGCACAGTCAAAATTTAAGGCAAAAGTTAACTAAATATAGAATTCATTTTCTTAAAATTTAGGCTTTTCTTAAAAATATTTAAAGATTCAAAGAATGGATCAGTATCTCCTAAAAATGTATTAAAAAGGTCCATGGCTTGATCCATTGTACTGCTCTGACCATAGCTGGTACGATGGAAGTTAGTATGAAAGTCCTTATTCCTAGTTGAATATGTAGGTATCCTAAATCGACATTTCTCCAGTAGAGCAGGAACATCGTGTATATTGTTGATCATTTTAAACAAAAATATTGCTGCCGCTTCCATCCTTCTATTGAGTAGTTACTTCATATCTAGTGAATCTAATCTTTCCTCATAGCTTAGAGGGGATGAACCATTATTTTTGAAACCAAGTAAATAATTGGTGAATCTCCTTTGGCATCTTTCCAGTTGCATAACTTGAGTTTTATAAGTCAGTGACCAGACGACACAACAATATTCCAAGATACTTCTAACCAAAGCGTTGAACAATAATATTTTGGATGAATCATCCTTAAAATCTTTAGACACTCTGATAATGAAACCAAGGTTTCTATAAGCTCCCTCACAAATACTATTTAAATGAGGATTAAAAGACAAAGTTGAGTCAAAAATCACACCGAGATCTTTTAATGAATCCACTTGTTCCGGCACTGAACCATTTATGGAATAACGAGTAACGTACGGCTTTATTTTTCTAGAAAAACTTATAACATTACATTTTAAAGGATTTAGCCTTAACTTATTATCAGCGCACCACTCAGACAGCCTATCTAAGTCCTGTTGCAGTATCAAAATGTCCAAAGCCGATTTAATAATTCTTACGATCTTCCAGTCATCTGCAAACATCAGGAACAAACTTTGCAATACTTTATTGTAGGGACTTAAAATCAGATATTGCATTTTATCAACTGACACTGTGACGTCTTGATACTGTAACATCTTTATTTGATAAAGAAATTAGGCTTACCATAGTATCTAGTCTATGAGTAGATTATGAAGCCAGTTCCACACCTCTCCCACCCAAAACTACAATCCTATATTTATAACATTTATTTATTTTTGTATGTATTATACTATGGAGATTTATCTATTTTATATATCTTAGATTTAATATATTTTATTTCGTATGTAGTTAAAGTTAATTTTATCATATCTCATCTACATTCTCAATTTTTATAAGACTTTTACTTTAATGTACCGATAAATATATGTAATTATTATTATTATTATTTTTTTACATGTTTGTAAGTCTGCATTTATAACTTTCTTTCCCGATTTCTTTTTTTCACTATTTTTATCTATTTAAAGGTAAAAACCCAACTTTTTATAGGATAAAAGTGTATGTTTATCAGTATAATATTGTGAATCTATATCATATTTCTCTCCTTCACTAGAAAAATGTATTTACTTATAATCCAATTCTTAGTTGTTCTTTTCACCTACTTCTAAACCCTATTTATAAACATCTATAGTGTAATGTTATTTGAGCAAATACTCTTTTCTTGTAGGTAAATGCGCTGAGCCGAGCAAAGCTAGCAACGAGATATTCTTTGCACCTCTTATCCTCGTCACCGTGGCTGTCTCAGTCTTTACGATTCTCCGGTGATGACATCTATAACTAAAATAGTGTTCAAATCTACACAGGAAAATAGGTGCTTTCATAATATTGACCTTTCTATTCTATTCAACCTCTTTAATTTTATTCATACTAAAATAAAATTTTAACTATTTTTTTAAATTTATTTTCAAGATATGTTTTTAATTTTTTTTATAGTTTGTGAATTTTGATGATTTTTCATTGCTTTTGTGTTCCTTTTTAATTAATATAACTTCATTTCTTTATTTGCAACCATAAGAATATATGAACACTGTGTATAGAGAAAATATTTCAACTATTTGTTGTTTTTCTTCTAAAACGACATTTTATTATTTTTATTAGTCTACTAATTTAAATTTTACTATTTTTTATTATGAAATTTATTTTTGCTCATCCTGCTGAAAAATGTATTTATAATATTTTTTTAATTTACTTAATTTTTCTTAATAATTACAAATATTTTTTAAATAATGTAATGTTATGGAGTAAGTAAGCTGATTAATTGGGAACAATTTGCTATTGTTTATGGGGCCTGTGATAAAAGTTTCTAATGGAAAAAAACTTGCTTTTATGGAAAACATTTCTTAACAATTCTATAATTATCTTAAAGTATTTATTTTTATTTCCTTATTCTTTTTATATTTTAAATATAAGTTTATATTCTTCTGGTTTATTTCAAATTAAGCTTTGAAAAAAGGGTTTGGTTACACTTCCAGAAAATAAATAATTTTATAAAATAATGAAAAGTTAGTAAAAGGGAAATCTCTCAACTCAAGTGAAAAAAAGGTCCTTATACCTACACATTGCTCTTCAAAAGTGCTGTCCCAGGTGTATATAGATAGAAGTTTTGAAAAAATCTATTAAAGTATCCAATAGTGACCATATATATCTATTTTTATATATATATATATATATATATATATATATAAAAAAAAAAAAAAAAAAAATATATATATATATATATATATATATATATATATATATATAAATATATATAAATTTAAAATACATCTTAGACATTTTGTTATATATCTAATAAATTAATTGTCATATTTAAGACAACAGTATTGAACTTTGAATTGACTCGTGCTGTTATACATTTTTGGATATTAATTATTATACGTCAACTATATAAGTTGAACTAACAAATAATAAAAATGAAAATAATTGCATTTTTGGATGAAATTTAACAAAAATTGTTTTGTAAAATGTTTATTTTTATATTTTGTCTACTTTTAGTTGTTGAGGTGTAAGATTTTAATATTTACATGTTTATTTTTATGTTTATTTTTTATTTTTTCTAATGCCCAAATCATAGCAGGCCTTTTGAAGATAAGTGTAGTGTTAAAGAGCTTAATTACTATCCAAAATATGTTTATTAATTTTAATAGACTTTTATGTCACTGCGACAGTTGACATTATGGTGTGCACTCCGCTCAGGATAATATCAACTGTTCAACCATCTACAAAAGACTAGGTGTTGACAGATATCTTCACAAAACAGTAGTAAAAAGATCTTTCACCTTTTATTTGCCTGTTCAGAAGGGCTAGTGAGTTTGGAGTTTCCCCAGCTGAGTGGCCTGTTCAACTAACAGAGAAGAGGGCTTCTAATTAATTATTTTTCTTGATTTAATTATTTTTTTATATCTCAACACTTGCTCTTTTTTTAAACATAATCAATACATGTTTATTATTATTGTTTTTATTATTTATTTATAATATATTTTATCTAATGTAATATAAAGGTCAATATTATGCATTTACAAATTTTTTATTACTAATTTAATTTTTTTTTTAATTCTCTCTTCTTTTCTTGAGAAATAAAAATTTTACAAAGTTAAATAAAAAATTAAATAAAATTATGTAGGAATTTTTTATAAAAAAAAAATATGAGAAATACCTAAAAACAAAGAATACAAAAATATTATATTAAAAAATAAATGAAAAATGTCATGTTAAATGTATTATTTTTTTGTTCAATCCTATTTTTCAGAAAAAAATACTATAAAATTAAAAAAAAAAAAAAAAAAAAAAAAAAAATGGTGTGCTTTTTTTGGGTCGCCCACCTTTGTAAATTATGGAATAAAACAATTTAGTGTATTATAATATAATAATTAAAATATATATTAATTAATCAAAGATATTTAAAAATAAATAAATAAATTGTACAGTAATTTTTCCATAAATATACATATATGTTCTAATTATTATTATCATTAAGTAGTTTTTTATTCCTACGATCACTTTTTACTTGAACATTTTGTCAAGTAGTTTTTTTTTTTTCAAAAAAATTGTCAATATAACTGTATCTTTTATGATAACATATATAAAATAATATTTTAAAGCACTATTGATGTATATTAATTATAATTTTTATTTTTTAAAATGAGAAGATATTGTAATATTTTTTAATGAAATTACAAAAAAAAAATTATAAGTAAAAAGAAATTGTCGTTGAATATGGTACTGATTTGTGATGTGTTTTATTATTACTTTTGCTGTATACAGCACATAAACACTTATAAAGCATACATAATTAAGAATGATAATTTATCTGAACACCTGATATAAAATTCCCTTGTTTTATCATACCAATTTGGGTATTATAAAACCGCTACCGTAATTTAAAGAGTTATGGATGAAAGGAAAAACTCTAGAGTATAGAATAGGTAATTTTAATAAAATTGAATGAAAATTAATTTGAAATTACCCCTTATTTTTTTAACTATTCGTAAATTTGGTAATGATTCTTTTGATCAACTATTCCTAAAATTCGTTAACTTTTTGATAAAAGATTATCACAAAGAACAATAGTTAACTTTTCTATACAAACGATTTCTTTGTATTTAACTTCTCCTAAAAAAGTTAAAGGTGATAAAATTATTGAGTGAAACATTACACTCTTGGCTTACTCCTTTGAAAAGTGGTTAACTTTATGAATGAAACATTCACTCTGATAAGTTAACTACTAATGTTTCCAGTACTGTGGTGATTCATTTTGGATAATAAAAAATTATTGCAGAAATCTTCAATAATGAGGACCGTTAAGGGTTTTTTCATTAATAAAGACTATTTTACCATTTTCAGTGATTTTTTTACTCTTGACTATATCTCGTTCCTCTCCAGAACGTATTCCAGAAGTTAAATTTACTGAAAGATGGTAACATAAGTTTAATTAATAATATATTACCCCTGAAAAAAGTGAATCAACGTTTTTTGAATTAAATAACTTGCCCTTATATTTAACTTATTTGAAAAGTGGTAAACTTAATGAATGAAACATTTATCCTTATAGTTAGCATCTACTGATTCAAGAACTGTAAAGATAATAAAATTAAATTCAAGATAAATTAATTTTTATTGTAATTTTAATGTATGCACAGATTGGTATCATATATTGTATATTTTAATTTTCTCCTTAAGCAAAAATACGGTTTCAAGCATCGATAAATTCATAAATTTATTAAAAAAAAATCAAATTATACATATTTATATAAAAAATATACATGAAAATCTATTTTATCAAAAAACAAACAAACAAGAAAAGAAAATATATTAAATGTAGTAATTTTCTCTAACTTAAGGCATGAATATTAAAAATTTCATTCATAGAATTAGTGTAACAAAATAATATACAGAGCTATATGTATATCAATGCTAACTTTTATCAGATGTAACATCAAAAATATTTTTTTAATAAAAAATTGTTTATTATTTATGTTTGTCCGGTGAGTTCTTTAAAGTGTATTTGAATAGGTTTATGGTGTTTAAAAATTGATATTTGTTTATATGTAGATAGTTAATGTATTAATTTTGTATGTTTAGTTATACATAATATTTTTTTTATATTTGGCTATTATTTTTATACACTGTAAACATTTATTTTTTATTTATTTTTTCAAACCCAGGTTAAAATCTATTTTTAAATAAAAGAAAGAGCAACAGCTAACATTATCTCTAATTTTATGTTGATTCTTACTGCATTATTGTTTAAATGATTTGTGAAATCACTTGATTTGGTACTAAAAAAACCAAAAGTAACTCCATCATAGTAACTTTACTGTTAATAGCTCCTTATCACCACATAATACTACTGAGAGTCACCTTTAGTACAGGTGAAATGAGTAGGATTGTAAAAGATAAGGTCAGTTTAAGAATTGAGATATTAAAGACAATTTAAAAATCTATTTTCTCGGCACCAGCATTTACTCTTTTTCTTGTACTGCTACTTTTTCCAGCATTAAAGTTGAATATTAGGGGTTAAAAGCTGCTCTGCACAGCAAAACTAATTTTAGATAGGATATGGAGCGTGAGTGGAGGTTATCATTAAAATTAGAAGGAAAAATCTCTCCACGTAAAATATTTATTTAAAAATCAAAGCAGCTTTTGGCCTTTATAAGGCTATCTTCAGTGCTCAAAGAGGTGGAAATGTTATTTAACTAAAAGAGTAAATATTGCCAAGGTAAAGAAAAAACACTTCACAGTCGTGTAGCATATGCTATTTTTTCCTTGGTAGCAGACAATGAATAAACATTAAATATTAATCAATAATCAATATAATAATAACAAAAATATTAGTACATACTTGACTTAAAAAAAGAAACCTTAAAAAGAGGTTACCCTATAAGAAAAGATAAACAAAACGCATTGACATCTAGCGGATTTTAATCGTACTAGAAGCATTTCAACAAAGATTGCAGCGCTAAACGGAAGTTTTGATAACTACCAGTTATACTTTTTACGTCCTAGGATGTAATAGTACATTACGCGTCGAGTGCGGAAAGTAGCATTTTGCATGCGAGTGTGATCGCTTGGGAGGGTGGTAAAACCCCACGAGCAATGCAAAATGCCGTTTTCACACGAGTTGCGTACCGTACTTTCTCTACAATTGTTAGATTTAAATAATAAATACAGAAACAAATAAACTTGCTGTATATAAGTTCGTATCTCTCTCTTGATTAAGATGGCATTAATTCATTAGTTGTATTTTTTGCCGAATTAATTATTTCTGGAGGATTATTATTATCCACATTTTCGTCAAAGTCACTTGATTCACTCATTGTTTTTCACTAAAAACTCGATATAAACAGTTACTTTAATAAAAGAACACCAAATTAGTTTTGTTAAATGTAAACAAACTCACTAATCGTGCGTAAAGCTGAAGAATTCCTCTTCAGAGGAATTATTCAGAACTATGAGACGCGCATGTGCAATGAATACAAGTACGTAAATAATCACTTTCTACGCATCTAAACAAAGATATAATGTTTATATTTCGTATCAATCGTAGATAAAAGATTTTTTAAGTCCACTTAATGAAAAAATGGATTTTAGCTATGTTTTCTAGGCTCTAAAGTTACTATTTCACAGCCTACCACGGAAAAAATTAATTTTGTTAGATGGGATTGTTTTTATATTTTCTATATTCTTATTTAATCTTGATTATTTCTTTAAACTGTGGTTAGTTTACTTAGTAATTTTATGCAGTCACTTTACTATTATTGTTGTTATCCGTTTACTCTATTTCATATTTGATTTATTTTTATTCCTGGGTTATGAAAAAATAAACATATATAATTTTACATTCTAAAACCAACTTCTAGATGTCTAAATTAATAATTGTTCCGATAACATTAAATTGTTTCGATAACATTAAATTGTTCCGATAACATTAAATCTGACTTTATATATTATGAACACTTGAGTCAATCTAATATTCTACTATATTAATATCATTGCATCCGAGTTTGTGCTTTTTTTTATTGAAAACCTGTAGAGTTTTTGCTTCGAAAACATTTTTTAGTTGCTAAATAAAATGAGTAAATAACATCAAATAAAGAAAGAATGGAGTTTTATAGTATAATAAATTATTTTTGTAAAACTCAGAATCTAATAAAAAACTAAATTAATTGGATGTCAAATCTCAAGCCAATATGACCTTTAGAAGTGTTTAGATGTTAAATTAACAATAATTCTATAAGTAATAATATGAACATTTAAAATATTATTTATAAAATATTCTAAAAATTAAGTTAATTTTTCAAACACCTACCTTAAAACCTATGATGTAGATAAAAAGAAAATGTATAGAAATCAAAATTTAAATGAAATATATATTTAGGTTAAATTTGAATTATTAAATTAATAAAAACTATACTGCGATTGTTTTGCCTGAATTATTTATTAATTTATTTAATTTACTTATTTTTAATTATTCTATTTTATTGCGATGCTCAATGTATAAATTTAAATTTCACGCTTTATTATTTTTTTTACCTTGTTTATGTAAATAAATTAATTGTAAGTTTTTTTGGTTTTTTTTTAGTGTTAGGAATGTTAAGTGTTAAAGGCTTCACAGGATTGAAAATTGAAACATTATACCATTATGAGATATTCCCACAACTTTAATATTTAGAGGAATGTAAATTTAACCCTTAAATGCTAATTTTAGTCGAATCGACGAGCACAGTTTGAACCTTAACCTTTTACACTTGTATGGGATAGTGATGGGTACCCCATCCTTCTGCAGTGCTTGCACTGGTTAGTTACACACCTGCTAGTGTAGCTGTAGTAGTCCTTTTGAGAATACACTCGTTGTCTGGTAAATTCCCCGTCAAAGCTACTTCGTCGATTCAACTAACGTTTAGTAATAGACGTAGGGAATTAATTGGTCATCAAATGAGCCTATAGCCTGGGAAAATGGGCCTGGGGTAAGGGGGAATAGGCCTAGGGGTAAGGGGCAATGGGCTTAGGGTAATTACCCTTGGGCCAGAGACCAATGGCTGATAATCTGGGGTCTGGAGCACTTAGCAAAGTGCCTATAGGGCTTTTGGCCTGGGGCATGGGACTCACTCAATTTCAGATTCTTCTGATGTTCCTACTAAGTTATTTGTCATCAAAAGTTTGTATATCTCACTAAAAGATTTAATAATGAGTTCTTAATAGTTTTCTCTTTTTAAAAGTGTAGTTTCAACCCAAAAAATGTATTTTCTGCATATGTTAGTCGAATCGACGAAGGTTTAGTAATACCAGCCATCCAATTACCATTAGCATTTAAGGGTTAAGAATATTTATCTAATCTTCATGATAATTCTATGTAGTGTAGGCCATGTCTAATAAGCCAAGGGGGGTCTTGGTAGCTCCATAGGAGAGACGTTGGCTTTCCTATCAGTCAAGTCTCAACTCAGATCTGGGTTAAATTTACACACTCATAATTAAGATCCCTAACATTTTTATCTGTACTTACAAAAAAATGTTTATTCGTCTGTTTTAATTTTAGCTGTGAGAATACATCTTGTCAAGCCTTAATTAATTGATTATTTTATTTAAAAATAATTTACTGCATCAACTGTTTATATTTTTATTTTGTATACATAATTTTATGTTACTTAAACATTTTCTCATCATTGACGTCTCTTTTTCAAAATGTAATTTTTAAATGTTGACTAAAAAAAAAATATTTCTGATATTTTTTTAAATAAAATTAATGATATTTTTAAATGTTGTTTTCTTAAACTAATTTTTTCTATTAAGAAATAAATCCGAAAAAAAATGTAAATTTTTTAAAGAAATATTAAACAAATTTAAAATATATGTGACATTGTATAACATTCATAAAATATTGTCTATATTTGTCATAATTTTTTTAAAAAATATGATATAATAATGAATATACTGGAAAAAATAAGTTTTACTGTTATAAAGAACAATATGTAATTGTTTGTGTTTGTATGATGTTAATTGCTGCATGTACTAAGGTTGATCATTTTACAGTAAACTATTGTATAAGTAAATGTTAAAAGTTCTATTTTTTAAGAAAATCGGTGTATTTTAAAATATTTCTGTCTTAAAGATTGAATTATCAAAAAAATTGGGTTTGTTTCAAGTATTTGTAATTTGTATGTTACTTGCTTATAGATGTGAAGTTCATGATCATTGTAAGGTATACTTAATTGATAACAGCCCAAGCCATACATATATGGGAAAATTTGCTCCCTCCTCATCTCTACTAATAAGCAATCAATTATTGTGCATTGCATCTTTTGTTGCAAATATACAACCCTTATCGACAAATTAATGATGATGGAATTGTGTTTTTTAATCTGTATATAAAGATAATTATTATTTACTTGTTGAATGGCTGTTACCAACGTAAGGCAAAAAGTTGCTTTGAAAAAAAGTGATGTATTTTTTCTATTTTAGACAAAAACGTAAAAAGTTTATTATAAAATGGCTTTTTTTTTATTATTTTATAGGTGTTTAATTTTTTTACTTTATAATTCAGTCTGAGATAAGATTTTTAAGATTCTCCTAAAAACTGAACTCTCTGAAGGCTATTTTTAATCAATGTAAGTGCAAAGAGTCACTACTTTTTGTGCACTCTAGAGAGTTAGTAGTCATGAGATTCAATATTTTATGTCGATCAAATTGAAGCCTTTAGATAAAAAAAGGAGAACTAATTTCTATTTTATTTTATTTTCTAATTTCGTTAAACTTTAGTGTTTATTGTGATTTCTATAATAGTATCTTTACATGTTGAATAACTTTAACAGAAGAAGTAAATAATGCGTATAATAGTTTTAAATTCAGCCAAATTAAATAAGAAAATGATTGAAAATTGACATTGTTAGTCTCAGATATGTGAAAAGCCTTATCAATCACATTTCAGGCAATATTATCATTGCCAGTCTGAGATATGTGAAATCCCTGATCAATCACGTTTCAGGCAATATTATCATTGCCAGTCTGAGATATGTGAAATCCCTGATCAATCACGTTTCAGGCAATATTATCATTGCCAGTCAGAGATATGTGAAATCCCTGATCAATCACATTTCAGGCAATATTATCATTGCCAGTCAGAGATATGTAAAATCCCTGATCAATCACATTTCAGGCAATATTATCATTGCCTGTCTGAGATATGTGAAATCCCTGATCAATCACATTTCAGGCAATATTATCATTGCCTGTCTGAGATATGTGAAATCCCTGATCAATCACATTTCAGGCAATATTATCATCGCCAGTTGTCCTTAATCAAATATTAATTGGTGACACCTTTTTGAAATATTTAATCAATGATATTATCAGTCTCTGATCACTGAATTGTCATTGGTGAAACTACCAATTACTCAAATTTATTATTTTACCATTTGTTAAACAAAAGAGTGTACTTTAAGAGGTGACATAACATTAATGACCGATGATATCATAACCAGTTTCAAAGTGACATATTATACTCATTGGTGGAACATTCAATATGGCAGCTATCATTTACATTCTTTTGCTTAACTAATGAGATTCTTATTTATTTCTTCTATTAATTGCTATTCAATATAATTATTATTTATTTGAGACTGTTACTTATTTATTTTGCTCTTTTTTTTACTGAAATAATAATAATAGTTTTACAGATATATTATTAATATACAAATAAAATATGACCATAGAAATAGGGACTGCAACGAAAAAATAGATAAAAACTAAAGCCGCCAGGAAATCAGTATTTTTATTATTTGATTTTATATGTTTGAACCAGTGTTAATGATTACATTTTGTGTAATGTCTTTACAGATAATCCTATCCTGTAGTTGCCAGGAAATTTATTACAACAGATGATTAATCTCTGTAAACAAAGACTATTTTTTAAATTATCTTTGTTAACTTGGAATTAGTTTGTGCCTGTCTTCTTTATCATCTTTGAAGGGCTAATTAACCCTTTTCCAGTGATTCAATTGAGCTAAAACTTGGAACATAGACCTTACCAATACAAAAACATTCTCTCAAATTAATATTAATTAATACTAATATAAATAAATTGTTAATAAATTAATTTATTTATTTATTAATAAATTTATTAATTAACAAATTAACTTGGTAATGACTCACATAACCGAAATGCTTAAATATAAAAAATTTGAAATAAAAACTTTGTTTCTAAGTGCTAGAATGAAAACTTATGGTTAGAGGTACGGAATTGTCACATAAAAAAACCAGAAATTTCGCAAAATAAAAATTTAAAAGTTCGAAATTTCGCTAAAATTCGCATATACTTCATTATATGAAATAAAACAACTTTTCTTATAAACTTAAAATTTACCTTTAATGCTAATTAAAAGATAACGTTGTTATTTTATTATTTGATTCTTTTAGAGTCGATCTTCTATCAGTAACGACGACATTGTATTAACTACTTTTATAGTACTACTTGACGGGAGTGGGTTACAAATAATTTGGCAGGGAGACTTAAATCTTTTCGTTAAAAAAACATTAATTGTTTGTTAGACAGTGATAGCTCGGGTTAAGAAATTAAATTCGTGTTACGAGCTTCTATGAAGGGCGCCGGAAACTCGCCTTACCCAGTTATTTCAAACCTTCAGTGAATGCCCAGATGGACACGGACACGGACACCCTCTTTCGTTTCTAACTGTTTACACTGTACATACTTGGTAGCTCCTTTGACCATTCAGCGAAATGACGTTGGCTTCTTTAATAGGCAATTGATACATTTTAAGAATTTTTTTATACATTATTCTTTATTGTTCGCTTGAATGCTTTGTTAAAAATACATATTATTATTATTTATATTAATTGAAAAAATGTGTCTTAGAGATTTTATTTGACTGCGGATCATTGAAAATTATTGTTTGTAAAATATGTGGATTACGCAATTAATAAAAATTATCAATATGTACATTTCCGAAAATTCCGTACCTCTACTTATGGTAATTTGGTGTGTTTCTCAGTTCAAGAAGATATTATCATATCACTAAAGATAGGTTTCTAGTCGTAACATTATGTTAAGTCAATTCAAACTCTTGAATAGTAGGTTCATAGTCCTTTGTTTGAGGGAAGATAATCAGCTAATATATACTAACTAGTTTAATAATACTAAGTATTCACTATTGTGCTAATTCCATTCAATACATGTTCTTCGGTTAGATCCTATAGGGGGATCACTGTAGGCAAATGCTTACAATGTGGCATGAAAACATTACTGTATGTAATCCATTGCCTAAATTGGCTAATAAGACAGGTTTTAATGAAATAAGACTATATCTTCCTAGGTGAGATTCTAGGATCTGCATCAGACATTTGGTTGAACCCAAAGTTTCAATCCCATAAAGGAATCATTATCGATTGAGTTGTTCATGATAAGAGTCATTAGCAACTCCTTTGAGAATTACACCTACCAAGTGTGTTTTAAAACATTGGGATTCACAGAAACTCTGGCAAAGATGATAAAGAATTAGTTGACGCTGGCTGCAAAAGTTTTATTATATTTGATTTTATATTTTTATTTTATAAGCATTATGATTATAATTCTCTTTATTTTTTTTTTTATTATTATTATTCTTTTTTACTGAAGGAATGAATTTTAGTTTAGTTTTAAAGTAATGAATTATTGAAATTGTAAAAATTATTCTTTTCTTTAACAGTTAAAAAATATATGTGTTCAAAAGAACAAACATATATTACGTTATAACTAATTTAAAAAAAAAAAAAAAAACTATGGGGAAATGATCTGCTAGTCAGATGCATTTGTAATTAATGAATGTAACCAAGTTTTAAGGTGTTTTTTGTAATTCACTCATTATTATTTTGTTATAATTGCCATTTGTGTTATCTTTGGATTTGAAGCAATATGGATCTTTCAATGTGTATTCTCTTACTCCTAAAGTTGTATTGTGTTTTTCGATTCTTTGTCACAGTTAGTTTTAAAGATTAAACTAAAATTAGATTTTTAAAGAAAATTTAAAAAGTGTTCCGATTAAAATATCATTTCTGAGTTTAAAAAAGTTTTTTTCGGACGAGGTTTTGTGGAGCATGTTGAGTAAATATAAAACATTAAAGTTCCAACATTAGTTCCTTGTCATAACTATTGAATACGTAACATTTCCCTCCATCTAAAGTTTCATCATTAGCAACTACAGTTTTTATCAACAATGATTGTTTTTGTTTTATAATATCAGATATCCTATCGTAAAACTAAATTAATTGAAACTATTCTATACATTTATTCTGTGAACATACTTTGACAATGCACTAATAAAGTTATTTCATCTTACACTTTCTGATTTTCCCAGAAAAAAAAGCATTTGCTTATATTGAAAAAAATAAATTTACAAAATTCTACTATTGTTCCTATTTAAAAAAATAAACTAACCACAATACATAAACAGTTCATTAGACGTTTTTTAAAAAAATATATATTTTTAAAAATTTTATTCTATATTTTGTAAAATGAGATTAAATTTATTTGGTTACATTCTATTTGAAATCTTAAAGCCTCCGTAGGATTCAAAGATTTAAACGTCAAAGAGATCTTTACCTGTCTTGTACTAATGAGTCTAGAAGCATAAATGATATTAACATATTAATGTTTTAATATTGGGTCTTAAAGGTGATTTGAAGATAGCTACATATTTTTTATTATCTAACTATAATCAGACAAAAATTATATTTACTATAATACATTATGGGGATCAGTGTAGCGCTGAGTGATTAGTGCATACATTAAACAACTGTCTCAACTCTTACTTATCTGGTTTAAGTCCCCAGAAAGTTGAGACATGTTTGGCACTGATAATAACAGAGTAGATGACTTATCCTATGTCTACATCCTGTAATTACCTAATGTTAAAACACAAACCACATCTTTTAAATTTTGTGATCTACTTCAAACCATTATTTTAAATGATTATTGCGGACCTGTTTTTTTAGCACTGAAATTAGTTGTCAATCTCTCTTGTCAATTTATTGATTAGAGAGTTAATTTACTAGTTTAATTAGATAAGTTGAAACTTTTTTTTTTTTGTAATATCATTTAATACCTCTTGACTCTTGATAATATAGGCATGAGTGTATCTTTTTATGTTCCAATCTTTATTCTCTATATTGCTTTAAGCAAAAAAAAAAAAATCACACTTAAAAATAACCAAAATATATTGTAAAAATATAAATATATTATACATTTTTTCGAATATTGAAATTTTTCAACCCAAATATTGTATTGAAAATCTAAAAAAAAAAAAAAATATTTTATAATTAATTTCAACTCTTAGACAAATAGTTATCTAGAATTTTTTTATTTTTATGTAAAAGAGAAAACTTATTAATTATTATCTTTAATACTTTTTTTCCCCAAAAATTTCTCGGTGTAAAGTAATAGTGGTAATTAATTAAGAATAAATATTTAATGGAGAGAAAAAATTGTTAATTTTATTGTTGTAATTATTGTATTTCGATTAAAATTTGAAGCTTTAGTAAAAATATAATGGTTTTTTATTTTGATATCTCCGCTTATCCTTTATCCTTTCTGCTTTCTTTACGTTCTTACATAAACTAGATTATTTTTTTTGTGCTGCCTTTTATGAGTTGACCTGAGGTGATGACCCTAGTAGCCTAGGATATACTAGGATATATCCACAGGACCAGTCTCTTGGTCCATTGGTACATTCTTTGGAGGATAGCATTTTTGCTTTTGGATGTCTTATGGCTAACCCAATGTCCGCCTTTCTGACATCCATTGGACTTCCACAGCATATCCAGTAGGATATACTATGGACAGTTTTGGGAGGTATCCTAGATGCTTAATATGTAAATGTTTAAAGTAATAAAGAGTTGTGATAGTCATATGTATTTATCAGCTACGGGATTTACAGTATAAATACTTAATGTTGGAACCCTATGTTAATTCTAAGATTAAATTTGTACTAGAAATTTTATGACGCCAAAGCAGGGATTCCTTCAAAAAGCTGTCATGAGTGCCTAAGAACAAACAATAAATATCGAGATAAGCAAAAACTTACATAACAATTAAAACTGACAAACATAATAAAACAAGACGGTAAATAATTAAAAAATTTAAAAAAGTGATTAAGATGGCAAAATATTTTACAAAGAACAAAAAATCAAATAACTAAAATGAACAAACGTATAAAAAATATTCTTTCCTATATTTAAAAAAGAAAAAAAAAAAAAATAATATAAACAAGCAAAGTACATACCTGTAGTTTTAAAATAAAATTTGTATAAAAATAAAAGTCTAATAATAAAGAAAAGTTTGTATAAATAAGTCTTTAAAAGCTTAAATTAGTAGGGTGAAAGATCCAATTTGCAATGAGAATAGAAGTTGTGCGGTGACTACGATGTGGAATAAGTTGGGCAAACAGGCCGCAACTTTAAGATACCAACGAAGGTGCACTTAAAGTGTTCTAGTAGTACATTCAACCAACACCTTACCAAGTATTACCACCTACAAGCTCAATCAATGGCTCATAAATATGCTTATACAAATTTAGTAGTCCATTTTAAACTTACTTGATACTTTAAAGCTATCAAGAAATAGATTCCTTTAAATTCTATCTATATTGTTGGCACAGAGTCTAGACTCTAGCACTGCTGTCTCTTTCTTTTAGAGCACTTCCTTACTATTTTAATAAAGACATTTGTTTTGCACAACATCCCCCATAAGGGGTTGAAGGAAATAAATAAAGTAAGTCACTAGTGATCATCAGTATGAAACATGATCTCTGAGATTTCAATCAGATGCATCTGTTTTATATTCTGTGCCGAATGAGTTTTAGTGGGGGAAAGTAGAATAAATAGGGTGGAGAGCGAATCAGAGCTCAGGATTTAAAAATCCTGAGCTCTGATTGGTCCACAAACTGTAAGACATCGGTTTGAAGGGAATGCATTAATATGTATACTCAGTTTAATTGTAAATAAAGGAATCTAAAGACTCCAAGGGTTCATTTATCAAATAAATTGGGCAAAACCTCGAGAAATATAAGTTACAAGAACTAAATGTTATAATATTCAACTATTTCTATGAAATAAACGGAAGATGAGCACAACTGCCTCTCATTGTAATACACAATTTTTAGATTTAAAGGCAACTTGATGTTACAACAATTTCATATTATTATTTTAATAATATGTTTAGACTAAAAAATATTTAAGACCAATTTATTAGAGACCAAATTTCATAACCAGCTGTAAAATTGGCATGCTCATTATTACAATTATCAAAAAATATTTAGTAAAGTATAAGATTAAATAAAGAAAAACTATGACTTTCAATGGAAGGACAGCTGGAAAAATGTTATTCTATAGTTTTACCATTAAATTTAATTCAAAATAATTTCTCTTGTGAAAAATTAATAAAGAAGAGCATTCTAGTGGTGGCAGTATGAAACTTAAGTTTCTTTTAGCCTCTACTAGAATGCAGCTCTGTCTCTATTTTAGCACTGCAGCTTTATTTTTCATGTTACTACTTGAATTTATTCCACAACCATTTCATTTCAGTTAATCTCTTCCTCTCTATAGCCTTGAGTACTCTCTGACAGTTCCTGCCAGTATTCTGTTGTAAGATTTTCATTATCTTTCCTTATTTTCTAGGTCACTTAACAATGTTCCAAGCCTTACTTTTGAAACATTTTAGGGGGTACTTCGTTGCACTCACAGAAATGATGGTGTGACAGCACTGAAATATTGCATGTTAGACTCTATTTATTTACTCGAAATTTATATTTGCTTTTAATTAATATTAATTTATTTAAGGATTGGTGAATCTATATTTTCTTAATTATCAACGTTTTTAGTTATTCTTCATATTTAGCACTGATGATTACCTTATGAAGGCTTAACTGCTGCTGTGATTAGTAACAAATTATTAGTTTACATAGCGAGCAAGCTTCTTAAAATCCTGAAAATTAGAATTGGGGAATTAAAAGCAAAATTTAACAAAAATAAATGATCAAATCATGGCTAGTCTGAATCTATATTATGTATTCAATTTTTAAGTTTTTGGTAGTATTCATACTAAGGAAAGTTTAAATTTTAATTTAAATCAAATTATAATTATTATTAACAACGGAGGACAGACAGAGAAAAATAGACTCCAGCACCGGGATTTGAACCCCGCCTTCTGTGTTTCCAGTACAGATGCTCAAACCAACTAAGCTGTACTGGAGAATACTTTCCTCTGTTGTTAACGATACCAAGTCCCGAATTAAGCTATCAATTTTTCCACAATTCTTAGGAATCGACATTTGCGATAATAGAACTATACCGAGAAATGACTCTTATAATTATAAAGTACCCAATTAGTACCTGCACCTAGTACAATCAATTACAGGAGGCCCGTGGTTCAAATCCCGGTGCTGGAGTCTATTTTTCTCTGTCTGTCTCCCGTTGTTAATAATTATTATAATTTGATTGAAATATATTATGTAAATTATGGCTTGTCTAAAACTATATAATATAAAAATTATGACTAGTCTGAACCTTTAAGTTTTAGGTCTGTGGCTAAACATGTTTCAGTGGATAAAGGGTATTTTCTTCCGATATTACACACTCAGTGCTTCCATACTTCCATATTCTGGGAAGTAAATGTTGTCTGTTCTTAGAACAACGATAACATCTTTGAAGAACCCCCTAGTTTTATGGGTGAATTGTTGGAACTTATACCCATCCTGAGACTTAGTAACCACCTTGAAGAATTAGTACTTCATTTTAACATTTAACTGTTAAAGTTTGTACACTAAAATAATTTAAATTGACTTAAATTTAATTATATGTGAAGTCTTACACCAAGAAACGCGAGAGGCCCCCATTTTGTGTTGGAAATATATACAGGAGAGTTTATATTCCTTTGTATAACTACCTATTAAGACAAAGGAATATTCAGTCCAATATGCTTCGGGACAAAGGAATATCACACTTTTATATATAAAAAAGAAAATGTGTATTGGGTTGTCCGAAAGCATATTAGATTAAAAAAAAGTGAGGGGCCCTTTTCTATAAAAGTGCCAAAATGGTCAGCCAATTAGTGTGGCACATAGCTTCCTCGCATAATTTATTGATGTTATGATTTTACAACCTAATTATTGTCTAATTTAATCAATTTGAAATCTGACAGTAAACAGGGGAGGTCCTTATTTTTAGATTTTTGAGGCATCATCAGAGACATTTCATTCACAAACGCTGCTGAACTCTAGTAGAGGCTGGAGGAACCAAAGTGAATGCTTAATTCATATTATTGACGGTAGAATGCAGCTCAATAAAGATATATAGCTAGTACCGACCTCTTTACAATTTTTCTGTTAGGGCCAGTGGCGCACCCAGGATTTATTTTTGGGAGGGGCACAGATTAAAAAAAAAATAAGGGGGGGGGGGGGATGTAATGTGGGCTTAGCATAATCACAGACAATTAACCAATATTCTTTGTTCTTTAATTACTTCATATCAAGGGTGGATCCAGCGAATTTTGAAGGGGGGCCGGGCTCTCTTTTAGGGGGGTACGGGGGGCCTCCCCCGGGAAAATTTTTATAGTTTACGTTACTTGAAAACGTCTTTATAGCCTATTCTAAGACCATCTAAAATGTTATTATATACAAATAAATTTAAGTTTTTTATGAACGGGACATGAAGACCAGGGTATTTTATTTTATCAAAATTATATACATAGTAATAATATTTTATTATTAAAAGTTGTACATTATATAATAGATTAATGTTTTATTTTAGTAGCCAGAAAAATAAATTGGTACATTTTAAAAATATTTTAGTTATGTGAATTAAAAAAACAAACAAAAAAAATACGTACGCCAAATGTTTTGAGTTTAACAGAAATTAGGTGAAAGTATTAGGTTAAAAATAAACTTAGTAGGGTATATAATAGTCCAGTCAATAAGTACAAAAAATAGTCTTCCTTGCGAAAGGTCGGGTATCTGCAATTTTTAAAATCTTATTCTACAATTGAACCCGTTTCCAAATTCATTAATATTAATTATTCGATAATTAAAAACTATTCTAATGACTGCTAATATTTAAAATAAATTTAATTAATATATTAAAGTAAAACTTTAGATTAAAATAAAAACCCTTAAAACAAGAAAAATTTAATTAAAAACTTGATTTAAAAATGTTGTATCGTAACCTTTCATTCAAAATAAACAATGGATAGTAATCGGAAAGAAATTCGCCCCATTAAAAAGTTCTGACCATGCGCAGTCGTAATTTTATGTAGATTTTTCCAAGTTCAATAGACGACACTTTTTTACCCGGGAGCTCCATCCCTATTTTATAGATCCTTAACCTAAACGTGATGATAACTTAACTTACTTCTATTCTTTTTCTTCATCTTCTTTTTAACCACCAAAACAAAATATGTCGGGCAAAACTAGGTAGATTATTACTTATTTATTAAGTGATACTGACTTATTTAAAATACTTACTTATTTGCATACTTAAATTTTAAGTCTATGACTTTGGAGGAGGGGGGGGGGGGGGGGGGGGGGCACGTATTTTTAAACGCCAAAAAAAGTCTGACTAAACTAGGTATATAATTACTTCTTTTTTTTACTATCACAACACTATTACTTTAACACGTGCTGCGGAATTGCATACTTAAATTTTAGGTCTGGCTTTGGGGGGGGGGGCACGTGCCCCCCGTGCCCCCCCCCTGGGTGCGCCACTGGTTTGGGCCACCTTTATACTTAACTTATTTAATCATCTTGTGCATATTTATTAACATGGGTCAGTAACACCAATCTGCATATATGCTAAGGTACAAAGTCGGCGCCCAATTTCATCGAGCATCATTTATAATTAAGTATGTAGTCTTGTATTCAATGAATAAAAAATCGAGTCACAGTCCACTCAGACAAACTTTCTTATGTTCAAGTTCATAATTACTAGCCCATTGTTTTCCATTTATTAGTTTTCATAGGTAAATTTAATCATTATTAAACATTTTTTAAAATGTATCTTAATAATAACTTCTACTCGGCGGTGAATCGAACCCGGATAGATTTGTATTTAAATGGACTACATTTTTTTTTAATCAAAATCGTCGGAACTGTTTTCAAATAAATTTTTCACGGTTTTTCAGAATTTTTGGAGGTTAGCACCCCCAAATTTGGAACTAAAAATAATTTCTCGACTTCCCCTCAGGGTATGATTTTTCTGAATATGTATGCTAAATTTCGTCAATATCAGCCTAGTACTTTAGCTCCAGGCGTCTGCACAGACAGACATTTTTTTAAAAACCACTTTTTTGAACTCAGGGGACCTCAAAACGTGTAAATCCATCAAAATCTCAAAATCGAATTTTCGCGCCATCACAATACTTTTCTCTTTATATGAGAAAGTAACAAAGTATTTATATTTCTGGGTCATTTATAGGATAAAATTAGTAAAAGTTAAAGCATCGAACTTGTTTGTTTTGTTTGTTACATCTATGAAACAAAAATGTGTAAATACAAAAACCAATATTAAGCCCTTACAAATGGTTATTACTAACACAAAATATTATTTTAGGAATAGAAAAAGAAGAAACGTAGCTTCGGGAAGACCTTATATGTAGGAGTAGTAGAGCTTAAAATAAATCCCAATCTTCTTATTTATTGCGTTTGCAAGTGAAAACTTACAGAGGCTACGAAATATCCCCAAAACTTACTAATTTTAAAGTATTCGTACGTATAAAAGCCAGTTAGAGGTTTAAATAAAATCAAATTAGATAAATTAATACTTACATAATGCACACCGTGCATGTACGTAATGTAACGTGTAGATTATTTTCAGAATAAGTTTAGTTAAAATTATCTCAGTTAAAACTATTTTCCCCATCTTGGTGTGTAATTTTTTCTCCCCTTATAATCTTCTAAAGCCGTGGCCGGTCAAGTAAAAAAATGAGGGGAATAAAAAGATTCGTATGAAGTCAAAAGAGAAATGAAAGTAAAGAATGTTTTGATTTAAACAAAAAGTTACGAAAAAACCCTTGATAATACATAGTAAAGATTAGTAATAATATTCATCGTGAATTTAGGTTTAAATTTAATTAAATGTAATTAATTACATTTTGCTCCCGAGCTTACCGAAGGTAACGGAAGCTATATGATCGTTCTGAAGAACAATAATATTTTATGTCTCCGATTTCAAAAATTCCAAGACAGAAACCGTTTCAGACATCAGAAAAGATTTTTGGTTCCGTGTCTGTCTGTCGGTCTGCCGCTCAATTTTTGCGAACCAACATATCTTAAAAAGTTCTCGCCCGATTTTAATGAAATTTGTATGGTAGGCCATAATTAGCTCATTGTTGGTCCCATATAAGTTTCACCTTATAACCTTCTGCGCCTATTTGTGTCTCTTCAAAATGCACACAAGCATACATTTATTTACGCCTATATCTTCAAAAGTAGTCATATGATTTTTATGAAATTTTGATGGTTTGTCGAAAGTAGACCGCAGATAGCACCAGATTAATTTCTACCGTCTGTGCTCTTTTGCTTAATTGATACTTTTATTCGTGTAAAAAATCAAAACAATATTGACATATTGAAAAATGGGTAAAACAATTAAATAAATTAGACAATTGTAGCTTGTAAAAGCATAAAATCAATAAAGTACGCGGTAGGATGCGAGGAAGTTATGTGCCACACCAATTGACGAATCGTCTTTGCCGGAATGCTCTCTAAAATTCAGTTTTTTGTTTTTTGCTTCCGTGCTGACCGAAGGTAACGGAAGCTATGTGATCGTTCTGAAGAACGAAAAAATATTAGGTCTCCGATTTCAAAAATTCCAAGACAGAAATCCGTTGCAGTTATCAGGGAACATTTTTGGTTCCTTGTCTGTATCATAAAAACTACACGTCCAATTTTAATGAAATTTGGATGGATGGTCATAATTAGCCCATTGTTGGTCCCATATAAGTTTCAACATTCTGCGCCTATTTCTTTCTCTTCCACATGCGCACAAACATACATTTATTTACACCTATAGCTTCAAAAGTACTTATCTGATTTGTATGAAACTTTTATACATTATCGATAGTAACCCGCAGATAGCCCCAGATTAATTTGAACCGACTGCGCTCTTTAACTTTTGCTAAATTGATATTTTAATTCATGTAAAAAATTAAAACAATTTTGACAGATTAAAATAACGGGGGAAACAATTAAACAAATTAGACAATAATGGCTTATAAAAGCATAAAATCAATAAAGTACGTGGATAGGATGCGAGGAAGCTATGTGCCACACCAATTGGAGTCTATTTATATTTAATATTTAACAATGGACAATAAATGATCAAATTGGCTGATACTCATTCAAAATTATTCATTAAATTTAACTTCATCTTCACGTAACTGTTTTAAGAAATGATGAAATTCACCAAACTTTTTTCGTTCTATTTACACCACGTGGATACATTTCCTTTTTCTTTTATTATTATTATTATTATTATTATTATTATAATATATAGCGTATATTATTAAGTAATAAAAGAGTCTCGTCATCACTCTCCTAAGGCAACTTACACGAGTGCATCTCGAACGCGACTGACGATATTGTTTTTTGTTGTGTGACAACAAAATACGTAGCATACTTAATATCATGGCATAGCAATCTGTGTGGCCAAAGCATATAGTGAACATAGCAGACAAAGCATACATACATAACGTAGCGCACACAGCTTATCTTTCTGTGTGGCCCCAGCATTAACTCTTATTTTGTATTGAATTAAAAGCTAAATTATTTCAGCGTCTTATAATTTTTATCAGTGACTATGTCAATAACAAAAAAATCAACTTTGAAACTCTCCTCCTTTGAAAAGAATTAAAAAATATTAAGGGCTTAATTTTTTTCAGTTCCATAAGCTACTTAGGCTAAATCTATGATTCAAACTCCAAAAGCCAATCTTAAGAGGAAGCAGAAAAATGAAGGAGAGAAAAACCAGGTGAATTGGATCAAGTAAAGATACATTGCATGCTCGCTGGAATGGCCTGGTGCTCATGATGTGACACACTAACCCCGTGTCATTTATTACATATTATATATTTTTAACAAACCCTTTGGCAGGCCTTGGTCTGCCAATAAGTGCTGTTGCACTTATTGCATTATAATCGACTTTTTTAATTTCATTTTCATGGTAATAATTTGATTACAACTTAGTGTTATTACGATAAATTTATTTTTGGTTTGATAATGAAGTGACAAAGTTTACTTGATTTTATTCGGAAACAATCAATTTATTTGTTTAGAATCAATCGATCCTTGGATCAAAGATATTTTCTTTAATGAGAAGGTTCCCAAAACAATTTGAAGAATGAACTTACTTTGTGTTAGTATAAAATCTCTGGTATCTCTTAGTTTGTTAAGATCCTTTTTTATTCTTTTTTTACCTCTATTGAAAAAGTTAAGGTTTTGAGCCAAAGGGACATGATTAATAATTGGTTTAAGCTTAAGCCATAGTTGCAAGAGGTTGACGGCATTACAGTGAAGCGGTTTGTAGGGATCCAGAGACCATTAGGCAGATTATAATGGAGCCTTGGCCTCCAGGTTACCTCATATCCTAGCAGTATAAGGTCCTCGTCTCCATTGTCTAAAACCCTTGCACAACGACCGTTATCCGGCCCTTCCAAATCAATAGTAACCCTTCCTCCTAGGATTCACCCGACCGATTTCAGGGATCGTTTAATTGCCTTGCCCACTCTAAATGCTCCCACACTTCCCATACGTTTTAATCGCCCCATTCCGGGCCGATTTCGTTCAATAACAAGCGATAATATCCTCCGGGAAATCGTACCTTTTCAAAATAGATTTCACCTATTTGATTATTTTTTATTCGACTTGATGTTCTAGAATATATAAACTGCTCTATTAAGGTGGTCTTTCAATGTAAAGCTTTAAAAAAGAACGTCTAGGAGCTTAGCATATAAGCATCAGAATCTTTTTATATTCTTACTGATAAAGAGAATCGAATCTTTGAAATTTCTTTGAAGTGCTATGCTAGAGCAGTCTTTTCACGTAATCTCAATCAAAACGTTTTGGTTTTTTGCGCTTCAACAGACTACATACTTTTTTGCAATACATTAACACAATACAATACATCGTAAGTTGCCCACGGATAATCTGATCTACATCCTTTTTCTGAATCGTGGTAAAGCTCTTACTTTTTCGTCATTGTTACCTTTTCCACTTCAGTAAAATAAGCTCTAACCAACCTATTAATGTTTTCATAATTTTGTTTCTTTTTTAGGGTTTTCAATCCAGACAGAAACTCGCGTTTTTAAAGGTACTTCAACCCGTATCTTAATCACTAGCAGTATGTCCAATAGCTAAATGTTCTGTGGCTTAGCACAGAGTTTATATTCAAAACCCTTGAGCTACAAAACTCATAATGACCCAGAAAGACTAAAGAGTTTGATAAAACTGAAAACAAAGACAGTAAAATAAACAAAACAGTTCTAAATTTAAAAATTATAATACTGTTCGCTGGAAATTTCTAAAGCAATTGTATTGACAGATTTTTTTTAATAAAAACAAAACTTTATTAGTCAGCCGTGAGCAGCCCTGTCAAAGCTCGACCATTGGCTGGTACCGAAGTGCGCCAGCCCCCCTTCGGATTAGAAAATGGTTACGGTCGAAGTGCGCCAGCCTCTTAGTCTAAAGGGTGAGGGTCAGGTAATCCCGGGTTATACCTCTTGCACCCCGTCTAAACCCAAAGAACTTTGTAGTGGACTTCGAAATTGGAATCCAACAAGCCGTTCGAAATGTCTTCCCTAGCACTTTGGAAAAATTCAGGATTTAGGATTTACTGAGGACTACCGATGTTCTACTAACGATGGCCAACTAATTAAGTTTATCTTCGAACTACCCTATATAGACCCTGAAGAAGTTGAAGAATGTTATATTGAAGATTAAATAAGCCATAGCAATGATCGATTTTGGGACTATATCACCGAGAACTAAATTGATCTGTCCACGGCTAAATTCCCAATACCAATGTGGGATTCAAGCCGCCTAGCGTTGGTTGTTTATAATAATAAAGTATCTAGATTTGAAATGTGAAAATCATTTTTAATTTATTTAGGAGTATGTACATAAATAAATTACACCTTTCAATATGTACTTTGTATTATATTTATTGAATATAGACTCAATTGTATTATAATGTATATTACATTTGCAGAAGATTTTAGTTTTCATGAGTACGTTTAAAGTTAAGTTAATCTAAGCCCTTCTAATAAATATTAGCACTTACTTATAAGTGAGTGTAATTTATATAAGAAACATTTCTTTAATTTTTATTATTAACAAAATAAATTAATTTTTCTCTCGAATTTGTTATTATTTTCTTAAATTTCCTAGGTTTAATGACAATTAATTTTGATTTTGTAAGTTAGTTTTGTTTTTTTCATTTTGAATATTCACAAATTAAAGTGTATCTTCTGACTAAATTTGGATTTTGTTCTTACGAGAACATTCTACAGAATTCTCCTATGCACTGAGATTTGCTAATGATCGCCATATCACTCTGAGCAGTTTGTTCAAAGTAACTTGAAATCGCTTTATATTGAGTATATGCGAATATTGACAACGTTTAGTTCTTTAGATTAGAGGATCCGTGTCCGAGGTGGGTGGACTACCTGGGTCGAGAGGTAGGATTAACCCGGCGCACTTCGACCGTACCCTTCGAAAAGGGACTGGCGCACTTCCCCCGTGACCCTACCTTTCCCGGCGCACTTGGTGTACAGCCCGACCATTAATAAAATAAATATCTTTTGGGGAAACTAAGCAAACAATTGGGACTGGAATAACTTGACAATGAAATGCTCGTGTAAAAGATTAATTAAGTATCGTCTGAAGAATAAGAGCTAAAGTGGATATCATGTCAGTAGAATCATAAAATGGAGCAAAAAAGCTCCACAAAAAAATACTCATACATTTGTTGTCTCTCGTATGACTCCACGCGGGGTTTTCCTTTACTAATTTACCAGCGATGCTGGCCGAGAGGCCGAAAGCATGTTATGAAAATTAAACTTTCATTTTAAAGAGCGGCATTGCTTTCTTTTGTGGCACTATTAATTAACTGATTAATTAATTAATTAACTCTAGACGAAAGAGAACTTAAGAGAAGTTTAAAAGTAAGACGAGACAGCTATGAAACCTTTGATACAGTGATTAAAATAGTACATTGCGCGTCTAGTGCGGAAAGCAGCATTTTGCATGCGAGTGTGGAGTTTGCACCCGAGCGACAGCGAGGGTAGTAAAACCACACGAGCAGAGCAAAATGTCGTTTTCGCACGAGTTGCGTACCGTACTTTATCTACGATTGTTGGATTTGAATAATAAATACAAAACAAATTAATAAACTTCTTGTATGTAAGTTCGTATTTCTCTTTTGATAAAGATGACATTAATTCATTAGTTGTATTTTGTGCCGAATTAATTATTTCGGGAGGCGTATTATTCTCCTCATTTTCGTCATAATCACTTAAATCACTCATTGTTTTTCACTACAAACTCGATACGAACAGTTACTTTAATAAAAGAACAGAAAATTAGTTTTGTTAAATGTAAACAAACTCGCTAATCGGTGCGTAAAGCTGAAGAATTCCTCTTCTTTACCGCCCTAGGGTGGTAAAGAAGAGGAATTCTTCAGAACTATGAGACGCGCATGCGCAATGAATACAAGTACGTAAAGTATCACTTTCTACACATCTAAACAGAGATACAATGTTTATATTTCGTATCAATCGTAGATAAAAAAAATAAATGTACCTTTCTTTATATGTTAGCAAACGGTGCAACTTAAAATGTGTTAACTATCAAAATCAACTTAATAGAGAAATAAAGGTTAAATAAAAAAAATTAAACGGTACTTCAAACCAAATTTCGCTCTTTTTTCATGTTCGTTTTTTCTTATTGAAAAACATAAAATGTCGGAAGTACTCTCTATAGGTCCAATCAGACCAATATTAATTTATTCTATTCATGTATAAAATTTATATTTTATTTTCAACTTTATTTGTTATTGAATCGAATAGAAAAAAAAAATTGTAAATGCTCTTCGACTGGAGAAAATAGGGAAATCCGATAATTTGAATTTTCCGGTCGGGACCTTTATTTGGACAACTGGAGCAGGGAATTTAATCGTATACAATCCCCTTTCTCTCCGTAGAACCCAGGGCCCATTCATAACTCTGGAACCCCGCTTGTTTAGAATCCAAAGATTAGACTTCTATAAATACAATCAGGCGGCTTTTTCCGACAAGAGGGAAGCTGGTAAAAATACCTTATGAAACTATTCATGCTGAATATCAGCTTTCAGAAACATTCTTACCTTATAAAAAAAACTATATTGTTTTCGTTTTTAACCACGAAAATATATCTTTAAAAGGAAAATAAAATATTAAAAATAAAGTCGGCATTAAATGACAATTATTTTAATCTGTAACAGATCCCTATTGGATAAAATATACACCCAATTGTGTTTTTACTTTTTTATTAAATTTTATATTACAAAAATTGTAAATTAGTTTTATAAAAAAATTGCTATATTCAGGGTTGACTGAAAATTTGCATCAATAGATAAGTTAAAATATGATTATTTTCTTGAAATTACACTTCCTGTAACTCTTACTGGTTTGGAACTGTTGGTGACGATCCAAGATATAGTTCCAGTGTTTATCACTAACCTATCTCTGGTAGAAAGTAGACGCATGCCAAACATTATCCACTACCAGAAATCTTAGATCTAGTTCTAGTCGTATTACTATAACTATTACTACTATAACAGATTTCTTAATAATGATATCAAAAAATAAAATTTGTAATAATACACGTATAAGTTTAAAAACTCTAAATAACTAATTATCTTAACCAATTTGACTGAAAAATCTTTGTAGCAGCTATATGCTCGTCAAGGAGCTACGGGAATTACGTTAAGTAACAAATATTATGAGTTTTTTGAGAATTAAATATTTATTTTTAAACACGTGCATTTCCCAAATTTGTTTGTTTTAACAATGTATATAATAGAACAATGATTCAAATTTTAGTTTAAAAACCGATCACATGTTCTCATATCTCATTTCCATAAAGTGCACAGCATCAGATAATGCTATACTGTCCAAAGACTTACTTACTCTTTGGCGATACAACGCATGTAGACATTGGGCCTGACCAATATCGCGGGTCCAATCTACTTTATCAAGGGCTACTGCCAACCATTATTTTATTCCCCCATCCAGCTCATGCCCCATGTCCTCTCATGTCAACCAGGGTGGGCCACTTCGCCTCCTTACTCCTGGTCTTCCTCTCCACTCCATCATGACCTTATCATCCCTTAGTCTTTCAAGATGCCCGTCCCATCTCAGTCTGGCTCTCTTGGCTTCAATTACCAGATCTAGCTCTCCATAAAGGTCTACTAACTCTCTATTAGTCCTTATACGCCATTCCCCATTCTCACAAACAGCTTCAAAGATTATTTTCAATACTTGCCATTCCTATTTTCGTAGCAACTACTCGTCTATCTACGTGTCAGGGTCCAGGTCTCTGCTCCATATGGTACCAGCAGTCTAACTACAGTTTTGTAGATTATAATCTTTAAGATTCAGCTTACTGCCCTGCTTTTGAAGATTCCTTGGAAAGCGATGTAGCTCCCGTTTTCTACTGCAATTCTGGCTTTTACTTCTACCTCAATTGAATTATCCTCTGTCACCATGGCTCCTACATATTTAAAGCTTCGGCACCTTTCAACGTTTTGTCCGTCAATGGCGATGTGTTGAGGTGGTTCCGCTCTTCGCTTTCCGCTTGAGAGTAAATATTTTAAAATTGTCTATGTTCACCCTGAGTTTTTACTCTGCTGCTTTCCACTGCAAGTAAGTGTAGCCATCCTCTAGGGCTTGTGTATTCCGGGCAATCATAGCCATCATTGGAATATGCCATGTCCTGTTGAAGTTTATTAAAGATTGTTCCTCCTGGGCTTGTAGACAATATGATATTTTCTAGGACTAAATTAAAGAAAATAGTGGATTAGATGTCTCCAACATGTCCAAAGACTGGTATAGCATAATAATAATTCATTAAGGCTGTCAAAGCAATCATTCGAATATTTTTTAAGCCATACGGACCTAAAATATCGACTATTACGATTAAGAATGTTATCATTAAATGTAAGAAAAAATAACATGAAAAATAATCCTGGTGTACTTCAAACTCACATTAATATTTAAAAATAATGTTTTTTCATTTCGAAATAACCATTAGAAAACTTACCAAATAATTTTATTTGGTATTACATAATATTTAATATTAGTTGAAAAATTTGTGTCAATAAAGTATATATATTTTTTATTTCATTTTTAGTTTGTTAGGAAATACATTAAAATCTTATAAAAGCATTAGTTTATACCATAGTTTAAAATTTGATAATTGGTTTTTTATATTAATCATTCCTGTTTATGAAAGGCTTTAAAATAAATATAGCAATTATATAAAATTATTAGTTACATTGAGGAAAGATGTTAAAAAATTCTGTCTGAAATACTAATCAAGAGTTAGAAAGCTAACGCATTTTGAAAATGGAAATACTTCACGAGGATAATCCTCATTAAATCGCTCAAAGTTTCTTCTCAAATCCCTAACATGTACAGATGAAATATTGATATATTCTAATAAGAGGCAAATTTAGCAATTATAATTCAATTGATCGATTTGGAAAACACTAATTCAAAATCAAAAACAATATGCGATTTCAAACAAGTTTCAAAACTTGGCAAGGAAGTTTAACTAAACTTTACCTAACTGTTCAACAGAAGTTTAACGTCTTCTAAAGAGTTCTCAAGGGGAATACCAACAAGAAAATTACAATTCTCACAACAGAATCTATAAACAGGAAAACTTCAGAAAAATATGGTGTTGATAAGAGAAAATTAAATAATTTGTAACAAGATGCCATTTCTTTTGAAATAGGAGCAATAAGAGAAGGTTATCTATATGAGTAGGTGGTTGCCTTTTTAAGAAGAAGAAGAAGTTGCCTAACTCTAATCTTCCTACTTTGTTGCTAGCCATTTTCCTAATTTCCTTTGCATTATTTTTTCTTAAGTGTTATTCCTGTAGTTTTTCCTAGTGTATAATTATTGTTTAATTAAACAATAATTATATTGTATAGATCAAGTGGCTTGACCGTGTAGGGGTTGCTTAATTAAGCAACCCCTACACGGTCAAGCCACTTGATCAAAACATCGCGTCAAGCTGATTGACACGACCTTCAAGCCGGCTTCGGGTGCATCAAGCATACCATCAAGCATCCCATCAATCTTTTCATCAACACTCATTTGTAGCGGAGTTTTCGACTAGTGAACTGCTACTCCTGGACTGTAATAAATCAGTATTGTGTAGATACCATGGTTTCGAATTAGGATTTGTGGTGTCAGCAGGTGATTGACGGAATGCTTGATCAAAATTGCTCTAGACTGACGCTGAAGCCGCTTGACTCATTCAAACTTTCCATCAATCTCCGTCAAGGCTTGACTCAAGCATCAAACGGGTTCCTAGACGATCAATCATGCTTGATACCATTGCTTGACGCACTGTTTTGATCAAGCGGCTTTGTAGGGGCTGCTTAACATTTTGCAATGAAGACTATGTAGCACTTTGGTATATAGCCTTGTGATCCAACATAGCATAGAGATAGCGTTCACATAATTTCCAAAATATTCATTATAAACTAAATATTCGATGGCATGTATGTATATGAAATTGGAAATATTCATTAAAACTAGTCATAACTATTTAGTTATAAAGAGGACGGGATTTGTATAGATTTATTGGGTTTCCTATGAAACGTTCGTTAATGAATTATGCATGAATGAAACATCAAAATCCCTTTGTCAGAAATCCCAGTCATGTTAACATAATGTATTACTGTTAGTTTAATCTGATTAATTTAAGATGATTGTTTATTTTTTTGATTTATTCAAGACATTATTTGATAAAATAAACGTATCGATACAAAATCTCTTAAATTAATATTTCTGAGAAATATCAAGCTTGTTTTAATATTGTACATTTAAAGTTATAAATTCAATTTCTTACAATCATTGTCTAGAATTAACAAAGAATTGTGATTTTCAAGTTAAAAAAAATCATATTACAAAATAGAATATAAGTTTATTAACTTATATTAAAGGATTATTTCTCAAGACAGATTAAAGGACTTATTTCTCAAGACAGATTAAAGGATTATTTCTCAAGACAGATTAAAGGATTATTTCTCAAGACAGATTAAAGGATTATTTCTCAAGACAGATTAAAGGATTATTTCTCAAGACAGATTAAAGGACTTATTTCTCAAGACAGATTAAAGGATTATTTCTCAAGACAGATTAAAGGATTATTTCTCAAGACAGATTAAAGGATTATTTCTCAAGACAGATTAAAGGATTATTTCTCAAGACAGATTAAAGGACTTATTTCTCAAGTATATTAAAGGATTTGGGAGAGAGAGAGGGGAGTGGTGAATTCTTAATATCAAGGAATGATTATGTAAAATGAGAATAATTATTTGTTGATAGCTGTTTGAATTTTTCTTAATTGTTATTCCAAATTCAAATGTTTAATTTATGTTATTTTTAGTAAAAAAAAACCCTTTACATCAGCAAATACTATTTATAAGGCTTCCTTCTCTGCATTTTAGCTGTTAAACACTTTTTTGAATAAATATATGTTAAGTTGAAAAAAACAAAACAAAAACTTCTTACATACGAGTGAGCAAGACAGTGAGACATTTTCATGTTTTCGCTCTGCGTAAACTACCGACATAAAATGAAATAAAATAGGTAATTTATTTAAGTAATTGATAAAAGTTGATGGAAGATAATGTTTATTCTTATCTCCACAACGGCACTGCCGCGGCTTGATTACAAACGACTGAATTCAAAGGCACCGGCCCGCCTTCTACGAATTGTTAATATGCCTTCATACTAGGTAGGCAGAGAGGGCTGAGAGTTGATGGCAACCTCCTGTACTTTCCTAACTCCCTGTCACACGTATAAATCTTTTCGACTCTCTTCGGCCCTATGACGTTTTAATGGAGGGAGGCCCAACAGCTGGAGACTGGATACTGGATTACACACCTCCTATAGCTTTTTAACTCCCTGTTATACTTTTCTGAGTTTTTAAGCTAAAAGTAACGTAACGTTTTTGACTTATGTTCCATAGCCTAAACATAAAAATGTAAAAAAAAACAGATGTTTTCTCGGGTAAAAGGTCGGCACTGGGCGAGCTAAGTTTAGCCCATGTGACAAATAATTTAGTAACAAAGTGTAACATAATTTTGCTATGATAATATGGTGGTTTTTAACATGGGAAAAACACCATAACGTCGGGTCAGTCGTGCTCAAAAAGTTGCTCAAGATCCGTACAAAACCGCCGACTTTTACTACCCAAAAAAGTTCCATCTAAGGAGTGGCTACTCCTGAATCCATTCTTCACTTCTCCTCAAGTAATTGTTTTTGAATATTACTACCATTCATTAATATTTTGTTCTTAGATATGTACACCCAGCGCCGTTCGGGGTATCTTGTAGCTTGAGCTAGTCCCCAAAAAAAGGCCCCCATACACGATCAAACATTTTGCGTAAAATGTTTGCGCAAACCTGATGTCAGGCAAATTTAGGTCGCATACACGTCAAACATCATATTCGTAGTGTATTACCCCTCGCTTTTTTAATATGCTTATTTTATTCTGGTCTATAGGGTATAAAAAAAAAAAAAAAAAAAAAAAAAACCTCTCACACCATCTCTATTCGGCAATATTTCGCCTCCTTTGAGGCATCTTCAGGCCTAAAAGAAGATTTTTAAATTTTAATTTCTCATATATCTACACATTTACATCTCATATAACATGTTAATTTAATTTCCAACGATATAACATTAAATAATAATTATACAAAAGAACATGATAATTTACTAACCTTTAACAATTCCTCTTAACAAACAATATTTTTTTTTTTTTTTCTTTATTAAAATTTCTCCAGGCCATCCACCTGTGCGTCTATCTACAATCATATTACATCTGTCTACTTAAAATTTGTTATCTTTATACATATACATTTTTTTTTTATTATTTTACCTTATTTGATGATATTTTATAATAGAGATGGTGTGAGAGGTTTTCTTTTTTTTGTTTTTTTATACCCTATAGACCAGAATAGAATAAGCATATTGTCAAACATCATGTTTGCGCAAACATCAAACAGCAAAGGTCAAAATGTTTTGCGCAAACATTTTGACCGTGTATGGGGGCCTTAAGAAATCAACCAGGGAGAGGAAAAAAAAGGGTTTTTTAAAGGATTTATTTTTTTAAAACTGGATCTTTTCTGAGGATGGTATGGGTAAAGTTGTATGATATCATATATGTATCGATAGTAAGGTTAAATAATTCTCTAAATTCTTTTACTTCTTCTTTAGCATTTATTTATTCTTCTTTCTACAGGAAAGATGATGTCTAAAAGTATTTTGTTTAAGAGGCTTTTTAAAGTTAGCAATATTGAACCCCTTTACTTTTTATTCAAAAACCGTGTTTATCTCCAGTAGGGAGAAAAAGTAAAAGTAGGGCGAAAAAGTAAAGATTGCAACTAAATTATTTTATAAATAGTAGAAAATGTATGGCTAATGTAATGAAGTTGTTGAAATCAGGTTGGCGGCACTTCGCTTTTTTGACCATGTTTATCTTTGTTTACAACATTATTACCTGCATCTAAAGAACCTTCTATTTGAGTTTAATTCCAATTCTTATTTGATTTTAATATTGAATTATCTTATATCTGCTATTAAAAGTTCTAATAATTATTGTTATTTATTAAAATAATAAATAAAAATCACAGGGAAGTACTTGCGTCCAAGTACTTTTTAGGGTTTTGTAGATGATTAAGCATACCCGTTATGTAATTATGATTTTTTTTCTTCGATCCTAAGGGTCCCGGGTTCGATCCCCCGGGAGGTCACAATGTTTTTATAGGTAATAACGACAAGATAAATTACATTTTTTTAGGAAATTTTCATCGCCCAACCATACGGTGTAACCATGAATCATTTCAAAATTTTAAGACCAGCCATTATATAAAATTTGGGGGGGGGGGGATTTTTTGGGGGTATATTTTGACTTATAAAACTAATAAAGAATTAAAAATTTAAAAAAGCAAATATATATTTGTATCCTACTCTTCAGCAGCTTTCATTTGATACCCAACTCAAAATTTTTAAAAAATAAAATTTTGGGCGCACTCCAAATTTTCGGGCACAAAATTGGTAATTTTTAAAACCTGGGAACGAACTCCCGGAAATATCATCGCCCCACTATAAGGTATTAGTATGAATTATTTCGAAATTTTAGCACCAGCCGATCTATAGTGGTAGAGGGGGGGGGGGATTTTTTTGGTGTATATTTTGATTTTTTTCCCCTATAAGGAATGCAAATTTTAAAAAAGCATATATATATTTGTGTCCTACTCTTCAGCAGCTTTCATTTAATACCCAACTCAAAATTTTTGAAAATTTGGAATGAACTCCCGGAATTTTCATCGCCCCACAATAAGATATTAGCATGAATTATTTCAAAATTTTAGCGCCAGCCGATCTATAGTGGTTGGGGGGCGGGAAATTTTTTTGGGTATATTTTGATTTATTTAACCAATAAGGAATGCAACATTTAAAAAAACATTTATATATTTGTGTTCTACTCTTCAGCAGCTTTGATTTGATACCCTACTCAAAAATTAAAAAAAAAAATTTTTGAGTTTACCACATTTTTTCGAATTGCGCATGCGCAAATCTAATTATGAACTTCTGTATATTTTTCCTGTGGTTGGGTCAAAAAGTTGCACCAGTGTTTCAAATTTCAGTACTTTCGCTTAAACGGTTCGGGCCCTATGAACCAAAGAGCGACGGACGGACGGACACATCACCCTCGGTATAAGGGTTTTGAGAAGTATCTACAAAACCCTAAAAACTGTGCTATGGACGAAAATGTGTATTTTCTTCCTACTGGAAATAAAATATTGTATGTACCTCGTGAGTAAAGTGCCATTATTCCCCTCGCGATAATTATCTCCCCCGGCTGCGCCTCAGGAGCTAATTAAAAGAGTCTAATTCCCTCGGCTTCGCCTCGGGATTTAAGGACCATGGTTCCTTCGGCTTCGCCTCAAGAACCATCTATTTCGCTCAGGGAATAATGGCTTACTTTACTCCCTAGGTGCATAAATAACTATTACTTCTTTTTTAGCATTTATTTATTCATCTTTCTACAGGAAAGATGATGTCTTAAAGTATTTTGTTTAAGAGGCTTTTTATTAAATTTTAAGTTAGCAATATTGATATAACTCTTTACTTTTTATTAAAAAAACGTGTTTATCTTTCATTTATTATTATTCTCGTGAATAATTTTATTCATTTTTAAAAAAAAGAAAAAAATCAATAGGAGATTTATTATTGATTCATTTTGACCATTTCAACATTGACTAGCTTTGTTCTATCTTCACTCCACCTCTCTAACAGGTTCTTATAACTGAGATTTCATTTCACGTAGATTTTACTCCATTCCATTCGCGCTTCAATGTTCTTTATACTACATTGAAAAAGATTTCTTTTCCCAATTCTCTTTTATAAAGATTCCTTTTTCTCTCTCTTATATATATATATATATATATATATATATATATATATATATATATATATATATATATATATATATATATATATATATATATATATATATATATATATATATATGTATATATATATATTCTATCTTCCAAAATTTACTCTTTCTCTAGACAAATCCCACCATCTTCATCTCACCTTTTCTCTTTCACCCAATTCTATTTTCAACGTTATTCTATTTTCTCTGCCATCCTTAGCCAATTCAATAAGCCCCTTCCTCGGTTTACAAGAGTACGGCAGCGCTTGAATAATCTATTCCCACTGTGTTCTACAATTTATCCTCAATTCTTTCTCTCCTACACCACATTGGTATGAAAATTAATTGAAAATGTTAAATTAATACAAGTATTTGATACCTAATGGTCTTCATTTGTATACATGATGCTCTATAAAGACTTTACATTGTCAAAAATGTATTACAGAAGCAATTGTCGAAACATCTTCATCAGATTTCAGATTTGTTCTATGTACTCAGTGGTCATCAACGTTCTTAATCACGTTGAATTTTTGTATTTCAGTAAGTATTTGTCTCATTTTGTAATAATATCCACATTTGGAGAACAAAGTGGTTATCATACAGTCAACTTCGCCATCTGTAACCTAGGTCTAAACACCGAAAAATTTGGTGACTTTGGATTTTGGATCCTAGAGAGGTGAGATTTGTTTCATACTTATAATCACACAGAGTACACTTATAATCACATAAGTAAAGTGGCCAAATTCCCTGTCATGTGATATAACCTTACGTGCAATATGTGTTGATCTGGATGTTAAAGAAAGATAAAAAATAGTCTACATATCTGTATTTTCATTTGGCTTTGTAATACATTTTTGAAACTGTAAAGACACCCTGCATTTTTATTATGAATTACCAAAAGGATATATTTAACACGCGTAAGCATCTTAGTCGTTGTAAATCATATTCAAGCATTGCAGCATGAATAAGTTTAAGTCAATTGCATTTTTTTTTAACATTTCTCAAATCGAGACGCGGTTACTATTGTAAGGCTAAACTTCTTTCATAATGATTTGCTAACGAACTAAATAGCTTTCTTTTTCCCAATCGGCTATAGTTTTGTAGATGGTCCGAGGAATCACAAAGAAGGTGCCGATTCCAAATTCACTTCAGAGCGAAATTTCACTTGCATGCTTTTCTTAACATGCATCATGCATCAACAGTCTACAGTAATAAGTTCATTGTCATCATGACATTTCACGCCATTAAGACATATTTATTTATAAGTTTGGTTATACAGGGTGGCGCAGCGCGGATGACCGCTTTTTAAATTGTTACCATGTGCTTAATAATAGAGCCAGGAGATTGAAATAAAGCAAATTTTCAAGCAAAACTGTGGAAGTTTACTGGACATAAGTAAAATTTTTAAGTGTGGAAGATAATATAAATGACGTCCTTGTCCATTTCCACATTCACATTATTCCACATTATTCACACGAAAATTTGACGCACGCGATCCATGAACACTTGTGTGTTCAGTGGCTCCATCTTGTTGGAACCATAGATGGAGAGTATCCATTTCGTTATCCTTTGAATAGGGGATGAAAAATTGTATTCCCTGACGAGATGTTAGAGAATGTGATGCACAACTTCGCCCAGCGCCTCTAAGAATGTGTAAATCGACAAGGCGTCATTTATCGTACATTATCATCCATACTAAAAAAATTGACTTATGTGCAGTAAGCTTCCACATTTTTGCTGAAAATTTGCTTTATATCAATCTCCTACCACTACTATTAAGCACATGGTGACCATTAAAAATGTGGTCATCCGCGCTGGGCCACCCTATACAACAAGCATTTGTTGATTAATCGTTTCCACTTAATATGCATGTTGAATGGCCCTAGAGCTTAATCGTATTAGGTTGTTTAACAATACACAGGTGTTTCTTTATTTTAATTTGTATTACCTGTTATCAAGGCAAGGCAATTAAGTATATAATAACTTTTATCTACTATTGATACGAAATATAACCATTATATCTCTGTTTAGATGAATAGAAAGTGATTCTTTACTTAGTTGCCAACTAGGCAACAACTCGCATGACTCTTATTTTAAATTTTTTATAAATTAACGAAAAATAGTTTTGTATTAAACTTTTTGATTTTTAACAAGACCTCGAATAAAGGTTGGAAGATGTCCCAAAGTTAGGGACGAAATATCACCTTAAAAAACTTAATGAAGTAGTTTTTACTTATTTAATACCCCTGAGGACCTAAATAATTATAATATTATACATAATAAGGGGACTACAAACATTATATATTATATATAAAATGAATTTATCGTATGTTACTCTATACCAAGGCCCGTTGTGAACCTTGGCTTATTTCACGATTTCCCGCTAGTTTCCCTGATTCTGAGCTGATATTTTCTAATTATTAGATCCCATAGATCTTTCTTTCTTCCATTCAACCATCTTGCTTTTAAACTACCTCGCCCTGTATTTCCTGCTAAGAACCTCTTTAGATGCTTCTGTATCACTCATCAGAGCAAAGTGTTCTGTAAATATCAATTTGACTGATTTTATTACTCTTCTATGGAGTGGTACCAGTGGTGGCGCGTAACCTATTTAACAGGGGGGCAACATGTACTCTCCATCAGGGATGTCCATATCCCCCAAGGCCCATGGCGCAAACCCCCAAAAACTGCCTAAAATACTTGGTATATTTAAAAAAATCCCCCTCAATCTGTGATAACCTATTCACTTTCCCCCTTATGCGAAAAGGAAAGTAAAAAAGATTACGAAAAAATAATTAGAAAAAACAACGAGAAAATTACTTCAAAACAATGATAACCTACTCACTTTCCTCTCTTATGCGAAAAGGAAATTAAAAAAGACTACGACATCGAAATACAAAATGCAATGAGAAAATAACTTGAAAACAAAAATAACAACACAGAAGAAGGAAAGTAATAAGACTAAATTAACCCCAATAAAAAAGGACAATAACTTACAACAAAAATCCTAAAATAATTAGCAATATAAAATCGAAGTCTATCAATCAAGTAAATAATACGAGGAAGATCTCTGCAGCAAGCGATAGATGAACCTTGAACGGTGTCTGAAGCAAGAAGCAAGCCTGACTGAGGCCTGAGTAGAGGAGTAGTTATGCTAGCTAAACCCCACCGGTGATAGCAAGACTAGTGGGGGGTGCCTGCCTACTTTATTTTGTCTCTGGGTCGCTGCCCCAGGGCCGTTCCTATTTCCGCAATGCTAGCCAGGAGTGGGGAGTGAGCGAGTGAGCCCTACCCGCCCTACCCCCTCGCCAACCGCTCGGGTATAACCTTGGGTATTGCCCTCATCCCAGAAAATGGATCAAAGATGAGACCGGCTAGAAGATGGTTAGACGAGTTCGTGGAAAGAATGGGAGGAGTATGGAACAGAACAGCCATGGAAAGGCAAGCGTGGAAGAAGGCAATATCTTTGCATATGAGTGTTTAAATTAAATTGTTAACCCCTAATAAGGGAGGCTTTTGCTTCAAAACGAAGTGTCAATAAAGCTATTATTATTATTATTGTCTTCTGCCCGGCCCGACCGCGCGAATTACCTAGGCCTCCTGCTCCGGCGAGATTTCACGCTATGTTTTTCTATTGCTCATTTTAAACGAACTGGGTCTACATACGATTGTACTTTAAAAACACAAACTATATATCTATGTATTTGTATTGACAGCTAAATAGTTTTTCTTTTCTTTAAATAAGTTGGTGGGGCTTAGCCCCACCTGCCCTTAATGACGCGCCACTACTGAGTGGTACAATACAGATGTCATACAGCTCTTTATTTACCTCATTCTGTGCCTTCTTTACCTCCCCCGTTCACATAATATTTGAAAACAAATCAGTAACACATTTATAAACTATATTTTAGTTGGGTATTAATGAGTTATATTTTGAGTTCGAAACCGAGGTATTTTCATCCTTCCAGAGACGCTATTTTCTCTGTAAAGCTACGTCTTTCTTTTTGGGTTCTTAAAAATACCTCATGATTAATTTGGTAACTAAGAAACAGTGGTTGTAAAGAAAAGTAAGTTTGTCATAAAGACTTAAAGAAGTCCTCTTAGCTAAATATGAGTTATTTTTACTCAAAGTTGTCTCTTTACTTAAATCCGCTTCACTGTAAACTTTTAACGCGGTAACTTTGCACATTTTCTTTTGTTATCACTTGGCTGAGTAATTCACAAGGCTGTTATACGCATGCCACGCTCTCCCTTAAAAAATTTTCAAACTTATTTTTCATTTTTAGACCTTAATAATTACAAGATAAAAATAACTTTTAATATACTACGTTTTTAAATTTTCTGTTGAATCATATCATGTAGTTTTGATAATATAATTGTTATTGTTATTGTGACTGCCTCAAGGGCAGTGTAAGAATAGAGAAACGTTTTACTGAGATATGACTGGTATATTATATTGAACACAGGTTTTGTTTAAATAATAGACATCTCCTATAAATCTCGTAAAAGAAGTTTCCCTCTCCTACTTGGATCAGGACTGACCAAGATGACAGAAATGTCACTTAAAACAACTCTGCCTGACCAGTAGGATCAGGAAACAACCCAAATAATAAAAAATACTAAAATTCGATGACACAAATTAATCCAAAATAAACTAAACCAATAAATTGACCACAGCGGCCACACTCCCACCTTCGGGAGAATACTCCCGAACTTCTTTTCGGAGACTACTACTAGTAAGATGATAGCTGTGGTCTATGGTCGAGCGATCTAACTCCCACCGATCTGCATATCGGAGCCTCACTTTACGTGCAAGACCGTCGTCATCCGGGTAGGTGCAGGTAATCCTTGCTAAAGGCCGATTCGATCTAGGTTCCTCTTCTTTAACACAGAGGACGACATCGCCCTTTTGCAAGTTTCCTCTTAGGTGCGCAACCCTTAGCTCTGGGCTGTAAAGAATTAAGGTATTCCGTCTTCCAACGATCCCAAATTATTCGAACAAATTCTAAAATTCTAGTTTTTTGAACGCGGCCTCCCTGAATTTTAGTTACAATCTTTATCTCAGCCCTTTTTAGTTCCCCAACACTTAACTGATTAATCTTTGCGTCCAAAATAGGTGTTGGTTTATTTTTACTTTTAGCTAACAGATGATTTATGAACCTTAATGATAGTGCTACCGCTCTTTTTAACTTAATCCATGAAGACCTTTGCCTAAATCGATCATTAAATTTTATCTGGCTTTTGACTTCCCTTACTATGGATTTGTGAACCTCTGGATCCCCTTCATCTATTTCTAAGTCTTTCGACACCTCAATTACTGTGGGTAACGATAATTCCCCCACAAACCACCTAGAGTGATAAAGGTCTTTAGTTGACAGTCCCCTAGAAGCAAAGTCCGCTGGATTGCTTTTAGAAGCCACGTGATACCAACTTTGTGGGTCTGAACAATCTCTAATGGTTTTAATCCTGTTCGCTACAAAAGTATGAATTCTTTTGGTCTCGTTTTTTATGATCCCTAGGACTACTCGACTATCTGACCAGAAATATCTTGTCACGGGATACTCTAACTTAGGATTTGCGTCTACGTCACCTTCCTCCCACCATAGAAATTTTAAAAGATTTCTATCTTCTTTAGGCACGACTACTTGTAGGAACATTCTTTCTACGTCACCTACAAACGCTATCTTTTCTATTCTGAACCTAACTAACACTCTTATCACTGAGTTTGTGAGGTCGGGACTACTAATCAAATTACTAAGCGACACTCCCTTGTAGATAGCTGAACAATCAAAAACTATTTTAATATTTTTCCTTTTCGGATGGTCTACTCCCTGGTGAGGCAAATACCATACTTTGCACTCAACTTTATCTATATGATCAGCAGGTTCCGCATGACCTTGATCAAACATGTCTTTCATGAAGGCTAAATAATCTAATTTAAAGGTTGGATTTTTAAACTTTATTTTTATTGAATTTAGTATTTTCATTGCCACGTCTCTATTTACCGGAAATTCAAAGTTCTGGATTTTTTAATGGTAGTATTACATAAGGTTTATCTGGTCTCTGAATGACACCTTTAATCTTAACATCTAAACATTTTTTATCGTTTGCCGAAAGTCCTAATTTATAATCTTTTAACTCACAATTTGAATGCTCTAAATTAAATATATTAATTATTTCTTTCACACATAATCTGGATTTACCTGTACCGCTAACGTTTTCTTTGCCTGTTACTAAAGGACGAGGCCCTATTATACCCCACCCTAAGGCTGTCCTTACTGCGTAAGGATCGCTATCCCCACCTTTCCTTACCTCTAGGGGGCATAACGCTTTTGGACAATTATTTCCTATAAGAAACTTAATTTCTGTGTCCACCATTAGCGGCTGTATCTCTTTCGCGATCCCTCTTAGATGTTCTAAGCATTCCGCAATCTCTGGTGTCGGTATTTCATCAGGAGACTCTGGTATACTATCTCTACTATAAGTAGCTCCCGGTAACCTAATGCTTTCTTCCCCATCAATTCTAGTAACTATTAACCCTGGAACTCTGTAGGCTACTTCGTTAGACTTTTGATGAATAGTACTTAGCTGTAGTCCCGTTAAAAACCCCTCACACCCTAATTCATCTTTTAAGCCGCTTGCGATGAAACACGAGTCACTCCCATCATCTAACAACGCGTAAACTATTCTCTTATTCTGTGGTTCTTTTTCTTTACTTACATAAACAGGAATGATAAATGCAGTGGTTCTAGTGGAGCTCACCAAATTTTGGCGGGAAACCGATTTTGAACTTTCGTCCGTCACTAAATTTGAAGATTTCTCTGCCCTCAGAGAGTGCAGTGCTGTTGGGTGATTTTTGCCACAATCTTTTACCTTACAAACTGCTCGCTTTGGGCAAAATTTAGACCTATGACCACGTAAAAGGCACCCAAAACAAAGACCCCTGCGTTGTACAAATTCTTTGATTTTATCAGGGGATTCTTTAGCTAGCTTAGTACATTCAATCAGTCTGTGCATGCCATGACAGAATAGACATGCCTCTAGGCTATCTGATTGTATAATATTTTTCTGAGGGGGCTTGACTTCATTTATAGATGAAGTTATGTTGACTTCATTTCTACGACTTTTAGAATACTTAGTCGAGTAACTTAAATTTTGACTAATTTTATCGGGTTCTACATATACTGGGTGGTTTCTCATTTTGGCCTGAATTTCAGTAAAACTCGCTAAGTCGTGAATACTCTCGTTTCCATTAAATTTGTCTATATAACCAATCCATTTGGGGAGAAGGCTAGTTGGAAGACGGGATACCATTTTCTTTAAGCACATCTTTGTGCTAAGTTCCCTCAACGCCTCCTCAGAAAGAACCCTAGTAGCTGTCCGCAACGATTCTGCATACGCCTCCAACCCCTTACTATCTCCTGGCCCAATAATTGGACCTTCTGTGAGTCTATTAACCCAGGCCTCTGTTACCGCGACACTGTTGCCAAACTTACGTTCTAGAAAGGCAACACTGTCGTGATAAGACAGACCAAAGTTTCTCTGATAAATTTTTAGAGCGTCACCATCTAAGAATTTGGCTAAGAATACACTTTTCTCCCCTTCGGGGAGTATACCATCTTCTAAATGGGTCTTAATCTGAGTTCTAAATAAGGGGAACTCTGCGCTATCGCCCTTGAATTTATGCGGTGTTAATGAATTCAGCACTTGTATCTTAGTCATCAATAACAAAGCTGTATTTGACCCTGTATTTGCATTCAAAGCCAAATCCTTAGAAGTTGCTACCTCTAGGGCTGAAGGAGTGTGCAGAACTGGTTGCAGTACTGCCTTCTCTATACTATGTACATTTCCAGGTCCCTCTATACCTGTTATACTATTTACATATACCTCTGTGTCCCGGGGTAATTGAGAAAGTGAACCTAGATCTTGTCGGCCTTTTGTCCATGTTGGTCTCTCCTCTGTCCCCGGCTGCTCCTCCTTTGACGTCTCTGGAAAAGAAGAACTACGGAGGAAAAGCTTCAAGTCCTCGCCTTCAATCTTTGGATCCTTCAGTGCTTGGATCAGAAGTTTGTTTCTCTTCGTCTCGGCATCCAGCAGCGCCTGCTTCGCCGCCAGCTGCAGCTCTTGTTGTTTTCTTTCCAACCTTTGCAGCTGGTCTGCTAGCTTCTGTGCAGCTTCGCTGGATACCGAAACACGCGACCTTCTTGATCCTTGCGACATGACGGAGGGAGATAGACTACTCGAGGGCCTCACCTCTTCCTGCGGGTCTGGATCGGGTTCGATGTTCACCATGGACTCGACATAGAACTCCTCGTAACTCCTCTAAGTAGAGCTCTTTCTCTCTCGATTCCACAGTTTTCTTCCCGGCAAGTTTTCTAAATGATTCTGTGGAAGTCCTTAATTCGTCTATGAGAAACTTGATCTCACTGAGAGACGAACTAATAATCGGCCTTAAAGCTTTTTCTTTTATAAGCTGTACGACTTGCTTCTGTTTCTTCTCAGTCATACGGCTTAAGGTCGATATTATACTTCTTTGCTCCTGTAGCTCTGATTTACCATTAGAGTTCTTCTTTGGTCTTCCGCGACGTCCACTCATCTTTTTTCTTTTTTTTTACTTCAAATGTTTTTTTTTATTTTGCTGTCACTTCAAAATTTTTTCTGTAAACATTGGATCTGTCACTTCCTGATTCAGATGGAGACTTCTTTTACTGTGACTGCCTCAAGGGCAGTGTAAGAATAGAGAAACGTTTTACTGAGATATGACTGGTATATTATATTGAACACAGCTTTTGTTTATATAATAGACATCTCCTATAAATCTCGTAAAAGAAGTTTCCCTCTCCTACTTGGATCAGGACTGACCAAGATGACAGCAATGTCACTTAAAACAACTCTGCCTGACCAGTAGGATCAGGAAACAACCCAAATAATAAAAAATACTAAAATTTGGTGACACAAATTAATCCAAAATAAACTAAACCAATAAATTGACCACAGCGGCCACAGTTATATTATAATGTTAGTGGAAGAAATAATTCCCAATTTATTTACTTCATATAAATGACAACCAACTAGACAGCTGATCTCAAACCTATAAAAGGACAAATCTTTGTACAACAGATCTCGCCAACACCGAATTTAAACCGTGTCATCGATATGCCCCCGTGTAGGGGACGGTAAGAGAAGAAAAATGAGTACAAGTAAAAAAGTACAGATGCAGAAAAATTAAACCGATTAAACTTAGGACACAAGTGTAAGCAAACCTGGTTGTTACACATCAATTAATTTATTTCTTTGTTTACTTTCCCTGCTTCGCTGTCATTTAATGTTAATCTCTTAAAAATACAATTAGTTCTTACGGAACAAAAAGGCCTGATATAATTATTCTTGAACATATTATCAGCTATACCAGGTATTAAAATAAAGAATCATAAATTTGAAACCCGTCAAAATGATGATCGTAAATATGGGTCATGTCAAAACAAATAGTACATTACGCGTCGAGTGCGGAAATTAGCATTTTTCATGCGAGTGGGGAGTTTGCACCGGAGCGACAGCGAGGGTAGTAAAACCATACGAGCAATGCAAAATGCCGTTTTCGTACGAGTTGCGTACCGTACTTTATCTACGATTGTTAGATTTAAATAATAAATACAGAAAAAAATAAACTTGCTGTATGTATAAGTTCGTATCTCTTCTCTTGATAAAGATGGCATTAATTCTTGAGTTGTATTTTTTGCCGAATTATTTATTTCTGGAGGAGTATTATTCTCCACATTTTCACTTGTCACTTGATTCACTCATTGTTTTTCACTAAAAACTCGATATAATCAGTTACTAGAACAGCAAATTTGTTTTGTTAAATGTAAACAAACTCGCTAATCGTGCGTAAAGCTAAAGAATTCCTCTTCTTTACCGCCCTAGGATGGTAAAGAAGAGGAATTCTTCGGAACTATGAGACGCGCATGCGCAATGAATACAAGTACGTAAAGAATCTTTTTCTACGCATCTAAACAGAGATTCAACGTTTATATTTCGTATCAATCGTAGATAAAATAACTTTCCATATTACTCGAATTTTTTTCCGAACTAACTTACCATACAGCAAAATTTGCTGAAAACAAATTAAATTCTGCTAAAAGTATTAAAATAATGCATTGTCATCGTGTTCTGAGCTATTCTAAAAGTTATAACAGAGGCATAAGCATAACAGAGGATGACCTTATAACCGGGTCAAAACCTCTCGAATTGATATATTGATCACGTTTTAATACACCTTTTCAGCCATTTAATACTTAAACTCGAGAACTAGTGAAATAAATCACATTAATCTAAGTGTTAACTGTATACTGTATAATTTTTTAATACTTACTATTTTAGATAAAACTTGAAGATTAGAATTGCTCAATTTGTTTCCTTTAGCCTGTCAATAATGAAAAGCATTTTGTTTTCCGGCATGTAAGGTATGCCAGAAAACCAGATTGTTTCTTTTCTATAAAGCATCACTTCATAGAAGGGATATAAGGGTGTAGCTAGCTTGAATAAGGGATTATTACTCACACGCCTAGATATATTCTTTAGAAAAGGCTTCTTAAGAGCTGCATTTTGTCTCTGGGAATCCGAGCGTGAAAATTTCAGGGTTCTCCAGGCTTAACGTCACGAAAAGACAAAGTCAAACCTTATGGGATGGGGTTCCTTTACTCCCTTGAGACGAAATTTTCCTCATATCGTAAGCTTATTAGGTTAGCCAGGCGTCTCCAAACCCTTTTCCTAATACTGAATACTTCATGTCTATGGGAATTAATGCCAAAGAAGATTTGAAGGGATTTTGTCGGATTATTACGGAACAACAAGAAAACAGGGTTTTAAAATTTAATTTTATCCAATGGCAAACAAATTGTTTATAACTAGACATCGCGTGGCTGTATCATTAAAGCGAGCGTGATGCAATATTAAGGAAATAGATAAAAGTAATAAGTTGATTGTTAAAAAGATGATTGAAAAATCATCTTGCTATTATTACGCACGCCTAAGACATTTCTTTTTTGACTATTATAAAATGTACACTTCAATACATAAACTTTTGCTTATTCATTAAGTAGAAATTTTACATGATTGTTTCAATTGTGCACTTTTGACGATGTATAACGAAGTTTTATTAAAATCGTTACGTTAGAACATAAGATGAAAACGTTGTTTTCTCTCTTTGGTCGTTTACGCATCTGATATTAAGGATTTATCGATCTTTATCACTTTATATGTCACCACTTGCGAGTGGTAATCATATGATTGCCACTTCGCAAAAAATATGTTTGTCTTATCGAATAGATTAAATGTAAATTATTTTCCCGTCCTAAAATTCCAATTTTAAATTTGAAGCTCTCGTTATTGCGAGCATTGCACGCTTTCGCTTTGACGGATTACGCTGTTCAACGAACTTAGCCTCAGCATTAGTAAAAGGAACATGTACACCAAATTTCCACTAAATTGGTCGACTTTTACTTAAAAAACAAACAGACAAGATGAGTATTTTGTTGAATGTAAGACGCTTGCTTCAATAAATAGCAATTTAAAACATTTAATGTTGATGATAATAAGAATTGTTCTTTAAAGTTTCTAACGGGAGTATTAAATACATGGATATAATAAATCAGATCCTCCAGTTTTGCGAAAATCTAATACTTCATTCTTCCTGTGTAAGAGAGGTGCGACATTTAATCCTTTTACCAAAAAAGACAAAGCATATTATTAAATTTTAAACCAATTATTTTATGGATACTCTAGGTGTTTCTTGTTTCATGCTATTAGTATTACGTTTATAAAAAGCATAAATAATTCTAACTGGATGTAAGCTACCTTTTTTCACATGTATGTTAATACATTTCAATGTATTAACATACATGATTTTTTTTTAATGAAAAAAAGCTACCTTTTAGCCTTGATTTATAAATTCCTGAAATTCTTTCTTTTTCAGAGATTAATCAAATACACTTTCTCTTGATGTGTGAAAAAACATATTATTCTAAGCTTTACATTTATATAAAAAAAATTGATAATCTTTTTTTTTTGCTTAATACCCAATTAAATGTTGAAGTCCTTAAGAAAACATAAATACTTTATTTTCCTAATTCTCAGGAAATTCCCAATTATATTTTCATAGCCCTTAAAGAAGGCATAAATATTTTATTCTCCTAATTCCACAGAAGATTAGAGCAGGGCCTAACATCATAAACTCTGTAAACGTGCAAATTTTAGATGTTTTTAATATTAAATTTTTATATATACGGGTATATAATAATCCTCAACTAATGGATTAGTTGCGAGACAAGTTTTATCTATGCTAATATTATAAAGAGGTGAAATTGTTTGAATGTTTATATGTATAAAAGGGTGGTCCAAAAGTCCCCCCCTCCTCTTAACTTTTGAACGGGTTGAGATAAATTAATGAAACTTGAGGGATCTGTACCATGTACAGGTAAATTGGTTTTCAAACAATGGTGCACATGGAGCAACCACCCACTTTGCCCTTAGGCCACCCAATTTCAAAATTTCAAATTGGAGTGTATATTTTTGATAGTATATTTGGATTCTACGGTAAGAAATAACAAAATTTTACTTGCAATTATTTTCTATCTCCAATATTTTCTCTCCAAATGGGGGCTAAGAAGAAATAATTTCAAGATAAAAAGAACTTTTTATATACTACGTTTTTAAATTTTCTGTTGAATCGTATGTAATGTTGATAATATAATTGTTATTGTTATATAATATATAATGTTAGTGAAACAAAAAATAGTTCCGAATGTATTTACTTCACATAAATGACAACCATCTAGAGAGCTGATCTTAAACCTATAAAATGACAAATCTTTGTACAACGGATCTCCCCAAAACCAAATCTAAAGCGTGCCATCGATATATTTGAAATAATATAAATAATATAATCGATATTTCCTGTTTTTCTGTCATTCAATGTTTATCTATCACAAATTTGAGACCCGTCAAAATGAAGATTGCGTAAATATGGGACATGGCAAAACAAATAAAATAACTTGCGGATTTTTTCCGAACTAACTTTCCGTACAGCATAATTTGCTGAAAACCAATTAAATTCTGCTGAAAGATGGCTAAAAGTATTAAAATAATGTCATCGTGTTCTGAGCTATGCTAAAAGTTTCAAATGTCTAGCAATTCGGGAAGTTGGTTAGAAATCGATTGCCAGATTTGTACCGGACAAAGAAAGAAAGAAAGAAACAAACAAACAAACAAACAAACAAACAAGAAAGCAAGCTAATAAAAACGTAGTAAAATAACCCTTCCGAAAATAATAAAAAAAAAATCGGGTACGGGGTACCTCGGAACTTTTCCTCATTTCGGAGGCTACTAAAGTGGTCTCTTTAAATAATGTTTATACATTATTTTTATTTATTTTATTTCATTTATTCAATTATTTGAATGTTGGCTGTATTTTGACAGGTATGTAAACAAACTTTGACGTCATAAAAATTATCACACTAATGGTGCGTTTACACCTCACATTTATTGCATGTCATTTATGTCAGACAGAAATCTCAGAAGTCTGAGATTTATGTTTCTACTCTCAGCTATAAGTGTCGACACTTCTATACCAACAGATGTAAACACCGATTATTTGAAAATTCAAACTCCTCTTCGTACATTTATTGCAAATTTAAGCATTGCGAGAAGATTTCACTCAAAGCGATTTCTGTGGCACTTGACATTAATTGCAGGAGAGAAGTGTCATGTGTAAACGCACCTTAATAAATAATTATATTCGCTTATAACTTTTAAACTAATTAATGGAATTTCATCGGGGTTTTTTATATTTGTTCCTTAACTTTTTCCGGTTCCAACGATATGCTATATGTCAAAAAAATATTTATACTTTCGGTATTATTATCCGTCAAAGTTTCAAAATTAAAAAATGATTGATGACTTGAAAATGGCGGCCAATATCAAAATGAAATTTGGTGGGCTTGTTTTTCATACAGAGAGGTACTATATTGGGAAAAATTATAAAAATGGTAGATTTCAGCGCCTGGGGGCAAAATGGGTCCCTTACACGGTACCAGATCCTTCAAGCTTCAATACTTTTATATTAAACCGTTTAGATTTTATAACGATATAAGTGTTATTTTTTTACTATTTTTGGAAGGGTTATTTTTCTATCTTTGCTCCCCTGTAGGGGCAAAATATTGGAGATAGAAAAAAAAATTATTTAAAATTTTATTATTTTTCATCGTAGAATCCAAATATGCTATCAAAAATATTCACTCCAATATAAAATTTTGAAGTTGGGTCGCCTGGGGCAATAAAAATAATATATAAAATAATATACAGGGTGGTCCAAAAGTCTCCCCCCCCCCCCCCTCTTACCTTTTGAACGGTTTGAGATAAATTAATGAAGCTTGGGGGATCTCTACCATGCAAAGGGAAGTTTGTTTTCATGCAATCACCCACTAGGGGCAACCACCCACTTTGCCCCCAGGCCACCCAACTTTAAAATTTCAAATTGGAGTGTATATTTTTGATAGCAGATTTGGATTCTACGGTGAAAAATAATAAACTTTTACTTTTAACTATTTTTTCTATCTCCAATATTTTGCCCCCTGTAGGGGGGCAAAGATAGCAAAATATCCCTTCCGAAATAGTAAGAAAATAACACTTAGATCGTTATAAAATCTAAACGGTTTGAAATAAAGTAATGAAACTTGGGGGATCTGTACCATGTAAAGGGAAGTGCGTAATCATCCACTCGCGTACTAGGGGCAACCACCATTTTGCCCCCAGGCGCTGAAATCTACCCTTTTTATAGCTTTGCCCCCCTATGGGGGGCAAAATATTGGAGATAGAAAAAAACGTTTGAAGTAAAATATTTTTATTTTTTGCCGTAGAATCTAAATCTGCCATCAAAAATATACATTCCAGGTTAAAATTTTGATGTTAGGTGGTCTAGGGGCAAAATGGGAGGTTGCCCCTACTGCGCGATTGCATAAAAACAAACTTCAATTTACATGGTACGGATCCCCTAAGTTTCATTAATTTATCTCCAACCGTTTAGATTTTACAACGTATGATAGTAAGGGTTATTTTGCTATCTTTGCCCCCCTATAGGGGGCAAAATATTGGAAATAGAAAAAAAAGTTTCAAGTAAAAGTTTATAATTTTTCACTGCAGAATCCAAATATGCTATCAAAAATATACACTCCAATTTGAAATTTTGAAGTTGGGTGGCCTGGGGGCACAATGTATGTTTGTTTGCAGGAGATAATATCTAAAACTGATGCTATTCTGAAAATATTTACTCAATATTAAATATTTCTATGAAGTCAGTCTTTGAAGTCATGCTACGTAGTTAATTACTAACCATCTTCCATTTTGAAATATTTATCCATTATCATTGTCTAAAAATTGAATATGTCTATCTGTAACTCTAATTAAAATGTATTATTTATTAGTTTTATAATTCAATAATAAATATAAAGTTTTGGTATAAATTTTATTTATGATAAAAGTAAGATTATAAAAAAAGTTATGTGGAACTCAAGATCAATTCCAGCTGAGATTAAATCAAGGTCATGATGGCAAAACAGTAATTATGGTAAACTCTCTGAAATTGTTGAATACAAACTAAAAAGTTTGTCCGGTTTAGACATCAATTACCTGCGTTTAACAGTTTTACGAGTGAGAAAACAGGCTTATAATATTTTTTTCGAAGGCGTCACGGAAGAAAAATCCCTGTTGTCGATATATCATAAAAACTTTTCCTTTTTATTGTATTCAGAAAATAAAAGTAAAAAAAGTCTTGGGTGAAATATAACAGTGAAATATTTATTAGCCTGCTGAATGGGAAGGGTATTCAGAGATGAAAGCTTAGAAAAGTAAATTTGTTTTATGGGTCGGGATTCGAAAGGGTGGGAGACAACGAGGACGAAGGGTTAATCTGGTCTTCAGATAGGGACCTCGAAGGGAGTAGGGCGCCCCGTCTTCCTGTCGACTTATCGAACGCTTATCAGCCAAGCCTTTTCGTACAACCCCCCCTGTAAAACATCCTACAAATCCGTATAATGTGGTCACATTTAGCATTCTACCCTATCTAAATGTAGCTCTAAGCTGTGAACGTCGGAGTCAACCTACCCCACAGCATTTTGATGCGATGCTCGATAGATAAATGAACAGAGCTTTTGACTTATCAGTAAAATATTGAGTGGGGTTCGCTGATGATATTCCGTCGAGTTCGAGCAAATCCAACCAACAATAATTTAATATCAATGTAAGAGTCTCCGTCGTTTGATGTCACACAGATTTTTACACGAGGTTATTAAATTTTAAGACTAAAAAAAACATTTTGAATTTGTTGTTTTATAACGTCACAAATGTCCAATATCTATTATATCAGTCAATCTTAAAGTATTGAAATTAAACCTATACTACCTTACCTACCACTCATCATTAAGTATATCCATTTTTTTTTGTAGATGAAAGAGACAAAGTAATTACTGTAAAAAGAATCCCTGCAGCATTCACTGTAATGGCTTGTACATTGTCTCTACAGGAAGGTGGATATATTATTATTATACCACGCATATTCATGGATTCACAACAATTCATTAAGATTTATAATATAACACTAAATAAATATTTTTTTTTAATGTTCAGCTTTGATTTCGCTTCATCTAAAATGGCTGGAAGGATTTCAAAAAGGAAAACTAGCGAGATAATTTACTCGTTATCGAAGTAGTTAATCTCAACAACTTCTAATTTACCCATCTTAGTTTCAACTGATTGTACGATAGGACCACATCTACAAGGGAAAAACCTCGGTTATTGTGGGGGGTAATACGAGTTTAACCCGTAAAGATACTTTTTGAATTTACTACTATCAGTATTTTAAAGCAGCTGATAAGTAGGGAGGCAAGTGCAGTAAATTTACAGAGGGTCTACTATTAGATTTGCAAGGAGTTAAGTGGCAGGTTCTGGCAGTAGTTTTGCTGATAGCGGTCTCCTGCGGTCTAATAATGAAACTTGAGAACCTCCGACTTAACTAGTAATCTATTGGTTGCCTCTACAAGTTCAACAGTTCCGTAGATATTACAGCGAAGTTTGTACTTAGCTGTTCTCCTTCACAAAATATTTATATTTGACTGCAGTACCAGCTACTAATTGATTTGTATTAAACGATTCTGGAGAAAAGTAAGAGTTCATGTAGGCGTATATATCCCCCCCCCCCCAAATCTTATTATAAATTTATTATCTTGGAAATGGGTTAAGCTAGAAACGATAAAACTGGATTTAAAGGCATTTGTATCACACCGTTATATAATAAATAGTTAAAAAGTTGAAGCTAACACAAAATTTTAATTGGTCACCAACTTGAAACGACTGGGCTAATAATAGTTAATAAACTTATCCGGTTTGTTAAATTGCCTACAAATAGTCAATTTAACTTTTTTGTACTGAAAGCACAAACTTGAAAACTTTATTCTGAATATGAATACAAATAAATAAAATAATTTATTATTTCTTATTTATCATTTATCACCCGCAGACTAATGTCGACGAACTGTCCAAATTTCGTAAAAATCAGATGCGTACTTTTAAAGATGAAGGTGTAAATAAATGTTTGTTTGTGCGCACGTGGAAGAAAAAATGGGCCAGAAGGTTAAACTTATACAATTGGCTAATTATAACCATCTTTACAAATTTTATTAAAATCGGACGTTTAGTTTTGCTTCCGAGCTTACCCAAGGTAACGGAAGCATTGTGTTCACATTTGAAAAATGAAAAACTTTTATATCGCCGATTTAAAAAATTCCAAGACAGAAATCCGTTTCAGACATCAGGGAACATTTTTGGTCTCATGTCTGTCTGTCTGTCTGTCTGTCCGCGAATTATGAAACGTGTGACGATAACTTGAGTAAATGTCAACCGATTTTGATGAAATTTGGTAGACATGTTCATTTTACCAATGCCCAGGACGAGTTCGTTGTACAACGTTAACCGTCCAAGCGTTCACGAGTAACGCTCGCGTAAACGTGAACCTCAAATTAAAAAATCGAATTTTTGGTCGGGAAAAAAATCTAACTATCATACTATTCAATGAGACAAACATTTTTTTCAAATACAATTTTTTAGTAAAACCAACAGCGACACCGCTATGAAGTGTTAAAGATCGCTAAAACTATTAATAGTTTTTACACAATAAACAATGTAACAATAAAGTAATATAACAATAATTTTAATGTTAATATAACAATAAAGTACATGATAGGATGCGAGGAAGCTATGTGCCACACTAATTGGCAGTCTATTTAAGATTATGTTGGTTCGTAAAAATTGAATTGAGCGACAGACCGACATAATTTTTCAAACATTTTCTCTGTTATCTGAAAAGGATTTCTCTTTTGGAATTTTTTAATTCAGAGGCAAAAAAAATTGTTTTTTGGAACGATCACATAGCTCCTTTGCGTTCAGTAAGCTCGGAAACAGAATTTATGTAATAACAAACTTGCTAAAGGTGGTTATGCTGCTAAAACTTAGTAGGGGTGGGAGGAACCAAAGTGAATCCGCCCATCCCTACTAAGTTTTAGCAGACCGACAGACAGACACGAATCCAAAAATGTTTCGAGATGTCAATCGGATATCTGTATTGGGATTTTTGAAATCGGAGGCACAAAAATGTTTCGTTCTTCAGAACGATCACACATAGCTTCCATTACCTTCGGTAAGTTCGGAAGGAAAATTCTCATGTCGTAAGGCTAATGTACTTCGTTAAAGTAGGCTCAAAATCAAAATTAAAATTAAAGTATATAGGTCGCTGACGAATGACACAATCAAAACATTCTCTATTCAAAAAATTTCCAGATGCCTATGGAAGCATCATAGCATTGTTGAAACATTGCTTTACTCTTTCCTATATTATACTGAAAATACTTGTTTGAGTAGAACTTCATTTTACCTTCACCTTCTTTCATTTAAAATTTTCTCATTGTTGCTGAAGATCTTTCTCATGGTAAATGTCAAGTAAATGGTACGTCGTTTATATTTTCCAATATACGAGAGAGAAAGTAGAGAACAACATTGAGCACACAACATCACACAACCACAACAACAACAACCAACATTGAATCACTTTTAATTTAAAAAAAACATGTTTTGAAAAAATTTAACAACGAAATTCCACCATATAAGCGAACATCAGTCTTTAGTTCAAAGAATAAATGGAAGTATAAAATTGTACCGGCTTATTTAAAGAAAGCTTTTTTTCCAGAATAAAACTGATAACGACAGGCTTAGAACTTCATTAGTTTAAGCTAACGTTATTATTCTGCCAGATACAGAGAAATAACACAATTATTTTTATAATCCAATAAAATAAAATAGTTGAATAAGCGCATATATTATTATTTAATTAATTTTATAATCCTTAAGGATGAAATGTGTTTTTAGATTAAGCTCATGAATTAAGTAAACATATGAATTGTACATTGAAAATAAATTTTTCACCATTCCATTTGCTCATGTTTCTCAATAAATGCATTCATTACAAATAATAGTTAACTCAACCACAATTTCGTTGCCGATTTTCAATGTTTTTCAAAACGTCAAAAAAAGAATAATAATAATAAAAAAAAGAAATATTGAAGCTCCGATTTTTTTGGAACAGAAAGCCTGAAATGACTGGACTAAATATACTTATTATGTCTTACACTACTTATATTTATATTATTATAAAATATGCAAATGGTTTTGTTACACACAGATGAATGATCTCTTTAGACTGAACAATAAAGAATTAACTTGGTGCGTAGGCTTCCGCGGGTAGACTCGTAATAAACAGCTTGGTTTTCCGGTGAAATCCGCGTCACGAAGGGGAAGAAGTCCGACGTTTCGCTTCCACTACTGGAAGCATCTTCAGGGGTGTGGTGCATCGTGATGTTTACTTGAAGCAACAACAAGACATACTGACGACTAGAGAGGACGGCGTATTTATAGTTGCTTTCTGGAACGTAGATTATACCTAGATTCCCCGGGGGTTGTTTGAGTCCGGTTTATCCTTTGTCGGGATGACGCAATCGGGCAGGTGTCGCCTTTGTCGGTGTTCCTTTGTGGAGCGGGTGATGTTTGAAGTTGAGAAATGACCGCGGCGCCGCTTCTTGCTTTCTCCTTGGCACAGGTGCTGACCAGTGGCTTCCAGGTCCGGGAAAGAGTGAATCCGTCCCATCTGTTGAAGTTTTAGGGTTGTTTCTCGATCTCGATAGCCTCCCGTACTACCCTGTTGTGATACCTGTTGACCAAAGCAAGTACTCGTATGTCCTCAAATTTTATGAGATGGCCGGTTTCATCAGAATGTTGTGCAACCGCTGATCTGTGATCGTTGTTCTTCACACAAGTTTTGAGATGAAGTTGATCTTTCGGCGATTTCAGGAGGCCTCTGGTGGTCATGTGGGCGTTGAATGTGGTTCCGATGCCGTGCTTTCTGAGAATCCTGCTTATCTTGTCGGTCGTTCCTTGGATGTAGGGGAGATAAGCCTTCCGTTGGTCTTCCGTCCTTTCTGCTAGGGTGCGTTCTTCGATGATCTCGCGGCGGATGGTTCGCATTACGTCCTCCTTCTTGAAGCCGTTCTTTGCTAGGGCCGACTTGAGGTACTGCTTCTCTTCTTTCCATGAGGTCTCGTCACTGATCCTGAAGCCCCTTGAAACTAAGGAGTGGATGACAGCTTTCTCCTGCGTCGGATGGTGATGTGACGCTGCATTGAGGTACCTATCCGTGTGCGTGGGCTTCCTGTAGACGGAGTGTCCTAGAGTTCCGTTGGTCTTCTTCGTCACCAGCACATCCAGAAAAGGTAAGCAGCCCTTCTCTTCAATTTCCATAGTAAATTGAATTTTCCTATGAATCGAATTCATGTGACAGAGGAATTCATCCAAAGTCTCTCTTCCGTGTTTCCATAGAAGAAAAACATCTTCGACGTATCTCCACCAGCAAGACGGTTTCAAAGCAGCAGAAGCGAGGGCTCTATCTTCGAAGTCTTCTAAGAACAGGTTAGCAGCTACAGGTGACAAGGGGCTACCCATGGGCGCACCTTCTATCTGCTTGTAGTATTCTCCGTTGAATAAGAAGTATGTGGATTTGAGACAATATTCTATGAGTTGCGATTTGTCCTCACATACCTTACTTCTTATGATGGCGATGGTGTCGTCTATCGGCAGGTTGGTGAAAAGAGAAACGATGTCGAAGCTAACCAGAAGATCTCCTTTCTCGACGTGAAGCGATGACAGTTAATATATTATATTCATATTAAACTCTAACGTTCTCTTCTCCAGAAATGGGTATTTCGACTCCGGAGGAAAATCCGGAGTCATATAAGTTCTTTTTTGAATAATAATTTAATATCTTAATAAATTTTGTGCCAATACTAACTTAAAATGTATTAATCGAGGCCACCATGTGGAGACATAAGAACAAATCTATATATGTGTGACAATTATCAACATGTGATAACAAATACTTAAAAAAATCCTAGCTGGTAAACTTTAGAACTATCAAAATATTGCGCGATTTGATGAATTTTATCCTTAACTTTAAGGATAAAAAAAGTGAGAGCCAGTGAATGAAAGCTTTACCCTTAAAGAGGAAGTCATGTTATTAACATATGAGGGTATTTCAGCTCTTAAGTAGGAAGAATATTAAGAATTCAATCAGAATGTTCATGTTAAAGTTTATTCAGAATGTTAAATGTTCAACCTTAAAAAGGATGCAATGTTATAACCTCATTGTGTGGTTTTCATCCCGTGACTTTTTTCAGGTGAAAATGAATTTAGTACATCACAGTACAGAAGTTAATTATAACTGACAATTTTTTCACCTTTCATTCAAAAATGAGTTTTAACCTCACATTCCGTATTTAGCTTCTAAACCTTCCTATTGTTCCGTACATTCAAATATGAGGCGTACTTTTCCATGTAATTTTCAACGCAGGTTTTATTATTCACGTTATTTTCATTAAATCAACATTTCTGAAAGGAAGACTTATATATCACGTTTTCTCGTTACTGTTATATTAGAAGAACAAACTGCTAATTTTCAATCTCTGCTCTGCACTTTATTTCCTGTCGCTTCAATCTTCACTTTTCTGTTTGTGTTTAGCTTATCGAAGTTTATAAAAGTGGAAAATTACCAAGTCTGGTAGCTAGTTTGAATCGTTCTTTAAGGGTAGGAGTACATATATGCTACACGCACAGTTATAATATAGGGCATGTTTTTAGTGCTGGAATTAAAAAAAAGAATGGAAAAAAAAATTGTTAAGCCATCTCGTTTTTCTCTCTCAAATGCTTTGTAAAGTCCCTGTTCCAACATTTTTCCAAACGCTTTCTATCTTTCTATCTCAGTTACACACGTGGTATTTAGTTCCTACCTTCATCCCTTAGGGTGTATCATTGCCTCCCTCTATCCCAGGATGTATAAACCCTGTTTTCACCCAAAACAAAAAACGAACAATGTCACTTATCATCTCAAGGGATGCCTCTGCCATTTTAACCCAGGATATTTTTCTAACTGAAAAATAAAATTCAAAGGCGAAAAAGGTTTTTTTTTAACAAAAAAAATTAATTCCATCATGAGATAGTGGGATGGGATAAGAGAGAGAAATTTTTATTTTATTATTATCCTACCCCCCCCCCCCCCCCTGTTTTTTATTATTTATTCTGTCATTTTATTTTTACCATTTATGCGTAGTTTGGTGTAATTTTAAAGGTAAAAAAAAATGAACTCAAAAGAAAAAATATATAGTATAAAAAAAATATAGTTATTTCTTTTAACTATAATTTTTTTCCTCTGAGTTCTAAAAATAGCTATTACACCCTGTAATTACAGTAGATATATTTTTACAATCACAGAGATTTGAATCCATTCCTTTCTTTATTCTAATAAAAACTTAACTAACCCAAATATTTTAATGTTTTTTCTATTTTTTAACCCTTTGTTGTTATACTGGTTTGTTTTGTCCGTTTGGAACAAGAACTTGGTCTCGCGTGCAGTGTGAATGCCGTCTTTTAGTAAATATATTTAATAATTTTAAACACAAAGATACATTTCTCTTTACAATTTTTGAAAATTCATCGTAACAGCACCCTGTACATTAATTAATTGGACTAATTTTTCAACTTCTTCGTTCAAGACCAAGCAGGGCCCGATGCCCAAAAGCTCAAATTTTAACTTGAACTTTTTTTTGTCATTTACGCCTACGTCCACTCAATCCGTGGACACACAATAACACAGTAATTAGACACTTGTCTTTAGTAGTAGTTAAATTAATTACTTTTATCAGCATTATACTGTTGATTTTTAGTGTGAATGCATCAATTTTAAGCAAGTTTAATGAAATGAAATTTGTACATTGATTTGATCGAAACCTTCCTAAAGATATAAGTGAGCAAATCGTCGATCGTTGATCAAAAGTAATCGCAAATAGCGCATTTTAGCAACGAATAATTCGAATAAATAGGGAATCCTTCAGCGTAAATTGGATAAAGGAGTAAATTTATCACTGTCTGTGGAGGTTAGTCTTCCCTTTAAATGTGAGCGGGAAGCTACGCAGGTCGAAACTAACACAGAACATTAGTCAGTGCCACAACGAGAACTGAATTGGAAGCGAGAAAGGCTCCGATTTCAAACAACTATTTCACGGAACGGGCGAATCACAGTTCCGTAACACAATATAGCTCCCTCAGTCCTAACTAGACGAAGTGGCTTGTTTAGGATAAATTAGTCTTCAATATCACAAGGTGTCATCAAGAGACTTTAAGAGCTTCAAAGAGATTGTTGAAAACGATACTTATGTATGTCAACACAATGCAGGAACGTACTTAAGCTATGAAAAATATACGGATTATGGTTTCACTGTCAAATAATAATAAATATTTACCAACCGCTTACAAGCATTGCTTATTTCCAAATTCAACTTGCATTAACTGAAAATTACTAATGACATTTTTGTTAAAACATGTTTATTGAGGTTGGATCCTGACGTGGGTAAAAAATATATATAACTCAGTTCAGTATCGGCAACGTTTCGACCTCACCGGTCCTTATCAAGCCTAAAATACAAATTCATTATTTTATATATATATAAAGTTACATACACTGTGTTCCGTTCTTCTGGATCACATAATTATAAGAAAAATAAAATAAAACCCTTGTCATAAATAGATAACAATAATATTCATAAGTAATTACCTAATTTACATCTCGTAGACATAATATATATCTCTATATGTGTCAGCTAACTGTCAGTTCAACAAAATCAATTTGTTTCGTCTCATGATATCTATAAATATTAAAGGGTTAAAACTATGTCAAAGCTAATAAAAATCTAACTGTTCATTAGATAGAAAGAAAAAAGAACCAACGAACGTAAATATACACATACCCTATCGTTAGATACTTTCGTCGTTGTAATAATCTTAAGTACATAATAAAAATCACCATCTTCACATCTTTAAATGTTGAATTTTATTCACATTCAACCACTATACCTTACTCTAATTCTAATATCACAGTATAATATAAAAAACAACAGAAAAATAAAGTTTAAAATCAACAATTTGGTAACATGCTCTGATGGTATATAATCTTTATCACTCTTATCATATATCGATGTTTCTATATATTTTAATAAGTATTCTTAAGTAATATTCTGTAAGTAAACCTTTTATTAACTCTAGTATTCCTTAAACAATTTTTGCTTCCGAGCTTACCGAAGGTAACGGAAGCATTGTGTTCACTTTTGAGAACGAAAAACTTTTATGCCTCCGATTTTAAAAATTCCAAGACAGAAATCCGTTTCAGACATCAGGGAACATTTTTGGTCTCGTGTCTGTCTGTCTGTCTGTCGGTCTATGTGTCCGCGCATTATGAAACGTGCGACGATAACTTGAGTAAATGTCGACCGATTTTAATGAAATTTGGTAGAAGTGTTCATTTTACCAATGTCCAGGACGAGTTCGTTGGACAACGTTATCCGTCCAAGCGTTCATGAACTACGCTCGCGTAAACGTAAACTTTAAATTTAAAATTGGAATTTTAGGTCGGGAAAAAAATCTAACTTCATCTATTTAATGAAACAAACATTTTTTTCAAATACAATTTTTTAGTAAAACGAACAGCGACACCGCTATGAAGTGTTAAAGATCGCTAAAACTATTAATAGTTTTTACAAAATAATCAATATAACAATAAAGTAACATAACAATAATTGTTATAGTACATGATAGGATGCGAGGAAGCTATGTGCCACACTAATTGGCAGTCTATTTTGGGTTGTGATAATTTATTACATTTAAACTTCAAAAATTACGTTAGTTTTTTTGATTTAATTTCTTTTTCATTGTTAGTTTAAAAATCTTAATACAGAGGAACCTCGATGTAGCGAACCTCTTTATAACGAAAACCTTTGTTTCACGTAGAAAAGTAGTGACCCCTAAATAAGAAACTAGCTAACTTCATGGCGCAACTGCCTGTAGAGGCCTACAAGGCATTAAAACTCCAAAAAGTGTACAGTTGTCTCAAATACCGAGATGCACCTGTATGCCGAATTTCATGTTCCTAGCTAGAGCAGTTTATGAATTGAAACATGCCAACGGACAGAGAGACAGACACACAGAGCCGTTATATATGGTTTCTTTCGTACTTCGTAATTAAACAAAACTTTCTTATAGATATAGACATTCATACTGCATTTAAATCCCATAATAATTAATTTAATTGATTGATTTTTAAACTTAGTTAAAAATTGCTCAACAGGTGGTTGTTTATACTTTTTGTTTTAGGTTTCTGTACGAAGTAAAAAAAAGAAACCTTATATATCGGCTCTGTCTGTCAGTCTGACAGTCCGTCAGTGTCTGTATGTTGGCTTGTTTCAACTAAACTACTTTAGCTAGGAACATGAAATTCAGGACACAGGTGTATCTCGGCAATTGAGACAACTGGTCACTTTTTGGAGCTTTCACACTTAATATTGTCAAGATGGCGGCCAATATGGCGGGTGACTAAAAAAACATTTTTAGTCAACATGACATGTTATACATCAATTTAAATGTCTTAAAGTGTAGTAAAAGAATATGCAACTATTAAAATTTTAAAGTTATATTAACTTAACCTACAGAAACCGGCGATTATCACCTCACGTACTTACGTGAAGCGCGCTTTACTTGTTTTATTTTAAAATCAAATTTATTTTCATCATTATATCTAGTGAACTATATTTTTCCGAGGAAAACGACTTATATGTTAGATTAAAAATCATCGGAACCGTTTTCGAGAAATAATTTATTTTTTTCGGGGGTAGCACACTCAAATTTAGTGTTAATATTAATTTCTCTCGATTGTTTGCTAAATTTCATCAAAACCGGCCCAGCAGTTTAGACTTCACACGTCGGCACAGGCTACAGAAGACAGACAGTAGACGACATTTTGATATTTTTTAAAAGAAACACTTTTTAGGACTCAAGGGACCTCAAAACTCGTAAATCTGAAAATTGAATTTTCACGCCATCTCAATATTTTCTCTGTATTATATACTACACTAGCTTTCACCCAGCGCTCCACATGGGGTTCAGGCTAGGTATTAGTGGCGATGTTTCCTATTATCAAGTTATAAGAGCTTAAAGTAAAAAATAAAATAAAAATAACTCTATTTAAGGTAGAACCGATGGAGATACGACAAAAAGGACCAAAGTTGTAGATCTTTTAAAATTAGTTACCGCTGGTGCAACCTGCTTTTCGATACGACTTACCCTTTAGCTGCAATAAGCCTCCAAAAAACATTAAAGTTGCGTCCACCATCTTTAATTTTATAAGGGGGAACATATATTTTATTAACTTTTCGGATTTTTTCAGTCGGTATGGCCAAATTTCCGACCAAAAGTAAAAAACCGCGAGTCTCTAGGTGGTCTAGAAGTATCCAAACATTATTTCTGTTCTCCAAACAAGTCAGTTGGGTTTGCTTATGGTGGATCAACCTAATTTTTTTAGGTTATGTTTTTTATACATTTTTTCAATAAAATTGTTAATAACTTTTCTTCTACTCAATATTTTTAGATGAAACTAAGCATACAAATTGAGCAACATGTTTGCGCTCACCTCTGAAAAAAATATTAATCGATTTCGTTAATCCAGTTTTGTGTCTATAAAGTCGGTCTGGTGGCGACAGACACACATACATGAAAAAAGTTAAGGCCGCTTAAGTTAACTTTAATATAATTAAAGTTTTGTCTGTAAATTGTTCAGAATTGAAAAGTTTATGGATACTTTTTAATTTTATACATTCCAAAAACCGAATCCGGCCTTAACTTTTTTGGCTTAACAGTTTTGTGCCTATAAAGTCGGACTGGTAGCGACAGACACATACACGAAAAAAGTTAAGGCTGGATTCGGTTTTTGGAATGTATAAAATGAAAAATTATCCAAAAAAATGCTGGCCAATCTACAGATAAAACTTTAATTTTATATATATAGATAGATTTATGAAAAAGTAAAAAAAGACAAAAGCAAGGCAAATTCTCAAACATTTGGTGTTTTTTATAATACTTTTTCCAACCTCTCTCTCTCTCTCTCTCTCTCTATATATATATATATATATATATATATATATATATATATATATATATTATATATATATATATATATATATATATATATATATATATATATATATATATATATATATATTTATAATATATATATATATATATATATATATATATATATATATATATATATATATATATATATATATATATATATATATATATATATATATATATATATATATATATATATATATATATATATATATAATTATCTAGCTCGAACCTTGGCACACTAAACCCTACTTAGAACAAAACTTTTTGTAATTATTTTTTAAAGTGCTTCAACTATTTAAAAAACATAGGAAATTAATCAACTAAACAACTGTAATATAAAAGTATAAATTAAAAATGATAATAATAGTAACTAAACAAGTTTGTAATTCATATTATTAATTTTCTTTGTTTTTTTTTTGTTTAAACAACCTTAAAATACAACAAAAGCCTTTCCAACGTTAATTGAAATAACTTGGACCAATAAAAATAAGTTATTGATTAAAAAAAAAAAAAAAAAAAAATGAGTTACTTCAAAGACAAAGAAATAAAATAAAAATAAAGGGAGAAAAACACTTTATTTCTATTTTGGCACTCAGAAGAGAAAATTAAACAGCGACTGATTTTTCCCAAAAAAAAACTTTTGTTGATTTCTTTTTTTTTTTTAAACTTAACTTTTCCTGCAATACTTAAACTTTCTCTCTTTTAGAATAAAAGAACATTACATTACTTTATTTCAGTTTTTAAAGAAGAAAGAAAAATACTTTTTTGAGGTACTAAAAAAAGTTACTTTTTGTATTTCTGGCAGCACCTTTGCATTGGTTTAGAAAGTTCCTGTTTAGCTTTACTCTTTTAGCTATATCACCTTGAATGTGATAAGAATTAATAAAAGAGATGTGATAACAAGTTTATAAACAATATTTGGAAATAACAAACACCGTAAAATCAACTATAGCCAATAATAAAAAAAAAATCTAACTTTTTTTTCTTCTTTTTGTATATTTCTTTATATTATATCTCTATTTCTCTTCTTTCATAATTATTCAGCCAACTCTAATTAGGCCGACAAAAATAACAAGTAAAAGAAAGATGGAGATAACTTTTAAATTTTTATTATTATTTCCGCGTTTTTTATTTTAATTGGTTTTTGTTTATAAAAAGCCAAAAAAAGATAGATGTTCTTTTTTTAAAAAAAGCATAATCGAGGGCGTAAAATTAAAAAAAAGAAACTACGAAACAAAAGAAGAATTATGAGTGAAAAGAGATTGGTTGAGGAAGAAAACCTCCCTTGATGGAAAATTGTTAAAAGAAAAAAAAGGCTTTATTTGCCAAGATAGAAAAATGAGAACAAAAAAAAGAGAGTGGGGTGAAAGTTTTGGAGAACAATAAAGTGTTATATTGTTTGGAAAAATGAAAGATATCCCGTCCGTTAAATAAAGGATGAAAAAAAAGTCGAAGCGTCAGCCGGGGGTTACTGAAAGTTAACAGAAAATCCCATTTTAATAGGGTCAAAAGCACCTTTATACAATTATTATAGAATTTTTTAGTTTATTAGAGGTTAAAAATAACTATCTAATGTCAACTGCTGCATTAATAAAAGTTAATCTATCTCATTGTCACTCTTTTTTTTCTTTTTTTTTTTAAATTTCGTTTATTGCAACATTATAATATACCATACAAGCAATACAGTTGATTAATGATTGGAGAGTATTTGTAACATGAAATAACGAGATGTAAGATTCTGTCTAGTGACAGCACTTACTGGTTGCTAAAATCAGATATGCTGTTGACATAGATAAGTAGATAATAATAATTAATTAATGATATAAATATAGATATGTGTCACATATTTCTACACTATTAACAAGTCTCTTGGCCACTGCCGCTTAAGGCGTCGTGGAGGATTGCCCGGGATGTGGTGGGAAGATAGATTTTGGACTAAAGGATATTAGGATGAGTTGAGAAGCTATGGAAGTATCTATCTATTTGTATCGGGAAACTGCGAAATCGCGAACAAAAGGAACTTGGAAATCAGTGTGGAGGATATGGTTAGTCACGTAAAAGGGAGCATTTGCAATTTTTCTAAGGATCTTAGACTGAAGGGATTGTATGAATTGGAACGCTTGGTGGAGCCCCAGAGTTCTATGCCGTATGCCCACGAGGGTTTCATTATGGTGTTGTAAATGAGTAATTTGTTGTGTAGAAGCGTTTAAGAAGGTTATAGCGTCTGTTTGTATCTTGCCTTTTTATTTTTGTGTGATATTAACGATTAACATGTGACCATGTTAATCGTCTGTTAAGGTGTAACCCAAGATAGCGGACTGAGCTGGAATAAGGGATTAAAACCTGGTTGAGAAATAATAGTTCGCAATTACCACGCTTTAATGAAAAAGTGACATGAACACTTTTGTTCTCATTTATTTTAATTCTCCATTTTCTCAACCTGGTTTCTGGGAGAGAAAGGTGGTTCTGGACGTTTTCTGAAGCTATAAGGCGATTCTTGTGAGATGAAATGATGCACTTATCATCAGCAAAGGAAGCTAGGTTTGAAAACGGTATTGTCACTCAAGGGGGATTTTTCAACTTAAGAAAAATAGATTGATAATGCGATTGCTTATTCTTCGGTTAGTTATTCAAATATTACTCCAAATCAATGAGGTCAACTATTAAGTGACAAACTACCATCAACTTGATTATTGGTCTACTAAGTTCATACTCAGGATTATGAAAAACATTGTCCACAAAAAAAGGGCGGGACATGGCCTCTCTCCACCGGTTTGTTCTTTTTCAAATGCCTATTGCCAAGCTATGTCGCGCAGACCAACTTAGCCAACCACATATTCTTAAAAGGCACCAAAACATTTACTTATACACAAAATTCTAGCTTGACAAAATTCGACACTTGAACTCACAAAATTCGACAGCTTGAAAAGTCAGACACTCTTTTGCACGCTATCTCCAAGACTATTACATCGGTTAAAGTAGATACTGATCATTATTGTACCGAATTTAAAACAACTGCAAGTATATCAACCATATTTGTTATTTTTAAATATCACTAGTAATCATCATAAAGAATGTATACAGGGTGTTCCAGCTCAACAGGGACACAGAGCAGGGTGTGATTCTATATCAAATTTGCTACCAAAAATGTTACACTATCACATGTCCTATCGACCTTTGTTTTCGAGATATATCGATATATATATATATATATATATATATATATATATATATATATATATATATATATATATATATATATATATATATATATATATATATATAGTTTCGATATATTTGTGAATTTTGCAATAAAATGCTCTGTAACTCAAAAACTAATATAGCTAAAAAGATGCGGTCTTCACCGTTGTAAAGTGCATTAAATTCCCTTTAAAAACACTAAACATTTACTCGTGTAGCTCCATTTGAAGTGAGAATACAACCATTAAAAACTAATAAAATATTTGATTAAGAAATACAACAAAAATATGACCCTCCATAACTTTGATGTTTACATAGTCAACATATATTATCTAACGACATAACATATACTGTATTCTACTGAAAATTATGGAACAAAAAAGCAAAACTATTGCGAATAATTTGCTAAAAAGTTGAATATTTTTTGTTGAATAAAAAATTAATTCATTGATATAATTTCAAATATCGTTTTTACTTAACAAAAAAATAAATTATAATTAATTTTTGATGGATTTTTAGGTGTGTATTTAAAAATAAAAACTAGATGATTTTCATTTCTTTTAGCAAACCATGTTATTATTGTTTTTAAAGATTTTAATTTTCATGTTTTTATTAAATTATATCTAATAGTAAATTCTAAAAACGAGTTTAATGAATTTTTAATCAAAAATTTTTAATTAGTTTAGCTAATTTTATTATGTAATAAAAATTTGACGAATCTTACAGAGGATTATGATTTTATTATTAATCTAAATATAATTGACAAAAAAAAAAAAAAAAATTCAATGTGACTACACAACACATCAATTAATGGAAAAGGATGTGATGGGAAGATGACCTTAGAGGGTCGAAACGTCTCACAAATTAAAAAAGAAATGAAAATCATCTAGTTTTTATTTTTAAATACACACCTAAAAATCCATCAAAAATTAATTATAATTTACAATTTAAAAAGGTGTTAATTTTAACAACATTTGTTGAAGAAAAAATTAACAAAAAAATTAATTTCACTGATGATTGCAACTGTTTTGAGCCATTTTTTTAATGACATAGACTAGTAAGAAAATGAGGCTATAAATCTTATTTACAAGAAATAGTGGTTTTTTAGTGGTCATTAAGATGAGTTATAATATTTTTTTTTATATTATACATCCTTATACATATATTATACATTCCGGGAAGAAGACATCGTAACTTGCAGCCATCGTCGCAGCATGCAGCCAAGTCCATTTTATTATCTAAAATTTGTGTATCATTAACTTAAATTCAGTGTGAATGATTGTTTTGGTGTGAAGCAATTTTGTTTTGTATAATTTAACTTAAATTTAACTTGTATGAATGCGTGTGTGTATGAAGCTTCACTTTATTTAAATTCCTTTTTTTGATCAATTGTCTGTATTTGGTTTCGGAACAAATACACACAATTGATCTAATTTAACTTCACTTTCCTTTTAAATCTGTAAAACAACTCCTGGTTACCATATTACATCGTGGCATGTGCCACATTAATTTTTTTTTTTTTAATATTATAATGCTCGTTCGTTAAACCAATTCTTTTGTTCGTATTACTTTATTTTCCCTTTTAGGAGGGTGGTCCTTTGGGTATTTATACTTTTTTCATTTCAGACAGTTTTTTGGAAATCATATTACTTAGATCCTCATATAAGGTGAGAACCCTATGAGCCTAACAGATGTACAACAGCAAACTTATTTTAACAAGAGGATTAATGTTTAAAATTGACACCTTAAGATTCATCAACCATCTTAACAAATCATATTTTTCATGTGCTTTTTCATGTGTTTCTTTTTTGTATGTTTTCATAATGGGATTATCTAACGTGTCGCGCAGAGAAAAGTTTATATATCTGGCTTAGTTGGTAGAGCATCACACTGGAAATGTGAAGGCCCGTGGTTCTAATCCCGGAGTCAGTGCAAATTTTTCTCTGTTTCTGTCTCCCGTAGTTTAAATTGTTTGATATATATATATATATATATATATATATATATATATATATATATATATATATATATATATATATATATATATATATATATATATATATATATATATATATATTGACTTGCTAGTTAACATAAAAAATCATTATTAAAGCCATTGGGAGGCACGACGACTTGAAAGTGCACGTGGCTATAAAAGTTTTACAGTATAAATATAAAAACTTTACAAGTATTAAAACATTTAATATTAAATCCTGGCTCCCAGTGAGAAAACTGTTAAGTTGAATTGCAAAACGTGGCAAGAATATGGAGAAATATGTGTTATATTTATGTGGAATCTCTTCCGTCTACGACATGAGGTATTTGTTACTTAAAATCCTCGAGCTTTATGTTCTCTCTTTAGAAGTGGTACAACTAAATTTAATTATAATGAGGTTTCCCATCTTTATGTAATTCACATTTCTTAAATATGTTTAAAGAATTATATTTATTTTTTTTATCTCTTAAACAGATTTAAACACGTTGTATAGTTTAAAAAAGTTGAAGCTTTTTATGTCTTCAATATTCAGAACTTTTTCAAGTAATTAATTTAGGAAACACAAGTTTGAAACTTTTTTATTACTAGTAGTTATTTAATTTTCTTTACTCGGTACATTTAAAAATAGTCTGCCAATTAGTATGGCACATAGCTTCCTCACGTCATATTTCATATACTTTAATGATTTCGAGCTTTTACAATCTATTATTGTCAAATTTATTCAATTTTCCCCCCGGTTTTTAAAGCTGTCAAAATTGTTTTGATTTTTTACATTAATTTCAGTATCAATTTAGCAAATTTTAAAGGTCAACTGTTGAAATTAATCTTGAGATATCTGTGATATACTTTTGAAAATAATCCATCTAAATTTCATAATAATCAGATGAGAGCTTTTGAAGATATGGGTGTAAATAAATGTATGTTTGTGTGCATGTAGACGAGAAACAAATAGGCTCAGAAGAGTGAAACTTATATGGGACCAACAATGAGCTAATTATGACCTACCATCCAAATTTCATTAAAAATGGACGAGTAGTTTTTAACCCTTTGACTGCGGCATAGAAGAGAGAAAAAAGTCCTTCCTGGGAACGGATTTTTTTTTCCATTCATTTATGTTAGTCCGGACTCAGGTATGCATGAAATTGCATCAAAATCGTTTTTCTAATGTTTATTGTTTATAAACATAACAAAAACATTATGACGCACCATGTGCGTCATGCAGCCACAGAAAGGAAAATTTATCGCTGAAACGGGCATGACGCACCATATGCGTCACCATGACGCATCATGGTATTATTATTCTATTTTTACTTATTTTATTATTCAATACGTAAAAAAATGACAAGTTTGTAAAATGTATCGTGTAATTGAAACATGTAAACATTTGGACCTTATTAATTATTCATAACTATTGATATATGTATAAAAAAAAATAAAAAAATTAAGGTTTCTTTTTACCCCAGCCATCTAAAGTATTTATTTTAGAAATTAATATATATCGGAAGAAAGAAAAAATAAAATAAAATAAAAAATGGGAAGAGCAAAATGTTAGGAAAACGGTGTGACGCAACAGGTGCGTCATTAATGACGCACCGTGGGCGTCATGTCGTTTTGAAGAAAGCAATGTTTAGTGCCCCCAGTTAAAAAAATCTAAACTTGTCAAATAATATCCCTAAAAATTAGTAAATACACAAGTAATGCTAGCTAATGACTTACTTTTATCAATAAAAAAATGCTGTATAATTTACCTTATGCGAGTAGCGTACTGAGGGGCCAGAAAAAAAGAGAAAGCAAAAACACGCGTTACTAAGCACAAAAACAAAGGAAACGAGAACGATTCACTCCATACAACCCTTGGACTAGTACGAACATGACCACCCCTATTCCAAACCGATATCATATGGCAGAGGCTCCCCCACTCCTTTTTTGGAGAGAGGCTTTTTTTCTGACCATGACGCACCGTAGGCGTCATGCAGTTTCTCTAAAGAGACAATATGTGACGCACATGGTGCGTCCTACCGCAGTCAAAGGGTAGATATGTTGGTTCGCAAAAATTGAGTGACAGACCGTTGAAGGGCTAATAATCCCTTCTCCATTCATCAAATCGAGCTAAAACTAGGCACATAGAGTCGTTACTAACACAAAAACAATCATCAAATTATAGGATCACCCGCCCTATCACATACTGATAAACGACGTTGCCCATAAAAACTCAATAACAGTGATTGTTATGAACATTTTCAAATCGTGTTAAAATAAAACAAGCAAATTCTGTACCACAGCTGCTTAAACAAAGGATTACCGTCAAATCGAAAATCGAGGTTATCAAACACTACTGGTAATTGGAAGTGATAAAAGGCATGTTTTTCTCTGTTAAATTACTACTCGACCTACCAGCAGTGTAATGCCTACTTGGCAAGTATGTTTGTTTGGCTTATTAATTAAATACATCCTATACTACCTCTGATTACATTGGTGAAGGGTGTATACGTTCTGGTTAAATTAACATGTATGCGAAACAACATTGTTGTACTACCTCAAAAATAAATGTAGCACTCCTCATTTTCCAAAACATATTGATAGTGTTAACTCTTACAGCAATCATTTTCACTTAAAAGGTCTAGTAGAGCTAGTCATAATGATGTTTGTCATAATATCTGTAATGAAATAAAACTTCTGTCCATAGCGTGTATAAAGTGACTGACTAATGTCAAGCATTAATTTTGTGTTATTTATATGTGTCTCCTAAAGAATATGTGGTCGCCTAAGTTCGCCTGCGGGATACAGCTTTGCCATATGCTGTTAAAACAGATCAGTGCAGTGGAGAGCGGCCATGTCCCGCCCATTTTGACGGACAGTATGATTTTCATGATCTTGAGTAGAAAGTTATTTAGTAGACTAAAATTAATTTGATGTTAGTTCTGTCATTTGATTGATGATTACTTTGATTTGGAGAAATAATTAAATATCTAACCTAACCTATCAAGTGCAAATTAGTCTCTTAAATTTTACAACACTCTTATCCATACTATATAACAATGCCAAAATGCTTTGAGACAATAAATAATTGTGGAGTCTTTTTGTATTTCTTTGATTACACAAAATCCACTAGCGCAAGTCATTAAAAGCTTTTATTTAACTTGCAATGTTTGTATGTATGTATGTATGTATGTTCGGGTCAAATATTGCAACTGAAGTTTAAAGCAGTTATCCTCAACGGATTTAATTAAAAATTTTGCATACACGTTTAGTTTGGATGACAATGCATGTTTAGCTAAGTGACGTCACTCTAAATCTAATATGGCGTGCAGTCCAAGATGGCGGACTAGTTATTTTTTAAGCACGCCCATGATATGGGTACCCAAATGAAAGGGTTTGCTGTGAAGAATACGAAAAATAAAATGCCTTCACTCTAAATCCAATATGCCGGATGGCCCAAGATAAAAGCTTGTTTTTAAAAATGTTCTTTTACTATTAATTTTTTTACAAGCTTTTATTTAACTTGCAATGTTTGTATGTTCGGGTCAAATCTTGCAACTGAATTTTAAAGCAGTTATCCTCAACTGATTGAATTGAAATGTTGCATACTCGTTTAGTTTGGATGACAATGCATGTTAAGCTAAGTGACGTCATTCTAAATCCAATATGGTGGATAGCCCAAGATGGCGGACTGGTTATTTTTTAGGCACGCCCATGATGTGGGTATCAAATGAAAGGGTTTGCTGAGAATAATACGAATAAAAGCTTGTTTTTAAAAATATTTTTATTTAATCAACTTATTTTTAATTAATTTTGGTTTTGTATTAAAAATAATTTGACGCTTTTTAGCAAATGAATATAAAGTAATATCGTTGCATACGTTTTCGTATTTGATTTGTTGTTGATAGTATAAAGGGCCGTAGAGCGTAGGGTGACAGTAGCTAGCAGAAGGCCCTGTGGCAGGACACTATCTAGAATGTCGGTCCCTAACTACCAAGTGACCCAACTCCTAACTCTATTATATAAACATGGGGCCCTAAAGCCCTGGCTCTTGTCTCACCCTTACCCTTCATCCCTCCTAACTCGTAATAATTAATCCTGATTCTAACAAAGTGTAGCTTGCTAACCAACCAAACCCTTTCTACGCCGACACAATCAACTGATTAATTCCTCATAATGTCCAGTACTAACTATCACAAATTCAATTTTGTCTATTGTATTGCTATGTTTGCATGTTTCCTTTGTTGTTTTTCTTTATTAAAAACGCATTAAAGTCAGTTTTACCTTAAAGTAAAGCAGATTTGTTGTGCAGCAATCTAGTGAGTTAAGGTGCCAAAACAATTTTGACAGATTTAAAAAATAGTCTGCCAATTAGTGAAGCACATTGCTCCCTCGCGACTTATCACGTATACTTTCACACTTGTTTTGATTTTTTTCATGAATAATATTATCAATTTAGAAAAAATTAATCAGTGGTGACAGTTTACGGTTGACTTTAGTATTGATGATTGATAGTCTAGGAACCCGTTTGATGCTTGAGTCAAGCCTTGACAGAGATTGATGGAAAGTTTGAATGAGTCAAGCGGCTTGACGGAGCGCTTGATAGTCTAGAGAAATTTTGATCAAGCATTCCATCAATCACCTGCTCGACACCCCAAATCCTGATTCGAAACCATGGTATCTACACAAGACTGATTTATTACAGTCCAGGAGGAGCAGTTCCTTAGTCGAAAACTCAGCTACAAATGAGTGTTAATGAAAAGATTGATTGGAGCTTGATACGCCCCAAAGCGGCTTGAAGGTCTTTTCAATCAGCTTGACATGAAATGATGCACTTATCATCAGCAAAGGAAGCTAGGTTTGTAAACGGTATTGTCACTCAAGGGGGATTTTTCAACTTAAGAAAAATAGATTGATAATGCGATTGCTTATTCTTCGGTTAGTTATTCAAATATTACTCCAAATCAATGAGGTCAACTATTAAGTGACAAACTACCATCAACTTGATTATTGGTCTACTGAGTTCATACTCAGGATTATGAAAAACATTGTCCACAAAAAAAGGGCGGGACATGGCCTCTCTCCATCGGTTTGTTCCTTTTCAAATGCCTATTGCCAAGCTATGTCGCGCAGACCAACTTAGCCAACCACATATTCTTAAAAGGCACCAAAACATTTACTTATACACAAAATTCTAGCTTGACAAAATTCGACACTTGAACTCACAAAATTCGACAGCTTGAAAAGTCAGACACTCTTTTGCACGCTATCTCCAAGACTATTACATCGGTTAAAGTAGATACTGATCATTATTGTACCGAATTTAAAACAACTGCAAGTATATCAACCATATTTGTTATTTTTAAATATCACTAGTAATCATCATAAAGAATGTATACAGGGTGTTCCAGCTCAACAGGGACACAGAGCAGGGTGTGATTCTATATCAAATTTGCTACCAAAAATGTTACACTATCACATGTCCTATCGACCTTTGTTTTCGAGATATATCGATATATATATATATATATATATATATATATATATATATATATATATATATATATATATGTTAATGAAAAGATTGATTGGAGCTTGATACGCCCCAAAGCGGCTTGAAGGTCTTTTCAATCAGCTTGACGCTATTTTTTGATCAAGCGGCTTAATTGTGTAGGGGCTGCTTCAGATGAGTACTTTTAAAGATACAGGTGAAAATAACTATGAATGTAAATATGAAAATAACTTTGTGCGCATGTGAAAGAGAAACAAGTTAGCTCAAAAGGTAGAAACAAGTAACAGACAAAAAACTGACTAATTATGACCTCCCCCCCCCCCCCCCCAAATTACATTAATATGTTGATTCGGAAAAATTGAGGACACGCCGACAGACAAATACATGACCAAAAATGTTCCCAGATGACTTAAATGGATTCCTGCCATGGAATTTTCAAATTTGGAGACATAAAAAGTTTTGTTCTTTAGAACAATCAAAGCTTCCGTTACCTACGGTAAGCACGGGGGCAATATAATTAGTATGTTGTTACATTAAATAAAATGTTAGTAAAATACAATTATTTTTAACAAAGGTGCTATTTCTTATAATCATTTAATAATGTTTTTATGCGTTATTCTGGTTGGACGAGTATGTCTTAAGATGAAATCGTTGATTAAGTAATAAAGATCAAATGTTAAAAAATATACTTAATATCTCAAACGCATTTCTTTCTATTCAATTCATTAATTTGGCTAAAAGACGATGATTGGAATAGGAATAGAGGGTAGTGGAGTAGGGTTGCCACTCCTCTATAACCTTCCTACATCACGCCTGCAGCTCCTTCTCACTTATTATTTTATAAATACCACTTCACTACACAAAAACCTGCTTATATCAAGTTAAAATTTCACATGCCTGTTTCAAAACGTTAGATATTGGTTCTATCTTTATAAACGTTTTGATCCGATTTAAGGGTTTAAGCGATCTTTATCGCTCTAAAGCGGTGTCGCAGTTGGTTTTACTAAAAAAAAGTTCGACTCATCAAATAGACGAAGGTATTAAAATATTTTCCCGTCATAAACTTCCAATTATAAATTTAAACCTTACGTGAGCGTGAGCGTTGCGCGCGAGGGCTTGCATGGATAGCATTGTCTGAGCATGAGCATTAATAGAATGAACATGATCATTCATACCAAATTTCAACAAAATCGGTCAAATTTTACCCATGTTATCGTTGGATTCGTAAACGGTACTGACGAACATAAATTTAATCAGACAATGTGCGTATTTTGTTAAATTTAAAATTGATTGAACCAAAATTAGTTTTTAGGAAATTGTGGAATTTACTCACAGTGAATAGAACACAAAAAGCAAAATTCAAATTAACAAATAAGAACAGGTCAAATTTGGCACTGATGGTAACGTATCTGTAATTTAATTCGTTTTTTGTTGATCAATTTAAATTTAATATACCACCAGATCGATGTTACTGAATCGTAAGTTATAATACATAATATATCTTGGTTGGTCTCGTTATGAGATAAGTTCAAGTTAAAGGAAAGGAAATAATAAATTTGATACATGAATGTAGTTAATTATATTCAAGTAGTCTGAGTTTTCTTTTATTTACCATTGTTTCTCTCTATTCATTTACAGTATCAGCTGTTGGAGTTTTTGTTTTTATCTTTTCGGCTCCAGAGAAGGCGAGTTTTTAGTTTTCTATCCATTCATTCTTTGTAGCCTCGGTCGTAAATAAAGGAAGCTGAACATCTTTACAGCCTTTGTTGAAACCACTCGTAGCTTGACTCGGTTTTATTCCCAAGTTCAGATACTTTTCAACAACAACATTTTGTCTGCAGGAGGAAAAAATCTTTCCCCTCTTTATTGCTTTAAATCTAATGAATAATTTGCAACATTAAAAAAAAAATAACCAGTATAATAGCAATATTTTTAAATGAGGTAGATGTAATTTTAAATATGAGAACAATTCAAAATAGTTATTTATGTTCCTAGGCAGCAAAATGGAATTTGCTGACAAGTTTTTAAGTTTCAGTTCCGAGCCGAAGACGAGGAGCTGAACTGGCGAGGAGCTTACATAAAGTGATTTACTGCAGAGGCGAAGCCGAGGCAGGAAATTTACTGTTTTACTGACGAGGCGAAGCTGAGTCAGGAAAATGATAATTACCTGCTAAGGTGAAACCGAAGGAGGTTCTTTAAACGAGTCAGGAATGTTCTTTTAAAGATATTATCTTTAAAAGAACACAATCTATTTTTAAGAAATTTAGGTGGTTTTTGACAGTATTCATAAGGGGTAGAGAAAGCAATCCGATTTAAAAAGTGGTTCATTATGCTACCCCTATACTAAACCTCCCAAGCGAACTCAATCCGATCACGTGGTCACTGGTTCTTGTCTTATTGGTCTTTTCCTTGTCCTTCCGTCCCCACAGACGCTTGTCAACAAATCCTTATCAGCAGCATTTATTTGGTACCCCACTCAAAGAAGATTGCTATTGGGTATCTAGGAACTCTGGCTTAGAACGGCACCTACTCCATTTTCGCTGGCATCGCAATCAATAATGAACTTCCCATCTTCCTTAGGGAACGCGAACACTGGTGCCGATGTAAAAGCGACTTTAAGTCTTTGAAGTCGGTCTCTAAGATCTTGGTTTAGATGAAAATTTCTCCCCTTCTCTGTCTCTCTGTAGAGTGGGGCAGCCAGATCCGCAAAATTATTAATGAACCTTCTGTAATAGGTAGCGAACCCTAGGAATGATCTTAGTTCACGCACAGAGGTCGGCTCAGGCCACTTTAAAACTGCTTCCACTTTTGCCGGGTCGGTGGAAATCCCATCCTCCGACACAATGTGACCTAAATAGGGGATATTAGTCCGCATGAACCGACACTTCTTCGGCTTCAGTTTAAGGTTGGATGCCCGGAACCTTTCAAAAATCTCCCTTAGGGTCTGTAAGTGGCTATCCACATCCTTACTCCATATCACAACATCATCAAGGTATACTATTGCTGTCCTCCACGCTAGACCCTGTAGAACTGTATCCATCAATCTCTGAAACGTTCCAGGGGCGTTACATAGCCCAAATGGTAAAACCTTGAACTGATACAGTCCCTCTGATGTTATGAAAGCTGTCTTCTCACGGTCCTTCGGTTCCACCTCCACTTGCCAGTACCCTGCCGCAAGATCAAGTGATGTAAAATACTTCGCACCCGAGAGGTTGTCCAGGATGTCGTCAATTCGAGGAAAAGGGTAGGCATCGCGTTTTGTGATGGCATTCAATTTACGGTAATCGATGCAGAACCTGGTGCTTCCGTCCTTTTTTCCAACCAACACAATTGGACTTGCCCAAGGGGACTGCGAGGCTTCTATCACGTCTTGTTTCCGCATTTCATTAAGAAGCCCTGAAACTTCTGCACGTCTTTTAAATGGTATTCTTCGTGCTGATTGCTTAATTGGAGGAGCCGCCCCAGTATCGATTCGATGCATTGCCCGATTGGTTAGACCCATGTCGGTGGGCCCTGCTGAGAATATATCAATATACTCCTTCAAGAGGTCAAGGAGACGACGTCTATCCCCACTTGATAAGTTGGCCCCTGAATCTACAAGTTCTAAAAGGTCTTTTTCCACTTCTTTCTTTAGACCCCTTGTCTCATGGTCTCCAATCTCCATAACAACAGCTTCCTCTATTTTGTCAATACTTCCCACGATGGTATTTACGAAGAGTCTCTTTTCATCAGCACCAGGATTTAATATTCGAATCGGTATGCAATGATGTTTTACCGAAGCAACTACCCTAGCCAAACACACTTCAGTCCTTTCCATTATTTCCATTCGTGGTTCGAATAACACTGGTGTCCCTTGGTCTGCCTTAACTTTGGCTTGGCACAACACCTCATGCCCACCAGGAATAACTACATCCTCTAAGAGAACTACTCGTGTGTCATGCACAAGGCCACCCTTACTACCAGGTTCTAGAGCTATCTCCTCATGTCCCAAGCGCAGTATTCCCTTTGCAAAATCATATTGCGCACCACACGCTACCAGAAAGTCTAACCCCAATATCACGTCATGGCAGGCATCCCCCACGATACAAGTTTGTAAGAAGCTATTCCCACCCAAGGTTATAGTGACATTACTTTCACCCTGCGTATCAATTACACTTCCATTCGCAGTCCGGAGCTCGGGTTTGTCGGCTTTCTCCAAAGACAGCCCTAAGTGCTTAGCATAACTTCCACTGATAAGCGATATAGAAGAACCTGAATCAACAAGGGCCCTTGATTCATGACCATTTATTAAAACTATGGCAACATTGCTTTTATTGCTACCCCGAGTATACATAGCTGGGACTTCATATGATTCGGCCAGTTGTAGGTCCCCTCCCTTGGCCGACATCAGTTTCCCTGGTCTGTTCCCCGGGCTATAGATTTATTTGGGCATAGCCTTAGAGGGTGAACTTTTAAATCACACCCCCAACATGTTAACCTTGAGGGACTATACGTTGACTTTCCCCCTAATTGGCCCCTCCTTTCCCTATCCATAGCTAACAAACAACGTCCACACTTAACTGCTCCCCCCAGTCTTCACATCCCCTTCAGTCAGCTTACAATAAAGGGAAATACTTTATTACAAAGAACCAAAAAAAAAAAAAAAAATTAATAATAAAATAAATAAACATTAAAAATTAAAGAAGACACTTCAACAAAAGTAAAAAGTTATTAAAGATAAACAAGGGTAATTAAATTATTCATTATTATTATTATTATTAATATTATTATTATTTTTATAATTATTATTATTATTGTTATTTTTATTATTATTATTATTATTATTATTGTTATTATATTAGTAAACATTATCTAATAGTGGCAACGTGGAATTCGTAACTCATTACGATGAGCTATAATCCGGCCTGTTGAACCTCTGCCATGCTCCGTTAAGATGACTCTATGTCGATCCAAGATCTTCGCTACCGTAAATGGTCCTACATAACTTTTATCTTCCTTCCGCCGTCGAAAGTGATTCTTTCTAAAGACCACTAAGCCTGGGCGTAACACTGAAACTTGCTCCACTTGAGGTTGTCTGTTTAATCTCTCCGTCCGACGTGTCTTCTGAGCAAATTGACGACTCTGGATGTTCTGCCTAGCTTCTCCAGTTCTGCTGAATAGGTGGTCATGTGGAGTGTGGTTTGTTGCTCAATGTGTAGACGAGTTGTAAGCCAAAACCGCTAGCGTCATTGCCTCTTCTCCTGTTATACCTCGAGCTAAGTTCAGCAGCTGTAAATGTTCGCTCAACGTGTTATGTATCCTTTCGATGGCCCCATGAGATCTCGGATGACCTGGTGTGGTGAAGTGGGCCCCCCCCCCCATCTCCTGTACACCCATCTCCTGTAACAACTCCTTTACTTTGGTATTATGAAATTCTCGTCCTTGGTCCATGGTAATCATTGTTGGACACCCAACAGTAGCAAAATATACTAACAGTGCTTGTTTCACCACATTAGCCGTCTTGCGTGAAATTCGCTGGACAAATAGAGCTCTCGTTGCTTCATCTAGTACCGTAATATAAATTTTTCCACCATAAAAGAACAAATCAGTTTGAACTCTCTCCAATGGTTCGCATGGTGTAGGTGTTACTTCTTGTGGGGCTTCCTGTGGTTTTCTATCATACTTTGCTCGTAAACATACATCACAATTTGCTAACTCCTCCTGAATCACTCTTTGCATTCCAATCCAAAAATATCTTCGACGCATACTGGCTAATGTCTCGTTCACCCCACGGTGATTAGTTTTACCAATGTGGTACGTCTGTACTAACTCCCGTTGTTCCTGTTCATCCATAACCGTATGCACTAGCTTTGTACATTCCACAATCACTTCTTCCGGTACTATTTTATAGGTTTCATACAACGGAACTAATTTGTGTCGCAATCCTTCCGCTATCACATGGACGAAATACGCACCGGCTGAACTTAACACTTCTCGGAGTCTTGCTGTCAATGTAGTTTCCGTGCCGAACTTCACTTTCAGGATCCTCTGCCGACCATACCTGTGAACTTCTGTACTTAATTCCTCACCTTCAACTTCGTCAAATAGCACTTGGTTAATCTTTTCATTAATCACCTCATGTCGGGTTTCCCACTGCCGTCTCCGAGCCACTCCCAGAGAATCCTCCCTACTCCTCTGAGGTTCTGGATCTTCCTCTGGTTGTTCCTCTGTTTCTGTAGCCATTACATTTTGTGAAAGACAGTCAGCAACGACATTCTGTACTCCCTTTGTATGACTAATCTGGAAGGTATAGGCTGCCAACTTTTCCTTGAACTTAGTCACCCGAGCTGACGATTCGTGGTCGGTAGTCGGAACGGTTTGTGGTCCGTCCTGATAAGGAACTCAGCTCCCCACAAGTAGGGTCGGAAATGTTCCACAGCCTTCACAATAGCTAGAAGTACTGTATCTGGTTTCAGCGGGTGAGAACTTGAAACTCGCGAATGAAACAGGGTGATCTCCTTGCGGTGACTCCTGTGACAGCACTGCTCCTGCTGCTATCTGGCTTGCGTCAGTCGTCACGATAAAGGGTCTCTTCAGATCAGGAAACTTAAGAACGGGTGCTTCAGTCATCATTATTTTTAAATTCTGGAAGCTTTCCTCCTCACGACTTCCTATTACAAAGAGTACACCCTTCTTTGTTAATCGAGTCAAGGGTTCTGCCTTCTCCGCGAAATCTTTAACAAACTTCCTATAATAATTGGCCATACCCAAAAACGAGCGAAGTTCTTTGATGTTATTTGGAACCGGCACTTCATGAATAGCCCGTACTTTATCTTGATTCGGCCGCACTCCGGTGGCTGATAACATGTGCCCCATGAATTTTACTTCCCTTTGACAGACTTGCGCCTTATCTATTGTTACACGGAGGTTGAACAATTTTAAACGAGCTATTACAGCCGCAACATGTCGATGATGTTCTCTCAAAGTTTTACTAAAAATAATTAAATCGTCCATATATACCTGCACACAGTCCTCGCTTAATTTTTCCAGAAATTCATCCATGAGGCGCTGAAAGGTAGACGGAGCATTGCGGAGACCGAACGGCATTTTCACAAATTCGTAATGGCCCCGCTCGAAAGTAAAAGCTGTTTTTTCTGTATCCCGAGGATTCATTCGTACCTGATAGTATCCACTCTTTAAATCTAGCGTGGTGAAAACCTGCGCTCCTGACATTCTATCTAACATTGCATCGAGATGGGGTAAAGGGTATTTGTCAGGTCGAGTCCGCTTGTTCAACGCTCTGTAATCTACCACTACTCGGTATCGAGGCTTTCCGTCTTGACCTGGGCTCTTCGGAACGACCCATAAAGGACTGTTGTAAGGGGATTTCGATGGTTGTATGATTCCCTCCTTACTTAATCTCTCAATTTCTTGTCGAATAATTTGTACCTGGGCATGAGGATACCGGCGGTGAGGCACCCACACGGGCCTATCATCTATCAATTCAATTCCATGTGTCACCCGACCCGTAGCAGGCAAACTTTCACCTTCTCTTATAAGGACTTCCTTAGTAGATACCGATCCGGTATCTACTAATACTCGAGCTCCCCAATCCCGGATAAATAAGATTGGCAAGTTACCTGGCTTTTGCTCCTCAGTTTTTAGTCGTGATCTCCACTCGCCAATCTTCGTTACACCCGACTCTCAATCCCGTTTATACAATTTCTCCGACTCCTTTTTCCCTAGGATCTTCGGTTTGTACGCGTGCCCTCCTCTTTCATCACTTGACCGCACTGAACCTCGTTCACTTCGTGTTCCCGATGAAATAGAGGTGTCGCTCTCACTCCCGTCTTCACCATGTCTTCGTTGATACCTCTGACCAACATTTACCTCCATCGGTTCCCCTCGCGTAGCCTCCGCGTAGGACTTCTTTGTTTCCTTTCGCCTGTATATGTAAGGATATTCTCGGGCAAAATGTCCTTCGGTTCCACACTCCCAACAAGTTAGTTTCCTCTCTCTCTTAAACCCGTCATGTCGCTTGTCTTCACGTTTAGGGCCTCGAGGTGGTGTGATCCTGGGTTGCTCCCGCCGTTGCGGTGGTGAGTATCTTGGTTGTTCTTGTCGTGATGTCCATCGGGGCCTATCCATCTGAGAGAAGCTCACCCGTCGACTCTCAACCTTTTGCCAACCTCCTGTAGTCGCAGTCCTCCTTCTCATCATCTTCCTCATCTCGGACCTGTGCAACTGCTTCTTCTACGGATTTTGGTTTCGTCGCCTTTAGTACTGCCCTGGTTTTCTCCGGTACCTGTTGGACAAGTAACTCTCTCAAAAGTTCATCAATAACGGTGATTGTTATTTGGGCCGCTTGTTCGTTTCCAACTCCTTCTTTAATTTTCTTATTTAAAATTCTTACCCCTTCTCCCATTCTTTGAGCAAATTCCGTAGCTGATTCACTCGACCGACGCTGCATCCTTAACAACTGCTAGGCGTCGCGTGCTACTGGCTTTCTTGCTCCGGCATACTTTTCTTTTAACATCGTCTTAACTTCGTCCCAAGGGGTCGAATAACGAATTCCAGTTTCCATGAGAACACTCCTGGCTATCCGTGATACAAAAACTCTCCTAACATCTCGATCAATCGCCTCGTCAATTCGTGTGTATTCGATTAATTGATTAACCGGATCCATCTCGTCCAAAAACAATTCTAATTCCCGTGGATCTCCGGTAAAACGTTCCACAGAACGAATGGAGTCTAGTAGGTGTTGCGCCTTACGAGCTTTTAGGGCTTCTAGTCTCCTTAATCCTTCCATTACGTCCGGCCCTGCCTGTCCTTGTTCCGGCGATGACATATTTGTCCGTTACCGCACTTCGCCACTAAACTAAAATAAACCACCGATTCCCGGGTTTCGGCACCAGTTAAACTCTCTCGAAATAAAAGAATGTTTTAAGAAAGAAATAAGTTTTAAAGTTTTTAATCACAAAGAAAAGAAGAACAAAGAATCTTCACGGTGTCTCAGATCAGACCAACTGTCAAAACAAATACCAGGCGGGAGGGGGTGTGAAGACTCATAGCAACGGTTATAAACAAAACAAACAACGTCCACACTTAACTTATATATAGTCTCGAATCTTTGTGGCACAGTTTACAGATGTACTGTTTATTTATTTATTTTTTACCCCCCTCAAAAATGAAAGTATGACAAAAGTATATATAACAAAAATTACTGTACTCTTAAAGAGCTTTCCAACGACATGCATCATGAAGGGTATATACTTTTTGTGACTTTTGTACCCCGTACTTCCGCAACCGGATGTTCCCGAAAAGTTGAAGTTAAGCTTTTCTCATGTGTCCCAAACGATCCTCGCAAAAAAACATCATCCTCGAATTTTTTCCGCACAAATTTACAGATTGACTGTACTATTTATAAAAAAACTGTATTAAAAATAAAAAATGTTAAATGTCGTAAGAAAATGTCACTTATTCTTATGAGCTGATATCAGATAAATTTCGAGTTCTTATCGAGATATCGATACTGTTTCACTAAAATGCCGCTTGGGAGGTTTAGTATAGGGGTGCATCATAATGAACCACTTTTTGAGACCCAGATTCTATAGTATTGTTCCCTCAACCCCTTCCTTGCTCTGAGAATATGACAATAATATCAAAACAAAATTAAAGTACGCAATAGGATACGTGAGGAAGCTATGTGACTCATTAGTTGGCACACTATTTACTACTATAATAAAATATTACATATCTTCAAACTCAATGTATTTACAATCTCAAGGCCCTCACAGTACTTTTATACATGACCAAGCTTCTTCCCGCAACATTAAATTCAATGACAAATCACCATCCACCCCATTGGCTGTAGAGGTACTGGTTTCTCAGGACCAACTGTTATAATTTAGTATATATTGTACTTCATTGTAGGGTAGGTACTTACGATGACCGAGATCCCAATATATCCTTATTGATGAAAGTGTATTCGTGTTTGTCTCACTATATATCCATTTCTCATTAAGTAATTTCCATTTTCCTTCTTTTGCATAGCTTTCATCACTTTTATTTAAACTACAAAATTTAACTTTTGACTATTCTTTATTGCTATGTAGAAAAGCTTAGAATTAAAAAACAACAAAAACAGCAAACTATATCCTAGGAACACTGTAAAAATTCTTTAAAAACGTCTATTGCTTAACTTTGTTTTTGTCTTTTAGTTGGAGATGTTAAGGAAAAACCTTGCGTCTTAGAGAAGTAAAAGAAAGAAAAAGATTTTAAGTGAATTCTTTAGTCAGTGTCAGTTGACACTCTCTTGCCCCATAGAAAAGAGAAAAAAAGAACTTAGCCCTAAAAATACTTGAGAACCCTTTAGACTTTTTAACAGTGTCCATTTTCCTAAACCTTTTTTAGACCCTTCTTTACCCCAAAAAATTCATCCTTTTTTACCATTCTTATCTCTAACCCATTTTTACTTTCTTTTCTAACATATTTTTCTTTTTCCTTTTTCTCAAGTCGCCTCATTCCTCTTCCAATCTAAATACCCCATTAAAACAAATCGATGCTTAGTCAAAAAGAGTTTTTTCATATACTAACCAATTTTTTTTTGTAAAATGAAAAAGTCAATCAATTCCTATCTCTCTATTTTTTTTAATAGAAATCTAAATGAAATGAAATATAAAAAAAGAAAACAATTTTATATAAAGACACTTTTTTTGCTCACCAAAAATGTGGACTCCTATTCTTTTATTTTTTTATTATTTTAAGTTTCTTCTTTGTTAAGAATTTTTTATTTTTCATAGTCATGAAAGATAATAAAAAAAAGCTAAACCCTCTCAAGAAAAAGATGTAGAGTAAAGAAAAAACTCACTCCAAAATCATTACTCATTACATACTCTGTTGAAAATTATACGCTTTTTATCTTTTTTAAAAGTTATAATTTGTGTGCGAATTTATTGTTATTTTTGTTTCTCTCTCTCTAAACAAAATCACTTAATATTTATGTTTTATTTTGGAAATAAGACTATGCAAGGAAGTTAAAATATCTTTGAATGTTGTTATTAATGTCAGGAACTTTAAGTGGACTTAGAAATTACTTGTTTCCTTCTCTGTCAAATATTATATTGGTCATCTAGGCAAGGTTTAAAGATATTGTTTCTTTACGTAGGAAGTTTAGAACATAAAAATACAACATCTTTATCTTAAATGATGGTGCTAAATAAAAAGTTTTCTCAACTATTCTCAAACGCTTGTATTAATGCGCGTCTTTAATGCTGACGCTTAAAACGATTTTTCTCAAATGCTTTATTCCATATTAACATGAGGCCAAGCCTAACTACTAGAACCTCATTCGGGTCCCTTTTGCCAACCTCTGAACTCACACCCATCGAACCACCTCAGTGTTTACCCTCAAAATTTCCTCTTCCTTGATTTCCCCTGCCCCTAATACATGAAATTGCAGTCTGCCATATCCTTAACATGCTCCCGCAAAGTGGTAAGCCATCTCCTCTTCATCACCGCACACTGAATAGGTGGGGCCGTCTTCAATATTTAATAGTTTCAGATGTCTTCTGAGCTGGCAGTGCCCAGTTAAGACTCCAACCATATTTCTAAGGTTGGGTCTACTCAGTGCCATGAGCCATCTGGTTTTCCTTTTGTCTAGGTCTGGCAGTAGCGTTTTGCCTGCCTGCAGCCATCTTTTCTCTCCATAGCCCTCCTTGCTTCTCCCCAGATCCACGCCTTGATGGCTGACCTCGCCTGTCCTCTTGACCAATCGATGGCGGGTTCTGATCCACTAGAGTGGCATGGTAGCGCCTATCTTCACCACTTCATCTGCTATCTCATTCCTTAGGAATCCCTGTATGACCGTGGCGCCAAAGCAGTGTGACCTCTTTCCTCTCTACGAATAGTTATAATGTCTCGTGGCACTCCTTCACAAGTGCTGACCACACTTGGGGTGCAAAGTGCTTGAAATGCTGCCATGACTGTCCGCTGTCCGTGGATTTTGCTACCTTTTTGGATGTTGCTGGCAATCCATCACTTCTGGCCTTCTTTGACACCCTCTAGATGGCGTAGATTTCTGCCTGAGTCACTGTGGTGAGTGCACCAAATTGTAATTAAAATGGATTAATGTTTCATAATTTCGCACCTAAGGATCCATCTACTATATTAATTAAACAATGAATACTACTGGTTTTCTCCACTTTACGGGAAAACATTGAAATGTCGATGCATATCGACCATATGGCATTCAATACCCAAACACTTATCTATGATTTAATGTTTTTCTATGAAATGGAGAAAATTAGTCTTTTTTTTTTTCTCATTCGCTTTTTTCTACTCTTCTCAAACGCTTTTTACCACTCTTCTCAATCACTTTATCTCATATCTTATCAATCGCTTTGCCTCAATTCTTCTTAACGCTTCTTTCCACTCTTCTCAATCACTTTATCTCAAGTCTTAACAATCGCTTTTTCTCCATTCTTTTTAACGCTTTTTCCACTCTTCTCAAACGCTTTTTTCCACTCTTCTCAATCACTTTATCTCAACTCTTATCAATCGCTTTTTCTCTTCTTTTCTTAAAAGCTTTTTCCTTTCTTTTGGAATCCATCAAAGAATTAATCACGTCAAATAAGACACAAAGAGATCATCAATCTCGTAACATTTCAGCAATAATCTGAGAAAGATTGAGTTATCGGAGAGTATTGCAGGGTCGAGATCAGTGAGATCACACAGTATTTATATTATAATGTATAAATAATTCTTGCGATAAAAAATGATTAGTAAATTTGGTACATCTGTGCCATACATCTATTTGTCCGAAAAATGTCCTCTTATCGGCTTCCCATGAAAAAAGTTTTTCAGTCTAACATTTCTGGTTAAACGTATTCTAATTGAATTCTATATACATGACCTTTTTATAATTTTAAAGTGACTGATGATCAGGTTTGAACCTTTATTCTAGAAAAACAATTTTTATGCACGATGACATGCAGCATTTTATTTTAAAATTTAATTTGGCAATTAAAGAGGACTAAAATTTAGATCTATAAATGTTTTATCCTATTCTTTTGTAGCATTTTGCAAAATTCAATTTAATTCAAGAAGGAGGAGAGAAAGTTGGATTTTATGTAACTTGTTTCTCATTTTGAGAACTAGAAGGGAGTTTTTTTGGGGAGGGGGGAGGGGGGGGGGGGGGCTCTAAGGGTTAGTTAAGAAAAAGGGTGTTAAAACAAAAAGCTTGTACTTCAAATGAACCCCATTTTATTTTCAAAATGTTGAGGTGTAATAAAAATCCCTTATAACATCTTAAAACGGTATAAAACGCTACCAAGTCTTAACCTCCTTTTCTATAGGTGATCGTAAAAACTTTGGAACATCCATTCGAGAACGTAATTACGAAGCTCATTACTTGTAAAATTATGAAAGTAACTGCTTGTATAAAATAATTTATTAGACAAATTGTTAAACAAAGAACGATCTTATTATCAAGCTATAACTGTTAAACTATAAAATAGAAAATTGAATTTTATCATTTAACTACAAGCAATAAATACTACAACGTGTCAGAAAGTTTTATGGTACTACATATTGAAATGCATACCTATAGCATATTAATTTAATTAACGTTTAATTATTATATTAGTTAACTAGAATTAAAAACCGACTATAAGACCATTAAGAAATTATTTATATTTAATATCCATTATATATTTTATCCGCCTTAAAATGCAGTGTAATTAAAACAAAGCCAAAATACTATTGGTAATATAATTGAACCGATATCAAATTATAGAATTTTTAAAAATCTTGTTTTCACTTTCTCATATACGTTTTGTATACAGGGAACATGAGCAAGTTTGGTAAGAGTTGTGTGGGGCAGATTTTTTGTTTATTTAACATCAAATTAGCGTTTCTTAAATTTATCTGACAAAAGTTGTCTGTTCAGCGTTACAATTGCAAACACGAGGAAACACTTGGCAGTGACCACTTAGATCATGACATTTTGTAAGCAGATTCCTCTTACTTCCAAGGAAATCGCAAAGAAATACTTTTACGATCCACCATATCAAAACAGCGGCTATTTATATGCGAAATTTGTCATTACAACCAAACTATTGTTTGGTATGACAATATTGGGCCATTGTGATTAAAAATGGTGGCTATATGCGTATTTAAAACCAAGTCCCGTCAGCATAATTATATCTTCTTTGAAACGCTAAATTAAGAAGATTGTATTTGGAATAATAATTTCTAAAATAATTTTGATGTCTACCATGAAAGGATTTGATAAAATTCAGTACCTTCTGGAGTAAGAAAGTTAATTGTTGGGAAAGGGATAATCTTTAGGGTGTAAGCATTATAAAAAAAGAGAATCCCAATTTCAACACGGGGTGCAATAAGTGGAGGCGGGGAGGATGCAGAAGAAAAATACCTCAGTATTCCTCGGAAAGTTCACATTCAAAAATGCTACTCCAGCATGTAAGAACAACCAGGAAATCCTGGACGATTATTAGCTCCAAAAATAATAACCTACTCCGATAAAAGAACCAGATCCTATATGCAAGTACCTGCTTTTATGCAATTACCAGGCAACTGGAATGACATAACTGAGATCGACTAGCGCATAGATAAATACGAGCCTATTTTATTTAATAGATAATGCATATTGAAAATCTATAGGCTGCTCATGGTAAAAATTATCATTTGAAATTCTTATTAAGCGTGAGCACTATCTTAAGGCAAATAATACTTCGGTGACAAGACCAAAATTAACATTAACATTTGAATGACAATGAGAGATGTAGGTTATGTAATTTATTGTGATTTTATTTGTTGCCGTTAACAACAAAAAGATTATATGCGAGTATAAAAGAATAATGCATGTATGTCATTTCAAATAATTGGTATTCTAGGTCCCTGATATTGCTTGTAATTTTTCGCTCCGATGATAAAGAATGACGTACCTAAGAAAGAAGATGTGGTAAGAAAATAAAAAGAGGAATGAGTGTCATTTTAGATTTTCTTCTCTTGTTCAAGAAAGGACTATTTGCTATGCTGACATAGTTTGAAGGTAGTTTATACCCTGTCCGAGTTGTTCTTGTCCAAAGTTTCTACCTGGGTGTAATATAGTGAATAATAGTGCTCTGGGTCGTAAGCTATTCGAGAGACAACCTAGGGAGCCTCGTGTAGGTGGTCCAAGGGCCCATAGTTGGGCAAGACCGACGAGGCTAGATGGTCTCGAGTCTAGAGGACCTAACAACATTCATCATCCCTTGAAATTGCCATTTTGGGTTAGGTGATACCGAGAGGGGAGACAGTATCCAAGGGATACCTACTAACGACCGACCGTAACCTACATCTAGAATGGAAATAAAAACTACTTTGGTTCTCCCCTCGGAAAAAAAAGAACAGTATTATTCATTTTTATAAAGTACACTAGAATGTATGTTCAAAGGTTTGTTTTTTTTGTTTTAGTACATATAAAAAAAAAAAAAAAAAAAAAAAAAAAAAAAAATACATGAGTAAGAGAGTCATATCCAGTTTTTATGCATTTGAAAATTTATTTTTTACATTGTAGTAGCCAAATAATAGAACCTTTTTATAACGAATCAAAAAGAGAAAAATTTAATTTCGATTTTCATACAACGTTACCTACAATAATAGTTGTTATATTAACACATTAAGTACTACCAATTTTTCAGTTCAGTAGTATCCAGTACACGAACTATGAAATATAAAATTAGCAGAAGTTGTTGTTTTTGTAACACATGCATAGAGTATCAATAATATAAAATTATATTTTTAATCATAAACGGGAAGGAAGATCCTAAAAGATAAAAATTATTAAGTGAAAATAGAATATTTTGCAGGACGTCAAGTAGACGACACAAGACCTAAGGCAGAGGTGACAGGTGGTCGGAAATGAAAGAATGGAAGAGTAGCAGGGATCCTAGACTGTGAAGAATCCTAAAAGATAAAAATTATTAAGTGAAAATGGAATATTTTACATGGCGTCAAGTAGACGAACAAGACCAAAGCAAGGTGACAGGTGTCCGGAAATGAAAAGATGGAAGAGTAGCAGAGATCCTAGATTGTCTGATAACTGAAAATTCACCATAAATGATAAGAGCAAGAGGTATCACAATTTTCTCCTCAAAGGGTGTATTTGTTCAGATACGAAAGATAAATGCTCTTATAAATATAATTGCTAAAGAAAACGCGTATGAAAGCAATGGGCACAGAGGAATAAACTTATTATTGGACCAAAAATAGGCTAATTATAACCTACAAATTATGTAACTGATCTGGCAAGGAATTATTGAAATTAGAGACAAAAAATTTCGTTGCTCATAATGATCACATTCTATGTTACCTTCAGTGAGCTCGGAAGCTAAATACCTTTAATTGGCAGAATGGCGCGCCTTTCTGTATGTATTTAAGAGATAAAAGTCCTTTCATTTCTACTTCTTTTTTTACTTTTCCTCACCTGCTCCGAAGGTATATAGGAAAAGTTTTGTTTTCACCCAAAAAATCCGAAACCGAGATTTCAACGGAATTATCCGATTTGGGTGTTTTTTTAGACGATTTAAGTGGTTTTTAGCTGGATGTCAGTCTGTCTGTGTGTGTGTGTGTCTGTGCGTCTGTCTGTGTCACGCATAACTCCCACAGTTTTTATGCTAGAGATTTAAAACTTGGTACAAAAATCAGGCCTTCTTTTTTGAAAAATGATAATGAGCAGGAGAGGCCACTTAAGAGGCTTCCGAAGTGAGGAAAAGTTCCGAGTTACCCCGTACCTGATTTTTTAAAAATAATATATAATAATATAAGGAAATGAGCAGATACTCTCCAATGTATAATGAGCTAAGGAATGAATCAAGGAAAATCGGGCTCCATACACATAAAACTAAAAGGTAAAAACTAAATGGCAAATATCTGAGTAGAATTAAAGTTGTAGATGGCATTATCTGAATAAGTAATTCAGTAACAGAGAGCCAACAAATGTATAATAAGCTAAGCAATTAATAGAGAAAATCGGGCTCAACATAAACACAGGTAAAACCAAAAAGCATTGTGGTTAAAACAGAGGGTAAAATAAACGTAAATAATGAAGAATTAGATAATGTAACCCAATTCACCTACCTAGGGAGAATTCTAACCACAGGTGATAACGATGATGTAGAGATATCTTCAAGAATAACTAAAGCTTGGCACGCATATAATAAATATAAAAGACTATTCAGATCAGAGGTAACAAATGAGGAAAATAGTTAATTATGAAACTGGGTAGTACTTCCAGTGTTGACTTATGGAGCAGAAACATGGGCCATGTCAAAGTTCAAACTACAAAGGACATTCATTTATAAATATAAAGAGAATGCAAAGAAGTATGCTGAAAGTGAGAAGATCAGACAGGAAAAGGAAGGAATTGCTCAGAAGAAATTCAAGAATAGAAGATACTAGAATGATAATATCAAAACAGAAATGGCAGTGGGCAAGACTCATTGCAAGGACTCGATGATAGATTGACAAGACAAATTATAAACTGGTCCCTGGACATTGCAAAAGAAGTATTTGCACTATTTGTGTGGAACTGACTCACTGAATTGGGTGCATGAACATAGCTTTAAGGTTGAGTTGGGACCAAAGAATTTGTAATCTTATTTATTTCAATTCCTGTTGTTATAATAAACACTCTTTCTAATAGCAGTTAAAACAACATTTATCCAAGAACTTAATGTTTATTCCTCCTTGTTGTTTGATAATTAACTTGCCTCTTCCACTTATCTTTTAAAATATCCTTTTATAAATGGGCTTTTCATTTTCACGGTATTATAGACAATCTTCTCACTTCTTCCTTTAAGAAAAGGAAAAACGTAAAAACAGGAATAATTTTCTATGAAAAAGAAGGATCTGATACCCTCCTTAAATTGTTTTTCGGCTCCTTTTTACTTAGTTGGAAATTTCATTATTTTTCCCCCTTTCGCACTAAAATTCTTATTCGTAGTTACGAAAGGAACAGCGAGTGAAAAAGTGAGACAGTGAAAGGAGACGAAGGAAATGCATTTAAAGTTTTTCACTTGATTTTCTCCCATTTAATTTCACAGTGGGAGAGTTAGAAGGGGAAAGATTTTCAGTCTAGTAGCAGAGTTCTAATGGTCTTCTCGCTGGTTTAAACGCCTCCCTTGTTTTAATTGTCGACTGGATGCTTGTCCCTTCGTAAGGCTCTCTCTTTTCCCTCGCCCTTTCGCTTAGAAAGTAAAAGGGCCAAAGGACTGAGCGATTTGTGCTGATAACACCCGTATCCTTTTCCCAAGTTTCCAGGGGTTAAAGTCACTCGGTTAAGGGCCAGTAAGAGAATGGAGGGAGAAGAGTTTTAGAGTAGCTAATAGCAGTTTGCCCTGCTCTCTAAGCTCTAGGCCTCTGTAGATAGAATGCTTTTCTCTTATCTTCTAGGTGACTCTAATCGTTTTCTAGACCCGATAAAACTCTACCCCCCTCTACATTTTACTTCCTATTTCAATTCTTAAAACAACTTCCTCTCTCTGGCCTTTGTTCTGATTGAAACTGGGAAAGTAATCGTTATTATCAGTTCTTTTACTTCCTTTTAAACTGTATTCTTTAATAACTTTATTTCTAGAAAAACATAAACGCAGTTTATCTTATTATATAAGTAAATGGTAAATGATTTATTTTACCAATATTAACTTACTACCGCTATAATTGAATTGTTATTTTAAAAAGATGTTGCATTGTTAGTGGGGTGACCGGTGACCGTACACAACCACCGGCTACTGCAGTGCACCACTACTACCAACAAATTCACTCCCCCCCCCCCCCCCCATTTATATCACATCGTCACGTTTTTCTATCAATACCATGAACTACTTCTAACTAATAACGTTACTAAGAATACTTCTAAGAATAAAGTTTACTATTTTAGTAATTTTATCATGTTTATCATAAGCTGAGTGGTTCCAGGCCCATTCTGTTCGTTTTGACTTCCAGCCAAATTCATTAAAGTTCACCATCCTTGTTATATCAATTTGGAGGAATTGGTAAAAACTGAACTGTGAAAAGTACGGGTCTGGTAGTCCAGTTGAATAATCACCAAAAATAAAGGAAGGAAATATAAATATTCACCTTATTTACTGCAGCAGAAGATTTAAAGAACCCTACCAGCCTTCTGGGATAGAGTGAGATTGAAGAGGGTAGGAAGAGGAAGTAAGTCAAAATTTAAGACATGCGTGGTACTGGTTTTAATATACAGAGCGATTCACTGAAAATCAGGGCGGTTAAGTAAAAAGAGATGAGTACCAGCGAGTGATAACGTTTGACAGATTATATCTGTTTACCGACTTCTAAAGATAAGAATCAAAACAATAGTTAAGACACAAAAATAACACAAAGGACATGACCATCTATTGTCGTAGTGATGAGTTGAAACACCGAAATCAAAATCGTAAATGTTTATGAGAAACATCATGAAAATTCCTAAAAATTGTATTGGAATCAAGTCTCGCCAAAATTGACAATTTGTATTCGGAATATATAAACTCAAAGGAGGTAGTTCGATATTTTTTAACCCAACAATATATTGTTTTTATTTAATTATTTTTCAAATCAAAACAATTTCGACAGATAAAAAAAACGGGGAAAACAAACAAATTAAAGAATAATGGCTTGTAAAAATATAAAATCAATAAAGTACGTGATAGGATGCGAGGAAGCTATGTGCCACACCAATTGACAGTCTTTTTTTTTGTTGGTAATTTGCAGGGACAATCCCATTAATGATATATTCCCGATACAAATTAAATATTTCTATCGTAAGAAAATTCCCGAATTACAGGTTTATTATAACCGATGAAATTTAAGGGATTTTTTTTAAAAGCGATAAAACATGGCTATATCGGCCATGCTTAAAGGCCGTAACATTATTTCTTTCTGTGTTCTTGGCCGTAAATCTACTAAAGATTTCTATAATATAAAGAAATCTATTAAACACAACTTTTGCCGTTCTTGGTTCGAGGATTGAAGGTTTTTTTGTTTTTTTTTAATTTATTGTAGAAGCAATAAAGAAATCGTTATTAAAAATAATTTTTTAAGCCGACCTAATGAGCCATTTTCACCAATACCAAATAGTGAAAGGTCATAAAAAATCCTACAATACAATAGAGAGAGTCTTCTAGTTTCCTTGATAAACAAGCGTTCTCTACATTGATTCGAGGACAACTTGATTCGAAATTAGCTCTTCAAATTCGACAGAATAAGTGTGTATTGCCACTTTTCATTTATCTCCTTTACTAGGAAACATCGCGATTTTTTACCAATAAAAATAGTTACTAATGACTCATTAGTTCGCGCTTAAAGAATTAAATGATAACACTTTTTTTATTCTTGCTCCTATAAATAAATTGATTAAAACCTCGAAAATTCGATTTCGTCACTCCAAAATTGTCAATTTGTGTCCGGAATGTAGAAACTCAAAGAAGGTAGTTGGATTTACAAGAATTCTTAAAAAATTCTCTTCAATTTCCTTGGTTATTATAAACCCGCAATACGCGTTTCTTGTGCGAGAGAAATTGACAAAAAATAAATTGAATTTTTTCAGTATTAGTGAAAATTTCCAAGTAGAGAGACAAGCAATGCCTAGTTTATTCAATATTATATTGCTATATTTTAGGGGACGTTTCAAATCTTTTAAATAAGGATGAATCATTTTTTATCGTATAAAAGGGGATAAAGAAGAGAGGTAATTAATTCAGTGTTATCTAAGATTATATAGGGTAGACGTAAAGCCAGGTTATATTCTCAATTAATTCCTCCCTGTGTTGTATACTATCACATGTGGGGTTCCAGAATGGTTTTTGCTCGAAGTATAGCAACACTCTACCTTACCTATCTGTAATTATACCTGTGGATGTTTGTTCAGCTACAACAACCTTTTTCCTTGTATTCGCTATCTAGGATGCAACCCTTCATCCCAAACCATACGTTATGAATATTAATACATTTGCTTTAGATGTTGATGATCTCGTTCTCGTTTAGCTTAAATAATCATTATGCATTCGACCTAGCGTTATATTGTTTTAGTGGAATAGCACCTTCTAAGTAAAGGAATATTTTCTTCCAACAGAAATTTTTTCATCCTTGAATATAGTTATTTTTTAACAATGCTTATACTGATCCACAATTAGACACATAAATGGTTTGATAGTGAATAATAGTCATACACTAGTGTTTAATAGTTATAGTACTACAATTGTGTTTAATAGTTGTAGTGTAAAACTGTAGGGAGTTTATTTTATCTTTTTTATGCAAAGTTTGCTCTATTGCTCTACCATTTATGATATTATTAAGGTAAAAGGTAATTAAAAATAGACTCTAAGTAGAGTAGTTGGATCTAAAATAAAATTGAGTATAATTATCGATATTTCAAACCCTCTTTGAGTCATTCTCAAACTAAGTTGATTACGAGGTGCAAATATATAATCAATGAGGCACAGAAGTCAGCATAGAGGAACTAAATCTCCTTGATAAATCAATTTACACCGTCATTAGAAAAAGAGAAAGGTCAAGACTCTCAAGGGTACCAGACGAAATACGCTTCCCATTTAGGTAGCAAATAACTATGAGAGCCACAACATGCTGCAGGTAAAATATCATCACATTTTGCCAGGAGTAGTTCTAGCGAATTATATTAGCTTGATTATCAAATAAGGAAAAGAGAAACCAAAAAACAACAAGTACAATATGGAGTTTAGCCTCTGGGAATTAAATACTGCCATCAGCTCCTTAAAATTCTCATCTCCGGGACCAAACCACATTCATAATTGAATGATCAAACAATTACCAATATCCTTTTGACTATACTTAATTGAACTTTATAATTTAATTTGGAAGATACATAGATATCCAGACAACTGGAGAGATGCCATGCTAATTCCCTTACCTAAACAAGGAAAAGACGATACCATTCCAGAGTCATACAGGCCTATCGCAATGATTAATACACTTGGCCAACTTCTTGAAAAAATGGTAAATGCGAGACTAATGTGGGAGCTACAATTGATAGACTTGCTTTCAAAATATCAAAGTGGATACGGAAAGAGCAAGTCTGCACTGGACAACTCAACTAGACTGACAACCTACATCCAGAATGGATTTATACAAGGGATGGAGACTGTTGGAGTTTTCTTAGACTGTGAAAAGGCGTACAACAAAATCTGGAGACACCTAATTTTAAAACTACTCGAAAATTTTGGATTTAAGGGAAACCTACCAATCTTTATCAAAAACTTCATGGCTGAACGAAGATTTCGAGTAAAAGTTGGAGACAAATTATCGAGAACAAAGATCAAAAAGAAGGGTGTCCCACAAGGGGCATTACTTAGCGTTACCTTACGTATAGTGGCAGTAAATGAAGTAGCCGCGTTCATCCCCTCGTGTGTGGAACCTTTCTTTTTTGTTGATGACATGACCATTCTTTCCAGGGGGTAAAATTGGTCTGCTGTTACCCCCTTGTTACAAGTTAGTTTAAATTGACTGAGTATGTGGGTATCGAGGAATGGCTTTAAGATTTCACCAACCAAAACCCATACCATTGACTCTGGACGGACAAATTATCCCAACATTGCATCAAATTAGATGTCTCGGCCTAATTTTGGACAAAACCCTCAATTGGCAAGCCCATTTAGATGCAACAAGAACGAAATGTCTCAGTATTCTCAACCTTCTACGAATGATTCAATCACATGGAAGATGGGGAGCTGACAGATGGGAGCTGACAGGGCAGCCCTCCTTCGTATCTACTATCAAGTCGCAAGGAATAAACTTTACTATGGATGTGCTATATATTATGGATCAGCAAGGGAGGTCCTATTAAAGAAAAGATGTGTTCCACAACACCTTTTATAAGACTGGCCGCGGGAGCCTTTAGAACCAGCCCGATTGACAGTCTACTTGTAGAAGCCAATGAGCCACTATACGAGATCTATTCTTACTTCGACTCGGTTTTAAATTTCTCCAATTTACATATATTAAGCGTCAAAATTCGTCCAAAACCTGCAATGTTGTGTCCTTTAGAAAAGAAAGGACTGAGATTTAAAATGATAGTAAATAATTCAGATCTTTCAGAAATACCACCACCAATCTCCCAAAACACCAGCGTTCACCTCACCAAAAATCCCCCTTTACACTCCCTAACTTACCCTCTTGGATAACAAACTAACCTAAAATTAAATATATCCTTAATTCCCAGATTAAATCTCAAACCTTAACAGATAAGTTCTTCCAAGCACATATAAGTATATCGAAAGCACAGGTCCATGTACCCGTACCCACACATGAAAACATAATTTACTGATTCATCTAATGATTCTTCTGGAACAGGTTGCGCATTTTTACATGAGGAATCATCAAATCAGTTCTCTTGTAGTAAGTGGACCTCTACGCTACAGGTTCTATTGAGTTGGAAGCCATCTACAACGCTTTGGAATACGCAGTTGAAAACCAAATGAAGAAAGTCGTAATATATACAGACTTCCGCAGTGCCCTACAAACCCTAGATAATCTTTATTCACAAAATTACATAATAGAAACAATTGGGAGCTCCATCCGTAAAGGAGGATTAGATGTTAATTTTTGTTGGGTTCCAAGTCACACAGGCATACCTGGAAACGAGGAGGCAGACAAACTAGCCAAACTAAAACCGCTATTACATCAGGTGAGCAGCTAAAGTCAAAACTGCAAAAGACCTGGACAGAAAAATTAAACAGGAACGTCTACGTCAATGGTAACAAAGATGGACTGAAAGTAACAATAACAAGATCAAATTTGTCAATTAGTCGTTCATAATATTGGCCGCCATCTTAAACATATTAAGTGTAAAATTTTCAAAGACTATACAGTCGTCCCAAATACTGAGATGCACCTGTGTGTCTAATTTCGTTCAAATCAATCAATTTTTACGCCAGTTATCGTTAGACAAACAAACTTCTAAAACCCTAAGCCTCCTAAATGAAGAACTTCCTACAATAATATTATTCTCTAAAGTTCGGCAGCACACCTAGGCAAATAGGGTAATCAGCAAAATCTGGATTTTAACAGAATGCAGTTAATTGTTTGAAAGTAAATCCATTTCATTGTCGTTGTTTTTTTGATTTGTGAATAAGAAGAAACAGTTGGGTTTTAAGAATAATGCTAAGAGAAAACGAGCTTGTGTTTATTACACTTTTTTTCTATCTCGTTGACTTATTCTAGAGTCAGTAGTATCCCAATAAGTCCCTTGAGATATGAGATACCCTATGGAGGGGTGTCCTTTTTTCTAGATAGAAAAAAGTAGAGGAAGGGCATAATGGATTCGGAAAGAGCAGGTGGGTGTACTCGCAGGGGACAGACAGTGCTGGGGACACATTACTAACCCCTTCCTGGGGACTGGCCAGGCAAGACAACCAAGGGCAACTCCGGGCCAAGATAATTAATGGGCACAACAACAATCGATTAGACCAGGCGCGTCGAGGAAAAACTGTGTGTTGGAGGGGAAGGGGGAACCTACTATATTTTGGTCCACCGTTTTACGACTGTCTGTAACCGAATGAAACAATTTAAACAAAAAACTTTTTTGTATTAAACATGCTTTTACTAATACTAAAAGTATTATTTACATTATGTTATGTATTGTTCATTAAGAATTCAGTTGTTCTTATTTGTAGATTGCCATTTTTTTATTCATTTGGCAGAATACAAAGCACAAAAATCCATACTTTTTCACTATAATTTGTCCATTGTTTATTATTTGGATTATTCTGAAGTCATAAATAACTAAGGCTTATAGATAAATAATGATTTCAAGTAAGTATATATATATCTATTGAATGATAGTTATAAAAATATGGATTTTATTTAATGTGTTGATTTAATGCAGAGGAAAGTGTGTAACCATTTCCGCACATTTTACGAGCGCTTCTAGCTTCAATTCTAGGATTCTGATTTTGGATACACAAATCTACAACAATTTTTATGTATTAATCTAATAATACAACGCACTCATTTGCTGCAATGCCTAAATCGTGCCAAATTTTGCCTCGTTAGAATGCACTATTTGTATTATACACATTTATTTATTGGAACGAAGTTCCTTATGGCACGTTCTGGAGCCCGGGAGTGAATCTCATCAAAATCACCGTCACAAAATAACCGTCACGAAAAAACCAAGCGTCACGAAATCTACCGATGACGATAACATGAGTAAAAGATGACCGAGTTAGTTGAAATTTGGTACACATGTTCATTTTACCAATATCTAGGCTGAATTTGTTAGACAACTTTACCCGCCCAAGCGTTCACGCGCACCGCTCGCTTAAACTAAAGCTTCAAATTTAAAATTGGAATTTTAGGACAGGAAAAAATTCTAACTTCATCTATTTAATGAGACAAACAACTTTTATAATAAATGTTTTTAGTAAAACAAACACAGACACTGTTGAATTGATGAATTGATAAAGATAGCTAAATTTATTAAAGTGGACCTAAATGTTTAAAATAAAGAAAACAACGTTTTTAGCGATATCTTACGTTCTAACGTAACTATATCAATAAAACTTCTTACACGTCGCCTTAAGTGCAATTGAAACAGGCATATAAAATTTCAACCTGATACAAGCAGAAGTTTTTTAGTGTTGTTGATTTATATTTTATATTATAATATTTTAATTGGAGTAATTCGCCGACGGAGTCTGATGGGACAGTTCTTTTCTTCTCTACAACCCCCTGCTTTGACTATAAACTAATCAAAATTAACTTTTTTCTCAATTTACAATACATCATTTATTGCAAGACGCTCTTTTCAAAGATAATTATAAAGTTTTTCTTTTAATTTTGCCTTTACTCCAGTAGTACAAATAGATAGATACTTTTAATTTTGTCTCTTATTCTAACTCCGCCATGAATAAGTAGTTAGTATCATATACATAGCACTGTAATTAGATAATTTATATTTAATATAAAGTTAAGGAACATCGTTCCTACCGGGTGTCCCCCGGTAGTATATTATATATATATATATATATATATATATATATATATATATATATATATATATATATATATATATTATAATATTCTGAAAGAATAAGTAAACAGAAAATAGGGAAAGCAGGGATAAGAATGAGTTTAAAAAAACGAAGATTATCCATGTAAAAAAAAACCAAAAGTATATTAAAAAATAGAAGTACACACATAAAGAAAACAAAATACCCAACTTTTCTCTATCATCCGAGGGTAGAAAAAATAATAAAATATCTTTGGTTACATTTGGTGACACCTTTTCTCCGAGCCAAGTAAACAGATGAATAAAGATCAAACTAAATGGAGCGGCCTGTCCAAATCTTTTCTACCTTTACCAATACTCTTGACAATAAATGGAATGTTACTTTTATTTAAAGCACGCTTTTTTACTTTATTTTTAACTAAGTTCACTATCATCTATGACTTCACTTTTCAGGTTTTTTGGCAATAGTATGGTTTCATTTTAAATATTTGTTTAGTAAAAAAATAAATGATGTTCTTTGAAACATGACTTAATTTGATCATTTTTTCTTCCGAGCTTTCAACTACATTGAGATCATTCTAAAAAAAAATGAAATTGATTTATGTTTCAAATAACCAATTCATCCTTTTTGATGTTTTATCTTAAGTCTGAATTTCCTCTTAGTGATGTAGGAATTCGGGAAGAATATACTCCCTGTTCCATAACAATTTTTAAAATATCAAAGGAGTCAAACTGCTACCACAAAAAAGTATGTAGAGAAACAGTCAGCACATTTCAAAAGAGAAAATAAATTTACCCTTACCTGAATGTGAAAACCTTTGGTCAGCTTCTTATAGATCAAATGAAAGGGAGCACCGTATAATCAGGTACCAAGGCAGCAGAGTCATAAACTATCAAAGGAATATATCCGAGGTACAGCTAAATCTGGGGTATTTGAATATTTTATTTTAAATTCAAATGAGGAAGGCAAATTTGCATCTCTTCCTTCTTTAAAATGGTACAAGGACAAATCATCTGACTGTGACTGCTAAATGCATGGTATGAAAAGTTTACCTCTTGCTTCAAGGACTTTGAACAAATTTAATTAAACCCGTCGATCGAAAAGTAAAGAGGTGTAATAACAAACGCGGTTTGTTTCAAGAGTTAAACATTTAATTTCCAACGAATGTAATTAACAAACTTAATTATATAAAGTTTAAAACTACTTCAAGTTCGGGAGATCAAAAGCGTTAACTGAAATAATAAAGAAAAGTGTCAGGCTAAGTTTGATAATGACGAAGGCCTTGAAAAGTCCAGGCCAAAACACCAGCCAAGCCTAATACTTAATTAAACTCGTGAAAACAAGTTTAGGGGCAACAACAAGCGGGCTTCAGAGTGAAGGCGACACTTCAGGTGATTCGAGGGCAAGGGTCTCTCTAGACCCCATCAACACCGAGAAATTGCCCTATTAATATCACCCAGGCTAAATTCAAACCACCACAATATTTTGATTAAAAATATCATTTCGTGGGTGAAAACCAAATCTAAATTATATTTTAGTTCTTCCAATATTTCCCCTAGTTTAAGAAGGCAAGGTTTATGGAAGATCAGAAGAAAATAGCACATTGTTTATGTGTGCATTATGCATGTGTAAATGTGGGCTTTGAACCTATGAATAGTGTGATTAAAACACACAACCTAACAGGTTTAATATTCATGTTTTAAGTTATATTTAAATGTTTTGAATTAAAAAAACACTGACATTGATTTATTTATTAATTACTTGCTCGGATAATATATACGATACATATTTTATCTAGTGCAATAGAAAAATCGTGTTTAAAAAAAAATCATATAAGAACATAAAATAAACTATAACATAGAACATGTGTATTATATCTTAAGCAATTTAACATAATGTTCTACTTTACAACTCACTATTTAAGTATAAATGCTTGCTATACTTTAGAGATTATTATATATGTATTACAACGCGGGGATAAGCAATACGAGACAGCTCAGATGTAAATGCATGTAAAGTATAATTTGTCTTTATGACAGTAGTATGAAATCCTTACTCGTGAGTAAAGGATTAACTTTACTAAGATTAACTTTAGTTTAGAACCGCCTCAAGTGAGAGATTATGAATTGTAGAAACCTTAATACCCCTCCACTGTATTTGAGGGTTTGTATTGTAGCTTTGGATTTGACAAGGAGATTTTAGAGTTCCTTAATATATATAAGATGTTATTAAAGTTACAGCCTTGTAATGGAACTAAAACTTAATACGATGCAAGAAATGCGAACTTATTTCCTTGGTTAAATTCAGTTTACACTTGGTTCGTTTCTTGTAGTTTTGTGTGTAAATATGATGCACGAATAGTCAATAAAACTTGAAATATTCTTTTTGCAAAAATTCAGTGAAAATAAGAAATACCACTAACTTTTTTAGCGTAACTTAGCTTTAAGTTTTCCTAAAGGCCGGACCACACCTGTCCGCACCGAGCAGGTACCGTATGACGTCCAACACACGTCCGTATGTATCTTGGACAACACTCAGTGAGGAATAAACCTAAGGAAATGTTAAGCGTAGTCCCCACTTGTTCGCACCTACACAGCACCGTGCAGGTACCGTATGACGTCCAACACACGTCCGAATGTATATCTTGGACAACACTCGGTGAGGAATAAACCTAAGGAAATGTTAAGCGTAGTCCCCACTTGTTCGCACCTACACAGCACCGTGCAGGTACCGTATGACGTCCAACACACGTCCGAATGTATATCTTGGACAACACTCGGTGAGGAATAAACCTAAGGAAATGTTAAGCGTAGTCCCCACTTGTTCGCACCTACACAGCACCGTGCAGGTACCGTATGACGTCCAACACACGTCCGAATGTATATCTTGGACAACACTCGGTGAGGAATAAACCTAAGGAAATGTTAAGCGTAGTCCCCACTTGTTCGCACCTACACAGCACCGTGCAGGTACCGTATGACGTCCAACACACGTCCGAATGTATATCTTGGACAACACTCGGTGAGGAATAAACCTAAGGAAATGTTAAGCGTAGTCCCCACTTGTTCGCACCGACACAGCACCGTGCATGCACTGCAGCCGCACCAACACGGATTAGTTTAGTTTATTTTTTGACGGACACGGTGCTGGTAGTCCTTTTAAATACTTTAACTACATCTTCAACGTTCTTTGTTATAATTATTCTATTTAAATGTTTAGAACTTTATTAATTCCATTACGACACTTTATATATTTATTTTACTTTTGTACTCAAAATGGAGGTCGAAAAATTATTGAATTAATTAGAAAATTCCCAGTTTTGTGTGATCAGTCGAGTGAAAAGTATAGAAATGCAGAGAATAAACATGTTTGGAAGGTAATTGCTAGATGTTTGAATGTGAACATCGACATTCTAAAATATTTGTAAAACTTGGTTTCATCGTCAGATGAGGCAGCAGCAAGCAAGACACGCCTTCAACCGATATTTTCTTCCAAGCGCTGTGAACCCACATGCTTCTCCGACTTCTGCGTTGATTCTTCCTCTAAGGCAAGTGCTACCATCATAATTCACTGTATTATGTTATACTTTTTGCCTATGAACATTTTGAATGAAACAGCTGCGTGAGCGTAAAAAAATATACTAACATTGAGTTGAGATCATTAGGTGCGGGCATGGTGCGGACATGTATGACCTCCCTTCACCGTCACCGTATGACGTACAACACACGGATGTGTGTTGTACGTCATACGGTTCGTGCACGATACGGACAGCTATGGCCCGGCCTTAAGCATCTTATGAATCTATTTGTAAATCTTCCGGTAAAACAAGCGTCAGATTTGTTGAACGACGCCTTAACTATTAGAAGCATCTCCTAGGATGTTTATCTCTTTAAACTCTTCATTAGTCCTGGTCTGTCTCCAACAGCCTTTCACCAGTTAGGTCACTTGCAAGTAGACTTTCCAAGTGGAAGATTATCTCTGATTTAAGAATTAAGACAGCAGTGCATTCGCGGCTCAAAGTTCAGTCTAGAAAAAATAAAAAAATAGACTGCCAATTGGTGTGGCAAATAGCTTCCTCGCATCCTATCCACGTACTTTATTGATTTCATGCTTTTACAAGCCATTATTGTCTAATTGGTTTAATTGTTTCCCCCGTTTTTTTTAATCTGTCAAAATTGTTTTAATTTTTTTCACGAATTAAAGTATCAATTTAGCAAAATTTAAAGAGCTCAGACGGTTTATATTAATCTGGGGCAATCTGTGGGTAACTTTCGATAAACTAAAAAAGTTTCATTCAAATCGAATAAGTACTTTTGAAGCTATAGGTGTAAATAAATTTATGTTTGTGCACAAGTGGAAGAGAAACAAATAGGCGCAGAAGGTTAAAACTTATATGGGACAATCAATGGGCTAATTATGACCTACCACCCAAATTTCATTAAAATTGGACGTCTAGTTTTTAAGATATGTTGGATCGCAAAATTGAACGACAGACCGACCGACAGACAGACCGACAGACAGACATGGAACCGAAAATGATCCCTGATGTCTGAAACAGATTTCTGTCTTGGAATTTTTGAAGTCGGAGACCTAAAAATGTTGTTCAGAACGATCACATAGCTTCCGTTACCTTCGGTAAGCTCGGAAGCAAAATACCATGAGATTGATTTGAACAAATTCTAAAGTTAGAATGCGAATAATTTACCCCTCACTTTTGCATTTATATACGTCAGAATTTTTAGTGGAATAATTTCTCAAAACAAAGAATGCTCTCCATATTTTATAAACAATTATATCGAAGGAGTTAAACGTAAATTAATCTACATGCATTTCGAAATCAAAATATCATTAAATTACAAATTGAACCTGTTATAGGTGGTATAATTAATTTCAGAGTCATATAGAAGTAAACCATACGACACTAGACTGTTAGGTAGTTATATCCCAATGTATTTTGATTGCTTTAGTGAATACAATTTCAGAGGCGTTTAGGATAATTGGACGAGCATTCATAACAAGAGACTTAATTGAAAGGCTATTTGAGTTTGTGCGATATAACCGGAATAAATGACAACGATTCGAACAATTATATGATTAAATACTACAACTCTTTCAATAAAGATTTTAAAGCAAACCCGTATTTTTTACAAATGATTGATTTAACGAAAGTTAATGCATTAAAAAGACTAACTAGATATGCAATGCAGTTGTTTGCTTGCAATATTCAGATGAGCGTGCATTTCTTAAATTTTATTCATGCGTTAAAATTTATATTACATTAATTTTTAAATAGCTTGGTTATCCGGTGAAATCCGCGTCACGAAGGGGTCCGACGTTTCGCTTCCACTACTGGAAGCATCTTCAGGGAACATGGAAGCATCAACAAGTATGTCTTGAGTGAGTATATGTCTTGTAGTTGCTTCAAGTAAACATCACGATGCACCACACCCCTGAAGATGCTTCCAGTAGTGGAAGCGAAACGTCGGACCCCTTCGTGACGCGGATTTCACCGGAAAACCAAGCTGTTTATTACGAGTCTACCCGCGGAAGCCTACGCACCAAGTTTACATTAGTTTGTTTGCATCACGCCAAGATCACATTTATCAAGTTGACACTAGATGTAACTCCGCATCGCTTTTTTTTAAGAATCTGCGTTTGAAATTCTATTTAATTTGGCTCAATAAATAATTAAATAACTAAAATAATATCATTCAATGTTTGTATTAGCGACATAATGCAGTACGCAGTATATATTAAACAGCTGATAGTTAACAATTAACATTTTTATTTATAAACAGCTGAAATTAGACCAAAAATAGTAATATTCCAAATTTTTAATTTGAATTTTTTTTCCAGTATTTCTATTTTACCCCCTTCTTAAATGAAATTATGACAAAAGTGAATATAACAACAATAACTGTACTCTTAAAGAGCTTTCCAACGACATGCATCATGAAGGGCATATATACTATTTTAACTTTAGTACCCCTTACCCCGTTCCTCTGTGCCTCAATTTGAACCACTTCAGATTTATACCTTCCTGTGGTTGGTCACAATGACTGTGGCGAATTTTTTGCGGATCGGTTCAGCCGTTCAGGAGGATTATGTGTCGAACCAAATGCAAAGTGTTGTATAAGAGCTTCGCTTTGCTCATCAACAAATTTCAAAGTGATAACAGTTAATTTATATTATAAAATTATAAGATATACAACATATTAAAGATAGTCTTCCATGGCGAACACTCAGTATAATAAATCTTCAATTTAAAAACTTGTATATTTATTTCCAAACGAAAACAACCAGAATATTATTCAAGTTTTAGAGCCTAGAATAGTACATTACGCGTCGAGTGCGGAAAGTAGCATTTTGCATGCGAGTGTGGAGTTTGCACCCGAGCGACAGCGAGGGTAGTAATACCACACGAGCAATGCAAAATGCCGTTTTCGCTCGAGTTGCGTACCGTACTTTATCTACGATTGTTAGATTTAAATAATAAATACAGAAAAAAATAAACTTGCTGTATGTAAGTTCGTATCTCTCTCTTGATAAAGTTGGCATTAATTCTTGAGTTGTATTTTTTGTCGAATGAATTATTTCTGGAGGAGTATTATTCTCCACATTTTCGTCAATGTCACTTGATTCACTCATTGTTTTTCACTAAAAACTCGATATAAACAGTTACTTTAATAAAAGAACAGCAAATTAGTTTTGTTAAATATAAACAAACTCGTTAATCGTGCGTAAAGCTGAAGAATTCCTCTTCTTTACCGCACTAGTGTGGTAAAGAAGAGGAATACTTCAGAACTATGAGACGCGCGCATGCGCAACGAATACAAGTACGTAAATAATAACTTTCTACGCATCTAAACAAAGATATAATGTTTATATTTCTTATCAATCGTAGATAAAATACTTTTATGGAATCAATCAAACTGCTTCCTCAAGTAAATTAATTATTGTACAACATAAGTTTCTTCCAGCATCCATCCAGGATAGTAAAATGTTACATTTAATAAACTACCATTTAAACTTTCATCATGAGCAAGTTTTATTTAAAAATCTGCCCAATAAAAATGGCTGAAATGTTTAGATATGTTTTCGTTTAGACCTCAAGTTACCTGTTTGCTAAATGGTGAGAGAATTAACTTAGTTTCTAGGCTCGGCAAACATTTTAACGGACTCAGAATTTTCAACCTCTCAAATTCTGGCCATAGAATACATTGAAAGAAATTGTTAATATGTTGTTATTAGACATAGTATAACATTATAAGAATAATTTATAATGTCTATTAATTAATGTTCTATAAAAACCAAAATTTAGAAGAATAAATAAATAAGACAAAAAAACAAAAAAAAACAATACCTTGTACAGAGACCCTTTCAGGAGTTACTTCACGTTGGTTCTTCAAAGTTTTTGTTAGTAAAACCAATAGGTTTCACTGTTTAGAGGTTTTGTTTAGCTTTTAAACTATTTCATGTTTAGTCACACCAAAGTTTTTGGGTTGTTTTGAAATTCTCTATTATCCTGTCTCGTTTATTCTTCTACATTCACACAAGAAACCTTTCCTCTGTCGTAAAAGTAGGATGTGGAAGAGACAAGTGAACTAAAGAGCTTTTTCAGGCTGCAATCCGCTTCCTCTTTCTCAGAAAGTTAAAACCTCTTCTCCCTAACCTTTTGCAAAATTAATTAGATTATTCGCTCCATTTAGTACCCTAGTAAAAAGACGATTTTCCTCTACTTCTTCTTGAAAGAACAATAAGATTCCTTTGAAACAACTAAGGTAAGATTAATTATCTGAGTTTCATAGGACACGCAATAGAATTAGTGAGGGGAAACATGCAATGCTTAAATTAGGTATCTTAGATTCTTTTGATCTCTTCCATAATTGCCTTTTCTTTTATTTAGTTACTAGTCAAGGCGCACTCTTGGCAACCGATCCATTTGGTGTCACGATGACCAGTAGAGTCGGGCTACTCTGAGCTCCTATTCATCGTTATCTAGGACTGAGCAGTCAGTGATGTTACGCAGGCTATGGTGTCGTGGCCACAGAGAACGCACTCTGGATGAAGTTTAATCCAGTGGCACAGGATGAAGTATGGTGCAGTACTGAGGGCTGCTAGGAAACAGGTTGGTAATCATGACCTTTCAGCGTTCAGAAAACGTTCAAACCAACCGGTCAAGTATGGTCACGCCACATAGGACCATCCATTACAAGAAACTCCCTTTCTTTCATCTACGGCATTTGTTTGTAATCACCACGCAATTTAAGTAAATAAAATGTTTGTATAACGTTAATTAATGGAGCAAATTAAACAAACTACGCTTAAAAAGTTCAATCGGAGAAGAGCAAACTGGTCACGAAACTAGTTCGGTTTCGTCACAAGAAAAATTTAGACATTTGAGAGTCTAGATAAACTCTATTTGCAGGAGGAAAAGGAGAAGACATTAATAATTTTAAAATATTTCTTCGTTCTTTAGTAGAGCTAGTCAAGCACTTTAATCATGTAAAATAAACGTGCAAGTGGTTTTGATATCAATTGTAAGAAAGTAGCGAACGCCTCTCCCCATATAAAAATTTGATTTCAAAGTCGGCTTTTGGCTTCTAGGTTATTATTACAGCCGGTTAAATGATAAAGAATAAAAACCAACAAAGAGTCACATGAGGAATAGTAATCGGAAGGTGACTTTTTGGAACTAAGTTCCTTAGAGCACGTTACAGCGTCTGGAGCCCGGGAGTGAATCCGAAAAAAAACCGGCTCAAAACCGACCATCACGAAATGTACCGATGATGATAACTTGAGTAAAAGATGACCGATTTAGTTGGAATTCGGTACACATGTTAATTTTACCATTGTACAGGAAATGTTCGTTGGAAAACGTTATCCGCCCAAGCGTTCGCGCGCAACGTTCGCGTAAACGGAAGCTTCAATGGCAAAATTGGAATTTAGGTCGGGTTCATCTATTTAATGAGAAAAAAATGACAAAACTTTATTTAAAACTTTTTTAAATAAATGTTTTAGTAAAACCAAACCGACACCGCTATGAAGTGATAAAGATCGCAAAATTTATTAAAGCGGGCCTAAACCTTTAAAATAGATAAAAAAACGTTTTTACCGATATCTAACGTAATGCTTTTAATAAACTTTATGCACATCGTCTAAAGTATAATTGAAACAGACATATTAAATTTTAATCTGATACAAGCAGAAGTTTTTGCGTAGTGAAGTGATATATTTATAATATTTTAAACTGAGGTCGGGTAGGTGTAGAGTGTAGGTATGGAACAGGACGTTTCTCTATACAACTAGTACTAGCACCCTCTTAAGTATAAACTCATCATGATATACTTTTTTCTCGATATTCAATACATATTTATTGCAAGACGCTCGCTTCAATGATAAAAAAAAGCTTTTTCCTCTAAGTACAAATTGTTAGTTACTTTGAGCTTTGTCTCTTTTTTTAAACTCCGCCATGTATAAGTAGTTAGCATCGTATACTTAGCAGTGTGATTTTATAATTTATATTTAATGAAAAGCGTAAGGAACTTCGTTCCTAACGGTTGTTCCACGACAACACACGTATTTTTTTCTTCGTTACCAGTACTAAAGCCGAGAGCCAGCGTGGCCGTGTGGATTAAAATACTTGCCACGTCTAGTCGGCCATCACTGAATCATGAGCGGTACGAGATCGAGGGTTCGATTCCTCGCCGTGACGCTCTGATTTATATGGCTCACTATTGATCACGTCATACTCACTTCGGTGGTACAATGTACAGACGTATGTGTGAAGTGGCTGGAACTCTCTACCACGAGTTTAGTAAAAAGGGCCTAAGTGATGGCCTAATTGCTAGGTTCACACAAGTGGTTCGTCCTACCCGTGTAGTACTAGTACTAGGATCTTACTACTGCTACTACTACCGGTACAAAAAATGACCAAAACATAATTTTAAAATCAAAATTTAATTTGTTGAGTTCGTTTACTTTCGAACAACTTTTAATCATTAGTTAACTTGATAAGAAATAAAAGTTCAATTTATTTAGATTTATATTAACCTGATGGAGTTACGCACTAAGTTAATATGATACAGTTTACTATTTGTGCACTATATTCGGCAAGAGTCAACTTTTTAGTTGGACTTTTGTTTAGTTGGACTTTTGTTTAGTTGGACTTTTGTTTAGTTGGAATTTTGTTTAGTTGGACTTTTGTTTAGTTGGACTTTTGTTTAGTTGGACTTTTGTTTAGTTGGAATTTTGTTTAGTTGGACTTTTGTTTAGTTGGACTTTTGTTGGATCACGTGTATCCAACGACCTTCATATTTTATGGTTATATAACATTGAAATGTTTTAACTTATATAATAACATTGATAAAGTGTCTGTGGTACCATGAAGTATCGAATTTCATTTTATAACCACTTACGGAACTTATGTCATCACTTTCTTTTCTACAAGACACTGCAATGTTTTCATGTCTTCTATAAAGTAATAAAGTAAAAATAAAAAAAAGAGGTCGAGGTACGGAATGAGATTTATATTCAGCCAAGGTTGATTTTAATAGGATTCTGAAATTAATCCGAGATCGAGGTCCCCTCCGAGTATCGAATTCTACGAGAAAGATAGAGGTAGAAAAAGTGAAAGGAAACTTGGCAGATAATTAAGTTATACTTTAGTGTAAAAGAAAAAGGTAAAGGAAAACTCGAAGAATTAGGATCAAGAGAATAGATAAAAAAAGAAAAGAAAATTTACTAAACTAAGGGATAATAATATAGCACGGAGGAAAAAAATAACTGGAATGCTTCTATATTCTGATTTAAAATTTTATGATATAAGTATTATAGGTAATTTGCAACGTTAAATATAAGGCTTCCACAAAAAAAAAAAAAAAAAAAAAAAAAAAAAAAAAAAAAAAAAAAAAAAAATTGATTAAATTTTAACTATCTCAAATATTTAGACCATATATAGAGAAACGTTTTCTGAAGGCATTTTGAACGTATTGCAAAAATTCAAACAATTTTGAATTTCAAAAGATTTTGAGATTTTTATGGATTTATAGTATTGACCTCAAAGCCTGTCATGAGTCCAAATAGTCCAGGAGATAGCGTGCAAAAAGGTGTCTGACTAACATCAAGCTAGAATTTTGATACAAGTTAATCTTTTAGTACCTATTAAGAATATGTGGTCGGTTAAGTTCGTCTGCGGGACATAGCTTGGAAATAGGCATTTGAAAAAACAAACCGGTGGAGAGAGACCATGTCCCGCTAATTATGGTTGACATTGTGATTTTCGTGATCCTGAGCACAAAATTTGTTAGTAGACCAAAAATCAAGTTGATGTTAGCTTGTCACTTGATAGGTTAGTTAGTCAAATATTACTCCAAATAAAAGGGGTCACCTATCAAGTGGCAATGAAACATGAACTTGATTTTCGGTCTACTAATTAATTTTGTACTCAGGATCATGGAAATCACATTGTCCACCATCACCATAATTGGCGGGACATGACTGCTCTCCACCGGTTTGTTTTTTTCAAATGCCTATTTCCAAGCTATGTCCCCCAGAAGAACTTAGCCGACCACATAGTCAGAGGCACTAAATGATTAAATTGTACACAAAATTTTAGGTTAATGTTTGTCAGACATTTTTTGCACGCTTTCTCCTGGACTAAAAAAGATGATTTTTGAAAATGACTGCCGTTAAAGAAAAGAAATAAAAATAAACTCTTCTACACTAATTTAAAATCAAGCAACTGTAACAGCGATCTTAGAAGAAAACAAAATTTAATAAAGAAGGCTATAGAATTTAAGTTATTTGTGCAACAATTAGTCCAGGAGATAGCGTGCAAAAAAGTGTCTGACTAACATCAAGCTAGAATTTTGTATACAAATCAATCTTTTAGCGCCTTTTAAGAATATGTGGTCGGCTAAGTTCGTCTGCGGGACATAGCTTGGCAATAGGCGTTTGAAAAAAACAAACCCAGGTGGAGAGCGGCCATGTCTCACCAATTTTGGTGGACAATATGATTTTCATGATCCTGAGTACAGAATTAGTTAGTAGACCGAAAATCAAGTTGATGTTAGTTTGTCCCTTGACAGGTGACCACGTTGATTTTTAGTAATATTTGAATAACTAACCTATCAAGTGTGAAAATAACATTGACTTGATTTTTGGTCTACTAACTTATTCTGTACTCAGGATAATGAAAATCACATTTTCCACCATAATTGGTGAGACATGGCCGCTCTTCACCGGTTTGCTTTTTTCAAACGTCTATTGCCAAGCTATGTCCCGCAGACGAACTTAGCCGACCACATATTCTTAAAAGGCGCTAAAAGATTGACTAGCTTGATGTTAGTCAGACACTTTTTTGCACGCTATCTCCTGGACTAAATAGTTAGTTACTGCGTGTGTTAATAGTTAGTTAGTGCGCAAAGTGGTACTCGAGAGAATATTTACTGCTCTAGAGAAATATTTTCTGCTGTACTCGAGAGAAATATTTACGCACGAGTCGCAGGCGAGAGCGGAAAGATTTCTCGAGTGCTGCAAAGACACTTTGTGCTCGAGTTGCACATTAAATTTTTACTAGTTAGTTTTTAATCTGTAAAAAAAGTATAAAATAATAAAGTGTTCATCAACATGTAACAGGTTTTACAATATCAACTAAACCAGCTGTTCTGTTTATAGCCAGTGTTGCCTTTTTTTGCCTGATTCAGCAAACCTGACCAATCGCCGTTAATAACTAATAATCATTAGTTGTCATTGTTATTGTTATTATAATTTGGATTATTTAATCTTTGTTTAGATATAAGTTCTTTATGTTCGTATGTTGGAACACTGGAGTGCGGTAAAGTAAAACGAGAGCGGAAAAGTAAAACGAGTGCGGTAAAGTAGTAAGTGAAGGAATCTGCTGTTTTGCGTACTATTTTGAGTGCGATAACAACCACTGTATCGGTCAACTGTAGGAATAATATATTAACTTCTTGTATCAATCTTTACTGAGACAGAGAATAAAAATAAATAAGAAATTATTAATAGAATAAAGAATAAAACCATAATTCAAATTTGTCAGAGGAGTGCCTATAATCATGTTAAAATTTTGAAAAAGGGAAAAAGCTCCTTCAATAATAACATGTCAATAATAAAACTTAAAGAGTTGTAGAGTTACAAATAAAGCAGCAAGCAATTGTGTGATCGTAAAAGAACAACATTAGAAAGAAAAATAAAGTTGATACAAGAAATATTAGATAAAATTATGTAAAAATAATAGAACAAAGAATAGCTGATGAAGGAAACTAAAGTGAACGAATCCTTAAATGAATAATGTAAAAGAACAAACAAATCAAATGAAATATATATATATATATATATATATATATATATATATATATATATATATATATATATATATATATATATATATATATATATATATATATATATATATTCTATTGACGTGAAATAGAAAAGAAATCAGATTCGAGAAAATGGAAAAAATATAAATGTGGGAAAGAAGCATTTTAGTTGGGTCTAAGTGAAAAACAAGGAGAAAAAAAGTTTAAAACGAAAAAAATATACCGAGTTTATAAAAACATTTACTTCTTTAGAGTTGTGTTTTTATACTATGAATAAGAGATTTTGATGTAGGACTTTAGGGTCCAATGCTCATCGGATTGAAAGCTATCTTGTTTGAAGGGCTTGGGTCGAAACGTGATGGCGCACTTCCCGAATATTAAATACATTGAGGGACTTAGGGCTAGGGTTTGTTCTTCAGACTTGATACTAGACGTTTAGAATCACAAATTTTTTAAAAAAATAAAATACACCTAGAAACTTATTTATTTGCTATGATTTTATATGAGATATTTTTCAATGGTTAATTAAAATTAAATTTTGGCCAGATCCAAGGGGGGGGGGGATCCCCCCCCCCAAATACAACAAAATTACTAAAAAATATCAATTGAATAAAATAAGGTTGTATATCTCTTATGTTTTATTATTTTTCATACCTATTTAAAACAAATAAAATAATAATTTTGTTAATAAATTATTGATGTTTATGGAGCAATAGTCAAGTTGATATTAACATTCATAACTCCCACTTTATGTGTTTATGTGGGATCCAAACATTAAACTATTTTTGTTTGTTCATATGCTCGCAGTTGAGTGTGTATACAGTAGTTTTAGTTCCTGTATATAGTGAAGGTATTTCATAATGAATCAGAAATTGAATAATTAATAGCATAGTATAGCGTTACAGGTAAAAAATATTTTTTTTTAGTCTAAAAACCGATTTAGTTAATAAATGTTTCAAAATTTCTGCAGAAACAATTTTAAACAAACTTTAAGTAGATAGCTTTTTTTTCTTTTTTTTTTTTTTTTTAGCTAATAACGCCTAAAATTCACCATTTTGAACCTAATTTTCTAAAAAGTTTCGAGGGTGGCCCCCCAGACCCCCTGCGGGCTGGGGGGTGAACCCCCAGGATTCCCTCCTCCAAATTCTACTGCTGGGTCCACCCCTGACTTCTACCTCTACTTGACTTTCATCCTTCTTTAAAATAATGACTGTTAAAGTTAAGACAAGATCGTGGGGTACAATCGTATGGTTCTTGGTGCATCTAAACTCGAAAATTAAAATGCATCTGCTAATTTTCAAACGAGAATACTAGATCGAACTAATAGATCGAAACTAAACCGTATCATTATCTACGGTGAAAGCGAAAACAACCGTTTTGTGTAATATATTTGTCTTATACTACTTCGACCTTTTAAATATGGGGGTGGGGCACTTCCCCACCAAGTCGAGCACAGCCTCACCATCCTTTTCTGGAACAAACTCTGATTCATTGCCCTTCTCAAGGCTAATAAAAAACTGCTAATAAAATTCAATATAATATTTAAATATGTATTTATAACTAGCACTACTAGCCTACCTAGTACAGGACATCAAAACTAAATTATTATTTTACTCTCTTTAATAAAATTTTAAATTGGAATAAGTGTGATTGAGCTTTATTGTGTATTGAGCTCGAAGATTGTAAAATGCACTTTTCGTTCCTCCGCACACGTACACCAAATTATGGTTTAGTTAAATTTGAACACCCACCGCGTTTTATAACTTTGCGTTTTCTCTGCGTTTCAAACCTCTTCTTCTAAACCTAAACAGTAATTCACTATTAAAATTTATTCCCTTAAATTTCCTTCAATTATCTTTCTTTATGTTACTATTATATCCTATATATATATATATATATATATATATATATATATATACTTACCTATAGAAAATCAAAGTGCATTGGATTTTCTTATTACTACCATCAAGGAATCATCCGAAAGAGGAAAGTTAAGATTAAACAAGAGTCGAAATAAAATGAGCAAAGAAGTTTGGTTCGACACTGAATGCTACAAATTAAGGCGGAAATCATTTAAACTTTTACAGATTTGCAGAAATAGTAACTCCAAAACAATCAGAAAACTATACTCCCAGGCCAATAAGCATTACAAAAATATAAGCAAACAAAAGTTTAAATCTTACTATGAAAGTTTAATAGTTAATTTAAGGGATACTAAAGATACGAAACAATTTTGGACCATTATAAACTCTTTTAGAAAGTGTAAATCTCTTATTTATCCGATTAGCCCACTAGACGACATCAGGGAATATTTCAGAGCCTTATTAAATCCGGAAGTAGAGTGTGTACCCATTCAATTCGCAGAACCATTCATAGAAAACCCAGTTCTTGATAATTTAATTGATATGGAAGAGCTAAACAATGTCCTATCTAAGTGTAAATTAAAAAAAGCCCCCGGAATCGACCGTATACCCTACGAATTTTATAAAAATGCGCCACAATTATTTAAACTTAAATTACTTGAGCTTTACAACAGGATTTTTTCTGCTGGCGACATTCCCGCAAGCTTCACTAAATCAGTAATTTTTCCTTTATTTAAAAAAGGCAACCCAGACTGCTTACAGAATTATCGCGGACTTTCTTTTATAGAGATACAATTGCTAAGCTGTATGTCGGGATTCTGTATAATCGACTGAACAAGTGGGTAGAGGAGAATAATGTATTACACGAATTTCAAGCTGGGTTTCGCTGTGGATATTCTACTCTTGACCATTTATTCACACTTACTAATATAATTCAATTAAAATGGCACAAAAATAAAGCCGATAAAAAAGTTTACGCATTCTTCGTTGACTTTAAAGCTGCTTTTGACTGCGTCGACAGGAGAGCGCTGTTTTATAAATTATCTGTTCTCAACGTTTCTACGCGAATGCTAAGCAACATAAAGGGATTGTTTAAGGATACTACTGCAGCCGTGTGGACTAAGGGCGGATTATCCCAAGATTTTAATATAAAAACAGGAGTGAAGCAAGGTTGCCTAATTAGCCCCTTGTTGTTTAGTTTATTCCTAAACGACCTTTACGATGAGATTGACGGCGGGTTGAGCGTACATGGTTTGAAAATTAAAATGTTGGCTTATGCCGATGATGTCGTACTGCTGAGTGACAACATTATAACACTTAGACGGATGATTCGGAACTTAGACGATTATTGTCAAAAGTGGAACTTGTCGGTAAATCTGACTAAGTCTAAAATAATGGTTTTTAAACCAAATGGCGGTCGAACGGCAAAAAATGAAAAATGGTTTTTCAGAGGCCAACCAATCCAACTCGTAAGTGAGTATAAATACTTAGGTGTCGTTTTAACTTCTACTCTTAATTTTAACAAACATTTAAATGAAAAATTGAATGCCGGAAAACTCGCACTTTATAATACGGGCAATGTTTTATGGTCCTCCAGCGATTTCACATTTAAAACGAGACTATGTTTGTTTCACTCCATCTCTAGATCGGTTATGTGTTACGGTGCACAAGTGTGGGGATGGAACCAATTTGAAGAAGCTGAGAAGCTGCAGAGGTTTTTCCTAAAAAGAGTTTTCGGTTTGCCTCTTCACACTGCTAGCTACTTCCTCCAGTTAGAGTGCCGAGTAAATAGTATGTACATCTACACGTATTCCCTGCATTTGAAATATATAATGAAAGTTCTGTCCGAGATGAGTTGTACAAGGTTGCCAAATATGATTGCCAAACTTGTAATAGGTGATAAGATCCTATGGTATAAACAGTGGTGTGATCTAGTCGATAAATTTGACATTGCGCTCGACTCAAGTATAAGCGTCGAAGACCAGTGGTCTCTGTACTCCCCTCGATTATTGGCCGCTATGACAATATTGGACAATAATCAGTGTTTGGAAAGAGCTCTTGGTAGTGATAGCCATCCCTTATACCGGCATTTAATTTTTAATCAGAGAAACCATTACTTGCTAACACATTCGTTTGTAATGTGTAAACAGATTATAAAACTGCGCGCCGATATGGTTGGCTTGAGTCATAACCCGTGGTCAGCGCAAGACTTGCCGCAATGTCCTCTGTGTCAAGTGCAAACTAGTGAGGATCTCTATCACTTTCTAACCGAATGCTCCGCTTTGTCACAAATTAGACTGATTCACCTTAAAAAAATCCAATTAACTTCGGTAGAAATCCTCCAATTGTTAAATGGTAAAGACTGGACGGCTCTTTATAATTACTTCTCAGCTGCCTATTTATACAGAAAAAACAATTTGTTTAATTTAGCTTCGCCTTAAATAAATATCTTGTCTGAATCACGTCATTATTATTATAATCAGAAGTATATTCATACGCGCATGTGCATGACTTAAGTTATTTGTAAATACAATTTATTTATGTGTTTAATTTAGCGTCATTTTTGTTAACTCTTTATCAAATGTTATTTGTTATTATAAGTAATTTAATTCTCTAATAGTTATCATGGCATGTTATTCTGTTTGAAACTGATTTTTATTTATTTATTTATTTTTTTGTTCTTATTATTTACATTTATATCTATCTGATGAAATCTAATGAAGATATTCTGTGAAAAATTGAATGGTTTTAATTGTTTCTCTTTAGTTTTAAAATTAGTACTTATGAATTAGTATATATGTATGTGTGTGTATATGTGTGTATATATGTATGTATGTGTATGTATGTATATGTATGTATATATGTATATATATGTGTATGTATGTATGTATGTATGTATATATATATATATATATATATATATATATATATTATTTATCTATTTTCATTTAATTACCTTTCTATTATTATTATATATATGTATGCATGTGTATGTGTATGAGAGTGTGAATATTTGAGTATGGTTGTATAATATGCGTTTGCATATATGTGTTGATGTATGTTTATTAATATATTTTTATTTAATTAATTAATTCAATAATTTAGTTGTTTTTGTTAAATGTATTCTAATTAATTCGTTTAAGCTAGTTAATATGCTTCGTTTAGTAAAGATAGTTTATTTTATATTATAAAATGATTATGTACGGAATTTAATTCAAATTCTTACTGAATAGATACTTTTTATTGGCCGGAATCTCGCCTGACGGTCCAGTGACCAAGGCTGTCGTTTTGTGAACCACAATATTGTATATGGAATTTATTTTTGTAATAAATAAACGATTATTATTATTATTATATATATATATCTTATTCTTGTCTCTTCTGTTTAATCTATCTTTTTTTATATTATTATGTACTATAAAATATGTTTATACTATATGTTTAAAAAGAAGTGAAATCCCAACAAAAACATTCATGTAAAAAAAAGCTACGACTCGCGGAAAAAGTTGTGAGATCTTAGGTTTCCTCCAGTCCGTGTAAATAGTACAAGTAAATGATTTTTCCTTCAGAAGGGAGAAAACATTAACTTTCCACCCTAGTTTATAGGGAGGAATGGATCCCATTACAGCCTAGTTGTGAAAATCGTGGTAGAAAGTAAAAATCGTGGTGGAAAGTAAAAATCGTGGCGGAAAGTAACAGTAGAGCCTATTATTCTTTAAAAAATCTAAAATTGCAAAAAATTTAGAACTCAATACAAACTAGTTAGTTCTACGTTCTACCAAGATTTTGAGAAACTCGTGAATGAAACTAACAAAGCAATATCAACCAGAATATTGTACAAAATACTAAATAATACATAAAAAGGCCTCTGCAGTCGAGTTAGAAAGAAAATCTAGAATAAAGCGACGAAAGGTGGGAAATGAAATAAATCATGTTTATGAACTAGTCTAGAGTCTAGAGAAGTATGGGGTTAAGGGTTAGGACGGTTTCTAACTAGACCGTGGCCTTTATCATCTATCTTGTAGCGCCAGAAACCAGCTACGAATCTTACTACTTTAGCAAGTGGGGAACAAAACTGTTTCATTTCATAACCAAATTTCTACGAGGTCGAGTAACAAAAACTAAATATTATGGTGAAGCTACAAATCAGTTCACAGTGTATTAGAATGTTTCTTTGAAACAAGCTGAACAAGTTTATATGAACTAAAAACATTCGGTGCTTTAGATGACACAAGGTCCATTCAACAAGAATATAATTATGAAACCAGGAGAAGAAATTCCATCATTACTCGCTTTAGCAAAAGTTAAATAAATAAGGTTTTGTTTACCTTGTACTCTCGCTACTGGTAAATAGCCATAGCCAGGTTATGTGCTTGGCTGCAGAATGATCGTAAAATGTCGAAGGTAGATCAGTATTCTTGTCGATCCACTATTTCGGAGGTTTTTAGCACATAATTACATGTTATATGCAATATTGAGGTATGTTTTTACAATGACTTTGTGGACATCAAGTAGGGATCTGTCCATTAGCAGTGCTCAGATACTGGCTTGCATTATTACATAATATATTATTAATTTTGGCGTACTCCATGATTTACGTGGCCGCTGCCTCTTTATACTGAGGAAGATTAAAGGTAATGATAGTTGTGGATTAATGGATTGTGATGTGGATATGGAGCCATGGAAAAATTGTGATGTTGGGATATGGAGCCATGGAAGAATTGTGATGTTGGGATACGGAGTCATGGAAGAATTGTGATGTTGGGATATGGAGCCATGGAATAAATTGTGATGATGGGATATGGAGCCATGGAAGAATTGTGATGTTGGGATATGGAGTCATGGAAGAATTGTAATGTTGGGATATGGAGTCATGAAAGAATTGTAATGTTGGGATATGAAGTCATGAAAGGAGTGCCCCATATTTAAAACTAAAATTATTTTCTCGATTTCATTACGAGGTATGATTCTTCTGAACATGTAAGCCAACCTTTATCAATATCAGTACTGTAGTTTAGCCACGCGTTTGCACAGACGACAGACTGCAGACAGGCATTTTTTAACATTACTTTTTGGTATTCAGGGGGACTTCAAAACGTGTAAATCCATCAAAATCGACTTTTCGGTCTATTATAATAATTTATACTACACGTAGGAGAAAGAAAATATCTGAAACAGTTTCATCTTAATTTGTCCTATAACAAAGAGAACATTCCTAATATGCTTGGTTTATTTTATTAATATTTTAAAATAACTAATTAGGTTATGTTGTTTGCAATGCATTCTAATAGGTGTATGGTCTATTTTGTATTATATTATCCAAGCATTGTTATAATAATCTATGTATTATTTAAATTTTAGAAAAGAGTTAAATTAGATTTCATAAGGATTAAGCAATAAGTTAATTGATATCTTTCTGTAGAAATAAATTAACTAGCAAAATTTCAGTTGAATTTTTGGAGGTTATTTAATTTTTAATCGGTTAAATTTCGGTTGAATTTTTGATGAATAAAATTTAACTAAATCATGTAAGTGTGGAGAATATTGAACAAATTATATACAAGAAAAGAGCTTCATCTCCACGTTTTATATTAATTTGCGGAGTCCAAACGTTTTACATTGTTACATAATAATGATTTATTGCTTGAGTTTTCACCTTTTTTTATTCTTTAGTTTTCTCAAAATAACCCGCACAACCTTAGACCAAGCATTTTAATATTAATAAAAATGTAAAATGCAAAGAACGTTTTTCCTTTACAACAATTCATAGTACCTCTGTTTTCCCTGTGATTTATATCAGTCGTTTAATTTCGCCCCTGCTTCTAATTCTGTTTTTTTGTAAAAGAAAAAGTCAAGACTTTACATTACCGAATGACAAATTGAAACCATTAGTTTTAGAGCTTTTGATCAATAGGTTTTAATAATGAAACTATATATATTACTCTTTTCTCTTTTCGACTTGCCCTATGCTTACTCTTGCCAGGTTTATATAAATGAGAATGTAAGGTCTAAGGGTTTTGATATTGTCCAGGAATCAGGGATGATTAACTGAGTAGGAGCAAGGAGTAGCTTGGAATCCAAGAAAAGGTTTCTCAAGGGCCAAAGAAAGGGGAAGGAATTTTCAGCCGCCTTAGAAGTAATAAATCTAGTTGAGTTGTTTCCCGCACTAGCGCTAGCGTTGCTTACAACTAGACTAAGTGAATTGGTCTGGACATGTTGTGAAGGTCTTACCCTTTTTATATATATATATATCTTCTCTCTCCAATAACCCTGTCTCACTCACCGAGTCTCGGTTAAGGCTACACTCTCAGACCGTACTTTAAAAGCCTTTATACAACAACTTGACAGATTCTTAAAGGAGAAGTAGAGAAAAATAAAGACTCGCAGAAATCCAGAAACAGTTTTATTGGATAAAGGTGTCTGAACCATTTTCTGTTATTTTCTAACTTGTTTTTCTGCGGGGCTTTCTTCGTTTACCGAGGAAAGAGTTCAAAAATGTCAAAGAAAATTTAAGACCCTGTTAAAAATTCAAGAGCGAGAAATAGTTGAAACTTATTTTAAGGAAACAGTGGATAATTCTAGTACAGTTAGGTTTTTCGATTTGACCTTGGAATTGTATCAAGGATGAACTTTAAAACACAAAGCTGTATGCACGGGAAGAAAACTCTGTCCTTTCTTCGAACCTAAGCAACTTAGATGGTAGTAACCCTTCTGCATTTGTTAATTGCTTTTGGAATTTGTAAACGCGGTTTCAATTGCCCGATTTGTTATATCTTATCTATGAATTTTATCTACCATGAATAAAAATAAAAATACGTGTGGTATCGTGGGACACCCCCGTAGGAACGAAGTTCCTCAGTTATGCAAAATTAAAAGAAAAACTTTTTTTTATCTTTGACAAGAGCGTCTTACAATAAATAGTGTATTGTAAATTGAGGAAAAAGTTAATTTTGATTTAGTTTATAGTTAAAGCAGATGGTGGTAGAGAAAAAAAGAACTTTCCTATTAGACTCCGTCGGCGAATTACTCCTATTAAAATATTATAATATAAAATATAAATCACCAACACTAAAAAACTTCTGCTTGTATCAGGTTGAAATTTTACATGCCTGTTTCAATTGCACTTAAGGCGATGTGTAAGAAGTTTTATTAGGATCGTTACGTTAGAACGTAAGATATCGTTAAAACGTTGTTTTCATTATTTTAAACGTTTAGGTCCGCTTTAATAAATTTAGCGATCTTTATCACTTCATAGCAGTGTCTGTTTTTGTTTTACTAAAAAAATGTATTTAAAAAAAGTTGTTTGTCTACTTAAATAGATGGAGGTAGAATTGTTTCCCGTCCTAAAATTCCAATTTTATATTTGAAGCTTACGTTTACGCGAGCGTTGCGCGTGAACGCTTGGGCGGATAACGTTGTCCAAAAAACTCAGCCTAAGTATTGGTAAAATGAAAATGTGTACGAAATTTAAACTAACTCGGTCATCTTTTACTCAAGTTATCGTCATCGGTAGATTTCGTGACGCTTGGTTGCGTGACGGTTATTTTGCGACTGTGATTTTGGTCGTTTTTTTCGGATTCACTCCCGGGCGTCCTTTCATGAAACCAAGGTAAAAACACCGAAATATCTGGTGAGTTCGAATCATCAAAGAGGTGTAGCATGTTTCACAATGATGATCACATCAAGTAGAAAGAGTAAAGTGGCTTGATATCCCATTCTATATGTTGATCGGGATGTAAAAAAAACCAAAAGAGGTGTCAAGGCGTTTCAGCTCCTAGTCTCGTAGTAAGTAGTATGTAATTGGGGGTTTTGGGTATTGCCTTTGATTATTTATCCCTATAGTGTTTAGTCTAACCACCTCCCGTGTACTTAACTCTGACCACCTCCGATATTTATTTTCCAAATACTTTCTTTCTATATCCCCTTCGAACATAAGAAATTAAAAATGTATACTAAATTATTTTTTATTCCTACGGTTCTCAATAAGTGACGTGTTTTTATCGACTTGTAAAAAAAATGTCCAATCAGTTAGAAAAATAATAACTATGCATGAAATGCCAGATAATATAATAAGGCAGATGAGATATTAATTGGGTCATAAATAAATCAACTTAGTCTTTGCTGTTGAGTCTTTTTACCTTTTTTTTATTTTTAAATATATTACGTACATAAAATACTTTTTTTTTAATAATTTCAAATTTATCTCCTCGTAAGTTTTTTTTGGCTACTGTTTGTTTATTAATGTCATACCGCCTGGAGGCCATTCTCGTGAACAACAGGACTCATTAAAAAGAAAAAAAAGGAAGTTAAATCTCCTCGCAGCTTTTTAGGAGAACAGAAAAAGTAATTTAAACAGGAGAAGGGGAACTTAGTGATTATCTTTTGTTAAGGGATGGGGTTTAGGTTTTTGGGCGATAGAAACTCCAGTGCAGCGTTTATTTCCCAAGAGAGACACTCGTGCTTTATCCAAAAGTGTAACAAAAAATATTATCAAAAGAAAGGATTAAAAAGTATATGAAAAGCAAGAAGCAAATGTTTTTGTTCTAATAAAAACCGATGTTATAACGCTTATAACAAAAATGTCCTCGGATGGAATAAAAGCTTTAGAAAGAGAAATAATACTGCTCTTATACTACCCCCCCCCCCCCCTTTGTGGATTCATAAATAGGACGTTAATTAAATCCTATGACGAACAATTTGTCTTGACAAATCGGCTAGCAAAACTCTAAATCAATTTACAGGGTCATTCATGGTAGAGTTTCAAGTATTAAACATCATATTTGTCGTGTAAAAAAAGGGAGTAAAAAAGGTCATATTGTGCTATCATTGGCTAAGCTGAAACTCTCTCGTAAAGAAGTTGGGAAGCTTCGTATTTATAATGTAGTTCAATAAACCAGCTTTGACCTACGATCTGAAAATGTGGGGCAGCAACAAGCCTTCTAATTCCTGCAGTCAAAAATCCTTAGAAAAATAACCATTGCTCCATTCTATAAATATTTCTAACCTTACTCTCCATGACGATTTGAATGTGTCTTTTGTCCAAACTCAAACCGTATCCCGAAATAGAAAATTGAATGAATCCATATTCTAACATCCTAATCCTCTTGTACGAATCCTGTTCTCTCAGTTTATCCCAAGCAACCAACCAGGCGTTTAGGAGGTGGCCTAGAGATCTCTTATCTTAAAATATATCTTTGTACCTTATATTATATTATAATTATACTTTATTTTACTTTATTTTTTATAATTATATTATATTTACCTTATAATAATCATAACATTATCAATTTCAATAATCTATTTCTAAAATTTTTTAATAATTAATATTAATACACATTATCATTTTATCATTATTCGTTATTATTATTACTTGTCATCAGTTACTATTAATACTTTATCATTATTATTTTACTTATTTACTGCCAAGGAAGTGTAGTTACTTGACTACTTCTTCATCTCTTTCCCGCCATATACCCTATGTAGTATCTAAGATCTATCTTCCAAATCCTAAATGTAAACAAAAATATTTTTTTACCTAAAAAGGATCCACCTACAATATATATATATTATACACTATGTAATATCGTTATCACTTATTGTGAATGAATGAATAAATGAATGTTTATTTGCTCATAAGTACAAGACTCTTAGCAAAGGAGTCCGGCCTAACAATAATATAAATGTTTAACCAATATATGATTATATAATTAATACATGAAGAATATGGAATAAAAAAATACCTATATCAATAATATGCGCACACACATACATACATTCCATCATGCATACATATACAATATACATATATGTGTATGTAAAAAGAAACAAAAATAAATGTTAAGTATAAACAACTGTACAATAATAATAATAAAGATAAATTCAGACGTAATTATTATTTTATAAACAGATAATAATCTTTGCTTAAAATTAAAAAACCTTGAATCTTAACTAATAATAATAACAATGAAATAAAAGTAGTAGAAATAAAAATGTATCATTTACACACATAATTTGTTTACACATATTTTTCATATTGGCAATAGTTGATTAAAGTGTATAAAATTTATTGAAGTTATTTAAGTTGCTGATCTGAGTTTTAGTGTACTATCTACATAAAAGAGTATGTTATTTAACTTATCAATGTTTTCTATCGTTAACAATCTTTCTAGACAATAGCTCTTGTTTGGAAAATATATATGGATATAGCGTGCTCGAATTTGATCGGATAGTATACAGGAAAAGAAGAAATGGTATTTATTGTCATATTCACATTTTAGGCAAAAGAACAAATTTGTCCACTATCAATAACGTATTTATTCCTTTTGTGGTAGAGGATAGTTTTCTTATGGCATGCTACTCTTACTTGGCTTACTAATCTTAATTTTAGTAAGCTAAAAGAATATTTTAAATAGCTCTCTCCCGGACCTAATGTGCTCACATGTCTATATACAAGGGAATATTTGGAATGAATCACTCCATCTATGCTTAGGCATAGGCAGTGGTTTGTATACTTTTCCACGAGATTGTCAAATTCCTTGCTTATAACCGAGGGGTCCTGAGCTTTCCAAAGTGATAAGTAGGTCAGAGACTTGGGTAGCCCAATTTGATTCTGTCTTTAAGTCTCTATTATGCAGATCAAATAGTTTTTCGTAGCAAAGCCTTGGGATCCTATGCTGTTCCATCGATAGAAATTTCATCCACCATCTTAGCACAGCCTTGAACACACAGACTTTAAGTGGTACACACCCTGTCTCTAAAAAAACAATAGAATTAGGTGTATTTACAGGCCAAAAATGTAACCATTTATAAAAATTGGTTGTAACTTTGTCGATAATTTCCAAGTACCTCAAAGCCCATAGTTCAGAAGCGTACAGTGTTGTTGAAGCTGCTAGAGACTCGAATAGTTTTATCTTGGAATCCCAGTCTTTTGATTTCCCCTTCGATAAGATATGTTGTATTGCTCCTAATGCTTTAAGTCCTTTGCTTACGAAAAATCTCGAAGCTGTTAAAAATTTTCCGGACGAGCTGAAAGGTACTCCTAAATAAGTATATTCGGATGAATATTCTATTTGTTTAAGGTAGTGTAGCGAGTTTAACTTGCAAAGCCCTGGCTTTTTTAAAGACGACTACTTTACTTTTAGCTACGTTCACCTTTAATCCATTTAGAGAGCAATAGTTGGACATCTAATATTTTCTGGGCTTCCTTCCTGGTCTCTGTTACTAAAAAAATGTCTTCTGCAAACAACAAAGATAACAAATCTGTTGAGCCGTTTAATCTTATACCACTTATTCCTCTCGATCTCAAAAATGGTAGAATATCATTAATAAACAGGCAAAACAAAATTGGGAAAAGAGATTCACCTTGTAAAAGACCTTTAGTAATACTAATACTTTGTTTAAATACACTACCTTCCAGTTTCACAAATAGTGAAGCTGAATCGTATAAGTATTTTTAAAGTCGTATTAATTTTCCACTAACACCGATACCGTACAACTTTTGCCAAAGAATCGAGTGATCAACTGAATTGAAGGCTTTGAGAAAATCAATGAAGATGACAAATAGCTTTTTCTTTTTTACATATACCTGGTTATTAATAATGGCGTACAAAACAAATAGATTATCCATACAGGATCTGCCGCTGCGAAACCCCACCTGTTCCTCTGCTATTTTATTTTGTGCTTCGGCCCACTGTACTAGCCTCTTTAATAGGATAGATGTAAAAAGTTTTAGACAAGTATCAGCTAAGGCTATGGGTCTGTAATTGTTCGGGTCCTATTTATCTCCTTTTTTATGCAACATTGTGACAATAACTTTTGACCAATCGTGGGGAAACACCTCGGTGTTCAGGATTACATTGAAGAAATTAAGTAAGTAGTGATCCCATGAGGGTGGCAGATATTTTAGTACCTTCATTGGGCACTCCATCAAAACCTGCCAATTTTCCAATGTTTAACTTCCCTAGACAATCACTAAGTTCTTCGAAAGAAATGTCAACATCAAGATCAGGATCTGACACGCTAAAATACGTTACTTCTTTTGTTAATTTTACTGGATACAAGGAAGAAATATAATTATGCCACAACTCAGGGGATATAGCGCATTCGGTGGGTTTGCGGAATCTTAACTGGTTAACTATTTTCCAAAATGATGAACTATTTTTTAGTTCGATAGCTGTTCCACAATTGCCTTTTCATGCTCTCTTTTTGTGAAATTTAGGTGTCGTCGATATATTTTCCTTAATTCTACATAATTTTTTTGAAATTTAGGTGTCGTCGATATATTTTCCTTAATTCTACATAATTTTTTAGGAATGGTTCAGAAAACGACGAGGATTTACAAAGCTTTAAAGCCGCCTCTGCAGAGTCTTTGAGTTACAAGACACGTTAAACCATGGAGCTCCTTTCTTATTCGTTATCACTTATTACAATTTAAATTTGTAGTTGTGATATCCAATATAATTTAAAAAAAGAAAAAGACGTTGGGCATCATTAAAAATTCCCCTTTCTAGGTCCTCATATAAGAGTATTGAGAAGAAACAAAAATTCTATTTTGAGATTTTGATAGATTTACACGATTTAAGTTAGAGCGAGTCCAAAAATGGGTTTAAGGAATGCCTAGATATGTAGACTGCCACCTTTGCTAACGCAATAACTACAAGGTCAATAGTGATGAAAAAAATGCATATAGGTTCAGAATAATCCTTCCCCTTCCTTCGCAAAGAAAGATCCTTCGCGAAATTTAAAATTAAATTTTAGCTTTAAATTTGGAGACACTACCCCCCAAAAACACTAAAAACAGTTTCAACGATTATGTTTTAAAAATTCTCATAGTCCATTTAAATTCGAATATAACCATATTAGTCCTTTTCCCGGGAAAATTCTAGTTCCTGATAAAATAGCTATAATGGAGGAAAGTGAAGACAAGGTTCGATATACCGCCGGGTATAAGTTATTTGTATGGTAAATATTGATAACATTTTCCATAATAGTTAAATGAAACTACGAAAACTTTAAATTATGCTCTTATAAAGGTATAAGAAAGTTTTGTTACACTTAATACCGGACAGATGTTTTTATGAGATACCTATCAATAATTGGTGTGGCACATGGCTTCCTCACATCCTATCACGCACTTCATTGATTTTATGCTTTTACAAGCCATTATTGTCTAATTTGTTTGTTTCCCCCGTTTTTACTTCCGAGCTTATCGAAGGTAACGGAAGTTATTTTTTTAATCTGCCAAAATTATTTTAACTTTTTATATGAATTAAAGTATCAATTTTGCAAAAGTTAAAGAGCGCAGACGGTTCAAATAAATCTGGGGCTATCTGCGGGTTACTTTCGATAAACTATAAAAGTTCCATACTAATCAGATAAGTACTTATGAAGCTGTAGGTGTAAATAAATGTATGTTTGTGTGGATGTAGAAGGGAAACAAATGACCGCAGAAGGTTGGAACGTAAATGGGACCAACAATGGGTTAATCATGATTACCATCCAAATTTCATTAAAATAGTTGTTAAGATATGATGGTTCGCAAAAATGGAGCGACAGACAGACCGACAGACAGATACGGAACCAAAATTGTTCCCTGATGTCTGAAACTTGTCTTGGAATTTTTCTTAAATCAGAGACCTAAAAATTTTTCGTTCTTCAAAACGAACACGTAGCTTCCGTTACCTTCGGTAAGCTCGGAAGCAATAATACAAAAAAGGTCGAGGTTGACTCTACGACATGTTATGAAAGGAATGAATGGAAGTGTAGATGAAAATCTGTCCAACAGTCTCTCATTGAAAATATTCAGCGCCGTTTTATTCGTTATTGTTACTTTCGCTATGTCTATAGAAAAGTTTACTACTCCTATGCATCTTTATGCCGTCGTTTTTCTATCGAACCCCTCTGCCGTCGCCGATCTGCCTTTGAAGTATTATTTCTTGTTAAATGCCTATCTAATAAAGCCTACTGTGATAAAGTGCTATCAGATGTTATTGTGTTACCTCCAGATCGTCGAACAGGCAGATTCCTCTACATCCGTCAACTATCTAACCTTAGTCCTCTTGTCCGTTGTGTATCCTCTGTCAATAATCTTCCCATTTCCTCACTTAATGTTGACACCCTTTCCCGCCTCCGCCATATCCTTTTGTTATTCTCTGAGCGATTGTGGGTTGTTTAACTTATTTTAAACTATTTTAAATTATGTGTGTTATTAGTAATTTCGTAATCGTTACCACTTTTAATTGTCACCATTTTTAATGCTTATAATACCATATCAACTGTCTAATTTGCTTTTTATTTATCTCTTATTTTACTTATATTGAACTGTATCCTTTTTAATTCTTGTTATTCTATGTTTTACGTTAATCTTTTGTTAATATTTTTGCTCATCTATCTATTTATAATGTCGCTATGTGAGAGTGCCTCTCTTGTGGTATATAAAATTACTGTAGAGGACTCTATAAATTATAATAAATAAATAAATAAAATCAAGAAACTAGAAAAAGGTAAGGTATGTCAGGTAGGCGGATTAGCGGAACAAGATTTACTTAGAATACTAACTATAGCTAGGAATACAATAATGAAAAAAAAAAAAAGTGGTAGGTATATGAAAAACATAGAGACTTCTGAAAAACATTCTCACTGTGTTTTATTTGACTGCATCTAGCTATCATACCCTCTTCCTTATTATACTTGAACTGTCACGAACAACCTCCATTATTTAATTCCACTGTTGGACAACGTTATGATACAAGTATAAGATACAGATAAAAGTACAGCAAAAAGCCGGCCATACACGTTGGGGTATACCTTACAGGTAGACCTGTACAGGTAAACCGGAACGTGTGTGCGATTATAACTGTTAAGTTATGTAATATTTTGATAGTAAACACGTGCTGTCAACCTGAACAGGTATACCACACCTGAACAGGTTTACCTGTCAGGTATACCACACTGAACATGTTTACCTGTCAGGTATACCACACCAAAACAGGTTTACCTGACAGGTATACTACAACTGAACAGAATTTACCTGTCAGGTATACCACACCTAAACAGGTTCACCTGCCAGGTATACCACAACGTGTATGGCTTAAGATAATAACGTTTAAACTATTCAAATTCAATACAATTCCATCTTCATTTCAATTACTATATATTCCTCTATTTATTTATAATGAAAAAGTATAAAGTTAGGAGAGGGGGAGAAAAACTTATTTGTTTTTTTTTATCTCCTACCAATTTCCTTTTGTTCTTCCGCCTAAGTTGAGCGACATATATTCAAGGGGAGAATATTTTCAATTTTGTCGTATTTCCAACAGTACGAGTGTGGTAAAAGTTACCGGATGGGTGAATTCGTCTGTGCATATGGAAAAACACCTTGTTCGTTTTCCTTTTTATCTTAAGGTTGTTCCTACCTCAAGTACTGTGTTATCTATTTCTTGTTTTTTCCTCCCTTTTTTCTCTTTTGCTTTAACCGAGTGACTTTCTAGACTTGAGTCCTCTTTTGTAAAACAAATACAAAACCCTCCAGACCCTTCTTCTATCATGTTGTTTTTTCTACCCTCCGTTCTATTTTGCCAAACGGTAAGATGAAGTCAAGGGAGAGGTTGAATGGAGTAGTTTTCTTTTAAAAGGGGAGAAGTTGATGCAAAAGGTAAGGAGCCGTTTTATTCAGACGAGTTCAGCGCCTCCAAGCCCGTTTATCCATGTAAAACCTTATCTCCGTTGTTTATTTTCTTATTTTCTTGGATGCTTCGACTTATTTTATTTCTTATTCATTTTAATTTTATACAAAAATAAACTTCCAAAGACTTCAATTAAAGGATCTGACAGACGGTTAATCAGAATTTCTCTTAAATTATGTTCAAAAACATAATTATCACTAAATATAATTTCATAATTAATACACCTGAAACTGTCTTCCAAAACTAAAAGTTGTACCATCTAATATATAAAGAAAGTTGAAATAATAATATCATCACAATTGATCTCCAACATATTCAAGAGAGTCGATTTTTTGGTAATTAAATAATAAACGAAACAATAAAATAGTAATAGAGTTGTTAAATTTTTTTTATGTCTTTAGGGGTAAATAATTCACTCATTAATTAGTGGTAAAATTATTATTTCCTCCCTTGTATAGGGACATAAAGGGACATCTACAACCTTGTTAGAAATTTAAGTCACTGAGTCAAGAGTGAGTGACTAGATTTTAAACAACTAAGACCTCTAACAAGGTTTGAATATGTCCCAATATAAGGGATGAAATATCACCTATTAAACACTTATTAATCCACTTAAGTACATTTTTTACCCCTAAAGACATTAAAAAATTACGTGTGGTGCTGCGGGACCCCCGTTAGGATCGAAGATCCTTTCGCTTTTCATTAAATATGAATTATAAAATCACACTGTTAAGTATACGATGCTAACTACTTATACATGGTGGAGATAAAAAAGATACAAAATTAAAAGTAACTATTACTTAAAAATTAAATGAAAATATATTTTTTTATCATTGAATCGAGCGTCTTGCAATAAATATGTATTGAATATTGAGAAAATAGTTAATCTTGATGAGTTTATAGTTAAGAGGGTGGTTGTAGTGATTGTATAGGGAACAGTTCTGTTCCCTACCTACCCGGCCGCAGTTAAAAATATTATAAAATACATATATCATTTCACTACACAAAAACTTCTGCTTGTATCAGGTTGAAATTTTACATGCCTGCTTCAATTGTACTTAAGACGATGTGCATGAAGTTTTATTAAAATAGTTACGTTAGAACGCAAGATATCGGTAAAAACGTTGTTTTCTCAATTTTAAACGTTTACGTCCACTTTAATAAATTTAGCGATCTTTTTTATAGAAGTGTCGGTGTTAGTTTTAGTAAAAACTTTTATTTATCCCTTAAACGCTAACCTTATTTTTTCGGCGCTTAACGCTAATCTACGTATTTTTTACGTACACGCAGTACTATAAATCACGAAATGAAGTTACTATTTACCAAAAAATTTTATTTTTATTTATTATTTATATTATTTATTACTTATGTGTTTATGGTGTTCATTTATTAATTTATTACATTTTTATTTAAATGTAACAAGCCCAAACTCTTATGAATTAATCGAATTTTTATAATTATTATTTTATTTTGATTTTGTTATTATTTATTTATTTTTATTACTTATTTATTATTTTTTGTGTTTATTTATTATATTTATTAGTAGAAATTTATACTATTTTAAGACTAACTATAAGTAATATTTACGTGGTGACTTAATGAAAAATAATTGTCAATCCTCACTAACGCATCGGGTGAGACTGAAGTGAGTGACTCGAGACGAAGCACTGCTAGAGAGTGGAGATTGTGTGGTTTAGATTTTCTGTGATTCACATTTAACTAAAACTGTTCGTAAATTTAGCGTTTTAGGGTTAAAAATGTTGTTTGTCTCATTGAATAGACAAAGTTAAAATTTTCTCCCGACCTAAAATTCTAATTTTACATTTGAAGGTTTAAGTTTACGTGAGCGTTGCGCGCGAACGCTTGGGTGGTCCAACGAACATTTCCTGGACAATAGTACAATGAACATGTGTACCAAACTTCAACAAAATCGGTCATCTTTAACTCAAGTTATCATAATCGGTAGATTTCGTAATGGACGGTTTTGTGACGGTCGTTTTTTTCGGATTCACTCCCGGGCTCAAGACGCTGTAATATGCCATAAAGAAATTCGTTCCAAAAAAAAATTAATATACATTATATTTAAAAAAAATGGGACTTAATATATCTATATTATTGTATATAAAATAATTTAGTAGGAATAATATGTTATATTCTTTTCGTTCCCAATACCAATACATCAAAAGTTTGCTATTTATTTGAGACAAAAAATTAAAGGATGTGTTTAAATTTAATCTTCTTTTCCTATCCAATACTTCTCAAGACTTATTATATCGAATAGTGGATAATTTATGAATCTAGTGACAAAAAAAGACGTTATAATAAAAATAAGGATAATAGGGAACTTTTGGTGAAAGGATATTTCAATTGGACATTATAATTTTAATTTAAAAGGCGGCCTTACGTATTTAAAACCAAGTCCCATTTCTTCCCAAAGAAAAAAATTGTAGAGTAAGGAAAAATATCAATCAATTCCTCGGGGGATCATAGTTTATTTTATCGGTAATAACAAAACGTTAAATTAGTTATTTTCTAGAAATTTCCATCACTCTATCATAATGGATTTGCATAAATTATTTCAAAATTATAGGACTAGCCGTTATAGCGTGGTGGGGGGGGGGGGGGGGGGGGCATTTGGGACATTTTGGAGCTAAGCTGTGAAAATCACGGTAGTCATAAAAAATCATATTTATTTTTGTAATCTACTGTTCAGAAGCTATGATTTGATACCTATCTCGAAAATTAAAAAAAATATAAAAACTTGTGTTTGCACATTTTTGGCATTACGCATGCGCATATATGTATAATGTTATGTCTCTATATTTTTTCTATATGTGGGTAAATAATTTACGGCAGTATTTTAAATTTCTCATCTTTGTCCTGAACGGTTCTAGGGATATGGACCAAAGTACGACGTACAGACAGACATAAATCGTCATAAAGGAGGATTCGAGGATGATTAACGAAACCATAAAAAGGTCATAGTGTTGATTGTATAATGTGCTCATCCCTTATTTTTAGATTAAATGGTTGATATGTCATATATAATTATAGATTAAACAGAAAGTATGAGAAAATATCGGATATAGTTGTACAGTTGTGATAATAATTTTAGTGTTGTTAAAGACCCGTAATACCTATATGCATTGCGTTATTGTATACGTGTAAAATGAAGTAATTCATAAAGTATTTTTGTAGCTAAATGAAACAGGAATTATCTTATTTATACTGCTGCGGAATATTGCGGTAGTTAGTTGTCCAAAATAAATATATGAAAAAATAACTGAGTATTCTAGTGCGTGTTATATTGTATTTTTATTTACATATGTCGACGGCTTGGAAGAAGACTGTCACAAAACCCTGTTTTCAAATTTTACAGGAGAAGCAAAAGAAAAAAGTGACTATTTTTGATGTCGAATTTATTGACCTTATGGTTGTTGGATTTGCTTTATATTATAATAACTTCTTCTATATACTTCAGAAAACCTAGCCATACTACTACTTTTTACATATTAAGCTCAGTGCTTAATTTTTAGGCAATTTTTCAATTAAAATCAGTACTTGTGACGATATTCCATAAAAAAGAGTAAGCAAATTGCATATTAGTACATAAGGGTTTATAATAATTTGGTAAAACATTTTACAAATTAACATCATTTATTTACTAAAATTAAAAGTACAAAAATCAAAATCATACACAAACTATATAATTTGTCTAATAAAACGAGATCAGGCACAATTCTACTCAGTCTTTGTCTTTAGTTGGTAAATTCAGTGTTGAAATAAATAGGAATTGTAAGTGACAAGGCTATTGCATTTAGACAAGTAACTTATTTTTAAATGTTCTTTTGTTTCATATAATTCTTCTTAAATAAATAAAGACAAAAATAATAATACTGAAAATCAATTGACTTAGGTTCTTAGTCTATACTAGTGCCCATAAAAATAATATCACTTTTCCATATTTATATATTAATGACATTTAGATTTTCCAAATTACCTTGGACTCTATGGCACACAATCTTTTAAGTTGTTACCCATTAAAAATAAAGATAGAAATAGGAAAATATAAATACTGATTTCTATAATTTATTCAAATTGAATATTGATTGAATAAAATAAAATGAGATCATAAAATGCCATGACAATGAAAAGTAAAAACAGTCAAATTGAAATAAGTTGAGACACAAATAAAGCATTTAAAAAAATAAAAACAGTTTTGAGTCTTTATTAAGGAATCGATAAATAATTATACAATCATTGCTGCAATAAACATTCAAATGCATAAGCAGTATATCATGCATAGGTATTGTACGCTATGCTTATATTTTTCTTACTTATAAAAAAAAATAGATATAGTATAAAACATAATAGCAGGAAGGTATAAAAAGTTAAAAAAAGAAAGAAAAAATATTATGATGATTAAAATTCAAACACAAATAAAACAAGTTATAAATTTTTATGTTTTCATAAAATGAAGGAATATTTTTTTTTACTTATTAATTGAACTAAAGCGTCCTTTTTTACCATTGAGTCCAGTTTTTATTTATAAGCTGATGTTAGTTTAACCATATTTATTTCGGTTGATTTCCATCTTGCTGCTGAACTTTTGTCTTCCAAACAACTTAAATTGATAATAACATCACCTTCACAAGGCCTGGAGTCCAGGTATCCTACGGAACAATCTACTGCCTCCAATTAATAGACTAGATTAGAGGGTACTCAACTCCACCCCAATGCTGATAAGAAAGTTATAATCAAAATAACATACACATGAATGACAATAGTCACTAGTCACCCACGCGACCACTGCAGGGTTAAAACTCCGATTGGTAAATAAATATAGGGAATAACACATAGATAAGAAGTAGTAGGGTTAACGATTTCGTGAAAGACGAAAGGTTACTACTAATCTACGGTTGACAATTCTAAAAAATAATTGTTATAAAATTAAATTTATTAATTTAAATAAAGCTTTATTTTAGTGGAAAACTGTTATAAAATAATAATATTGTTACAAAATGATATAAATATAGATAACATTGTATGCAAGAGGGTCACTTTTTAAAAAAAAAATTGTTTTAAAAAAATAAAAAAATAATTTTTTTGATCAAAACTGTCATAATATCACATATATGACGTTTTGATCAATTCATTTAATAAATATTTTATGGGTTAAATAGTCATAAAAGCATTTGTGTCGTTATTGAACAAAAATGAGATATAAATGTCTTCTCACCTTATTATGAAGACTGCAAGAAACACTTTTGTGACAGTTTATTAAAAAAAACGCGACGTTTCCACTTAGATGCCAAGTTGAACACTGATTTGTTACAGTTTAGACCATAATACTAATACAATCCTCTCTAATGTCAGACTGGCATTTCACTCATTCTGGCGTTCTGTGTTTGTACTAGAAATATGACAATATTCTACATAAAAGTACTACTCCTTAGGAGTGTTTTGGTACAAAAAAAAGGTTTTCTCAAAAAATCGGTTTTGTGACGGTCTTCTTCCAAACCGTCGATGTATTATGAAATAGATAAGCAGTATCTATAAAGGTATTATTAAGTAGAGTAGTTGTTTCCTTGTATTGTTTAAATTAGTTGATTTTTGGTCTAAAGAATAATTAAAACGCTCCCATTTGCGATATTTCGACCCCTCCTTGGGTCATTCTCAAGCTATAAACCAATTTATTAAATATAATAATTACATATATGCATCAACAATTTATTGAATTTAACACATATTAAGACATTAACCATTTATAACCACATTATTTAAACTAATATTAATACAGGGTGTTTCACGATAAATGTTACAAACTTCGGGAGGGGATTCTACACCCCAAAAGCAACAAAAAATTTCCTCTTGACCCCTGTCCGATTCTCAAGTATAAAGGAATTATTTCGGTTTTTCTGTTTTTTCTGTAAAACACGAGTTTTCTTCATAAAAATGGTCATATCTCCTAAACTGTTGGTCCTAAAGCAAATTTGAAACCACCATTGAAAAGCTCATTAAATTTCCAATAAGAATGCAAACCTTAAAAGATTCTAAATACATTTATAATAATTTAAATACAATCGACATTGGAAACAAAATTAAGTTTCTAAAATTCGGAAAATGTTATTTGTGTTTGAAGCAGAAACAGTTCTTCAGCCTTAGCCTAGCAAATTTCACCAAAACTTCCCCTTTTAATAAGCTTTCCAACGATATACTCCACTTCGTGATTCCGTTAAAAATTGGTAGAGAAATTCAAGTTAGAACGCGAAAAAACGTGCGGTAGAGGCACAACGGGGAAGCTAGAGGAGGGTTAAAAACCAGCAATCAACACGCATTTCCCGCGATAACTTTCGAACGGTTTGAACGTGAGATTCTAAATTTGACACCAAAACACGTCCAAATCAGGGTTTAGTGGAAGTGGTGGACATTTAAACATTAAAAAGTTGAAAAAATGAAAAAAATAGTGGTTTTCAAATAATAATGGAATTTGGTGCCCTATCATGATAAAAAAAACAACAATTGCTGTCTTTTTTGTAATGGTAAGTCCTCAAGGAGTCCATGCAGAACACTTTGAAGTAAACGTAAATAGTTTTTTCCTCCTAAAGTCCGCGGAAGTCCCAAAATGGTCTAATTCCTAATTCGACACAAAAACACGCCCGAAAAACCACCAACTTCGTTGGCCAGAGAAATTGGTTTAGTGGAAGTGGTTCAAATTTAAATTCCACCATTAATATCACCGATCCAGAATGAATAAACTTAAATAACGTGACACCAAATTCCATTATTATTTGGAAACCACCATTTTTTCATTTTTTCAACGTTTCAAGTTTAAATTTCCACCACTTCCACTAAACCCTGCTTTGGACGTGTTTTGGTGTCGAATTTGGAATCTCACGTTCAAGCCGTTCGAAAGTTATCGCTGGAAATGCGTGTGGATTGCTGGTTTTTAACCCACATCTAGCTTCCCCGTTGTGCCTCTACCGCACGTTTTTTCGCGTTCTAACTTGAATTTCTCAACCAATTTTTAACGAAATCACGAAGTGGAGTATATCGTTGGAAAGCTTATTAAAAGGGGAAGTTTTGGTAAAATTTGCCAGGCTAAGGCTGAAGAACTGTTTCTGCTTCAAACACAAATGACATTTTCCGAATTTTAGAAACTTAATTTTGTTTCCAATTTCGATTGTATTTAAATTATTATAGTTATTGCTTTATAGTTATTGTTTATAATTATTGCTTTCATGTTGTTTTTGTCGGTTTGCCCATGCTTGCCTGTTTTCTCCAATATATACTCCTGGGCAATCTTGACATGGCACCTCATAAACCACTCCCATCTGGTCACTTATATTTTAGCTTATCCTTTAATTTGGTATAATGTTTGTTTTCCTTCTTGTTTATTGGTTTGAAACCAAAACTTATCTGACAGTCAAATTCCAGGCACAGGTTTGAAATTCCCTCATAAAGGTATTTATTGTGACTTTATTAGTATATTATTTTTTATTTATAATTTTATATCACAAAAGAAAGAATTATTATAATTGTTTCTATATTACGTTAATACAATTATTTTAAAACAATAGTTTATTTTAAAAAGTATACCAGATTCCCGACTTTTGACTTTAGATAATGTAGATTAATGGTGTTGATTTTATCTTTTTCACTAAATAAAAATTATTATCAAGCTGTTTATTAAATATCTTATGCTTAAAATAAGTAAAATAATAAAAAGTAATTCAAGAATAATAGAAAAGGTCACAAACTTAAAAGGAAGAATGTATTTACTCTTAAATATAGTTTTTCCGTGCCTCGCCGGCACAAAGTCAGGATGGCCGAGCGGTCTAAGGCGCCAGACTCAAGGGTAACCTTGCCTGTGTAAACAGGTGGTGGGAATTCTGGTCCTCTCTGAGGGCGTGGGTTCGAATCCCACTCCTGACAATATAATTTTGACTATTATATGAAGCTGCAAATCTCAAATTATACGTCTTATTTTGTCTAAAATGTCCAAATTAGATTATTTATTGGTGTCAAATCCTTGATTTTTTTTAATAGGGCTATTTATCCTTTAGATATTCATGATTTGTCTATATTTTCTTTCATTAAACATAATATTCATCATAAATAACCATGCCAAAATAGGTCAGACTGTTTCCATGACATTTCCAAAGATATCTAAAGGCATTTTAAAAGCCAAAACTGTCATACTAATTTTTTTAAAAATAATTACCTACTACAAATAAATGAAAATTGGGTAAATATAACATGTGATTAAAGATTTTCCATTATGCAAATTACAATCAATAAAAGTGATGTTATGTTTTTTTCAAAACCCAACTTATGAGATTAGATGCGTGAAAAAAAAGAGTATAATTGGAATATTGGGGGATGTGAAAAAATTCTTGGACCATAACCAGTTTAGGCTACGAGGAAAGAGAAGGTAAAATTTAATTATTGTACCAATATAGAGAGGTGAGTAGGTAATAGGGTATGGTTTACGGTAGGCTACGAGGCTTGCATTTATACTGTAAGCTTGGTGAAGCAATCCAATTAACATGGGTTACTATGTTACTACTGGCAACGAGAAGGTAATGCTTCAGACATTGTGAACTTTCAAACAATTTCCTACAAACTCAAACCAGTTACTTTGTGTAATATGGAACCCATTACGAACTGGAAAACCCCAGTTTGCATTTCACCCACATGCATACATTGAATAACACCACCTTATCATCTCGTTTCTAAAACTAAACTTTAAAATTTACACCTCATCCTGCCTAAGTTTAAAATTCTAAATAAGCTTATTGTTCAACATGTATGGACATTATACAACAATTCTCTTATTCCGTCTATTCATTGAGGTTCTGCCTTCTTACTCAACTGCCTCCTTTTTTGGGTTTCGTTGGTAAAACCAAAAAAAAGTCCAGTCATGCACCATGACTTAATGAGCGAATTTTCAAAGAAATCTGCGTTTTATTGGCTTATGATAATATAGGAAAATTTTGGTTTAGAATTTGCTCGGGTGAAAAAAAAAATTGGTACACAGGGGTACGGGGTACAAAAGTCAAAATATTATTTACCTTTCAAGATGCATGTCGTTGGAAAGCTCTTTAAGAGTACAGTAATTGTTGTTATTTACACTTTTATCATATTTTCACATAAAAGGGGGGTAAAATGGAAAAAACACGTTTTTTGACCCTATATGGTCAAAATTTGACCCCTAAATGGACTCCAAAAATTCTGGCCAACGAACTCATCCTTTCTTTTGATATTATTGACATTTTAAAATTTGTTTGAAATTTTTAAGTGCATTCTAAGGGGAGATATCGTCTGGAGTGACACATAATATATACATACATACATAAAAAAAAGTGTTAAATTTTAGGAATCGATTCAGAATGGTCTAAAACGGATTTCCATGGAAAAATTTTTCAAAAATTCGCATTACAAAAATTTTGAAGCCATTGCAATAGCGTAATTGTCTTTGAAAATTCGCTAAAAGAAACCCTTATAGTTTCGTTCATGTGTCTGTCTGTCACTCTTTACGGTTCCAATAACTTTTGAATCAAAAGAGATAAAAACAAGAAACTTTTAAATATTAAAGATTTAGTTTTGACGCACACACAGGAAAAATATAGTGACTCAAAATTATCAGCTGTTCAAATCCATAATGGCGGATAACTCTTGTCACGCGAAAAAAAAAAAAAAAAAAAAAAAAAACTAATTTTGAGTGGGGTATCAAATGAAAGGTATTGAAGAGCAGATTACAAAAATATATAAAACTTGTGGAAAGAGTTCCATTTTTCCTTACAATTTTGTAAAAAGAGCATACAAATTTTGAGTCCCCCCCCCCTTCATGTTTACAATACCAACGAAACCTTTTTTACGTGAGACCTCACGCACTATCAATTTTTTTTGGTTTTACACTTAACATTATAGGGACTTCTTTAGATTGTTACTCCCTTACGTGTTTTCTTTTTTTTAGAATATTAATGAATATAATTATTGATACATCCCTTTGTCTAAATAACTTTTAAGACGAGGGGATGTATAATGTATAGACCAATACACTTAGAGACAAAGGAACATCCCAGTTCTGTTTTTATAAGGGGAGTAAAAGTATACCCAAAGTATACCCGTACACCTTCTTTAAATTGTTACCCTCTTCCTCTTCTGTATATTTTTAAAGTCAAAAGAAGTGTAACAAAATCTATACCAACCAACCCCATAATCAGGTTGAGCTCAGTTGTCATAGCTTGGTTTTTCAATAGGTACTTACAATTTTCTGTGTAGTAGTAGTAGTAAGGTCCTAGAACTAGTACTAGATGAGTAGGACGAACCACTTGTTGGAACCTAGCAATTAGGCCATTTTTAGGCCTATTTTACTAACCCAGTGGTAGAGAGTTCCAGCAACTTCACACATCATACCTCTGTAAATTGCACTGCCGAAGCGAGTATGGTGTGATCATTAGTGAGCCAAATAAATCAGAGCATCACGGCGAGGGATCGAACCCACGTTCTTGACTTAGTGATGGCCGAGCAGACGTGGTAAGTAATTTAATTCACACGGGCACTCCGGTTCATATATTTTTTCTGTGTAAGTGCCAAGACGCTTTAAATTAATATGGGACTACATTCGTGGACTACTTTCAACAATCCATCCAAATTTATTTTGAATCGGATGAGAACTGTAGAAGGTCTGTAAATTAAAGTGGCACACATCTTCCTCGCGTCTTATATTATTGGACGAATGATCAAATAGATTTGGACCTGTTTCCATTCCCAATGGGGTCATACTTATTTTATGCATAATTAAATAAGCACTGATGTGTAAATAAATATGGAATCATCTGTGGACAACTTTTAACAAACCATCCAAATTTCTTCAATATCGGATGAGTGAGTATTTTAAGATACAGTTGTGTGGATACAAACAAGTTTGTGCACACTGTCCAGAAATTTTTGAAATCAGAGACAATAAATGTTCGTTCTTCAGAATGATCTCAATACTTTTATCATGCAAAAATGGCACTTCTCTAGGCTCCCCTTATAAAAAAAACAGAGGGGAGTAACAATCTAAAGAAGGTGTACGCAATGTTTTTCTTTAGACAGTTACTCCCCTTATAGAAACAGAAGTTTGATACTCCTTTATCCGGAAGTACATTGGACTAAACATCCCTTTGTCTAAATAGTTAATTAGTCAAATTTGTCATAATTATTTAGAAAAAAAAATAGTCATATTTATTTAGTCACAATTTGTCTTAATAGTTATTTAGTCAAAGTCGTTTATATCCTAAAAAATCATAAGGGAGTAACAATCTAAAGAAGTACCGCAAAAACAAACCATAAGAATTTAATAGCTGCATTTTACCTTAGCATAATCATTTTTAAGTTTTTGGTAGTATTCTTACTACGGAAAGTTTAAATATTAATTTAAATCAAATTATAATTATTATTAACAACGGGATATTGACAGAGAAAATAGACTCCAGCGCCGGGACTCGAAACACGGGCCTCTATATTTCCAGTATAGCGCTCTTGGCTCTTACCAACTGAGCTACACTAAAGAATAATTTCCTCTGTCAATAACGATACCTAGTCCCGAATCAAGCTATCAATATTCCACAAGTCTAGGAGTCGACATTTACGACAATAGAACTAGACCGAGAAATATCGCTTATAATTATAAAGCATAATCTTTAAAACATAAAGGAACAAATCTCTGTACAAGATCTCGCCAAAACCAAATCTAAACCATCTCGTGCCATCGATATGCCCCCGTTAAGGGGATGGTGAGAGACGAAAAATGAGCCCAAGATCGAGGAGGGTTGATATGTTTTGCTCTTCCTTTCGAGCGCCATGGGGACTCGGTCCCCGCCGGTTTTATAAAATATATTATTATTATGAAATTGTAGCATTTTTTTTCTCCGAGAAAATATCTACTTTTTTTTTAAATTTATAGTTTAATTTATGAAAACTTAACTCGCCTTTTCTAATCTCTTTGGTTCGCCATCTCTATTTAACATATCTATCTATTTATTATATTTTATTTACGAACCGTAGTTTGGTGCGCACCTTGCTTGGTTCTCTATTTATCTATCTATCGGTGCCGAACCGTCTCATCGTCGCATAGTTTTTTTGTTTCTGTTTAGTGAATAAGTGTATTCATGATGAGTGACGTCGACGATGCTGTTCTAGCAGTTGCTGCTGGAATCATGATTGGAGTAGCTATGGAAAAATTTTTTTTTTTTTGTTCGCTGTCGGATATTTTGGATTCTACCAAGTATCCTCAATGGTAGAAGAAAATAAAGGGGCAGCGAATTTATGAAAGACCTATTACTTAATGAAGTAGATGAGTTGAATTTGGAGTATAGGTACGACGTGGGATTCAGCAACTTTTTGAGAATAAAAAGTTCTGATTTGGAGAATTTTGAATAGAAGAGAATTTTTAAAGAAGTCTGTGATAGAGATTGTCTGTGGCTTATAGGATATTGGGACACACATTTTCGTTATTTTGTTTGTTGCCCACTTTTAAATATAACCAGTAAGTGAAATTCAACTTAAGCCAGGGATGTGCTCTAACTTGAACTTCCCAGCATGTTTAATATAATTACAAAATAACGTGGCGCTCGCATTTTTTTACATTTATGTTTTGGGGTTTTCATAAAATCCACACCTTCTCCACTGAGCTAGAGGGAGCTATCTTTAGACCGGGTGAGATAGCTCAGACGTTGTCCATTTTTTTGGAGCGTTACATGTTAAATTAAAAACTTAGTATCCTTTATGTTAGACTGACTATCAAGGATGGAGAGAAGGCCACCAGCTACCTTTAAGTAAGGTTAAAGTAAAAGAAAATATCTTGCAGTATTTTAATTCGATGCGAACAGCACATGGTTTCCATTTGATCTAGCAGGTTGTTAGGGGAAGATATAAGCAGTGAGGTGTGTTTTTCTAGAACAGAGATTCTTTGCTTCAGATCACTCAACTAGAAACTAAATTCCACTGATGCTTCTTCTATCTAGAATCAAACAGACCAAAAGCTTTCCTTTGCAACGTAAAATAAACAATTCCTAGAGCGAGCCTCTCCTCTTAAAAACCTCTGCTTGCCCTTACAGCTACTATAATATATCTCAGCTCAGACACAGAAAGAATACAAAAACAATAATAAAGCAAACAAAAGATTTAGGAATATCTTTTTAAAAAAATGTATAATTTAAAAGTATAATTTGAAAAAAAGAAAATGATTAAAACATAGATAATGACTTTTTTTTATTTGTTCAAAAATTATGTAGCAGTTTAACACCTAAAAACTGAGTGTGAACTCTTTAATAATGATTCGTCTTTCATATTCAAATAATTTATTGTTATACCAGTTGATGTTCGATAAAAAATAATTCGGTACAAGCTTTTAAAGCCCCCGAAACGACACACGATCAATATTAATGTCAATAATATTATTGAAAATACTATTGTCAATATGCAATTCAATAACAAATTTTCATCAATACTGTTCTTTATATCATTCCAATCATACCAATTATCAATACCAACTCCGCACACGGTCAATAGTATTAACAATAATATTTTTGTATATTGACAATACTATTGACCGTGTGCGGGCCGCTTAAAGGACGAAGAATAATACAAAATTCCAAGAATATGATTTAGGCCATATTCTCATAGCTAGATTCCAGGTTCTGTGAAAGATTTAATGATGATAAAGTGATTAAATAGAATTCCAGTCTTAAGGTCCTCGAGATTTACTAGTTCTGCAACCCCATTGGTGGTGTTTAGTAGCCCGCAAACGGTCAATAGTATTGTGAATATACAAAAGTATTGTCAATACTATTGATCGTGAACGGAGTTGGTTTTGATATAAAAAAAACAGTATTTATGAAAATTTGTTATTGAATTGCATATTGACAATAGTATTTTCAATAGAATTATTGACACTAATATTGATCGTGTGCGGGAGGCTTCTCATATTGTAATCCTCCCCGGTACTGAATCTAGGACCTGAGGATTGGTTTAAGAACCTCCGTATGAAGGTTGAAGGAAGTTAAAAGGGTGGGGGGGGGGGGTCTATTGAAATCAAAAGAATCCATCTAATGTACTACCGTCTCATTGTCCTCAAGTCCATTTCACTATAACATTTCATCTATGTACTGTCCACCAAGTAAAACAGTTACTCCGCAATATTTTAATTCCTTAGACCAATCCTCAGGTCTTAGATTCAGCACCGGGGGGGATTACAATGTGAAACACCATCAATGGGGTTGTAGAATTAGTAAACCTCGAGGTTCTACCCTCCAAGTATATTGGACTCGAGCCAACTTTATAAAAATATTTTAAAAAGAACTGACCCACAACTCCATTGACCATAAGTACATTAATTGGTACTTCTTTAGATTGTTATTCCTCTATGTTTTTTTTTTTTATTTTTATAAATGACTTACACTAAATAACTATGTAACAAGACAAAGGGATGTTTAGTACAATTTATATTTTGGGATAAAGGAATATCACTCTTCTGTTTTTTAAGGGGAGTAACTGTCTAAAGAATAATAATCCTCATGAGTTCCCGCCATCTTGTCGCGAGTGTACATAGTGATAACGATTTAAATACTTTTTCTAACACTTACAAAGTCATGATTAAGGACGGAGAGTGTTTAAAATGCAAAAAAAAAGATTAGTGAAGAGAATGAAACAGTTACTTGTAACGGGTGTAATTGCCTAGTGCATAAAAGGTGTCTGGAAGATTACACCACCGCGGAGACAAGAGCTATCGATCTCAAGTCAGGCAGGAAACTGTTCTTCATGTGTGAGAACTGCCAAGGGATATCTTTATTTACACTAAAATCGTGTATTGAAGTGCTCACTAAGGAAATAGCTGACTTAAAAGCTAACTTAAATGTAAAACACTCATGTGACTGTGTAGCAATCGCGAACAATACAGTCTCTCAAATAAATCAGTTGAGTGAAAATCAATTAGCAATCGCGAACAGACTAAGCATTATAGAAGAAAAGTTGATAGAATCCGATAAAATGACGAAAGAAATTCTTATTTCTGGAAAAAAATTTGATGGAAATCAAGTTATACCAGATTTGACACTAGAACCTTCTCAAACTGAACCGCCAAAAACAGCTGGCGATGACGTCACTGATGAAGAAGAAGAAATAACAGATACGGTTTTAGATCAGAACCTAGGGAACACTGCAAATGAAGATAAAGAAGAAGGTACAGATAATATAAATCAAAACAGAAACCATCCACCAAAACCAAAACAACAAATTAAAAATAAACTGCTATTGACGAAAAGGCCTTCCCCGTTACCTAAAACTAAACCTCAAAATTATGACAGCCGACAGCCGAGTAGCTATATGGAAACGGGAAATGAGAAAAAAGAGAATGATGAAAATGGAAAGGTTAACAGTGAAGTGCCAAAACTCGCGGGCAACATGACAAATGAAGAAAAATACGGCGATACAAATACGGAAATTCGCAAATACTCAGATATTTTGAAAATACCCAAGAAGCATGATTCTGGGAATAAAAAAAGGCCTCTTATTTATGGCAACAATCATTCTGAGAAAAGCGCCTTTTCTGGAGCCCCTCATAACCTATGGTTGTATATTGGGCGGACAGCGAGGGAAACTGAAGAAAATGATATTATCAATCATGTTAAAAATAAGTTACCCAACAGTAACTGGATATATGAGTGCTTACGGTTGGAAAGTAAAAGTGTACTACCCTGCTTCAGACTATGTGCTGATTATAATGAAAAGGAAACGCCTTTGGACCCATCATTCTGGCCCTCAAACGTAAGAGTAGGCACTTTTTTATGGAGAACTCCTTCAGGGAAATTTAAAAAGTGACGAATCTTGCGATTACTTCCTCTGATAACAATGAACTTGAACATTTAGACATAGCTATTAAAGAAAAATAGTGCTAATAACTTAATTTATAGTAATATACCTATAAAAAATACTAATGAGGAATCCAATGTCAATCCTTATTTAACAAATAGGATTGAATCTGATGCTAATGAGGTAGACTCAGTAAAGGTATACTATTCCAATATTAGGTCCTTAAGGAATAAATGGAATTTAATTGAGGTCGAGGCTGCAATCTCGAACACTGATGTGATATGCTTATGTGAACATTGGCTCACTGAAACAGAACTTGGAGTTTATCAAATATCAGGATTCAAACAAGTAGCTAATTTCTGCCGACCTGAGGGTTACGGTAGAACATTGATTTGTGTAAGAGACCATGTGGAATGCAAAAATATGAAATACATTTCTTCCATCAGTGAGATGGACATTTTTGAAGTATGTGGTATACTATTGCGAGGTATAGTGATTGTGTCCTGTTACAGAACTCCTGGCTTATGTGTGGATAGTTTCCTAGATAAACTGGAAAAAATGTTTATTAAATTTAAGAGTAGACCTTGTGTTGTTCTAGGGGATCTAAACATAGATGTGTTGAATGATGAGGATCCGAAAACTAAAAAGTTTAAATCTTTATTAAATAACTATGGATACATGTACTTGATTAATAATATAACTAGACCATCATCTCAATCATGTATAGATAATATTTTGACCAATGTTCCTGAAATGATAAAAGCTCAGCGGAATCATACACTGATAGCTGATCACTTTGCTATTGAAGCACATATTATGACTAAATTTCACTATAAGAAACAACATAAGCATAACACTCAGATTCAGACACCTTGGTTTAATAAAGAACTTTTTACCCTAAGAAAAAGATTAATTGAAATTGGTGCTGACATAAAAGGGGTTACGTGTTTTACTCAAATCAATAGATTTAGAGAACTGAAACAACTTTACAGAAACAAATTGAAAGAAGCCAAAATATAATGACGGCCTAATTAAGAATTCCAACAACAAAATGAAATCAGCATGGAATATCATAAAAGAAGCAACAGCTAAATCAGAAAAAATCTGTCCTTTAAATGCAGAAGAAATGAATAATTATTTTACTAACATTATCGATAACTACCAATGTGCAATAAATAACATTGAGGCAATAAAATATTTGACTGAATCTAAGAGCATCAAAAACCCAAATTCGTTTTACTTAGCACCTGTAAGTGAAGATGAAGTCAGGAAAGCTATCAGTAGTCTGAAAAACTCGAAAAGCAAGGATATTTATGGTAACAGCAATTACTCTGTAAAACTCAAAGTTGATTCAATAACACCCACTTTGGCAAATAAAATCAATGCCTGCTTTGTAAATGGACGTTTCCCCGAGGAGTATAAAAGAAGCATCATTGTACCAATCTTTAAAGGTAAGGGTTCAAATATGCTACCTGAGAATTATCGTCCCATTTCTCTGATACCTGTAGAAGGAAAAATTATGGAAAAAGTTTTGAAAGTAAGAATCGTCAATTTTTTCAATAAATATAACCTGATTAATAAGGAACAGTTTGGTTATAGAGAAGGTGTCTCTACAGTTGATTTAATTAATGAAATGATAAATTATATACATGATGCTTGGGAAAATCATGAAGATGTACTCGCTATAATGTATGACCTGTCAAAAGCATTTGATTTAGTCCCCCATGAGCTCCTACTTCAAAAATTAGAATACTATGGTATAAGAGGAGTCATGCAAACATTTTTCAAATCATACTTAACCAGTAGGACTCAATGTGTAAAGGTTGGTCGCCAATACTCATCAGAGATAATAGTGAAGTTTGGAGTGCCACAAGGCTCAGTCCTAGGCCCTCTATTATTCTTAATTTTTGTAAATGACTTGACGGTTATAAAAAATTGGATTAAACCTGCTCCACAAATATACCAATTTGCTGATGACACGACATTAGCCCTTAGAAATAGGGAAACATGTTCCATTAATAGGCAATTAATAAATGATGGCATAACGAAGTGGTTCACCAGTAATGGATTGCATATAAATGAAGGGAAAACAAAGTTTATTTGTTTCACATTAAAGCAAGGTCTACCTTTAGATAGTACAACAGCTAAGCTTTTAGGAGTTACTCTAGACTTCAGATTGAATTGGCAACCACATATTAACTATATTGAAGAAAAACTTTCAAAAATTACATACATGCTAATCAGGCTTAAGACCATAGTGTCTCAGGATATACTAAAAATTGTATACCATGCGAACTTTGAAAGTTACCTTAGATATGGAATACGTATATGGGGAATGTCACCAAGAGCAAATGAACTCCTTATACTTCAAAAAAGAGCGTTACGAATAATAGAAGGAGCAAAGTTTCTGGCATCATGTAGACCCATTTTTAAAAAATGGAACATTTTAACAATCTATGCCCTTTATGTATTCGAAACATTAAAATATATGCATAATAATGTGAAGGCACATAAAAGGAAAGAAGACATTCACTCATACAATACAAGGCAGAAGCACGACGTGGCTGTTCCAAGAGTGCGTTTGAAGAAGACGGATGTAGGACCAGAGGTAATGGCAATCAAGCTTTTTAACCATCTTCCTATACAACTCCAACTGCTCCCATCAACAAAATTTTGCAAAAAAATAAAAACCGTTCTTATGATGCATCCTCTATATAAAGTTGATGATTTTTACCTTATTCCATTGGATAATTTTAAATAATTTTTGTTTTATTTTTTATCCTTTTGTTGTTAGTAAATGTCAATTGTTAAATTTTAGTTTATGAGCTTACTTATTTAAATTAATGTATTATGTTTCTTTTTTATGATGTTAATTGTTATTTTATCAGATGTTATCTTATCAGTTAATTATTATCATAATCTCAATTGGAGAAGATAATTGTTTGTAATTTTTTTAATCAAATTTGTTTGTGGACGAAACCATGAGCTACAATATTGTGCTTAACGGTGTAATATAATAAATAAATATTCTATACATCTTCTTAATACAGTTAATCCTCTCTGTTTGCTTTATAAGAGGAGTAACAATCTAAAGAAGTGCCTATTAAAAATGGGAAACCGACGGGCCAGAGCGAAGTGGCAACGGACGAGATACCCGACTGACAAGCAAAGCTTAAATTGATTAACTAGAAAGTTATCGGTAAAACTTAAAGCTTACAGAGACGAACAGTTCACTGACTTAACGAACAGACTGAGCACAAAAGACATACCCATTTTATATCCGACGTACTGTCCCAACCTCTTCAACTGTCCTTGCTACCAACTGCTTTTCACCCATCAGACGTCCTTTTACCATCTTCCTTTTTAATCCCTTCCTCCTCTTTAAGCCCTAATTATTTCCAATACCCTAAAACAACTCCCTAAAAAGACATCAGGGAACATTTTTGGTCTTGTGTTTGTCCATCAACATTTTTGCTAACTGCCTATGCTCAATCAAACAATTAATTTCAACTTCCTATTCTCTTTCTCTTTTTCATTCTTCTTTCTCTTCAGTATGCGTACAATTTGTTTTTCTGAAGTGTGATCCTACTCGGCCCAAACAACCACACTTTTAATAGCCATATGAACATTCATTCAATAATAGGACGCGAGAAAGCTATGTGCCACACTCACTGACGAACTGTTTCTTGTGCTCCAAAATAAAAAGTACAAGAAAAATAAATTAAAAAAGTAGTCAACGAAATTCATCAATTGGGTTAGGTAAGTTTTTCCAAAAAAAAACCCATTCTCAGTGTTACCACCCTACTCGCAAAAAAAGGCCTTTTAGTTGGTTTTATTTAATTAAATGTTTCAGTTTCACCTAAATTTATTAAGGTAGAAAGGGCAAGGCTTCGACAAAACAAGGGTTAACTCTAAAGACTTGGAAAGGTTCCGCTACCCAATTTTTAAGGGAATAGGACGAAAACTCTCAACAGGACATGTCTTTAGGACAGTGTAAAGTTGAATGAACCGGAACCTTTAATAATAACAATAGTAAACTTTTTAAAGGGTGGGAGAAAACTGTGTCCTGTAGAAAACTCCTATAGACCACTCTCTTAAAAAAGGGTCAAAATAACACAAACTTTTTTCTTTTAATTGAATGTTGTATCTCTTCTTATATTTTTTTTTTCTTTTCCCTTTCTTTCTATTAAACTCTAAGAAAGTTAATTTAGTATTATTGTTTCTTTTTTGTTTTATATTCTAAAATTATTACATTGTAGTACAAGTTAGAGCTTTTAAAAGACACAAAATAATAATAGCAATGTTAATAACAACTTTAACATAAAATTAAATAATAATCCGTTTTATTTTCGTATAATAACTGAAGTAATTTCTTTTAAATTGTAAGAAAAGTTAAAGTAATAATCTTTTGGTCTAAGTTAACCATTGTATAATAAGTTCTTATTTTCGTCACAGTCCATTAAACCTTATGAGATTTAATAATGTAGAAGAGTTTTAACGGAGATTATATTTTTTTTAATCTAATATGAATTTATTTGTGTAGGTTCAGGTCGATAATTTTCCATTTATATAATTAAAAAGTGGCAATTGAAAATATAATCTTCAAGCATGCTAACATATGCAGTGATTCAATAAATATTACTAAATGTATCGTGGAACTAATACAGGTTCGTTGGACAGGTTCGTTGGACAACGTTATCCGCCTAAGCGTTCACGGGCAACGCTCGCGTAAACGTAAGCTTCAAATTTAAAATTGGAATTTTAGGACGGGAAAAAATTCTAACTTTATCTATTTAATGAGGCAAACAACTATTATAAATAATTTTTTTTAGTAAAACTAACACCGACTCTGTTATGAAGTGATAAAGATCGCTAAATTTATTAAAGCGGACCTAAACGTTTTAAATAAAGAAAACAACGTTTTTACCGATATCTTAAGTTCTAAAGTAACGATTTTAATAAAACTTCATACACATCGTCTAAAGTACAATTGAAACAGGCATGTAAATTTTCAACCTGAAAGAAGCAGCAGTTTTTGTACAGTGACGTGATATATTTTACAATGTTTAAAAGTTGATGGTTTAAGTGTGGGGTTTGTAGTTGATTGAACGAGCGCAGTGAGTTCTTCATTTCAGAGACTTGGGATTTGAAAAGTTTGTGTGTTTGCGTGTTTGTGTGTTTGTTTGTCCAACGATAACTGGCGTAAAAATTGATTGATTTGAACGAAATTTGGCACACAGGTGCTTCTAACAATTTGTCATAACTGTATAGTTTTTGGAAATTCCACACAAAACATTTCCAAGATGGCGGCCAATATGGCGGACAACTAAAATAAAAATTTTTAGTCAGCATAATGAGTTATACATCGTTTTAAAGGTCTTTAAGAGAAGGAAAAGAATATGTAATGAATTAAATTCCACACTTCATATTTTCAAGATGGCGGTCAATATGTTTGGACGACAAAACAAAAAATTTTTAGTCCGTATAACATGTTATATATTAATTTAAAGGTTTTGAAATGTAGAAGAGGACTATGTAACTTAACATTTCACACTTGATATTTTCAGTAGTGAACACAATGCTTCCGTTACCTTCGGTAAGCTCGGAAGCAATAACAATGACCTAATTATGACCTAACACATAAATTTAATCAAAATGGATTTTTAGTTTAAGATAATATCGTATTATGTTGGTTCGCAAAAATTTAACGACAATCAGACAGACACGGAACCAAACATTTTTCCTGATATCTGAAACGGATTTCTACCTTGGAATTTTTGAAATTGGAGACGTAAAGATTTTTCGTTCTTCCGAACGATCACATAGCTTCTGTTACCTTTGGTAAGCTTGGAAGAAAAATGATTAGTTAGAGGTGAAAGTCTATTCCGTGTCAAAGATCGCCATAAAGGCCCCCATACACGGTCAAAATGTTTGCGCAAACATTTTGACTGTGTATGGGGCTTTGTGATCTTTGCGCAAACATGATGTTTGACGTGTATGGCCTAAATTTGCCGGACATCAGGTTTGCACAAACATTTTGCGCAAAATGATTGATCGTGTATGGGGGCCTTAAGACTCAGAGAATAATATGTTATTCCTTTAAGATGGCCACCATAAATACTCCAGTATCTAAAATAGTGAACAGTGTTTTATCAAGCATCCATAATGGAATGTCAAGAGATTTATGAAGTAACAAAAAATTAAATCTGCTCTTATAATTGTATTCTTGGATAAGCGTTAAGCGTACTAATGAATGATAATTCAACACATTAATCACGACTCAACGAGTAGTTCATGAGTTATTGTGCTGCAAAAAGATTAGCATTTAATCTATACTGAAATAACAGCGTTTTTATAGAGTACTTGAAAATCCAAATAGCTTGTCTACTTTTATTCTTAAAAAGAGTGAAAACTTTTAGAGAGCTAGAGGCTATTTTAACCTTGCGACCTTTCAACCAAACGATTTAGTATAACCTTAATGCTTCATTGAATGAATTCTCCAGTTTATTGGTCGTACAAGTTAGATTGCAGATCTAGCTGGAAGTAATTGCTTGAGTAAGAGGTTGAGTCGGGTTTACAAAGGTGACATGCCACTACTGTAAAATGAGCACGATTTGCCTGTTTTTTTGTTTTAAGAATTAGACACATATAGGGGAGAGTAAGAAATAAACCAATAAATAATAAACAGGTCAAGTGTGTGCTGGTCAGCACACAGCGAGGGTCCGTAGGCCACACTGTACAGTTTAAGTAGTACACTATTGATGGTGTTTTTTAAAATGCTAAAAAGCTTACTTTGAACTACCCTATGGGTCTGATATTCTCAAAACACATAAATAAACTTTCGATAAAGTATTTTTTTGCCACTGAACCGGACTACAACCATATAAATACATCGAAAAGATCATAATGATAAAAAAGCGTATTTTGTCAATAAAAAATAAAATAATATTGTTTTCGAAATTTACAAAAAGTGGTATCTTTACTTTTGGTCGAAGAATGTTCAGGAATTTTTTCAGATTTTTTGCACTTCACATAAGCGAGATAGAGGGGGGGACACGTTTCACACCCGCTTCAAACTCGCCTACGCTCGCCCTATCAAAGTTATAACCAAAGAATTATATATTTTTCTAATCAGCTCGACGTACCCTTTCATATGATACCCCTCACGGTGTCGAAAAAAAATGTAAAATTTTTACCCCTTAAGTTTTTTTACCCTAATTTTTTTGAAAAATATTTTTTTTAAGTCGCTATATTTTTAAAATATGTGGGTAGGTACAAGACACATACATGCCAAATTTCAAAGTGATCGGACGAAAGGTGTAGCCGTGAGAGCATGCGACAGGACGGACGGAGAGACACACGCAGGAAAATATAAGGGTCCTTGGTTTTGCCTACGCACCCTAAAAAGTAAAGGGGCCGGATAACCCCCCGTCCTGTAATAACCCTGGCAGTTGATCAGGACTAAAACCCAAAAGAAAAAAAAAGAAAAAAAGTAATTGATCGAGGTAACAAGTTGAGTCGGGTTTACAAAGGTAACAGTCCACTACTGTAAAATGAGCATTATTTGCCTATGTTTTATGTTTTAACAATTAGACACATTTGGGGCGAGTAAGAACTAAAAAAACAACTATGCATTTTAAAGTTTCTTCATGGTTATATTTATCTCACAACTCTACTGTATAACTCATCTACTGGATGAGATAATCAGTTTACCTCATCAACTGGATGAGATAATCAGTTTATCTCATCTACTAGAGGAGATAATCAGTTTATCTCATCAACTGGATGAGATAATCAGTTTATCTCATCTACTAGAGGAGATAATCAGTTTATCTTATCAACTGGATGAGATAATTAGTGTGAAACGTGTTTCACCACTCTAAGATTCCAACTCATCAGATATGTCAGTGTTTTGACTTAGGTTTCAGGTGGAGTTACGAGAACTGTAATCACTCGGCACGCCGCGCCGGTGCCGGTCCACATTTATGGACATTTTTTTAAAACCACTGTTTCGGACTCAGCGGACCTCAAATATTTTTAACCTACATTAACTAGTTAGAAATAATGTGTTAAAAAAACTGTGAATTAAATTTGAATATAATTATTTTTCCAATCGTCATATTTTTTTTAAATTTAAGTAATAAATCAAGGATATAAAAATGAATCAAACACTCCAAAACTAGACAACAAAGCAGCAGCGACAAATGGTCCAGGAAGGCTGCAATATATTGGCTTCCAGGAAGGAGATGAATAAGATTCCTCCGAATCCGGCGTAGAAAAAAAAGGATATAAAAATGGAATTATAACTACTAATAGAGCAATACTTTTACGTTAATACTTACAGTTTTTCACATAAAATTTATGAAATATGAAAAAAACTGCTGTAATACTGGTTGAACAGAGATTGTATTAATTATCCAAACCAGACACCTATAGTAAATATACATTAGATAGGTAGTAACGACAACAAATACCGTTTCTTCAAAAACAGCGTTTTAAAACTGATACCGAAATGGATACTTTTTCTCTGTATATAGTTGGATTCATTAAAATACTGGAGGGTAAACGAAGTGCTAGTAGTGTCAAGCATCTAAAATAAGATTTGGTGGGTCAAACTTTATCGAATATTAGATAATATTGATTAATTTTTTGAGACATATAATATTGAAAATGTTAGATTCGTTACTACACACATTTTCCAAGACTTAAAAACTCAAATGCACTTAAGTGAAAAAAACAACTTTTGTTAGTTTGAAATTTAACTACTTCGTTTGAATTTTTAAGTTTTTGGTAGTATTCATACTACGAAATGATTAAATTTTACTTTAAATCAAATTATACTACTTCGTTTGAAAATCAGAAAGAAAAGAAAACTAATGTATAATCATATTTGATAGTTTAGTATGAAAAATCTGCAGTATTTTCGTTAAGCTATTTCAATATGAATAAACTGCAGCTCTCATATTTTGACAGTAAGTATATCTCATCTGATTACATCTAATACATTAATAATAAATAAAAAATATATTTCGTAAGTTTGCATGCTTCCGACGATATATTATATACTATAATTAGTTGTTTAAGTTTAATACTAGTAATGACTAATGACAATAAATTTTATTGGGGTTCCTAACCAAAAATTAAAGAAGTAAGATCAAGAAAACAGCACTGAAGTGTATGAAAAAGTTAGTTTGGGCCAGAGGTAAGTAGAACTTTACGAGCTTGTCGATAGAAAGCGGTAGTTTTAGTCTTTCCCCTGGGACAGAGATAGTAAACGTGATGCGGCCAACCGTCCAAGATTTTCTGTAAGAAGTTTTAATTAAAATTTTCCACTAAGTTGAAACAATCGCCGATTGAACTTCCCTCGGAACTAGAAGTAAATGAAGAGATAGACTCTTCTCTCATAACTTCACTATTCGCAAATCTTTACTTACTCAACCGACAGTAAGAGAAACTCAGCTCAAACTAGATAAATAAGAAAACTCTCATACTCTCTCTTATTTAAACTCCAATGATTATTATGATTTCGAGAAAGTAACTTCTAAATTAAACTTCTTAAATATCTAGTTTAAATCAACTTGGTTAATTGGTGTAGTTAAATACAGTTTTTCTTTTTTAAACTCAATCTTAAAGTAAATTAACTTGGAGAACATAAAAAATAAATTTGGTCGCTTCAAATATTAACTTAAGAAAATGAAAATTTATGAAAATGAACCATATAATTTCTAATATTTTATATATTTTATACGATTTTTTACAAGGATTAAAGAAAACCCAATGGTTATTAGGTTTTCTACCCCAACAGGGGTATGTTAATGTATCATGTATCTCCGCCATTGAATTACAAATGAGTTCACAGTTAAATTATCTGGGAAATTGAAATTGAAACGAAATGGAAAATAATTGATCAACTTTTGTAAATCCTATTGGTTAACAGTTGGAAGGTTGACGTAGAGCACAAATTAAAAAGTTCTTCCCAAGGATTAACATTTTTATAGCAATTTTCTTCCCTTATCACTAATATCATCAGAGAGCGGAGTTAAATTTTGTATGGTTTTGTGCAATTTATTGGGGTGAAAATAAGGATAACGCAAATGCATAAATAGACCAATCCTCCTCAAAGTAATACAAAATCGTGTAATGTTATTGGCTCTAAATCCACCCAATTGAATCAAGAATGCAGATTGTAAAACGTTTTTTATGTACCATACGTCATGATGATATATCCGGAACAAACTATTCTAGATTCATGAAATTTTGAAGGTAGCTTCCTTTCCTTATTTATTAACACTAAATAAATAACTACTAAATAAATAAATAAGTAAAATGTTGCCTATATAGCTCCTTCTTTACTTGGTTGCCCACCACTGTATTTTTACGGTGGGCAACTATGTAATATTTTGCCTATATAGCTTTCAAATTCAAAAACCCAATAATGAAAACACAACTCTGAGTTTAAAGAGAGTCGAATCGGCTTCTACTTCAAATTTAACAAAGCTAGAATTGAGTTCCTTCAATAAACTACTAAATCCGCCTGCGCAGGTTAAGGAGACGCCAGAATATGGTAGTAAATGCTTCAAAGCACCTTGGAAATGAAGTGGAGGGGCCCAGAGACGTTCAAGCAGAAGAATTACCTGATCTTGAACACCCTAGGGATTTTAAAGAGGTTCCTATGGATGAAGGTGATGACGGAGCTAGAGTTAGTCCAAGATCTATAGACTCTGTAGAACAGAGGTACAACCTACGATGCAGGGAAACTCTTAGAAACCATTGCGATATCCAGATCTATAATGATGACTGCGCCAAATATCATTGAGCCTATAACTGATAGCACTATTTGAATTTGAGGAATTAAGGCAAAATTAAATGAAGAGCATTTTTTTATCATATAAACGAGCATCTTGCAATAAATAAATATTGAATATTGAGAAAAAAAAGTTAATCATGATGGGTTTATAGTTAAGAGGGTGGTTGAAGTGGTTGTACCGCAACATTCCTGTTTCCTACCTACCCGGTCTCAGTTTGAAATATTATAAAATATATCACTTCACTAAGCAAAAACTTCTGCTTGTATGAAGTTAAAATTTTACATGCCTGTTACAAATGTACTTAAGACGATGTGCATGAAGTTTTACATCGTTACGTTAGAACGTAAGATATCGGTAAAAACGTTGTTTTCTCTATGTTAAACATTTAGGTCCGCTTTAATATATTAAGTGATCTTTATCATTTCATAGCAGTGCCGGTGTTGGTTTTACTAAAAACATTTATTTATAAAAGTTGTTTGTCTCATTGAATAGATGAAGTTAGAATTTCCTCCCGACCTAAAATTCCTATTTAAAATTTGATGCTTTATGTTTACGCGAGCGTTGCGCTCGAACGCTTGGGAGGATAACGTTGTCCAACGAATATGTCCTGGACAATGGTAATATGAACATGTCAACATTTACTTTAGTTATTATCATCGGTAGATTTCGTGACGGCCGTTTCTTTCGGATTAACTCCCGAGCTCTGGATGCTGTAACGTGCCGTAAGGGACTTCCTTCCAATAAAATTATGTTACAGTATATTGTTCAACAATAAAAAATAATGTTTTATATATTTATTTTGTGTGTTATATTTCATATTTAATATACCTTTTGAAAATCTCGTGATAAAAAATGGGGTCATGAATGAAAAAAAATTAAGATGCACACTGCATTAATGTATCCTTATAACATTGTTTCATGACAGAAATAGTCAATTTCTGTTTCTTCTCATAAAAATAAGTGTCTACACAAAATTATGGAAACTTATATTCATCATAAAGTAGTATGTTTTTTCGTATGATAAGACTATATTTCTTTTCACTGTTAAATATTTTATAGCATGCTTCAACTTAATATTTAAGTTTAAATTCACTGTGTAGCAGGCTTCAACTTAATGTTTAAAGTAATTCTAAGGATATATACTTTAATCTCTTGAGATGCATTCATCTTTTCAAGACAATGCAGCTTTATAGATAGAATATCCTCAGAGGGATTCTTCTATCTTTACTGTTATTAGGTGAGTTTTAAAGAGAAGCATGTTATAAGTGTAAAGACTGAGTAGAACTAGCTATGTAAGAATATTGTTTTATAAGATGAAGTATCTCTTCTATGAAGTATTTCGTTCTAATCTATCCTAAGTCACGAATTCACCTCCTAGGATTCAGCAAGACGTGTTCTCTTTAACCCACCCGTCTCTCAACTAGAACCTCGCAATAAACAGCATATCTCAACACAAATAAATTGTCTTCATTCAACCCAAGCCCTGATACAAACAGAATAAACTTGATCTTTTCTATTCTTACTTCTGTCTTTAGTGAAGAACAAAATGTATAGATCTAAAAAGAAAGCATTCTCTTACACGAATATTCTCATTTATAAAGAAATAATAGGTGTTCGGCCCTTAAGGCCCCCATACACGATCAAACATTTTGCGCGAACATGGTTTTTGTGTAAACCTGATGTCGGGCATATTTAGGCCATACACGTCTCAAACATCGTGTTTGCGCAAACTTCAAACAGCCCCATACACGGTCAAAATGTTTGCGCAAACATTTTGACCGTGTATGGGGGCCTTTAGACATCAGTGTTGTTGAAGGAAAAAGAGAAACCTAAACAAAACTCAAGATAAACCAATTTTTTTACTTTCTCATATATAAAAGAGGAAGTATTGTGATGGCGCGAAAATGTGATTTTCAGATTTTGATGGATTTACACGTTTTAAGGTCCTCTGAGTCCAAAAAAGTGGTTTTTAAAAAAATGTCTGTCTATGCAGACGCCTGGAGCCTATACTACTGGTCCGATTTTAACGAAATTTGGTATACACGTTCAGAAAAATCATACCCCGAGGCGAAATCGAAAAATGAATTTTAGCCCCATATTTGGGGGCGCTGACCCCCGAAAACTCTGAATAAAAATTTCTCCAAAAACGGTTCCAACGATTTTGATTAAAAAATTCTAAAATGTAGTCCATTTAAATACGAATTTAACGATATAAGCCGTTTTCCCGGGAAAAATCTAGTTCCGGAGAAAATAGCTTAAAACGCGGACGAAGAGGGGGGTTCGATTCCCCGGCCTGGAGAAGTTATTTTTAATGGTAAATTTTGATATACAATACAATACAATACAATACAATCCTTTATTTGTACATTCAATTTTATAAGTTTTTAATACACCATGGCATTACCTCAAATAGCGTTTATTGCACAAAATCAGCACAAGGCTGAGGATTATTGAGTTCAAATTTCTTTTTAATTATTTCTTTATTTATTTATTATTATTATTATTATTATTATTATTATTATTATTATTATTATTATTTGTAACATTCACATGTACCTAATTATACCAATACATACATATTTATTTTGTTTATTTTATGATTTAGTAATTTTTTTTTTTTTAATTTTGATATAATTTTCAATAATAATTAAACGTACTTTCGAAAACTAATAAATGGAAAACATTGGCTAAGTAATTATGAACTCGTATATGAGAAAGTTTGTCTGAGTTATCTCGGACCGATTTTTTAATTAAAAATTCCAAAATAATATAAATTTGGAGTGAAAGGAAATAAACGCAAGATAACTATTAGAGGTCTACGGACCCCGTGAACGTGTTTAGTGGAAAAAGACGTGAAAGTTAGGTCTCAGTGACCGAGATACGATAAACAGGAACGTGCCAACAAGGATCTCAAGAAACATGGGGTCAAAACCACAACAAGAAAAGCCAGGCAGGTATTTCCCTTGAGAAAAGAGCCTGGACCCATCTTAATTAAAGATTTGGATCCTCATGAGCCCAACTTGACCACTTGGGACACGTCAAAACTTAGGTGCCTTACACGCACCAACCAACTTTTGCTACCGCTAAGAAAACTCAAAATAAAATCAATATATATATATATATATATATAAAGTGGAGAGAGAGAGTGGAAAAACCACAGCTTAGATAAAGAACTATAGGTGATTTAGAAGTTTTAAATGAAAATAATGTAACTTTTATGTTGAGAATAACTCTATAATTAACTTTTATAATTAGTAAAGTCCTTTGGGAAACCTCATACCACAAGTTTTTACAAATTGTTTTCTCAAATTGAATTTAGTGTGTGAAATAGAACATTGGTATCTCATATTAAGTAACCTAGTTTCACTAAACATAGAGCAATAAATCACAACTATGCATTCCTCTGTTAACCCTTAGTTTAAAATTTATATGAATAAGTTTTTATTAACAATTTTTACAATTATTCTTTAGTAAGACAGCAGAACAGCTCACTATTAGTGGTTGGAACCTCTTTAATAGGAAATCAAAGTAGTTAAAACTATCTCCAAACAATCTCCTATCAATGAAGATAAACAGCAACAGGCGAGGCACCAATTTGCAAGGGAGACCCAAGATCTGGGTTCCATTTCCGGACTGGGCTCCCCCGCTCAATGTTGACCTTACATCACCATATAAATAGGTAGCTACTTACGTGAAGTGGTGACTAGGGTTGGGATATCGAAAGAAAATACCGAAATTTTCGATAAATCGACATCGAGTGGACCAATATCGCTGTTAGCCAAAATGTCAAAAGAAAAAATCAAAATATCGACATCGAGAACTTCCAATCCACCGAGTATAGAGACTAAATGGAGTAGCTAAAGAGGGAAGGCAGATGGCACCATTTTCTCAGGACTATCCCCACCACTAGAATAAAAAGATTGAAACCTTCGTTCTGGTTGCCAAAGTTGTCAGTTTTCAAATTACAATATAAACACCTTTTAAATACCTGTCTCCTGTCCACTACCTTTTTACCCTGAGAAAAGTCTTGTATTTTATAGCTTGTTTGTATTCTAGGGGAGGTGGAAGCTGGTGTCACTCCCCGCTCCCTCTGGCCTATATCATGACACCTCTATTCTGTCTCTATACTCGGTGTTCCAATCCAACCCGACGACCAAAACAAAAAAGTCTACGATTTTTCCTAAAGCGGTCGAACCTTTTTCTTTCTTATGAGAGGGTTTATGTTCTAAAGTTATATTTTCGATGTTTCTTCAGGAAAACATCGAAAGAAAAAAATTGATATAAAATATCGATATTTCTAAGTTTTATAAATCGATATTTTCGATAAATCGACATCGATATCCCAATCCTAGTGGTGACTAACTGGTTGCGTATGCCAATTGTAAGGTTCGAGCAACACACTAACACCGTATCAACCCTTACATATAGAGTTGAATAAGCCCCTTTTGTAGGCCTATGGATGCCCTGCACGAGCTGTTAGGCCATATTAGTTAGTCAGTCAAAGTGGTAAGTAAACCTATTTTTGTTAGTCTGTTTAAAAAATTAGTTATCGTGGATTTTCGACATAAACCAATTAATTTTCCTCCTTGATTCTGGGGGTAAGTATATATTGATATTGTTAAGAGTAAGTTCCACAAGATTTCTATAAAACAAACTAATTTTATGAGCTATCTTAATGATTAACCTATAGAATACGATTTATAATTCTCATATCAATAGAATTAACTCATTTTACCATTTTCCATATTTTTGTAAATAACTTCTTTGTAAAAAAAATTATACGACAAAAGCATATTCAAATTTAATTAAAATTAAATTAAAATTGGGATTTTAAACTATCAATCGCTTTAATAATAGAATAAGAAGATATTATTATTTAAATACAGCACTTACAAGATTAGTAGAAAAAAGCTCCGAGTTGATATCAATGGTAAGACAACAAACCCCTCTTCGTACGCAAAACTTGAATTTCTTTTAGCCTACAATGAACAAAAAAGCAATTAAACAAACAATTAAATAATTGGTGTAAGAGTAAGAAAAATAAATTAAGTGCATAATATAAAATAAGATAATTTATTACACCAATCTTTTAGCAATAAACATTATCTCCTCTTCATAGAAAATTATTGAATCATGGATATTTTCAAAATATATTCGGTTATGGTCCGCTAGACTCTGATATAATATAAATGAAATTTATAAAATGTATACTATAGCGTTCCTATTGGCGAAATTGAGAACTTAAAATGAAAACCAAGCTACCTTCTGTTATCTCATATCTTCCTGGTACTAAATTTAAAATACCAACCAGAGCATCACATTTTTCTCGTCGTTTATTGCGACATGAAAAGTATGGGTACCTGCTTACGTTGAAGTGGCGGATAACTGGTTGTGTATGCCAATTGTAAGGTGCATACACCTGATAGAGAGACGCAATAACACCTTACCATTCGTGGAGGCCTAGGCCCTATATACATGTTAATATCTATATAAATAAAAATGAATGCCTGTCTGTCTGTATGTCTGTCTGTCTGTCTCTTACGCCTGCCTAAACCGTTCATCCGATTGCGATAAAACTTTGGGGAATGACTCGACGCATGCCCGGGAAGATTTCTGAGTTAGATAAACTATGTTTAAATTTTGATACACATCAGGGGTAGGGGTACAAATGTCAAAGTAATGGAAACGTTTAATGATGCATATCGTTGAAAAGCTCTTAAAGAGTACAGTCATTGTTGTTAAGTACAGTTTTGTCTTAACAACAGGGGGGGGGAGGAAGGAGGGCGTAAAATGGAAAATACAGGAAAAATATTTCTATAATCTATATCTATCATCCGATTACAATGAAACTTTAAGGAATGGTTGGACGCATGCCCGGGAAGGTTTCTGAGTTAGAAAAACTGTTTAAATATTGGTACACAGGGGTACGGGGTACAAATGTCAAAGTAATGAAAACCTTTAATGATGCATATCGTTAAAAAGCTTTTTAAGAGTACAGTAATGGTTGGACGCATGCCCAGGAAGGTTTCTGAGTTAGAAAAACTATTTAAATTTTTATACACAAAGGGTACGGGGTACAAATATCAAAGTAATAAAAACGTTTAATGTTGCATATCGTTGAAAAGCTCTAAGAGTACAGTAATGGTTGGACGCATGCCCGGGAAGGTTTCTGAGTTAGTAAAACTACATATTTGTTTTAATTTTGGTATACAGGGGTACGGGGTACAAATGTCAAAGTAATGAAATCTTTAATGATGCATATCGTTGAAAAGCTCTTTAAGCGTACTGTAATTGTTGTTATGTACATTTTTGTCATATTTTCATTCAGGTGGGGACAAAATGGAAAATGCAGGATAATGAAGGAATAAAAATGAATGTTTGTTTATCTGTATGTCTCTTATGCCAATATCGTATATTGTACAACTATATATTGCAAATTGTAATATAAATTTTTGATCTAAGGCAACATTATTTTTTACTAAATTAACCATTTATAAGGTTTTTCAAAGGTAGCAGATATACATTTCTTATGTTATTAATGTTTATTTAGGGTCAGCTAGTTATTCAATAAATACAAATAAAATACTAACTAACGTGTTGAACATAGAGAAGTGGGCCCGGTCTGGGAATTGAACCCAGATCTGTGGTCACCATCCAAGCTGTGACCAAATTCCACACTGTTTGATTAAAGAGAATTTGATTGATAAAAGAGCCAACTGCACTCGAATGCTAGCTAACGAGGCTACCGGAAATAAAAAGATACATTAATATAAATTAAAATTAATCTATTCTGGGACGAAATTTAATAGAGTAAATTTAATTAGAAGAGGAATAGGTTGGTCGGTTGAACCCTCGGTAGGGGTCATGTTTACGAAATATTTCAAGTCTAGAAAGACCCTGGTCCCTGCTGAGTTTAACCCTACTATGTTTATTTTTAACCTAATACTATCAGCTAATTTCTGTTAAACTCAAAACATTTGGCGTACGTATTTTGTTATTTTTTTATTTTATTTTTTTTTGTTAATTCACATAACTAAAATATTTTTAAAATGTACCAATTTATTTTCTGGCTACTAAAATAAATCATTAATCTATTAACTTTTAATAATAAAATATTATTATTATGTATATAATTTTGTTTAAATAAAATACCCCGGTCTTCATGTCCCGTTCATAAAAAACTTAAATTTATTTGTATATAATAACATTTTAGATGCTCTTAGAATAGGCTAAAAAGACGTTTTCAAGTAACGTAAACTATAAATATTTTCCCGGGGGAGGACCCCCTAAAAGAGAGCCCAGCACCCCTTCAAAATTGGCTGGATCCGCCCTTGATATAAAGTAATTTAAGAACAAAGAAAACCAGACTGGTTAATTGTCTGCAATTATGCTAAGCCCACATTACACCCCCCCCCCCCCCCCCCCTTATTTTTTTTTAATCTGTGCCCCTCCCAAAAATAAATCCTGGGTGCGCCACTGGTGCTAATACATTATGTATTATGGTTTCAAGCTGTAACAAAGATAAACAGGTCTAGTGTTTGCTGGTCAGCACACAGCGAGGGTCCGTAGGCAACACTGTATTGCTTAAGTAGTACCTATTGATGGTGTTTTTTAAAATGCTAAAAAGCCTACTTTGAACTATCCTATGGGTGTGATATTCTCAAAACACATAAACAAACTTCTGATGAAGTATATTTTGTCAGTGAACCGGTCTATAAACATATAAATACATCGAAAAGAACTTAGTTATAAAACAAAAACGTATTTTGTTCTCCTCTTCCTTCCTTTTTTACAGTATCGCTTTCTCACTCACCCGGGTCACTAATTCTGATGGTAAAAAATAGAAGTGCTTGACGATCGCTGAGAAAATTCGTGTCATTGAGGCCGTCGAGAGAGGTGATAGGAAGATGGACGTTGCTAAGAGCTTCAATATCCCGTTGAGCTCACACTCCACCATTTTGAAGAACTAAGATAGGATCGTGGGGACAACATCGAGTGGATCAAGGAAGAAGTAAAGGTGAGTTTCCCCGTCTTGAGAAGTGTCTTGTTAAGTGGGTTAGGCAATGTAGAGGACAGAACATTCCCATCGGTGGCCTATTACTTAAAGAAAAGGCCAAAGCATTTTCCAAATAATTAGGAATACCTTTTTTAGCCAGTTAAGGGTGACTAACTAATTTTAAGAAGAGGAATGGTATAGTGTAACAGAGTAAGTCAATTTTTATGACATCAAGGGAAATCCATGCCAAATTTAAAGCAAATCGAACCACGCCGGTTGTAACTGCTTATAAACATTTGCAGACAAAATACCAAACTGTCTTCTAGATAGGAGAAGAAAAGTTGAGATATAAAACTCACTATGTTGGGGCAATAATTCAGTCAGAACTGCGTATGGAATATAGGCATCGTCTTGGAAGTAGTCAAGACATTTTCTCCATGGGTTTTCGAAGAAAATGTTTTTAAGAATATAACATTGTATAGAATTTAAGAACTTTTATGTAAGAGGTTGTACTAAACTATAAAGGGTGAACAATAATTGAAATTAGACCAATTTAATAAGCTAAAAATAAAGTAAATTCATACCAACGTAAGGTATGTTTTCAAGAAGAAATTGGGAAAGAAATTAACATAATGATTTTGCGATAAATTATTCAGTTTTATTTAACAGATGAGCAATTACTTCGATATTGAAAGAATCGAGTACAAGCTCGGCTGAGTTAATGCTACCGATTGTGTTATAATCGCACTAAAGCCGTTCTTTAACTATATGTGTGTTCTCACTCTTTAGCTCTCTAAGGGTATAAATTGTCGGTCATTATCTATTTACCTTGGATTGAAGTTCTTCACTCTTAGAACAGCAAAGGGGCGAAACGGTTTAACCTGATAGCGTAGGCGGTGTTAAGACTCCAGAGTATTACCCAAGGTGGTATCCTAGAGGGTTGCCCAGCTGGGAAATGACCGCACATCTTGGCCCTGTAAACCTTCCCCACAGAAAATTCTACACCTCCCTCTAAAGGCTAAGGGTTTAACACACACCGGGTCATTCCTTTCTTTACAGTGCCTTTCCCTTTACATTCCTAGGCTTCTAATCTCTAAAAGAGCTCCGGTGGGGGCTCTTACACCGGAATTGCTCAATCGCCGTTTTACCGCGAATCCCATTTCTCTCTCTTTTATTTTATTTTTTTCCTGTACTCCTCCTAAAATCAAAAGGGAAAAGGGAGGGAGCAAAGTGGAAAATTGATAGAGAATAAAAAGAGAATTCTCCCTCCTACCCCAGTCCCCCTTTATTCTTTATGGTGGGTTGTAGGACAAAGGTTTGCGTAGGTGGACTCATTTTATATGAGCATTAATGAGGACTGGTTGTGAAAACAAACAACCCGTAAAATATTAAGGATAAAAGTTTTGGCATTTTTTATTTTTTATCATTATAATTGTCAATATTTTTTTTTTAGATCTATTTATGTTAGACCACGACGTGCACGGGACATGCCCAGTACGGAACCCGGACAAGAATTGATAAATATATTTAATATGGGAGCGTTTATAGTACTCAGGGGACGGGCCGTGTCGGACAGTGGTTTACCGGACCCGGCACGTTCACGCTCCGCCCCGTCCAAAGCTAAACAAGAGCACAAGTGAGACGAGTCAACTTTTTGTGGTTGTTCATCAAACCGGGTTTACACGATCTAAGTATACTTTACCAAGTCAGCTTTGACTCTACTTTGACACTACTTGGATAGTGTAAACAGGATATCAATGTCAACTTGGTCTTCCAAGTTGAGTTAGACGGGGTCAAACTTTTTTTGACTAAAGTAGACTTTGATGAAAACAAAAATGGCACCCGTATAACAAATTATGAGAGCGAGCCGACAAAAAATGACACAGATGTGTGGTTGTTCAGGGTTTTGTTTTATAGACGGTTATATTATATCACCTCTGTTTTTAATCTTAATTAGTACAATTTTACGGGAAAGTTCTAGAGGGAAAAACATTTCACACAATTTATCTATTCCTCTTACTTTATAGTGTATCAAAGTTCCACTACTTGGACCAAGTATACTTTGATGGTGTAAACCTTACTTCAAAAGTTCCACAAACACATGGACCAAGTGGATTTGATCAAAGTTACTTGGACCAAGTATACTTAAATCGTGTAAACTCAGTTTCAGGTTCAGAGCTGTTACTGTTTCAGCCAGAAGAAAATCAATAACTTTTATTTGTGTTATTTTAAAAAATTATTTTTAAAAAACTAGGTCTCAACATAAACAAGTTGATATCTTATTTTTACAACTTTCAAGGGGTTAAAACGAGGTGATTGATAAGAAAAAAAATCCTTACAACCACCAGTAGAACTTTGCGAGATGTACAAAAACCGCTCAATAAACCCTACAATTGTTATTTTAAAAGTTATCGAAGAAAAACGACCAAAAAACGCATATTTGACCATAGGTACTTTTGGACTTGATTCTGCATCTTCATCAGTAAAGTTTTCGGAGTCAAAGAATATTTCTAAGTATTAAAATCGGACAAGTAGTTTATAGAATATGGTGGTGCACAAATATGTATAACAGCTATTGCTCCGCGCAGGGATTGACCACTAGCGGCAAGACCGAGCCTCGGCTTTGTGGCGCAGCGTCGCGTATTTCAAACATGTCGAAAAACTAGTTGGGCTTGCCGAGCGACACCAGACAATCTGAGTTCCTCCGCACACACGGCGAGTTTTGGAGCGGAGCGGTGTTTTGGTCTTTACCGAATCTGCAACTCATAATTCAGACTTTTTCCAATTTTTGTTTTTGTTATTTTGCCGTAGTACCTTGAAAAGCAAAATTCATTTCTCCCTTTCCCTGTATGAAAAACAATGTATTCCAGCTATCCTTACGTGGCCCAATTTAGCGTAAACACTCTACCTAGACAGCTCACCACCCCGCCCGTTCTAACATAAATAAACCGTTGCTGTTTTTCTTTGTGTTCTTTTTTAACAACCTTATTTCTTCCGAGCTTACCGAAGGTAAAGGAAGCATTGCGATCGTTCTTTAAAAGCGATTTAAAAAATCTCTTTTCTATATTCTGTGACTTCTCAGGCCGTAGCAATTTAACGCATTCTTAAGTTTAATAAGTCTTAAGTTACATTGGGATGGGAAGACCTAAATTTCCAGTTGTGTAGATGCTTCTCTTTGTGAAAGTGGAAGCGAAAAGTCGGACTTCTCGTTTGATATAAATAATCACTTTTACATATAAATTGTATTTTTTTTGCTTCCGAGCTTACCGTACCGTACCGTACCGTACCGTACCGTACCGTACCTTAACGGAAGCATTGTGTTCACTTTTGAGAACGAAAAACTTTTATGCCTCCGATTTTAAAAATATAAAGACATCAGGGAACATTTTTGGTCTCGTGTCTGTCTGTCTGTCGGTCTGTGTGTCCGCGAATTATGAAACGTGCGAGGATAACTTGAGTAAATGTCAACCGATTTTGATGAAATTTGGTAGACATGTTTATTTTACCAATGCCCAGGACAAGTTCGTTGGACAACGTTATCCGTCTAAGCGTTCACGAGCTACGCTCGCGTAAACGTGAACTTCAAATTTAAAATTGGAATTTTAGGTCGGGACAAAAATCTAACTTCATCTATTCAATGAGACAAACATTTTTTTCAAATACAATTTTTTATTAAAACCAACAGCGACACCTCTATGAAGTGTTAAAGATCGCTAAAACTATTAATAGTTTTTACACAATAAACAATATAACAATAAAGTTATATAACAATCATTTTAATGTTAATATAACAATAAAGTACATGATAGGATGCGAGGAAGCTATGTGCCACACTAATTGGCAGTCTATTTTTCGGTTCTTGCCTTTGCGTCTCGATCAACACCGCATTAGGTGATTATAGGACAAAGAATCCATTCATCATCAGGATCATAAGTGTGAATCATGTCTCTTATCTGGGTTTCAAATTTAACAGAGATCTTTAGACTTTGGTCTACATCAATATTATTTTAGGAATTTTCATAACTAGTATGAAGATTTTATGTTACCGTTTTAAAGAAGTGATGATACTTATTGTGAGAGAATTTGAATTTAATTATAACAGCCATCTTTAATCTAATTAGCGGAATGGAAAACTCAAAAAAGTTGTTTAAGCCATAAAAGTTAGCATACTTCTAAATTTAATGGTTCTAGTGCGATTGATTCCGAATTTTGCGTATAATTGACCACCATCTTTAATTAAGATGGCCGATCGTAAATTATGCGAGCACCTAGAAGTTATAAGAGGACTCTATTTAAAAAAATGCATTGTTCGAGATGAGTTAATCAGACAGGAATTTATAAAATATTCGTATGGTAAGAATAAAAGTATGACCACAAATGACGGTACTTCAGATTTACAATAAATAAACTAATGGTACACTTGAGAAAAAAGAGCGTTGGTGGAGGTCATCTTAATAAATAAAAAGAACTAGTCTCTCCACGGTAGAAATTCTACCGTGGAGAGACTAGTTCTTTTTATTTATAATGGTACACTGGTAATTAGCGTACCACTATTCATGAGTTATCTCACTAATCTATTTAGGGTTTTTAAAGATCAGAGCAAAAATCTAGTAGTAAAAGAAACATTCGACATCAAATCATTCTAACATCAATCCTTCTTTGCAAGAAAACAATCTGTCTGGACTATACTTTGGCGGTATTAAAAATTAGCCTATTACAATGTCTCGCGCTTGAGGTAGAACAACAAATGAAGTAAAGAAGTATAAATCCATTTGATAGTTACTTATCCTTATACTTACTCCTTAACTTGCCTTTTTTTATTAAAATGTGTGGGAGGAGAAGTGTGTGATATTTGGCAGTTGGTTTAAACATGATGTTCTTACCACAGAAAGGGTCTTTATGGATAAAATAACAATGGGGGAATGAGATTAAAACGTTTTTCAAAGCCTAAACAAACGGTTAAAGTAAGCATTAGGACTGGATATTATACGACTAGTTGTCTGATAAGGATACGTACGATTGGTAGCATTAATGATATAGACATTTCCCTCAGCCATTCCACCTAATCTTTCCCAAACCAAACACACTTTCTTGTGGGTGAATATGAGAACATCCATTAGATCCCTAGTCCTAACGATAGAACATTTTAAGGTCTACATAACAACCCCATGGTTGGGTATGCTTTCTTTTAGGTGGATAGTGTTTCGTTTCATCCTTCGTCCCATATTATACCCTTTGGGTTTTTTGGTATTACCTACGATATACTTTATACCACGGATAATGATTATGCTAATGACATAATAAGAAGGTTTAGCACACAACTATGCTTAATTAAGTTTTTTATAACCAGTGAACTCTAATATTAAATTTAAACTTAGAATTAAGTTTTATTTCTCCAGTATTAAACAACTTTCTGAGCGTTACTTATTCTATACTTTGCACCCACAGAACATATAGTTCTAAAGCAGTGTATAATAATAATAATTATAATAATAATAATAATAATAATAATAATAATAATAATAATAATAATAATAATAATAATAATAATAATAATAATAATAATAAATGAAACCTTTGCTCTTAAGCGTTACGCTTCTAGCAGGTGTCTGAGGTTATTTAGCATCATAGTTAAAGTAATGATGGATTTATTCATTTAGTACGAAAGCCCTTAGTTTAGCCATTCGAGCTAAGAAATTTGCTATGATAGTTACTTCAGTAGGGTTTCTTACAATAAGGAGATTTTCAAGAGGATTTTGTTGTTTGAATTGTGATGGTCGAATGGGGTCATAGGTTGGGCATTGAATAATAAGATGTTCTAATGACTCAGGTTGCATACATTTACATGTTTGGCATAGCTGGTTGAGGTCTAATTTGTACCACGTTCCATAGGCTGTCACTCTTAACATGTTTTCAGAGGTTAATCTGAGTTGAGAAATGATTTTGATTTTACAAAAGTCAGATTGTAGGCTTAAGTAAGTTTCACTTTTATGACTGAGTGATGAGTACTGCCGGTACATAGTGTTATAACTAGAGTTCATGGCTCTATCGAGGTCGCAAGATAAGCAGTGGTTTTTAAGTTTAAGCAACAGTTCAGGGATATGTTTTTTAACAACCTCCGGTGTTAAGTTTAGTACATCATACAAGTTACTGCCTATCATTGTGAGTACACACTTAAAGCATAGTGTATAAATAATAATATACACTTGACCCATGTATTATTATTTTTACCTTTTTAAGGCCAACCCGAAAATTTTTTTACTCTCAACACAGAAATGAGAGAGTGGCATAAGAGTGATGTTCCTTTGTCCAAAAGTTTTTTCAATAAAATAAAAGGAAAAATTAAAAAAAAAAAAAAGTTCGGATGTGGGATATTTATCATAATGTGTATTTTACCTCAACCTATTTCTACAATAATAATAATGACAAATTTAATTATTTTTGACATATTGATATCTTTATGAGTTATTGATGCTATATAAAGTTAAAATTTGAATTGAAATTCTTCTAACCTAATTTTGACTGGAATTAAATTTAATTAGAACCAAATTACTAAACTACATTCAAGATGGTGCTTAACGCCTACACATATTCCAATTCAAAGAATACTGAGAAGGAGAAAACAATAAGAAGGAATATTAGAAGGCTTATGAAGTTTATTAAGCAAGAGACTGAAGTGGCAACTCATCATAAGGATAGAAGGAAGAAAGTTAACGTTGACAGATGCTATGAGAGCATATCTGAGGATGAGGAACCCTATCCTCTACCATCGCAAGATGTAAGTAACAATACTAAGTTTGCAGGGTACCCAACCCAAACTCGGGTTGAAGTATGATATTAGGTACTTTTTTACTTTGTTGCCCACCCTAAGATGGGTAACAAAGTAAATTAGGTCGGATGTGGCAAGATTTTACTTGGTTACCCTCAGAATAAGGAAGGGGTAGAGCAGGGGTATCCAACTCCAGTATTCTAGAGGTGTAAGAGCACTAGCGCTCCACGAGAATATGGTGGTTAAAATTGTAAACTACTTATGGTCTTTTGACATTTGTACTATTTTGTAAATAAACAATACAAAAAAATAAACAGCCTCGGTGGCCGAATGAGATGCGCGATAGCTCACAACGAGAAAGTTCCCGGGTTCGAATCTAGTAAATTGACAAATTTATTTATTAATTTATTTCTTTGAATTAAGAAGCTCTATATCTTTTGAATGGTGTAAAAGATTTATTTACAATATTAACCGGAATTCCCGTGGAGCGCTAGTAGTCTAACAGAGGTAGATAAAGAGGGGAGTTGGAAATCTTTCCGTTTAAGGATTCTATGATCGCTGGGGTAGAGGGAGCAATGCGATTTGAAAAGTGGTTCATTATGCGACACCCATGCACTAAACCTCTCAAGCGAGCTCAACCCGAACTAAAGTGACAACTGCACGATCACGTGGTCACTGGTCCTTGTCTTATTGGTCTATTCCTTGTCCTTACGTGCCCACGGACGCTTGTCAGCAAAACCTTTACACGTCATGTGCTTTGTTTGATTGTTTTATTATCGAAATGTCAAAATATCAAATATTTAAGAGAAAAATCTGATGTGATTTCTTTAGAAGACGATTTTATTTTATATAAGATTGCTTTTGGTTATATAGGAACTGGAACTATTACATGTTATTAACAACGTAACTGCCTTTAGATAATTAATTCGGTTAACAACAAACACTAAAGTACATATTATGTATTTATAAAGAAATGTGTATTAGCATATTAAATGTCGTAAGAAAATATCACATTATACTTAATGCTCCTCTTACTATACAAAACAATCCTAAAAGACAAATCTTTTACCCTAATTAATGCAAGCTAGACCCCTCTCAGGCTACCTATATATTGGACTATAAAGAAAGCTATTAAAAATAAAAATATTAAATGTCGTAAGAAAATGTCACTTATCCTTATCAGCTATCAGGTAAATTTCGAGTTTTTATCGAGATATCGATACTGTTTCACCAAACTGCCGCTTGGGAGGTTTAGTATAGGGGTGTAGCATAATGAACTAGTTTTAGAGACCCCGATTCTATAGTATTGTTCCCTCTACCCCTTCCTTACTCTGAGTGGTTACCCACCGTTTGTTTACATTATTGTCTTTGACATTTTTTTTTTTTCAAAATAATTGACAATATAAACTGGGGAATGTTTAAATATTTTCTTTGGGACAAAGTAATATCACACTTCTGTAAATAAAAATGACAATATCCGTTAGTCTAACTATATAGTAAGGCAAAGAAACCTTTAACCCAACACTTTTGAACAAATAAAAAAAAAAAATAGTTCACTTGGATTTACATCCAAGGACATGTCATGTATCTTTTTGAAAAAAACTATAACTTTAAACGTACGCATGCCATAACAAACTTTTTCGAATCCTATTTGTGAATGCACGTTTAGTGTTGGCTTCATATATTGTTGGGATTTTTGTTCAATTGATATTATCATTGAACATATATAATGAAGTATAAATAATGGTTGGAACATTTAATAGAGTTATAAGCCTCCAATAAGATAACTCTATAGTTACGAGGGTAATATGAGCAATGTACACAATGAAAGTCGAGCATTGAACTAAAGAAGCAAAATTTGAGGTTAAAAGAAAAGTTATTCATACACACATTTCTATAGTGATAATTTCAATTTTGTCTGCAAGAATTTGTTTAAATATTTATTTTGAGACAAATAATCCTCTTTATGAAATAGGAATTGATTGACAAGAAAATGATTAAAATATCGTCGAGATCTTCAAGATTTCTCCATTTATTGTTTTAGTTTTGTTTCAATCTGTTCTGTTCTATTTTACTGCATTAACGTATCAAGCCAAGAACGCTGGAAGCAAGCAAGGTTATCATCTCGTGATGTTTTCACTCCTTTGATCTACTTTGCCAACTTTCCACAAGTTATTTCTTTCTACTTTTAAAAAACTTATTTATCCCTTCGAGTTTTTCTTATATAAAAAAAACAAATTGGAGAAAATTAATAAATAAACTAGGCCAAAAAGACAGTAGGAAAAGCTAATATATTATGTATGCACAAGAGTTTTTGGTCTCGATATATTGCTCACAAAATTCCTTAATTCTATAATATTTTTAAACAGTTCGTGATATACCTGAGGTGAACCTGCACAGATTGACCTCTACAGATTTTCTCGGGCATACCTGCACAGATGCAGTCCACACGCACAGTAGGATGAACCGTGGGCCTTCAGTTCAGTTATCAGTTGACAATAATTAATATAAAAATGCCATTTTTCAAACTGATCTAATTTTCAATTTTTTTTTTTTTTTTTTTTTTTTTTTTTTTTTTTTGTTTCTGTATTGTTCACCTTAGTTGTATCTATGTGCAAAATTTGGGGAAGATTGAATCACGGTAAGTGGTTCAAAATTGGGGTAATAGGGGTGCGATGAAACTTAAAAACAATAAAAATTGATTGATCTAATCTTACTGTAATAAAGTTATCGTGTGTGTCTGAATCGTAATTATATAAGCTATAAATAAATTATATATATATATATATATATATATATATATATATATATATATATATATATATATATATATATATATATATATATATATATACACGCTTATACACTTAAATCGTTTTATATGAAATGGAAAAGCTGGAAATTGGGCGGAAAGCCTTTAAGAAATACATAAGCTAAATATTCTATTAAGAGGTTGGAAAATTCATAGTAGGTTTATACGAAATAACCTTTCTCAAAGTCCAGGAGAGTCGCCCAGCAATATTCAAAACTGTTCACTTGGCCCCAAAATATTAATCCTTAATAAAATAGCCGTTATTATGAACTTTCATACCTCGCCTTACTCGCAGCCGAATAAATAACTAGAAAATAAAGGGCCAACCCTTCTTCTTTTACGTTGGCTTTATAAATGCAAACGAGGACGCAACAGAGCTAACCAAATAAATTGATGCAATTTTCATAGAAAAAAAGAAGCTAAAATAAACTTATTTTAAACTTTAAATTAAACTTTTTATACTTTTAGATGAAGTTTATTTTTTTCTTATTGAAGAAAATTCTAGTCAAGAATAAAACGAAAAAGACAGGTTATTTCTATAATCATAAAAATGAATACAAATGTTTTACTTATATATAATATTGCTATTTGTTAAAATACAGTTTTTCTTGTTAAACAAATTATTATTTGAATTTACTGTAAGAAAATTGCGTTGGGAAAACAAAAACAAATTAAAACTTTGTTCTTACAGAAATAATTTGTTTTGTAAAAAAAAAAAATAGTTGAGATATAAAAAAAAAGAAGGATTAAAAAAATAATCGAATAAAAGATTAAAATACAAATAAAGCAAAAGTTTTAACAATGATATTCACAGAATTCAAATGATTCCGCGTTGATTGACAAAGGGTTACGAATTGCTTGCCTGACATGTACGCAAAGCTTGTAAAACTAATTCCATTTTTCCTTCAACCTTGATGAGAAATTAAAATTACATCAGAGGCTAAGTTATAGCATCTTAACAAAAAATGGAAACCGATTTTAGGTAACAATTCTGATTGATAATGAAATATACGCTGATGAAGAAGTCTTTGCGTTTTATATACATTTAGTTTAGTATTTGTAAGAAGTAGAAAGTAAAGGTAAGAATAGTCTACCAGTTAGTGTGCCACATAGTTTTCTGACGTTCTATTACTGTACGAATGGTCAAATAAGATTTGGATCTCTTTCGCTTACCAGTGAGGTCACAATTATTTATAAGGAATATTAAATCTCAGGCAGTCGGACTTAATGGGACAGAACATCCAAAATTATTCCAAACCAGATGAGCACTTAAAAAGATATACATAGTTTTCGATAAAAGAGAAAAGTTTTGCGCATGCGGAAACAATGAGAAGGTTGAAATTAATATAGGGCCAAAATTTATAGGTACTTCTTTCGATTGTTACTCCCCTATGTTTTATGTTTCTGTAAGAAGAACGAAAAGAAACCTTATATAACGGCTCTATCTGTCGGTCTCTCTGTCTGTCCGTTGGTGTCTGTACGTTAGGATCTGGCCGTTGGCATGTTTCAATTCATAAACTACTATTGCTAGAAACATGAAATTCGGCACACAGGTGTATTTCGACATTTGTGACAACTGTACCCTTTTTGGAGTTTTCACACTAAATATTTTTAATATGGCGGCCAAAATGGCAGATGACTAAAAAAAAGGTTTTAGTCACCATGACATGTACATCAACTTAAAGGTCTTATAGTGTAGAAAAAGAATATGCAACTATTAAAATTTTACACTTAATAATTTTAACTTAATCGTACAGAAACCGCTGATTATCGCCTCACGTACTTACGTGAAGCGCACCATACTTGTTTTGGAATATAAATGACTTTGACTCAATAACTAGTCATACAAAGAGATTTCAGTTTAATGTACTTTGGGACAGAGAAATATCAAACTTTTGCTTTTATAAGGGGAGTAACAGTCTAAAGAAGAACATTCCGTACACCATCTTTAGATTGTTCCTCCCCTCTGATTTTTGGAACGAAGTTCCTTATGGCACGTTCTGGAAGCCCGGGAGAGAGTCCGAAAAAAAAACGACCGTCACGAAATCCACCCATGATGATAACTTGAGTAAAAGATAATTTCGCGACACCGCACGGTTTTTTTAATAAGGGGAGTAACAATATAAAGAAGGACCAAATTATAAACTACTATCAAAATTTCATTAAAACGGGACCAGCAGTTTTTAAGATATGGTGGTACATAATAGTACATTACGCGTCGAGTGCGGAAAGTAGCATTTTGCATGCGAGTGTGGAGTTTGCACCCGAGCGATAGCGAGGGTAGTAAAACCACACGAGCAATGCAAAATGCCGTTTTCGCACGAGTTGCGTACCGTACTTTATCTACGATTGTTAGATTTAAATAATAAATACAGAAAAAAATAAACTTGCTGTATGTATAAGTTCGTATCTCTTCTTTTGATAAAGATGGCATTAATTCTTGAGTTGTATTTTTTACCGAATTAATTATTTCTGAAGGAGTATTATTCTTTACATTTTCGTCAAAGTCACTTAATTCACTCATTGTTTTTCACTAAAAACTCGATATAAACAGTTACTTTAATAAAAGAACAGCAAAATAGTTTTGTTAAATGTAAACAAACTCGCTAATCGTGCGTAAAGCTGAAGAATTTCTCTTCTTCACCGCGCTAGCGTGGTAAAGAAGAGGAATTCTTCAGAACTATTAGACGCGCATGCGCAATGAATACAAGTACGTAAATAATCACTTTCTACGCATCTAAACAGAGATATAATGTTTATATTTCGTATCAATCGTAGATAAAAATATTGACAGGCACGAGATCAAAATTGTCCCCTGATGTATGAAACGGATTTTTGAATTCGGAGACATAAAATAAATTTAATTCTTTAGAATGATTACAATACTTCCTATCCCTTCGGTTGGCTTGGATTAAACGAGAAATCGATAGAATGGTTTCTACTCAGGTCTTGGAGAAGTAAAAGCACATTATTTGCATTTGAATCAGGTTTTGACTATGCCGAATATCAGATACTTCTGTAATCAATACAAATTTATACCGGAGTTACTGCTGAAGATTAGTTTAGAAGTCTCTTGGGGAAAACTAAGTTACATCCGGTTCTCTTTCGTACCTTTCCCTAGGCCTTTCCTGTATAAACAAAGTTCCCTTAAACTAACTTATCATTTTAATTTAAATATCTATACCAATTTTGAGAACGATTCCTAAAAAGGGGTTTCCGTATTTTTGATGAATTACCAAATCAAGGGGAAAAATTAAACAGCAGTTTATTGATAATAAAATGATTAAGTCAAATTGAAAAAGAACAGAATCAAATATAGGATAAATAATAGTTATTTATGTAATTAGGTCAGCAAAATGGAATTTTACTGACGAGTGATTAAATTAGCCTCCGAGCCAGAGGCGAGGACAGACTAAGATAAGGAAGAATGTTTGATCAGAATGTTTCTTTTGCTGCCTTGTTGCATACAATATTTTACCTTCTCATGCTATCTACATAAAAAATGGAAGCTTAAGTAAACATTGATTTGTAATACAACAAATATAAAATTAAATAACATAAATTATTAATAATAATTATAAATATTAAATTACTAAAATAAAACTAAACACAAACAAAAATAGATGTTATGACACGGACTGGTAAACTCTGTACTTTTAGCGTTCAAAAAAGTGTCTCACTTACATCAAGCTAAAATTTTGTGTACATGTTAATATTTTAGTGCCCATTAAAGATATGTGGCCGGCTAAGTTTGTCTGCGGACATAGCTCGGCAATAGGCATTTGAAAAAAACAAATCGATGGATAGCGGCCATCTTCCGCCAATTATGGTGGACAATGTGATTTTCATGATCCTAGGACAAAATATTTAGTTAGTAGACCGAAAATCAAGTTGATGTTAGTTTGTCACTCGATAGGTGACCACTTTGATTTGGAACAATATTTGAATAACTAACCACTATTTTGACTATTATTTTGACGAAATTTGGATACACTGAGACTCATTAATTAATTATTTGTGATACTATTATTCTTCAGCGCCCATTTGGATTTTCATCCACATGTTAATTAACGCCCTATATCTTTTAATGTCATCCGATAATTAAGAAATTCGGATGGTTTGTCAAAAGTAGCCCATAGATTGTCTCATATTAATTTAAAACGTCTGCGCATATTATTTTAGCTAACTTGATTTTTCTATTCGTGTAAAATTCAAAACAGTTTTGTTGATTTTAAAAAATTAAATAAATTAGACAACAATGGGTCGTAAATGTTTTGCATTCAATTACACTCTCGAGGAAGCTATGTGTCACACTTATTGGTAGACTATTTTTTTTTCTAACAACTCAGTGCCTTGAGATTTGTTAAGTATGTTCCATTCGAATTAAAAAATGAATTCATACAAAAAAGTTTAATGTTTTGTTAATAAAAATAATTGTTTTCAATCGACGATTGAACAATAAACCGTAAATCAGACATTTTTTTAAAATTAATTTCAAAGTCGTTAATTTTAATTGAAAATAATGAATGGAATCAGGAAAGCTTTTCAAATTAACGATTTTCATTTCAAAATTGCGCTTAAATATAATTAGTACAAAATGTTATAAATCATTTAACAACTAATGACAGCTTAAAATAATATTTCAAAACCTTTTTGACATTAAAATAACTTACAAACCCTTATTAATTGTCTTAACACTGCAGTGTTTCATTATACCCTCACTTTTAAAGACATTTTAGGGCTTACATATAATAGGGTTATTACACATATTATAACTGCATAGTTTTATATTTTTGTGTTGGGTACATTCGGAGATCAGGTGAGGAAGAGGTAAGGGTCGGATCGGATCCGGAATGTATAAGGGTCTTTGTTTTTGGCTACGAACTATCTGTACGAACTAATATCTCACCAGTCACAGGTTAAGAAAATATAAGCACAAACATAGGGTTAGTAAGATAAAAGATCTCTTCTCTCTATTCGATCGAATATTCTTCCAACCATAATTATTATTATTATTAACCTAGAGGAAATAATAAAAAGGCGAGATCAAAGATTTTGACATAAAAACGTTGGAGCACGTCAAAGGCAAAAAGGGTTGGAAAGGTGACTAGAGATGGAGTTTTTTTTGAGATGGGAGGGGGGTGGGTAAAGCAATGGCCTGGACCCTTTATTGTGGAGTCTAAGAATAAGGGCTAAGGCAACGAACCTGTTAACAGGCTCCGGTGTCGCTCAAACAGCGTCAAAGAGAACCTCTGATCAAATTAATGAAAGGAATTAGATAGTAGATAAAAAAAGACGAGTTCTAATAAGTGTGAAAACTTTCTAAACTAAAATGTGAACATTAGTTTCACTAAATTAATAGTAAAATTATATTTAGTTAGGTAAATGTTATTTAAAGCAGCTAATATCGAGCTACATAATAGCTCGATATTATAGCTATAATATCGACTTTAAAGTTTGAAGTTTGTTAGAATGGCAGCAGAGTCAAGAGTAATAGGTTTCATCAATCCATGACAGTAATCAACTATGGCTTACTGCCTTGGTGATGGTGTACTCAACTGCAGTGATGTGTGATGGTCTTTGTGCCGGAACATGTCAAGTTAAGTCAAGGAGTATAATGCTATGATTTAGTGAACTTCACAGCCGTATTATGTAGAACATAGACAACCGAATATTATAATCAGAGGAAATCAGCAAAAGAATTTAAAGTAATGTGTGATTCAAGGGTTCCAATATAAAACTTGGCTTGGAGTTTGTTCCACGCTGTCTTTTTTTTCACTTCCTTCCTGGAGCGTCCCCATAAACTCAGGTTTGGACATAAATTTCGGCCAGTGAAAACCCAATGTGGTCTTCGGGCTCAATATTTTTATAAAGATCTGGATCTTTCTTCTTATGTCTGCTGTCACAATCTACGTAGCGCTCTCATAGTTGGTGCAGACGACGGATGATTCAAATATATCCTGCACTTGGCGATTGTTGCCAGTTTTGCTGACCTCCTGCTTGCACAACTGCGAAATTTGCAAGTTCGCTTTTAGCATTTTTTATCCGATTTACTACACCCACTTCTATATTTTTTATCACTGCACGATAAAATACATTCGAAGTAGAAAAATGCTGATACAGTCGGAGTTCTTGATTATAATTATATCCATTCATGATTTGCACCACATGTCCTTAGTGGTTTACGGATCAAGATTTCCTGCTTTTCTCCTTCATAACGTAAATCTTGTCTCTTAAGTAACCGATTTTTTTTTAAATAGGAAGCAAATATCTATATAGGTAAGCTCGAATATATTATAAGTTTGTTTGATTTTGTTATAGGAAAGCGTATTTGAGATGATAGAATTTTTCGACTATATGGACCGATCTGGATTCACAGAAGTTCTTAAGGAAAGCCTGCTAGCTATTTACACTGAGCCTTTGAACCCGGAATACACTTTGGAGTATCCTTTACTTACATTTCCTACATATATATCTAGTAACTGAGGAAATTCTATATTCTATCCATAAAAATATTCAATGGAAAAAGGATTTATTTGATCTGAGAATGTTGTAGGTATTTACACAGGAAAGAATTGGATCTAAGTTCAACAATGCAGTTTGGATATAGTTTGACTATTAACAATAATTCAAATCGTATTTAGTTCAATCACTATTATACAACATAGTAATATTTCTACATAAGTTTTACCCTCAGTATTTACCATGGCAATCAGCTAATTTTATCATTTTTATCATTTATTTTAATCTACTAAACTACTTAGAGATAATGTCTTTGGCTAAGCAGTGAATAACGTATCTGATACTTCAGTTTTTAATTGTTTTAATCGTCATATTTAATTTACAAACATGCAGTTTCGAAAGTACACCAGAAAAGGAACAATATACGAGTATAATTGTTCAGACCAATGAGTATGTTGCCCAGCGAAATTATAGCGTGCACTCACACGATAGAATCAAGCCAATAATAACAGAAAATTATAAACGTTTAGCCAGATAATAATTTAAAATTACACTCATACAAGGATACTTAAACTCATTTACTTAATATAAATATATTCACCCTAAAGTTTTCGTGCTACTCAGTAGTGTTGAATTATAAGTTTTAATTTGAGAAAGTAGAAGTACAAAAAATCTAATGCATGTCAAGAGAACAACAACTTACATACGGTAACTTTATACATTTATTACAACTTTTATATTTAAAGTTTTAAAATAATAATAAAGTTTATGTGAATAATTGCACTTGCTGCAAGCACGCGATACATAGTAATTGAAATAATTGAAATAAATTATTAAAAAAATACGTGTGGTGTCGTGGGACACCCGGTAGGAACGAAGTTCCTTACGCTTTTCATTAAATATAAATTATAAAATCGCTGTAATAACTACGTATACATGGTGGAGTTAGAAAAGAGACAAAATTAAAAGTAACTAACTATTTGTACTAGCGGAGTTAAGGCAAAATTAAATGAAAATCTTTTTATTATCTTTGAAGCGAGCGTCTTTCAATAAATAATGTATTGTATATTGAGAAAAAAGTTAATGATAAATTTATAGTTAAAGCAGATGGTTGTAGATGGTTGTAGTCCTCCCAGGCCCCGTCGGCATATTACTCCAATTAAATATTAAAATAAAAAAATATAAATCATTAACTCACAAAAACTTCTGCTTGTATCAGGTTGAAATGTTACATGCTTGTTTCAATTGTACTGTAGGTGATGTATACAAAGTTTCATTTAAATCTTTAGGTTAGAACGTAAGATATCGGTAAAAAAGTTGTTTTCTTTATTTTAATCGGTTTGGTCCGCTTTAATAAATTTAGCGATCTTTATCACTTCATAGTAGTGTCGGTGTTCGTTTTACTAAAAAAAATTATTTTTATAAAAGTTGTTTGTCTCATTAAATAGATGAAGTTAGAATTTTTTCCAGTCCAAAAATTCCAATTTTAAATTCGAAGCTTACGTTTACGCGAGCGTTGCGCGTGAACGCTTGTGCGGATAACGTTGTCCAACGAACTTGTCCCGGACATTGGTAAAATGAACATGTGTACCAAATTTTAACTAAGTCGGTCAACTTTTACTCAAGTTATCGCCATCGGTAGATTTCGTGACGGATTTTGCGTGGCGGTGATTTTGTGACGGTGATTTTGTGACGGTGATTTTGTGACGGTAATTTTGGGACGGTGATTTTGTGACGGTTATTTTGTGACTGTGATTTTGGTCGTTTTTTTTGGATTCACTCCCGGGCTCCAGAACGTGCCATAAGGAACTTCGTTCCAAAAAGATGATACGTTACAAGTAGGTATACATCCATATTTTTTAAATATTTTCATATTTTTTTAAAATTCCGTACTCTATCCATAGAGTATAACAATCAAAATAAGTGGCGTTTCTATTACTCCAAATTCACATATTTCAAGACAGAAATCCGTTTCATATATCACTGAATATTTTTGTCTCGTGTGTCTTAAAAAGTACTGATCCGATTTTAATGAAATTTGGATGCTAGGTAAAAATTAACCCTGTGTTAGGTTAGTGTGTAATGCATGTGCACAAACCTTTTCTTATTATATCTTTAAAAGTTTTTATCTTATTTTAAAGAAACTTAGATGGTTTGTCGAAAGTAAACCCACCTATGGTCCTATATAAATTTCAACTGGAAATCGAAACGCTTAAGTTACACACTTTAAATTCCAAGTGGGATCACATTATTTTATATTTATGTGACCATTCGTCCAATAATAGAATGTGAAGAAGCAATGAGTAACGCTATTTTTATTTTTTTTTTAATACTTTTCATTATAAATGAATTGTGCAGATTTTGGTTTTCTTGGCGGAGGTTTAGTGCAATAAATTGTATAACCCAAAATAAAAATGGTTCACTACAAAAAAAATGGCACCACGATCGTGCAAGTTCGCAAAAACAAAATACGATAAGATACAAAGAAAAATAGAGTCCAACGCCGATATATTTATATATATATATATATATATAATGGTATTCATTGTACAGATAAATCAAGTTGAAAAAAAGACTGTATTTTTTAACTTTACCTTGTAGAATTACTTTGGCACAAAAAACCCTAAGGTTATTTGCTTACGAGTACTAAAAGACAAGAGACCGTATAACTTAACAGCTCCTTTCCAAAAGATTAGTTTATCTTACAAGAATGGAGGCTACGGACCGTTAAATCTGTTTACAATTTAGACACAGCCTCCTAAGTAAGAAGGTGGAAAAATTTCTAAAGCCGAAAATAATGAGCGGATATTTTATATAAACATGTCTAAGGAATGTTCTGAGATTTTTTAATATCAGGTTAAGAAAATGTAGGTTAGACTTTTATTTTAGTAAAGAAAGAGTTTTGTATAAGGCCGTGTTTCTCTCTTACGGTTAGCAATTCGATATTAAATTATGTTAACAAAGTTATGCTTCAAACTTTTATATTATGCATTCAACTCCTAATAAAGTAAAGAAAATCGAGAAAAGAAATCTGAGAAAACATAGAAATATCTGTAATAAATAAAGCCTAACTAAATATAATATTACGGTAGAAAAGATTTTCCAAGTTTTATTGCACTAGAGATTTTAAATTTCTAGGAAAATCATATTAATAATGTAGTATGAGGTGTGTTTTCACACTATGTATTCGCTTAGCCTGGCAGCTCTCACATTATCATGATATTGATACAGAAGTCTCTGTATTAGTTGGTTTAATCGTATTGATGGTCCAGACTTGCATTTAGTTGTTATTAATTAATAAAGAAAAAACACATTACGGCGTCTTCTCACTATGTATTCCCTTAGCCTGTCAACTCTAACGCTATCATGATATTGATATTGCTATAGAGGTCTCTGTATTAGTTGGATTAATCGAATTGATGGTCCAGACTTGCATTTAGTTGTTATTAATTAATAAAGAAAAAACACATTACGGCGTCTTCTCACTATGTATTCCCTTAGCCTGTCAACTCTAACGCTATCATGATATTGATATTGCTATAGAGGTCTCTGTATTAGTTGGATTAATCGAATTGATGGTCCAGACTTACATTTAATTGCAATTAATAAAGCAAAAACAAATTAAGGCGTCTTCTCACTATGTATTCCCTTAGCCTGTCAACTCTAACGCTATCATGATATTGATATTGCTATAGAGGTCTCTGTATAACTATGTGTATTAGTTGGTTTACTTGTACTGATGGTCCAGACTTGCATTTATTTAAATTTCTATTAAAATATTTTATCACAAGACATATTAAAGTCGATTGCCAAACATCGCTTTTAATCCTATATAACTTTTATTGACAATTGATTTGCTATATCTAAAGATTACGACATACAGTGAAGGTAGATAAGAAATGAAAATAGACACTTTTACTTGATCAACAACTTTGATACATTGTCAAACCATAAATACATACTAACATACAGACCGGTTTCGACCTATTCAGTCATCGCCAGTGTAATGATAATTTTACAATGTTAGAAATTGGATATAAAGGTTAAAGGAAGAGGGGTTTGGGGTACATGGTGTGGGAGGGGAGGTCGGTAGTTGGGTATCGGCAAAAGAGGAATTATCTCCGTGTCTAGGATCAGAGGAGTTTGGGATTATTGCGGTGGAATTTCACCTTCATTGTACCTGGGTTGATAACTTTCTAACAAATGTTACATGTTTAACTATAAAAATATAAGTGAAATTCCACAGCAATAATCCCAAACTCCTCTGATCCTAGACACGGAGATAATTCCTCTTTTGCCGATACCCAACTACCGACCTCCCCTCCCACACCATGTACCCCAAACCCCTCTTCCTTTAACCTTTATATCCTATTTCTAACATTGTAAAATTATCATTACACTGACGATGACTGAATAAGTCGAAACCGGTCTGTAAGTTATTATGTATTTATGGTTTGACTATATATCAAAGTTATTGATCAAGTAAAAGTGTTTATTTTCTTTTCTTATCTACCTTCACTATGAGTAAATACCATAAAATCTCAATCAATACTACTAACTTCATTAAAGATTACATTTCTTCTAGACAAAGATTAACACAATTCTAGAAATCAGGAAGATTTAGAGGTCCGAAATTTAGAAATAATTTAAAAATCAGAGCTTTTACTCAGGGCATCATAAGTGATAATAACTATAAAGACGTTAAACTATTATATTAATAAAGCTATTATAAACATAATGTAATTTTATTATTAATAATAACGTCAAAGGAAACTAATTATCGAAAAAATAAGGAAATTTCTTGCTTACACGATAAGAAATTTTAATTAGATTTCTTTCCTTTTATATATTAAATATATATATTTAATAAAAATCATGATTTAATCTCAATCTGCTCTTTTAATGTAAAAATAGATCAAATATAACTAAATGAAAAAAAAATTTATAAAAAAAAAGAATATAATTGGATAAAAACCTAATTAAAAATATATAGGTATATAATAACCTTAAAAACAACTTTAGTATTATAAAGTTTAAAATATCAAAAGGACTTTTTTAAATTAATGAAAATCATTTTTAACTTACTTAGTTTAAATAAAGCCAAAAAATCTTCCAATTTATGTGGCATATAACTTCCTCTTGTTGGACGAATGATTACATGTGACATAGACGTCATTTCAATAGGGTCACCATCTTATGGTCTTCTTTTGATACTGGTCGAATTATGTTTTTTATTTTCCTTATGAATTGAAACAGATATTTAAGGTTAACCATCGGAGGTGATGAAGAGATATCTAAAGGTGGTAACGTCATGGCTAAAATTGTAGATGCTAAATTAAGGGTAGACAACCTGAGAGAAGAGGTAATAATAATTACTTAAATTACAAGTTTAAAAAATATAGTATTTACCTTAAAAAACTAAGTTCACGGTTCATAAATACTGGAGGGGTCCATCGAAGTTAATATATATTAAACTAGCTAGATCTAAACTGCAATTGCATAGAAGCAGGGTTATGCATTAAGAAAAACATAAATTATTTATTGCATTCTTCATCTTTAGAACATTTTTCTGTATTCCACAGCTGAGGATGATTTGTTATAGGCTTCAGTGGCGTAGGAACGGGGGGGGGGGGCTAAGGGGTTATAAATCGAGCACTGATAAAGAGTATCTACCCCCCCCCCCCCCCCCCCCTAGTGGAGGTGCCGAGCCACCCCCGTCAAAAATGAATTCCTACGCCACTGATAGGCTTTCTAGATTTGTATTCCAATGAATACATTTTCCAAATGAAAAATTGAAGGAAATTACTTCTTTGATTAAAACATTATATCTGACCAACTTTTATCGGTACATTATGAATTTAAGGCAATGATTTTACATTATATATTAATTTTTTAATATAAATACTAGCAACTCTAGTCCAGTTAGCAGGAGAATCTTATCCAATCATATATTCTACACGACAGGTCATTACATAGGTAAAAACTTAAAGATGTACAGCTAGTGTGGAGGATGAAATGAAAATAGTCTCTGTACGATTTAAATTTTTATTTTCAAATCAGCTTTCATTCTCAATAGATTTGAATCAGTACCGGTGTGGAAGAAGTAGTGACATTAAAAACATTAGAACTTCCTTAGATTGTTACTCCCCTTTAAAAAAAAGCAGAGGGGAGCAATATTCTAAAGAAAATATACTGAGTGTTCTTCTTTAGACTGTTACTCCCTTGTCGGAATAGGTATTTAGTCAGTCATTTATATTCTAAACTAGGTGTGCAATGCAGTTGTCTGCTTGCAATATTTAGCTGAGAGTGCATTTTAATCTTCAACAATAAATATTTTTATTTAAAAACAGCTGAAATCGGATCAAAATAGTTATAAAATGCATTTTTTTCATTTTATCCCCCTCTTTAAAAGTTAACATAAAAAAAATAACTGCACTCTTAAAGAGCTTTCCAACGACATGCATCATGAAGGGCATATACGAGGCGTGTCCCAGAATTAAGGTCTCCAAGCGCGCGGATATGGGAATTTTTTTTTCCGTAGATGGCTGCACTGCCTTATAGTTTCGTCTCTTCCCCTTCCCCTGGCTACCCTAGTTGACCAGATCGGACCCTTAGTTGGCGTGTGATGTGCAATAGAGATGGATGTTTCCATGCCGGCTACCGCCACCTTCCTTCCTGTCTACACTCAGTGTGAACTCCGCTCAATTATTCGTTTTTTTAATTCGAGGGGCGAAAACCCTATTTCCATTCTAAAAAAAATAAAGGAGAGATATGGAACGAACTGTATGTGTGCAAAAAATGTGAGGAAAACATTTTGGAGAAATAAATATGGCTACAGACGTGGAAGTGAAGAAAGAAGTCACTGGGTACCTGGAAAAGAAGCTGGCGGCGAGTTTTTATGAGGAGGGCATAAAAAACTTCCAGTGCACCTTGAAAAGTCCATCCAAGTGAATGGCGATTATGTTGAAAAATAACACTTATATACACAACATACCCATGTAATTTTTTAAAAAATATGGAGACCTTAATTCTGGGACAGGCCTAGTGCGAGGGCAGTTCGGAAAGTAACCTCCGATTGGCCACTGTGCGGGAAGTAGTGGGAGTAACGACGCCATTGTTGCACTGACGTACCCGGCAGGACAGTTTGCATCAAGCCGTGGTCAAATGAATGTCGTACAAGCACCAGTTTGGTTTTTATAGCATCTTGAAATGAGCGCTCCAAAAAAAACTTCTGTCCAAATGCGAAGTGCGAGTTTTTTGGTGCTCGGTAAAACTTTTTGGCACCCATCAAGCAAAGAACTTCCGGTAACCTAACCTCTCTGTCACCTCATATAACACAGTCATAGAAATCTGTGGAAATTCATTAGACAGCTCGTGAAATTTTCACGAATGTTTCCATCAATTTTCTGGTTCGAGTTCATCTGCGTGACTAATGATAGCCTACCACTTCTCTCTTAATCATGAATGTTTTTCGTCCATATTTAAATAAACAAACCCATTCTCGTACAATTCCTTCACTTATAACATTTGGTCCATACACGTCACAAAGTTCTCCATGAATACCTGCTGCCGAATATTGTATTGCCGTAAAGAAATACCCTTGTTACAACAGTTCGCACTTCGCATATGGACGGAAGTTTTTTTGGAGCACTCATTTCAAGATGCTATAACAGCCAAACTAGTGCTCGTACGACATTCATTTGACCGCGGCTTGAAAAAAAAAATATTATGAAGAATCGATTGGGAATTTATCCATAGTTTATACAGTATTTTTTGTTGGAAATTATGGGTACTCTTCAATTGTTACATCATCGACAAAACACTCAATACAGTATTTCTTTTCAATTAAGTAAAAGGAAATAACATTTCATTGCAACGCATTTCTCCAATGTAGAAAATGTATAAGATGATTTGTTCTCATTTAATTTTCCTTCTTTTTTTACTCTCGGTCGTTATTAAAAGCCTGGCTATAAAGTATTGGGATCTATAGCCGAAGGTAAATAATAGTGAATTCAATGTACTAGAAAGAATTAAGAATAATAAGTGCATATTTTATACCCCCCAGACAATTTATATAGCTGGGAAAAAGTCTGAACTTGGCAACGCCATATTTTAAGTATTTTAATTTTCTTTGATTCTACCAAAACGATTTAAAAGTAGGTCATACCAGAGAAAAAAAATATCCTTCTATTGTAATATCACTAACCTTTATTTTTACTTCAAGTTAAAAATCAATAATGTAAATTTATTTTCAAACATATTAATACTGAAATCATGTTTAGGAGTGGTAAAATGAGTTTAATAGTTCTTATTTAGTTCGATCAAATATTGGAGTTATAACAAAAACATTTTATACTTAATAAAACGAGAATTTATCCTCGTTGATCAAATTTGTTTAAAATGATAAAGAGGAAGTTAAAAAAATTATTCATATTGAATGTTCAATACAAATATGAAATATGAATCTGTTTATTGACTATTACCATATACATTATCTATATTATAAATATAAATTATAAAATCACACTGCTAAGTACGTATACGTTGCTAACTACTTATACATGGCGGAGTTAGAAAAGAGACAAAATTAAAATTAACTAACTGTTTGTACCTATAGCGGAGTCAAGGCAAAATTAAAAGAAAAGCATTATTTGTATCATTAAATATTACAATAAATATGTATTGAATATTGAGAAAAAGTTAATCATGATGAGTTTATAGTTAAAGAGTATGTTTGTAGTTGGCAGGAAATAGGACTGTTTTCTACCTACCCAGCCTAATAATTTAAAATATTATAAAATATATCTCTTCCCTACTGAAAAAGTCTGCTTGTATCAGGTTGAAAGTTTACATGCCTGTTTCAATTGTACTTTAGACGATGTGTTTTTATTGGTCTTCTCCAGATTTTTTTTTTTATTCGTCTTTATACATAATATTATATAATTTTTATGTATTATATATAAAATCCAAATACCACTCTCTCGCTCACTGACTGACATACCACGATATCTCTGAAAGTACTAGAGCTATGACATTCAGAATGTAGGTTCCTTTAACATTCTGTGTGCTCGCTAAGAAATAATATTACAATCCATCATCTTGGATTCAAGATGGCACCCATTTGTATGGAGCATTCAACAAGACAATATCTTTGGAACCAATTGCACTAGAATCTTGAAATTTGGAAGATAGCTTCCTTTTATGTTATGGAAGGGTTTTCAATCTGCTTTTCTGATTCAAGATGGTGGCCATATACTTATTTGAAACCACTAAAACTATATCCTCTCACTACAATCATCACCACTTTTTTGAGACGCTAAAATAAAATCAATGTATTTGGTATGACAATTTTTAATACCTCTTAAACGGTTGAAAGAACTCAAGGTGAAACTGAGAAATAAAATTTGGGAGCTCCACCACCCAAATAAAGAGGGGAAAAGTCTCGAAAACGGTTCCGACGATTTCGTTTAAGAGGTAATGATGAAAATAAAACTGATTTTCCATGTTGTCTATTTAATTTTGACTAAGAATATAAAAACAAATAATTTAGCAACAAAATTTACTGAATGTTGTTGAATAAAAGAAATTTTAAATTCCGTTTCTTTGAACACCTTAGTGATGTCAGAGGAACGCTCATTCCAATAATTATTGTTGTTTCTACTGGTACTTGTATTTTAAACTTTTCGTACTTATTGAAAGAGTAAAGTTTAATAATACCTGTAACAATAATAATGTAAATCTCACTTAGTTTTCTCTATCAGGGTTTAGTTTAAAGTTTACATCCAAATACACGTATAAATACCCTACGTAGTTTAACGATAGTAACTAAGTATTTATCTCCTGTTGGTCTAGAATAGCGCGCTGAAGGCAGAAATAGCTCGGCTCCTGTATCAAGATACAACATGCCCCCGGCATCCTGAACAACAAGAAGTTCCCGTTTACAAGAGAACGGATAAACTTATCAAGTCGCTATTCGATTAAACAATCATAGATGCGAGAGATTTTACTTTGCTCGCGATTTTACAAAAGTGACGAAATGCAAATTAATAAACGACAAAAGCAAAAAATGAATGAAAATTGGATTATCCTAAGGAAGAAAAGAAGATTATTAAATATTTTATGCTATATCTATTTTGATAAAATTATTAAAAAAATATACATATATTTATAATTAATATGTTTGTATTGACATTCTTGTATTTTAAATATGATTATATTTATTGAGAAATAGACTTATACACAATAATTACGACATTAGTAATCATTTAAGTAATTTCCGTGATCATTTTGCGTAATGACACATTACGCAAAATGATCACGGTTTGCATTTTATGAAATCGAATATCTAAAAAGAGGAATAGTTATGGAGTATAGAACAAAATTTAAAATATAATTCTTTTTTAGGTATAAAATTAGACGATTCTAACAAGATTTTTTAATAATGGCAAACAAAGAATGAAGATTATGAAGTAGTCATATGCGTGCTTTCAGTACTCATAAAGGGTCCGTAGAAGATTTATAATAGTCCAGGAGAAAAGTGTCTGACTAACATCAAGCTAGAATTTTGTGTATAAGTAAATATTTTTGTGCCTAAGAATATATGGTCAGCTAAGTTCGTCTGCGGGACATAGCTTGGCAATAGGCCATGAAGGGACATGTCCACCCATTTTGGTGGACAATATGATTTTCATGATCCTGAGTACGAACTTAGTTAGAAGACCAATAATCAAGTCCATGGTAGCTTGTCACTTAATAGGTTAGTTAGTCAATTATTACTCGAAATCAAAGTGTTCCCCTGTCAAGGGACAAATTACCATCAACTTGATAATTGGTCTACTAACTAAATTATTAGTACTCAGGATCATTTAAATGTACCTAAGAAAACTAATAATTAAAAGCACTGGGCTATGTAATTATGAACTCGTATATGGGAAAGTTTGTTTGAGTTGACTCGGACCGATTTCTATTTGTGGTAGGGGGAGATTTGTTTCTTCAACGTTATTTATTAAAATCTGCTTTCTTTTTAGACATTTTCGTTGACTTGTTGAATAAACAGAGAGAAGAATCGAGAAACCCATTTTTATAGAAACATGGCTCAAATATGAATTGGAATAAAAGCTAAAACTAAATATATTTGTACTCAGGGCATTCTCCCCTTTATTTTGCACACCGCAGATTTATTTCTGTTAAAAATGGTTTTAAGGGTCCTTGATTGTGCCTACGCCTACCGGCCCTAATAAGCCACAATAAATGCTGCTAAAGTTTCTAAATAGCAAAATTAGCTATTAACTTAATGTCAAAAGACCAAAATTAAGCTATTGATGTTACAGTCAAAAGACCACCAATAATTAGCTAATGAGTTTACTGTTAAAATAACAAAAGTAGCTAGTGAACATACTCTGAAAAGACCAAAATTAAGTTTTGAGTTTATACCTAGTCCAGGAGATAGAGTGCAAAAAAGTGTCTGAATAACATCAAGCTGGAATTTTGTGTATAAGTAAGTAAATTTTTTGGTGCCTTTTATGAATATGTGGTCGGATAAGTCCGTCTGCGGGACATAGCGTGGCAATAGAGGAATGTAGAAGACTCATTTTAAATAAATAAATAAATAGGAAATTGAAATAAACAAACCGGTGGAGAGCAGCCATGTCCTGCCCTTTTTGGTGGACTATGTGATTTTCATGATTCTAAGTACAAAATTAGTTAGTAGATCGAAAATCAAGCTGATGTTAATTTGTCCCTTGATAGCTTAGGTATTCAAATACTACTCCAAATCAAAGTGGTGTCATATCAAGGGTTCGCTCAAATACTAGAAGCATTTTCAGAGGTGATCATGGTGTCAGTTAAGACTAGTATTAGGAACGGAACATAATGCATCTTCAGGGGTATTAGGTGTTCTTTAGGGTCTACAATTTAGAAAGTGTCTTATGTTTAAGAGTTCACAGTAAAAATGATTAGTTTGTACTACAAAATAACATTTTAGGTAACTTTTAAATGGGAAATTAATCTTGATCCGCTTAATCTTATTGTGTAACAGGGTTTGCAAAAAGCTCAAAGTTCTTTGTGTTCTAGATATATCTAGAAATATTAAACCATTATAACCATTAACTTAAAGTGCAAAACGTATAGATATAAACACACACACACACACACATATATATATATATATATATATATATATCGAGCTAGCACCATTTATGTATAAACTTTTTGCCGCGATAATATTATACAATATGACATTAGAATCTTACAATCCCATTACCAGAGCAAAACTCAAGCAAAAATCTTAAAACATCAATAATCACAAACTCGTTTGTTACTGTCAGTACGATAAGTCGTCCAAATCCTCTTTTTTTCTCGAAAAAGCGAAGCGCTTAGGAAAATTTAAAAATAGATCTATCTTGAATAATTCCTTTTGGATTACTTAAAGATTCTTATTACAATTCTGATTCCAGTTTAATGCAGAAAGTCAAGAATAAACTGCTTCGAAATTTAAATATTATTTAAATTATAGAAAAAAAGGATTTAAAGTGCAGATAGGTTTCAGCTTTTCGGTAAAAAAATATTTATATTATATTTCGGTCCTTTTTTTAAAAAAAAAAAAAAAAAAAAAATAGTAGGTATTAATAAGGATATTTATTTCGAATAAATACGTTCATATTCATCAATTTGTGAGTATACAAAAATTAGGGCTATATATTTGTTGCACCATTTTTTTTTTGTTGCAGAAATAAAAAAGAATGTTTTACGAAGTAAGAATAACAGTGTAAATTGCACCACTACATCTCAAAACGAGGTAAGGAAAATAGAGTAAATTGCACCACTGCCTTCCAGAACGAGGAAGGTCAAACTATGTAAATTGCACTAATTCCTTTCATCCTCTTTTCAATGTATATTTTGTACAATGTACATTGGGATAAAGGAATATAACACTTCTGTAATTGAAAGTGACAATATCTCTTAGCCTAAAAATCAAATAATACAAAGGGACATTTAGTCCAATGTATTTTGGGACAAAGGAACATCACACTTATGTAACAAAAAGTGACAAAATCCATTAGTCCAATCATAAAATTAGACAAAGGGACATTTAGTGGTGCAATGTACACTATTTTTCTTACTTTGTTTTAAGTAGGAGTGGTGCAATTTACATAGTTTGATCTAGTTCATTTTAAACAGGAGTGGTGCAATTTACATACTTTGATTTACTTCGTTTAAAAAACATGGTGCAATTTACAGTTCCCCATATATTTCACATCGGTTGGTTGGCTTTTGTTTGTGAGCTTAGTTTGTTTATAACCTAATAGGTAAATCGGTATGACAAACTAGAAAAAAACATTCTCATATTTATAGTAAGACTGAATACATACAAGAAAAAATATTGTGATGGCACGAAATTCGATTTTGATGGATTTACCCGTTGTAAGGTCTAGGGCAGGATTAAGGTTGTAAGGTCCTAAAGAAAGGTTTTTTTTTAAATCTCAGTCTGACGTCTGTAGTCTTTGCAGGCGCCTAGAGAGATGCCTAATCTACACGGCACTTAAGCGAAATCGAGAAATGAATTTTCCCTATACATTTGCTGGCGCCATCCCCAAAACCTCTGAATAAGAGAAAAAAAATATTTCTCGAAAACGGTTCAGATGATTTTGATTGCAAATTTTAAAATGTAGTCCATATAAATACAAATTTAATGATATAATATTATGTCCGGTTTCCGGGAAAAATCTAATATCCGAGATATTGATGAAAATAAAATTGATTTTTTGAAACACATTTAACTAGTGTTTAACAGGTGGTTGTTTATATTTGCATATACATATAATATATATATATATATATATATATATATATATATATATATATATATATATATATATATACATATATATTTCGATTTTCAGCGAAAGTCTTACATTCATTTTATTCGAATTTTATTCGAACGTTTTGTTATTACTTTTAATTGTTTTATCTATTAATTATTTTATTATTTATTTATTAATGATAGCATAGCATTAGCCGTAGAAATAATATCGCATAGTATGAAGAATTCAAAATCAAAACGTTTGAGTGACAGTGAAATGTAAGAATTTAAAAACAACATTCGAGTATTTAAAATTGTTATTATTATTTTTATACAATATAATATTGAAAGAAATGTTAATTAACAAATTGAACAATTTTCTCCACAAATGGGAACGTCATAAACAGAGCAATAGGCTGTAGCTCAAAGTAAAAACGGCGTAAGGCCTCATTCACACTCGAGATTCTGGAATGCGATTCACGAATCGAGGATTCTAATGATACCAGGCGGCCTATGTATTTTGCTTATGTCCATTCAGACTACGATTCCGGTATGCGATTCATATGAGATTCTCAAATCGAGTATCCCGTCCCCGTGAGCCGCCTCGATTCTTTTTAGAATTCTTCTTAGAAAGCGGCTCATGACACATAGCGCTATATGGGCCCATTCGGACTAGGCGATTCTGAATCGCATTCTGCTTCAATCCTCTTGCTATTTATTTTCTTTAAATTAAATATATTAATTATAAATTCATAATCAATTAATTACTGTAATATCATTAATTATAATATTTTATTATAAATAATTTTATTTACGTTGCATAAAATATTTTAATTATATAAATATATTAATAAATCAATGTAATATATTATTTAATATATTTTTTTTTCAATTGTTTTATTTACTTTAAATAAAATAGGTTAATTATGAATATAATAATAAATATAATTAATTATTTAAAAATTAAATACATATATATGTTAGTGTATAGTAAAAGTGGGATCAAAACTAGGAAATGTGGGGGGAAAAAGCCGCCGACATACTGAATCTTGATACTTTTTTGAATCTCAAACACGAATCGCATTCGTGAATCGCATTCCGGAATCCCAGTGTGAATGAGCCCTAACGATAATACTAAGAATTTTCAGGCGCAACTAAAGCAAGCTAGTAGGCTGTAGGGATGAAAGGAATGTAGATAAAGCACTGGTGAAGAGTGGGGAGTCTGTGTTTTACTGAACCAAGATAGCTCAATCTAAAGAGACGATCGTCGTAATTTTTACGAATGGTTAGTAGTCTAGGGTTAAATAGACTACATTTTAGAATCTTTCTAATCAAAATCATCGGAACCAAATGGAGAAATATTTTTTTAAAGGTTTATTCAAAGCTTTTAAAGGCAGCTCCCCCGAATTTAGAGCTAAAAGTAATTATCGATTTCGATTCGAGCATCCCTAAATTTAGAGCTTAATTAATTATCGATTTCTTTTTTTAAAAATGTAACTTAAAACTCATCAAAATCGGCCCAAAAGTTTCGGCTTCACGTGTTTGAACATACAACAAATAGACACTTCCGTCAGGGGACTTCAAAACGTATAAAAGCTCAAAATAAAATTTTAACGCCATCGCAATACTTTCTCTTTAGATATACTAAGTATATGAGGAAGTAAAATCGAGAAAAACAAACTTAGTTAAAAACTCTGATGCTTCAAATTGTATACAATTCTCGCCCTTTTAGGGTTTTTTTGGTTTAAAGAAAAGAAATACAAAATAAACATTTACTTTTTGGTAATTGTACCAATTGTTGTCTTAATACAATCTAACTGATTAACAGTCTCTCCATTAAAAAAAAGTTAATAGACAAACAGATAACAACTTCTTCTAATAATTCTCTTAAAACATAAGGTGTTAATTAAAAATTATCAAACGACCGAAATGTAAAAAGCAAAGAAGAACCTATTTTTTCTAAAAAAAAAAAGGGTTGAACTGGTGGTATAAGGATAAAATACTAAGGGTTTATTTCCTCACTCAGGTAAAGAATTAATTAAAAACTCATTCAAACCATTCACAAGTTTATAATGAAGAGGGACTCTGAGATGGAAAAAGGGCTCAAAAAAAGGGATACCATTTCATCTGAATAATATGAAATTTCAAACCAGAAAACCTAAAGGACCCAGATGAATAAATTTACACACTGGGTTTGTCTTCATCTCTAAAAATTTAAATGGTTATTCATGAGATACGTTTATTTCATATGCGTGACCACAATATATTTTATATATATATATATATATATATATATATATATATATATATATATATATATATATATATATATATATATATATATATATATATATATGTGTGTGTTAATATTTCCTTATACGTTTATATTCACTGACCCTATTTTGTGACTAAAAATAACTCAATATAAAAGTAAATAATGAATTTTTCGCTATTAGAACCAGAATTACGATTTGAAGATAAAATTATAATTTAAGTTCAGACACATATCAACGAGTTATATAAACCGTTTATTAATTTAACTATTCTAACTGAATGTCATTAGTCTTATTGACTAAGAAAGAGAAAAACAACCCATCAAAATATAATATAATTAAATTGGTTAATTATAATAGCAAATTTGAGAAACATGATAAACATATTACAATATAGTTAAATGAAATAATATCATTCTTTAGTATGAACAATATAGATTTGTTTTACCATGAGCAATAACTCATTCGCAAGGGAGTAGGCAGAATGGAGTAGACAATGTGCGCAAGCGCACATTTATCAGACAAGGTTTCTTTCTTATATCAATGCTTGTAAGGCTCTGGTCAAGGAATAGAAACATCTTAAAATACTATCTACATCCCATCCATTATTCTTAATCATTTGCTATACTTGCTGCCACATGACTTCTTCGCACATCTTCCTCATTTCATCATTCCACTTTGTCTTCGGTCTTCCTCTGCTCCTTTTCAATTCCCTTGTGCGCTGATCTATTAGTAGTTACGTCCATCTTTCGTCCTTAGTCGAGCTCTTTCCATTTTTATTTTTATTTTATGGTATAGTCCTGTCTGACTTTAAATCCAACCACTCGAGTTAGTCCTTCCAACTTTCGTACTTAATTTATGCTCCTTTCCCAACACCTTTTAGCGACCCTGAGCTCACTTTAAAAGCTAAATTTATAGCTATAAGCTATATATAGCTTACATTATTTCACAGATTCTTCTTTCAGGATACAAATTTTTGTTTCGTAGGTCAGTACTGGTAAACACACATTTTCCATAGCTTCTCCTTACTGCCTACACTGACATAAGATCTAATCAGGTATACGTCAGATATATGTACCTGCTATACAATATCCAAGCTCTTGCGATCCTTTGGAACATCTTTATCCTGGTGCCCTAAATTGTTACTTGTTAAACTGCCTAGATATTATGTATTTATCAAAATTACATTACAACTTTATATTTATAGTCATTACTTTAGAATTTGATTAATTTAGCTTTACATCTATTTCTTTTGTTAATTCAGTAAACTATTTTATCTACGATTGTTACGAAATACAAACATTGTATCATTGTTTAGATACGTAGAAAGTGATTTTTTACCTACTTCTATTCATTGCGCATGCGCGTCTCATAATTCTAAAGAATTCCTCTTCTTTACCACCCTAGGGTGGTAAAGAAGAATTCTTCAACTTTACGCACGATTAGCGAGTTTGTTTACATTTAATGTTTGTTTAATAAAAGTAACTGTTTATATCGAGTTTTTTTTTGTGAAAATCAATGCGTGATTTAAGTGATTATGACGAATATGAGGAGAATAATACGCCTCCCGAAATTATTAATTCGGCACAAAAAGAAACTAATGAATTAATGTCATCATTATTAAAAGAGAAATACGAACTTACATACAGGAAGTTTATTTTTTTTCTGTATTTATTATTTAAATCTAACAGTCGTAGATAAAGTACGGTACGCAACTCGTGGGAAAACGGCATTTTGCATTGCTCGTGTGGTTTTACTACCCTCGCTGTCGCTCGGGTGCAAACTCCACACTCACAAAATGCTCCTTTCCGCACTCGACGCGTAATGTACTATTAGAATTATTTCTGCTTCGTTTTAACTGGCTATCATAAGTCTTATTGACTAAGAGAGAAATAAACTCATGAACAGATAATTTAAAATTTACTAAATAAATGACCTAAGCTACAGATTAAACAAAAATGTAACTTATTATTATCTTATGTTTTATTCCTGTACTTCTTTGAAGAATAATTTGAAATATAATTTGATTTAAATTAAAATTTAACTTTCCGTAGTATGAAAACTACCAAAAACTTAAAAAATTTCTTTGAAGAATGTTTCATCATTATTTTAGAATTATTTACTCAGTTAAAAATGTTTCAATTCTATGTGAACTCTAATAGAAAGAGACTTTAGAAAAATATATGGGTTTATAATATTCTTCCTTTTCCAAACGGGAAATTACTTCAATAAAACGGCATGATTCAAGAGAAAGCTATTGTAAGGTCAATAACAGTACTTCGGGTATTTCTGAGGCTGCCAACTTCATATTAGTTTTAAAGGAAGTAATAATCGTCCCCTCTAATACTGAGTTTTAGAATCTAGAATCGCAAATCGAAGAGCCAAGAGCACACCAAAGGACACTTTCATAGCTGAAGATCCTGATAAAACAGATATTAAAGAGCGTTTACACTGTTCAAACGTGACATCATTTTGAATAAAGAATGCTAGCTTAAATATTTATAACAACAAGATAATGGTTTTGGAATCGACCCATGGATTTAAGTTGACTTTTTTAATTGTAATGATAATGGTTTAGACTAATTTTTGTTTTGTTTCAATTGCATTTTTCATTGTTTCGTGTAAAAATGCAATTTGAAAGAGTAAATTACCATAATTAAGGTTGCGTCGGGAGAGCCCTTGAACTGCACCGAAACAAATTATAGCCATATAATTTAAGCAAGTGGGTTGGAATTTATTTTTAAAACAAAATTGGCCATGCAATTCTAACAAAAGGTTTTCTAGTCGAGATAGTAGATGGATGGTCGTTAATCTAACTACTCTCACGGTAAAATAAAACAAGATTTAAGGAAAAGGTCATCGCAAATGGACCAAAAATACGAAAAAAGTGAAGAGTTTAAAGAATGGCTCTTTTAAGATTCAAAAGATAATAAATATTAAAATGAAATGAAAATAAAAATTAAGTAAACTAAATATTTCATTAATTAGGAGAATAAAAAAATAATATTTATAGTTGTTTGTAAGATGTAGAGACAAAAGTTTTAAATGATGATAGCGCCACCTGCCTTAAAGATGAGCTCCTATCACCACCCATGTGAGTATGTAATTACGTCTATCCTAATGATTCCTGTAAATAGGGCTTATCCAAACGAGGTAAACTTTTGCACTTGGAATTTAACTATTAACAAAATTGCTGACACTCATCACAATCCAATGGTGGGAAAAGTGTCCGCTGTTCGAATTATGCATTTGAATAAAGAGAGCCTATGGAAAAAGCAGGACCTTTGAAGAGCTTTTTTGGTCATTTTTAAATTATTTTACATTTAAATCAAATTATAATTTAACTTTCCGTAGTATGAAAACTACCAAAAACTTAAAAATTATTTTACATGTAATTATGAATAAAATACATGTAATTTTACATAGATAATTATATATTCTGATAGATAAACATTGAATGACAGCAAAACAGGAAATATAGACTATATTATTTATCGATTATATTATTTCAAATATATCGATGGCATGCTTTAGATTTGGTGTTGGGGAGATTCGTTGTACATAGATTTATCCTTTAATAGGTTTTAGATCAGCTCTCTGGATGGTTGTCATTTATGTGAAGTAAATAAATTCGGAACTATTTTTTTTTTCACTAACATTATATATTATATAACAATAACAATTATATTATCAACATTACATACGATTCAACAGAAAATTTAAAAACGTAGTATATAAAAAGTTCTTTTTATCTTGAAATTTTCATCTCTAAAACACAGACTCATCTTCCTAAACTGTTCTCCGGAATAATTTATATATATATATATATATATATATATATATATATATATATATATATATATATATATATATATATATATATATATATATATATATATATACAGAAACAATACGTTCACGATACGTCGGGATTGTAACATAGTGACGATTTTTGTGACCGAAACCTGAGTTTTGTTTGTTTCTGTTTATTATTACGGTCGAGAATTTATTCATTTTTTATATATATTATTTGCTGATTGTTTTTTTATAATACAAGTGCATAATACAAAGATAATTTGATGTTAGGTTAAAATTCAAGTTATTAACTAACAAACAAATATTAGTCGAAAACTTTGTGTATGCATACTCGTACATTGGAACATTGATAATTCTTGATAAGACGTATTAATTATCAGAAGCGAATTCTTCTTGATTGTACAATATAACATGACACGAAAGAAAAAGGTTTTCTTATACTAAAGAGAAAAGGGAGGAAGGAGAAGCAGTTTTGGGGTTGTAGAGAGAAGATATAGTATTAAGTTAAAGGTAGACCGAGGCACGGAGTCCCTAGGGTATTTGTCTTGTCCAAGGTATAGCCTTACAGAGGCTTGGTAACACTGCCCAGAACAATTTGTCTCCGGGATAACTGACTCTTTACCGCATCAGGACTTAAGACGTGAGTCCATGATTTACAGGTACCTTTTCCGCCATTTTTTCAACCCTTTTCTTCTTCCTAAGACCTATTTGAAGTTTTCAAATAGGTCTACTTAATTTTCCTTAACTTCATCCTTTCTAGTTTACTTCGACTTTATTCGTTTTACAGTTGCTTTGTCCTAAACAACAGGTAATTTGTTTAAAGTCAACGTTGAAATTTGAATCACTTTTTCAATAGCGTATTTAGGAATCAGTGAAGAGACATTTTTAGTTTAAACAATGACGTTATTTAATATAAACTTTTAATTCGGTGGCTTGAACATGGAATCATAAAAATCCTATTTCAATAAAATATAATTGTTGAGCTTGAGTTTCATTGCCCTGTTATTGCACCAATCGTCCTTAATGTATCTTTTAATTAAATTGGTTAAATTTTAATTTTGGTAAAAGACCCTTGCCCTTTTTGTTTTGACTCATTCATTACCATGAATCCTAATTGGTAAGGAAATTCTCGAAACATATGCAATACTCTTTATGCAAACTATTGTACATTTTGAGTGTTGGATGGTTATTAATTCCCTAGAGAAATTATTAATTATATTGTCTATTTATTTTTTATTATTATATTTATCATTTAACAATTTTTTGCAGCCTTCATCTCTAATAGCTATCTATATTCTCTTATTTTGAATTTTACATTCAACAAATTACTTATGATTTCTTTAAAATTAAATTAAATAATAATTGTTTTTTTCTAATAGTTGTAATAAAAGTACATTCAACAAAAAAACTATAAACTTCTCTAAATTTCATATTTTATTTCTGACTTTTTATTTATTTAAATATTCTGGTAAAAGCTAAATAATTTATAACACTTCAATTTAATTTATCAAAGGAATGTTTTGATTCTCTAATTTTAGAAAGGGTCACGAGTCTTGACCTTTTAGACTTTGAAGTTATGGTTTCTATAAGAGTGAATTATAATTATATTAATTTTTCATCTTTTTAAAGTTAAAAAGAAAAGTTGTTAATAAAATATTAACTTTAATATATTATTTAATTGGTTTAAGATAAATTATAAAATAAATTGTACATTGGGTCCAATTCATTATTTCGTCTACTCAGCAAAATAAATTCTTTGAAATAGATTTTCTTACGAATCCCTTTGCATCGGATACTTAAAATAATTTCATTAACTATAGTTTGATTAGTTTAGTCTATAAATTTCAACTTTATCAGCAATCATCATTGATCATTGCGTTTTATGTTTGTTTCACAATTATTAGTGACAATATCTGCGTGACTCTCAGCTATTTCACAATTAATATTCGAGATAACTATCTTTGTAACATCCTCATCTGTTTCACAATTATTCGAGACAATAATATCTGCGTGACTCTCAGCTATTTCACAATTAATATTCGAGACAACGATCTTTGCAACAACCTCATCTATTTTACAATTATATCTCCGTGACTCTCAGCTATTTCACAATTAATATTCGAGATAACTATCTTTGCAACATCCTCATCTGTTTCACAATTGTCAGTAACAATAATATCTGCGTGAATCTCAGCTATTTCACAATTAATATTCGAGACAACGATCTTTGCAACAGCCTCATCTATTTCACAATTATTCGTGGCAATGATATCTGTGTAATCTCGCTACTCTCTAAGTCAAGACCATCGTAATAATTAATAATATTTAACTTTCGAACCTGCTGCATCCGATTTCAGACATCAGAGAAAATATTTAGTTCCGTTTCTGTCAATCGCTCTGTCTGTCAATTTTTGCGAACCAACATATCTTAAACATCCAACTTTAATGAAATTAGTATGGTAGGTCATAATTAGCCCATTGTTGGTCCCATATTTGTTTCAACCTTCTATGCCAATTCGTTTCTCTTCAACTTGCGCACAAACATATTATATTTATTTACACCCACATCTTCAAAAGTAATCATCAGATTATTATAAAATTTGGATAGTTTGTCAAAAGTAGACCGCAGATAGTTCCAGATTAAATGCAATCGTCTGCGCTTTTTAACGTTTGCTCAAATAATATTTTAATTCATGTAAAAAATAATTTCGACAATTTTAAAAAATTAGGGGGAAACAATAAAATAAATTAGGCAATAATGGCTTGTAAAAGCATAAAATAAAAACAAGTAAGGCGCGCTTCACGTAAGTACGTGAGGCGATATTTGCCGGTTTCTGTACGATTAAGTTAAAATTATTAAGTGTAAAATTTGAATAGTTGTATATTCTTTTTCTACACTTCAAGACCTTTAAATTGATGTGTAACATGTCATTGTGACTTAAAACATTTTTTGTAGTCACCCGCCATATTGAAAATATTAAGTGAGAAAAATCTAAAAAGTGTCCAGTTGTCACAAATGCCGAGATGAACCTGTGTGCCGAATTTCATGTTCCTAGCTATAATAGTAGTTTATGAATTGAAACAAGCAACGGACAGGCAGGCAGACAGAGCCGTTATATAAGGTTTCTTTTTGCACTTTGTACAGAAACCTAAATGTACGTGATAGGATGCGAGAATGTTATGGGCCACACTAATTGGCAGTCTATTTTATAAATTTCTTAATAACTTTGGTTCTACTCAATATTTTTCGATGAACACAAGCCTACAACTTGCGCAACATGGTTGCTCACATCTTTGTGAACGATATAATCAATTTCGTTCAGCCAGTTTTGCGCCTTTGAAGTCGGACTGGTGGTGACAGAAACACACACATACATACTTACACAAAAAAAAATTAATGCCGGATTCGGTTTTCGGAAAATATGAAATGAAAAAATTTCCAATATATTTTAAATCTGATCAATGTACAGACAAGACTTTTATTTTATATCTATAAAAGATTAGATTAAATTTCCCCTCAAAATGATTTATCCAGTCACAAAAATTTAAAATAACATAGTTCGTCTTTGAAATCCATAACTATAAGCATATGCAATCCATATAGGCCATATTGAGCTTCCAGAATATAATCTAATAAAGCAGAAACCAAAGCCGAAAAGGGAGACTTTAACATAGACAGTGATTAAGTTAGAAATAGAGAAACCTTGTTAATTTAATTAGTGTTCAATTACCGGCAAAAAATGGATTGATAATAATAAAACCATTGTTTTAAATCAAATGAATCTACATAATTTCCCAGACTATAATTCCATAAACTACTTTAGTAGAATAATACTAAGAGCATTATTATTATTATATCTAAATCCTAACGTAATATCTCTCATACTAAACGAGACGCCGTTTAATAAAATATATTATATTATATAGTTTTGAGCATATGTTAGTTATTATTGTCCTCCAGGGATAGAAAGCCATAGTATATTTCAAATACAAATGCAGTGAGTCGTAAAACCCCTCCCATACTACATATACAACTTAATTCTACATGAGGAGAATAATAGTTGAGATACAAAACTCTGTATCTATACTAAAAGCGACGCAAAATGAATTTGTAATGTCATTATTTTTTTTTCTGTAGTGTCAAGTTTTTTTAAAATGTATTAAAATATTATGTAATGTTTGTATCTTATTTTATTTATCTGATACAATTTTTTAAAAAAACTGTTTTAAATACGTCCTATTCGTAGAATAATAAATGAAGGTTTTTGTAATTTGTTTTTATTTAATTATAAAAGATTTAAAATAATTCTATAAACTAATCATTAATCAAAATAAAACTTTGTCTCAGTGTTAATAATATATAAAGTGTAATTGAATATACTTTTATCCACGATTGATACGAAATATAAACATTATATCTTTGTTTAGATGCGTAGAAAGTGATTATTTACGTACTTGTATTCATTGCGCATACGCGTCTCATAGTTCTGAATAATTCCTCTTCTTTACCACACTAGTGCGGTAAAGAAGAGGAATTCTTCAGCTTTACGCACGATTAGTGAGTTTGTTTACATTTAACAAAACTAATTTGGTGTTGTTTTATTAAAGTAACTGTTTATATTGAGTTTTTAGTGAAAAACAATGAGTGAATCAAGTGACTTTGACGAAAATGTGGAGAATAATAATCCTCCAGAAATAATTAATTCGGCAAAAAATACAACTAATGAATTAATGCCATCTGTATCAAGAGAGAGATACGAACTTACATACAGCATACAGCAAGTTTATTTGTTTCTGTATTTATTATTTAAATCTAACAATCGTAGATAAAGTACGGTACGCAACTCGTGCGAAAACGGCATTTTGCATTGCTCGTGTGGTTTTACCACCCTCGCTATCGCTCGGGTGCAAACTCCACACTCGCATGCAAAATGCTACTTTCCGCACTCGACGCGTAATGAACTATTATATAATTTTAAATATTATAAGCTAAAACAATGTATAAAACAAAGCAGTTTTTTACTTTCTCATAAACGTATTATATAGAGAGAAAGTATGGCGACAGCGCAAAAATTTGATTTTGAGATTATAATGGATTTACACGGTTTACAGCCGTCTGAGCCCGAGAAAAAAAACCGGCAACGCACCCAGGTGTCATATTTTGTAGATATGTTCTTGTAGTCACTTTTCTACATTTGACAAGAATACACTGATATTTAGTTTAAGTATATTTCATTTATCATTTTATTGTTTGTTTTGTTTGTAATGATTTCCGATGGTATTTAGAAGGCCATGGAGCGGTTAGCGAGCTGTTCTTAACAAAAATTTTGTCTAAATTTATTAAGTCGATTTTTACAATTATTGAAGAAAAAAACAAACAATAAACAACTTAATCTTTATGATTATATTCTCATTCCATTTAGGTTTAGGCTCTGTATCTATGATCATCAGGAGTTATCAAATATTTAAATCTCATTCAAATCGCAATTAAACAATTTGAACCATTACCGTGCATTTTGATTTCTAGACAGAATATGATTTTGGAAATGCTAAAATAGTTTATCATTACTTTGAAGCAGTTGACAAATTGTAATCCCTCGTAGAATAAAAAAAAATATCACTAAATCATTTTTTTTTATTTGAAACATCTGTGGTGATCACATAAGTAGATCTGCATAAGAAATAGTATATATGGACTAAATTGCTTTTGCTTTCGAGCTTACCAAAAGTAACGGAAGCTGAGAGATCGTTCTGAAAAACGCAATTTTTTATGTCTCCGATTTCAAAAATTCCAAGACAGAAATCCGTTTCAGACATCAGGGAACATTTTTTGTCTGCGTCGATCTGTCGTTCAACATTTTTGCAAATCAACAAATCTTAAAAAGTACTAGTTGGATAATTAATTATGGGTGGTAGGTCATAATTAGCCCATTGTTGGTCAAATGGAGTGTTGGTAAATAAATTTCAGCCTTCTGCGCTCATTAGTTTCTCTTCCACATGCAGACCAACATATTTTTCATCTATATCTTTGAACGTAGCCCACAGGTATCAGTGATTAATTTTAACCGTGTGCGCTCTTTAAATGTTGCTTAATTTATTCTTTAATTCATGTAAAAAATCAAAACAATTTTAACAGATTTGAAATAAAAGGAGGGTAAAAAATTAAATAGATTAGATGACAATTTTAAGATAAAAATAACTTTTCATGTACTACGTTTTTAAATTTTCTGATGAATCGTGTGTAATGTTGATAAAATAATTGTTATTGTTATATTATAATATATAATGTTAGTGAAAAAAAAATAGTTCCGAATTTATTTACTTCACATAAATTACAACCATCTAGAGAGCTGATCTTAAACCTATAAAAGGACAAATCTTTGTACAACGGATCTCCCCAACACCATATCTAAAGCGTGACATCGACATAATATTTGAATTTGAAATAATATAATCGATATTTCCTGTTTTGCTGTCATTCAATGTTTATCTATCACAAATTTGAGACCCGTCAAAATGAAGATTGCGTAAATATGGGACATGGCAAAACAAATAAAATAACTTGCGGATTTTTTTCGAACTAACCATCCATACAGCAAAATTTGCTGAAAACCAATTAAATTCTGCTGAATGATGGCTAAAAGTATTAAAATAATGCATTGTCATCGCGTTCTGAGCTATGCTAAAAGTTTCAAATGTCTAGCAATTCGGGAAGTTAGTTAGAAATCGATTGCCAGATTTGTACCGGACAAACAAACAAACAAGCAAGCTAATAAAAACTTAGTAAAATGGTTTGTAAAAGTATGAAATCATTTAAGTAAGTGATACGATGCGAGGAAGCTATGTACCACACTAATTGGCAGACTATTTAATGCGTTGCAAATGAAATACATTAATATTCCGAATTTGATAATAACATTATTGTTTAATTGAAACAGAAGAAAGAAAGAGTAGGCCTGGTTTAGGTAATTAACTATATACCTTATGAGATTAAACAATTAGTCTTTTTCACTCTTCTTAACACCCCCTCTTACCTTTCCTCTGTTGAAAAAAAAAACATTGACCGCGAAGTAAAAAAAAAAAAATTAAAAAAATCCTCGGTAATAAATTACTTGTGAATTAGCAAAGAGACCGGTCGGAAGAAGAGAGGACTAGGGGCCACGTTATTCAGGCATCCCGTTGAAAAATGAACGCGAGGGCCACCCAATTTTAATTTATTAAGCAGGATAAAAGATGGAGCGCCTAGCCCAACTGAAAAGCACCCCTTCCGTGGGTCCCTTTTCAGTGATTAAAAACATCGAATTCATTACTCATTTATGCTGAGATTGGGTTTCTGTATTCATGTTCATGGCGAAAACACCCACTCTTTCCCTTCCTTTTTTATTATTTTTTTTACCTGAATTTTCAAAATGGCAGAGGAGAAACCCTAGTTTGATTTTTGAGTGAAAATAAAAAGAGGTAATTTGCATACATGATACTTAATTTAGTGTATATAAATAATTAAATATTACGTGTGATTAATAAAGATTAATTATATCAGTATACAAGTTATGTGTGTTCAAATATTGTATGAAGATTAATTAGTGTAATTGTCCAGATTCAACATCTATGAATGAGTTTTTGTTTTTTGATAGACATATATTTTCATGAATTTCCAATTCGAGCTATGAATTATACTTAATACTTATGGGTGAAATACGTGGGTGGTACTTGGGGGGTAAAATACTTATGGGTGGTTCTCAGACTACAGGCAATTTTCATGTCCACACTCTTCAAATTGCACATAGTGCTATAATTTTACTTTATTTTTTAGATAAATTATTTCTACCATAAATATGCAAGTTAAAATTAAATGTAAATAAGCTTTAACAACGTTTTTAATAATATTTTGCTATAAAAATATGTTAAGAAGTGGTAAAACTGTAACTACCGTGGTTTTTAAAAATGAAAATGACCCACGGTAATTACAACTATTTGAAGAAATGGTAATTACATTTCAAAATTGTAAGTAAATTATTTACTTTAAAAATGACTTTATAAAATATATTGTTGACATAATGTAAACAGGCAGTATTATGCTAATAAATCACAGGAACAAAATCGTTCACAAACAATTATAACCTGTGTTATAAACAACCATGGTAATTTCAATTAAAAATCACGTGATTTCTTCTGATGGTAGAAGCAGACCGACGTTGAATAACATGAAACTCACTGCCTTTTATTATCAGCAGGCATGCCAAAAGACTTTAGATGAGGGAGAAAAAAAAAATATTCCTTACACTAAATTTCTCTACGATTTATTTTTATTACGAGCATGGTAATGACAAATAACAAAAGGACACAAGTCGAAATGCTCTGAAAATTAATACAATATTTTTTTTAAATTAAATAATGCGTTTTATTAACTATTCACTAGTATTGAATGCATGTATTTATAAATTTTATCCATACACTTATTTAAGGTAAATATATTAACAAAAAAATGTTAAAATCCTATTTCTGGACTTCCATAGTAATTACATTTTTACCACTTCTTAACATATTTTTATAGCCCAATATTATTAAAAACGTTGTAAAAGCATATTTACATTTAATTTTAACTTGCATATTTATGGTAGAAATAATTTATCTAAAAAATAAAATAAAATTATAGCACTATGTGCAATTTGAAGAGTGTGGACATGAAAATTGCCCGTAAATCTGAGAACCACCCTTATACGCATACGTGGGACCCCGGCAGCTCGAGTAGGAGAGCAGTTGGCTTTCGATCATTGAAGTTAAGCAGCATCGGGCGAGGTCAGTAGTTAAAAGGGTGACCGCCACCTCGGACCACAAACCTCTGGGTTCGAATCAATGTCTCTCCTCCTTAATTGCATTGCTTAAATAAATGGGAAGCTGATCGAAAGATTTAGTGCCAAAGTTTTAATTTTTTCCTACAGTTGACCGATATAGTGGTTGTTATCTTACTCAAAATAGTACGTAAAACAGCAGATTCCTGCACTTACTACTTTACCACATTCGTTTTACTTTACCGCACTCATTTTACTTTACCGCATTCCAGTGCTCCAACTTACGAAAATAAAGAACTCAAATCTAAACAAAGATTAATTAATCCAAATTATAATAATAATAACAATGAAAACTAATGATTATTTTTTAACTAACTACATGATTTAAACACTATATATCAATTATAAAAATGTTAAAATATAAAAATATAAAAATGTAAGGATAGACAATCTAAAAAAAAAAAGAATAAAATGCGAGAAGTAAGTGTTTTGATGAAAAATAATAACAGCGCTTGGCCAGGTTAGCTGAATCAGGCAAAAAAAGGCAGCACTAGCTATAAACATAAGAGCTGGTTTAGTTTTTTAAACCTGTCAGATTTCAATGGTATTTATTTATCGTTCCAACTTTACAGCAAGTGAAAGTCGATGTCAGACAGAAAAATATGAGAAATTGACGTAGTTATCTTGAAGACACCGCAAGAGCTACACGAGAAATTGTTTCTTATTATTATAAATGTAGAGACTTTTGGGTTTCGTTTGGGTCAAATGCAGAAATCTGTCTTCCATTCTTAACATTGTGGTGCCGTAAGCTGTCGATTGGAACCTGGGTGAAAAAAAGATGGCAGCGAACAGCGCAGGAGTTACCGCAAGCTTAAGAAATCTCGAGCTGCATATAGGAGTTCTTTCAGCAAGAAACATAAAGCTCTGGAGCAACTATTGAAAGCTGAGGAGGTTGATTCAAATCAGGTATTATCGGACCTCGCTCAACTTGAGTCGAGACTTAACGCTATTACTGACATAGACCGGCAGATTTTTGAATTATTAGTTAACGACTTGACGACGGACGAAAAATTATTGGAGGAGGAAATAAATTCATCAAATGATTATCAATATAAATTAAATTAAATCAAAATTGAAATTGACAAGTTAGTCGACAGTGACAAATCCGAAATTTCAATGAAAACAAAAATAAAACGATTTGACAAACACGGATCACCACGGTCTTCAAGAAAACCTGGTGTAAACCCCAGGTGTTCCCGGGGGAGAATGTCAGATTTCAATGGTATTTATTTATCGTTTCAACTTTACAGCTAGTGAAAGTCGATGTCAGACAGAAAAATATGAGAAATAGACGGCTACTTGAAGGTGGCACAGGTCCTACTTCCAACAGAGTTGTCGTTAAAGGTGTTTTGGCCCGGAAACAGTCACTAGCGCCTCCAACAGGGGAAACCTAGCAGAATCCACGATTATCGTGTTCTGTTCCCTAAATCCTGATCCAAAGTTACCAAAAACCTCTAACTCTAACTGAACTTACGAACTTCACATAATCATCTGCCAACAATGTGCTCTCGCACCATCAGAGAACATCCTAACCTCTCTAGAACAGCCAGGGTCACCACAGTAAAAAAGAACCACTAAAAAAAGAAGCCACTAAAAACTAATTGAAGACTGTCCAGGAAGTCATATCTCGGAGGTCTTGCCGGAAATAAAATTATATAAGGGCCATTATTGTCCAAAGAGTTATAAAGGAACTGATCCAGGTTATTTTAATTATTATTGTTAAGATTATTATTATATTATTGATGTATTTAATTATGATGTATCAAACTTTGAAAAAAACTAAATCCACCCCTAATTTTCTTTAAAAAAAAATTATTCCTCGGTGGATACCCCATTAATAAAATACATTTGTTACAGCATCGGTCAAACGCCATAACCCTTAGAATTTTATTCCTAATAAACTTACATACATCAAATTTATTTTTTACATCATTATATTTTATTTTTGTTAGACTATAATTTTTTGCATTTATTATAAAAATATGGGGAAGGAGCTAAAAGATTTCTTCTTAATAAACTGGAAAAGAAGAAAATTACTTTCTTTCTTCGTGCACTACAATTGTTCGATTTAATTGCTAATTTACAAACGCATAAATCTGTACGCTTAAATTTTTTTGCCATTTTCATGTCTTTACTTTGCCACATAAACTCGAAAATCGTTACCAAAAAACGACACCAAAAAGCGTTACATGAAAATGTCTCACTGTCTTGCAGACTCTTATGCAAGCAATTTTTTTTATCTTTTTCTTATAGGAAACTGAAAATACTTTAAATTAGAAACAATACAATTGAAAACGATACAATGCCACGGTGACTTATTTATTAATATTGTAGATATCTATATTAAATTCATTAAAATTATAATAAATGGTGGCCCAAACGAAAATAATTGATGGGAATTCCAGAACAGTTCATCCTGTCTGTTTGTTTGATTGCCAATAACGTTTACTCGTGTGACGATAACTTAAGTAATAGTAAATGGAATTAATTAAAATTTGGTATATACATATTATGTTGCTTTTTCTAATGTTCAAGCTAGTTGGACAGCGTTGTCCGTCTAAACACAATAATAGTTGAAATTTGGTGCGGGTTAGGAAGAGGGCATCAACTTATATTGGGTATAGGAAGGCAGCAGGCATCCCCACTCCACTACTCTATATTCCACTCACCGTCTTTAATTATTACACTCAACATTATTAACTATTCATTCTTAATATTCAACAATTATAGCAATACACTCGCTTCAATGATAGAGCCACATATTGCCCAGTTAAATCATAATATTTAAGAGAGCACAACGTCACAAATAATATTCATACACGATGAAATTAAACTGTATTTTGGGTAATGAGTTTCTTTGTATGGACTCTAACTATTTCTCGTTAATAAGGAGGAGACGGAAAAAGAAGAAATCGCTGTTAACTAAATCAACAAATTTCTGTGGGTATCCAAGACAAAATTGGAGAAGTCGTTCAAAGTAATTTGTCTCTTACTAAATTCCAATAATATTATGTCTTCACTAGTATTACTGTGTAAAATATTTCTTAATAATATTATGAACTACCTAGACCTAGTATTCTTAAACTAGTGCTACCTGATTTCCTAAGTTAAAAGTACCTAGTTGCTAATATATGTAAATTAATGGTGGTAAATAAGGGGGTACTTCTTTAGATTGTTACTCCCCTTTGTTGATTTAGATTTGAAATGACTTTGACTAAATAACTATGTATTATAAAAAAGGGATGATAAGTCCAGTGTACTTTAGGACAAAGGAATATCCCACTTCTGTTTTTATAAGGGGAGTAACAGTCTAAAGAAGTGCCAAAAAGAGTATGTAGCAGTTCAATAAGTAGTATGTTGCTGATGGTTGCTTTACAAACTTCAGTTATTCTCGAACATCAGTTCACCAGCGTTTACTTACTACAACAACAAAACATTTCCTTCTACTCCTAATTTATCTTTTTACCATTAATTTACACAAATTAGCATACCAATAGAGTGTTCATATTTACTTTTTCCTTGTATTGACGTATTATCTGATACAAGCTCTTTATCATATTTCCTCATGGAAACTACATGTTACCTATAAAACCCATCCATATACAGCAAGAAATTAGTCATTCCACAGAAATTCCCAGTTTGATAGTGAGGGCTGCAACGTAAAATCTGATCGTTATCTTATCCATTTCAACACGCCATTAACGTGCATTTAAACTAGATGCGTATTATTTCATGAAAACACCTTTCCCCTTTGTATAACAATCTTCATTTAAACTCCTTAATTTAGCCAAACAACTAAAATTACGAGTGGGCACACTACTTGTCTTTATCTATTCCACCAAATCAGTCTCTACATTCTTCAGCACACCAATTATCCATAAATATAGTATTTAAAATGGGATTCCAACCCAAAAAGGATTAGATTTATTTTAATATTCCAGAGTCCGAATTTCTACACATTTTATTACCCCTAATGTCTATTAAGTAACACAGTATAGCATTTATATCCCAGAAACCAGTAAAATTAGAGGGTAAAAACGTTCGTTTTCTTCGCCCAATTCCTTATCATTAAAAGCGCTAGTTAATTATGTCTAACTGTTTCCTTGTATTTCACACTCTAAGTCTCACAATGGAGAAATTCTTAATTCAAATTCCTTGGCTTTGAATCTAGTGAAGAAAAGTGGAAGTTATAAAGAAAGGGTGCTGGAAGAATTTAGTCCCAATTCTATTAGTCATTTGGAATTCCCTTTCAAGAATAAAGATGCTTTTCATTAAATTCCTCCTCATCTTTATTACTTCTCATTTATTACAGAACATAAACGAAACGCTTGAAAACCAAACATCTTCTAAAATAGAATTAGTCATCCCTATATTCCTGCTGCAACATTAATATTTGGGAGAAAATGTACTTAATTAAATAAAATAGTATAGAAAATAATAAAAGTAACCAATAAGGGTTGAAAACTCTAGTAGGAAATTTTCCAGTCATTAAATTTTCAGGATTATTACTTTTTCTTAAGTGCTATATTTAATTGTTGTATCTAGAATAAAGCACTGGCACAATTATATTTATATCTACTGCAGATATATTATTCTTTAACGCTGAATGATTATAAATTTATTTATGATCATACATTTTATGTCTTACACACGTTGCCATCATTTAGAGCTAATTTAAATACAGCATTTTATTAATTTTTCTGAGTTAAGAAAAATTATTTTTAAGTGATTGCATTTAATACTTAATCATTGTAGTGACAAATTTAACATTTCTCACTCAATTTAATTACATTTTTGTATAAATATGTTCGTAAAAAAAGTAAAATTACCTAACGAAGCGAGACTTTAAGCATGTTTCATTAAATATAATATATAGGGTTTAATTTTGTGTAGTGACAAAACTGTTTAAAGAGTTATCTCAGATGTAATAAAGTCGTCTATATAAAAACGTGCCAAATTAATTATCAGCTTAATCTGTTGGATCTGCCAGTGAAAACATTTTATACATTAATCAATTATAAGCTTAGTACACCAGGAAATAATAAAGTAAACTAATACTGAGTAGTAGTATAAATATTTGCCTCAGCATAAGCTAATTTGGTTTAACATTTATAGATAAAACTTTAATTAACTCTGTCACAGATCACTGTATAAACCAATAAAGGCATTCATTCATACACCAGGCAACAAAATGTTGGTAAAATTGAGGGTTATGTTGGTGTCATGTACCCCGTCAAGTAACAATAGGTACTCATCAACATCGGGTGGCATTACATCAAAGAAATATTTTGCCGGTTGCTTAAATCCGTGTTGTTCTTGTGTCTCAATACATCCCGGTGTATTCGTAGCTTTAAATCTAATTATAGATTTAGTAGGTAGGAGAAAACTATACAGAATATGTGTATTTTATATTGATAAATAGGAAAAATGCACTGGCAGCAGAAGTAAACACATGATATATAGAAATTCTAGGTCTTCCGGTGGTGACCGCGTCTTAGGGGATGATACTTCCGACGTTTCGCCTCTTATGCTAGAGGCATCTTCAGGGTAGAGCATGTTGTACTAATGATATAAACAACGTGAACTGTAGGAGATATTGATGAGATATGATATATTATCAAAAACTTGGAAACCTGTCATTTCCAGCTTAACCACGGGTAGAACCAAGGGTCAACACCTGGGAGACAATCCCTCTACCCAGACCTACCAAACACCCAGGTCGGATGATGCAACACCTGATGCAACTAACAACAGGTATTGCCGAACACCCAGGTCGGATGATGTAATACCTGATGCAACAAACAGCAGGTATTACTTGAGGCCTCGGACAAGGATACAACCCCTTGCTCTCGCCAATCTCCTACAGTTCACGTTGTTTCTATCATTAGTACAATATGCTCTACGCTGAAGATGCCTCTAGCATAAGAGGCGAAACGTCGGAAGTATCATCCCCTAAGACGCGGTCACCACCGGAAGACCTAGAATTTTATTATGAAACTTACCGCGGAAGCCTACGCACCAAGATACATGATATATAGCTTAATACAAAAATTCAGTGCTTTAGAAGATACATTTAAGTGTGGGGAAGCAAAATGCTTCTTTAAGACTGACTTTGTTTTGGAACTTATGCTTCGGTTTTAACAGAAAAATTCGTTTTAACCTTGAAATATCTTACAATAATTTAAAAAAAAAAAAACCGATTATATTAATAAAAATGCAATTATATTATTATTATTATTTTTTAAAACTTAATGATCAGTTTAATTTTACTAAAGTCTTAGTTTTTAAGTTTATTTTGTGTGTCAAAGCAGAACCGTGCGATGTGTAGATTAATTAAACAGAGGTTGATCGAGAAAGAAGGTACGGTGACGAAGGAAAGCGATTACCACAAAGAAATTTCGGAGATTATGCAGGGAAGGCGTTAAGATAAAAACAGAGAGTATTATGATACTTTTTTAGGAGGGGCGAATACATTAAGCGATAAATGAAGAGGACAACAGTAAGATGGGTGATTAAGAGATGGAATAGGAAGATTAAACAAAATAGGAGATTATAATGAAGAGTTCGAGTGAGAATTTTAAGGACTCCTTCTCATGGTGGCGCCATTACGGGATCTGGCAGCGCCACAAAAAAGAAGTAAGCAAAGTATGTGCAAAGAACTAACTAGCTTTGTAGCGACGCTGGAGCTCTTGGGTAAAGAAGAGAGTGACCACAGCGGCCACCAGTATAAAGGTGCGATCCCGTGTGAAAGAACCTATACAATTTCTATTGCTGGCATTAGTGGCGTGACACGTTGGCCCATTATTAAAAGGGCTAGCCAGATAAGGAATCAAATATTAAAAAAAAATGAGACGGGATGAGAAGAGTAAATAAGAGATGAGATAATGAAATTAAGAAGAGAGAGAGTTAAGATGCTCATTGATAAATTATTTACTAGAGTCGAAGAAATGAAAATTAACAAGTGAGGGAGATGATATTCATAACTTTTAATAGTTTCAATAAATAAATTGAATTATTTATAGGTGTATCACAGAAACTTGTAAAACTATATCACGCTGTTAGTTTAACCGTAAAATGCGATCAACTAAAACTATTCCTCATACAAATTCAGTGTTATTCAATTAAATTTTGTAGGAAAATTCGTCAGGTTTAATTCGTCAAGTCCTGGGATCGAATTGCTACTTTAAGATGGCAGAGAGGAATCTTGGGAAAACTAACTCATTTTCATGCTAGTTTACCAGGAGAACTTTGTTTCCCTCATTCTTGCAGCCTCTCAGATAAAAAGTTTCGTCTTTTTGTAAAACTTGTACAGGACTCAAAAACTAGGAAAGCTTATTTTCTACTTAATCAGTAAAGTACACAGCATTCTTCTTTACACGAAAAGAGACAGACAAATATATAAAACGATAGAAAACACTATACATATATTCAACTAAAAAAAATTGCTAAAAGTACTCCATAGACTTAATTAAACTCTTAAATGTAATGAAATATTTTAATATATTCGATTTTGATTAAGCAGAAAATACGCGATGGAGTTAAATATTGTGCTAAAAATAATGTTCGTAAATTAGATTATAAAAATATCAAAGAAATATAAAAATAAAAATAATAATTTAATAGATATAAAAAGGGACAAATAATATAAAACGGTAAGAGTACAAAGAAAGTACATTTTGACAAATACTAAATTTAATTATTTAATTAACTTTAAAACATTGCGTCATTTAATGAGGCCTTTTGAGGCCTTTAATATTATGTGGTCTTAGGCAGCCACTAATCTTTTCTGGTAGGTCCTGTAGTTTATATACAGGGTGGTCCAAAAGTCTCCCCTCCCCCTTCTTTACTTTTGAACGGTTCAAGATAAATTAATGAAACTTGGGGGGATTTGGGGACTTCCGTAACATGTAAAGAGAAGTTTGTTTTCATGCAATCGCGCACTAGGGGCAACAACCCACTTTGCCCCCAGGCTACCCCCACTTCAAATTGGAGTGTATATTTTTGATAGCATGTTTGGATTCTACAGTGCAAAATAATAATAAAAAAAAATTTCTATCTCAAATATTTTTCCCACTATAGGGGCAAAAATAGTAAAATAACCCTTCCGAAAATAGTAATTAAATAACAGTTATATCGTTATAAAATCTAAACAGTTTAAAATAAATTAAAAGCACTTAAAGGAACTGTACCATGTAAAGATAAGTGTGTATTCATGCACTCGTATACTAGGGGCAACCACCTACTTTAACCCCCAGGCGCTAAAATCTAACATTTTTATACTTTTTTCCCACATAGGGGGCAAAATATTGGAGATAAGATAAAAAGTAAAATATTTTTATTTTTAACTTTAGAATCCAAATCTGCTATAAAAAATATACACTCCAATTTAAAATTTTGAAGTTTGGTAGCCTGGGGAAAAATGGGTGGTTGCCCCTACGTTACGATTGCACAAAAATAAACTTCCCTTTATATGGTACAGATCCCCCAAGTGCCATTAATTTATTTTAAACCGTTTAGATTTCATAACAATTTAAGTGTTATTTTTGCACTGTTTTCGGAAAGGTTATTTTGCTATTTTTGTCCCCATATAGAAGCGTAGCATAGCTAGTGCGCGATTGCATGAAAACGAGCTTCCCTTAACATGGTACGGATCCCCCAAGTTTCATTAATTTATCTTAAAGCGTTCAAAAGTTTAGAGGGGAGAGGAGACTTTTAGACCACCCAATATATATATATATATATATATATATATATATATATATATATATATATATATATATATATATATATATATATATATATATATATATATTTATTTATATATATATATATTTATATATATATATATATATATATATATATATATATATATATATATATATATATATATATATATATATATATATATATATATATATATATATATATATATAACTATTTTCCTTAATTTCTCACTTAAATATAGTACGAAAAAGGGTAGCAGAAGGTTTAAAGTGATTTTGTTTTTCTCTTTGCTCTTATTCCCTTCTACACCTGGATCGTCAGAATGTTCTCTGGAGAAATAGAGGTCTAGTTGTATTTGTGTAGGGGCTCGGATCTCCCGGCCTTGTTCCTAGAAGTGTAGAAGATAGTGTACAACGTGGCACCACCCGGCCCTTTGGGGTTGGGAGCGGTAAAACGTGAGAAGAATAACAGTATAGGCGAACCTCTTCCTCACGCTGTAGAAGCATCCCTTTTCGAACTCTTCAACGGACAAGATAAAACAAACCACCTAACAAATCAAACTACTCTTAAAACTTGGGTATATCACCCCCACCCTTTTTTCTCGTTTTCGTCAATATGATATTTTTGGGGGATTGTTTCTACTTTACCGCACTCTTTGTCTGCACTGACAAAATAAATGGAATGAATTTAAAACTAGCAGGCAAATATTTATCTGATTAAAAAAAAAAAAAAAAATCGGAAATCAAAGAAATAAAATGTAATCCAGTCATAAATAAAGTAAATAATCAACCTTCTCGAAGACCAGTTAAAGAGGGTACAAACTCTTCTTCTAAACTTATTGCTGCTCCTGTTAAGCCTCGTCGCAAAGCTCTTTTCGTGACAAGACTTTCATACGATACTCTAGATTCTGACATTCTCACTGTACTCGCCGAAAGTAGAATTTCTGATGTCGTTATTAGTAGACTTAAGACCCAAAGTACAAATTATGCTTCTTTTCACATTTCTGTGCCCTAATTAGATTTTTCGATTATCGATAATCCCGATCTTTGGCCTGCTGGTAGTTTCGTTAAAGAATTTCGAGGTTTTCTTTCTAAAGATAAATTATTTCTGCCAAAAACCCTGGTACGGAGGGTCCAGAACAATCCCTTTCTTAATGAAATCTTTATCTGCTATCCTACAAAACGTTCGTGGTCTCCGAACCAAATACAATTCTTTTTTAATTTTCCTCACTACTAATAGTAGGAAAAGTATTTTTTACCTCTATTTCAGGTTCCGATTATGACCTTATATCCGATTATGACCTTATATTCGATTCATGACCTTATATTCGTCACCGAGACTTAGTTCGATTCTTCTTCTCCTAAACAGTTTTTATTTTCCTGAATCTTATCATGTTGAACGCTGTGATAGAAACCGCGATCTCATGAAATGCTCCGAGGGTGGCGGCGTCTGTACTGCGATCAAAGATAATAACAGTGTCAGACGGACAGACCTCGAATTAAATGTTGAGTGTGTCTTGATCGAACTTCGTCTCAGCAACTCTGTCTTTATTTATCGGGAACCACTATCTGCCTGATCACCTTAATAACTCTGTTTTTATGGACTACATTCATAACCTTATTGACATCTTACCACCTGATTCTCCAACATTCTTTTAAGGTGATTTCAATGTTCCTAAAATGAACTGGTTAAACCTTGAATATGAGGTACCACAAGCTAAGCGTCCTCGAGCATCGGCAATTTCATTTTTATGTAGGTCTCTTGGCCTTACTCAATTCAATAATGTTGAAAACAGCAACAGTGTTATCTTAGACCTTGTAATGTCCAACATTAATAAACCCATTTCTGTCTCTAGATGTATCGAGTCCTTAGTCCCTGAAGACTCTCATCTCCAACGCTGACTTTTGAAATTACCGGTTTTTCATTTTGTGATAATAAGCTAAGGAAAGGGTTCTCCTTTATGGACTACAGAAAAGGTGATTACGAATCTTTTCGTAATTATTTATCTCAGGTCGACTGGGCCTGTGTTCTGAACGAAGTTGATGTCAACAAAAGTGCCGACATTCTATCCCTTATTGTATAACTCAGTTTATTCCTGAGGTTACTATAAAACGTAGTAAATACCCTCGGTGGTTTTCATCTGATCCGGTTTATTTCATCAAGAAGAAAAACTACTTCCATAGAAAGCATCGTAAAACAGGCCATCAATATTACCTTAATATGCATCGTATCTATAGACAACTCTTCAAGGGACGTATTAAAGAAGATTTGACATCCTTCCGTCTTAAACTTAATGCTACCCTACTTGATAACCCTAAATCCTGTGTTATTGATTTTGTTAGGAGAGTCCTATCTACTCGTCAGGAAACTGTTTCTTGATTAAAGCAAACCTATGCTCTGTATTTATTATCATTAATTTATTTTCTTTTCCAACCATCTTCCTTCTTCTTTAAAATAATCTTTTCCGTCAGTACTACAATGGATTTTGTTCTATCCGACCCAACCTTGACTTAATAAACCCCAGTAAAACAAATGTAACCATAGAAAGGGAAACACGATATACATATTTTCAGAAAAAAAATAAATAATAATAAAAATAAATAAATAAAGATATTTGCGGGGCTGCTCATGTACAGTATTAATGAAAATAATAAATTATGGGTGTCTACTATTATTACTACTATTTATTTTTCTTTTAATAAGCACCTAATTAAAAATGTACTAGTGTGTAGTCCGCTAAATTGTACTAGCTTACTAAATCCCCATTAATATTTATTATATCATTTTTTCGTATTTTATACTAATTTACTGATTAAATTTATCTAAAAATAAAATGATGTGATTTAAATTCCAATTATTTGTAATTTAATAATTAAGTTTGTATTGTTAGTTTGCTTATTTACTTTATGCATGCGTGTATTCATGGATGTGTATTTATGTATGTGTGTATTTGTGCGGGTATGTATGTGTATATATATATATATATACATTATATGTATAGGTTGTCTCATTTCCTTTTATTATTATTATTATTGTATTACGTCACTAAAATTTTTATGTGGTAGATTTCGGCAGACGGCCAAAGCCATGCTATTTAAATACTGTTATAAAATGTATGTTAAAATGTATTTATTTAAATAAAGTATTTTTTGAATTGAATATAACTCAGTTTATTCCTGAGGTTACTATAAAACGTAGTAAATACCCTCGGTGGTTTTCATCTGATCCGGTTTATTTCATCAAGAAGAAAAACTACTTCCATAGAAAGCATCGTAAAACAGGCCATCAATATTACCTTAATATGCATCGTATCTATAGACAACTCTTCAAGGGACGTATTAAAGAAGATTTGACATCCTTCCGTCTTAAACTTAATGCTACCCTACTTGATAACCCTAAATCCTTCTGGCTTGATGTCAAGAGCATGTCTGGTTCTTCACATCGATCCGCTCAAACTATTTCTCATCCATCTGGTACTACATCTGATTGCTCTGAAATCGCACAGGCTTTTTCTCATCGGTCTTCCCACCAGCACCTTCCATCTCATCGCTCTCTAACTCTCAAGCTGTTTAACCGCCACTTGTTCTACTAGCTCTTCACTGTTTAATTATACTAGTTCTAGTGCTGTTATCAGTATCTCCTCAGTTCCTATTCCTAATCCTATTCACATCCCGTCCATAAACACTTCCTCTGTCCTTGAAGCTATTTCTTCTCTTAAATGTAATAATTCTTCTGGTAGCGATAATATTCCCAACTTTTTGGTAAAGAAATTTGCAACAGTCCTTGCTCCAGTTCTTTCATCCATTTTTAACCGCTGCCTAACGTCGTCCACTTTTCCTTATCTATGGAAAACGGCAATAATTGTTCCCATTTTCAAGTCAGGTGACCCTAAGCTTGTTTCAAATTATAGGCCCATATCCATATGTAAGGTTTTCTTTAAGGTCTTTGAACGTACTCTTCATACTACATTAGCTCCTCTTATTTACAAAATGATCCATCCTAATCAGCACGGATTCGTTCCAAAAAAATCTACCGCCGCTAATTTAGTTTCCCTTTTTATCGTACTTGGCTCCTCGCGTCTCTAAAGGTCTCCAAGTAGACTGTGTTTACTTTGACCTAACGAAGGCGTTCGACCTTGTTAATCATGCTCTTCTTCTTACCATACTCAAATCTTTTGGTTTCTCTCAACTATATTTAGATTTTTTTTATAGTTATCTTTCTACTAGATTATGTCAAGTGAAAATTAATAGTTGTTTATCATCTTCCTATAATGCCAACTCCGGAGTTCACCAAGGATCAATTCTAGGTCCCCTTTTCTTTCTTATTTTTTATTAATGATCTTTGTTCTGTTATACAGTGCCCCTTTCGCTGATGATCTAAAAATATATCTAGAAATTTCCAGCTCCTCTTCGTGTCTTCTCTTACAGCGTAATATCAATAAAATCTTGTGGTGGTGCTCGACCAATAAAATGAGTATCAATATTGTTAAATCCTTAGTCATTAGTTTCTCTTGTCTTCACTGTGCTATCAATTTTAATTACGATCTTGATGGCTCACCTCTGCAACGTGTTTTTAAAGTTTCGGACCTCGGGGTACTAGTCGATTCTAGGCTAAAATTTAATGATTACATCGATTCTATAGTTGCCAAGGCATCCCTTCGGTTAGGTTTAATTCGTCGTATTAGCCACGGCCTGTCTTTAGAATGCTTCCTTAGACTATACACAGCTCTAGTTCGACCACTTCTGGAGTACGCTGTTCCTGTGAGGAATAACCTATTCCGTATCCGATCCGATCAGCTCGAAAGAATTCAACGTCTGTTCGTCAGAATTTGTTATATTCGTTTCTTTTACAATAAAATCTACTATTCTTACGAATCACTCTCGGGACGTCTAGGCCTTTATTCCTTGTGTGATAGAAGAAAAGCTTTCGAAGTACTATTTCTCTCCAAAGCTTTATGCGGTGACTACTACAGTTGTGATGAAGTTATATCTCAAGTTGTTATCCTCCCTATCGGTAAACGAGTTGGTAGGTTTGCTTACATCAAAGATTTATCTGATATTAGTCCTCTGGTTCGTTCTATAAACCATACTAATCGACTTTTTCTTTCTAATAGTACAATATCTATTTATAAACTTTGCAATCTTAAAACTATCCTATCTATCATGTGCCCTACTATTTAAGAGCTGAACTCTCTTGTTAGTTAATTGTTCCTAATATCCCATACTTTAAATTCAATTTAATTTTTTTTTCCTATTTTTACCTGACATATCTTATCCTTTATCCTTTACTTCTTTACTCTTCCTGAACGCTTAATATCCTTACTTTTTTACTCTTCGTGAGCGCTTAGCCATGGCATTTTTTGCTGTTTAAGGCTCAAAAAAAAAAAAAAAAAAAAAAAAATGTGTTTTTACTTTACAGGACTTTTCAAACCAATAGTAGCTGCTCGTTATTCAACCTCGGTTGTCTTCCCTAGTCTTCGTCGGGCAGGTTCTGCTTCCTCATGATGCTCCTTACAGGTCACTCTAGGATAGGACAACCATCCTCTCTTCCTCCTGCAGGGCGGTGACTCCCTCCCACACTCTCTCAGCCAACGCTCTTCTCCCATCCTCCTCACATGAGGGTAACATCGGAGTTTTCTCTCCTCAATCCTTCCTATCACAGTCCCTTCTACTTCCGTCTGCCTGCGAATCTTTCCTGGATATTCATGCAACCCTTCTCAGATAATTTATCTCCAAAGCACCAATTCAGTATTTCTGTCTTTTTACCAGTGTCCATACTTCTACTCCCTTGGTGTAAACATTCTTAACTATAATGGTAAAAATAATTTTGTCTCCTTCCCATTTCTACTCTACTCTACAGTACTAGGACTCTACTGCCTTGCATGCTTTAATTACTCGGGTGCCTTCATTTATCTGACAAGTACCCGACGCATGGAAAATGGCCACGAGGTATTTGAAGGAGCCTACTGTTTAAATAGCACCTTGGGAATGGACAATGTTATTAAAATGGGTCTAGTGTGGCCTTATTGCAAGGTTCGAACAAGTGGTTCGTCATCCCGTCTAACCACTACTACTACCAACTAGTACGCACATCATGCATGCATTTATATTTTAAAAAGCTTTGGCAACATACCACATTTTTGTCGTAGTCAAACACTGTCCTAACAGCCTATTTCGTACTTTCACTACAACCTTACAACTTTACAATTTACAGACCAATTAACCGTACAGACAATTACACCTTACAAGTTCTTAAGAAATGTAATAATGTAGACCTAAACTCCTTCTCTTTCCAATGCAATCCACAAGAATCTGATTGACACTGAGTCATAAAACTTTTCAAGGCCCCCGAAGGCTCAATGGAAGTGCTAACTGGCCAAGGCTAAGTGACCATATTGATCATGGTATGGCCTTTCACTAGTAAAACTTTCTTGATCCTCTAGCATGGAACCCTCTATAACTCTCTCCCGCCTCACCTTAATTTAATAATATTGCTCAAAAAACCACTAGTTGAGATGTGCGACAGTCCCCACTCATTTGGAAGAAAATCCTCTTTTAGGATTTGATTTAACATTGTTAATGGTTAAGCTTCAGTCCCCTGTGCTTTTGTCTGTTTGTATACTCTAATAATGTCTATCTGTAGTCTGTGGTATAGGTCTGTCGTCAGTACTCTGAGCATATGAGTGAAGCCTAAAATGCTGGGCCGATTTTGGTAAAATGTTGCACACATGTTTAGAAATATCATACCCCTAGCGAAATTGAGATATAAATTTATATAAAGAAATATAGCTCTTAATTTAGGCACTACACCAAAAAAGATTTTGCCGGGAAAAAATCTAATCTTCAAAATATTGATGAAATAAATATAATTTTGTTGCAATTTAAAAAATAATAATAGTTTAACACTTTTTAAATAAATTTAAAAATAAAACTCTTAAATAAGATATTATAGGATTTATATAAAAATAAAATTGGAAAAGGGCTTCAAACCGGCAGGTGTGTTCCTAGACTTATCCAAAGCTTTCGATTCAGTTTTACATACCATCCTAATAGATAAACTTAGACTGGCCGGTGTAAATGGAACATTTTTAAAATGGTTCATTACTTATTTAGAAAATAGGCCACAGGTTGTTAAACTAAACAATACTCTTAGACAGGAGTACTACTCTAGCTACTCAATACCCCAGGGCACAGTATTAGGCCCTGTATTATTCATAGTATATATAGCGGATATATTTCGAATTAAACTGTTCAGCACTTTAGTGGGGTTTGCTGATGACATCGCGCTTATGTATTCAGGCATAGACATACAATCAACAATACAGATGATGGAGGAGGACGTGATCAAGGTGAAGAAATGGCTCGACACTCACCTACTAACTATCAACTTGAAAAAAACAAAAATACTCACTTTCTCACTTACAGAACGAGGACAAACACACATATGACTATATTAGCTTACACAACAGAACTACATGCCTCACAACATTCCCACAACACTGTTTCTGCCCAAAAATAAAAACTCACCATCATGTTAAATATTTAGGTAAATATTTAGATAACAACTTGAACTGGAAACTTCATATAAATAACTTACAAAAAAGGCTAAGACAGATGAAATACGTAATGCTGAGAGCTAGAGGCTTCTTAACTATAGATCAGAGACGTATGCTGTACTATGGAATCGTTGATTCGGCAATACGATACGGACTCACTGCCTGGGGCTCTGCACCGTCCTCTATCAAAAACCCGATATTCTTACTACAAAAATCCATAATTTGGATAATGTCATTCAAAGACAAATACGCTCCGTCGACGCCACTGTTTAATCAATTGAAAATACTTAAACTAGACAACATGTGGGAACTGGTTATTAATTTACAATTATTCAAAAAACTAGACGACTTAGGCAGAGTGCAGGGACGGACTAGAGCAGCGCACGACGCGACGTGACACTTTTAGTACCACATGTTAACAACATGACAGCACAAAGACACTGGTACTACTCTGCCATCAAATCCTTCAACCAATTACCTCACACACTTAAAAACAAAAACAGTAACATCGTTCAAAATTAGTCTAAAAAAAAATCTCTTAAATAAACAGCAAGTTTAACGGTTTAACAAAAAATATTGGAAATAAATAGAAGGCAGGGGAGGAATAATTAAAGGAATAAATTATCAAAATACTAACCTTTAATAATGTATTCATGAACACATTGTATAACTTAAAGAAAAGGGAAACAATAAAACAAAATACTATACAAATAAGCAAATAATGTGCTAATTAATGATCATTAGGTATCATTTATAAATTATAAATAACAGATAACATTAACATAACACATGGAAAAGATAAAATAATAAAAATAAGTAAATAAATAAAATAAAAATAATAATTAATATTGCTTCAAAATAACACTATATTTGATACAATAAAGCCACAATAATAAATATTCTAAAACATACCAATGAATAACAGCTTCATTTAACTATAAAATTAGAAAACTTACCATTTTAGAAAGACTACTTTTAAATCAAAACTAGGAAACTCAATAACTTAGACAAAATTAAAGATAATTTAAAGAGTTTAAAGATTCAAATAAAATATAAAATATGTATAGCATAATATAAGTGTATTAGTAAATGTAAAGAAATATTTTGTCTCATTTGTTTATTTACGAGTTTATTGTTACGAAGATACTAGAGCGTTTATAAATTAGATATGGTAAAAAAAAACAAAAAAAAAACATTGTTATATTATTAGTAGTTGTTATCACTATTATTGTGGAATGGTTTACTCTCCTTCTACGACTCAAAGAGGCATCTCTTTAAAGTAGAAGGTGATCAATAATTTCTTATTGTTTGTAAATTATAAATGGATCATAAAATTTAGAAAAAAAAAAAAAAAAAAAAAAATACGGTATTAATATCTAAATAATACTAGTGTTTATAGAAAATTAGTTGATTTTTTCTTTTTAATTCTTAGATTAGCAGAAGTAATTAACTATATTTCTAACATTTTTCTCTTTTTTAGCGTTGAGAGAAAAGCTTTAAATTTATTCAGAGATAAAGAGTAGACCGTTAAAATTACAAGGGACTGAAATTAATCCTTAAATCCTACACAGTATGCATTATCACCACATTGGGTAAAAAATCCTACCTACATCTCTTTTGTAAGCATGTTTTGATATAAAAAAAAACTTCCTAGAAACAAAATCAGAGCAATAAACAATGGTAGTGGGGAATTGGTTATATCTCAAGCCTAAAGTACGAGCAAGGAATTCTTTAAAATAAAAAATAATGTTTTAGGGTTTGGTAAGTCAAGAATCTCAAAGAATTTGTTGTTAGTCTATTGCAGTGTTTCCCAAAGTGTGGTACGCGTACCCCTGGGGGTACGGGAAGAGTTTGGTGGGGGTACGTGGTGCACCGTGCTTTGACTGCGGAGTCAATTTAATCCTGAGAAGGATAAAATTGTTTATGTTGAGGGAACAGTTCATCATAATTTGGTTCCCTGTTAATTTTGTTCTTAAATTGGATTTTTGTTTTTGTTTATGCACTAACATTTTTTTTATGCTCTGCGTCTGAATTAATTCTTTACCCTTCAACGGTATGAGGTACATTTTAATGTGGGTACATTAAAAATATTCGAACTTTTTTTTTTATTTATTTTTTATTATTGTTATTGATGTATACGCATATTTTATTATAATTTTTTTTATTTATTTATCCTATTTCTTGTTAGGTTTGTTCCATGACGACTAGGAGTCGTGAAAATGTTCCAATATAAGCGGGAACGAATTATAACCGTTTTAAAGAAAGGAAGTAGTTTATAATTATTTTATTTAAAAAAAAAAAAAATACCTCAATTGACACAATTAGAAAAAATTTCAAGATAAAAAGAACTTTTTATATACCTACTATGTTTTTAAATTTTCTATTGACTAAATAAAAAATCAATATGAAACTTGTCAAAATGAAGATTGTAAAAATATGGGGCATATCAAAACCAATATAAAAACTTGCGGATTTTTTCCAAACTAACTTTCCATACAGTAAAACTTGCTGAAAATTAATTATATTCTGCTGAAAGATGACTAAAAGTATTAAAATAAAGCATTGTCATCGTGCTCTGAGCAATTCTAAAAGTTTCAAATGTCTAGATACTCAGGATGTTAGTTAAAATTCGATTGAAAGATTTGTACTGGACAAACAAGAAATCAAGCTAATAAAAACGTATTAAAATAGAATTAAATTATTAAAGACAACCAAAATAGATTTTTTTTTTTTTTTTTTTTTTTTTTTTTTTTTTTTTTAACGAGGGGTACTTAGTGTTACGAAAATTATAGAAAGGGTACCCAGATGTTAAAAGTTTGGGAAACACTGGTCTATTGTTTCGTGGAAATTTTATAGAATGTGTTCCTGAGGAATTCGGACACAAGAGAAACTTGAGTAACCTCTAGACAGTAGAATAATGCCAGGAACTCTGAACCAGGAAATGTTATATATATATATATGCTTCTGACACCAATTCAAGTTTAAACATAACACTGCCTCTTCTTTTTGTTAGACAAAAAAACCAAATGACCTGTTTTCCACCGACAACTAGAATTTTTCAAAGAATGTCAAGAACAAAATATATCTTTCTTAAGAAAGAAATAGAAAAAAGTTTAGTCTATTTAGTCGTGAAAAAAAGTTTAGTTTTTTTACACGACATAAATAGAAAATCATGAAACACCAGAGAAGAAAAATTGTAGTGTAAATTGTTATCTCTGCACAACTGCCAGTTCGTTTTTAAAAGGTATTTGTCAGTGTCAAAACAATAACTGATTAGATAGACACAATGTTTGATGACAAATAGTGTTTTTTTTCCTCCCTCTTGTTGCAAGAAACTAAAATGTTTGAAGTAGAGATATAAACTTAAATTGAAAATATATAAAAGAATTAAATTAAATATATAAAAGAAAATCTGTCAGGTATGTTTTAGTGTTATCAAACATTGTCGTTTCTTTGAGAAGCTATAAAATGCTCAGCCTTGTAATTTTCATCTTAGTTAATAATGTAAAGTCTGTATTCAAATCTAGATTTTGATTTTGGCTTCCGAGCTTACCGAAGGTAAAGGAAGCTACGTGATCGTTACGAAGAACAAAAAATGTTTAGTTCTCCGATTTCAAAACTTCCAAGACAGAAATCCGTTTCAGACGTTGGGGAAAATTTTTGGTTCCGTGTGTGTCTGTCGGTCTGTCTGTAGGTTTGTCGCTCTATTTTTGCGAACCAACATATCTTAAAAAACTACACGTACGATTTTAATAAAATTTGGATGGTAGATCATGATTAGCATTGTTGGTCCCATATAAGTTTCAGTGCGCTCATTTGTTTCTCTTCCACATGCATACAAACATACATTTATTTACACTTATAGCTTCATAAGTACTTATCTGATTTGTATGAAACTTTTATAGTTTATCGAAAGTAACCCGCAGATACCCCCAGATTAATTTGAACCATCTGCACTCTTTTGCCAGCTAACTTTAAACCATCTAACTTTTGCTAAATTGATACTATTAATTCATGTAAAAAAATCAAAAACATTTTGACAGATTAAAGAAACCATGGAAACAAACAAATAAGACAATAATGGCTTGTAAAAGCATAAAATAAATAAATTACGTGACAGGATGCGAGGAAGCTATGTGCCACACCGATTGGCAGTCTATTTTTTCAGATATATGATATCAGCATGTGAAATTATAAAACTCTTTTGCTTCCATATTTAACAAAAGTAGCATAACCGTTGTGATCATTCTGGTAAACGAAACTATTTTATGTCTTCAAATTCAAAAATTCTTGGACATACATCGGGGAACTTTTTGGGTCTCGAATCAGTGAGTCATTTAAAATCTGTGAACCACCATGTCTTTAGAACTAGTCCTTAAAGCTTAATTAAAAGCCAAATGATGGCCCTATATTAATTATAATTGCTTTAAGTGCGTATATATTTTTAAATATATTTATAGATGGTTTGTTAAAAGCAGCCAACAAATGGTCCCATAAAAATTTAAGTCCCATAAATTTAAATACGTTAAACCCTACTGGAAATTGAAACAGATCCGAATTTAACGTAGTCCCTTGTCCAATAATAGAACGCCACGAAGCAATGTGCCACACAATGTATTGACAGACTATTATAACTAAAAAACTAACAATAGTTATCAGCAGCCTAAACTATCATTTTTTTAGGAATCTGGCAGAAACTTTAACAGTTTTGACAACCACCGGAAAGTTAACCAACAAATTAGCCATTATACTAAATATATTTAACTGCTTTATCAGCCTTATTAAATTATACCGATTTCTTCTTATTTAGTATGTATGATAGGAGAAGAGGGTTTTTACCTTAGCACCCTTTATTAATTTAAACTAAACGATGCAATATTTCATGGTTTATTTAATCCTCTTTTTAAAATTTAAATTTAAAATAGTTTATAACATTTTTCAAAATTGTTTGAAAAATTCACCATATATTGTTTAGTTTTACTGTTATCTATTCGGAGGTGAAAAAGTTATTTTTAGTTTAAAGACAAATGGGTTGTTAAGTTGTGAAGTACCTCCTTTGCTAGGTATAAAGTTTTAATGATATAAGTTTAAAATTCAATGAATATGAACTTGAAAGTCTTTTATAAAAAAAAAAACTTTTTTATATTATTAATATTCTCTGTTAATTTTTTTTTTTTTTTATTATAAAAAGTTTAAGTATGGTATATTTATTTGTTTTATTAAAGGCGTTTGACAACTTTGTCATATACAACCATAAGTTTGGTTTATAATGTATTAAGTTTCTTTTTAAGGTAAAAGGTATACAATCTATTGTAATATATATATATATATATATATATATATATATATATATATATATATATATATATATATATATATATATATATGAGGGTCCGGGGTTCAAATCCCGGAGCCAGTGCAAATTTTTCTCTGTTTCTGTCTCCCGTAGTTTAAATTGTTTGAATTATATGTCGCTGCCCGAAGGTTGAGATTTCATATTTCTCTAGTAAGAGTGGATGTTGCCAATTGGCGAGTTTCTAGCGTAACTTTCTCTTGTCTAGTTCTACTGCCGTAAAAATGTCGGTTCCTAGGTTTGAGAATACATTTCACGCTACTGGGAAATCTAAATACTGGGATTATCTAACGTTTCACGCAGAGGAAAGTTTATATCTGGCTTAGCTTAACTAGTAGAGCGTTATACTGGAAATATGAAGGTCCGTGGTTCAAATCCCGGAGCCAGTGCAAATTTTTCTCTGTTTCTGTCTCCCGTAGTTTAAATTGTTTGAATTATATATATATATATATATATATATATATATATATATATATATATATATATATATATATATATATATATATATATATATATATATATATATATATATTTATATATATATATATATATATATATATATATATATATATATATATATATATATATATATATATATATAAATATATATATATATATATATATATATATATATATATATATATATATATATATATATATATATATATATATAAATATATATATATATATATATATATATATATATATATATATATATATATATATATATATATATATATATATATATATATATATATATATATATATATATATATATATATATATATATATATATATACATATACAATGTGTGTTAGTGAGAGACACCAAGGGATGCAAGCGTGACACATAGGAACTGTTCCAACATTAGACTATACGTCACCAAGATGTTAGCTCAGCATTACGCCATGTCCTGCATCGTTTCGTCGTGTCTGACTCATCAGGGGCCCGACGATGCCCACCCAACTCTGGACCTGTTCCAAATCAAGAAGATCAGATATAGGGCTTTCTCATCAGAGACGAGCGTCCTCTTAAACCGCCATTCTTGCTTGGCTGGCAAACGAAATCAGCAATGTAATACCATGTTTTTGCACACTGCAATAAGGTATACAATTTGTGTTAATGAGAGACACCAAGGGATGTACCACGCAAGCGTGACACATCCTCAGGTTTGAGAGCACGCTCGTCTCTGATAAAACCTTATATCTGATCTTCTTGATCTGGTATATTTCCAGAGTTGGGTGGGCATCGTCGGGCCCCTAATGAGTCGGACGCGACGAAACGATGCAGGACATGGCGTAATGCCGTCCCAACATCTTAATGACGTAATGTCTGATGTTGGAACAGTTCCTATGTGTCGTTTGCGTGGCACATCCCTTGGTGTCTCTCACATGTCGTGACCACGCCCGATATTGTTAACTTTATTGATAGGAGAATCAACTACTTTCCTATTTGAGCCATTAAGGCTCCTCGGTCCCTCATCCTAACCCTCACTGTCAAATGATCCGAATAAATTAAATCTGTCCACTAGCATCTTTAATCTTATCATTCAACAAAAGATAATACGACAATAACAAATAAATCAGTACAGCTTGAGGAAATTACATGTCAAGTTTTAAAACTATTTCTATAATTTAAAAACGTCTACAAAATAAACTGCTAATCTAGATAACTAAAACGAAATGAGACAAAAAAATAGAATGAAAAAATACAATGTAAAACCAATTATATTTATGACTACAATATTTTAAAACGTATATATATGCATAAAAAAAAAACAAGATAAACATCGTAAACTTTCTAATACCTCCTATTCAAGAGAAGAATGTGAGAAAAAAGTACACACACACACACACACATATATATATATATATATATATATATATATATATATATATATATATATATATATATATATTCCTCTCTTATTTTTTGTACAAAATTACGTGTTGGCCATTCATAAACGTCATTGAGATAAGTGTACAAATATAAAAAAAAGCGAGTAATCTCTAGGTTACGTTTTTTCTGAATTGGTTTTTAACAAAAAAAAAAGCCGAGAGTAGAGAAAAAAAAGGAGGATTTTAGATCTCGTATATTTTCATACAACTTGTCTCGCTTAGGTTTTATATACATCGAATTTAAAGTTGGGGGGAGGCTCGTGTTTAAGCCGAGAGGGGGCGAGTTAAGATAAGCCAAACCCGGGTTTTCTGCCCTCAACTTCCTGTTGAAGGTGAATTAGTATGGGGAAAGACCGTAAGATAGCGTCTAGTACTTTCTCACTTAACCTCTCTTCTATCCCTTGCTTGGAAGCAAGCAGACAGTGAAATCGTAATAATCTGCTGAGGCTCAAATGTAACCTTTTTTTTCTCCCATACGTATATACGAATTAAATACTTTAAAAAAATCCTAGACATTTTGTTTTAAAAAGGCCTAGAAGATACAAAATCTAGAATTAGATACAGGATCTAAAAGAATTTACAAGGTCAAGATGAAGATACAAGGCCTTGAAAGAAGATATAAGATCTAGAAAAAAGATAGATATAAGATCTAGAAAGAAGGAGAAAGATCTAGAAAGAAGATATAAGATCTAGAAAGAAGATAGATATAAGATCTAGAAAGAAGGAGAAATATCTGGAAAGAAGATATAAGATCTTCAAAGAAGATATAAGATCTACAAAGAATGTATAAGATCTACAAAGAAGGAGGAAGAGCTAGAAAGAACAAGGAAGATCGAGAAAGAAGATATAAGATCTAGAAAGCAGATATAAGATCTAGAAAGAAGGAGAAAGATCTAGAAAGAAGGAGGAAGATCTAGAAAGAAGGAGGATGATCTAGAAAGAAGATATAAGATCTAGAAAGAAGGAGGAAGACCTAGAATGAAGATATAAGATCTACAAAGAAGGAGGAAGATCTAGAAAGAACAAGGAAGATCGAGAAAGAAGATATAAGATCTAGAAAGCAGATATAAGATCTAGAAAGAAGGAGGAAGATCGAGAATGAAGATATAAGATCTAGAAAGAAGAAGGAAGGTCTTCTTCCAGAATTATTAGACTCCGTCGCGCAAGCCCACGCTTTTATACATTTTGAGTTAGATCAAAAAGTTTTTATTACTATATAAGACAAAATACGCTTTCATTTTAAATTTCTTCAAAGTTAAATAAATAATATGGCGTAATCACGGCCCTGAAAAAAAATTGGTAAAATCCCTTTTTAGATCTAAAGGGTCAACACTCACTTTATTTTCTAGAGTGCGGCCCTTTTCTCCTCCCACTATACTTTTTTTTATAAAGCAATAATTTGTCTCGCCGTCATGTCTGGTTACACCAAACTTTTCTAAAATAACCAAGGGAATAAGGGGATATTTCAGTAGAAGGGGTAAACCCCTAAAGTTTAATGGAAAAGTATTAGTTTTAAAGGAAAAAAGCGAGATAAATGGGCGACTGACACACTATGCAATATCTGGAGGAAAAAAACTAACTAACACCTAACAAGGGAAGTAGGAGAAAAAAGTTATATATATATTTTTTTTTTTTTTGGAAAAGTTAAACAGAAAATAAATTGAAACTTGAAAATGGAAAGCCTTTCATTAAATAAGAAAAACATTTCTTTTTTCAATAATTCTTTTTCGCAGTTTAATGTTTCCCTTTTTGTTGTATTTTGGACGCACCAATTAGTAATGTAATGGAATATGATTATTAACCTATTAAAAGTTTTTATTTGTTTGAGACTATTCTATATTTTATAACAAGAAACAAATAGCGTGATTGGTTTATTTTTAAACTTTATTAATAGAAGCATTAAATACAAACAAATAAATATTAATAACTGAAATCGCAGTTTTCGAGATACTACCTACATTTAGACTTAATGAGTCTCTATAATGACTATGCGTGTCTATTGTCCCTGAAGATGCCCTATTTATAGGTTAGTGCTTTGTTGAGTAATATAATTTTAATGATTCTTCAAATCAACCATTTTGCCTGGGTACAACAGACTTTTATTTCTTGACATTTTTCATTGGTTTGAAAGAACATTCGAATTTATTTAATTATGGACTTCTCTGGTGCAACAAAGCCTTATTAACAAGCCTTACAATCTAGTCTTAACTCTATTTTCTTCACAATCATTTGATGATGAAGCCTTATTACAAAGCCTTACAATCTAGTCTTAACTCTATTTTCTTCACAATCATCTGATGATGAAACCTTATTACAAAGCCTTACAATCTAGTCTTAACTCTATTTTCTTCACACTTATCTGATGATGAAGCCTAATTACAAAGCATTACAATCTAGTCTTAACTCTATTTTCTTCACAATCATCTGATGATGAAGCCTTATTACAAAGCCTTACAATCTAGTCAACTTTATTTTCTTCACAATCACCTGATGAATTAGTGAACTAATTTATTAATGGATGTTTTATAAATATTAATTCTTTATAATCATCTGATAGTCCACCTCTAAATACTTTTGATGATATAATTATATTAGTAATCTAATTAATAATAACGTGTATTTTCTGGGAGTTTTATAAATATTGATAGAAGGTGGGTTAATTAAATTGTATAGCTGATGTTTGGTAGGTTAATACAACCGGATTAAAGCAAATCATCACACAATATTTGAATAAGACACTTAATCGTGCTGCATTTAAAAATAGATTGCCATCATAACAACTGAATTTTATTAAATGTCTATAGAGTTGTATGCCTTAGTCCAATTGCGTTTTCGATATTCTGTCGAAAATCCGTAATTGATAATGGAAAATATAAACCGATTTGGACTACTTTAGTTGATGAGTGAACAATAAAATGTGTCTCTAAGCCTAATCTATAATATACTGATAAACAAAGGCATAATAATACTAGTTGTCAGAGGAGAAACATTGAACATACAGGGTGGTCCAAAAGTCTCCCCCCCCCCCCCCCTCTTAACTTTTGAACGGTTTGAGATAAATTAATGAAACTTGGGGGATCTCTACCATGCAAAGGGAAGTTTGTTTTCATGCAGTCACCCACTAGGGGCAACCACCCACTTTGCCCCCAGGCCACCCAACTTCAAAATTTCAAATTGAAGTGTATATTTTTGATAGCATATTTGGATTCTACAGTGAAAAATAATAAACTCTTACTTAAAACTTTTTTTTCTATTCCCAATATTTTGCCCCCTACTGGTGGGCAAAGATAGCAAAATTACCCTACCGATAATACGTTGTAAAATCTAAACGGTTAGAGATAAATTAATGAAACTTAGGGGATCCGTACCATGTAAAGGGAAGTTTGTTTTCATGCAACCGCGCTGTAGGGGCAACCTCCCATTTTGCCCCCAGACCACCTAACTTCAACATTTTGCCCTAGAATGTATATTTTTGATAGCAGATTTAGATTCTACGGCAAAAAATAAAAATATTTTACTTCATACTTTTTTTTCTACCTCTAATATTTTGCCCCCTGTAGGGGGGCAAAGGTATAAAAATCGTATAGATTTCAGCGCCTGGGGGCAAAATGGAGGTTGCCCCTAGTACGCGAGTGGATGATTAAACACTTCCCTTTACATGGTACAGATCCCCCAAGTTCCATGACTTTATTTCAAACCGTTTAGATTTTATAACGATCTAAGTGTTATTTTTTTACTATTTCGAAAGGGTTATTTTGCTATATTTGCCCCCCTGTAGGGGGCAAAATATTGGAGATAGAAAAAATAGTTTCAAGTAAAAGTTTATTATTTTTTACCGTAGAATCCAAATGTGCTATCAAAAATATACACTTCAATTTGAAATTTTGAAGTTGGGTGGCCTGGGGGCAAAGTGGGTGGTTGCCCCTAGTGGGTGATTGCATGAAAACAAACTTCCCTTTGCATGGTAGAGATCCCCCAAGTTTCATTAATTTATCTCAAACCGTTCAAAAGTTAAGAGGGGGGGGGGGGGGGAGACTTTTGGACCACCCTGTTATATTAAACTAATAGCAAAAAGTGTAATATGTGCACAACCAATCCTGCGCACTGTGGAAACCGCCCAGTTACGGTGGTTTGGCCATGTACAAAGGATGGACAATCAAAGGCTTCCCAAATAAGTCTATGAAGCCCAGGGTAAGAAGAAGGTCAACTTGGATGGACATCTCATTTACCCTGGCCGAGAGAGGAATGGCTCTAAAACGTGCTCAGACACTAGGACAATAGAGATACGTGGAAATCCTTTTGGTCATCCTCTAGGTACACCAAATGGTAGAAAAGAAACCGACTAAGTAAGTAAGTGTAATATGTGGACTGTATATAGGAAGTAATGAACAATAAAACATTTAGATTTAAATAATCAACCTAAGAAAAATAAATATCCCTTCATATAATAACATTTGACAGTAGTAAACATGGACCTCATAATGAAATAATATTGTTTATCTAAGGTTAATACGAAATATAAACATTGTATCTCTGTTTAGATGCGTAGAAAGTGATTCTTTACGTATTTGTATTCATTGCGCATGCGTGTTTTTATAATTCCTCTTTTTTCCGCCCTAGGGCAGTAAAAAAGAAGAATTATTCACCTTTACGCACGATTACCGAGTTTGTTTACACCTAACAAAACTAATTTGCTGATTTTTAATTAAATTAATTGTTTATATCGAGTTTTTAGTGAAAAATAATAAGTAATTTAAGTGATTAGACGAAAATAAGGACAATAATACGCCCCCCGAAATAATTAATTCGGCACAAAATAGAACTAATGAATATTAATCAATTAGCATCATCTTTATCAAAAGAGAAATTCAAACTTACAGGAAGTTTATTAATTTTTTTCTGTATTAATTACTAAAATCCAACAATCGTAGATAAAGTACGGTTCGCAACTCGTGCGAAAACTGCATTTTGCTTTGCTCGTGTGGTTTTACTAGCCTCGCTGTCGCTCGGGTGCAAACTCCACACTCGTAAAATGCTACTTTCCGCACTAGACGCGTAATGTACTATTATTGTATTGAAGACAAAACTTGTTTTGTTTTGACATTCTTTGAAATAATGCATTCTTCTACTATATTACATATTTATTTTTTATCTACATAATTGTTAATTCGTTATTAAATAACTGAGTTGGTTTAAGTTGTTTTTGATCTACTTTTGTTTTTGAGGTACGTTATCCTAGATGCAACTCCAGCGATAGACGCTGACCGATAGTCGCCCAGTCGCCCAGCGCCTATCGCGGAGCTGATAAGTTTGAATGTTAAGAGTCGCTCAGCTTGGTATATATATTATATATATATATATATATATATATATATATATATATATATATATATATATATATATATATATATATATATATATATATATATATATATATATAATATATATATATATATATATATATATATATATATATATATATATATATATATATATATATATATATATATATATATATATATATATATATATATATATATATATATATATATATATATATATATATATATATATTATTTATATATAATACTTCTTATTTTATTATAATTAGTTATAATTGTATAATAAAAAAAAAGTCTTATAAAATTTAAATTTTTCCAAACTTTTTCCAATTTTAATTTATGTAAACGTATTCTAAGACTCAAAATAAACTTACATACTAATATTACTTATTCAGAATTTTTAATTTCCATACATTTTTAATAATATTATTTATGGAATAGTGCACTTGAATTCTTTCAAGCGCATTAAAGGTAATTGTTGGAATAATAAAGAATAATTTTACTCAATATTTAAAACGATAAGGAAAACGAAAATATAATTATTAGGTTTTATTTTTATTGTTTTAGTTGTTATTTTTAATTTTCACTTGCCAGAGGATTGTGTTGAAAAGGATAGAGAAATAAACGACCGTAATTCTATTTCCTCTTTGGGAGCCAAAACATGATTTTCCAGCATAAGTAGTGGAGTCACTTGATTTGGTATAAAGAAAGACTTTCGCCTACAAATTTTCATCTTGAGTACTTGACAAAATCAATCGATCGATAAAAAAAAATAGACTGCCAATTGGTGTGGCACATAGTTTCCTCGCATCCTATCCACGTACTTTAATGATGTTATGCTTTTATAAGCCATTTTTGTCTATATTGTTTAATTGTTTCTCCCGTTTTTCATCTGTAAAAATTGGTTTGATTTTTTACATGGATTAAACTCTCAATTTAGCAAAAAAGGGGAGACGGTTCAAAGTAATCTGGGGCTATCTGCGGGTTACTTTCGATAAACTATAAAAGTTTCATACAAATAAGATAAGTAAGTAAGTAGGTGTAAATAAATGTATGTTTGTGCACATGTGGAAGAGAAATAAATTGGCGCAGACGGTTGAAACTTATATGGCTAATCAATACCTCAATAGGCTAATCATGACCTTCCATCCAAATTTCATTAAAATCGGACGTCTAGTTTTTAAGATATGCAATTTCACAAAAATTGAGCGACAGACAGACACCGAACCAAAAATGCTCTCTGATGTCTGAAACGGATTTCTGTCTTGGAATTTTTGGTACTTCTTTAGATTGCTGATTGCTACTCCCCTATGTGGTTTTAGAATATAAATGACTTTAACTAAATAACTATTGAGACAAAGTGATGTTTAGTCCAATGTACTTTGGGACAAAGGAATATCACTCATATGTTTTTATAAGGGGAGTAACAGACTAAAGAAGAATATTCCGTACACCTTTTTTAGATTGTTACTCCCTTCTGTTTTCTTTATAAGGGGAGTAACAATCTAAAAAAGTTCCGAATTTTCGTAATAGGAGAGATAAAAAATTTCATTGTTCAGATCGATGACGTAGCTTCCTTTGCCTTCGGTAAGCTCGGAAGCAATAAATATAGTAACTAAAAATACATAAAAAAATAAAAGGTTTTCTAAACAATATAAGAACCCAACTTTTAACTTATACGAAATTTTTAACTTTTAAAAACTTGTACGTAGCTTTAGCTTGTACATATATTTTTGTAATCACTATTCTTATGTTATCAGGCACTAAAGGTGACCACAAGTTGTCGAAAGCAGGCATTGTATTGTTAAGTTACTTTAGTGAGACGTATTTCTTTATTCCGAACCCTAGTTCTTATTCATTTGACCGTGTTAAATAAAAACACTCTAGAGAGGTTATTAATTTAGTAATTCGTCACATTAATCGAGTAATTAATTTTAATTCCTATTTTTACTACAAACCTAATATAATATTATTCCGATAGATAGTTTTGACTAGGCCAGCCACGGGCTTATGCACCAATGAATTAGTTAGTTGTTAGGTATCTATTAATAAAGAAAATCTCTATATCATGTTGTCAAATTTTTGCTATATTTCGACTCCCATTCGAGTCATTCTCAAGCATCTATATATTGATCTTATTTCATGGTTATTACCAGAAAAGTCATACTTCTACGAATCTTAAACTATTTTCCTCTCAGTGCTTCCAACGCACTAACAGTCAAAAATGGTTAAATCTAAACCCCACATTCATCTTGTTTCAACATTTTTTAAATTTGTCTATACAGATATAAATGTAATTCTCCCTGTTCATATCTTCCCATTAAAATTTACATTAAAACTTAAACTTAACATGACCTCTAGAGTAACAAAACATACCAATATAAATTAGTAAAAATTATTAAAAATAAATTCTATCACAGCTCTTTCTTATCACAATATTCATTTGAAACCTTAGGTAGGAAATCCGTTTTAGACCATTCTTAATCGATTCCTGAAATTTAACCCCTTATTATGTATGTATGTATGTATATATGTGTCACTACAGACGATATCTCTCCCTAGGATGCACTTAAAAAATCCAAACAAATTTTAAAATGTCAATAATATCAAAAGAAAGGATGAGTTCGTTGGCCAGAATTTTTAGTCTATTTAAGGGTCACATTTTGACCATTTAGGGTCAAAAATAGCATAAAGACGTGTTTTTCCATTTCACCCCCCTCTTATATGAAATTATGACAAAAGTGTACATAACAACAATTACTGTACTCTTAAAGAGCTTTCCAACGACATGCATCTTGAAGGGTAAATAAAATTTTGACTTTTGTACCCCATACCCCTGTGTACCAATATTATTATTTTTTTTTCACCCATCCAAATTCTAAACCAAAAATTTCCTATATTATTATAAGCCAATAATACGCAGCTTTCTTTGAAAATTCTCTCATTAGGTCATGGTGCATGACTGAACTTTTTTATGTATGTACGTGTATACATGTATATTTGTGTCACTCCAGACGATATCTCACCATAGGATGCACTTAAAAAATCCAAACAAATTGTATAATATCAAAAGAAAGGATGAGTTCGTTGATGAGTCCATAGAGGTCAAATTGTGACAATTTAGGGTAAAAAATAGCATAAAAACGTGTTTTCTCCGTTTTTCCCCCCTCTTATATGAAAATATAAAAGTGTACATAACAACAATTACTGTACTCTTAAAGAGCTTTTCAACGATATGCATCTTGAAGGTTATATACTATTTTGACTTTTGCACCCTGTACCCCTGCGGGTACCAAATTTCAACCATTCAAATTCTGAACCAAAATATGCCTATATTATTATATGCCAACAATACGCAGATTTCTTTGAAAATTCGCTCATTAAGTCATGGTGCCTTAAGTCATTGGTCACTGGTCTTTTATTCAATGGAGAGGATAAGGAATTTTGACTTTCTGCGAGGCTGATATCTGTGATACCAATTTCAGTTAAAAGCAGTAACACTTATTCAGTTGGGCAACCGCCACCATCAAACCTTTAGGGGGAGTCCTGGTTTTCAACGACGATTTTAATAAAAATTATGGTCGCAGCAATCAAACACTTAAAATCAAATATTTTCGTCTTCACAACTCCTCACCATCCATACTAGGTACATAAGAAAGGGGGGGGGGTAGTTTAACAATTAATCGAGTGACTTTCCTGCGAAAATTCGATATAAGGGAAACTAGATTTGTCGCTAAAAACTTATTATAATGTTATTCTGATGGACAGCTTTGTGATGGTTTCAGTTTAAGTAATTTTTAGGAAGGGTGAAAATTATCATTCATTAATATGTAAATGATAAACAAATATCGCTCAAAGGTTTTTTATAGGTAGAAAAATACAACAAATACGTGTTTTATAATGCTAATCTGAAAAAATAAAAAAAAATAAAAATAAAAAAAAAAAAAAAAAAAAACAAGCACAGAGACGATTAGTTCATGTGTGAAAATACACATTGAATTTTTAAATTACATGTTAAAAAATAACAAATTGTTACACTTTATGAATACATAACGTGTTAGATTAATATTTTTATTGAATGTGAGATGATGTTTTTACGATATGTGAATACATTAAATTATTTCACAAACAGAATTTTGACTCTTGTTCCTATTTTTTGACAAGCAAAAGTCATGTCAATTACAAAAGTTGTAATGTGTAATGTTCGTTAAACATAATAAGAATTTTTTAGTATAAAATGCGTCACAATATTTATGTTGTCTCTGCTAACTCATAAAAAAAGCTAAAAAACAAACGCTAGGGTATAAAATATAAAAGAATACAAACAAAAAGAAACGTTCTGATGCTCTATTGGAAATGTGAAATTCGGCCATCTTGATAGCTAGGTTGTAACGCTTTCGGTTGGGATAAAATGGAGACTATCTGTGTAAATCAGGAAGGCAGGAGGTTGTGGAGATTTCGGTAGCCCATGAATGTGTACGGTGTCAGTATGAATTATTACCCTTCGGCAGATAGATAGCGGCAAACGATAACCTGAATATCCCGGTTGGAGGAAAAAAAATACCCCAATACCTTTAGAAGGGCGTCAATGGGTGAGAAAACGCGTAAAAAGTGAGTTAAAAAAACAAGGGAACCCGGATAGAGTGGAGAATATTGCACGGAATGAAATCTATACATCTGGTTTTACCAAATATTGACGACAGAAGATTTTTTTTATTTTCAAGAGATTCGTGTCCATACGTCAAAACAAAAACGCATAATCCCTCGGTTCATATAGTTTGTTGTTTATATCAGATTCTATAAATATGTAGTAGGGTGACAAGTCTCACTGGTTTTTATATTTATATTTATTTTCCTTTATATTCAACGACCACTCAGTGGCAACTAGGTCGAATTTTTATGATCCGAATGCGCCTGAGACAAATTTACGTTATTTATTTTAGTGTATTTTTTTTTTTGTAGATGATAACAAATCCTTCCACTTTATGAGGAAAAGAAATCGTGAATTTTTAGCCTTTCTCACTTGTCCTCTAAAGTGAGAAAGATTAACTATCGTATAAAAGTATGGTGTTAAAATATTTTGTCAGAGGAAGCTAAAAGCTACCACATTTATTGGAAACAACAGGTTTCAGTGATTTACAATAGATGCTCTGAGTGCAGCCATAATCAAGCTGAATATTGTTATTATCGAGAAAAGTGCCCCTATAAAATACATGGGTCCATTTCTAGTGTTGTATATACATATAGGTTGTCCAAGCACTCTACTCTTGTAGCCAAAGGAAATATTAGACCACTCTGAGGTTTAGGAACTATGTCATAAGAAATCTAGAGTTGTTTTCCTTTAAACTGTTTCACGCGGATTCAGATAGCAAAATATCACCACACTACGAGTATATCCCTCATCAGCCAAAAGTGATATCTCACTTCTCAGAAAATCAAATCTAATACCGACCTGGGTCTCAATTGAGAGATTCCAATAAATTAATTATTTCAATGTAGTGATCCCTATAATTAATTTTAAAATATTCAGAACATCTTTTTTATATTCTAAATAGAACCAAAAAATTTACCTAATTTTCTTACATTTCAAAATTTACTCTAATATTACCCTATTCATTTAGAAAAAAAGTTAGTTTTTAACTTTTCTTTAACTTAATTACCCTAAAATTTTAACTGTCAGAGATAACGATGGTAATTTCATGCACCTGCTGAAAAAGTGGAATATTTAAACTCTAATACTGAATTTTTTAATGATATTTCAAAGTATTTTTGTTAGAGCTAGAAGGTCTTTAAGGTATTGCTGTTATAGTATTAAAATATTTTTATGACAGTGGAGAGTGGTAGTGTAATGGAAGAAGCCATTAAGTCTATTTTATATTCATACCGACCCTTATATTGTGTAAGGCTCCCAGATAAAGGAAAGAAGGCCGAAGCTGTGGAAGGGCCGATACCAGGCCCTATTTACACTATGCTTCTATTCTGAAGTCCCTATAATGAATAAATAATGACTTTAAGCATCCAGTAGTAAGCTCTCACAGACCTTAATTAGTCCAGACCTTATTTAAAATAATAACTGTAATAACAATGAAAAGATGATCGATGTGACGTCACTTAATGTTTTAATGTTAAGTCAGAAGAAACAATGTGGCTTGCAATACTGGATAGTGTTGACGTCAATGAGGACCTTCATTATGTTTTAAACTTGTTTAAATAATGTCTGTAATAGTAACTAAATGTTGTAGTGCAATTTATTGTTTTATAGTTCAGTTAAGGCGTACACAGTCATTGCGACTCTATGCGATTAGTTACATCCAATGACTATAGCAGTTGGATCGTAGTAGCAAATCAAAGCTACTACGAGACCAAAATTTCTCTAAGATGGCTAAGCTATGGGTCTGCAAAGCATTTATCAGGACTGTACTTTTGGCGGTATATGACAACCAAACATGTACATAGAAAACACAAGCTTGGCTATTTTGAGGGGAAAGTATTGCACAGGATATTTGAATTAGTAAAAGAAGCAGGCAATTAGCAATAATGGTGCCGGAGAAACAACAAATTGTGCCAATTATACAAGGAGGTTAACTTTAATGCTTGTGATATAGACTAAAGACGAAGGTCTATGAATAAAATGGCTTGGGGAAAAAAGTCCCCAATGAGAAATTGCCGACAGAACCGACCTCGTAAGCGTTGATTAAGCGTCGGTTAGTTAAACATGTTGAGTCCATAATGAAAGAGCTACAGAGTCTTTTAACAACAACAAAAAAACTTTTAATGAACTGAAAAGCTAATTAATTAATTAAATTTACAATCAAATTAGAAAGTCCAGTTTTAATCAATGAAGATGCAAAGCTAGTAAAGTAGTAGGGGAGGTAGTAAGTTAAAAAACCACTTGTTCGAACCAAACAATTAGGCCTTATTGAGGCCCTTTGTATATTAGCTTCAGGGTAGAGAGTTCTAGCTATCTCATACATTATTTTCACTAGTCTATGTGCCGCTGATAAAAGTATGGTGTGATTATTAGTGACCCATGAAAATCAGATGACCGAGGCGCGGGATGGAATTGCCATCGATATATTGTTGCCCGAGAGAAATCGAAACGACCTAAATCTATTAACAAAGAATCAGAGGGAGGTAATAGCTATTTACGTAAATAGAGCAGTAAGGGCGTTATTACAGGCCGAGGGCGAAGTTTGTAAGCACGAGTGAGTTTAAAGCTGGAGGCCTGTCATGTCCCTTACTGCTCGTGGTGCGTACACTATTTTATCGCCCACCACATGTAAACTAATTACTAAACATGCAAACTATTTTGCCGTAATCTTCAAAACAATAAATGCATATTAAGGTTACATCAGTACCAAAACAAACCGCAGTTATAAAAATATTGATTGATACAAATTAAAAATCTGACGCTCAGAACTACTAGCGCTTCCTGCACGCCGCGGCCAGGCCAGGAAGCAGCCGCTTCTCGAACTAATAGCGGCCCTGTAAAGATAAAGCATGCATTTTTACAGGCCCCAGGGCTGTAAAATGGTACTTTACCGGCCGCTCAGGATAGGAATGTTTAGCAACGTTAAATCTTAGGCATGATCACTTAGGTATCTCCTTGTTAACTGTTTTTTCATCAGTTATTTCTGATGAAGTTAGTTCTCTCAAATTATCATAGTCTTAAATATTGGTACAAATATAACTTTGAACCAAGAACAGAAAAAATAAATAAATAAAAACATTTGTTTGTGTGAATTTTAAAAAGTAAAGTTGCTATTTTACGAACCAAATGGCTGATATACAATACATAAGTGAATATTCTTATCCTTTCTTACAAATAGAATATAAATAATACATATTGCATTTGAATATAACAATACATTCGTTGTATAAAATGTAGAAAGAGAACTGAAAAGAAAATTAAAGAAATTCGGTTGGGAATGAAGTTCCATCTTGAAAATTGTTAAAACGTAAATTCTTCGAGTATAGAAAGAATGTTAATGTGGAAGGAATTGCGGGATGCCAATACTAGAAGGTGTTTTCGAATGCTTTGCAAAGTCTATACACAGGAGAGTGGGGTTCAGTTCGGTGTGACAACCAAGCTATAGAGTTTTTTTTTTTTCACGGTTCCCTGGCTGCGATACAAAAGGAAACATTTAACCTCAATACTTTTATACGCTTAAAACAAGATAACAAAAGAGAATAATATGTTTAAATTTTACCTTGAGTGTTACTTGAAAAACAAGAGTAAAATTTAAAATGTTTTAAAATAGACAAAAGATTGCATTACTTAAATGGTATATAACATTAGAAAAAACAAATCGTAATTAGTTCAACAAATATATATATAATGAATAATAGGAAATTTTTAAAATAAATTAAATTTGTCAAAGAAATATAGCAAAATTGTCTTGCCAATTGGTATGGCACATCCTTATTGAACGATTGGTCCATGGAAAAGTGTGATTGTTTCGACCTATTTTAAATTCTAATGGAATCACATTTAATTTTATTAGGGTCCTTAGGCGAAAGCAATGACCCTAATATTTTCCTGCGTGTGTCTGTCCGTCCGTCCTCTCGCGTGCTCTCACGGCTACACCTTTCGTCCGATTACTTTGAAATTTGGCACGTATGTGTCTTGTACCTACCCACATATTTTAAAAATATAGCGACTTAAAAAAAATATTTTTCAAAAAAATTAGGGTAAAAAAACTTGAGGGTAAATTTTTTTTTTTTTCGACACCGTGAGGGGTATCATATGAAAGGGTACGTCGCGCTGATTACAAAAATATATAATTCTTTGGTTATAACTTTGATAGGGCGAGCGTAGGCAAGTTTGAAGTGGGTATGAAACGTGTCCCCCCCCCCCCTCTATCTCGCTTATGAGAAGTGCAAAAAATCTGTAAAAATTCCTGAACATTCTTCGACCAAAAGTAAAGATACCACTTTTAGGAAATTTCGAAAAAAATATTATTTTATTTTTTATTGACAAAATACGTTTTTTTAAATAATTATCGTCTTTTCGATGTATTTATATGGTTGTAGTCCGGTTCAGTGGCAAAAAAATACTTTATCAGAGTGAGTTTTGAGAATATCAGACCCTTAGAATGGTTCAAAGTAAGTTTTTAACATTAAAAAAAAACACTGTTTATACACTTTACAGTTAAACACTATATAGTGTGGCCTACGGACCCTCGCTGTGTGCTGACTAGCACACACTTGACCTATTTATTTAATATTAAATGTGCGCAGACTGCTGAAATTAATAAGGAAAAAATAGCAATCGAAATTAGCAATTATTATGGAGGAAATAGCTTTGAATGCGGATGGAGAGAGGCTGAGGTCGATTTCCCGCCGAGGCGAATATAATTGTATGGTAATGATAAAATGTTCAATAATAATTAAATGTACCTACGACTTTTGATTTACTTTACTCGACAACTAATAAATGGAAAACACTGGGCTAAGTAATTATTACCTCGTATAAATTAAAAAGATTGTCTGAGTTGTCTAGGAACGATTTTTTTATTCCCGTTATCGTTGGAAGACGAGGGAGGGAATAATGCCAGCAGCGCAATACTTCAGTGATTCTGGTGAGTGGACGCCGGGGGCGATTTTGGTTTGTTGCCGAAACTTGATGCACCATCTGTTATACTTGTTCATGAGATGAATCTTTCAAGAACTCTCACTAAAATTGGTGTCGAATTTCGGCTCGTTTAAAAGTTATGATTTTGAATTAATTTAGAGGGACTAAAGACTTTTCATCCCTGTACTCAAAAAGTAGGGAGAAAAAGTAAAAGTAGGGCGAAAAAGTAAAGTAGGGCGAAAAAGTAAAGATTGCAACATAATAATTTTATAAATAGTAGAAAATGAATGGCTAATGTAATGAAGTTGTTGAAATCAGGTTGGCGACACTGCTTTTTCGACCATGTTTATCTTTGTTTATAACCTGCATCTAAATAACCTTCTATTAGAGTTTAATTTCAATTCTTATTTGTTTTTTATATTGAATCTCTTATATCTGCTATTAAAAGTTCTAATAATTATTGTTATTTATTGAAATAATAAATAAAAAACTGTGCAATGGACGAAAATGTGTATTTTCTCCCTCCTGGAGATACTTTTTTTTTTGTTATAAATATCAGTGAATTGTTTCTTTTACTTTAGATATAAATTAGAGGACCACTGCTTCGGTTTTTACTATATTTAATTATAATTGAATAATTATTTAATTCAAGAGTTGAAATATTTTTCCTTTTTTCAAAAAGAAATACTAAATTTACAAAAATAATTAAAATGAGGGGAAGATTGAGACAAAAATTGAAAATTGATCTAGGTTGAGTAAATTTTGACCTTTCCATCATATTGCGAAAATAATTTAACGAAGGTTTTCATGATATTAATTATTTAGTTACTAATACCCTACATTTTCTTAGAATCTGAAATTTAATCTTTTCAAGAACTATATTTCTTCTTTAAAAAATTCTTTAAAATTTTCTTTATAAATTCTTTATAATAAACAGAAATACAATGTTTTAGTCTAGAACATTATATTCTAAGATATTTAAGATGATATTTGTTAAAAGATATTCGCTTATTTATATGTACATATACTCTTTAAAATAAACAAAAATTCATTTGTTTAGTTTAGAAAATTTTGTACTAAAATATTTTAGAGAGAATCTCTTAAAAGATATTCACATTTATATTTAAGGAGCTATAAATAATATATATAATATTTTTTAAATGCAATGAGTTTATATCCAGAAGTTCTTCTGTTATAAAAAATATTATAAGTTCATGTGAGAGTAGAATGAGTCAGTAAGGTGAGTAAGAGCGACAGAACGAGTCTGTAAGTAAGCTAAGTAAGAGCTATAGAATGAGTCAGTAAGGTAAGTAAAAGTGACAGAACGAGTCTGTAAGTAAGGTAAGTAAGAGCTATAGAATGAGTCGGTAAGTAAGAGCGATAGAATGAGTAGCTAAATAAGGTAAGTAAAAGCGACAGAACGAGTCTGTAAGTAAGATAAGTAAGAGCTATAGAATGAGTCGGTAAGTAAGAGCGATAGAATGAGTAGCTAAATAAGGTAAGTAAAAGCGACAGAACGAGTCTGTAAGTAAGGTAAGTAAGAGCTATAGAATGAGTCGGTAAGTAAGAGCGATCGAATGAGTAGCTAAATAAGTAAGGTAAGTAAAAGCGACAGAACGAGTCTGTAAGTAAGGTAAGTAAGAGCTATAGAATGAGTCGGTAAGTAAGAGCAATAGAATGAGTAGCTAAATAAGGTAAGTAAAAGCGACAGAACGAGTCTGTAAGTAAGGTAAGTAAGAGCTATAGAATGAGTCGGTAAGTAAGAGCGATAGAATGAGTAGCTAAATAAGGTAAGTAAAAGCGACAGAACGAGTCTGTAAGTAAGGTAAGTAAGAGCTATAGAATGAGTCGGTAAGTAAGAGCGATAGAATGAGTAGCTAAATAAGGTAAGTAAAAGCGACAGAACGAGTCTGTAAGTAAGGTAAGTAAGAGCTATAGAATGAGTCGGTAAGTAAGAGCGATAGAATGAGTAGCTAAATAAGGTAAGTAAAAGTGACAGAACGAGTCTGTAAGTAAGGTAAGTAAGAGCTATAGAATGAGTCGGTAAGTAAGAGCGATAGAATGAGTGGCTAAATAAGGTAAGTAAAAGCGACAGAACGAGTCTGTAAGTAAGGTAAGTAAGAGCTATAGAATGAGTCGGTAAGTAAGAGCGATAGAATGAGTGGCTAAATAAGGTAAGTAAAAGCGACAGAACGAGTCTGTAAGTAAGGTAAGTAAGAGCTATAGAATGAGTCGGTAAGTAAGAGCGATAGAATGAGTAGCTAAGTAAGGTAAGTAAGAGTGATAGAATGAGAAGGCAAGGTTTAACAGCTCTTTTTCATTTCATTTTCTTGATTTAGTTTATATTCTATAGTTAAAACTATTGTTTAATTTTAAATTAACCTGCCATTTAGTGTGGCCCATAACTTCCTTGCGTTTCACTTTAATAATTTTATGCTTTTACAGCCCATTATTGTGAAATTTATTTAATCCCCCCCCCCAAAGTTTTTAAAACAATGAAAATTGTTTTGGATTTTTTTATATGAATAACAGTATCAATTTTTTGAATAATTTAAAGATCGCAGTTGGTTAAAATTTTTATGGGACCACCAGTGGGCTGCGCTTAAAAATCAGATGAGTAACATTTTTGAAGATATAGGTGTTATGCGCATGTAGAAGAGTAAAAAAAGGGTGCAGAAGGTTGAAACTCCGATGGGACCAACAATGGACTAATTATGACCTACCATCCAAATTTCATTAAAATCGGACGGGTAGTTTTTAAGATCTGTTGGTTCACAAAAATTGCTCTCTGACATCTCAAACGGATTTCTGTCTGGACATTTTTGATATCAGAGACGTAAAATAATGTCGCGCTTAAGAACGATCACATAGCTTCCTCTACCTACGGTGAAATCAGAAGCAAAATCTAAAACAAGAACCATTCCGACGATACTAAGCTAGTATCGTAGTAGCTAATGCTTTAGTTTTTAGTTTGTAAGACAATATACATTTACATATTGCGTAGGTTTCCGAAGCAAGAGTCGTAATTTACAACTGAGTGTAAGTTGCAAATTATTTTCATCATGAGCGAATCCCTTGAGAATAATCCCTAACGGGATTCGCAAAATCTCTGTCGCAATCTCCTCCGTAAGATTTATTAGATTCGTTATGAGCTTCCTAGTTAATGACCTTTTAAATGGCTTCAAAAAGCCGGTATTTCAAAAATTTCTGACGCGGATCTAGATTTTTATTTACTGACATCAGAGCATTTTAAAAATATTATTAACGTTATATGCATACATACATAAAATATAAAAGTATTTAATAGGATTTTTATTAATTAGAAACCACTCTAGAATGAGTTAATTAGTTTTAATCATAAGTTTTAGTCTCGGTCAAGTTTAAATATGATTAATATTTAGTTATCCCTGTCATGCGCTGTCAACCATTCCTCTAATAGTCTTTATCTTAATTATCTTTGTTTATAACCTGCATCTAAATAACCTTCTATTAGATTTTAATTTCAATTCTTATTTGTTTTTTATATTGAATCTCTTATATCTGCTATTAAAAGTGCTAATAATTATTGTTATTTATTGAAATAATAAATAAAAAACTGTGCAATGGACGAAAATGTGTATTTTCTCCCTCCTGGAGATACTTTTTTTTTTGTTATAAATATCAGTGAATTGTTTCTTTTACTTTAGATATAACTTAGAGGACCACTGCTTCGGTTTTTACTATATTTAATTATAATTGAATAATTATTTAATTCAAGAGTTGAAATATTTTTCCTTTTTTCAAAAAGAAATACTAAATTTACAAAAATAATTAAAATGAGGGGAAAATTGAGACAAAAATTGAAAATTGATCTAGGTTGAGTAAATTTTGACCTTTCCATCATATTGCGAAAATAATTTAACGAAGGTTTTCATGATATTAATTATTTAGTTACTAATACCCTACATTTTCTTAGAATCTGAAATTTAATCTTTTCAAGAACTATAAAAGCGACAGAACGAGTCTGTAAGTAAGGTAAGTAAGAGCTATAGAATGAGTCGGTAAGTAAGAGCGATAGAATGAGTAGCTAAATAAGGTAAGTAAAAGCGACAGAACGAGTCTGTAAGTAAGGTAAGTAAGAGCTATAGAATGAGTCGGTAAGTAAGAGCGATAGAATGAGTAGCTAAATAAGGCAAGTAAAAGCGACAGAACGAGTCTGTAAGTAAGGTAAGTAAGAGCTATAGAATGAGTCGGTAAGTAAGAGCGATAGAATGAGTAGCTAAATAAGGTAAGTAAAAGCGACAGAACGAGTCTGTAAGTAAGGTAAGTAAGAGCTATAGAATGAGTCGGTAAGTAAGAGCGATAGAATGAGTAGCTAAATAAGGTAAGTAAAAGTGACAGAACGAGTCTGTAAGTAAGGTAAGTAAGAGCTATAGAATGAGTCGGTAAGTAAGAGCGATAGAATGAGTAGCTAAGTAAGGTAAGTAAGAGTGATAGAATGAGAAGGCAAGGTTTAACAACTCTTTTTCATTTCATTTTCTTGATTTAGTTTATATTCTATAGTTAAAACTATTGTTTAATTTTAAATTAACCTGCCATTTAGTGTGGCCCATAATTTCCTTGCGTTTCACTTTAATAATTTTATGCTTTTACAGCCCATTATTGTGAAATTTATTTAATTCCCCCCCCCCCAAAGTTTTTAAAACAATGAAAATTGTTTTGGATTTTTTTATATGAATAACAGTATCAATTTTTTGAATAATTTAAAGATCGCAGTTGGTTAAAATTATTATGGGACCATCAGTGGGCTGCGCTTAAAAATCAGATGAGTAACATTTTTGAAGATATAGGTGTTATGCGCATGTAGAAGAGTAAAAAAAGGGTGCAGAAGGTTGAAACTCCGATGGGACCAACAATGGACTAATTATGACCTACCATCCAAATTTCATTAAAATCGGACGGGTAGTTTTTAAGATCTGTTGGTTCACAAAAATTGCTCTCTGACATCTCAAACGGATTTCTGTCTGGACATTTTTGATATCAGAGACGTAAAATAATGTCGCGCTTCAGAACGATCACATAGCTTCCTCTACCTACGGTGAAATCAGAAGCAAAATCTAAAACAAGAACCATTCCGACGATACTAAGCTAGTATCGTAGTAGCTAATGCTTTAGTTTTTAGTTTGTAAGACAATATACATTTACATATTGCGTAGGTTTCCGAAGCAAGAGTCGTAATTTACAACTGAGTGTAAGTTGCAAATTATTTTCATCATGAGCGAATCCCTTGAGAATAATCCCTAACGGGATTCGCAAAATCTCTGTCGCAATCTCCTCCGTAAGATTTATTAGATTCGTTATGAGCTTCCTAGTTAATGACCTTTTAAATGGCTTCAAAAAGCCGGTATTTCAAAAATTTCTGACGCGGATCTAGATTTTTATTTACTGACATCAGAGCATTTTAAAAATATTATTAACGTTATATGCATACATACATAAAATATAAAAGTATTTAATAGGATTTTTATTAATTAGAAACCACTCTAGAATGAGTTAATTAGTTTTAATCATAAGTTTTAGTCTCGGTCAAGTTTAAATATGATTAATATTTAGTTATCCCTGTCATGCGCTGTCAACCATTCCTCTAATAGAAAGTTAAAATTTAAAAGTTTCCAACAACAAAACCCATTTGTATTTTTTTATAGGATAAAAATAATAATTAATATAAAAATGCCATTTTTCAAAACTGGTCTTATTTTCAACTTTTTTTTTTTTTGGTTTCTTTATTCTTCACCTTAGTTGTATCTATGAGCAAAATGTGGGGAAGATTAAACGACGGTAAGTGGTTCAAAATTGGGGTAATAGGTGTGCGATGAAACTTAAAAAGCAAATAAATTTGACGCCATTTTTTTTTTAATTTTTTAATTTTTGGTTTCTGTATTGTTCGCCTAAGTTGTATCTATGTGCAAAATTTGAGGAAGATTGAATCACGGGAAGTGGTTCAAAATTGGGGAAACAGAAATGTGCGATGAAACTTACAAAGCAAAGTAATATAAGACCAGTAAAAAGGTTTTTAAATATACAATTATTTCCATAACATATACATTTTGTAGGATGGTAATATAAGTACTCAAGTTAAGACTAGTCCTAAGGAAAGGAGGGAATCATTGGAAAATAAACCTTGATTCTCAGTAACTTTTAAGATAATAATTAATATAAAAATGCCATTTTTCAAAACTGGTCTTATTTTCAATTTTTATTTTATTTGATTTTTTTTTTGGTTTCTATATTCTTCACCTTAGTTGGATCTATGTGCAAAATTTGGGGAAGATCGAATCACGGTAAGTGGTTCAAAATTGGGGCAATAGGTGTGCGATGAAACTTAAAGAGCAAATAAAATTGACGCCATTTTTTTTTTTTTTTTTTTTTTTTGGTTTCTGTATTCTTCACCTTAGTTGTATCTATGTGCAAAATGGGGGGAAGATTGAATGACGGTTAGTGGTTCAAAATTGGGGTAATAGGTGTGCGATGAAACTTAAAAAGCAAATAAAATTGACGCCATTTTGTTTTTATTTTTTGTTTTTTTGGTATCTGTATTCTTCACCTTAGTTGTATCTATGTGCAAAATTTGGGGAAGATTGAATCACGGGAAGTGGTTCAAAATTGGGGAAACGGAAATGTGCGATGAAACTTACAAAGCAAAGTAATATAAGACCAGTAATAATAATATAATAGAATTCAGGATAATGTAAATTATTTACTCACATTGAAATATGAAGCTTCATTCGAGCGTTTCTGTTTATGTTGGGGTTCTGGCAAGACAGGTCGGGAGTATCTACGCCATAACTGAAACAATATTAGGAAAAATGTTTTAAATTATTATTAGGTTTCCATAGAAATAAAATAAATAAGCCGATCTACGTCGGGTTGTCAATTTGAGACATTTTAAAAGTGCAAAATGTATGAATTTAATTATGAAATAATGACTTAACAATTTGGACCCGATAGAATTAGCTTATCCTACATGGATATAGACAGTTACATATACATGATACTATGCGACGATCTATACTTGAACCTTTTACCTATTCTCATCGATCTCGACACACATGTTTTGGACATCAACAATCCTATTTATTCAACGGGTAGTAAGAAGGTCAACAGTAGGTAAATTTAAAGATGAAGCCAAAGAACAAAATTATGAAACAAATTATTGGACTCGGAGCAAAAAGGTACTGTATGGAATTAAATGATAATAAGGTGTACAAAGTTAAAAGTATAAAATATGATGCAACAGACATAATTTTTTGTGAATGTATTGATATATAATTACAAGATAAAAAGAACTTTTTACATACTACGTTTTTATATTTTCTGTCATAAATCATAAATTTGAAACCCGTCAAAATGAAGATCGTAAATATGGGATATGTCAAAACAAATAAAATATCTTGCAGATTTTTTCGGAACTAACTTTCCATGCAGCAAAATTTGCTGAAAACGAATTAAATTCTGCTGAAAGATGGGTAAAAGTATTAAAATAATGCATTGTTATCGTGTTCTGAGCTATTCTAAAAGTTTCAAATGTCTAGCTACTTGGGAAGTTAGTTAAAAATCAATTGCAAGATTTGTACTGGACAAACAAACAAGAAAGCAAGCTAATAAAAACGTAGTAAAAAGTGCGAAAAATAAACTTAAAAATCGTAATAATACCAAAAATAGTAAATATCTCCTAAACAATTAATTTTTAGAGCATAAATGGAGAATTTTTTACCCATTTCTCAGAGGGAGTACATGTCCCGAGACGTGGAATGGTTAGGGTTAATGGAGGAATAGTCACGTAGTATCATAGGAGGGCCGCGTAGGTAGACTGAAAATGGGTTCAAGTTGTGTAGGGAGCAGGGGTTCCATGTAAGAAGGACAGGAGATGGTTGGATATGGTCACGTGGTGTGGGAGGTCGTGAATTAGGACGGTACAGAGGTCACGTGGTGTAGTAGGAGGTACGTGTAAGCATATGGGAGATGGATAACTCAATCAACTAAGCAGGCCTAGGCCTAGGTTTGTTTGACGTACAAACCTTGGTACTTGGTTCAGATTTACCAACCTTGGTTCTTGGTACGGATGAATCTTTGGTTTTAATTGGTAAAGTTGATGGTTTCCAGTCTAGCCTGGACAACTGCTGGTAAGATGAGAAGTGGGTCCTCTTATTGTCTAACACCCGTCTATGGGTCTGGTATTTAGTATAAATTTGTATCCCCTCCCCCCCTATTTTACCACCGAAAATCTAAGATTAGAAACAAAAGTAACCTTGTTAAACAATACTTTTTAAAATAAAGGCAACAGATCAAAATCGAGTTAAAGTTCTACCAATCTGAAGCCGAGCGGTTCACAGCAGAAATGCTCTCAAAATGTGAGAAAGTTTCTTGATTTGCCAAGGTATTTGTTAGAGAAGACGTCCCTGAATCCCTGCTCTTCTTCAAGATGTCTCATATGGGGACTCCAACCTTATCCAAAGATAATATGCCGTAATTTTAACCACCTAAAATTACGAGCTAATTTTTAATTTACTGTATAGTTAAAGAGAAAAAGTAAAAGTAGGGCGAAAAAGTAAAAGTAGGGCAAAAAAATAAGGATTGCCAACTTAATTATTTTATAGATAGCAGAAAATGAATGGCTAATGTAATGAAGTTGTTGAAAACAGGTTGGCGACACTGCTTATTCGACCTTGTTTTTCATGGTTTATAACCTGCATCTAAATAACCTTCTATTAGAGTTTAATCCCAATTCTTATTTGTTTTTAATATTGAATCTCTTATATCTGCTATTAAAAGTGCTAATAATTTTTGTTATTTCTTAAAATAATAAATAGAAACTGTGCAATGGATGAAAATGTGTATTTTCTCCCTACTGGAGATAAAATATTGTATGTACCTCGTGATTAAAGTGCCATTATTTCCCTCGCGATAATTATCTCCCTCGGCTGCGCCTCAGGAGCTAATTAGCGTTATCATCGAATCAAAAACTCAAAAAAATTAATGTTATAGCGAATCAAAAACTCTAGGACCAGATTTTCCTTATTGTTGTGTTGTTGTTTGTTGGATTTAGGGACCATTGTTCCTTCGGCTTCGCCTCAAGAGCCAACTTTTTCGCTTAGGGTATAATGGCTTTCTTTACTCCCTAGGAGCATAAATAACTATTATTAGTTTTATTCGTGTATTTTTAAATAATACTGTAATTTCATTTTCATAAATTATGATGATAGATCCGTAATAATAAATTATGAATAAGAACAATGTTTAGTTTTTTTTAAAAATGTTGATTTCCTTTCTTATATTTTATTTCAAAATCAATGTCAATAAATGTATAGTAATACGAAAGGTAATAATTTCAATTACGTTGAAAGTTACTTACTCTTAGCAGCAATTACACTGCACAATAACATTATTAGACGTTGTGCTATAGCCACACTTCGGATCTTTGATACAATTAAAAGTATTTGAGTAGTGACGTAATACTTATATATAATAATAGTTGAAAAGGAGCTGGAGGAGTAATGTTTGAAGGTTCTTAGAAGGGTTTCCTATAAGTTCCTATAGAACTTTCCAAGTGAAGTAGGAGTGCCACCTGACACTATCCACTGCTCCAATCATCCTTTTAAACTATAAACTCATCATGATTAACTATTTGCTTAATATTAAATAATTATTGAATAACACTTGCTTTAATGATAGAGCCACGCGATGCCTAATCAAAATGATATTGAAAGTTACTAGAACTCTTAATAGCTATTACTCTGCATTAAAACATTATTAGTTGTTGTGTAGCGACACACTTCGGATTTTATAAGAAACAGTGCAGCTATAGCGGCACACTTCGGATTCTATAAGAAACAGTGCAGCTATAGCGGCACACTCTTTTCTTTTTTAACATGGATATGTTTTAGCTCTGGAGGACAGAAGAAATTTCCGTCACGCAAAAAATTACATGAAAAATGTGACACTTTTAAATACCATGCCAGTAAGTTTGGATTTAACAGGAGCTCGATAGGTTTTTATTTAAAATACAATTTTTTGTCGATAACCAGAGCTGAAGTTTAAATAAACAACATGCAAAATGGGGCGCTCTTAAATATCGTGCCATGAAGTTAGAATATAGTAGGAGGTAGATTGTTTTTGACATTTTCATGTTTAGGCTATGGTACATAACTCAAAAAGCGTTACTGAAAGTAACGCTTAAAACTTAGAAAATTGTGACAGGGAGTTAGAAAGCTATAGGAGGTATGCAATCCAGTCTACAGCTGTAGGACCTTCCCCTACCGCGGACTCGAAGGTAACCGAGGACGGGACGTGTAGGTTCGGCTACTTTCGGGTCTCCCCTCTCTATAGCCTGTAGCCACTCTATAGCCGTGTAGCCGTGTACTACACTTAAGCCTGGGTCACATGGAGCGATTTTTGTCGCTGTTACTTATCCCGGCGACTACCCGCGGCGACCAGTAGCAACGACTACAAACGTCACACGGAGCTACTGGTATACTGGAGAAGAGAATTGAAGTGTGGTAACAAATTGAATACGAGAAAATCTAGTACTAAAAACGTATATTTGAAACGAATGATTTGTTTATTTTGTGATGAGTTAGCTAAGCTCATATCAAGTGAAATTCAGAGACCTCGTAATAAAATTAAAACGGGGGATTATGTCAATCTGACTGACCGTGTAAAGAACTTTTCTCCCTTCATATCATTTGTACAACAGTACAAGGAAGGTTTTTATAAGTAAAAATAAAAATAAGGTAACACCCCATAATAAGTTTAAAAAATCGGTCCAAGATAACTCAGACAAACTTTCTCATATACGAGTCATAAATTAGCAGTGTTTTCCATTTGTTAGTTTTCGTATGTACATTTAATTATTAATTTACCCGGGATCTCTCTGTCCGCGTTTAAAGCTACTTTCTCAGGAACCTTATACCAGCTTATATTGTTAAATTTAAAAAAAAAAAAAAAAAAAAAAAAAAATGTATTTAAATGGACTACATTTTAGATTTTTTTTTTTTTTACAAAAATCGTCGGAACCGTTTTCGAGAGATATTCCCCCAAAAGTGGAGCTAAAATTCATTTCTCGATATCGCTTCGAGGTATGATTTTTCTAAACAAATATGCCAAATTTCTTCAAAATCGGCCCAGTACTTTATGCTCCAGGCGTCTGCACAGCACAGACAACAGACAAACAGAACTTTTTTTTTTAAAAAAAAACACTTTTATGGACTCAGGGGACCTCAAAACGTGTAAATCCATCAAAATCTCAAAATCGAATTTTCGTGCCATCACAATACTTTCTCTTTATACGAGAAAATAAAAAATGTTTACGAATTCAACACTATTTCAATAAAAAGTTGCATTTTTCATTAAAAAACTTTCTCTTCCAATTAAACCCATTCACTTAGATTATTTAAAATTCATCATTCATTCTTAGAAATAACTTTTCGTTTTCTTCAAATGATTGTTACTCTATCAATTATCCATTTTTAGAAAACGAGTAAGGATATAATCGATAGTAATTATCGTTTTGTTTTTAATCTTTCAGAGTTAATCGATAATTTATGCTCAATTTGAGTTTGCATTCAATGGTTTAAAGACTAGTTCCGTGTCATTATAATTTAACGCTTATTTAACTTCCTTTTATAATAAAATGTAATCAACGATGGAATATTTAATTGAGTGCTAAGTTATTCTGTAGGATAAGTAAAAAAGTTAAATGCTAAGTGAACAAGCTAAGTTCCTCTTTCCAATCTTAATTGCTACCAACAAGTTCGTTTCTTTTTTTTATGATAAACAAAACATCTGAAAAAGATGTTAACTTTTTTTAACGGCAAAAGTAAAATAATGATTTAGTTTTTATTCATTTTAGATTTGACTGATTAAGCAAATCATTTTGGTCTTGTAACGTTCAACATTCTTGAGAACTATAATTTATATTATATAAAATCAAAGTTTTGTCTTTACATTGGTCAGAATTGAAATATTTTTGTATACTTGTTAATTTTATACATTCCGAAAACTGAATCCGGCCTTAACTTTTATCGTGTATGTGTGTCTGTCGCCCCAGACAAACTTTATAGGCACAAAACTGGCTAAGCGAAATCGATTACTTTTTTTCAGAGGTAAGCGCAAACATGTTGCGCAATTTGTAGGCTTGGTTTCAAGAAAATCATATTGATTAGAACCAAAGTTATTAACAATTATATAAAATATAATAACCTAAAAAACTTAGGTTGACAGTGAAGGAGATTATGATTCATCGTTTCAGTTGAGCCACCATAACCAAAACCTACCGACTCGCTAATCAAAATGTTTGGGTACTTCTAGACCACATAAAGACTCGCGGTTTTTTGTGTTTGGTCGGAAATCGGCCCAAACCGACTGGGAAAATCCGAAAAGTTAAAAAAAAAATTGTCTCCCCCCCTTAAAAATTAAAGATAGAGGACGCAACTTTAAAGTTCTTTTGGAGGTTTATTGCGCCTAAACGGGAACTCGTATCGAAAAGCAGATTGCACCAGTGGTATACCTGATTTTAAAAGATCTACAACTTTGGTCCTATGACATTTTGTCGTACCTCTATCGTTTCTACCTTAAATTGAGCTAAATTTGATTTTTTTTTAAATTGACTTTGAGTTCTCATTTTTAAGAAATTTGGATGGTTTGTCCCACATATTTTTCCAAATTAATTTCAACCATCTAAGCAAATTGAATATTGCTAAATTGAGACTATTATTTATGTAAAAAAAAAACCAGTCATGCACCAGTACTTAATGAGCCAATTTTCAAAGAAATCTGCGTATTATTGGCTTATGATAATATTTTGGAAAATTTTGGTTTAGAATTTGCATGGGTGAAAAAAAAAATTTGTACACAGGGGTACGGGGTACAAAAGTCAAAATAGTATTTACCCTTCAAGATGCATGTCGTTGGAAAGATCTGTAAGAGCACAGTATTTGTTGTTATGTACACTTTTATCATATTTACATATAAAAGGGGGGTAAAATGGAAAAAAACGTGTTTTTATGCTATTTTTGACCCTAAATGGACAAAATTTGACCCCTTAATGGCCTCCAAAAATTCTGGCCAACGAACTCATCCTTGCTTTTGATTTTAATGAAATTTTAAAATTTGTTTGAAATTTTTAAGTGCATCCTAAGGGGAGATATCGTCTGGAGTAACACATATTTACATACATATATACAATGTATATATGTATATGTATATTATACATATATACAATATATACTTACATAAAAAGAAGTTCAATTTTGGGAATCGATTCAGAATGGTCTAAAACGGATTTCCATGAATTTTTTTTTCAAAAATTCGCATTACAAATAGTCCAGGAGATAGCGTGCAAAAAAGTGTCTGACTAACATCAAGCTAGAATTTTGTATACAAGTCAATCTTTTAGCGCCTTTTAAGAATATGTGGTCGGCTAAGTTCGTCTGCGGGACATAGCTTGGCAATAGGCGTTTGAAAAAAACAAACCGGTGGAGAGCGGCCATGTCTCACCAATTATGGTGGACAATGTGATTTTCGTGATCCTTAGTACAGAATTAGTTAGTAGACCAAAAATCAAGTTGATGTTAGTTTGTCCCTTGACAGATGACCTCGTTGATTTTTAGTAATATTGGAATAACTAACCTATCAAGTGTGAAAATAACATCGACTTGATTTTTGGTCTACTAACTAATTCAGTACTCAGCATCATGAAAATCACATTGTCCACCATAAGTGGTGAGACATGCCCGCTCTCCACCGGTTTGTTTTTTTCAAACGCCTATTGCCAAGCTATGTCCCGCAGACGAACTTAGCCGACCACATATTCTTAAAAGGCGCTAAAAGATTGACTTGTATACAAAATTCTAGCTTGATGTTAGTCAGACATTTTTTTGCACGCTATCTCCTGGACTAAAACATTTTGATGCCACAATAGCTTAATTTTCTTTGAAAATTCGCTAAAAATGGGGTCAAATTAAATAAATTATTCAATAACGCGTCGTAAAATCAAAGCTTCATTAAAGTATGAATGCGCACGATAGGACGCGAGTAACCTATGTGGCACACTAATTGGCAGATTGTTTTATTACGAAAATACATTTCTTTATGGGTATAAAAGAAAAAAACAAACTTTCCTAAACTTTTAGGAGAAGATAAAGTATAAATGGAGTAGAAAGAGAAAAATTGGGGCTAAGAGTGAAATATAGTGTTCTAATTTGAACTGGGTTCCGCCTGTACTTTGCTTCTCAAGCTCTATCAAGCGGCAGTTATTAAAGCTTTTTCTAAAGGTCCTCCAGAGTTTTCTTTTGTTGCTTAAATACCTTACTTCTTATTTTGTTCGGGACTTTTTCTTACCGAATTTTCTCTTGTGGAAAAGTTGATTTGGAAAATGTGAAAAACGTATAGTTTAAGTGTGGAGGGTTCCTGATGCTCGGCTGCTGAATAATTCAATAAGACAGCTATAAAGCTGCCTTAGTTTCTAAAGGCCTTCCTTTCCTCCTCCCCATAAACAAGGTGGTCTTATCGACACCGGCAAATCCTTCCAGTAAAAGATATTAGTTTCAGCTCAAATTCTACTCCTGTCTTTCTTTATTTTTTTTTTTTTTAAAGTTTTCACTTCAATCTTGTTACTTGGTAGAGTGAAAGAGTTAGCTTGCTTCAGTTAAGAGTTAACTTTATTACCTTCTTTACTTATCCGAAGAGAAGACAACTTCGCACTTACTTAAATATTCCAAGACGTTGATTACCCCCTGTAAAGAAAACCTGTTAAATGATACAGACACGGAGCTTTTTACAATGAATGAATATAAATTCGAATTTAGATTAAATGATCTATTAACATAAAACAATAATAAAAGAGTAAGATAAAAAAAGAACAGTTGTTTAATAAAAACAAATGCATCTACATTCATCAAATGTTGCAAGCTGTTTTTCCGTCATTATTATACAAATCCATTTTTCTTTCACTTATGTAAAAGTGTATCTTTGGATGGAATAAAATTTCAATGATGAGATTTAGATTAGGTATAAAATCGATGAGATTTTTCACACTTAAACTACTGAACGATTTTGTAGATATATTCAGTAAGGTTGCACTCCTATACAAGAATAGTTTGAAATGAATTACCCAGGAGTGGGCATGCATGACGTCAATGAGAGCCGCATTCTGGTTTTTCATGTAGGTATTATAAAGAGAAGAATAGTATTAAATACAGAAATTAAAATTTAATTTAATTAATAAATTTTCACATTCTACACAATTCTTAAGTGCTATGTAAAGTACAATTAATAGAAAATACAATTCAGAGAGAGACAATGCAAATAATTATTTAAATATTTTAATAATTAATACACTGCCAATTAGTGTGGCACATAGCTTCCTCGCATCCTATCATGTACTTAATTGTTATATTAACATTAAAGTTTTATTACTTTATTGTTATATTGTTTATTGTGTAAGAACAATTAACATTTTTTAGCGATCTTTAACACTTTATAGGGGTGTCGCTGTAGGTTTTACTAAAAAATTGTATCTGAAAAAAATGTTCGCCTCATTGAATAGATAAGGTTTAATTTTTTTCCCGACCGAAAATTCCAATTTTAAATTTGAAGTTCATGTTTACGCGAGCGTTGCGCGTGAACGCTTTGACGGATAATGTTGTCCAACGAACTCGACCTGAGCATTGGTAAAATAAACATGTCTACCAAATTTCATCAAAATTGGGCAACATTTACTCAAGTTATCGTCGCACGTTTCATAATTCGCGGACACACAAACAGACAGACAGACAGACAGACAGACAGACAGACAGACACGGAACCAAAAATGTTCCCTGATGTCTGAAACGGATTTCTGTCTTGGAATTTTTAAAATTGGAGGCATAAAACTTTTTTGTTCTCAAAAGTGAACACAATACTTCCGTTACTTTCGGTAAGCTCGGAAGCAAAATCAAATAAACATTAAGCGAACAACTTTCGAATAAAGCGAAGAAATTTTGTCTCTCTTTTTTTGTCTTTTTTCTATTGTTTATCACATAAAAAGGAAGTAATCCAATGACTACCCTATTCTGGCGTGAGAATTACACATTAGAATAAATAAATATATTATACCTCATAAGAAAGATATTGCAAAATGTTATATCAAAATCTAAGAACTGCCTACTTCGTTTAAAATGTGATTTTTGTGCTTCATCGACTCTATTATTAGCAACGAAACAAATAAATAATTCATTTTATATAAATGATTTCACATATTAAATAAAATTTTGAGGTAAAATATTATGTTTTAAGAATATTCCAAATTATATTTTCTGGATTAAATAAATAAATTCTCTTGCATTATTCAGCTAATAATTTAGACACACTTCGACTTCCAATTTACGATTATGAATCGTTTGTAATTTCAAAAATAAAATAATTTAAAAGAAAAATACAACGAAATATTAACTTTGATGAGATTGTAAAAGATTTATTGTTAATAATGTCCCAACATATTTTTACTTTTTCATGTAAAGAGAAATTATAGTGATAGTGTGCAAAATAATTGATTTTGAGATGTTGATGGCTTTACACGTTTTGAGGTTCCCTAAATCCCAAAAAGTGTCTGTCGTTTGACAGTCGTCTGTAGTCTGTCTTCTGCGTGCAGACGCGAAGAGCCTAAACTACTGGGCCGATTTTACTAAAATCGGCCTAGCACGAGTTATTAAGATTATACTGTAGAAATAGATTTGTTCTGCATTTGCAATGCCTGATCCTCTTTCACCTCCAATAACATAAATTTCTTCAACAAGTATTATTTTAGAAATCGGAAATCTATCTTCAATAATATCACAAATACATTGGTTTGCAAAATAAGCAAATGTAGATTTAACTTTTCAAATTATCAAAACTAAAAAGGATATAAATTTTTAATTGGAGCCGCACTTAACTCAAAAAAGAGTCGCATTTGTCCATCCCTGGAACAGCCTATCTGTTCTGTAATCGGTTCTCTAGCTAGTAGTTTGGGGTGATTTCTGGGAGCACACATAAATAGGGTTTTTGCATCTTAGGAGGTTATACCCGATGGAAGTTGCGTTAGTAGACCTTGCGAATCCGATAAAACGGCTAATGGGAGTCAACCCGCTGACCCGTAATATCTATCATGTATAATAGAAGTTATGGTTTAATTGGTCGGCGTTACCTCTTCGTGGTGAGTTGTGCCACGGATGATTAGTTAATTTAAAGATAACAATCACAAATTAAATGTATCCATGGCAATTTTCTTCTCAACAAGTATATCTCAGACAGATGTTATCAAATAACAATTAAAATATAGATCGTAGACACCTCCTCTTATAATTTTTTAGTTATTAATGTTTATTTTTCAATGAAAGAACCATATGGACACGCATTTCCTTAGCCAAGGTTCCAGGAGAAGAAGGTGACTTTCTATATTATCTTATGTAATATGAGGATTCTTGAATAAGTATTTCCTGAGTCAAGGTTCCAAGAGAAGAAGGTTGTTATGTATATAGTCAGATGTAATATGAGAATTCTTGAACAAGTATTTCCTTAGACAAAAATCAAAGAGAAAAATGTGACTTCGTGTATTATCGAAGGCATTTTATTGATTCTTGATCAAATTTTCAATAGTCATAAATAAAATCCAATTCATTTTTAAAACCAATTATTAATAAATTGATATATTTAAATGCTGTTGAATCGAACACTTTTCCATGCACAGCACATCGAACGGATTATGAATATTTTCCATGCACCAGTTTTAAATATGTGGCAGTGTAAAACCCCTGCTGAAGATGAGATAGAGTTAAAATTAGATAAATGCAGAAGCACTCTATTCATAATGGAGTTTCAAATGGAGCTACATAAACCAAGATCAAAGCACTAATAAATTCCTCCTTTTATAATTCTCTCGTACAACCACATCCATTTTACTTTATCATATACGTAGTAAAATATGAAGAAAAAGTATTGTGATGGCACGAAAATTCGACTAGGAAATTTTGATAGATTTACATATAAACCTTTTGAGGTCCCCCGAGTTTAAAACATGTCTGTCTGTCGTATGTAATCTGATTGTAATGAAATTTGGCTCAAAGGTACAGAAGAATCATACCCTGAGGCGAAATCGAGAAATGAATTATAGCTCCAAATTTAGGTTTTTAATCGACGATTTCAATTAAAAAAAAAATCAAATGTAGTCCAATTAAATACAAATATAACCACATATTATATAGTTTTCCGGGGAAAACTAGTTCCCGAGATATTGATAAATGAAAATAAATATGATTTTAAAAAATAAACTTTCCACCTGTTGAACACTTTTTAAATATTTTTAAAATATAAACCAATTAAATGAGTTATTATGGAATTTATATACAATATCAATATTTGTATGATTAAGTTTTCTTTGATTTATCGGACCGATTTGTTTGTCTCTCTTTATTGTTTATCACATAAAAAGGAAGTAATCCAATGACTACCCTATTCTGGCGTGAGGATTACTTATTAGAATACATAAATATGTTATTCCTCATAAGAGAGATATTGTAAAATATTATATCAAAATCCAAGAACTGCCTACTTCGTTTGAAATGTGGCCTTTTTGTGCTTCATCGACTCTATAATATCGACTCTATATAGAATTCTTATAATATAAATGAGTTTACATGTTTAATAGAATTTTGAGGTAAAATATTATGATTCAAGAATTTTCCAATTAATATTTTCCGAATTAGATTAATAAATTCTCTTGAATTATTCAGAGAATAACTTAGACACACTTCGACTTCAAACTTTTTATTACAAACCGTTTGTAATTTTAATAATAAAATAATTTAAAGAAAAACAACATTTACTTTGATGACATTGTAAAAGACGTATTGTTGAAAATGTCCCCACATATTTTTAATTTCTCATATAAAGAGAAAGTATTGTGATAGTGCGGTAGTGCAAAAAAAAAGATTTACACGTTTTGAGGTCCCCAAAATCCCAAAAAGTGTATGTCGGTCGACTGTAGTTTGTCTTCATTGCAGACGCGTGGAGCCTAAACTACTGGGCCGATTTTGAGGAAATTTGGCACACATGTTCAAAATAAACATACTCCGAGGCGAAATCGAGAAATTAATTTTAGCTCCAAATTTGGGGGATGGGGCCAACACTGAATAAACTTATAAAAAAAATTATTTCTCAAATACGATTCCAACGATTTTGATTAAAAAATTCTAAAAAATATTCAATTTAAATACGAATCTAGCGATATAAATCGCATTCCCGGGAAAAATCTAGTTTCCTAGAGATTAATGAAAAAAAATCTGATTTTTTTTAAAATGGAAAACAATAAGTAAACAACCACTTGTTGGACACAATTTTAAATAATATATTAACTAGGCATCGAGTGGATTTATCATTGAAGCGAGCTTGATGTAATCAATATTTTATATTAAGTAAATTAAGTTAAGGATGATGAGTTTATAGTTTAAAAGGATGGTTGGAGTAGATGGTAGTGCTGGGTGGAACTCTCTAGATTATATTGGAGGGTTCCTAAAGGTGGGTTCCCAGCTAGCGAATCTACACGCGTATTCGTCTATATAAATATCAATATATTCATGTTTTCTGGGCTCTGGGGACCCAGATTATGCTTCTTATTATGAATGAAATAATAAAGAAAAATATTTATTGAGAGTTATGATCATGATCTATGATTTCTTCATATAAAATAAACAGACAGATACTCCACCCTAAATTTTTAAAAAAGGAAATCGGATTGGAAGTTCTTGCTCCACGCCCCAAAAGTTTCTATGAGTTTTGCGAATACGGAATTCAGTAATAACTTTCCCTCTCTAATTTCCTTTTTAACGTCATGCAACTTTGTGTAATCTCGATTAAAATCGAGTTCGCTTTTATTTCCTATCTACTTCCTCTTTTGAGGCTTTCCGCAAATATTCCAGCCCTTCTTGAATCATTTACTTGCGGTAATTATCCTTTTCCCCGATCTTTAATGTTTAACGATTCTGAGAACATTTAGATATTTTAACGAGAGAAACTTTTCCAATAAATCACTGTAAATAGTTGTATATGAGATAAAAATTTCCTGGGAAATTAATTAATATTCATAAATACTAAATACATTATATTTGTTTTAAGGTTTATGTGAATAATATTAATAGAAAATTATAATTATTAATAAATAAAGTTAAATAAATGCGTGTAAAAATAAATTTTAACAAAACTTAAAACGGCAGTGTCAGACCTGACATCATAGAAATATGATTTACAATACTTGTTTTCCTTGAAAATTCAGAAAGAGGTATAAATAAATAAAATTGTTGATCACAAAGTGATCAATAATATTGATTCCATTATGCTATATTGCTTTCAAAGTATTAAACTATACTTGACAATCCAATTATAGATAGAATATATATATATATATATATATATATATATATATATATATATATATATATATACACATACACACACACAAACACACACATTTAGTTATATACTGAATATACTCATATTGAAAAGGCAAGGAAAACCCACTTTATGTGTACAATTAAACAAAGATAAATATAAAATAAAATCAGGAAATATAAACCTTATTTATTTACGATTAACTTTGTGATTCTTATTCCAGGTATATGTGTAATCTAAAAACGAACCTAAAAAAGGTAGGGGATAAGCCAATAACATTTGCAATGGCTTATAAAATGTTACCTATTATTTATGTTGGTAGTTTTGTACGATATACTGCTTCTTATCTTTTTAACACCAGAACCGGAAAAGAATTGTTGTCTTTCCTACAGTAAATAAACAGGTCAAGTGTGTGCTAGTCAGCACACAGCGAGGGTCCGAAGGCAACACTGTTTTATTTAGTACTACCTATTGATGTTGCTTTTTAAAATGCTTAAAAGCTTACTTGGAACTATCTTAGGCTAGGCGCACAATGGCGACTTTTTGCCCGCAGACAGTTTTGGCGCTACCTCAAGGCCTTATAAACTATATGGGAGTGCGCACACCGGAGACAAAGACAGATGAAAGACAAAAGTGTCGTCGAGCCTAGAAGACAGACGGCGACTTTTTTGCCCGCAGACTGTCTTTCGCTCGACTTAGGCAATTGAATAACATGGAAGTGCGCACACTGAGGGCAAAACAGTCTGCAGACTGTCTGCGGGCTGTCTGCCCCCGGTACAAAAGTTTTGTCGCCAGCGACAATCTTTTGCACCGGGGCAGACAGTCAGCGGACAGTCCACAGACTGTTTTGTCTCTAGTGTGCGAGGGTGCAGCGACAAAACTGTCGCCCTCCGGTCGTCTTTTGCACCGGGAGACAGACTTCCGCAGAAAAACCACAGACTGTCTGCTGGCAAAAAGTCGCCAGTGTGCGCCTGGCCTTATGGATCTGATATTCTCAAAACACATAAACGAACTTTTGATGAAGTTGTTTTACCACTAAACCGGACTATAAACATATAAATACATCGAAAGGAGTATAATTATAAAAAAACGTATTTTGTCAATAAATAAAAAAAATAAAAAAAAATTCCAAAAAGTGGTATCTTTACTTTTGGTCGAAGAATGTTCTGGAATTTTTCAAGATTTTTTGCACATTACATAAGTGAGATAGGAGGGGGGACACTTTTCACACCCACTTGAAACTCGCCTACGCTCGTCTTGTCAAAGCTTATAACAAAAGATTATATATTTTTGTAATCAGCTCAACGTACCCTTTTATATGATACCCCACACGGTTTCCAAAAAAAAAAATGTATACATACATTTTTTTACCCTAATTGTTTTGAAAAATATTTTTTTTTTAATTCGCTATATTTTTAAAATTTGTGGGTAGGTACTATATGTATACTAATTTTAAATTCATTATTAATGTATTAAAAGAAAATAATTACTGCATTTTATTATGAATAAGAAATAATACTTAAGTCATATTTAATCGCACATAACTCATACTTAATCTTACATAACTTACATTTAATTTTATCACGCAAAAACATATTTCATCAAATATAACTGATATTTCATTTTAAATACCTACTTAGTAATGTAAAAGTTACATGCTATTATACAAAAAAAAACAAAAAAAACACATTTTGAATCGTACATCATTAATATTAGGTACTTTAATTAGATAGGACAGAACCATAATAGGTTTTTGAATTGATGAAGTGTGTATTATTGATAAGTGAAAGGAGTAAACAATTTTATTAAACGATATTAATCGAGATTACATATTTATATTTATAATTTCAATATTTGTACATTTTTAACTTCTTTCTTTCTCTCTCTCTCTCTCTCTCTCTCTCTCTCTCTCTCTCTCTCTCTCTCTCTCTCTCTCTCTCTCTGTCTCCCTCTATGAGAATTAACTCTAGAATCTCTCAATATAATAGTAATATATTATATATCGTAATTTTACAAGGTAGAGAAAGATGGCAATAATATATGGGTCATAAAAATTTCATTATAAGCCTGGAGCAGGGTGTTATTAAATTCCTCTCAGGTTTTACGGGTTAAACATAGCTTTGGGATTAATCCAGTAGGCTTGTGTTGAACAGGTGACCATTCGGCCTTTAATTTCTTACCTAAGTTTCCTGTAACATTTTTAATAATGATCAGGAAATACATTATGGCTAGCTTAACTCTATACGATAAAGTCCATACAGAAAATACATATTATATGTATATATATTTATATATTTATATATATATATATATATATATATATATATATATATATATATATATATATATATATATATATATATATATATATATATATATATATATATATATATATACATATATATATAAATTTGTGTGTGTGTGTGTGAGAGAGAGAGAGAAAAAGAAAGAGGATAAAATTCCTAATATAACTCTCAAATTTTGTACACATCTCATGTAAATGCTTTCTCCTTTTACTAAAAAAAATGCAAAAAAGGGTCTGACTAACATCAACTCGTCGCAGAAAAATTTAGCCGACCACATATTCTTAAAAGGCACGAAAATATCGAATTATACACAAAATTCTAGCTTGATGTTAGTCATACGCTACTTTGCACACTATATCCTGGACTATTTTCCTATTATTACTGGTCTTATATTACTTTACTTTGTAAGTTTCATCGCACACCTACCCTAAGTTTGAACCCGTCCCGTCTTTCAATCTTCCCCAAATTTTGCACATGGACAAAACAATTTAGGTGAAAAATACAGAAACAAAAAAAAAGTAAGTAATAAGACCAAAGTAAGTAAGAAAATAAGACCAGTTTTAAAAATGGTATTTTTATTAATTATTTACAAATGTATTTTTACATTGCTTCTAAGCTTACCGACCACGACATTAACGGAAGTATTGTGTTCGTTATGAAAAACAATTTTTTTTCGAGTCTCCGATGCAATATTTGCAATATACAAATCCAATTCTGAACAATTTATAACAATTATCAGGGATATTTATGCACTATTCTTTGAGATAAGATGGATAATGAGTCAGCGTTCACTGACAATCATTCATCAATTATCACATTTTCCGCTAGAGTCCTTACATTCTCAAGACATTTTTATCAAATAGCTGCTAATATAATGCATTGCATCCTTTCTCTCAATAGTTCGCCAGCGTTATCACAAAATAACTTGTTGAATTTGACATTAAGCATTATGAAAATACTTAGAGAAAGTTCTTTCATTATATAGAATTAGTTAACATTTTCTTCTAGAGTTCGCACTCATGTCACTACTATCAAATACCTACATAAAATAGACTGCCAATTAGTGTGGCACATAGCTTCCTCGCACCCTACCATGTACTTTATTGTTATATTCACATTATTTCTGTATTACTTTATTGTTATATTACATCAATGTAATATTTTAAATAATGTTATATTTAATTTAATATAACGAAAGGAAAGAGCAATGGCAATTGACAATATTCAAAGTGTTCAAATTCATAATGCAAAAGTCGGTAGGAGTGAGAGTAGGTTTATAGTTTAAGATCAGTTCGATAACGTGTGTACAGAAATTAATACAACAGTGTACAGATGGTAATGTGTAAATATAGTGTAAATTAAGCCTGGTCGCCTGGTCTCGAGGTTCCTAGGCTGTGTTCAACAGGTAGGCCAAATAGAGAAGTGGGGGAACCAAGCCACCTCCTATTCCCCTCGTTCATCTCCCCCCCCCCCCGCGTTCTTTCCATAATAAAAACTATTAATAGTTTTAGTGATCTTTAACACTTAATAGCGGTGTCGCTATTGGTTTTATTAAAAAATTGTATTTGAAAAAAAAAAAAAATGATTGTCTTATTGAATTTCTCGACCTAAAATTCTAATTTTAAATTTGAAGTTTGCGTTTACGAGAGCGTTGCGCGCGAACGCCTGGGTGGGTAACATTGTTTAACGAACTCCTCGCCCTGGGCATTGGTAAAATGAACATGTCTCCTAAATTTCATCAAAATCGGTCTACTTTTATTTAAGTTATCGTCACACATTTCAGGGAACGCGGACACACAGACCAACAGACAGACAGACACGAGACCAATAATGTTCCCTGATGTCTGAAACGGAGTTGTGTCTTGGAATTTCTAAAATCGGAGACAAAAAAGTTTTCGTCCTAAAAAGTGAACAAAATGCTTCCGTTACCTTATGTTTCCGTTAATAAGCTCGAATGCTATAATGTATTCCCTTACTCTTTCTGCAGCGTTATTACCAAAGAAATTTGTTATTGGTTGCATTTGGCATTTCCGCTTTGCATTGTTACACCAATATTCAGCACAGTGAAAGTACTTGATTGTGGTACGTAAGTGGTTAAAAGTCACGAAAGAATTACAATAAATTAACAACCGTTAATTAATGATGTTGAGAGGGAGGCATTTTGTGCGAATCACCCGTAATAATAATTAGGCTGATGGAAGCATGAAACAATTTTTCATATTGTGATTTTTCCAGCTAAGAATTTGAGAGTCCTAATTTTAGTGTATTGAAATCTGCAGTATAGAGACTTGCGGTATAAAAAAAAAAAAATTATTAATAATATTTATTTTATAACTTTTATAACTATACTTAAACTTTCCAAAGGACCAAATTTCTCCTTTATACATATGCATTACTTATTGATGAAATACCAATTTCAGCAAGGTGTTCTAGTATAAAATATAATAATTATAATTTTCTTCTAAAACATGTCTAGCCTAATTGCGAAATCTAATTAAAATTATATTAGACCATAGTACTATATAGTTAATAAAAATTGTCCCTTTACGTAAAACGTTTTACGTGGACAATTTGCATCTTCCTTAAGATGGCCTCCATAGACGCTCCCACACTTGACATAGTATTACATGTTAATAATAATGGTAAATAGTCATGTAATAACATTGTCTAGTTTAATGTTTCGTCAAACTAGAAGAATTCACATTTATCGATTGATTTCAGTTTACGAAAAATATTCGTATAAAGTTGCAAAATTACGCATTTTTTTATGAATAAAGTTACACACTTGTTTTCTAACATGTCGTGTTGTAAAGGGAGTTTCATGTGAAGTGATTTATCAACTAGGAACCTGAAGTATATGATAGATACCTTTCCTCTGAGCCGTATAACTTAGATTTATTATTATATTGTTTTGGTTCAAGATGATGAAGTATCAGTGATACCATATATGGGCCTTTCTAGATTTATTGCTTGAGTCGGAAAACAGATATAATCACATGTAGTTAGCATGCCCATTGCGAATTCTTTTATAGTCACAAATAACGGTTAGGTTTTATTCACAAATTTAGGATAGCCTATGCGATCTTTTTCTGAAATGCGTCTTTTGCTGTGATGATATTGTGAAAAATATTCTACATAGAGAATTTTAATTTTTAATTTTAGATAACAGTTGCAGAAATTAATTGCGTCATAACATACTATTGCGAAATCTTCTGATTACACAATAGTATGAAATGACGAAATTGTTATGTTTATTTAAAAACCAATATTAGATGATTTAATTTGTATATTTTAAGAAAATAACCAGAAAATATTTACATGAAGAACAGAATATTATAATTTGTTGTTTTTCTTTTGCCTTTTCTAGGAATAAAGTACGTAACATTACTTATAGATGGTAGAATCAAGTAGATATATTTCTCTTTACAAATAGATTAGAAATGTATATACGAGACTCGATGGTAAAAAGGCAACATTACTAAGAAAGGGGACGGGGGAGAGAGAATCCAATTGCAGTTCTAGTGAACAAGTAAATTTGGAGAGAGTCCAGCATTCAAATATTTCAGAGCATGTTACCCTGAGAAAACCTAACTGCTTTATTGCAAGGACAAGCCATGAAGCACTGGGGGACTATTCGACTTGAAACTCGCTTTGTAATTCAAATAACATTGCACAATAGATCGCAAATTATAGATATGGTAATTTTCAAAGTTAACGACATAATATTCCACCTCAAATCATTGAAATTATCGTTACTTATATTTTATAGGTGTATACAAAAGTGAATCACATAAATTCCTAAGAATTTTTATGAAGTAAATAACAATATAAACCTAAATTATTACACAACTTCTAAATTTTAATTAGAGAGATTGTACTGGTGGTGAGATTCGCATGGATAGCTAAAAACCTGCAAAATGAAGGCACAAACTCAAAACCATATGAAAAATTGCATCAACATATATGTAAATATATATGTAATTTTTTATGTATCTTAAATTTGTTTCACATGTTTGTCCGGGATACTTGAAACCTAGAAAAATTTTGGAATTCAACATTGGCATTGACAGCTAAGTGAGGTTAGAATAGGTTACAAACTTTAGCCCGAGCGCACTGCACGAGCGAAACGTGTCACACAGTTTCTGTGTCAGATTCAAAAGTACGGGACAGGCCCCGTGGAGCGTGGAGCGCAGTAATGCACTGCCCTGCTTTGCGCCTCAATTCGTGAAGTCTCGTATATTACTTCGGTTCATAAAAACTACCCTGCCCTGCGTTGCCTTCGTCTCAATGTGCGCACGGTCTAAATGTGACGAAGACAGTGTGCGCACGGTCTAAATGTGACGAAGGCTAAAAAGTATATAATAATATACTAGTCATCTTTTGAAGTGGAACACAAGAAAAATTCAAACATTCATAAATAAAATGAAGTTTGGAAATGATAGTGGGATTAAAACTATTGGCATTCTTAGATAAGTGTGTCAGACGACCTTTGGCCCTTTCAAGAAGATTTGGAAGTTGTTTGTTTGTTACCTGTGGTTCAAAGTGTGAGTGGCATTGAAAACAAGCTTATCAGTTCAAAGGACAAAATCACATACTGTTTTGCTTTAATTGTCAACATGATCTCTCCTTTAGTTCTCCTGTATCACTTTGACTGTAAACTTATATTTTTCATTGTTTCCATGATGGCTAAGAATTAGTAAAATTTGGCTTTTTTCATTTTATTTTTTAAATTTTTGTTTGACATTGATTCAATTTTTGGTTTGATTTACTTCATGTATTGCACACAATATGTAGAAATATTGGAAGGAAGGTAAGATAGCAATATGAATAGATAAGTAAGCGATATCGAGAGTTTTTCAGTTGTTCCACTTCAAAAGTTGAGTAGTATATTTTAAAAAAACAAGCATTAATAAACAGGTCAAGTGTGTGCTAGTCAGCACACAGCGAGGGTCCGTAGGCCACACTATGTAGTTTTTAACTGTAAAGTGTATAATCAGTGTTAAAATGCTAAAAAGCTTACTTTGAACCATTCTAAGGGTCTAATATTCTCAAAACACACTCTGATAAAGTATTTTTTTGCCACTGAACCGGACTACAACCATATAAATTCACCGAAAAGACCATAATTAAAAAAAAACGTATTTTGTCAATAAAAAATAAAATAATATTTATTTAGAAATTTCCAATAAGTGGTATCTTGACTTTTGGTCGAAGAATTTTCAGGAATTTTTTCAGATTTTTTGCACTTCACATAAGCGAGATAGAGGGGAGGGGGGGGGGGGGCACGTTTCAAACTCGCCTACGCTCGCCCTATCAAAGTTATAACCAAAGAATTATATATTTTTGTAATCACCTCGACGTACCCTTTCATATGATACCCCTCACGGTGTCGAAAAAAAATAAAATAATTGTAACCCTTAAGTTTTTTAACCCTAATTTTTTTGAATTTTATTTTTTTTAAGTCGCTATATTTTTAAAATATGTGGGTAGGTACAAGACACATACATGCCAAATTTCAAAGTGATAGAACGAAAGCTGTAGCCGTGAGAGCACGCGAGAGGACGGACGGACAGACACACGCAGGAAAATATAAGGCTCCTTGGTTTTGCCTACGGACCCTAAAAAGGACAAAATAGTTTTTATTAACAGCCACAGTACTACGAGCGATCACAGTATATATGTGTATGTCACTAAAGATAAAAGCACAGAGTGCTCTCTATAGTAATAATAATAGCCATTTATTGAAGAACATTTACAATTACATTTTTCTATAAAATACAAACATTTTGTTTTTTTTCCTGTTTTCAAATCGGTTTTTAGAACCGCTCTCTATAGTAATTTTTCATATTTCGATAGCACTTTAAGTTTTTATCTTTAGCGAAACACGCATGAACTGCGATCGCTTGTAGTGCTGTGGCTGTTAATACAAAATTGTTTCTCCTTTCTAACGCATGTTTTATAAAAGTATGGTTTTTTTCTTTTCCTCACCACGTTTGTGTTTTATCTTCAAAAATACGAGAAATTAAAAACAAAACTGTCAAAAACACAAATATAACCTGATTAGACGTAACCTACCTATATCCACTTCACTCCGTTTTTTGTATACGTATTGTTTAAACTCAATTATGAAAGTATACGACATTTTGAAATGACGTTAAAATTAAAGTATCACGACAATCAAAAGTACGTCCTATTTAAACTCTCTAATATTTTTATTAAAAATACAGAGTTCAGTTATGCAAGGAAATAATCTGCAAATTTGTGTGGCACATAGCTTCCTCGCCTCCTACTTCGTAAACTTTATATGCTTTTACATCCATATTGTCAAATAAATTTAATTTTCCCCTGTTTTTAATAACTGTCGAAATTGTTTTGATTTTTGAAATGAATTAAAGTATCAATTTAGCAAAATTTAGAGACGGTTGATTTTCCCTGATATCTGAAATGGATTTCAGTCATGGAATTTTTGACAATTTCATGTTTAGGCTATGGAACATAACTCAAAAACGTTACGTTACTTTTAGCTTAAAAACTCAGAAAAGTATAACATGGAGTTAAAAATAAATAGGAGGTCTGTAATTCAGTCTCCAGCTGTGGTGCCTTCCCCTACCGTGCTTCGTAGGGCCGAAGAAAGTCGAAAAGATTTTTACGTGTGACAGGGAGTTAGGAAAGTACAGGAGGTTGCCATCAACTCTCAGCCCTCTCGGCTTACCTAGCATTAAGGCATATTAACAATTCGTAGAAGGCGGGCCGGCACCTTTGAATTCAGTCGTTTGTAATCAAGCCGTGGCAGTGCTGGTGTGGAGATAAGAATAAAAATTATCTTCCATCTACTATTATCAATTACTTGAATAAATTACCGATTATATTTAATTTTATGTCGGTTTACGCAGAGCGAAAACATGAAAATGTCTCACTGTCTTGCGGACTCGTATGCAAGAAGTTTGGTCTTTTTAAATCGTCTCATAAAAAATGTTCGTTCTTTAAAACGATCACATAGCTTTCGTTACCTTCGGAAGCAAAAAAATCTTTGTTAGCCATTATCTTAAAACTTAAACAATGAAGTCACAAGGATGAAAATCAAGATGGCTATCTTTATATCAGTCAAAGAGAGAGATTTTTTTAAAAATTAGGATTAGTGGTTTAGTGGTGAAGGTTTTGCATTTAACACTGCATTTGATTCTACAGTGTCACAAGTTAAAAATATCTTTACACTTAGACTCATAGATGTTTTTGCGTTAGACAAAATATCCCTTTGGCTTAAAAGTTATTAGACTAAGGGATAGTATAACATCTGTATACTCTTGATTATATTCCTTTGAATAACTCTTAAGACAAAGGGATATTTACACTGGCATGCACATAAGAGTGTTACTAAGTAACCATACCAAATTTCAACCCCTCTTCCAGTCAGGAACAGGGATAATTAATTAATTTGAGAGAATTTTCGCTTTTATATTATAATAGATACTAATTATATCGGATATATTGTATATTTTCATAAGTTTAATTTTGAAATTTATTGAGTTTCAGACTATGACATATATTTATATACTTCATAATGACTATATTACTGAAATAAAATGAAACCTCGATTTTATTATGTACTAATTCAAACATGTTGCATTTCACAGAGAATAAAGGAATTAGATAAAGGAAGAAGAGATAATATGCCATACATAAGAAGTTTCATTTAATATTGTTTTAATATCCTAGATGAGAGAAATACACAATTATAGCTTCTATTAACACAATTATAACATTTATATTCCAAAAGATAACTTTAAAGTAAAATCTGAAATTACAAATTATGAGATTCAAAAAAGTATTATAATTCGAGTGACCTATTCGGCTGCTAGTATTATTCAAATTTTGCTTTATACATACCTAATTTGAATAGCATGACACGAAAAGAACACTATTGTTTAATATTTTAGTACAGGTTTCTTTGCATTCAAAGTGCCATACTTCATTACAATAGAGAAATTTAGGATATTTTCAATTAAATTTCAGTATAATTACTAAGCAACCTTGATTATACAAAAGATAATTTTTGTACCATGTATCACGTTGAATATTCGAACTAGGTATATTTAAACCTCTAATTGCACAAAATAAACTTATCCTTAAACACAAGTTGCCTAATTAGTAAAGTTAGAACTTGAAGTGTCACTAAAAACTGGCAAAAGACTTAAATAAATAGGCGTATCTCAAGAATGTGAGATATTAAATATAAAAAAAAATTATATATTAGCAGGTCATAATTTATGAGCCTGTAAGTAAATATACACTTTCTTTGGGTTTGTAGATACTTCTCAAAACCCTTATGCCGTTCTGTCTGTCCACCGCTCTTTGGTTCATTAAACGGTTTTTCTAACCGTTTAAGCAAAAGTACTGAAATTTTAAACACTGGTGCAACTTTTTTACCCAACCACAGGAAATATATATAGAAGTTAAAAATTAAACATGCACATGCGCAAATCGCAAAAATGTGGTAAACTAAAAAATGTATATTTTTTTTAAATTTTCGAGTGGGGTATAAAATGAAAGCTGCTGAAGAGTAGGATGCAAATATATATGTGCATTTTCAAATTTTGCATTCTTTATTGATTTTATAAGTCAAAATATAAACCCAAAAATCCCCCCCCCCCCGCCGAACCACTATATAACGGCTGGTCCTAAAGTGTCAAAATAATTCATGATAATACCTTATTGTGGGGCGATGAAAATTCTCCCCAACTTCTCGATAACGTCTATTCCTTAAATTTTGAAATAATTCAGGCTAATATCTTATACCCGAAGAAAATTTCGGAAATAAATTAATTAACATTTTGACCCTCCGGCCAATATGGTAGATAATTCATGTCATTAAAATATTACATTACGCGTCGAGTGCGGAAAGTAGCATTTTGCATGCGAGTGTGGAGTTTGCACCCGAGCGACAGCGAGGGTAGTAAAACCACACAAGCAATGCAAAATGCCGTTTTCACACGAGTTGCGTACCGTACTTTATCTACGATTGTTAGATTTAAATAATAAATACAGAAAAAAATAAACTTGCTTTGTGTATGTTCGTATCTCTTCTCTTGATAAAGATGACATTAATCTTGAGTTGTATTTTTTTCCGAATTAATTATTTCTGGAGGAGTATTATTCTCTACATTTTCGTCAAAGCCACTTGATTCATTCATTGTTTTTCACTAAAAACTCGATATAAACAGTTACTTTATTAAAAGAATAGCAAATTAGTTTTGTTAAATGTAAACAAACTTGCTAATCGTGCGTAAAGCTGAAGAATTCCTCTTCTTTACCACGCTAGCGTGGTAAAGAAGAGGAATTCTTCAGAACTATGAGACGCGCATGCGCAATGAATACAAGTACGTAAATAATCACTTTCTACGCATCTAAACAGAGATATAATGTTTATATTGCGTATCAATCGTAGATAAAAGAATTTTTAGTGGGGTATCAAAAGTTAGGTATTAAAGAGTAGATTACAAAAATATATAACACTTATGTAAATTGTTTAATTTCCCAAGCATATTTTTCAAAAAGAATCAACATTTTGTATTCCCCCCCCCCCCTCCACCCCTACCCCTTATATTAACTAATATCATGATCACAAAACCAATGAAACCCTTTTTACGTTAGACTTCACACAAAACCAGTTTATTTAATATGTGTGGGGAAAGGAAAAGGGTTAAAAATTTAGAATGAAGAACGGACATGGGAGGAGATGGGGAAGGATATGGTTGTGGCTTAAAGGAAAGAAAATTCAGTGGAAGGAATAAATTAGGAAATAGAGAAATGTCATGCATGACATGAGAGATAAGACCACTCCCCCCGCCTCAATGAAATGAGAAGGGGGCCCGTCGTTACCCTGGCTTCATGAAATGTCTGAATACTAAGGGAATACTGTAACAGTAACATTACGGATCCCTTGGAAGAACTCATGTCGAGCTGACTGCACGTATTCTCTGCACATCACATCAGTCCCCTTTAAATCCAATGATTCCCCCCTTAATTTACCAGACATGACGTCCCCTCCTTTTCTTTCATCTCAAAAAAAAAGCAAACCTAATTTTTAAAAAGCAATACCTACTCTTGACGAGCCTACAAATTATACTCATAAGGTTTCCATTTGAAATAAAACAAGTTATAATAAAAAGTTAAAAATAATATTAAACCATTTTTAAACCTATTTTTATAATTGAAAACATGGGTAAATAAACGGTTTTTCTCTAATAGTCCAGGAGATAGCGTGCAAAACAGTGTCTGACTAATATCAAGCTAGAATTTGGTGTATAAGTAAATGTTTTGGTGCCTTTTAACAATATGTGGTCGGCTAAGTTCGTCTGCGAGACATAGATTGGCAATAGGCATGTGAAAAAAAAAAAAAAAAAAACCGTTGGAGAGCGGCCATATCCCACTCTTTTTGGTGGATAATGTGATTTTCATGATCTTGAGTACGTAATTAGTTAGTAGACCAAAATTCAAGTAGATAGCAGTTTGTCACTTTATAGGTTAGATAGTCTAATATTACCTACTCAAAATCAAAGAGGTCTCATATTACGTGACCGACTACCATCAACTTGATGTTTGGTCTAATAACTAAGTTAGTACTGAGGATCATGAAAATCACATTGTCCACCAAAAAGGGCGGGTCCCTGTTTGTTTTTTCCAAATGCCTATTGCCAAGTTATGTCCCGCAGACGAACTTAACCGACCATATATTCTAAAAAGGCACCAAAACCTTTACTTATACACCAAATTCTAGCTTGATATTAATCAGACACTTTTTTGCACGCTATCTCCTGGACTATAAGAAATATTTATTTTATTTGTCATTGCTATTTTAAGGCTCTTGCACAACATTACTTTACATAAAATCTACCATATTAAACAAACAGCTACTGATTTTTAAAGATCTACAAATTTGATTCTATGATCTTTTCTTACTCCTTGGCTGGAGCTAGATTTGGTTAGTATAATTTTTAATTTTTTGGCTTTGATCTCTAAAACATCTGCAATTATTGTCCGATTTATATTTCTGATTGGATGATGGCTCAAATGTCACTTAAATGTATAATTTTATAAATTCTCCTTATTTGCTGAGAACATATGAGTTAACTTTTTTCCTGAGTGTCGTGTCAAGTAAACTTTTTTAAAAGTTTGTTATTGTGTTACATATCATTTGAAAGGACTCAATTTGTACTTTAAGGTTGTATCATTTGTTTATTTTTCAAAAATTTGATACGTTTTCTGAATGAGGCATTTAAACACCAGTATTATGTGTAGTTACGTGAGTAATAGAAAGGAGAGAATTAAGAAGAATCCCCTCCCAAAAAAGTCAGCAAATATTCATTCAGAAACGGGCCAAGTGTTTAGCAATAAAACTAAAAGGGTAGTTTTTATCATGATCGCAGAAAAGAAGTGAGGTTATGGACTAAAGAAAGTGGACTTGGCCGCAAAGTAGATATCACTACTTCAATAGCCCTTTTTAACTTGGCCCTTTTTTCATGGTGAGGTTTTTGCTGAGGATAAATTATACATATATTTATGTTATATATATATATACAGTATGTCCCAGGATCGACTTGACGATACGTGAAGTGACCTAAAAATTTCATTTTTCGACAAAAAGTCATTCTTGATCATCCCTCCTGCATGTCTTCAAATGAAGATTTATCGCATTAAAAATTTTGTTCCATGTAACCTGTTCATAAAAATTACAATTTCTTAAAATCGCACAAGAGGGAACTGGTCTAAATTTTAATTTTATGAAAAAACGTCATTCGTTATAAAAAATTATATTTTTCAAAATAAGAAAGAAAATACAAAAAAATAATCATTTAAATTTCACCCCCCCCCCATCCCCCTACCTGCTTATCTCACTATTAATAATATAAATGTTAATTCTAAATGTCTATTCAGCAATCATTGTTGTACTCAAAACTATTCCTAATTTTTTTTTTAATTTAAACTTTTCTTTTTTGTTAAAGTGGGGTAAGCCGTGGGGGGGGGGGGGGGGGGGAGGTGAAATACGATGGTTATTTTTTTGTATATTCTTTCTTATTTTGAAAAATATCATTTTTTATAACGAATGACATTTTTTCGTAAAATTAAAATTTAGACCAGTTCCCTCTTGTGCTATTTTAAGAAATCGTAATTTTTAGGAACAGGTTACATGGAACAAAATGTTTAATGCGATAAATCTTCATTGAAAGACATGCAGGAGGAATGATCAAGAATGACTTTTTGTCGAAAAATGAAATTTTTAGGTCACTTCACGTATCGTCAAGTCGATCCTGGGACATACTGTATATATATATGTATATTTATATATATATATATATATATATATATATATATATATATATATATATATATATATATATATATATACATATATATATATATATATGTATATATATATATATATATATATATATATATATATATATATATATATATATATATATATATATATATATATATATATTCGTAAACGTTAAAAAGAGCCAATTAAAAAATTTCTTTGATTTTTTTTAAGAGAGAAAAAAAATATTTTTACCCCAATTAGTAAAATTCTTTTTTGTAAATGTCATTGAGGCCTCTGAGGTCACATGTGTAACTGAATGGCAAAATGATTATATATTTTTAAAAGGAAAAATATATTCAACCAAACTTGTCTATATAGATAATAATGTCATTATTGAAAGCGATGCCACCAACAATCATAACACCGACTTGACTAAAGCAAGCAACACAAGTAATTTTAAAATAAGAAATGATTTGTCAATGTAAGAATAATAATTATTTAAGAATAATTATTCTTAAATTTTATTATGATTATTCCCTTTTTTGGAATATGATAATATCTCTAAACAAATTTGCAACTAGACAGATATTTATAACTTGATAACTATCAGTTAACTTATGCAATATCTTGTTCTCAAAATGTACACATCACACTTGTTTAGACATTCTCAATTAGTCTGCATGGTGACATTGGAAGTGTATTCTAAATTTGAAATAATAGTATCAAAATAAAAAGTTTGTTTGTGGCTATGAATTTCAACACAAGTTCACAGACGATAGCCCACTAAAGTGGTTGACACCAGTTTTTTTTTTAATAAACACTATTATTGAGTTTAAATTAATAGAGAAATCGTTATAGTCATATTCATTAAGTGAAAATAAACAGGTCAAGTGTGTGCTAGTCAGCACACAGTGAGGGTACGTAGGCCACACTATATAGTGTTTAACTGTAAAATATATAAACAGTGTTTTTTTAAAATGCTAAAAAGCTTACTTTGAACAATTCTAAGGGTCTGATATTCTCAAAACATATAAACAAACTTCTGATAAAGTATTTTTTGCCACTGAACCGGACTAGAACCATATAAATACATCGAAAAAACCATAATGATAAAAAAACATATTTTGTCAATAAAAAATAAAATAATATTTTTTTCGAAATTTGCAAAAAGTGATATCTTTACTTTTGGTCGAAGAATGTTCAGGAATTTTTTCAGATTTATTGCACTTCACATAAGCGAGAAAGAGGGGGGGGGGGGGGGGACACGTTTCACACCCACTTCAAACTTGCCTACACTCGCCCTATCAAAGTTATATCCAAAGAATTATATATTTTTGTAATCAGCTCGACGTACCCTTTCATATGATACCCCTCACGGTGTCGAAAAAAAATAAACAAATTTTAACCCTTAAGTTTTTTTACCCTAATTTTTTTTAAGTCGCTATATTTTTAAAATATGTGGGTAGGTACAAGACACATACATGCCAAAATTAAAAGTGATTGAACGAAAGCTGTAGCCGTGAGAGCACGCGAGAGGACGGACGGACAGACACACGCAGGAAAATATAAAAGTCCTTGGTTTTGCCTACGGACCCTAAAAACTATTAACATTAACTTATTTTACGTTATAGTTTATTAAGTCAATCATTTCTCAACCTATTATTTAGTGTTTATTTATTTGTTTCATTATCTAATCCATAATTCCATCCGACATTTCTGTTACATTAACAACATGAAAATTCCATTTGGACGTTAAAACCATACTATTTATTAAATACAGATTGAGCATTGAAACGATCGAGGCATTGGAAATGTGCGCAGTATTGTATAGAGGGTACTTAAGGGTTTGCCACAGGCAAGCAGGCTCATCCCACTACAGTTAATCTTGTTTATTTGCTTTTTGCTTCCAGTCATTTACTCGCCTACTCCATGGAGCTTCGCTCCCACCAAAACTTCTATTGGCTTCGATAAACACACGGTTTTAGCAGAGTAAAAGGGGTTTTACTTTATCCTTCCGCCATATACTAAAGCTTCGATAAATGTAATCGAAATACTGGAGAATGTTTTTTTGCAAAAAGGACCTGAATGCTTTTTTGTTTTTGTTTTTTTAGAGAGTCATATAATGGATTTATACGGCATTTACTTTCTTCCTTTAACCGCAAAAATAGCTATTGTTGTGTTTTTGTTTTCTCTGGCCAAATTGCTATTGATAATCACTACCTAACAATATGTTATTGGATATTGTCTGCTGGTATCGGTAAATAACCTTTTTACGAAAGCAAAGAATAATGTACGAGGAAGAATTAACTCTTTATTCTTACTTCCCTGCACATTATCATTTGCTATAAGAAAAAAAAAAAATAAATAATAATAAAATAAAAAAATAGCCAAGATTGTGCTTCCAGCTTATACAAAGGGTCCGTAGGCAATTTTATGGGACGAGTTGGTTAACAATCAAAATCGGCACAGTTGTATCAAGATGGCAGCCATTAACGGCAGAATGAAGATGGCATAATGAACAAGGGTCCTCGTTTTATTTTATCGTGCATAATACTCATAGAGCGAAATTGATCAGTGTTTTGTCAGAAACACATCAGCTAATGTTTAATACCCTTTGATTTTACATTAGTAATGTTTATTAAACTTTTTGTTTAACATTAGTAATATTTAGTACCTTTTTGTGCAACAATAACTATGGTTGATACATTTGTGTTTAATTTTAGTCATGTTTAAACCGTACAATAAATCTTTAATTTCGGTCCTAGATCCAGGAAACATAAATGTAAGGTTATCTATAAATACGGATACGCGTGTTATCTGTAGAACCTTCCAAGTGAAAAGAGTCCCACCTGACACTTCCGTCTTCTCCAATCATCCTTTTAAACTATAAAATGATTAACTATTAATTTGCTTAGTATTAAATATTTATTGCATTCAGCTCGCTTCAATAATAAAGCCACGCGATGCCTAGTTGATAAATTATTCAAAATGTGTTCGACAGGTGGTTGCAGACGTTTTGTTTTCGATTTTCAACAAAATCATATTTTTATCAATATCTCGGAAACTAGATTTTTCCCGGTAAAAACTGATTGTATTTAAATGAAAATCGTTGGAACCATTTTCGACAACTTACATTTTTCATATTTTTCGGAGTATCGCCCCCAAATTTGGAGCTAAAATTCATTTCTCTGTTTCGACTCAGGACTCAAGGTATGATTTTTCTGAACATGTCTTCCAAATGGTTAAACTTTTTGTACTATTTTATTAAATTCATTATATTCTTATAATTTTCGTTTTTATCATTGTAGCTTCATCAGTGATCTAAGACCACTGATGAGCTTCATCAGTGATCTAAGACCACTGATGAAGCTCAGGCTCCCTGAGCGAAAGCTTTGTATGAAATAATTAAGTAAACCTCTCACACCACGAACTTTTATTCCAACCAATCTCCTTCACTCTTATACATTCTACAAGTCCATATAAAAAAAACCTCTTCAATGTCTTCTAAATTTCGTCAAAATCGACTCAGTAGTTTAGGCTCCACGCGTCTGCACAGACGACGGACATACATTTTTTAAAAACTATTTTTTGGACTCAGGGGACCTTAAAACGTGTAAATCAATACAAATCTCAAAATCGATTTTCCGATTCTTGCCTCACATTACTTTCTCTTTTTATATGAGAAGGTAAAAAAAAAAACTATTAAAATTAAGTGTTTTTACTAGTATTAATGTAACATGGAAAGTACCCGATTGCAAAAGTGAAGGTACAGGATAAATTAAGGTCTTTTTTAAATTTAAAGTAGGTGTTAAGCAAAGTGACGGGCAGTCAGCGGTTCATTCTAACCTGGCTCTTCACAAAGTAGTAGAAACAATAGACCGACAAAGCAAAGAATTTGCCAAATCAACTCAGTTCTGTGCTTCGATTGTGACAAGAGGATTAAATGCAATCCACAGGAAGTAGAAAACAATGAAGATAGAAGCGGCTGAGGTTAGCCTGGAAGTGAACGTTGACAAAATCAAGTACTTGGTAATGTCATCTGCTAAACTACGCAGAGCACCTCTGGACTTGACCACTGTATGTGGCACTGGATAATGGAAAGAATGCCGAAACGAATAATCCATGGAATGCTGTTCAGCCGAAGAATGATAGAACTTTCTTGGTATCGACAGATAGATGTAAGCGATAGATATATGGAGTTCAGAGAGACTTTTAGAGAAGAATAACTGACGAGGATGGCATTCCATGGCAGTTCACCGGGAAGACTGGAAGAGAGTTGTACATCAGGCAAAAGTCTACTGGATAATGGACAAAGGCCAAAACGAATGCTCCGTCGAAGGCTGCTCAGCCGAAGAAAGAAAGGACGTTCTCGGAATCGATAGAATGAGTTCAGAGCGACTTTTAGAGAATAATGGCTGACAAGGATGGCATTCCAGAGCAGCTGATCGGGAAGACCGGAAGGGAGTTGCAGTGTGCACCCCGAGGTTTAGTGCCACTTAAGACACTTTAATGCCACTTAAGACACTTTAGGGCCTCTTAAGAATAAGAAGGTTTACTTCACAATTTTTTATTGTAACCAATTAAATTCATATTTGGCTTGTTTCCGAAACAATTATCTACTAACCCTGTTTTTTTTTCATGGACATTTAGTAAGCTTCAAGTGTTTTCCTTTAAGTGTTGCCGTTCAAGTCTGAAGAATATTTAAATTCAACAATGTCAATAGAAGAGTTTGAGTTTGCTGATTCAAGTGCATTCAATTTAAAAAAATAAATAAAATCTAAACTTCTTTTTAAAATGCTTTAGTAGAAATCTCTTTTGAATATAAAAAAAGATTTTCTCTTAAAATGTTCAAAACATTCTCTTTGCAATAAAATGAAAAGACAAATAAAAGCCTTCAAACTCGAGAAGGTAGGTTGAAACGAGTATTTCAAGTAGATGATTATTTCCTACTTGTCTCTCCTCCTGTACTTCTGTTAATAGGGGTAAAGGACCATTCACTGCCTGCTAAAGGGGACACGGAAGTACAAAGATGTGTTAAAAATAAGCTACAGACTTACAGAGACTGTCTGTATTTGTCTTTGAAGAACTTAAGAGTTTCATTTCTTCCTTAAGCGAAAAATCTATAACATTATACTCAATGTATAAGCAATAAGAAAAACCTTCAATAGAATAACATAATTTACTGATTTCAATAAAATTTCTAAATGTCTAGAGAATTCATTCTAATCATGTTTATCTTTTATTGTATTATGGTTAATGAAACAGCTTATAGGTTAAACACGAAGTACAATTTCAAGCAATACCTATAAACCTCAAACCTCTGAATGTTTATAATGCACGATGAATTTTTATGACTAGACCACTAAGTAGGTGACTGATAGGTATTAAGGGGGCGGGAAGCCAAGCCTAGCAACTAGACCTCATTCGGGTCTTTTTGCTAACCCCTGAACTCACACCCATCGAATTACCTCAGTCTAACCCTTAAATCTCCTAGTTTGGGGTACAAAGGAGAGAATGTCTTGCCACTTTAGTGTAACAAGCTCCTCTTCCCTGATTCCCCCCCCCCCCCCCACATATACATAAAAGCGCTGTCTGCCATATGCTTCGCACACTTCCATAAAGTGGTAAGCCGTTTCCTCTTCTTCGCCACACATATTTATATTAAATCATAATTACAGAAGCACACTCGCCACCAGGAGTGAATTTTTTTTCTATTCAGCCAACTTTATAATTCTGATTTAATAACTAACTCATCATACTTCTTTTAGGGTCCGTAGGCAAAACCAAGGACCCTTAAATTTTCCTGCGTGTGTCTGTCCGTCCGTCCTCTCGCGTGCTCTCACGGCTACACCTTTCGTCCGATCACTTTGAAATTTGGCATGTATGTGTCTTGTACCGACCCACATATTTTAAAAATATAGCGACTTAAAAAAAATATTTTTCAAAAAAATTAGGGTAAAAAAAGTTAAGGGTTAAAATTTTTTTATTTTTTTTTTCGACACCATGAGGGGTATCATATGAAAGGGTACGTCGAGCTGATTACAAAAATATATAATTCTTTGGATATAACTTTGATAGGGCGAGCGTAGGCAAGTTTGAAGTGGGTGTGAAACGTGTCCCCCCCCCCTCTATCTCGCTTATGTGAAGTGCAAAAAATCTGAAAAAATTCCTGAACATACTTCGACCAAAAGTAAAGATACCACTTTTTGGAAATTTCGAAAAAAATATTATTTTATTTTTTATTGACAAAATAAGTTTTTTTTATAATTATGGTCTTTTCGATGTATTTATATGGTTGTAGTCCGGTTCAGTGGCAAAAAAATACTTTATTTGAGTGTGTTTTGAGAATATCAGACCCTTAGAATAGTTCAAAGTAAGCTTTTTAGCATTTTAAAAAAACACTGTTTATACACTTTACAGTTAAACACTATATAGTGTGGCCTACGGACCCTCGCTGTGTGCTGACTAGCGCACACTTGACCTGTTTATTTTAATTTTAGTTTGAAGTTTGAAGCTATTATTTTATTCTCTTTCATATTTAATTATAATTACATTATAAATAAATAATTTTATTAAGAGATATTTTCAATGAACATTTTCGTTTTGATTTTATCAGAGCCAGTATCAATCATAGTATTTGTTTTTTCCTCGGCCTGCAAGATTTAAATCGAAGATACAATAATACTTTAGACAACAATAACAAGAGTAACAAAAAGGGGGAAAAATTAATAAAAACCCTCTAACTTAATGGTAACTATGGTGAAGGTTAATAGAACATATAAATAAACTGAATTATAACAATAACAAGTGGTTTGATAACAATGATTAGATGCATCTTGGATTAAAAAATAAATAATATTGTAATTAACACATATTAATATTATATGCTATCTAGAAGTATAAGTTTGATTCTTTATGTTTGTATTTTTTGTACCTATTTCTTAGATCACAGATATTGTAGTTGCCTATATTTTTGATTAGTTGGTTAGCCTGGTTGTCTTGACACTGCCTGAAAAAATTTTGAGTTAGCTGAAAAAGTGCATTTTTTTTATTCTTGTGAATATGGAAATTACAAATTATTCGACAGCATTTATTTTATAGTACTTGTAGGGACCTATAGATTGATTTAGACACGGAGCTCCAGACTGAACAGGCGTACATAAGGGCGGGTCTTATTAATTGTTTGTAGATTATTAATTTATTGTGTTGGTTTAGTTTTGATCGTTTGCCTAAATAAAGGGTAGAGACTAAATAATGTGTGTTGAATTTTATTGAGGTTTGTTTTAATGTGTCTGGAAAAATTTAGTTTTTTATCGAGAGTCAAACCTAGATATTTGATTTGATCTTTACATTCTATAACGGCTCCTTCAAAGTTAAGGGGTTCAGGTAGGTGAGGGCGACGTCTTGTAAATATTATCGCTTCTGTTTTAGTCTGGTTCACTTTAATTCTCCATTTTTTAAAGTAACTTGTAATTTTATTAAAAGCTTTATTTAGTCTATTGACAATCGTATCTAGACGCCACGAGCTACAGTATATTGCAGTAACATTATTATATTATTATTAATTTATTAATTAATAATTAAATTAATTAATAATTAGCAATTACATTATTATTTCTATTCATGTTTATATATTATACCCAACTAAAATCTAACCGTGAAAAGAGGGCCTAGTTCGGAATGCCTCATTCAGAAACTGATCAAGTGTTAAACAATGAATATAAAAGAGCAGTCTTGCTCATGAAAGTAGGAGTGATGTATGGTTATGGACTAAAGAAAGAGGAAATTTGGTCACAATATAGCTATCACTACTTCAATAGGCTAAAGGCTGACTTTTATTTGGAAGGGGGTCTGGGACTTGGCCCTTGTTTTACGGTTTGTCACAGTTCTTGTTGGAGACATTATTCCTTATTGCTGGCTTCAGCATCATGGGCGTCGTCTTGGTTTTATACGAGACGCAGTAGCAAGGCCATTGTATTTTCCCCCTATATACATTAAACCGAAGAAGAATAGCTCGGGTATATAACATAGAATATTATATAATTATATTATTATTATTTACAAATCGGTACAAAATTACTAAAAAAAAAACGTAAAGTAAAAATGATATACAACACAATAACAAAACTAAAAAAAAAGTAGTCACGTGACATGGCACTTGGGAAAAAGTTTATTCTCATGTTCTATATTTATTAAACGACAAATCTTCATTACATATAAAGAAGAGTGTCTATATGAGGGTATTTCTTTTTATACAAATCTTAATCTTAATAATAAATTACTGTATTTAGGAAACAAATTCAAAATAGTGACAAAATTAAAAGTGTAGACTTACCGTTAATTCACAAACTTTAGGTGGAATGGGGGTTAGATGAAACATTTTAACTTTTTGGAATTTCCCCATCAGTTACACGGCTATAGGAACAAATGTGCCTAATTTTAAGTTTTTAGCAACTCTGGAAGTTACTATTAATTTTGATGATGAGTTAGTTAGTAAGTCAGTAACAAAAAGTCAAACTTTGAAGCTCTTTCCTTTGGAAAAGGCTTAATATTAAGGGCTACATTATTTTTTTTTTACAATACCTAACCTTAATCTATGTGTATATTTTAGGAAGCAAATATGTGAGGGAGAGTTAACCTGGTGAATTGGTCCAAGTAAAGATACACTGCAAACTTAAAGGAATTTGGTTTTGCTCACGGCTTTGCACTCAGATTGTCTTTGGTGTTTTATTTTACATATATATATATATATATATATATATATATATATATATATATATATATATATATATATTATATAAGTTAATATTATAACCAAGATTTGTTTTTTTCCCCTTCTTTAAATATTTATGTTTACAGCTTAATGCTCCTAGAGATAAAAATGGAGTAAAATGTTTTGGTACATTTAATTTAATTAGGTTAATTTCCTATGAAACTGAATTTCAACAATTTTCCGGATATCTGAATAAGGTTGATTAAGGATTTGATCCTAAGTTGATTTTCCAGCTGAGATCATTAGTTAGAAATTGTCTGAAGGGAAAATCAAAAGGAAAAGGCTGATTAATTAGAAAATTCTAGTTTAAAGTACAAGCGCAATTTAATCTTACCTTAATGATCATTAGAAGGAAGAGTATAAAGTAAACCATATTTTTTATATAATATATATAGACTCTTGTTTATAACTTTTAAATTATATTAGGATTTTAAAGCATCTTTAGACGAAAAGCAAAACCTTACCTCCTGTCATTAGCTGTTGGGTGGAAGTTCGAAAACCCCCGCGTCGATAATGAGCAATGGCTGATCAATTACCAGGGAGTGAAATTGGAGCCAGTTCTCATTAAGGCGGGAGGGGACAAGGAAGAGAACTCTAAGGGCAACCCTTGGCTTCAACATGCCCTATCAACGGGTCCCAACCTCTTTACAATCCGCAGTACTACCTCTTCCTTTCTTGATTCCATTATAGTACTTGTCCCTTCAAGGCATTTCTAAAAGACATGTCCCTTGAACTCAAACTAATCTCATTATATACAAGGCCTAAGGGACAAAAGTCATTTGAAGGAATTTAATTAAATCTTCAAAACGCTATTAAAATTAAGCGTTGCTGGTTATAGTTCTCCTCCTTGATTTCATAAAAGTATCACAAGTTTAGTGATATAAAGTGTTAATATAATTTAAAATTATCCTTAATGAGATTTAAAATTGAAGATATATGATTTATACAGTCCTCTATGTGCCATAATCATTTTGTGGTAATATTTTTCTCATCTTACTTGAAAGAAGTTTAAATAATCAAAAACTCTCTTGAACCACTGGAGTAATGACCATGATATTTTGTTCCTCTTAGCCTTTAGGTGATCGCAAAGAAATCCGTTTTTTGAACTTGATTCAAAATGGCGGCCATTTATATACGAAAATGCAAAACCTGTCCTGACATCTTTTTTTGGGGGTTTTTCAATTGGGTATTTTGATTTAAGATGTCGGCTATGTATATAAATAAAATCATTTTATTTTGTACAATAATTTCTTCTATAATATTGACGTCTGCCTGACAAATGTTATCTGTTTCAAGTTATTTTATTTGTTTTGCCATGTCCTATATTTACGCAATCTTCATTTTGACGGGTCTCAAATTTTTGATAGATAAACATTGATAACAGCAAAACAGGAAATATCTATTATATTATTTATCGATAATATTATTTATATTACTTCAAATATATCGATGGCACGCTTTAGATTTGGTGTTCCGTTGTACGAAGATTTGTCCTTTTATAGGTTTAAGATCAGCTCTCATTGCGTGACAAGATTGACAGCAAAAATAAAAAAAATTAAATTAAATAAAAATTCTTGATTAAAAGAGTCAGAAAAAAGGAAGTCCAGCTTTAAACACTCAAGAAAACCACTTTTATACAACTACCAATCCAAACTTTATAGTCCACAGGCCACCATAAGAAGTGAGTCGCTGATTGATAAAGTTTTCTTACCTTATGGAATCGCTTATTTATGCCGTGTCCACCGATGAATTGGGTATATGGCAACTGGGGGCTGGGCCATTTCTTTTTTGTTGACATGTCAAACTTGGCCTTCTGCGTGAACATTGAAAAGAGATAGATAAAGTTTTGATTTTCACAGGATCGTTTAATTAAATTATTTCAAAAACAGTGGTAAAGGTGGCCACCGATACGAGTGGGCCGTTTTCTTTTCAACGTCCCCGCAGAGCGATATGTTTGGGGCGGTGGCCACCCCAAACGGCCCACTCTTATCGGTGGCCACGTGTACCACTGTTTTTGAAATAATTTAATTAAACGATCCTGTGAAAATCAAAACTTTATCTATCTCTTTTCAATGTTCACGCAGAAGGGCAAGTTTGACATGTCAACAAAAAAGAAATGGCCCAGCCCCCAGTTGCCATATACCCAATTCATCGGTGGACACGACATAAATAAGCGATTCCATAAGGTAAGAAAACTTTATCAATCAGCGACTCACTTCTTATGGTGGCCTGTGGACTATTATAAGAGAAACTTAAAAGAAAAATTAATATTATAAAATGCAAGAAAACAGTGACGGAATAGAAACACATCGGGACGTACAAGTGATACCAAGTGAAAAATTACAACCAATACCGCTACCAAATGAAGAATGCTGCTTGTTCAAGAACACTGACATCGGTCCATACCATGTAATTATTGAAAACAAAAATTTAATCCCAGGAAAAAAAGGCTTGTCACGCTTACACCCAATGACGATGGGTAAGTTAATACAAGGCAAACTTGGATATATTTCAAAGGATATAAATAAAATTACAAAAATAGGAATCGATAAATTAAAAATAACATTCAATACATACAATACTGCAAATAAATTATTAAATAACATAGAACTAAACAAAGAATATAAAATTTATATACCAAGATCAATATTATTTAAAAAAGGTGTTGTACGTGGAATAGAACATTCTCTTACAGAAAACGAAATTTTACAAAATATGGAATTTCATAATATGCCAAACATTAAATTAACTCATGTTAAACGAATAAATCGAAAAATTTTTGAAAATAACGAACCAAAATATCTGCCCACTCAATCCGTCATAATTACAATCCGAGGCCAAATTTTACCGACTCACGCTTACTTACACTTTGTACGATGTCCTATCGAAACAGCTCTCTAGATGGTTGTCATTTATGTGAAGTAAATAAATTCGGAAAAATATTTTTTTTCACTAACATTATTTATTATATAGCAATAACAATTATATTATCAGCTTTACATACAATTCAACAGAAAATTTAAAAACGTAGTATATAAAAAGTTCTTTTTATCTTGAAATTATTTATATTTATATAAAGATAATCGTTTCGATAATATTTATATTAGGATAATAAATTAACAGATAATATTAACTGATTTGTATTAATTTACCTGAAAGAAATTTTAATATACATACTTGTAATTAGATTCCCAGAGAGGTGAAACGTGTTTCACACTAATTACATCGTTTAGATGCGTTTAGTGGCTTGTCTTATCACACAGTAATAATAAATGTTTGTAAAAGAAACATAAAATGGTACCTAGTTTAATCTGGGAGATGTAAGTTAATTTAGTAAACAATTTAGATTTATATGAAGGGTTAAAATTTCGGAATTTGAAAAGTTTCATTCCTCGTTTGTTATAAATTATTAAGTTTATTAATTTTCACCTTTAGCGTAACGATTAAAATTTACAATCTTATTGCATTTGTTATAGTTTTATGTTATAACAGATGTTTTTATTTATTTTTTCTACTACGTATATATTTCTATGTATCGACAAAAAATAAATTGAAAATGTCATTCAAATTGATGCTTAAAGCTCCATGTGGCTTAAAAAATATCATTTTCACCAGGTAACATTGATTTTTTCTGACTGCGAATTTAACATTTAAATAATAATGTACGAAACACGAAACATAACTTTTTATGTGCACATGTATATTTTCTCTCTATTTTCCATTACAAATACATATGTTTTTTTTAGTATTTTTAGTATTTCCATATACAAATCAATAATATAATATGTATATAAGAGAAAATTTAGTGATATTTCAAGAGGAAAAAATAAAACGTGAGGATATATGAATATAGATAATCATATCTAGATAACCTTCAGCTAACAATGTATCCCTACAGCAAAAATATTCTTTAGCAGTCTCTTTCCTACATATATGTATATGCCTTATTTTTATATATATATATATATGTATATAGGTAGTATTTGCCAATTCTAAACAACCAGTCATGGTGATTGAAACTAAGGCCAACTTGATTCAAAGACAAAGCGACTGGTAATGGAAAAAAAAAGATTTGAAAGGTGAATTGAAGATTTGCTGAATGCAAAATCAATCTATCTACATTCTTTCTTATAAAGATAAAGAATGAGAAGAGAAAAATCTTGAGGGATAGCCAATATGAAAGATAAGTCAAGTGAACAAATTGGTAATAAATCCCATCGCAAAATTCTGGTGATAAGAAAACCATACAGGAAAGCATCTAATCAATAATAGCAATAAATAATGAGTAATTCGATTTTTAAGTGGATGGAACAGGGAGGGCGTAAAAAGGCGGTAATCATGTTTGCCCGTTGAGTATACAATCAATTTTAAAAAAAATTATGTGTGGTGTCGCGGGACACCCAGTAGGAAGTTCCTTACGCTTCTCATTAAATATAAATTATAAAATCACACTGCTAAGTATACGATGCTAACTACTTATACATGGTGGAGTTAAAAAAGAGACAAAATTGAAAGTAACTAACTATTTGTACTTAGCGGAGTTAAGGCAAAATGAAAACAAAAGCATTTTTTTATCATTGAAGCGAGCGCCTTGCAAGAAATATGTATTTAATATTGAGAGAAAAGTTAATCATGATGAGTTGATACTTAAAGAGTATGATTGTAGCAGGTGGAGAACAGGACTGTTCCCTAGCTACTGTCCTACTGGCCTACTCAATTTAAAATAGTATAAAATATATCACTTCACAACACAAAAATTTCTACTTGACTCAGTTTGCAATTTACACGCCTGTTTCAACTGTACTTTTAGATGAATTGTATGAATTTTATAAAAATCATTAAGTTAGAACGTAAGATATCGGTAAAACCGTTGTTTTCTCTATTTTAAACTTTTAGGTCCGCTTTAATAAATTTAGCTACCTTTAACACTTCTTAGCGGTGTCGCTGTTGTTTTTACTAAAAAATAAATTATAAAATTTGTTTGCCTCATTGAATAGATAAAGTTAGAATTTTTCCCCGTCCTAAAATTCCAATTTCACATTTGAACTTACGTTTACCCGAGCGTGGCGCGCGAAAGCTTGGGCGGATAACGTTGTCCAACGAACTCGTTCTGGGCATTGGTAAAATGAACATGTATACCAAATTTCAAATAAAATGGACAACTTTTACAAAAATTTTGTGACGGTTGGGTTTCGTGATGGTCGGTTTTGTGACGGTTTGTTTTGCGACGATCGGTTTTTTCGGATTTACTCCTGGGTTCCACACGCTTATACGTGCCATAAGGAACTTCGTTCCAAAAAAAGATTATGATCAAGCCAAAAATTTTATTTTAAACTCATAATAATTAATAAATGATCTAACTTAGATAAAGATTGTCTTAAAAATTCCATGACAGTTGATTTTCCCAATAGTTGGGAATCATTCTAGCGTAAGATTGTTATAAAAGAAAGCCCCGAGGGCTATCCACACAAGGAAGTGCTTTCGGGTTACCTAAGTGTGAGATGTGATAAACTCTATAAGACAGCATAACAGAGCGAAGGAAAAACATAAGAGGGCACCTCATATAATGGTAAAAACACAGAGGAGAGAGACTGGTGAGGATGAAGGCTGGAATCCTCAAGGCTCCTGGGAGCGGGAACTTCTCATCCCCACTCAAACGACTCGATAAACACAATATAAGTGTCTCTAGATAAACTAACTCGGCACGGGTGTTCCTGATAACCCTAGCCCTAGTAGGGGTGAACAGCCACTAAAGCAAATAAGCCCAGGTCTCTTAACCTTCTCTCTTTAGACCAATGAGATGAGCCCTCCGTATCTCGACTCCTTACTTGGAACCCTAGATCAACCCTTGCTCTAGATAAAATTTGACCCCATTTATTATTACGATACTTTATACATTTCTTCACAAAAAAACCTCTTTTTCCCTCTTCGGTTATTTTTTTTTATACCGGCAGAAAGTGTAAATGCTGCCGCGTAGAAGTTAGCCCTTTTAACTGTAGCTACACCTACACAAAATAAACCTATTTTTGTCTGACCTCCAATAAAACGGTCTATCTCACATTAATTAAAAAAAAAACACATTAATTGCTTGCATAAGAGTCTGCAAGACAATGAGATAGTTTCATGTAACGTTTTTCGAGTTTATGTGCCTAAGTAAAGACATGAGTGTCAAAAAAATTGAGCGTGCAGATTTTTGCGTTTGTATATTAGGATTTAAATTGAACATATGCTGTCCACGAAGAATGAAAGTACTTTTCTTCTTCTCCAGTTTAATAAGAAGTATATTTTAGCTTCTTTGCCTTTATTTTTAAAATAAATGCAAACAATTATAGTATAAAAAAATAATAAAGTAAAAAATAAATTATATATATGTAAGTTTATTTGGAATAAAATTCTAAGGGTTATTATGGCGTTTGTCCGGTGCAAATCGGTTCTGTAAAACAGAAAATGTAGCTGAGGGAGGTAGGGGGGGGGGGGGGGGCACTGGGAGAGAGAAGAAATCGGGGCGTAGAGCCAGTTACCACGCAAGGTGAAGGTGTAACCCCTAAGCTGGCGAGCCCGCGGGGGGAAGGCAGAAGGCTCTCTCTACAACTTTCTAGACTAGAATAGACTATACTATGCGACTACGTAATAATAATTACTACGTAATATATAATTACAGGATACTATGTACTTTTGCTCAGTGGTAGTACTTAAACAAAATAAAAATACTTATTTTCTCTATTTCATGGAAAAACATAGAAACATGGATATGCTTTTTGGCATCCACAAATCGACATTTCAATGATTTTTCATGAAGTGAAGTAAACCAATATACATTTGTCTAATTGATGTAGTAGATAATAATAATAATAATAATAATAATTTATTTCCACCATACATAAATACGTGTTACAAACAATTAATTTTTCTCTTTCTTTTTTTTCTTTTTTGGTAGTACATCAAATAATAATTGGTGAGGGCCCTAAGTAAGTGTTAGACACCTAGAGAGAGGGCCCCGTCTCAAATACTATGTTACATTTTTTTTTTATTTAAATTTAGAATTTATTTCTTAAACAAATGTCTTTCTTCTTTAAATTTACAACTAACATTTATCAAATATTAAAATATTAATATTGGTAGTGTGATTATTTTTAGATTGATCTTAAGGTGTGAAGTTATGAAACATTAATTCATTTTGATTACCATTCGGTCCGCTAGGAGCTCTGATATAATTTTATATAAAATAGTTTGAACTTCTATCGGCGAAACATAGCACTACAATGAATACAAGTGAACAACAATCTCCCTCTCTATATTCCTCCCTAGTCTATATCCCTATCTATAATCTACGTCCTATTATATTCTTACTTCTTCGCACCATATTTAAGAGTGTCACATTTGTCATGACGTTTATTGAAACTTCGTCCTGCCTATCGTCAATATATTGTACTCTAAGTGAAAACCTTTCGACCTCCTGTTAAATCCTAACTTCACGGTATTGAAAAGCGTCTCATATTTTATTCTTATTATTTTACGTATTCTGTACCCCTAGAATAATTTACTGATAATAATTCAGGCGCATTTGCATTTCATCCAAAATAAAAAATCCATGATTTTCTAATTTGTATGATTTAAGCACCTTTTCCGGATTCACTATGTTTGTTGTTAATACAAAGGGTGTCTAAATTTAAACTGGAAAACACTTTTTTTTCTTATTATGTTAAAAAAATTATCATATTGTGGATAGCTAGAGCATACTTTTAAGGAAGGAAATTCAGTAGGTGGAAGGAAATAAAGATATATCTGTAATTTAACGCCCACCACCTCTTTCCAGAATAGAATCCTTCTAGGAATATTAAATTTATCTTCCTCCAAAGCTAAAATAATCCCTCGGAAGTTTTATCTTTTCATTAAATTTTTATTTTAAAGGAAAAATACGAGTAATTGTCATATGTAAAACAAAATTATTTTCCAAATCCGTTTTTACCTTAACTAGGTCATTACTGCGGCCAAATATAAATGAAATGTTTTCATTAATTAAACGATTAGATGATTTGAAAACCCAGTTTAAGCAAATATTATATCTAAAATTGCTTATATCATTACCTAACCCCTATATCATAACCTACTCCCCTACAGGGGGATACAGCTGCAGTCAGTTGACCGTCTACTAACTTTCCTAATAATAATACTAATGCATTCAATCTTTAGACATGGATTGAACACAATTTCAACTTTCTGAAGATTAAATTTCCTCAAGTAACTTAATTCAAGCTTTCTTATTTGTCAAAGCAGCTTTCAGCCTTCATCAGGCCATCAATAATGCCGAAATATGGAAGTTAAGTCTCACTTCGATCTCCGACATGAGGTAGATTCACCTTTTACTAATTTCCTTTTTACTAATTTAACTTAATTTTTTCCACATTGCAGCACTGATTGTAAATTTTGAAATTTACGTGGAGAAGCAGTTTATGTTATTTCTTTAAGATAACCTCTATAGACGCTCCAATATTTCCCAAATTTGAGTCTAGGGAAACGGATAAAGTCTGGCGAATAAGGGGGGCGAGGAGCCACAAGAATGTTTTACTGGTCAAAAAATCTTTGATTGAAAAAGCTGTGAGGCAAGGCACATTGCTGTAATGTAGCACCCAGGAGTTGTGTAATTTTAATTCGGTCTCACAGGAATGACCCTTTTTTAAGTCTATCACGAACTTTTCGGTAGATCGTCTGGTTTATCGTTTGGTCTTGAGGCACAAATTCATTATGCATGATCCCCTGGCAATCAAAAAAGCAAATCAGTATGGTTTTGATCTTTTATTAGCTCATTCTGGCTTTCTTGGCAATGACGGATAGTGTCATTCTTGGCTGCGGCGCTTTGTGTCCGGGTAGTACTCAAAAATCCAATCCTGTGGCATTTCAGCCCTCGCATTCACCAGACCTATCCCTTGGTTGAAGAGCCACATTAAAGTACTCCCTTTTGGGATATTGGAGAACATCAAAAACTCTGTATCTAACCAGATAAAGGCAATTCCATTATCTGTGCTTTATGAAAGATGGAAGAAACGTCTAAAGCGCTGCGTAAATTTCCATGGTAACTATTTAGAAGGAGGCAATATGAAATTGTAATTTTAAATTAATATAAAAAATAAGTTCAATCGCCTAACTTACACACCTCACATGCATAACGTTATTGTCTCTAGATTTTTAAATTTAAGTTTGAAAACCAAATTGAATCTGCTAAAATGATTTCATTTATTTAGTTCATACCAAATCTATATTGCTTGACGTTAATAATGAAAGCCAGTGAGCCAGGTAAAAGAATTAGGTTAATTAACCACTGCTAAAGTAAGAATTTAAAATCCTTGTAATTTGTTGCACTATTGAACAATTGAAGCAGCTTAGATTTTCTCCTTTTTTTATATGATAAAAGCAGGAAGTTTGAACACCAACATCCTGCTTTGTATCATCTTATTCTCTTTAAAAGCTTTTTTATTTTTCACAACCATTTTTAATCTAGGAAAGGGAGAGGACTTTTAAGGTACAACATTAATGCGGCTTCCTGCCCTGTTATTCATTTTTTCTTCTATATTCTCCCTGTTCCTATCCATTAAAATTAATTCCATAGCCGAGAGATAGGTCGGGTATTCTACCAAGCCAGAGTAGAATAATTGGAATAATTAATCACGTATACAGTACCTTACCTTCCATTCCCCCTGAGCTCACCTAATCTGCTCCCATGAAAAGCGAAACTCTTTCTGAATATCCTCACTTTCGAATACACTTTTCATTATCTATTAAACCTACTATAATCCATGTATATATAAATAAATACTCATATAATAAGGCTGTCCCTTATAATACTCATATAATAAGGCTGTGCCTTATTATACTCATATAATAAGGCTGTGTGTAGGTTTAGGCTGTGCTACATAACTCGAAAAACGTTACCCGGTGTATCAAGGAGTTAGAAAGGTATAGGAGGTGTGCAAAGTCTGTCTCCAGCTGTTGGGCCTCCCTCCACCGCACGTCATAGGGTCGAAGAAAGTCGAAAAGATTTATACGTGAGACAGGGAGTTAGGAAAATACAGGAGGTCGCCATCAACTCTCAGCCCTCTCGGCCTACCTAGTATGAAGGCATATTAAAAATTCGTAGAAGGCGGGCCGGCGCCTTTGAATTCAGTCGTTTGTAATCAAGCCGCGGCAGTGCCGGTCTGGAGATAAGAATAAAAATGATCTTCCATCTACTTTTATCAATTACTTGAGAAATTACCGGTTTTATTTCATTTTATGTCGGTAGTATACGCAGAGCGAATACATGAAAATGTCTCACTGTCTTGCGGACTCGTATGCAAGAAGTATTTTAAAAATGTTTAATTAAATGTTAAGGAAAGAATCTGTTGATCCAAGAAAACTGGGAAATCATTTCTCCAATAGATTTTTCCCATGAAAGCAACTTCTATAGATTGATTGTTATTTAAAATAGACTTCACTTTACAATTTTTTTTTTATCTAAAACTTAGAAAGAGTTTCACAAATTCAATGTTTTCTATTCCTTTTGGTTGGCAGAACCTCCAAATTTGGAGCTAAATTTAAATGATCGACTTCGCTCTGGGGTATGATCTTCCTGAAAAATTGTAAGTATATACCTCAGCTCTTGTTGTTAATTATTTTTATCTGAACGTAGAATGATAGAAAATAATGAGTTGCGATACATGTGTAAAGGATAAACAAAGACCTATTGTTCGGTAGGTACATATTATGTTATGAAACAATATACCAAAGAATAAACCTGAATATTTTTAACGAAGTAACTTAATACAGTATATCTCACATTAAACCTGAGCTTTATTTATTCATTACCGAATGTTAACTGTAAATCAAATTATAAGTAATATTTTATAAACCGAGCGAAACGTGATACTCGTATAAAATAAAATTATAACTAAACAATATTTAGAGTCAGACAATTTACCGGGGTAAATCATCACGAAGAGAGTACCCGTAGATAATTATAATCCTACATCACATGAGTATGATTGACCTCAGAAAAATTGTATAGATCATGACTACATACGCGTCTAGTGTGGAAAGTAGCATTTTGCATGCAAGTGTGGAGCTTGCACCCGAGCGATAAAACCACACGAGCAAAGAATAATGCAGGTTTCGCACGAGTTGCGTACCGTACTTTATCTATGATTGATGAAGTTTATTAATAAATACAGAAAAAAAACAGTTACGTGAATTAAACAAACAGCAAATTTGTTTTGTTAAATGTAAACAAACACGCTGATCGTGCGATAAGGCAAAGAATTCTTCTTTATTTCCGCACTAGTGTCTTTATTCTGTAAATAAAAAAAACTTACTGGGTGATTAATTTGTGGATCCTTTTAGGGGGAAAAAATAAATCATAATAGATTTTACATGCCAACGTTTCGGTACTACCTGCTATTCTCAAGCCTACAACAATGATACTTTATTTAGAAAACAAACGTCATTACAATAAAATCAACTAGCATAATCTTGTGGATGTTAAACACCTTCTTAAATACCTTCTTAAAGCAATTGTGAGAAACATTAATTGTGGATAAAAAAGTAAAATTTCGAAACATCACATTGCTCCATCGTCAAAGTAATAAATAAGATCGGGAGTCTCCTCATAATTAATCTGTTCTCTGTATGAAAGAAACCATAACTAAATATTAACAATAATAACGGAACGACTAGTTAAAATAAATAACAGCGAATATTACAAAACATAAATCTGGTAATTAATTTTATCACAGCTATTTCCATATCACTCTATTATGATTTGAACTTACTGAGATTAGTGAGATCCTCCTACCTTATAAGATGCAGAGGATTACCTACATTTTGATGAAAGTTAATTATCTGCAATCCATACCTGAAAGGGGCGGAACCAGACTATAAACGAGAGGTGAAAGCTTGTTACTTAGTTTACTTCTTGTTAGCTCCTTTACTTGACTAGCTCACCACTTTGCGTGTTATTTCGTAACATCTTTATCAGAGTGTTAACTAGCTTTCTTATTTGCTTGATTACTAATTATTTTGTTGGCTTGCTTACTTGCTTATTAGTAGAATCTTTCTATGGTTTTCTTATTAGCTTTTTTATCAGATAGATGTTAGCTTTAGTTGCCTATTAGTTGACTACTATTGTCAGCATGTTAACTTGTTTAATAGTTTACTCGTTGGTTTGTTTACGAGTTACCCTCTTGTTTCATTGTCAGATGTTTGAATGGTTTATTGTTATTGGATTAATTATATTAGTTAGTGTAAAACATTTCTATCCCTTTTGGGATTCGAATCTTCACTAGATACAGGTCCTTAGTTTTACAAGTGTAACTAGTACGTTAACTGCTCGGCTACACTAATATCTTATTGTATTTTTTTTTAAGCGAAACATCTTTAAGCGCGATAGAGTAAATTGGCCTGGATGAAACGAAACTATATGTAACGAAGTTTGTGTTTTGAGACTCGTCTAAAGGCCCCCATACCGTGTATGGGGGCCAAAATGTTTGCGCAAACATGATGTTTGACGTGTATGGTCTACATTTGCCTGACATTAGCAGGTTTGTGCCAACATTTTGCGCAAAATGTTTTATCGTGTATGGGGGCCTTAAGTTAAAGATTGTTTTTATAGATAAATCAGCTGCCGGTTCAAGTCGGCAGTGGTTTTACCTGTAAAAAATCTTTCCCTTGGACGAGTCTCGTTCCACCAACGTCTGCATCAGCAGGCATCAGTGCTAACCATTGCACCACGGAGGTAGATAATTGTATCCATACACAGAATTAATATATAAGAGTAATTCTATATGCATTTGGTATAACAATATCATTTATATAATAGTCCAGGAGATAACGTGGAAAAAGGTGTCTGACTAACATCAAGCTAGCATTTTGTGTACAAGTCAATCATTTAGCGCCTTTTAAGAATATGTGGTCGGCTAGATTCGTCTGCGGGACATAGCTTGGCAATAGGCATTTGAAAAAAACAAAATGGTGGAGAGCGGCCATGTCCCGCCAATTATGGTGGACAGTATGATTTTTATGATCCTGAATACAGAATTAGTTAGTAGACCAAAAATCAAGTCGATATTATTTTCACACTTGATAGGTTAGTTATTCAAATATTACTAAAATTCAACATGGTCACCTAACAAGGGATAAAATAACATCACTTGATTTTCGGACTACTAACAAATTTTGTACTAAGGATCACGAAAATGACAATGTCACAAATCATGAAAATCACAACCATAATTAGCGAGACATGGCCTCTCTCCACCGGTTTGTTATTTTCAAACGCCTATTTCCAAGTTATGACCCGCAGACGAACTTAGCCAACCACATATTCTTAAATGGTGCCAAAAGATTGACTTGTATACAAAATTCAAGCTTGATGTTAGTCAGACACTTTTTTGCACGCTATCTCCTGGACTATAAATATTGCTTTCATGTTTTTTCTTCATTATTCGCTAAAATGATATAATTTTTTTTTTTTTTTTTTCAATTAAATTCCACATAATCATTTCTTAATTCTGAAATAATAAAATCGTCAACAAATGCAAAGAAAACAATGCATAAAATCAACTGATTCTAGCACTTAAGTTTCACTTCTAATGCGTAATAGTCTCACACATTTTTACTTTTCCTCACTACTAATAGTAGGAAAAGTATTGTTTTTTCTCTTATTTATCCTCAAGGCATTGTATTAAAAGGTATCGTTTTTTACTCAGCTTAATAATTTTGAGCTTAGCCGAAGGTAACGGAGACTGATAAAATCACCCTTCATATCTAAATTTGATTTAAAAGTTTTGAATAGAGAGTACATGTGATGCATACTATACATGAAAGCACCAGTCGATACTGCATTGCGGAACAATGAACCACTTCAAGAGTTAACGAGAAGATGAATAAAAGTCTTAGCTCCAGCACTTCTACTTTTTAATAAAGATTCTGTCTTTTATCTTTTATCTCCTGATAATTATTAAAAGTCAGTGGTCTTAATATTTTACTTTTTTTACGTCTTAATATTGAAGTTGAAGTATGTAGTACTGTTGGAACGCCGAGAGAATGTGCGTGGAAAAATCGATCTTGGGTCGAACTTTTTACTAACTATCGACTTCGCTTCTAGATATATCGATGTTCCTCTAGGCAGAGTCCCCTCTAGGTATGAAGACCTTTTCTACCTTGTTTAAAAAGTGACATTTTTTCGGCACTTTTTCACAATGCCCAACTTTAACTTCTCACTGCTTTAAGAGTTCTTATCCAAAGCAAACCAAATTGACAGGGTTTTTAGAACTCATATAAATGTAGATGCCTACGAAGTTTCAAGTCAAAAAGTTAATTAGTTTTATGTTAATTAACGAATTTAATGGGATCTGATATCCAAATGAACCCAATGAAAGTTATTATTAAACATTATTTTTAACATTCGTTGATACATTATTAGATAATTGAAGCGAGCGTAAGCGAGCTTCTTACATTCAACGAAATATGCATCTTGTCTGTCTGTCTGTCTGTCTGTCTGTCTGTCTGTCTGTGTGTAACGTTTACGTGTCCGACGATAACTTGAGTAAAAGTTGGCCGATTTAGTTGAAATTTGGTATACATGTTCCTCTTACTAATACTCAGGCTAAGTTCGTTGGACAGCGTGATCCGCCCAAGAGTTCGCGCGCAATGCTCGCGTAAACGAGAGGTTCAAAAATTAAATTGGAATTTCAGGACGGGAAAAAATTCTATCATCACCTATTCGATGAGACGAACATTTTTTTCAAATAACATTTTTTAGTAAAACCAACAACGACACTGCTATGATTTAATAAAGATCGCTAAAACTATTAAAGCGGACCTAAACGTTTATAATAGAGAAAACATCCTTTTTACCGATATCTTACGTTCTAACGTAACGATTTTAATAAAACTTCATATACACCATCTAATGCACAATTGAAACAAGCATGCAAAATTTCAATTTGATACATGCAGTAGTTGTTTTGTAGCAAAGAAATACATTTTATAATAATTGAAAAGGAGATGGAGTGGCTAGAGGAATAGTAAGAATACGGGGTGGTTCCCTTACTACTAACCGCTGTACTACTACCAGACCCACTATCTATCAACTCATCATGATTCATAATTATCTATTTTTTCAGTATTCAATACATATTTATTACTATACGCTCGCTTCAATGATAGAGCCATGCGATGCCTAGTAATAAGTAATTGAAGCGAGCGTAAGCGAGCTTCTTACATTTAACGAAATATGCATCTTGTCTGTCTGTCTGTCTGTCTGTCTGTGTGTAACGTTTACGTGTCCGACGATAACTTGAGTAAAAGTTGACCGATTTAGTTGAAATTTGGTATACATCTTTCTTTTACTAATACTCAGGCTAAGTTCGTTGGACAGCGTGATCCGTCCAAGAGTTCGCGCGCAATGCTCGCGTAAACGTGAGCTTCAAATTTAAAATTGGAATTTCAGGACGGGAAAAAATTCTATCATCACCTATTCGATGAGACGAACATTTTTTTCAAATAACATTTTTTAGTAAAACCAACAACGACACTGCTATGATTTAATAAAGATCGCTAAAACTATTAAAGCGGACCTAAACGTTTAAAATAGAGAAAACAACCTTTTTACCGATATCTTACGTTCTAACGTAACGATTTTAATAAAACTTCATATACACCATCTAATGCACAATTGAAAGAGGCATGCAAAATTTCAATTTGATACATGCAGTTGTTGTGTTGTAGCAAAGAGATACATTTTATAATAATTGAAAAGGAGATAGTATGGTTAGAGGAATAGTAAGAATGCGGGGTGGTTCCCTTACTTCTAGCCGCTGCACTACTACTATACCCATTATCTATCAACTCATCATGATTCATGATTATCTATTTTTTCAATATTCAATACATATTTATTACTTTACGCTCGCTTCAATGATAGAGCCACGCGATGCCTAGTATTATTATGCTATCAAAGTAATAGTTTAAAACGCATGATATCTTACTAATTTTAAAACTTAATCTGATTATAGATTATAAAATATTTATTTTAAAAAATGTATTGGCATTGTTAAAATGTGCCGAAAAAATGTCACTTTTTAAAAAAGGTAGAAGTAGAAAAGTTCGAGTACCTAGAGGGGACTCAGCCTAGAGGAATAGCGATATATCTCGAAGTAAAGTCGATAGTAAGTTTGAAACTTCGACCCAAGATCCATTTTTCCACGCTCATTCTCTCGGCGTTCCTACAGTAGATATGTGTTGTTCTTGGTGTTTTTTTTTTGTTTTTTTTATATATATATATATATATATTTCGATGCCTGAGATATTATTAATTAATAGTGTAATTGACAGTACCTATATTTTAGGTGAATTGACGAGAATCTGTCTGATTTTAATTAAACTTTTTCTTAACACTTTATAGAAAACAATAAGTTGACAATGTAGTCAGCTTGAGAATGATCCAAGGAGGGATCAAAATATCGCAAATGTGAGGCGTTTGAAATTTTCCTTAAAAGACCCAACTAATCAAGAATTAATATTTAACTTTTGCTCTCAAATTCATAACGTTGTAATAGAGAAACAAAATGAGGACTAAGGTAGAAATGTTTCGAACAAAGTAAAACCGATGAGTACAAAACAAAAATATCACGTGAAATAAAATTAGATTTAAGCATAAATATTACAAATAATTTATATCCTAGCGTTTAGTTTTTTTCTTTTGTCGTATTTAATAGGTTTGAATTGTGTTTAACAAAGAAACATTTTGTTAAAACCGAAAATTCCTCTTAAATCCCCCACGATTAGCTGGGAACGCATTGAATCCAGCAGATAAATGCAGGTAATGGTTTCGTGCTGCGGCCGGAGGAGACAGATAATCGGATAAACTTGATTAATTACCTCTTGCCAACATAAACTCCAGGATAACCACGGTGCCAAGTTAAACTCTTGCTGTAGCAAAGCACCTGTTTCCTTATTAGCTTCAATTTAACTTTATAATCAGCTGTTAGTGGTTACATTTGATTAAAACCTATGTACTCGTATATTCATCAGAACTGTTTTGGCTGAATCTTCAATTGATTAACTCTTGCTATCAAACAGTAAAGAATCATTTTCAACACGATTATTAATACATATACTACCTCCTATACCAAGTTAAGGTAGATTAAAAATAACTGGGAGAGTCACAAAAGTCTTCATTACTGATATGGGGGCACCTTCTTTTGCAAGATTCATTCTGTAAAATATTTTATCTACGATTGATACGAAATATAAACATTGAATCTCTGTTTAGATGCGTAGAAAGTGATTCTTTACGTACTTGTATTCATTGCGCATGCACGTTTTTATAATTCCTCTTTTTTACCGCCACTGGGGCGGAAAAAAAGAATTCTTCACTCTACGCACGATTAGCGAATTTGTTTACACCTAACAAAACAAATTTGCTGTTCGTTTAGTTAAATTAACTGTTTATATCGAGTTTTTAGTGAAAAACCATGAGTGATTTAAGTGATTATGACGAAAATGAGGCGAATAATACGCCTCCCGAAATAATTAATTCTGCACAAAATACAACTAATGAATTAATGTCATCTTTATCAAAAGAGATATACGAACTTACATACAGGAAGTTTATTAAAAAAAAAATCTGTATTTATGAATTATTAAAATCCAACATTCGCAAATAAAGTACAGTACGCAACTCGTGCGAAAACGGCATTTTGCTTTGCTCGTGTGGTTTTACTACGCTCGCTATCGCTCGGGCGAAAACTCCACACTCGCATGCAAAATGCTACTTTCTGCAATAGACGCGCAATGTACTATTACTTCAACCGCTACGGTTTAGATAGAGAATAATTTGGAATGCTATTTTTATAGGAAAAATAAAAATTGTCTCTCCACGTAAAATAAACTTTTTACTAGCCAAAGCAGCTTTCAGTCTTCATAAGGACATCATCAGGATGGTTAGTCTTTTATCGATCTCCGACATGAAGTAGGCTCACCGCTCACCTTTCTTTTCTTTTATTTCCTATTATAATCTAACTCTATGTCTTCTATATTTCGGCACTGATGATGGCCTTATGAAGGCTGAAAGCTGCTTTGGCTAGTAAAAAGTTTATTTTACGTGGAGAGACAATTTTTATTTTTCCCTAAGATGACCTCTACAGACGCTCCCATATCTAACACTATTGTTATAGTTTAAGATGTTGCTTCCGATATTAGTACAGGTAAAGAAAGCTATGGGAGCGTTCTGCAAAACGAACATTCACAGTTTCTGTCTTCTATAACAAAATTTGTCCTACAGAAATTAGTTTACGACATCAGGAAACATCTCTTTCTGTCATCAACATGTCTTTCGATCTGTCCGTCGTTCAATTTATGTCAACTAGACGATTTTAATGAAATTTGGATGTTACGTCCATAATTTGTCCATTGTTACTCCCGTAAGAGTTTCAACCTTCTGTCACTCTTCTTCATGCGCACTAACATACATTTTTTAACACCTGATTCTTAAGAAATTCGGATAGTATGTCCAGCGTAGCCCACAAATGGTCCCATATTAATTTTAACCACCTGCGATCTTTAAGTTATTAAAAAAAATGTATACTTTTATTTATGATAAAAATCAAAATCATTTTGACAAATTTAAATTTAAAGAAGGGGAAAAATTAAATAAATTAGACAATAATGGTTTGTAAAAGCATCATTTAAGTAGGTACGTTAATAAATGGGGAAGCTCTGTGCCACATTCATTGTCATATTATTTTTTAAAACGTTTTATTCGTATTCACCTCACTTAAAAATAAATATTTTATTTTATTTAATAAAATGATGAATTTTATAAATTAAACTTTTATTTGATTGTTTTACTTAGTTAAAATGGCAAAATGGTTTGTAGAAGATCAATTTCATTTCTATTTAAATTAATATTTAATGCCCTCTGATGATAATCGTTTTAAATATTGTAATAGTATTATGTATTTAAATTTGATTAGAAAAAGGTTTTCCAATGAATAAACTCTCGTCTATTGTACATTTTTATCTTATAGTTTTCCTCGAGAAAAACCTGATTTAACGTTTTATATAGAATTGAAAATGAAAAAGATAGTATCATTTCGTTATTTATATAATTAAGTTTATACCCTCAAATATTTATACCCGGTAACTCAATTTAAATATTTAGATTTTACTTTTAATATTAGGTTGTTCTTTATTACTTCCGAGCTTACCGATGGTAACGGAAGCTATGTGATTGTTCTAAGCGAAACATTTTTATGTCTCCGATTTCAACACATAAATCCGTATCATTCAATCGTCTGCACTCTGGAAAAGTTGCTAAGTTTATTTTCTTTTATTCATGTAAAATATCAAAACAATTTTGACAGATTTTAAAAATAAATTGGTTGTGCGCTTAGAATAATCATTTTGACAACGAATCAAACAATCAAAAAAATCAACAGTTCATGTTTTTATCTCTTTTGATTCAAAATTTATTGGAACCTTACAGAGTGACTGTGACAGACAGACAGACACAGGAACGAAACTTTAAGGATTTATTATTTTGGTTTTACCAACAAAACAATAAAAAGGAGAAAAAACCATTAATTAAATTATGGGCTATAAAAGTATATATATATAATAAATAAATAATACTATATATAGAAGGAGCATAGAATCGGAATCCTAAGCAATTACTGATAAGAGACTGAAGCCAACTTTTGTCGAGAGGTTGTGTCCTTAAGACCAGGCTGCCAACATAACAACACTCATTTTTTTCATTTAAACAGGAGAAGGTTGGCCATGCTTTAATAACTATTCAAAGCCCGCTCACAAACATCAAGAAGACAAAACCCTGCCATTGGCTATTGTTTACGTTTCACTCTGACGTCATTTTTTACAACTCGCCCAGCATGATATAATAAACATTATTTTTAGCATATTTCAAGCTAAAATAAGATAAGACACAAAAAAATATTACAATAAACTAAACTGACTATCAATATTTATAATTTAATAAAAAATTAAATTAAAAAAAATATGTGTGAGGCTCTCACGCATTAGAAGTGAAACTTTAGTTCTAGAATGCATTGCTCTCTTTCATTTTTTGACGAATTTATTATTTCAGGATTAAGAAATGGTTATGGGAAATTTAATTGAAAAATAAAATATTTCTACGCTACGGCAACCACATTTATTCCAATAAAAATAAATGTTTGTTTTGATTTTCTGGTCTTTCAATAGATATAATACAATTAATCTGTAAAAATGTTACACTTGGACGAGTCTCGAATCGCAAACTTCGTTACACGATGTCACTATATGAAAAAAATCACTCTACCGCCGCCAAATAAGTTTCACATCAAAAACCGAAGGCAAATAATTTTAGAGTTATGACGTCACAAATTACAAAAATGAATGTTTAGAACGCGGATTAAGGGACACAACCAAAGTTGACTTCAATGTTATCAGTGATCCTCCTTCTATATATTGTATTATTCTAAGGTTATGCGTGAAGTCTCACGGTAAAAGGGTTTCGTTGGTATTGTGAACATGATATTAGTATTAAGGGAGGGAAGAGGACGCAAAATGTTGATATTTTTTGACAAAATGGAATGGAAAATTAATCACTTTACACAAGTTTTATATATTTTTGAAATCTACTCTTCAATACCTTTCATTTGGTACCCCACTCAATTTTTTTTGTGTGACGTGAATTATCTACCAATTTGGGTTTAAACAGCTAATAATTTTGACTTAACGAATCAAACAATCAAAAAAATCAACAGTTCATGTTTTTATCTCTTTTGATTCAAAATTTATTGGAACCGTACAGAGTGACACTCAGACAGACACAGGAACGAAACTTTAAGGATTTATTATTTTGGTTTTACCAACAAAACAATAAAAAAGAGAAAAAACCATTAATTAAATTATGGGCTATAAAAGTATATCAGCAAAGTAAACGCGATACGATGCGAGAAAGCTATGTGCTACACTAATTGACAAACTAGTTTTCTTTAATAGCAATTAAAGACACTTTTTCTTTGTGAACACTGTTGAAGTGACAAGGCTAATGCAGTTTGATTATTAAATGAACAAGACTAAATTGGGGGACTAAATTGGTTCCCTGTTTGGTGGTGTGTAAGTATAAAGAAGAGAACCTATAGATATATCACTGGGTATGGTGTGCGTTATTTGACTGCGGTTGACAAACTATTTAAAATAGTTGGTTAGTTTGGTCTAGATAACTTAAGAGTTATAGATAAGGGTTTACAGATGCCACTTTATTGGCGTAATGATCCCCTAGATCGAAGCACGTTGAATAAGCTTTAAGTCGTAGGTTGATAGCAACTAATTTCCTTGTGTTTACCTATAACCATTATTTTAAGTTACTCACAATTATTAATGTAATTCGTTTTACCCACAGAGTATTGGGCCAGACGCAATTTGAAACGCAGGCGACGTAGGTCAGAGCAGCATTTATTTCTGCCGCCGAAATGTACAAGACCGCGCGAATTGAGACGCTAGATCTTCTAGTAGTGGGTAGAGCACTTATACCCATACTAGTACTACCCTGCCGTGCTCTACGTCTCATTTCGCGATGTTTCGTATATTTCTGCGAGTGAAAAAAAACTTTGCTCCTCTGCCCTGCGTCACCTGCCTGTCAATTTGCGCCAGGATTTAAATATATATACATCGAGAGTTCATTTTTACGGTTAATTACAAATAATTTTACCAGTTTCGTAGAAAATATTACAACATTCAGGTTCGATTATCGAACTAATGACAGTGGTACTTCCCACTGCCATTATAGTTCGAGTCTTCTAGTAAGAAAAAAAATGCGTCAATTGAGTAATTTTAATTATTACAATATACATATATACCTAATTAAAAAAAAACCAGTGAAATAGGAGGAAAGTTAATAGAAGACTGTTTCATGGTAAAAATGCAAAAACTTGGGGTGGAATAGTTAGGCTTTAAGTCGAGAGAAGGACAGATTGCCAATTAACCAGGAAGGGGAGGAGAGAAAAGAAAAAAAGAAGAATCAAGAAGGGAGATTAAATCCTCGGGCTAAAGCTCATCTTTTTCAGCCTATAGAGAAAGGAAACTGGGAGTCCATAGGTCCGTTATGGACTCGGACCATTAAACTAGGAGGAGTTGAAGGGAGGGAGGGACTAATCAAGAACCCTACAGCACCTAATGAAATACAACCGACCTAGTTTCCACGGAGCCCTGGCTAAATAAAGCACTCAAATAGAATCGGAACGAGTTTCCAACCCCCTGACCCGACGTAGTAATGAAGCATGGGCAAACCTTCCTGGACCGGATCCATGGCCCAACCTCTTTTTAATTCCAAACTATACTGGAATCCGCACGACAGCCAAGACAAGGTTAATCGACTTCAGTCTACGGGACACAATCAAAACACTATTAATTAAAACTCTTTCATTAAAAATTTCTAAATAGGGTAAGAAACAATTTTAATAATAAAATCACACTGCAAAGTATACGATGTAAAAATTACTAACTATTTGTACTAAGTGGAGTGAAGTTTTATTAGAATCGTTACATTAGAACGTAAGACATCGGTAAAAAGTTGTTTAAACCTATAGGTCCGCTTTAATAGTTTTAGCGATCTTTAACACTTCCTAGCGGTGTCAATGTTGGTTTTACTAAAACATAGTCTGCCAATTAGTGTGGCACATAGCTTCCTCGTGTCCTATTTTGTATAAATTACTGACTTTATGCTTTTACAACCTATCATGGTCTAATCTATTCAATTTTCCACTCGTTATTTAAACCTGTCAAAATTATTTTTATTTTTCACATAAATTAAACTCACAAAATTATTTATAAAGTTGTTTGTCTCATTGAATAGATGAAGTTAAAAAATTTCCCCGCCATAATATTCCAATTTTATATTAGAAGCTTACGTTTATGCGAGCGGTGTGCTCGAACACTTGGGCGGATAACGTGTCCAACAAACTCGTCCTAGGCATTGGTAAAATGAACATGTGTACCAACATCGTCATCGATCGATTTCGTTACATTTGGTTCTTTCGGATTCAATCCCGGGCTCCAGACGTTGTAAAGTAAAGAGCCATATATAAATACATAAGAATCAATACATTATCAAACGCTAACAGCATTGCTTTAACATAAATACGGCAAACCCTAACATATTTGCACACTTGCAAATATGTCATACACAGGTTTCAATCAATCTAATTGGTCTGTATAAGTTATGAATTAACTATGGCTTCATCATTACTGAACTGAGTCAAGCGAAACCTTAATATCAATCAAGTTTACACTTACTAATAACATTTACCTTAATTACTCGTGGTGTAATAAATGTTTATGTAGGACGTAGAATTAAGCACCAAGGGCCTCATTTAAGCCCATGTTGGCGCATTTATAGTACCAAGATAAGATAATGTAAATGTATGTAAATGAGGATTAAACGTCAGTATCATGTCTGAGATAGGTCACACTTTATTGCTTGCACTTACATAGGAGTTACGTGGCTGATAGGAAGGAAAGAAATAAATAAAAGAAACAAGTTCCAGACCCTCTCCCAAAAGTTTAGCCTACTCAAAGTAGTGATATCTACATTGCGGCCGTCTGTTTTATGCCTATTTTAGAAATTGGCAAAGTTTTAAACGATAAAAAGAAAAGAGCAGTGTTGCTCATGAACATAGGAGAGAAGTGAGGTTATGGACTAATGAAAGAGCAGACTTGGTCACACTTTGATAGGCTGACTTTTTTCAAGTTCTAGACCCCCTCCCAGGTTAGGTTTTTGTTGGGGATAAAATATGCTGTCAAGGTAATCCAAGAATATATAAAGGTTCTTTCGACACCCACTTTATAGAAAAATCTTAACATCACCATACTTATTATTTTGAAGAATAAAAATGAATGCATTCCCAATGTGAATGATACGGGGTGTTTGGTCGAAGATGTAACAAAGGAAGAGGGTAAATTCTACCCATCATTTGCAACAAAAGCACTACATATTCCATGGTTCAATTCTAAAAATTTTCGCCACAATAATTGCTTTTGTAATTTTCCTAGGTACGATAATTTTACTCTAAAAAATCGATCGCGCTCCTAAAATAATGATGATAGAGCAGCAATAAAGGTACCGTTGAAAGGAGGAGAAAATTTCAGTTTAGAAAAAGTCTATTTTATAAGCCTTTAAGAGGCAAAACATATGCCTAAATTTCATTTTATTGTTACTTTTATTAAAAGAAATAAAAATCTATTTATTTTTGTGCCTGTAAATATGCCAAAACGGTATGAGCTACAGTTTGCCAAATTCCAGTAAAACATCTCCATTTACCCCCCTTCAATTTAAGTACCCTAAAGCCATCAGTTAATATGTAATTTTTTGAGCTATGATTAAGTTTTTATAAAAAAACAACCATCACTTGGTGTACAGACCACATTACGCGTTACTGCGAGGAGACTGTCTTAATATTTATAATTACTCTAATATGGGAGATGAAAGAGAGGATTTTTTTTACATTAAATTAAAGAAGACTGCAGACCTTACTGTCCATAGGTCAATCCTAATTGACCTATAGACTTTGTAAAAGAAAGAAATTTAACTTATGATTTTTGACTTGAATGTAATTTAATATTATAAAAATATGAAATAACATTTTTCTTTTTTAATCTTTCTAAATGCAATTATTCATTTGAGAATATAAATATGAGGGTAATATTGTTTAAAAAAACCCACAACGCACACTGTGGAAACATAGTAATAATTCTATACTAAAAATAATAATGTCTTGTATAAATAAGGTTTGTATAGAATTTATGTTGTGGCCAAATGCATTAACGTTTTTTTTTTTTTTTTCACAATACTAACCTTCTTATTTTTATTCTCGAATGAATAATTGCATTTAACATGATTAAGTTTTAAAAACAATTTAATTTTTATTTAATACTTCACAATTTTATAATGATAAATTACATTCCGGTCAAATAAGAGCTAAAATTTCCTTTTACAAAGTCCATAGGTCAATTTGGATTGACCTATGGACAGTAAGGTCTACTGTCTTCTTTAATTTAATGTAAAAAGAAATCCTCTCTTTCATCTCCCATATTAGAGTAATTATAAAAATTAAGACAGTCTCCTCGCATAACGCGTAATGTGGTCTGTACACCAAGTGATGGTTGTTATTTTATAAAAACTTAATCATAGCTCAAAAAATTACATATTAACTGATGGCTTTAGGGTACTTAAATTGAAGGGGGGGGGGGGGGGGTAAATGGAGAAGTTTTACTGCAATTTGGCAAACTGTAGCTCATACCATTTTGGCATATTTACAGGCACAAACATAAATACATTTTTATTTTTGTTTTAATAAAAGTAACAATAAAATGAAATTTAGGCATATGTTTTGTCCCTTAAAGGCATATAAAATAAACTTTTTTCTAAACTGAAATTTTCTCCTCTTTTCAACGGTACCTTTATTTCAGCTCTATTATTATTATTTTAGGAGCAGCGATCGATTTTCTTAGAGTAAAATGGTCTTTCCTAGAAAATAACAAAACAATTATTGTGGCGAAACTATTGAGAACTGTCCCATGGTATTTATAGTGTTTTTTTATTTTGTTGCAAATGATGGGTAGAATCTGACCTCTTTGATTGTTACATCTTCGACCAAACCAGTATATGAATGCGAAACCCTTTCTTTGTTGCTACAATTTCATTTTTTTTTTTTTTGGTTTATTCACTCAAACAAGGATTTAATTCATTTGCATGTCTAGAAATAAGCTTAATTAATGATTGAGCTTAATTTAATAAACTCATCTGCATAAATGCATGCTATTTGAAATCAGTAAAGCGAATATTGTCCCAACCAATTAGAACTGAGAAGAGAATGTTGTTTGAGTTTAATAGGTTGCAGTTCATCATGTTTATCATTAGTATTGATCTAATTACCGACGTATACATATTTGTCATATGAGTTATAGCTGCAACAGTGTGGTTAGAACACTTATACTATGTAATTATATTCACAACTAGATTAAAATTATTCCGGCAAACTTAAACTCAATTTGTTATCTAACGGATTCAGGCGGAACTAATAACGCAAGCACGGAATCTTCCCTTCTGTGGTTATGCTCCTTTCTCTTTCAATTTATGAGGTAATTTATAATATGTTGAATTCTCGCCTAGGTTTTATAGTATAATTTAAGTTTAATTTGTTTCTTGAAACTATATTTCTCAACTAAAACCTTTTCTTTATTGCCCCTATAAACATGCATCCCAAAATTCCCACCTTCTAAATGACCTGTCTATACTGCCAGTTCATAAGTATCTGGATATTAACAACGGCATTACTCCTGCAACTCTATAGTTAGAAATCACCTATCAATAAGGATGTACGGCTAAATTGTTCTTCGTCAATTTAGTATACGATGATACCTTGTATCGTCATGACTTTCCATGATTTTGAATCACTTAATGGTAAATAAAATAAACTTATCCTGAGAAGAAAATTTACTTGGAAACATTAAAAATGCACATCACAATGGAGCTACAATCTTTTTTACACTGGCAAGATAAGCGATGACTTTCATTTAAATCAACAGTCTCGTGCCCATAGAGCCAAAACAATACGCGACACAATAAATGGATAGTTGGGTAAATGGATTTCTGTATCTATACACACGAACTCAAGGAAAGGAAAAATTATGTTAATGTGGCATAACAGTATTTGCCTCGTAGACGGAAAAAGAAATTAGAAATGAAAAAACAGGGTGCCAGAATGTGATATTATAAATATTAAACTCGGTTTGGAAATGGTTTCCCAAAAACTGTCTTAATAGAAGATAGTAATTGAAATAATTACAAGATAAAAAGAACTTTTTATACACTACGTTTTTAAATTTTCTGTTGAATCATATGTAATGTTGATAATATAATTGTCATTGTTATATAATGTTAGTAGTAAAAAAAAAAAAAAAAAAAAAAATACATAGATCCGAATTTGTCACACAAGTACCTAGGACACAAGTGTTAACAAACCTGGGTGTCACACGTCAATTAATTTATTTCTTTGTTTACTTTTCGCTGTCATTCAATGTTTACCTCTTAATAAAAAATCACAAATTTGAAACCCGTCAAAATGAAGATTGTAAATACTATGGCATATGTCAAAACAAATAAAATAACTTGCGACTTTTTTTCCGAACTAACTTTCCATACAGCAAAATGTGCTGAAAACTAATTAAATTCTGCTGAAGGATGGCTAAAAGTATTAAAATAATGCATTGTCATCGTGTTCTGAGCTATTTTGAAAGTTTCAAATGTTTAGCAACTCGGGAAGTTAGTTAAAAATCGATTGCAAGATGTGTACTGGACAAACAAACAAACAAACAAGAACGCAAGCTAATTGAAGCGAGCGTAGCGAGCTTCCTACATTCAACGAAATATGCTCCGTGTCTGTCTGTCTGTCTGTCTGTCTGTCTGTCTGTCTGTCTGTCTGTCTGTCTGTCTGTCAGTAACGTTTACGCGTGTGACGATAACTTGAGTAAAAGTTGACCGATTTAGTTGAAATTTGGTATAAATGTTCCTCTTACTAATACTCAGGCTAAGTTCGTTGGACAGCGTGATCCGTCCATGAGTTCGCGCGCAACGCTCGCGTAAACGAGAGGTACAAAAATTAAATTGGAATTTCAGGACGGGAAAAGATTCTATCATCATCTACTCGATGAGACGAACATTTTTTTCAAATAACATTTTTTACTAAAACCAACAGCGACACCGCTATGACTTAATAAAGATCGCTAAAACTATTAAAGCGGACCTAAACGTTTATAATAGAGAAAACAACCTTTTTACCGATATCTTACGTTCTAAAGAAACAATTTTAATAAAACTTCATATACACCATCTAATGTACAATTGAAACAGGTATGCAAAATTTCAACTTGATACAAGCAAAATTCTTTGCGTAGTGACGAGATACATTTATAATAATTGTTTAAAAGCTACCGCGGGTGGTGAAGATTGTTATAGTCGTATAGTGTATGGTTTGTTTAGGAAGTAAAGCTTTGTACCGAGTACACCCACTCTTCCCTACACTACCCTCTTCCACTTACCTTCAACTATGACATTCATCATGATTAATAAATTTCAATATTAAGTATTTCATTGCAATACGCTCGCTTCAATGATAGAGACACGCGATGCCTAGTATAAACGCAGTAAAAAATTAACAGGTTGAATACATTTATTAGTTTATATTCGTTAAGTTTTATATATGACGACATCGAAGACCTCTTGGGTAGGGTAGGGACATTGATGTCAATGTTGATCTTTCGATGTATCGGACAACATCGAAAATATCGATAACAACTATCGGAAACGAGGACAAGGGATTTTTTTTAAACCAGTGACTTTTTTTGCTCATTGGGTTGAAAGATCGATGTCGATGTATCAAAACATCGATGTTTGTTCTTTTGATGTCGATGTATCGAAAACATCTATGTTTAGCTATCGATGTCGATGTATCGAAAACATCTATGTTTAGCTATCGATGTCCCAACCCTACTCTTGGGTCCCCTTCATGGTTTTTACTGAGATATAGAATGAACTGGGTCATAAAAGACGACTTCTATGTCACCTTGAACGATACGGCATTGAAAGACTTAATAGATGTAATAGTGTCTACCTGTTTAGCCGCATCAACGCAATTTCTGTTTCCAAGCTATGCATGTTCGCTTTCGTATCGCATCAAGGGTCCGCCTACTGTATTTTTTAGCGTTAAACTGTTAATGTTATAGTGCTGCGTTCTAGAAAAATGATTTGACGAGATAATAAAAAGAAATGTGGCCACATTTTTTCACGACTTTGTGAAGTTATCTGAGAATAGTGGAAGTAGATTCCGTTAAGAGAAGATTAAGAATCGTCAGTAAGGGTTGACATATCCTATCTAGGTCATTGTAAGGGTCATAACTTCGCGGAACATGGCAAAATTATACCAAAAGAAGGTGTTATAAGCTTAATGGGGTATTTTTTCCTTACCTAGCTTGGGTCTAACTTCCTAAAAAGCTTTATATCTGCTTTCATTATGAAAACAATTATTGTATAAGTAAAAATAAACGTTCTATTAAACTGTTTATAGTCTCGTATCTAATTAACTTTTACAATAAACAAACATTACATTGTTTTTCGAAAGAAATTCTTTGGTAAAATATTATGAAGAGGTACAATATCAATAATTCATCTTTAGGTCAATGATAACAACGTAAATTTTATTTGTTACATAAACATTGCTCTAGATTTCATATATTCATATGTAGACTAAAATATTTACTTGTAGTAAAATAACTAATATAATGGTTAAAGCTAAACAAACTAATTGAAGCGAGCGCAAGCAAGCTTCTTACATTCAACGAAATGTGCATCTTGTCTGTCTGTCTGTCAGTAACGTTTACGCGTGTGACGATAACTTGAGTAAAAGTTAACCGATCTAGTTGAAATTTGGTATACATGATCCTCTCACTAATACTCAGGCTAGTTCATTGGACAGCGTGATCCGTCCAAGAGTTCGCGCGCAATGCTCGAGTAAACGTGAGCTTCAAATTTAAAATTGGAATTCCAGGACGGGAAAATATTCTATCATCACCTATTCGATGAGACGAACATTTTTTTACAAATAAAATGTTTTAGTAAAACCAACAACGACACTGCTATGAATTAATAAAGATCGCTAAAACTATTAAAGCGGACCTAAACGTTTAAAATAGAGAAAACAACCTTTTTACCGATATCTTACGTTCTAACGTAACGATTTTAATAAAACTTCATATACATCGTCTAAAGTGCAATTGAAACAAGTATGTAAAATTTCAACTTGATACAAGCAGTAGTATTTGAGTAATGAGGTGATACATTTATAATATTAGTTTAAAAGCTATGACGGGTGGTTAAGATTCTTATAGTCGTATTGTGTGTACGTTTGTTTAGGAAGTAAAGCTTTGAACCGAGTACCCTCACTCTACCTCACACTACCCTCTTCCACTTATCTTCAACTATGACATTCATCATGATTAACAAATTTTAATATTCAGTATTTTATTGCAATACGCTCGCTTCAATGATAGAGCCACGCGATGCCTAGTTATTGTAACTTTAAACTATAATTAACTACAAAATTAAATTCATCTAATAAATGATATTTTATTATATCTGGCTCTATTGTCACAAAAATCATTCCAGACAACTACTAATGACGATAAAACTGAGTAAGCAAATCAGAAAATTAGTGGTTAAAGATTTAAGCAGTGGTCTAACTGAAGTGGCCCAAGCAAGTAGTCTTACTTAAGTGGTTTGTTTTAAAACTCCGTTTAAGATATTAAAGAAGGGAACATTATTAGTCTCGTGATAGTCTGTCGGTCTGTCGTCCAATATTTTATGAACCACCTTATCTTATTATCTTACTCAAAACTACTCGTCAAAATTTGATGTAATTTAGATATTATAGGTCTTACTTAGCCCATTGTTACTCGTTACTCCTATCTTAATTTCAACCGTCTGAGCAAATTTGATTGCTCAAAAATAAATGTTACCCCACTTGGAATCGAAACAGATCCATATATTATATTCCATTATTCATTTTGGTATTATTTCTATAATATAGGGCTCAATTCCAGGTGACGGGATACATTTTTATTTGACATTCTCACTATTTCTTTAAAAAATCATCCATTCATAATATTAGATTAGACATATTGAAAAACTATTTAAATCCAGTGTATTATTTATGAATATTATACTGCACATAATGTCCTCTTAACCTTAATACATTTAATACATATGTTTTATGATATTACATACGTATTATGCATTCTATATAATTGATACAGACATATATCGTGTTGTGCATAATAGGGTGATAAATCCTTGACGTACTTAACACAAATGTTCTTGTTAGATGATCGAAATTAAACAGCACTATACTGACCATACGGGCTGGTGACTGAGTAGAGTAAATGGACATTTGTAGTAATATATCTAGGGGACGTACAATTATGGTCTAAACATGTAGGAAAGAAACTGGGGTATAGCTCTTTGACTACATCGATCACCATGACAATTCGTTTAATAAGCCAATTGATATAATTCTATTTAAAACGGTTCTTAGCTCTTACAAATAAGAGCAAGATCAAGCAGAGCCGTACCATCCTTTTTCTGGAACCATCTCACGGTAATTGGGGCCCCCCTCTATTATCCTATTGAAGATACTTAGATATATAAAATTAATTTTTATTTAAAGTTCATGACAAACTGAGCCAGAAATGAAAATTTCACACCTCTAGCCATAGTAGTTCATAAGACATATTATAGTAGTTCATGAGCCTAAAGTATTGTTATTTTGTCACTGACTGACTGACTGACTCACTCATCATAATTCTAAGTCACTTCTAAGAATCCTAGAAACTTAACATTTTGTATATACAATATACATAGGTAGAGTTTATTGTAAAAATGAAGGAAAAATTAAAAAAAATCTGGTCCTTTCTCCCTTTCAAGGCTAATAGAAAAACCCGCCTATTCAAAATATTGTAAATAAATTAAAAAAAAGTCCAGTCATGCACCATGACTTAATGAGCGAATTTTCAAAGAAATCTGCGTTTTATTGGCTTATGATAATATAGGAAAATTTTGGTTTAGAATTTGCTCGGGTGAAAAAAAAAAATTGGTACACAGGGGTACGGGGTACAAAAGTCAAAATAGTATTTACCCTTCAAGATGCATGTCGTTGGAAAGCTCTTTAAGAGTACAGTAATTGTTGTTATTTACACTTTTATCATATTTTCACATAAAAGGAGGGTAAAATGGAAAAAACACGTTTTTTGACCCAATATGGTCAAAATTTGACCCCTAAATGGACTCCAAAAATTCTGGCCAACGAACTCATCCTTTCTTTTGATATTATTGAAATTTTAAAATTTGTTTGAAATTTTTAAGTGCATCCCAAGGGGAGATATCGTCTGGAGTGACACATATATACATATATACATACATATATACATACATACATAAAAAAAAGTGTTAAATTTCAGGAATCGATTCAGAATGGTCTAAAACGGATTTCCATGGAAAAATTTTTCAAAAATTCGCATTACAAAAATTTTGAAGCCATTGCAATAGCGTAATTTTCTTTGAAAGTTCGCTAAAACATGTAAACAGCGCCACTAGAGCTACCTAGTAGAGAACTTTAAAACTAAAAAGTGATGTTGAGGTTGATTTGACAATATTGATTGACTGTTATCTTAAAGTGTAAACATATTTGCTCCAGATTATTTTATTTACTTAAATTTAAACACCCATCGACGAACAAGTTACATGAAAGATTAACAAGACCAAAGAAAGAAAAATACTCAAGAACAATCAAACAAGAACAAAGTGAAATCCCAACAAAAACTGTGTAAAAAATTACCTAAATTTAAAAACATTTTCTGACTTAGCAAATTCACTCCCCAAAGTGGCTAATGTTAAATGCAGTGTCGTATCCTTGTGCTGCGACGCTTTTTATTTATTATTTGTTATTTGATTTAAGTTTGTGGTGAATATTTGCCAAGTCAGATTATTCTTTAAATTTAAACGTGTAGAGTGATTTGGGAAAGAGAATAGAGAGGGACAGACAAACATCATGTACTTGCACTGGATAAATTAGACCTATTAAAACTTACTCGGACAGTGGTAGACATGGCTAAACCTATGATCTCACTACTTTTTACGCGAGACTTGGCTTATTCTTTTACACTAGTGTTTTTGTAGGGATATAGCTTTACTACGAGAGTGAAACGAGAGGAATATATATTTATATTAAGTTAAATACTATAAATATTCTTATAAAATCTGAAATCCAGATCGTCGGCTTCATGTTAGTAATCAGTAAAATTAATATCTTCAATCAATAACACAATTAAATTAATTGTAGCAATTATAAGTAACAAAAAATAGGAGTAAACAGATTATACCTCGAAATCCCTGGGGACAACTTTGGGTAGGCGAAAAACCTCGCAATTTTGGCACTTTTTCAGTTTTTTTTAATATAACTCATAAAAGACGCCGAAATATGGAAATTTTATTCTGTCCGAAATAAGAGTAGATAAAATTCTCTACATAATGCACTAGTCAAACTTAATTTTATGTTGTTCTAAACCATTTCTATAGGGCTTTGAAGTTTGACAAAATTATGTAAAAAAACAGGATTTTACTCATATTTTTTTACATTTATATAGTCGTTTATGGTGCCCATTATATATTTTTATGATGTTATATTGATGATATGTATATTTATGTATATATATATACATCCATACACACACACACACACACACACATATATATGTATATATATATATATATATATATATATATATATATATATATATATATATATATATATATATATATATATATATATATATATATATATATATATATATATATATTATCGAATGAGGATATCCCTACCGTCAATACTTGCTTGATCTGGAGATCACTGGACCGGTTTCGGCTAAACGCCATCATCAGCAGAGTCGAAGTCTCTCGTAGCACTCAACACACTTATCGAGTCTACATGAGAGAATGAAGTTGGAAAGGTGGAGGCAGATGAAGATATATATACAAAAGAAGGGGATAAGGAAATACCCGTGAGACAGGGGTGTCAGGTGCACAGACGGCGAAAAAACAAAGGGAAGAGTGCGCGAAAAAAGAAGATGATGCAATGAAGGGAAGGTTGTGTAGAGGGATGATGCAATAGACGAAAGGGTTGAATAGAGACAAGGCGATGTAATAGAGTGAAGGGTGGGCGACGGACAGAGATGATGTAAAGAACCATACGAGTTGGCATAGAGAAAAAGAAAAGGATGATTTTAGGAGGGGAAGAATATGTGAAGAATAATAAGAGAAAAAGTTGAGAAATTGATGAAGAAAAAAGAGATGGGTGTTCGAAAAGTTCAGTCTAGTCTAGTCTAGGTCTTTTACTTAGCGTATGCGTTAAAGTTGTGTCGTCTCGTTTACGTTTGTTGGTTGGTGGTTTAAGTGCTGAAAATGTTACGTCAGAGTTAGTGAGTAATTGTTCGTTAATTAAGGTCTTGTTGGTCGTCCTATGTTTGTAAATTTCAAGTTTTTCAAGTATGTCGAGTCTTGGTCCTTTCTGTTCTTTGTGCAATAATGTCATTGATTGGTCAATTGTCGTCGGTTCGTGTCCGTGTTTGCGTAGGTGGTTAGCGAAGTTAGAGTCTGTTCTATTGTATATGTAAGATCGTATGTGTTCTTTGTACCTAGTTTGTAAGTTGCGTCCTGTCCTTCCTATGTATACTTGGTCGCAGTCGTTGCAAGTTAGTTTATAAATTCCACTATTGTCATAAATGTTATTGTTAGTCTGTCGTTTTATTAGTCTGTTCCCTATGTTGTTTGTTGTTTTGAAAGCTGTCTTAATGTCGTATTTGTTGAAAAAGTTTGTGAGTCGATAAGTCTCTTTGCCTACGTAAGTTAGTGCAGTCCATTGAAAGTCGTTCGGTGTCGTTTGTTGTGTCATGTTGGTCCTATTCTTGTGTCGTCCTACCAGTTTGTTTATGGTACGTTTGTGATATCCGTTGTTTTTAGCTATGTTGTGTATTGTGTCGAGTTCTGTTTGATAGTTAGCGGGAGTCAGAGGTGTGGTATTAAGTCGGTGTATCATGGATCTGTATGCGGCTAGTTTGTGTTGTGTTGGATGATTTGACGTTGCGTGTATTGTGTGGTCGGTTGCTGTAGGTTTCCTATAGATTTTGTAAGTCAGTTTGTGGTCTGTTCGTGACAAGGTTAAGTCCATGAAGTTAAGTTGTCCGTCTGTTTCTGTTTCTAAGGTGAATTTAATGTTAGGGTGTATTCCGTTCATGTACGTCAGTAAGTCGTTAGTTTGTTCTATTTCAGACTCGATTACCAGAAAGCAGTCGTCGACATAACGTTTGTAATAGACCACGCCAAATACCTCCGCTAGCTTAGGTACATACAGATCTTCTAAGGATTGCATGAAAACCTCAGCCATTATGGAAGATGTTGGATGACCCATTCCCAAACCGTCTGTCGCTAAGTAATTCTTGGCATTGAAACTGAAGTAGTTCTGTTTTAAAGTAGTGCGTAGTAAATTTATTAGTTGTTGTACAGTCTGTCGGTCGTGGTTGAGTAGTAATTTGTGTTCAAGTAAGTTTATAGTCTCGTTAACAGGTATAGATGTGTAAAGATTAGTTACGTCGAGTGATATTAGTCGGCTTTGTGAATTTAGAGTAAGGTTAGATGTTAAAGTCGTTAACTCGTGGCTGTTTTTTAATGTGTATTTATCGTCAAGTTCTGCAAAGTCTTTTATGGTTGTTGCTAAGTGTTGTGAGAGTTTGTATGCGGGTGCCTGTCTGTAGTTGACTATTGGTCTAATAGGTGTGTCAGGTTTGTGAATTTTTGGTAAAGCTTTTAACGAAGGAATTGACGGGTTAGAATTGATGTAACGATATTTATTTTTCGGCAAAATTATCAAAGGTGACCGGATTATCGCGTTATGTATGTCTGTCTGGTACTTGTTAGTTGGATCTTTCTGTAGCTGTTTGTAGCCATTCGTGTTGATGAAATGTACTGTCTTGTCTATGTAGTCCGTTGTCTTTATAATGACTGTGGCGTTGCCTTTATCTGCTTTTGTGATAGTGAGGTTATTGTCGTGTATCTTATTCCTAATCTGTTTAGCAGTCTTATGGTCTGAATTCTGTCGGCTGGTTTTGTCTAAGTTCGTCCGTATTTTTTGTAAGATGTTCACTGCGGTGTGTCTAGCGTGTGTCTGTAGGTCTTGTGGTAGTTTGTTTATAGCAATTTCTGTGTCTACTGTTAGTCGTTCAATGTCTTTGTCAATGTTAGTGTTGCACAAGTTATGTTTGAGTCCTTTGTCTAGTAATTTAAGTTCGTAAGCTGTGAATCTAGTATTAGTAAGGTTAACTGTCCGTGGGTGAAAGCTAGTTGGTCGGTCTTGTCTAGTATCTGTGTCAATAAGCTTGTTTAGTTTGTTCCTAAGTTTGTCATATTTCGTCTTCATTTGTCTGTCAATGTCTTTTTTCATATTGTCGTAGAAACTAATGTAATTGTCAGTACCTAATATGTTAGCTATCTGCAAGTGAGTTTGCATAAGTCGTAAGTTGAGTCTGTCTTTCTTAATATATAGTGATTTGATTTCATTTTTGATGCGTAGAGTCTGTGCTTGAAGTCGGGTACGTCGTGCGGCGAAAGAAGTTTGTTTGAAAAGAATTTTTGCGTAAGTGGGAATTACTCGATGAGTAAGGCATTGCTTATTAAACCAAATGTTAGAAATGGTAAGATGGAGTTTAAAAGAGAGATAAGAAAAGTTTCGGCATAAGTCTGCTTGACTAGCCCCTGTCTCACGGGTATTTCCTTATCCCCTTCTTTTGTATATATATCTTCATCTGCCTCCACCTTTCCAACTTCATTCTCTCATGTAGACTCGATAAGTGTGTTGAGTGCTACGAGAGACTTCGACTCTGCTGATGATGGCGTTTAGCCGAAACCGGTCCAGTGATCTCCAGATCAAGCAAGTATTGACGGTAGAAATGGTAAGATGGAGTTTAAAAGAGAGATAAGAAAAGTTTCGGCATAAGTCTGCTTGACTAGCAGTATTAAAATCGAATTTTGAGTAGTTACCGCAAGTTTGTACGTTATCGAATGAGGATATCCCTACCGTCAATACTTGCTTGATCTGGAGATCACTGGACCGTGAATTTTGACACTGGACCGTGACACTGGAATCGTAAAATTTTGACTCGATTTTCTTATATTTATAAGATTTAAAATTTAAACTTGAGGAAAAATATTGATAACGAATGTAATTTTTAAAAAAAAACTAACTTTAAGTACTCGCCACAAAATAAATTATCTATTTATGACAAGTTTAAATAATTCAACTTACTCTAGTTAAAGTTTATTTTAGTTCAAACAGTTTATAAATAATTCAAAGTTCTAAAGAAGTTTTATAATTAACTGGAACAAACATAAGTTTTCTTATATTGATTACTTAAAATATCATTTATTAAGTTAGATTTATAAAAAGAAAGGAATGAACTTAAATGGTAATAAATTAATAATAATCTGGAACGCAAACGCCAGTAGCTAAAACAATCTTGAATTATTAAGACCTAGAATTACGTCATACTAAGATTACAATAATCTAGATCTTTAAAAACTTAGGAAAATGTAAGAACCCGACGCTTTGCTTCGCTTAATTAACTAAAAATATCTTTAGAAGGCATCACTGTTCTCTCGTTTTTTAAGAATTTGAGCGAATGTAACGGGTATTATACTTTATTAGTTTTTCAAATTTTTAAGTTTTAGGTAGTATTCATACTACGGAAATATTAAATTTTACTTTAAATCAAATTATAATTATCATTAACTACGGGAGACATATAGTCCCAGCACTGGGACTTGAACCACCTGCCTCCTATATATCCGTTACAGGCGTTCTTTCCAACTGAGCTATACTGGAGAATGATTTTTCTCTGTCGTTACCGATACAAAGTCCCGAATCTAAGCTTTCAATCTTTTCTACAAGTCTAGCAAGCCAAATATTAATCAGAATGAATTAATTAATTATAAGCGTTAATTCCCGGTCTTGTTCTATTGCCGTGAATAAATGGCTTGCTAGACTTGTAGAAAAGATTGAAAGCATGGATTCGGGACTTTGTATCGATAACGACAGAGAAAAATCATTCTCCAGTATAACTCAGTTGGTAAGAGCGCCTGTAACGGATATATAGAAAGCACGTGGTTCAAGTCCCGGTGCTGGGGTCTATTTTTCTCTGCATGTCTTCCGTAGTTAATGATAATTATAATTCGATTTAAAGTTTATTAGTTCTTCAAATGACAACAGTAATCTGGTAAGTTGCTGAGGTGGTTCCTGGATAATTATTTTAGATTGCCGCATTTTACATATTCTAAGAAGGTCTCAGCAAACAGATTTTTTCCCTTGGCGATGTGACATGCCTACAGCGTGTTTTGGAAGCAATTGGTGCAGAGTTTGATCCTTTATTGCTAGCTAGAGAGCAATCTCACTGCCCCAATCGCAATGACTAGAATTGTATTGTAATTATTAATAATTGTATTGTATTTAAATTTAATTAAATAATATTTTTACGATAAATGTTTGTCAGTACTATTAAATTATTTAACCATTATATATTAAAGTTCATATCTATACTAAATAAAAAAAGCTATTTCCACCTACGATTTGACAAAAATATTTTATTTAAAAATTTGTTTCGTTCTCTCTATCTCATCTTCATAGTTTCTTTTTGTTAAATAAATAATTCTAGACCCAAAGAAAACTTTCATTCTTCACTCACCTAAAACAATTTTAATTTTGATGATTAGGTATCACACAACATGATTAAGGTTTCCAGTGTCAATCCAGTTTCTTCGTCTACATCCCAATGTTTGAATTAAAAGTATTACTTTAAGGAAAAATGTATATTTTATTAAGGCTCGGCTTTTCTCTACTGCAAAACTCACTGAGTAACTAAAATTGAAATAAAACCTCACTCCTCACTCATTTTCTGCACACACACAACATTTTCTGCACAACAACATTTTCTGGCAAAAATTTAAAGAAAATAAAATTAAACCAAAATTGCATTTATATTTTATAACACCTTATATAAATACGTTCTGACTCCTAATCAACATCGTGGATGATCACACCAGGTAAGAAATAGTGCGGATGGAGAAATGCCTGCATTGCCTAGCTCTGAGGTGAATGGTTCTCGAACCATATCTACAAGTGAGAAAGGGCAGTCAATTTAAAAGAGCACAAAATAATCTGATGAGGCAATCTTATTGGCGCAATTAGGAAAACACCTACGACGGCGCTAGAGACTCTGAAAGGTACCCCTCCTCTTAGGATAAGGATTATAGGAGAGGCCTTTTCGTCATTTGTTAGATTAAATGACAATGACTAGGTAAAGGATCCCTAACCGGAGAACTGGAAATCAGTGTGTCTGAGTAAAAAAACCCCTTAACTGAGATTAGAAAGTCAGGTAGGGAATATCAGCTGAAACTTAAGAGAAAGTATAAGGTAGAAATACCATCATGAGCCAGATGGGAGTAAGGAGATATTATGTTCATCGCGGAAAATCTAGTGGCACGGATGGCTCGAAAAATGAAACTGTATTGTTGGGAGCAGGAGTATCTATGTCCTTCCGGCGCCCAAGAGATTTTTTCGCTATGTACACTAACGTCATGCAGGAAGAAATAAATGCCAAGGACTGGAACCTATTCGACCGGTCGGTCGAGAAGTCAGGTTGTCACTTATCAAGAAGTGGATCTGGGATGAAGAAGAACGGGCGTGGTTGATGCAAAGTTTAGGCGTGCTACTGCCAAAATTATGCAGAAGGCTTATAGAACTGAGTAGGACCAACCTGAGAAACCTGGTTGGTGTCCTAACTGGACACTGCAGGCTCATAAGACATCTGTCCTTACAAAAAGTAAAGGATGATCCCATTTGTCCAGTGTGCGGCGAGGAAGAGGATACACTTTACCACTTTATGCGAGTGGGGGAAGGATATGGAAGCGCAATCTTCCAGTGGAACTTGGTAAGACATCCTCTCCTTCATAATTCAGAAAAAGAGGTGTGAGGAACCAACTTGAGAGTAAGGCAGTTGATGGGCATTTTGATGGGTGTGTGTGCCTGGGGTTGGCAAAATGGATCCGTGGCATATTTGCTGGAATAGGCCTCCACGCGTCTTACTACTACTACTACTACTACTACTAACTATAATCTTAGAAAAATTACTTAAGCAATTGTTCGTTTGTACCCACATAAATGTCCTGATGAATTAATGCTATCAAATCATCAAAGAAGTAACTGTTAAGAACTATATTTTTTGTAGTAAAGTATACATTTTCTTTTTATTATGATTTGCTCCATAATATTAAGAGTTTTACATTAGTTTTCTCTTTTCTTGATGGTGTGCAATTTAAAACTATGTATTCAAAGTTAACAATAAAAGCATTTTTTTGCTTTGTTATCTAAAATGTTCTTTTAGGTCTTACCGGTTAGAATATTATGCTGAGCAAATTAACAGAAATAAAATATATACCAAAAACCCCTGTAAGAAAGAAAATATAAGAGAAGCATGCTCGCCTAAACTAAAGAAAATTTAAAATAAGAAAATAAAACAACTAACAAAACTTGAAAATACGAAGTAATTTAATTTCGGTTGTGAAAAGAGTACCAAAACAAACGTATAAATGGTTCAAGTAATCAAGGGGAAATAGGAGTGTAAGACAGCAAAGAAAATATAAGCAAATTAAGAATACGTGTCTAGGTTAAATTTTTCCTGTAAGGCAATCTACAATCCCAGAAGAATAAATACCGTACAAAATTCAATTCCCTGTTCAATGTTTACCTAAACGATATTGCGTGGCTTAAATTACTATTTGTAGTGAATTAAACGCACGTGAAGAGTGATTATGGTATCGTAAATCTTAAACAATATCTCGTATAAAAATATAAGGTATTAGGAACATTCTGTAGACTAAGAAGAATAATATAATTAAAGTGATTCCTAATCCATTTGGTCAGTTAATTTTTATATGAAACAGAGAGGAAGATTAAAGGATAAGGTAAAAATAATTATTTATACACAGAAAAAATAACCATGGTAAGTACAAAACAGGAATTTATCCAAAGATAAAAAAATTATTATTTTTTCTGGCCTGTGGAACTAGGTCCTTTATACAAAGATATTAGATAAGATATAGTTAGTCGTGTTATAATACAGCCAGGTACATAGGAACCTTTTATTAACATTATATATTGTTCCAGTACTTTTATGGGTGGTCCAAAAGTCTCCCCCCCCCCCTCTTAACTTTTGGACGGTTTGAGATAAATTAAAGAAACTTGGGGGATCTCTACCATTCAAAGGGAAGTTTGTTTTCATGCAATCACCCACTAGGGGCAACCACCCACTTTGCCCCCAGGCCACCCAACTTCAAAATTTCAAATTGGAGTGTATATATTTGATAGCATATTTGGATTCTACAGTGAAAAATAATAAACTTTTACTTGAAACTTTTTTTTCTATTCCCAATATTTTGCCCCCAATAGGTGGGCAAAGATAGCAAAATTACCCTACCGATAATACGTTGTAAAATCTAAACGGTTAGAGATAAATTAATGAAACTTAGGGGATCCGTACCATGTAAAGGAAAGTTTGTTTTCATGCAACCGCGCTGTAGGGGCAACCTCCCATTTTGCCCCCAGACCACCTAACTTCAAAATTTTGTCCTGAATGTATATTTTTGATAGCAGATTTAGATTCTACGGCAAAAAATAAAAATATTTTACTTCAAACTTTTTTTTCTACCTCTAATATTTTGCCCCCTATAGGGGGGCAAAGGTATAAAAATCGTAGATTTCAGCGCCTGGGGGTTAAATGGAGGTTGCCCCTAGTACGCGAGTGGATGAAAACACTTCCCTTTACATGGTACAGATCCCCCAAGTTCCATGACTTTATTTCAATCCGTTTAGATTTTATAACGATCTAAGTGTTATTTATTTACTATTTCGGAAGGGTTATTTTGCTATCTTTGCCCCCCTGTAGGGGGCAAAATATTGGAGATAGAAAAAATAGTTTCAAGTAAAAGTTTATTATTTTTCACCGTAGAATCCAAATATGCTATCAACAATATACGCTCCAATTTGAAATTTTGAAGTTGGGTGGCCTGGGGGCAAAGTGGGTGGTTGCCCCTAGTGGGTGATTGCATGAAAACAAACTTCCCTTTGCATGGTAGAGATCCCCCAAGGTTCATTAATTTATCTCAAACCGTTCAAAAGTTAAGAGGGGGGGGGGGAGACTTTTGGACCACCATGTATAATATTTTGCTTCCGTGCTTACCGAAGGTAACGGAAGTTATGTGATCTTTCTGAAGAACGAACAAAATTAAGGTCTCCGATTTCAAAAATGCCAGGACAAAAATCCTTTCAGACATCAGAGAACATTATTTTTGGTTCCGTGTCTGTCTGTTGGTCTGTCGCTCCATATTAGCGAACCAACATATCTTAATAACAACTCATCCGATTTTATTAAGATTTAGATGTTAGGTCATAATTAGCCCATTGTTGGTCCCATATAAGTTGCAATCTTATGCGCCCATTCGTTTCTCTTCCACTTGCGCACAAACATACATTTTTTGGAATGATTCCTTATGGTACGTTCTGGAACCCGGGAGTGAATCCGAAAAAAAAACGACCGTCAAAAATCACCGTCACAAAATCAAGCGTCACGAAATCTACCGATGACGATAACTTGAGTAATAAATGACTGAGTTAGTTAAAATTTGGTACACATGTTCATTTTACCAATGCCAAAGCTGAGTTTGTTGGACAACGTTATCCGCTCAAGCATTCACGCGCAACCTTCGCGTAAACGTAAGCTTCAAATTTAAAATTGGAATTTTAGGACGGGAAAAATTATAACTTCATCTATTTAATGAGACAAACAACTTTTTTTTAAATATTTTTTTTTTTTTTTAGTAAAACGAACACCGACACTGATATGAAGCGATAAAGATCGCTAAATTTATTAAAAGCGGACCTAAACGTTTAAATTAAAGAAAACAACGTTTTTATGATATCTTACGTTCTAACGTAATGATTTTAATAAAACGTCTTACATATCGTCTAAAGTACAATTAAAACAGACATGTAAAATTTCAACCTGATTAAAGCACACGTTTTTGAGTAGGGAAGAGATATATTTTATAATATCTCTTTTATCTTAAATTAGTAGGCCGGGTAGGTAGAAAACAGTCCTATTTCCCACCAACTACAAACATACTCTTTAACTATAAACTCATCATGATAACCTTTTTTTTCAATATTCAATACATATTTATTGTAAGATGCTTCCTTTAATGATACAAATAATGCTTTTCTTTTAATTTTGCCTCAACTGTGCTAGGTACAAACAGTTAGTTACTTTAAATGTTGTCTCTTTTCTAACTCCGCCATGTATAAGTAGTTAGCAACGTATACGTACTTATCTGTGTGATTTTATAATTTATATTTAATGAAAAATGTAAAGAACTTTGTTCCTACCGGGGTATCCCGCGACACTACACGTATTTTTTCCCGTGACACTACACGCATTTTCAAAAGTACTTTGTTAGTGGTATGTCATGTAGATATTTTTATATTTAACATTTTAATATAATATGTGATATTATGACTCACTATTTGGTTATCGGATGCAGGACCCTCGCTAGCTGAAACAGTCTCTCACGACATTGTTTTAAACTTAGACCAATACAATATCCTAACTTTTCTCATTTTGCTCTAGCTTTCCCGTGATTAGTAAGTAATTTTCTTTGATTTTTGCTTCCGAGCTTACCAAAGTAAAGCTATGGGACAAAAATCCGTTTCAGACATAAGGGAACATTTTGTCTTTCAGTGCAACACTAATTGGCAGTCTATTTTTAATATGTCCAAATTGTTTTTATATTTTACAGGAATTAAAGTATTAATTTAGCAAAAGTTAAACAATGAAGACAGTTATATTTAATCTGGGGCTTTCTGCGGTGTACATTCGACAAACCATCCAAATGATATGTTATAAAAATTGTATTAGTACCTACTTTAGAAGACATAGGTGTAAATAAATGTATGTTTGTGCGCGTGTTAAAAAGAAACAAATGGGCGCAGAAGGTTAAAACTTACATGGGACCAACAATGGTCAAATTATGACCTAACATACAAATTTCACTTAAAATCGGACGTGCAGTTTTTAGGATATGTTGATTCACAAAATTGATTGACAGACAGACAGACCGACACAGAATTAAATGTTTCCTGGTGTCTGAAACGGATTTTTGTCTTGATATTTTTGAAATCGGTAATGAAAATGGGGGTAATAATATTTACAACTGATATATTAACATTGTTTATTATTATTAAATAAGTCTTTCAATAAATATTGCTATTATTGTAACAGAGTTAGTGATCAACGTAAGGTTAAAGTCATTCATTGTAATCATTATTTGAAACCGATATGTCACCTTTTTCAATTACATCATTAGATTTAAAATTAAAATAAAATTATGTATCGTTAACTGTAAAAATATTGTAACGAATGGTGCGTACTCACCTGTAAAAAGTTCATTGAACTTATACACAGTATGTTAATAAATAAAATAAATAAATATTTTTGAAATCGGAGACATAAAATATTTTCGTTCTTCGGAACGATCAAATATAGCTTTCGTTACCTTCGGTAAGCTCGTAAGCAAAAATGCGGAACTTAATGCTTATGTTAAGGATATTATGTTACTTAATTTTTTACTGGATGGCGCTACAGGCCTGCTCATAAACAAACTTCCAGTCATCTCTGTCTAGCACGTCTTCCAGCTAGAGTCCAATTCAAGTGCAGCACCGGACTCTAACTTTCTTAGATCCTCCTCTACGTCTTCCTCCTATCTTTTCCTTGGCCTACCACGACTTCTTCTGCCTCTTGGATGCCCTCCATTTCCACAGGCATTCGTTTAACGTGACCCAGTCATCTTAGTCTTCCCGCCTTAACCTCATTTACAATATCATATATTATGTTACACTTAAAAATATTTTCAAATGTAATTAGAGTGAGAAGAATTTATTTAATGGTTGGATATGTTGTTTTTTCTTCTAGAGGTCCGAGTCTATTTAAAGGTTCGGAAAGCAATTTGAGTCTGAGGTAGGTACACCTGGGGAGAGTATGTGGATGTGTGCCGAGGCCAATAGGAATGGCTTTCATTAGGCTCCAAAAACCACCCTAAATGTGAGTAGGGATACGGCGGGGACTAAACACCCCTCTCACTAGGGTTCAGGAGACCCCCACCTACAACCCCCTCCCCCTTGGAAAACCTTTTGCATCAATACTGGGAAAGAGTCGTTAATTAAACCCAGGCAAAAACCTCTGAGGCGAAATTATTCGCAGTTGGGCGACCAAAAGGCAATAAATTTCAAGTTTTCTCTTCCACCCCCTTTCTCGATGTAGTTACATTCGACCGTAGCCATATTTGTAACTTTCCCTTATTATTCACCTGAAAAGCTGGAAGATAAAAATAAAATAAAAAATTAAGGAGCCTTAATTCTAAACCAGAAAGTCGACGTCGCGTGATTTACTAATAAGACATTACACTTTTCCCAGCGAAAAGATTATAAGACTCCAAAATAAAAAATACTCTGCCAAGTATTCTTCGCGTCCTATCGCGTATACTTTAATGATTTTAGACGGTTATAATCCATTATTGTCTAATTTATTTAATAAAATAATAACTAGTCTTGTAGGGCTTGAAGTGACGCAGAAAGGGTTTTTTTGGATCCGACCTCTCCAGCGCCATCTAGTGCCAAAAAAAGATGTTATTGATAGTGTACCCGGATATCACGAGTACTTTCTTACGTGAAGATATTACATCTTCTATTCTTACACGTAGTTAGATGCGGGTGCGGGCGCGGGCCCGCGCCGTGTAAAAAGGAACTGAAAGGATCTAACGCCTGAAGGATCTAACGCGCCCGCGTGTTAGATGCGGGTCCGGGCCCGCGCCCGCACCGTGTGAAAGAGGCCTTACGGTTTCATTATAAGATTATCTCAAATATAAGATTAGGCTCTGATGGACGTGTAGATTATTTGTTAACATCAGGGGACAAATATATAATAGACATGGTAGTGATTACTGTAATATTGCGATGTTAAACCAAATACATGTATAGTGAGATCAAGAATTATTCTTGCTCAGTGATGAATTGTGGATAATTAGCTATATTCTAAACGATTTGCTATCGTCAGATTGAGAAAAATGTTTAATATTGAATGTGGAAAAAATTAAAGAAATAACTAACTCCACCTTGGCATTTAACAATTACAGTCGAAAACACGAAACTGTTAATAAACCTTAACAAATTTGATTTTTCATTCTTTTTTTAAGATGGAAAAAAGAAGTGAAACAGACAGGACAAAGTGCTTGAAATAACGAGAGAACACTTCCCTCTGCTTCTCATGAATTTTCCAATAGAAAGCGTAAAGGGGAGGAGGGAGATTTCACTGCGGCCTAGGCCAACCTTAAGCCTACACAGGAAAAAAAAGGCAAAACGGGGTCCATTAATATTTATATATTCCTCCAAGCCAGAGTTCCCTTGCCTACGCTTTGTATAATGTGTAACCGTGTATAGTATAGAGTGGAGCAAAAAAAAAAAAAAAACTGCCTATAAAACGTACATACTGGGTTGACAAAGACTCATAAAAGGCAAAAATGAACTGTGAATTATTCCACACTGAAAAGCCATTAACATTAAGAATCCATTATAAAATAATGATCAAATGCAGTTAAAGAGAGTAGTTAATTTAGAAAATAAAAAATAATAAGTATTTTATTTTAGTGAATAAAAAACAATGGAGATTATCACCGATCATGATGAAGCTAAATCATTCAGTATTGAAGCAGTTTACAGTTGAGGATTAATAGTAAACTGCAATTTTTTATTTACTTTGGGAAAGGGGCCCCTTCTAAGGATATTTGATAAATTCATTTTTAAGCAAACATAAATAACTATAACAAATATAAAAACTTAAAAACATTTTATGAATGTGTAATGTGTATTATATGTGTTATGTTATAATATAAGTATCGGAATACATATACTTAATAGAGCTATAAAATAATCCTAATAATTGTGTTAGAATTAAAAAATCATGCTCTGTTTTGGAAATGGAGTGTGGCTAAACACGAAGTAGATTTAAACTACCTGCAGTTAGATGGTAATAACCAACCAAAAAGGGTTTTAAAATATCATATAATACAGTACTATACATTTTCTATTTCACACTGAAGTTTAGACCGAGTAGAGCCAATTCCAATTGTAATATACGTATCATAATGGCTCTTTGTAGTATTTAGATCTTTGAAATTTTAAAACGAGGAAACAATTTAAGGAAAAAGCTTTTAATTTTCATTCAACTATTTTTAAACCAAGTTATAATTTAAAAATGTAAGTAGCATCCGGCGTGGTTACATTTTATATGGATGACCACAGGTCCATGATGATGACTACAGGTCAATGATGATGACCACAGGTCAATGATGATGACCACAGGTCCATGATGATGACCAGGTAAGGGTAATGTTGGAAAATTGGGGGTTCTACGAGTGGGGAAACTCGCTTCCGATAGCCAAAATCCTCCGAAATGGATGCACTAACACATAAAACACATATTGGCACACGTAAATTTAAACTATAAAAAGGTATTTTGTGTTGAACATTAAGCAGTTAGTAACATGTAAAATTAAGGCACAGGAAAATAGTAGAAGCTTAGATTCATAATACGATCACAAATTCGATACATTGCTAACATTAATGTTTTGGCGCTAAGTACATATTCTGCCAATACGACTCCCTTTTAGTATGTAACAGTAATAAATAATATCCCTTAGTCTGATAAACAACTAATTCAAAGGACTATTATCACTTTTATGTACAGAAGTGTATTATTTCTTTTTCTCACAACAAATTGAACTAAATATCCTTTTGTCCTATTAGTTATTTAAACAAAGGGAAATAACATCTCCTGCATATAAAAGTAATAATAACCCTTAGACTAATTATCTATTAAGACAAAGGGATATTTAGACCAATATAATTTGGGACAACGATCTCAATTCTGTGATAAAATTGATAATGTTCTTTCGTCTTTAACGGGATATTATTATCTTGTATATACAAAAGTGTGATATTCCTTTGTTCCCAAAGTACATTGCACTACATATTATTTCTTTGTCTTAATATTTCTTTAATACACTATTATGTATAATAAAAAGAAACTATTGATTTTATTGTAAAAATAAAGTTACCTACGATTTTAGAATGTAAACCGGAACAATTTAAATAATTAACGATCAATATCGGATATAATGGAAAAAATCTGTAAGATGCGACATATATATATAGTATACAAATAATTTTAATGGCAGAGAATACACTCTCTGCCACACACTCTCTGCAACCTGCTACATACTTAGAAGTACAAAATGTACTGTAAGTAATTTTTTTGGTGTTAATAAATATAGAATTTGATATTTATTACAAAATTAATCATTTATTATATCTCTATAAACTAATTAACACTAAAAATATCCTACTAAGTCTTATTTGAAGAAAATACAATTTTGCTCTCCTGTAAAGTTGGAACTTTTCATTTAGGCCTTTATACTTTCACACACTAATTATATTACATATATATATATATATATATATATATATATATATATATATATATATATATATATATATACACATTATACATACATATAACCTAATAACCATTATACAATATTATATATAAAATCTGACCACCGGGTAAATGCAATACTATTTTGGGGTTATATAGGGTTTCATAAGATAACGGAGAATTGATTTTGAGCAACCATATGTGCCTGTTTTAGGTGACCTTCAATAAACAACAATATTTGTATACGTGTCTTCCATGGTTTAGCATTACGTTGAGATTAGGGACCTAAATTACAACACATATACCTGCAACTCCATTACCTCCATAATTCAACATTGTAACAACTATTACCTAACAGCTAGGTAATATTCGTAAGTTGATACCCTCATAAAGTTAGACTCCAAAACCCTCGTAGTAAATATATACTAAGCCTATATCCTTATACATTTTACGATTAAAATCTTATTAACCTTTATGAAAGACCAAATATGCCCATTATCATATAATCGAATTTTTAAAGATCACTGGGACGTGAAGAAGGCTACCGAAATCAATTTCTCTCTCTGGGCTAATTATGACCTACCAGTGTAGTTTTTATGGTATGTTTGTTCGCAAACATTGAGTGACAGACAGCCCAACAGACATACAAACTTTCCTGAACACACTGGACATGGTGAGGAGGTGCTGATCCCTTCCGTCAAAAATGAATTTCAACTCCGCTGAAATTTACCAAGTGATGATTGGAAATGATTAATTTACTTTTTTCTAAAAGGTTACTGTCGCTGCTATAGCGCAAAACTATATATCTACTAGAATAACTTTACTAAGCTGTAACTGAAGAGTTTATTGAATTTAGCCTCTACGTTACAAAAAATTATGATTTTACTAAAACTTTGTCACAAAACTAATTTTAACTAATTTAACTATGGTAAACACACTTTCTTCTGAATGACTCGTCAAGACTACAAAAAACAATATAAAATAAAATACTAAAAACAAATACAAGTTGTCTTGACGTGCAAAGTGTATGCCAATGCCAATGTCAAGTACACATTCAAATAACTATTTTGACGATCTTGATTCTCATTGGAACGTCGTATCTTCAGTCGCTCACTGCTAATGGCAGTGACAGTTACAGCAGTGCATCTTGATAAAGTATTTAGTTTTTTTTTAGGATTTTGTAGATTCTTCTCAAAACCCTTATGCCGATCGTGATGTGTCCGTCTGTCCGTCGCTATTTGGTTCATAGGGCCCGAACCGTTTAAGCTAAAGAGCTGAAATTTGAAACACTGGTGCAAAGTTTTGACCCAACTACAGGAAAAATATACAGAAGTTCAAAAATAAATATGCACATGCGCAATTCGCAAAAATGTTGTAAACTCAAAAATTTATCTTTTTTTTAATTTTTGAGTGGGGTATCAAATGAAAGGTGCTGAAGAGTAGGACGCACATATATATAAGCTTTTTTAAATTAGGCATTCCTTATTGGGTAAAAAAATCAAAATATACCCCAAAAAATCCCCCCCCCCAAACACTATATAACGGGTGGTTCTTAAAATTTTGAAATAATTAATGCTAATGCCTTATTGTGGGGCGATGAAATTTAAAAAAATTGCCAATTTTGGGCGCGAAAATTTGAAGTGCGCCAAAAAAATTATTTTTTAAAAATTTTGAGTTGGGTATCAAATTAAAGCTGCTGAAAAGTAGGATTCAAATATATATTTGCTTTTTTAAATGTTTCATTCTTTATTGGATTTATAAGTCAAATTATACCCCCAAAAATATCCCCCCACCCAACCACTATATAACGGGTGGTCCTAAAATTTCGAAATAATTCATGGTTATACCTTATGGTGGAGCGATGGAAATGTTCTAAAAAATTAATTTATCTAGTCGTTATTACCGATGAAACCCATTGTGACCCCCCGGGGGATCGAACCCGGGACCCTTGAGATGGAAGCAAAAAATTATAATTACATATCGGGCATGCTTAATCATCTACAAAACCCTAAAAAGTACTTGGACGCAAGTACTTCCCTGTGATTTTTTTATTTGATAAATAACAGCGCTTTCATTCATTATTCACACTTACTCAACTAACTGGTCTGTCGTTTTTGTATTTTCTGAATACCAGAGAAAGTACCGCACCTGCCAGATTTCAATGGTATTTATTTATCGTTTCTACTTTACAGCAAGTGAAAGTCGATGTCAGACGGGAGAATACGGGAAGTTGGCGTAGTTATATTGAAGACACCGCAAGAGCTACACTAGAAATTGTTTCGTATTATTTTAAATATAAAGTCGTTTACGTCATATGCAGAAATCTGTCTTCCATTCTTAACAGCACCCCTAGAAATCGAATTCTTCTAGAATCACCAGGAAGAAATTTAAATAGAATCCCAGATCTGGGCAGTTAAATTAAATTGACCTTTTCCTTCCCAATACCACAAGTTATGCAGTTACTCCCTTTCAGAGGTGGCATGCATGTGCTGTGCACTCCCATAACCTAAATAGTTTGGGCCAGTTAAATCTAGATCTAGATTCCTTTCATTGAACTGCTTTATTATCTCCAAGATGAAGATTTTTCAGTGAACTTATCGATCTACTACTATGGAGGTCAAATGGAAATAAAAGTCCGAGTTTTAAAGGGAAATATAATTTAAAAATGTAATTCACAATTTTACTCATAGTTAACTCTTCACTAAGCAGTATATATATAGAGAGAAAGCATTGTGAGAATGCATTTTGATTTTACAAACATTCGATTTTGATGTGTTTACACGTTTTGAGGTCACAAGAGTCCAAAAAGATTTTAAAATATGTCTTCATTTGCACACTTTAGTCTGTGCACACGCGTGGAATCTGCGTGGAGTCTACACGACTATGGCGATTTTATTTAAATTGACATACATATTGCATATTCAGAAAAAAATCATTCGTTGTGGTGAAATTGAGAGAATAATTTTGTTTCTAAATTTAGGGGAGCTACCCTAAAAACTCTGAAAAACACGAAAAAATAAATATTGAAAAAAATTGAAATTGTTTTTTTTTATCAAAAAAATTCTAAAATGTAGTCCATTCCAATACGAATATACAAGTCGTTTTTCCAAGAAAATCTAGATTCTGAAAAAATAACTATAGCTATTTTAAACCTCTGTCAGGGAATAATTATTCAGCGATCGATTTTGATAGAAAGTTCCAATATTATTAAAATGTAACCACGAAACCCAACACTGAAAACATTAAACGTGTTCATAGACATATATATATAAATTTAAACGTGCACACAACATTTTTTTAAAACGAGTTAATAGACATATATATACAGTGTGTCCCCGAATCGTCGCATAAATAGGTGAAAAAGACTAAAATTTTTAAAATTAAAATTTCAACTTCTGGGTTCAGCCCTGCTTGGATAGAAACTAATTTATGTCATAATTTAAGTTTCGAAAAATCAAGTATGTCTTGGAAATTTACAAAAAAGTTATTTTTCGCATAAGTTAAGTACTTCTTCTCTAGGAGATTGTTATTAGAAAAAGTTTTTCAGAAAGAAAAACTGAGTAAGAATACAACATTTGAAAATGCTCCGCCTACTTTGATGAATTGCATTATTTACCACTCCATATTCTGCCTATTGTGCTGTTAAAAATCGGGTACAGGGTACCTCGGAACTTTTCCTCACTTCAGAGGCCGCTAAAGTGGCCTCTCCTGCTGTTTCGCAGCAGGAGGAAGTCCTCAGTACTTGGAAGTGGTCAGTACTTGGATGGGTGACCGTTCTGAACAAACTGATTTATTATCATTCTTCAAAAAAACCTTATTTTTAATAGCTATATTTTATTTAATTATTTGAAGTTTGACGGTATTTTGACAGATGCAAACAAACTTTGACGTCATCAAAATTATCGCACTAATATATAATTATATTCGCTTATAACTTTTAAACTAATAAATGGAATTTCATTGGGTTTTCTATATTTGTTCCTTAATTTTTTCCGGTTCCAACGATATGCTATATGTCAAAAACCAATTTATACTGTTGGTATTATTAACCGTCAAAGTTTAAAAGTTCAAAAATTGATAACTTCATAATGGCGGCCAATATAATGAAATTCGGTGGGCTTGTTTGTCATAAAGAGAGGTATATTCGTGCCAAATTTCAACTCGATCAGGACCATTGTCAATTAATTACGATTTTTTTAAAAAAATTTCTAACTCAACAAACTGGGTTCAAGATGGCGGAAAAATTTGATTTTTCGGGCGGCACCACTACCAGTACCTAAGGACTTACTTTTCTGCCAAGTTTCAACTCGCTAGGTTAAATACCTTGGGCGCTACGGTGATAACACACACACACATACATACAGACGTCATGCTGAAAACCACTCAGGAGGTCTTAAAAACACCCAAAACGGATAATTCCGTTGAAATCTCGAAAAACATTTTTTTTGTGAAAACAGTACTTTTCCTACTATAGGTAGTAAGGAAAATTAATAATAATTTTAGTGGTGTTTCTGTGTTATAAAATAGGTTTCAAATTTCAAAAATACCACTATAAATATTATTATGTTAGTACAAAATTAAATTGAATCGTGAATTATTTTGTTTTGTTATTTTAATTATTCATATTGCTACCGAGCCCCGAGGAATAGCAACGCCTAGCCTTGCTCAGTGGAGACGCGGTGAGCCGTGTGAATTATCTGAGGCTCAATTAATAAATCTCAATTATATGTCTAAATAAAATTAATACCTGATGGTAAAGGGGCGCCACGTTATTTCTTCTTTTCAATAACTTTGGATGGGCGAAATAACGAAAGCGGGCGCTCCAAAGATTTCAATATAGGTAAATGAATAATTGTCCAACAACTTTTGCTTAAGGTAATTATATTAAATGAAATTAATACCACTATCTCAAAATATAATCATAACACATAATAAAAATAGTCTTGAAATAAAGTAAACTTAAGAGCACAAGCCAAAAAAGTTAATTATCAAAATCAAATATAACTAAGTGACTCGCCGAGCACATGGTCACTTTTACTCAATATAAAAAAAGAAAATCCCTTCAATACTCCATCAACTACTGACTACCCACTACTGACTCCCACTCTCTCACAAACCACATCTTCTAGTCTCAGGCGTCCCCTCAACTAATCGATCTCCAATCTCTAGGCAACTCTATCGATCGATAGTTTTACCCACAATATAGCGGGCAATTCAAAAATTGCACCGTTACATTATTTCTTATATGGGCCAGGCGCCAGAGACTTTAAACGAGAAAAAATTCCGATAAAGCTGAATTTTGTATTATGGCTTTATTTTGGTCCCCTGATGAACATTTTAATTTTTCCCCCTCGAAATTCGGTTTTTGGCCAATATCATCGTTCTCATTGATGAAACGACAAAAATAGATATTATCAAATTTGTAGGACTTTAAATTGTCAACAAAAAAGGTTCGATGACATTGTACGCTAATGTCAATAGTTTTGAAGCATTCGCTCTGCGAAGTGCGACATTTTTTCGATTTTCAGACGAACGAAGTTATTGGCTAAAAACCGAATTTCGGTCCCTTTTTTTCAAAATGGTGGCCAAAACAGATTACATCGAGAGGGAAAAATGAATATGTTGATCAGGGGACCAAAATAAAGCCATAATACAAGTTTTCGAAATAACCACCATTTTTATTTTAACGACGTCGAAACATTCTTTGAGTGCTTGGTGGTTGCACTCCTTATCTCTTCAACGTTTTGCTTCATTAGTTAAAATGCAACAATAGGTAATTCTATCCATTAGCTCCCCCCTAGTATAAATAATTGTTCTGTATACAATACTTTTGACTAGGCCCCGCAGGTAAAAGTCTACTGGTGTAAGGTCTGGGGAGCGTGGAGGCCAGTGGACTGGTCCACCTCGCCCTATCCAATGTCTCGGATAATTAACATTCAGCCAGTGACTAACATTTCTGGCCAAGTGGGCGGGACACCCAACCAACTACAGGTACATGCTGATTCTTAAATCAAGTGGTAAGTCCTCAATTAATCCAATAAATTAATTTTCTAAAAAGTGTAACGCATTTTCACCAGTAAGGTGTCCCTGAAGAAAATGAGGTCCAACTATTCGGTGACCAATAATACCAGGTCACACATTTACAGAGAACTGGTGCTGAAAATGGTGCGGCCTCGGTACATGCGGATTTGCAATAACCATGTATGAGTTTTGTGAAAATTAACAGCACCAGCTCTTGTAAAAGTGGACTCGTCTGTCCACAAAATTAAATGAAACACAGTTCTTCGTAATATCCTATCGCAAAATTGGGCCCTCGCAGCAAAGTCAGCTAGGGTCAGCTCCTGGACGGGAGTGTCATGGAAGGTTGAAGTTGATTTCTTTACAAAATTCTAAAAATCTGCGTCCCTGGAATTCCCAATATAGCCGAAGCCCTTCTAATACTGGTCCTAGAATCAGTACGAAAATGATTCAGAACTAATTCTTCGTTGAGACCTCCAGCAGCCAAAGGTCGGTCATGAAGACGAGGGGGTGAAATAGAGCCTGTTGTTCAGTAACTTCTTTCTATAACTTGAAAAATATGATAGGACGGATGTCGTCTGTTTGGGAACTGCCTGCTATACTCACGAGCAGCCTCCCTAATGGAATTTTAAAATTGCTGGAAAATTCATGGAGCTGTTACATTATAAGTTGATTTCCTAATAGTTTAATTTATTATTTCTCTATGAACACTTATGAAAAACTATAGACAATGCTATATCGAATTAAAGCTTATAAAATTGCGCAGTTTTTCAAGCATTTTAAACATTACATTTGTATAAATATTTGATATAATTTCTAATTTTAATGTTTTTCTTGCATTATCACTAAGCAAATAAACGTATTAAGTACTAAAATTAGTGATTCCTTAAAGAAAATGTAATGCTCTTTACGAGGCTGAAAACCGCATCTTTCTATCTTATTTAGATTTTTATTTATTACGTAGTTTATGGCTAAAAACAAGACCTAATTAAAAAATCGGTCCGAGACAACTCAGACAAACTTTCTCATATATGAGTTTATAATTACTTAGCCCAGTGTTTCCATTTATTAGTTTTCAAATGTACATTTAAATATTATTGAACATTTCATCAAAATTTATCATAAAAATAACTTCTCCTGGTCGGGGAATCGAACCCGGGCTCTCTCCGTCCGCGTTTTAAGCTAATATCTCAGGAACTAGATTTTTCCCGGGAAAACGGCTTATATCGTTGGATTCGTATTCAAATGGACTACATTTTAGAATTTTTTAATCAAAATCGTCGGAACCGTTTTCGAGAAATAATTTTTTTTCATGTTTTTTCAGAGTTTTTGGGGGGTAGCGCCCCCAAATTTAGAGCTAAAATTCATTTCTCGATTTCGCCTCGAGGTATGATTTTTCTGAACATGTATGCCAAATTTCGTCAAAATCGGCCCAGTAGTTTGGGCTCCAGGCGTCTGCACAGACGACAGACAGACGACAGACAGACGACAGACAGACGACAGACGACAGACGACAGACAGACATTTTTTAAAAACCACTTTTTTGGACTCAGGGGACCTCAAAACGTGTAAATCCATCAAAATCTCAAAATCGAATTTTCGCGCCATCACAATACTTTCTCTTTATATGAGAAAGTAAAAAATCGATATATCTCGAAAACGAAGGTCAATAGGACCTAAGGTTACTTGACATTTTTTGTCAGAAATTTGATGTAGATTCATAGGTTTTTCTCTGTAGGTACTTATGCGGAACACCCTGTATATATATAAATAATATCCCTTTTTCCGTGGTAGGCTGTGAAATAGTAACTTTAGAGCCTAAAAGACATAGCTAAAATCCATTTTTTCATTACGTGGACTTAAAAAATCTTTTCATTACTCCTAGCTGTAAAGAAAAAATCTTTTACGTCCTAGGAACTAATAGATTTTTATTTTCCGGCGGGTAGTTGTCAAAACTTCCGTTAGTACCACTGCAGTCTTTGTAGAAATGCTTCTAGTACGATTAAAATCCGCTAGATGTCAGTGCGTTTTATTTATCTTTTCTTATAGTGTAACCTCTTTTTAAGGTTTCTTTTTTTAAGTCTTAAGTATGTACTAATATTTCTTATTATTATGTATTGATTAGTGATTAATATTTAATGTTTTTTCATTGTCTGCTACCTCGGAAAAAATAGCATATGCTACGCGACTGTGAAGTGTTTTTTCTTTACCTTGGCAATATTTACTGTCGAGCGAAGCGAGACAGTAAATGTAATTGCCGCGGTAAAGAAAAAACTCACTTCACAGCCTAGTAACATAATATACTATTAATCTACTCGTAAAATGTGTGATTGTTTTTTTTAAACTAATAAGAAAGCAAGGAAATTGTACTTTATAACAAATATTATAAAACGTAATTTAAATTTAATTAAAAAAGTTATATTAGTATAAAAACTTCTTTTTTGGACTCAGAGGACCTCAAAACATGTTAATCTATTAAAATTGAAAAATGTCAATAATTTTCTCTAATCCTCTTGCCTTTCTTTAAAAACTTTTAACCTGGCTCTAACAACTTCATAAGTTAACAATATGGTGACCATTATCAACTTTTCCATTATAACAAAATAATTTTATTACTGAAAACTCATAATTTTCTCTTATGATAGCTTTGATATCTTGGCTTTTCCCTTTAACCATGTATTTCCTCTAATGTAAGTAATATATTGTATCTCTCCATTACTGTAAATTCTCTTGACCTTATGTTAAAAATAGTCAATGATGTCACTAGACGTCAGATTATCGCAAATGACACTGACGTAACAACAAAATATAGATTTATACTTGGAGCCTGGGAACTTGTAGACGAGCTTTTTCTCTGTTGAATATAAGATGAGGCTGGGACATGGGAGTTGCAAAGGCCTTACCGTACAACCCCTGTCAACTTCATAACATCTACAGCTTTAGCATACCTTAATGGAATCTAATCTAAGAACGGGATGAAACCCTCCCGGAGGCTTTCCAGTGAGAACTGACGCTCCGCAAAGTCAACCTTGAAGCCAACAAATTATTCTCTAATGCCTATAACATGTACCGCTGACAAACAAGTGTTAATTTTCCACAGGCCTTTTTCTCTTATCCTCGTACACCCTTCTACCTCTCCCTGCTGCTTTTCCAAGAAGAAAAGATTTATAGTGGATGGGTAAAGAGAAAGATAGAAACTAAGTCGGGAGGTTGATAAAACGCTTCGGTGGAAGCAGGATACGAGACAAGTCCTGGGACGAGAATGAAGCATAGGAACAAATCCAAGGACTAAACTGTTTAGGCTTTGAGTCTCCCTCACAATGGAGTCTTTTCTAAGCCGACTTGGCAACGGCTTGCATCGGCTTAACTTATAGACCCAGCCTATTACTGTCTATCCACCAACCTAAATAAAATACCTATATTTTTCTTATTTCTTTTTATTCTATAATAAGAAGGAAAACTTGACTAACCGACAGAGTTGATTTAAAATCTTCTCATGCTCTTTATTGTAATAAAAAAATATAATATGAGAATAGTGCAGATGTCTCGTATTTAAGACAGGAAAATAATTTCCGTTCAATAAAATTTCGCCATTTTTGTGTTAATTTAGCCTTCGTTTTGGCATCTGATAGTTTCATCATTCTGTTTTTTTTTTTATCCATCGCCGGCATTTGGCATTGTAGCCTTGTTCTTCTACGTTTAGTCGCTGCTGCAAGAATCCAGTGCAAGACGTCAGGTGTTCTCTGTTCAGGCTTCCGTCGTTACAAATGGGGCAAACAGGGGTTGTTATTACTCCGATACGATACAGATGCTCTCCTAGGTAGTCATGACCAGTGGCTAATCTAAAGTTGGCAGTGAATATATCCTTCTGAAGTGTTTCAGTTGAAATGTTAAATAAATGTGAACCAATGTCAGTCTGCCTTACGACAACGTGTTAAGGCCGGGCCACACTTGTCCGCACCTTGCCCGCACCGTATGAGAGCCGTGCTTTCTATCTCAGTTGAAAGTTAGTATGTTATTTTATGCTCACGCAGCTGTTTTATTGAGACAATATGATAAAAAGTTTAATTCATAGTGAATTAGGGATGGTGGCACTTGCGTTAGAGGAAGAACTTGATAATTGGAGAAGAAATCAACGCAGAAGTCAGAGAAGAATGTCGGTTCACACCGCTTGAAAGAAAAGATCACATACACATTTCTATACTTTCCACTCGACTGATCATACAAAACTGGGAATTTTCTAATTAATTCGATTGACTTTTCGACCTTCATTTTGTGTAGAAAAGTAAAATAAATATATAAAGTGTTGTAATGCAATGAATATAGTTCCAATCATTTAAATAGAATAATTATAACAAAGAAAGTTGAAGATGAAGATAAAGAATTTAAAAGAACGACCGCACCGTGTCCGTCAAAAAGTAAACTCAACTTACCTAAGTGTCGGTGCGGATGCGGTGCGTGTACCGTGCGGTGTCGGTGGGAACAAGCGGGGACTACGCCTAACATTTCCTTAGGTTTATTCCTCACCGAGTGTCGTCCGACACACGGACGTCATAAGACAAAAATTTCAAGATAAAAAGAACTTTTTATATACTACGTTTTTAAATTTTCTGTTGAATCGTATGTATTGTTGATAATATAATTGTTATTGTTAAATAATATATAATGTTAGTGAAAAAAAATAGTTCCGAATTTATTTACTTCACATAAATGACAACCATCCAGAGAGCTGATCTTAAACCTATAAAAAAATAAATCTTTGTACAACGGATATCCCCAACACCAAATCTAAAGCATGCCATCGATATATTTGAAATAATATAATCGATATTTCCTGTTTTGCTGTCATTCAATGTTTATCTATCACAAATTTGAGACCCGTCAAAATGAAGATTGCGTAAATATTGGATAGGGCAAAACAAATAAAATAACTTGCGGATTTTTTCTGAACTAACTTTCCGCACAGCAAAATTTGCTTAAAACTAATTAATTACTGCTGAAAGATGGCTAAAAGTATTAAAATAATGCATTGTCATCGTGTTCTGAGCTATGCTAAAAGTTTCAAATGTCTAGCTATTCGGGAAGATAGTTAGAAATCGATTGCCAGATTTGTACCGGACAAACAAACAAGAATGCAAGCTAATAAAAACGTAGTAATAATACTAAATTTAGTAATAGCATAGATTGGATATTTGATCGAACTTCTATTTTACTATTTTATCAAATGTCTAATATTAAAATAATCTATAAAAGTTAAAACGAAAAGTAAGGCAGAAAAAAGAATAAAAATGCACCCCGTCGGTAATCAAACCACTGTGTCCTTCGTTTTCACCGCAATGCTTTAAATGAATCAATTTTCAAAATTATACTGAATGTAGTTACAGGTGGAAGATGGGGATTCATTTATTTTATCGGTGATAAAAAAAAGTTTAATAATAAATTTATTTAACCAAGAAAACCACCGCCAACAACAAAACAAATGGAAAACATAGAACGAAGTGATTATTGTACATGAGAATGTTTAGTATGATTTACGGGTGATGTCTGGCAGCTCAGATAAAGAGAAAGTATTGTGGGGGCATTGTTGATGGATTCACACGTTTTGAGGTACCCCAAGTCCAAAAAAGACTGACGGCCGTCTGTCCCAAACTACTGGGTAGATTTTGACGAAATTTGGCATACAAGTTCAGAAAAATTGAATTTAGTCCATATAACTAAGAATCTAACATTAAAATCCGTTTTCCCAGAAAGAAATCTAGTTTCCGAAATATTGATGAAAATAAATATGATTTTGTTGAAAACGAAAACTAAAAGAAATAACCACCTGTTGAACACATTTTAAATAATATATTGACCAGGCGTTGATTGATCACGTGGCTTTATGATTGAAGCGAGCTTAATGCAATATATATTTAATACTAAGCAAGTTATTAATTGGAGTTGCCCGCCGACCGCGGCATTGCAGCGGTGATTGAAGCGAGCTAAATGCAATACATATTTAATATTAAGCAAATTATTAGTTGGAGTTGCCCGCCGACCGCGGTAGAGTTCACATCGGTCAGTGTTTAATTCGATATTTAACAAAGTTTAAAAACGTTTAGTGTAACAAAAATTGGCATGGTAAGAGATACATCACTTAACTACAATTTTGAAAATTTTAAAGTCAATCCAACTTTATGAAGCGACTCTGTGAGCATAAGTCTTTTAAGATTTAAATTAGAGTGATTAAGGTTTTAGAAAGAGTAGAAAATTATCATAAGGCGAGGATTAGCAATAAGATTACAAAAGTGAAGACACCCTTTACTAGAGTAATCCGCTATATCTCAACTAATATCCCAACGTTAATAGCCAACTACAACTACTACGTCAATAATATTATCATTTTAGACTCTAGTAAATATGAACGAAGAAACACTAGTTCGACTTTTAGCTGGCTTCAAAAACAAATAAAAGAAGAAATACATCAAATAAAAAATTATCTAACAACAAAATTTGATGGACTAAAACAGCAACAGGAAGAGAAGAATCTAATAATTAAAAAAAAGTAACAAGTAATACGAATACATTTATTAGAAAGAGAGGCAAGAAAATTTAATCTTATTATACACGGAATCAACAAAACCTAGTTAGAAAATAATATAGAAGATTTAGAATATACAGTAGATACATTTATAAAAGATTGCCATGGAATTATTTTGGCTTAAACAGATGTTGACTTAGTCAAAATATTAGGACATGCAGAAAAAAGGAATAGGCCAATCTTTGTTAAACTAGTATTAAACAAAAATAAATTCCTAATTCTGAAAAAAAAACTTAAAAGGGTCTAAAATGCACATAGAGGATGACTATCCCCCACATATAGAAGTCCGGAAATCTCTTATTCTGATGATAGAGTCAAGAAAGCAAGGAAACTTTGCAGTTTTGCGATGCGACAAACTAGTTATAAACCGGGTGCAGGATACAGAAACGCCAATTTACTAACGGAATAAGAGACCTCTATAAACTTTTCCAACATCAATATGCATCAAATTCCAATAACAAGAAAACAAACCGAAAGGAAATACAAACAAAGTGCTTCTCCGAAACGATTTATCTGGCTATTTCGAAAACTCTGAAAGAGAAAGCACAAGCATGGAACAAGAGAACACATTGTCACATAAACAATGCTAGGAAATAACCATTCAACCAATGTAGCATTTAAGAAAACAACCCATGAAAAGTAGCTATTTAAAACATAAAAAAAAAGAAAAAGTCGAAACCAGATAAGATTGGAAATACACTAAATTATACTCTATACACTTACAATTGTCGGACTCTAAGAAATAATAATAAGTTAAGCGAACTTCTCGAAGAGAGTAGAAACATAGAATGGGACGTTATTAAAGTATGTGAGATTAGGAGAAATAAGGAATCTCTTATCAACTTAGAAAATAATATAAAAATTTATATCAACGGAGAAGGCTCCGTTGAAATTTATTTCAACGGATAAGGTACCTCCTAGGGGAGGTACTGGTTTCCTAGTCAACAAAAATAAAATAAAATTCATATTTGTTTACAAAATTATACAGCCATCGCATCTCCAAGTTAATCTGGAAGAGTGAAGGAGGAGGAAGGGTCAAGATACTGCACGTCTACGCTCCTACCAGTGACGCAGAAGATTCAGACGTAGAAATATTTTATAACCAACTGCAGAAAGCTTTAGATCAAGATAAATGCAAATGTTACCTATAATGGGGGATTTTAATGCTAAAGTTGGGAAATAAAAAGATTTCACGTGCACTGGTAACTTCGGATACGGGACCAGGAACTAAAGGGGTACCACACTCTAAGAGTTTATAAAAGGTAATAACATGCACCAAATGAGTAGTTTCATTAACAAGCCCGAGAAAGAAAAATGGACCTGGGTAAGCTCTGACGGTCAAATTAGGAATGGGATAGACTTTATTATAGCCAATAGTAAAAATTTAATAAATGATGTCGGTACAAAATAAAAATTGAATATCGGAAGCAATCACCGAGCTCACAATTGTATTTTATTCCTTTTTGCTTCCGAGCTTACCGTATGTAACGGAAGCTATGTAATCGTTCTGATAGACGATGCATTTTTAGGTCTCTTGATATCTAAGACAGAAATTTGTTTTAATTTAGATAATATCAAGGATCATTTTTGGTTCCGTGTCTGTCCGTCGGTCTGGCGCTCAATTTTCGCGAAACAACATAATTTAAAAACTACACGTCTGATTTTAATGAAATTTGTATGATAAGTCATAATTAGCCCATTGGAAGTCCAATTAAAGTTTCAACCTTCAGGCATAACAATGACCAATAACTTTGGCTTTTCCCCGAGGGAGCTCCACGGTGGGAACCGTTATTCTATACCTACGAGTGACATTGCAAGTTTGTTTGGACGTGCTTTGGAAATATTCGTGCTCCCAGTTTTACAAAGGTAAGTGTTAGGGGTGACAATCGCAATGCAGTCCTCCTTGTGCGGAAACTTCGGAGCGCTTTATTATACAAACAGTTTGTTTTAAGTACAAACATTATATTATTATAATTTTATATTCTTCAATTTTGATCTCATCCTTAATTGGTCTCCGAGCAAATGGATTCGAGATATTCACAAAAATACGTAAAAATTCGTGCAAAAACGACATTATTCTATTTGGTTTTTTTTCCAGGATTTGTGTGAAATTTATTAAGATATCTTTGTACCATTTCAATGTCTGGCCGGTAATCTGCCAGTGTTTTCGTGGCAGTTTTGTTTTCTTAAAATAATTTCATAACAAATTTCACGTAATACTTCAAAAGTTCTTCAGTCAACGTTTATCTTTTTATAATTATTAAATTTTTTAAATAATTATTTGCATTTTCTAATTCTTAAATGTATCTTCTTTACCATTTATTTTACATAGCACTTTAGACTTGTGTAGAATATACAAATATATTAATTAAATTTAAATTTGTGTATTTAGTTCTATGTAATTATAGTGTGGCTCTTTAAAATATATGGAAAACTGGAATGCGGCTCTCATTCACCCCTGATATATATTGTCACAATCAACAAAAACACAGCTTAATATCATATTACTAATGACTAATGACGATAAATTGTTTGAAAATAATAACAATCTTATGCCAAAAAATATTAATCGTCATAATATATATATATTTTTTTTCAACAGTGAATTATTGTGTCTATTTTTAGACTAACATTGACTTTTGAAAGAATACCAATACATAAAAACTAGAACTTAACAAAGTAAACTTTGTATAGAGAATCATCTGATTCCACTTAATATTCATGATATCTGTTATTATCCACAATTACGGAGTTATACTAGGAGTAAGTTGAACAAATATCGAATAAAAAGCAATTTTGTGTTCATTATAACTTTAACCAATTCTATATAGTTTTTCTTATATGCATAATGCAGAGTTTACACAAAACTTGTAATGCTTGGGAATTTATTCTTTTATTATCTCATCCGAAATGATAACATCGTAATATTGGCATTACTTTAGACTGTTACTACCCTTATAAAAAAAACAAAAAAAAAAAACAGAAGGGAGTAAAAATCTAAAGAAGTTGAAAGCAATGTTCTTATTTACCCTGTTTATCTGTCTATATTATATAAAATCCAAATACCACTCATTGGCACATCACGATATCTCTGAAACCACTGGACCTGTGACTATAAAATTTTGTAGGTGTGTTCCTCTTACCTCCTAGGTGCTCGCTAAGAAATGTTTTTAAAAGCCGCTATCTTGATTCAAGATGGCGGCCATATATATATAAGAAATAAGGCGATATCTCCGGAACCAATTGCACTAGAACCTTGAAATTTAGAAGTTAGCTTCCTTTTATGAAAGTAGAAACTTTTGATAAATGGTTTACCAATCGGGCGTTTTGATTCAAGATGGCGGCCTTATATATATAAATATGTGTATGTTCTTTATACAAATCTACAGTTTTAGTCCGATCTCGATGAAAATTTGCATACTTAACCTTCAAAGCAAGGGGAAAATCACTGTCTATCAGAATTTTTAAAATTTAAATATTGGTACACAGGGGTACGGGGTACAAGTAATGAATACGGGGTCAAAGTAATTAATACCCTTTATGATGCATATAGTTGGAAAGCTCTTTAAGAGTATAGTAATTGTTGTTATGCACAGTTTTATCATATTTTTACTTAGAAGGGGGGTAAAATGGAAAAATATAGCTATATCTTATAAAAAAAAGAAGAGTATCCGTATGAGAGTATTATCTTTTATGCAAATTTACAGTTTTATCCAAATTTGATGATTTGATGATACGGGGTCAAAGTAATGAATACCCTTCATGAAGCAATTTTGTTGAAAAGCTCTTTAAGAGTACAGTAATTGTGGTTATGTGCAATTTTGTAATATTCTCATTTAGGAGGGGGGTAAATTTAGGATATTTGCAAATTATCTTATCAAAGAGAAGGGGTATAGAAATAAGTGGGAGGGAGAGAATCTAGATATTCTCGCATAGTAAAATAATTTAAATGTTTCTTGATGGTAGTTTATAAACTTATCAAATTATTATAACACTCCGTAGCGAAGCACGGGTATCCAGCTAGTCCACCTATAAAAATAGAAGTGTGATTTCCCCTAAAGTACATTGGACTAAACATAATTTCGAAGACCAAGTGATGTTTAAATAACTATTAAGAAATAGTTATTTAAACAAAGGAATGTATAAATGATTATATCCATTTATATTCTAAAAACATAGGGGAGTAACAATCCAAATCGAAAGAAGTACCGCAATGTTTTATAATTCTTCCATTTAGTTAATTTTAGATGATTTATTATGCAATTTACCCGTTGTAACATACATCTAAAATCCAAAGTTTTACATTGCTGTAAAACATACTATGAACATACTTTTAAAAAATTAAAAAATACAATGTTAGAAGAACGCATTTTAATGACAATAAAAACCCTATTGTTATGTTACTTACATTAAACTAAAAAAAATGTAGGTTTTTGTGAATAAAGTTTATTAAAGTCAAGGATACAATAAATTATTTTAAAAATCTGTACAATAATTATTCATCTGTATTTAAACAAAAGAAGTAGAACAAGGTAAGCAGTGAAAATGACGCGATAAACTTTGCTAATAAAGGCATTAAAAGTTGTCACGGCTTCACCCCTGTCTGACTTTACAGTTCCAAATTCTAATTTCAAAAACAAAGTTTCTGACAAGAGGCCAAGGCCTTTAGCAGACTCGCTGTAACTCGCTGTAATTTTTGCCTCCGGAGTAAAAAGAAGAGGGAGCTCTGAAGTTTTTCGTCAAATCCGCCTTCCAAATTAAATGTTTAAATCTTAATTTTAAAATATCAGAAAGTAATAACGTGGAGTCTTTAGAAAAGAATTCCTCTTATCTGAAAAGTTTAGAGGAGAAAAAAAAGAAATGAGGAAGAGATTATTAAACAGTTAGGTCGGATCTTCATAATTTAATATACCAACTACTAAATTAATTAAATCCCACTGATTTCAAACGCCCTAATAATAATTACTAATAATTGAAACAAGTTTAAGCTATTCTCTTATTACGCATTTAATTAAGCTATTGTAATCTGTAATGTTGTATCATTGTGGTTAATTTAAGATATTCCAGTTACAGGAAAATTAATTGTTATGGAATTTATCCATTACCTCTCTGGCACCTTTCTATACGTTCTTTGTCCTGAGACTAATAATATAATATGATTGAGTAAGATTAAAAGCTATGCGGTATTAATCCTTCAGCATTATATTAGGAATATGAGTCCAACAAAAGCTATTGTTGCAGTAGCCAGTTTCGTGCACTTCTCTATTTCCATTTGAATCCCGTATTTTCCTTAAACATCTTAAAGTTTAAGTGTAAATACCACTACAAGAAAGTTAAGATTATTCTTCAAGGAATTTATTATAATTCGAAAATTGCCCCATTAGTTGTTCACCTCTGGTAGAAAGTAAAAGTATGGTAATTAATTTCGTGCTATATTTGTAAAGGGCTCATAATAGAATAGAAATAATTTTGCTTCCGAGCTTACCGAAGGTGACGGAAACTATGTGATCGTTCTGAAGAACGAATATTTTTTATGTCTCCGATTTCAAAAAATCCAAGAGAGAAATCCGTTTCAGACATCAAGGAACATTTTTGGTCCCTGGGCTATTGAAGAGATAGGTCAAATTGAATGGTGGAGGAACCAAGCCAACTCCTACTCCCTCCGCATATCACCCTCCCTGCATTCTCTCTATAGTAAAAAATTATTACCTAATAGTTTTAGCGATCTTTAAGACTTCATAGCGGTGTCGCGTTGGCTTTAAAAGTGTATTTGAAAAAAATGTTTGTCTCATTCAATAGATGAAGTTAGATTTATTTTCCCGAACTAAAACTCGAACTTTACATTTGAATGCGCGCGAACGCTTGGGCGGATAACCCCACTGAACTCGTCCTGGGCATTGGTAAAGTAAACATGGCAACCAAATTTCATCAAAATCGGTCAACTTTTACACTGGTTGTCGTCAAGTTTCAGACACACAGATGGGTTCGCGGAGACACAAACCGATAGAGAGACAGACAGACACGAGACCAGGAATGTTCCCTGATGACTGAAACAGATTTTTGTCTTAGAATGTTTACAATCGGAATGATAAAATGTTTTCGTCCTTAAAAGTGAACACAATGATTCCGTTACCTTCGGTAAGCTCGGAAGCAATAACTCAAGTATACGAAATAGGAAGGTATGTGCCACACCAGTTGACAGAATTTTTTTTAAATAGGGATTTGACTAATCACGTTTTATTTTAAGTTTACAAGTTTAAATTAAATAAAAAGTTCATGCTTGTTAATTAGGTTGGTGCGATATCTGCAGCATGTAAACGAATACTTTTATGATTGTTTATTGTTTATTTTTTTTATTTAATTGAAATCTTAGTTCTAAAAGATCATTGAAGCGAGCGTAAGCGAGCTTCTTACATTCAACAAACTATGCATCTTGTCTGTCTGTCTGTCTGTCTGTCAGTTACGTTCACGCGTGTGACGATAACTTGAGTAAAAGTTGACCGATTTAGTTGAAATTTGGTATACATGATCCTCTTACTAATACTCAGGCTAAGTTCGTTGGACAGCGTGATCCGTCCAAGAGTTCGCGCGCAACGCTCGCGTAAACGAGAGGTTCAAAAATTAAATTCAGGACGGGAAAAAAATTCTATCATCATCTATTCGTTGAGACGAACATTTTTTTCAAAAAAATTTTTTTAGTAAAAGCAACAGCGACACCGCTATGAATTTATAAAGATCGCTAAAACTATTAAAGCGGACCTAAACTTTTAAAATAGAGAAAACAACCTATTTACCGATATCTTACGTTCTAAAGTAACGATTTTAATAAAACTTCATAGACACCATCTGATGCACAATTGAAACAGGCATGCAAAATTTCAATTTGATACATGCAGTAGTTTGTTTGTAGCTAAGAGATACAAATTATAAATATTGAAATGGAGATGTGTGGTTAGAGGAATAGTAAGAATGCGGGGTGGTTCCCTTACTACTAGCCGCTGTACTACTACCAGACCCATTATCTATCAACTCATCATGATTCACAATAATCTATTATTTCAATATTCAATACATATTTATTACTATACGCTCGCTTCAATGAGAGCCACGCGATGCCTAGTGTAAATAATTATAAATAAATTCTATGACAGGATTTACTATAAGAGCACGATAAACAGAGAGTTCTAGTCCCACATAGATTTCCATGAACACGTTGCAAGCTCGAGTGGTTCCCTACAACAGACATCTCTGGACCAGACACTCCTCAGTCAACGCATGCAAATTAGCCCCTCCGTCCATATGGCCAGATATGCTTATGCCTTGCAACCTTATGCTTGACTAGGTCCTTATAATAATTGAAAGCGGCTTTAACACCAGCACATAGACACATTTAAATGTATCTATTGATGACATCCAAGCTTTCATCCTTAGTTATTATAATGAAGATACACTGCATAATATAACCCCTCAAATACATTCAAGGAATAATTTATGCAAAATTAAACTAAAAAAAAAAAAAAAAACAACTAAATATGCAATTTTGTAACTATACCTACTTTATCATTCTAGATAAATAAATGTTGGTAATAATAATTTGTTAATCTTTATTTATTAAATCAATTATTAACGTTGTGATTTAGAGTTAACGCTGTAACGGTGAAGTTTCAAAAGCGGGTTTTTAGTTCTATTTTCTTGTAAAAAATTTTATTGTCTCTCCTGAAAAAGTTCTAAAACCTGAATTCGCGAGTTTACCTTTGAAGCGTCGATACAGGGCAGTCTACACAAAAAATCTTAAAACTCTTGTATACATATATGAGATAATACTATACTTAACCTCGCGTTCCACGCGGGGCTCATGCTGATAATCAATGGCTATGTTTCCAATGATTTCCCATTAATATGAGTAAAAATAATCAATCTTACCAAATAATTCCAAAATGGCGGCAGATAGTAGGTTAAAATATGAAGGAATTATTACAGATATTAAGTTACAGAAAGGTATAATTGGAGTGAATTTCAGCTCAATCGCCGAAATAGTATTCAAAATGGCGGCAGATGTCAAAACGAAATTCAGTGGAAATGATTGTCTTATAAAGAGGGTATAATTGGTGCGAATTTCAGTGCAATTGGAAAATGTATTGAATTATTTACGATTTTGCAATAATGTAAAACTTTTTAAAAAATGATATTAAAAAAATCAGTTACTTCAAAAAGGTCTCCCATCCAAGTATTGAGCATGCCCAAGGCTGCTTCGCAGCAGGTGGAAAAGTTCCGAGGTACCCCATACGCGATTTTTTATTTTTTTTTGAGAAATCTAATTACCGAAAAAATATCTCATTTAAATGTTCAAACATCCAGAGCTACCTAGATTCCCGGCCATTTATTTCCCAAACATTTTGTTTATCAGGTAGTAACTAAACGATAAAAAAGTTTAAATAAACGTGCAATCAGATGCAGGAGAGACGGGAAATGACACCAAAAGTAGACAAGAAAGATCGACTTATCTCAACTTAATACATTTATCCATTAATATTTAATAGAGACACTTTTTGAATACAAAAAAGTCAAGTTTAGGATCATAGTAATTAATAAAGCGACAAAAAGTGCATTATATGAAGGCGGTGAATCGTCAAAAACACATGTTTAAACCTCAGAAGTGGTAAAACCCAGTCTTGTATTATAGTCGTATCACGGTGAAGAATTAATATTTGTCGGTTAAATTAAACGCTATTACTTCTACCCGACACGATAAATTCAATTACTTAAATACACGATTAATATACAATTGAATTATAGTGGGCTGACTTGATAACAACAGTATTACCAATTTGATAATGCAAAATGTTAACAAATTGCATATGAAGATGTCATATGTTGGCTTGATGATTAGGATTAATTGCAGGGCTCGACAATAATATGTCTCCAAACTGAGTAACGTTAATTTCAAAATTATCAAATTTAGATAAATTTACAAATACGAATAGTAGTACAAGGACGAATTAATCAATTGAAACAGAAATCAGTGACAAACCAAATCTAGTTAAATTCAATTGTTTATTGGAACGAAGTTCCTTATGGCACGTTCTGGAGCCCGGGAGTGAATAAAAAAAAAAAAAAAACGACCAAAATCACCGTCACAAAATAACCGTCACAAAATCACCGTCACACAAAATCCGTCACGAAATCTACCGATGACGATAACTTGAGTAAAAGATCACCGAGTTGGTTGAAATTTGGTACACATATTTATTTTACCAATGCCCATGCTGAGTTCGTTGGAAAACGTTATCCGCACAAGCGTTCACGCGCAACGCTCGCGTAAACGTAAGCTTCAAATAGACGGGAAAACATGTTATTAAGGAAGCCTGTTCCTTGACTTGTTTTGTTTATTTTTGTTACATGTCAAAATGTCACTTGGTTTTGTAAATGTAGAAAATATAATCACGGTTTTGTTAAAAGTAAAATTGATCTGTGCTGACGCTTATTTCAATATATTAGGTATATTATTATAATACTGCGTACTTAATCCAAGAAAAAACTAACTTCATCTATTTAATGAGACAAACAACTTTTTTAAATATTTTGTTTAGTAAATCGAACACCGACACTGTTATGAAGTGATAAAGATCGCTAAATTTATAAAAGTGGACCCAAACGTTTAAAATAAAAAAAAAAAAACGTTTTTACCGATATCTTCCGTTCTAACGTATAATGATTTTAATAAAACTTCTTACACATTGTATAAAGTACAATTGAAACAGGCATGTAAAATTTCAACCGGATACAAGCAGAAGCTTTAGAGTAGGAAAGAGATATATTTTATAATATTTTAAATTAATAGGCCGGGTAGGTATAAAACAGTCCTATTTCAATCCAACATCCTTTAACAAACATACTCTTTTACTATTAACTCATCATAATAAACTTTTTTCTTATATTCAATATATATTTATAGTAAGACGCTTGCTTTAATGATACAAATAATGATTTTCTTTTAATTTTGCCTTAACTCTGCTAGGTACAAACAATTCGTTACTTTTAATTTTGTATCTTTTCTAACTCCGTCATGTATAAGTAGTTAGCAATGTATACGTACTTAGCAGTGTGATTTTATCATTTATATTTAATGTAAAATGAAAGGAACTTCGTTCCTACCGGGAGTCCCGCGACACCACACGTATTTATATATATATATATATATATATATATATATATATATATATATATATATATATATAATGCTTGTACTTAAATGATTGACGGTCAAACATAAATTTACTATAATACATTTAACGAGAATATACAGTATTTATTTCTCAATTTTATTAATACTTTTTTATTTTAAAAGAAAAAAACAATTTCTGGGATGTTAGCGAGTCAATTTCCTTCTACACATTCCATATAATTTTTTGAAGTAAAAAGCTATTTTCTTCAGGTTTTATTTAATATTTGTAAATCAAATATACATTTCATTTGATTTATCATTGACTCGAAAGCATATTCACTTTTTTAAATATATAAATTGTATATTTTTCCCATTATATTATGTATAATAAACATTCACGCACAATTTAATTCTGGGTATAGATGTTGCCAAAAAAGTATTTCTTTTTTTTATGTCAGATTTTTTTTTCTTTTCTTGATTTATCCGATGTTAAGGGTATTGATTTATTTTATGGCTGCCTTATACTGCAAAAGAAAAAAGGTTTGAGTATAAATTTTCTCTGGTTTTCCTAGGGATTTTTTTTTAGGGTAGAAGGAGTTATTTTTTGTTGGCCCTGACTGGGCTGTCAAAGGGCCTCTGGTAGGGTTATTGGACGGAATGGCAAGTATTGCCCACCCCTGTAAGGTAAGTGTTGATGCCAGATATCGATTACTGAAGGAAAGTCTTGACAGGTTTGGCTTCTAATGAATTATTTCCTTTTTTTTTACATTCTTCTTTTTTTTCACACGTAAAAGTTTTTTTTTAAAAGTCCATCAAACAACTATGTCTGAAAATCCAAAAAACAATTAGTGCTATTTTTACCTCGACCTTTTGTTGTTTACAAGTTGCTGTATCCCCCTTAAGTTTTTACACAGTGTTTCAGGAAAAGTTTGTTTCCAGGACATTTTAAAAGAAATAGCTGAAGGTGGTAAAGGATTGCGATCACAGTGCATCCGTTTGAAAAGTAGATCTCAACGGCAAATGCACGCTCCACTCAATTTAAACGCATTATGGTGACTGAGCGAAGTGGAGAATAAAACTTTGGAACCCAATCTTTCAAATGAGACTTCTCCCGCTTCGCAGTGAAATTCACATTCTAAATAGCGCGCATTTTACAAAAATCCCGTCATGTACTTGCCAGCAAGTTACGTTACTAAAAGTGTTTCATCAGTCATAAGAATTCATAAATAGACTGTTATTATTTCATTTTTTTACAAAAATATATATACAAAAATTACACTCTTAAAAAAACAAGGTGTGCATAATATTATTCTTTACTTTATGCTTTATCTTCAGTATGCAATTATTTGGTTCTTTTAAGGGTAAAATTGTCGTCATTTTGGAAATACGATATATTTTTGAGAACCAAATTACTACTTTAAAATGATACTTAACTTTGAATTTTCAAATATCAAAAATTTTGGGGCTCCCGACTCACGGCCCCTAAAATTTGACTTTTTTTTACATCATCTTCCAGAAATATCATTGGACCCCAGAGATGTATATTTTAGTATTTTTCCTTATTTTTAGGACTTGTCCTAATGAGGTAGCGTGGGGGGGGGGATTTCTTTTTTTAATTTTTTGAGGGGTAAAATTGCCGCCATTTTGGAAACACTGTATATTTTTGTGAACCAAATTTAAATTCATTTACAATGATGCCCAACTTCGAATTTTCAAATAACAAAAAAATTGGGGTACCTGAGTTACGGCTCCCTAATATTTGACTTTTTTGTATCAACTCCCGGAAATATCATTGGACCACAGAGATGCATATTTTAGTATTTTGGCCTTATTTTTAGGACTTGTTCTAATGGGGTAGCTTGGGGGGGGGGGATTTTTATGGGCATTTGTTTTAGTTTTGTTTTAATTTTTTTGGGGGGAGGGGGGTAAAATATCCGCTATTTTGGAAACACGATGTATTTTTGAGAACCAAATTTCAATACCTTTAAAATGACACCCAACTTCGATTTTTCAAATTATAAAAATTTTGGGCTCCATAGTTGCGGCCCCCAGAAATTCCCGGAAATTTCATTGGACCACAGATATATGTATTTTTGCCTTTTCTTAGGACCTATTCTAATGGGGTAGTGCAGGGGGAGTACATTTTGGGTTTGTTTTAACTTTTTGGGGGGTAAAATATCCGCCATTTTGGAAACGCGATATATATTTGTAATCTAAATTTCGATACCTTTGAAATTATACCTAACTTGAAAATTACACAAATATAAAATATTGCGATCTATTCGCAACTATCGCAGATCACAGAAATTTGGAGTGTTTAAGTCCGCAATAGTTTTTTCTGTTTTTGGGCAAAAAAGTTTAACTTGTATACTAAATTTAAAGTCTATAGCTTCAGTAAGTCGGGAGATAAACTCCAAGATGCGGCGGACGGACGGACCGAACTACCAAAAGCATAAGGGTTTCTAGGACGATCTCGAAACCCTAAAAAGGAAGTTATGTTGCCGTACCCTGTATTTTATTTAGGGTCAAAACAAGTTAAAATAATTATACTATTGTGGCACGCTTAGTTAGAAGGAAGAGGGTAAATACCTATATAATTTTGGTTAAACTGTTACTGCCAGGGTTTTGTAAAAAAAATCAATATTAAGATAACAATTAGTTAGCTAATTATTGTAAGATTTACTATGTTATTTATTTACCCTCTTACATTACGCATTTAACGATTAGGTTTCGACAGAACTTAAAATGTAAATTTACTTGACAAAAACCCTTTCATAAATATAAAAAAATTATAATATACCTACTTATATTTTATAATACATTTTTCTCCTCTTAATATTTTTTAAGGATAAAGTTTTTTATTTTTCTTGTTGAGTGTTGAGTCTTTGTTAAGAAAGGAACGTTGTTCTGCCTTAACTTCACTCTTTACTTGCCTCAACTTGCTTTCAACTTGGCCTTACAGCTGAAGAGAAGAGCAAAGTCTCAAGTCACTTTCTCATATACTTCCTCTCGAGCAACTAACTCCTTCAAGATGGTCGGAAGAACAAGTTAAGGGGAGGACAACGAAAAAAAGCAATTCCTAGTCACAAAACTTAGACACTTAAGTTGCTTCTAAAAAAAAAAAAAAAAAAAAAAAATCTTTCCCTTTCTCATATTCATATTGTATATAAGACGTATAAGTTTAGCTGAAGTTTTCTTTTTCTTTCAAAAGAAAGCTAGTTATTATTTTTTTTTTACTTCGAACTAAGTTATGTAATTGGATAATAACAGAACCTTTTTTTTCGTGCCTGGGAATTTCTTTTCCCTAAATTATTGTCCTCGGAAATACTCGTGGTATTTATGATGTTTTTCTAATATTGTTTAGTATGAGGTTAAAGTTTACATACATGGTTATGCTATACTCAGATATTTTTACGTTGTACATATAAGGGATAACAATATTGTAGAACCATATCCTTTAAACTTTTTATGTTAATCTGTTTAATTCCACTTTATCGCCTTTACTATTAATACCTTGTTCTATGTAGTACCTTCTTATATGTAGTAGTATTGTTTATAATGCGAAGTTAAAACTAAATATAGTTAAACTATTTTATATATTTTAGTCACTAGAGTGAGTTCTTAATCGAAAGTGTAGCAACTTTGATCTAGCACCGTAAAAATCGCAGTATATAATATGCAATCAAAGCTTTGGAAAATAAGTAGCGATATACGAAACAGGCTTGCTTAAAATTTGATAAATTTATGTTCTCCTCCAAAAACAACTTTAGGTAAATTGCTATGGATGTTTCCCAACTTTTATTATAGTAGGTTTCGTTTACTTTATGGATGCTCATGTCACAATAGATTGCTTATAACTCTGCAGCAGACTACAAGTTCTGCTGTAAGGGAGGTAATTATTCAAAGCCGCCTGAATTATTAATGATGCCACGTTCGCTTACTGATAATAAAATTTAATGCAATATCCATTTGTGTAATATATCACTTACTCAGACTTTAAGTTTACAACTTGACTTCAGAAAGATCTGCTTCAGACGGATTGCTATATTTAAAATGATATTCATACGAGGTATTCCCTTCTCCTATCCCTAATTTAGTATTTAGTAACAAAAGCTCTTAAATCCTTCAAAATCATACAGTCTTCCGTGGGAAATTTCGGTTGTTTACAACAAAAAGTGGAGGTTGAGGGTTACGAAAGAGAATGCAGTGAACTCTGGGAATTGAAAAGCGGTTGTGTTGTACATCTTCTATGGGTTTGGGAAAGCCGAAGGTTTCCCCATTGATTCCTCGAGCTCGGAGCTCTATTGTCCCATTATCATCCTAATGCACTTGGTCTGGATTGAATCGCGAGTAAGGCTCTAAAAGGAACCACTTGCTACCGAGGACAAAGCAAACCACTTGGTTTAGAAACCATCTCGCATCCCCACTCTCGTTTCTAACAGTATGTCAGATTTCGATAAATAACCTGGAAATTGTGACTTTCTTCTTAGGCCTTTTCCCATTATTGAATCCTCAAGGGTTTCTTGAATGATAGAAGTTTAGAAATTTCCGTAAAGAACAACAAATATTTACATCTGTATAGGACACAAAAAATAGAGGTTCTTAAATGTTTCGAAGAAGGTTAATTCTACAGCGTTTCAAACATTATATTCGATATTATAACCTTGTTATAGACAATGAGAAACTATAGAAATACATAGGAAGAAGACTTCTAATAATGTAAGTTTTGCAAATTACCCTTAATTTACTGTGAGCTAATACCAGACTTTAGTCAAAAGTCAATTTGTAACCTTAGTAAATTGATTACTCACGTTAAAAGGTCCAACCACGTTGCAAGCGTTTCACCCGTCTTCTTTAGAAGTTCTGGTAAGATTTCTTCTGGTTTGGCGTGTCTGGTTATTACTGAAACAACAAAAGATAATAGGTAAGATAAATGTTTGATTGACAATATCCCAATCTTTACCTCTCTTAACAATGGAGATTATAATTAATCCCATCAATTTTTTTAAGTCGTCCATGGAAAATAGACACGTTATATAAACAGGTAATATAATTTAATCAATTTAAATATCATAATCAAGAAATGCTTTTACCGGTATGTAATTCTAAACATTAAAGGTAACCAGGTTTTCAAGAATGCGAATATTCAGAATGCTGGTGCTAGTGCGTGCATAAATGAAATTAAAGAGGAGATAGTCGTGCTTCACCATCTGTAGTGTGAATAAAATGCATTACCGCACTAGATCAATAATATATCTGTTTTATCAGTCATTTTTCTGCCTTTAAGTCTACCGCTAACTCTTTGGAAAATACAACCGCTAATCGGTCCTCAGTGAACCAGATTAATCCACCACCATAGGCTGACTTCTGTTCACCAAGGATATTACCTATATAATTAACTAGCCTTCACCCCACGCTCAGCACGGGGCACATGCTAGGTATTAGTGGCTGTAGGTCTTGCAATTAAATGATATGCCTAAATAGTTTTGCTTCCAAAGCCTTTTACGAATAGAACTAGGACTATATTATACATCATTCATTCCATTATTAAGAATTCAATATTCTCCAAATCGTAGTTTGGAGTCTATTAGTCAATGAAAACTTAGTAATATTAGTAATAAATAACAATCCTTTAAAAGTGATATAATAAAAATGAAAATAAACGTTGTCAAAGCCAATTAGACTGGGAAGTCATTGAACAATCATAAACCATTGGTGCATTAATTTAATTGCCAATATCTTCTCTCAAAATATATTTAATAACTGGACTTGTTCTAGGACAAATTAATAAATACTCGATTTAAAGAGCAATCATTTGAGGTTTAAGCACCCGAATCAGAAATTTAATTGGCCAACAATTGCGGACGCCATAAGAGCTCAGTCCTTTTTCTAGTCGGTTTGGGCCAATTTCCGACAAAAACGCAGAAACCGAGAGTCTCTAAATGATCTAGAAATACTCAAACATTTTGATGAGTGAGTCAGTAGGTTTTATCACTTAATGTATAGTTAGTCAACCAATTTTTTTTTTTTTTTATAAAACTGTTAATAACTTTAGTTCTACTTAATATTTTTCGATGAAAGCCTAATTAATGCACAACCTTATTTTTTCGGTCATCTCTGAAAAAAATTAATCGATTTAATTTAGCCAGTTTTGCGCCTATCAAGTAGGACAGATACACATGCATACACGAAAAAAGTTAAGGCCGGATTCGATTTTCGGAATGTATAAAATGAAAAAGTATCCAAAAATGTTTCAATTCTGACTAATGTACAGACAAAACTTGAATTTTAAATGTATCGCATAATAATTAATTTGTGAGAATTTCTTATATTATGTATTTATTATAGTGCTTTGGTATGAATGACTGGGAAGCCAGACAAAGTTAACTTTTCCTACCCTTTGTGTATTGTGGATAGAATTTTTACGTCTTAACAATATTACTCTCTATGTTTAGAGACAAAAAAAATGCATTATTGTACACTGGAATAAGACTATAGTTGAGAGTGAATAAATGTAATTATTCAATGAAACAAATGAAAATTTAGTAGTTGATGGTTGAAATTATGATAAATATTTCCATGGATCAATTTGGAAAATCTGAAGGCAAAAACATGGACTTATGAAGTGGAAAAGCTTGCCAGTGACAGGTATAAACAGAGTTTTAACTTCACACTCAGTTATACTCTCAATACCATGACTAGAGCCCTATCAATCAAATCCAGTCGATATACACTAGAGTTTGCCTCTTTTTTCTACTCTTTCATAAGACAAAATCTTTAACAGCGTTGAAAGTTGTTATAAATCAATCCGTCACGTCGCCTGTCGCATTGTAAAACCTCAACAAGTGATCAGTATTTATTATGGATTATATTTAGATTCAACTTGAGTAGATTTACATGAAAAGTTTTAAAAATAGGATATTGTTTTGCAGAAGTTAAGTTTAGGAATTGGTAAACTAAATATTATCAGATAAACACTTTAATAAGAATAAAAACAATCACTTTAATATGAATTTTAAGAATTATACATATTATAAAAAAATCAACAAAACAATGATTACACTGTACCTAGTAATTTTATTATTTATTGGAATAATACAAAGCATCTTGATCATTCTGAAAAATATATTTTATTTTTATATATTTTTTTTCGTAAATTAAATTCAGTATTAATAACATTTGTAAAATATTTAAAAGAAAATATTCTGTGATTTTGATACTGTAAAAAATTAAATAGTAATTCACGGAAAAATATATAAAATCTTCATCGAAAAATATAACTAATTCTCAGAAAAAATTTTGTAACAGAGTTTAATAACTTTCCATTTATGACAGTTTAAAAAAAATCGACTCCAATTGGTGTGGCACATAGTTTCCTCGCATCCAATCACGTACTTTATTGATTTTGTACCTTTACAAGCCATCCGTCTACTTTAGCCGTTTGTCTACTTTATTTAAATGTTTCCCCCGTTTTCTTTAATAAGTCAAAATTGTTTTGATTTTTAACTTGAATTAAAGTATCAATTAAGCAAAAGTTAAACAGCGTGGACGGTTAAAATTGATCTGGTGCTATTTGCAGGTTACTTTTGACAAACCATCCAGAGTCTTTATCAAAATGTATCATAAAAATAACTTATTCTCGGCGAAAAAACGAACCCGGAAACCTCTCTCCGTCCGCGTTTAAAGCTATTTTCTCAGAAACTCGATTTCTCGATTCTCTTGAAATTAATCTGGTACTATCTGTGGTTTACCTTTGACAAACCATCCAAATATCAAAAAAATCAGACGAGTACTTTTGAAGATATAGGTGTAAATAAATGTATGTATGTCCGCATGTTGAAGAGATTGAAATGCAACTTACATGATATCAACAGTGGACTAATTATAACCTATTATACAAATTTCATTAGAATCTGACGTGTAGTTTTTATGATAAGTTGTGCAAAAATTTATCGATAGACATACAGACCGACTAACAGCTGTGAAACCAAAAGTGTTCCCTGATGTCTGAAACGGATTTCTGTCTTGGAATTTTTGAAATCGGAGACATAAATTATTTTTGTTCTTCAGAACGATCACATAGCTTCCACATGCTCGTAAACAAATGATTATTACATGGGAAAACATATTATACATTTTATAAGCCTAAATATATTAATAAAATAGTAAATATGAAATAGTATTATCAAAATATAAATATTTTGTTTGTAATAAATTATTTTATCTTATTTATTTATATTACCACTTATTGCTCGTCAAATCAGATACTTACCTTCGGTAAGCTCGGATGCAAAAAGTCTCGTTTTATTTGTATTACATTTTAAAAACAAAAATGTAGTATGCATCAATATTAATTGCTTTATTAATCATAATTCTGTACACGTTGCAGATAAACTGCGAATTCTTTTAATTATTGTTCATGAAGAATTTATAATGAAGAAAAAAATTCGAAATAATTAAGAATTTCAATTTCATTAAATTTATAAAGAATTTAAAATGTGAGACACTTGTAATTATAGAATAAAAATATAAAGTTCATTTAGCTCACTTTATATCCACTTTTTTAATTATTATACGCAATTCTATCCAGCACTTAGTTGTTTCTGATATTAATTATAATAATAATAACATATTAGAGGTTTTGAGGTAGACAGTTAAAAGTTATACGTATAAGTTAAGGGAAAATACTGTGTAGATCTGCTATAATAATGTTAATTCTCAAATTACTTCGTTTCTATGTTTATGTATCTAAGACACTTACCAGTGTCAACATGCTTCCTTCTCTACTGAATACAGGATCAATATCCAGTATACACAACAAACCAAAAATTAAGTCTTACTATCATATAATTTATAGAATGCTTTTAAATGACCAAACAAAAAAATAAAAGGAAAGTCGAAACAATAAAAGAATTTGTAAACAAACAAATATTGACCGTTTTAATTTAATATTAAATGTGTGAAAACGGCGAAAATAAAAATGTGACTATCTATAGAATACTTTCAATAAATTATCAAAATCTAATGAGTACTTTAATAACAATTATCTGCCAATTTGTGCAGTACGTAGCTTCCTCGCGTCCTTAAATACTGGACAAATGGTCACATAAGATTTGGATTGGATTCGATTCTCTGAGGGGACACACTTCTTTTGACGCAACATTAAATTTATGCAGAAGGTTAAATTAATATGGAAGTATGTGTGGGCTACTTTTAACAAACTATTCAAATTTATTTGAAATCAACTGAGCACTATTAAATGTATGGTTCTAAATAAAAACATATTTGTAAGCATGCGAAGAAAGCAATGTTGAGAAGACAAGCAACGTTGAGAAGACAATAAACGTTGAGAGGACAATCAACGTTGAGAGGACAATCAATGTTGAAAAGACAAGCAATGTTGAGAGGACAAACAATGTTGAAAAGAAAAGCAATGTTAAAAGGACAAGCAATTTTGAAAAGATAAGCAATGGTGAAAAGACAAGCAATGTTGGGAGGACAAGCAATTTTGAAAAGACAAGCAATGTTGAAATGAAAATATGTTAAAAAGAAAGCAACGTTGAGAGGACAAACAATGTTGAAAAGACAAGCAACGTTGAGAGGACAAACAATGTTGAAAAGTCAAGCAATGTTAAAAGGACAAGCAATTTTGAAAAGACAAGCAACGTTGAAATGACAAGCAATGTTAAAGGTTGGAATTAATATGGGATCAAAAATGAGTCAATTATGACCTTTTATAAACATACAGAATCGGATAAATAGTTTTTAACATGTGGTATAATTATAATAATATGAATAAAAAATAATATATTTGAATGTCATTTATCGTAAAATGTATAGAATGAATTTAAATGACCAAAGAAAACTACAAATAAATAGAAATAGTTGAAAAAATTTAAATACATTAACCCAACTTTATCCTTAATGCATAAGGATAATTAAAAAAAAAAAAATGTTTTAAACAATCAAGTCAATGACTTATTAATTGAAATGGAACAGAATACAGTTACTTCCGAGGTATAAGAGATCACTTTGCGTGCGCTGGTATGCCAACCATCAATAGAAAAACATAGACCTTGTTTGTTTGTGCTTATTATAAATTAAGTCAAATTAGGAAAAAAATAAATGGAAGCATCATCTACCACAATAATGAATTAACGCTTCAATTTGATAAAGAGATAATATCGCAGTGTTTTTTGAAAAGTTTATACATTAGGTTATTACGGGTTATCTAAAATTTTACTAATTTGATGGGAATACGTAGAACGACACCATAGATAATGAATTTAAATTAACTAGTGTGAAACTACACACACTGAGTCAAACTATACCTTAAAATCAGTAACTGGGTCATTTTCAAATAAAATGTACCTTTAGGGAAATAAATTTGGCTAATTTATAAAAAATTAAAATAAGCCTTAGACATGATAATATTGATTATTCTGACACATCAGGGACTTAGGATGACATTTTCGTTCAAGAACAGTCAGTTTTCAAATTTATTTACATATATATGAACATATACACATAAAAAATCACATTTTTGTCGTAATGAGTGTTACTATCATAAAAACGGTATTTTTTTAGATTTTGTTTCTCTGTTTATTATGAAACGTTACTAAATTGTATATATGACGTAAATATTCTCTTTCATCCCACCAGAAATATTTTTTAGACCTAAAATATTTGTATTTTTTTAAAAAAAAAAAGTAATGAGTGTTACATTTATTATCTTTTAATGTTTCCTCAAAGCTTCAAAAATGTAAAGGATACGTTTTCAGTGCATTGTAATAAAAGTTTTTATTATAAAGAAGAAGAAAAAAAATGTCTCTTTATTAAAAAAATAGTTGAACACGGCTACCCATAAGAATTTGTTATTCAAGTAACACTCATTACATTATGGTAACACTCATTACACATTTATATATTGGACCTAGAAAAAATTAAATTTTAACACAAACTTTAAACATTAAACTTTTATTTAAAATTTTTGTTTACATGCGGCAAATTTATTTTTTGTAAAAACATTAAACTCAATCATTTTTTTTAAGTTTTAAAATATACAGTATTGTAGAACAAACGGAATAGTAACACTCATTACAGGTAACACTCATTACATTTTTAACTTTAAAAAATCTTTCCTCGGAAACTATGTTTCTTAATTAAACCAATTTAATGTGTACTGATTATATTAATTAATAACTACTAAATCATATTTATAACATAAATAAATGTTGATTACAACTACAAAAAATGATGGTAACACTCATTACAATGAATAAAAATACTCACCATTTTTTATTAGTGAAATATTAATTGTAGAGAAGAATAAAGTGCTATCAATCTAAAAAGTCGTTGATTACTGACTTAAATGTCTTCTTAACATAAACAAACCCTAATCCCTCCTTCTTTCTTTCATACTCACCCTTTAATTCTGCCAACTCTTATCGGTAAAACTCATTACAAAACCCTTGGGACATACATATAAATATATTTGTTTCGTTTTGTACTAAAGTTTTATTTTTTCCTATCCCATTTATATAAACCTGGATATTTTATTGGTTAAAAAAAAAAGAATATATAATAAAAAAAAAATCACATTACATGTTATCAAAACTACTGTGGGACGTAACACTCATTACAATTTTTAACATTAAAATTTTTTGAAGCAAGAAATTTTCACCTTATAAGCCATAAAATGACCCTGATTAACACAATAATAGACAGACGTCTGATCAATAAACCTAAAGGTTTTTTTATTTTTCATTAATATGAATTTGTTTAGTTACAATAAAATTGTAAAATCTTGGGACAGAAGAGGTACATTTTATTTGAAAATGACCCAACTATACTTCAAAATACACATGGAACGTGAATATATTAATGCCCTTGACAACTGGCAAGACCCGTCACAGCTGTATTAAATATCTTTATTACATAATCTTTATTTTATAACAATCTTAACATAATGTATTGGTTAGCTAAATATAATACACTAAAATGTTGCCCTTTCTTTTACTGTGTAGAACTAATTTAAATTTATAATACCCCCCCCCCCCCATCAAAAAAGTGTATTGCATTCATACATTTTCTATTTCTATAAAAAAGGGTTTTAATATTGTTGCTTTTTGTAATAAGGAAGGCGGATATTACTTTGCTTTCTCGTAGTAAAACCTCCCTTATATTATATTCATTGCATTTTCTAATCTAATGTTAATCCTGAACCCCAAATGTATTATGAATTTCGTTTTTCTTCTTTTTCAAATTTTATTCTTGATATCGTATAAATTTAAAATTATATTTTCTTAAGAAAAAAAAATAGTGTGTAAAAGCAGATTTTTTTTCCGATGACGATAACGAGTAAAAAATGACCTAGTTAGTTGAAATTTGGTACACCATGTTTATTTTACCAATGCCCAGGCTGAGTTCGTTGGATAACGTTATCCGCCCAAGCGTTCATGCGCAACGGTCGCGTAAATGTAAGCATCAAATTTAAAATTGAAAGTAAGCATAAAAAGCATAAAAATTTTAACTTTATCTATTTAATGAGACAATCACCTTTTATAAATAAATTGTTTATGTAAAACGAACACCGACACTGCTATGAAGTGATGGAGATCGCTAAATTTATTAACGTGGACCTAATCGTTTAAAATAAAGAAAACAACGTCTTTACCGATATCTTACGTTCTAACGTAACAATTTTAATAAAAACTTCTTACATATTGTCTAAAGTACAATTGAAACTGGTATGTAAAATTTCAACCTGATAAGAGCAGAGGTTTTTGAGTAGGGAAGAGATATGTTTTATAATATTTTAAATTACAGTCCTTTTTCCTTAGTAATTTCTTTTAAAAAAACGAATACTTTTAGTAAAACGAACAGCGGCACTGCTATGAAGTGATAAAGATCGCTAAATTTATTAAAGCGGACCTAAACTTTTAAAATAAAGAAAACAACGTTTTTACCGATATATTAACTTAACGGTTTTAATATAAATTCTTACACATCGTCTAAAGCAGTGGTTCTTAACCTTTTGGTAACCACGGCCCCCTTATAATCTCCAATTATAATATATATAGTACCTAAATACCTTTCGAGACCCCCTGGGGGGCCGCGGCCCCCCGGTTAAGAACCACTGGTCTAAAGTACAATTGACACAGGCATGTAAAATATCAACCTGATACAAACAGACGTTTTTGAGTAGGATAGAGATATATTTTATAATATTTTAAATTAGTAGGCCGGGTAGGTAGAAAACAGTCCTATTTACCAACTACAAACATACTCTTTAACTATTAACTCAACATGATAAACTTTTGGAACGAAAGTTCCTTATGGCACGTTCTGGAGCCCGGGAGTGAATCCGAAAAAAACGACCAAAATCACCGTCACAAAATAACCGTCACAAAATCACCGTCACGCAAAATCCGTCACGAAATCTACAGTCTACAGATGACGATAACTTGAGTAAAAGATCACCGAGTTAGATGAAATTTGGTACACATGTTCATTTTACCAATGCCCAGGCTGAGTTCGTCGGAAAACGTTATCCGCCCAAGCGTTCACGCGCAACGCTTGCGTAAACGTAAGCTTCAAAAGACGGGAAAAAGTGTTATTAAGGAAGCCTGTTACTTGACTTGTTTTGATTATTTTTGTTATTTATGTCAAAAATGTCGTTTTGTTTTGTAAATAAATAAAATTTCACCCTGATACAAGCAGAAGCTGTAGAGTAGGGAAGAGATATATTTTATAATATTTTAAATTTATTGGCCGGGTAGGTGGAAAACAGTCCTATTTCAATCCAAACTCCTTTAACAAACATTTACTCTTTCACTATAAACTCATCATGATAAACTATTTTTCTTATATTCAATATAAGATAGATTCTTAGATTCAATATAAGATATATTCAATATATTTATAGTAAGACGCTTGCTTTAATTATACAAATAATGATTTTCTTTTAATTTTGCCTTAACGCTGCTAGGTACAAACAGTTCGTTACTTTTAATTTTGTCTCTTTTCTAACTCCGCCATGTATAAGTAGTTAGCAATGTATACGTACTTAGCACTGTGATTTTATAATTTATATTTAATGTAAAATGCAAGGAACTTCGTTCCTACCGGGTGTCCCGCGACACTACACGTATTTTTTTTTTTTCTCTGTACGGTCAGAGATTTATCAGAAATTTTTTTCGTTTTATTTGCAGAAATAAAAAAAAACAGGATTCCCCGAAACCAAGAAATTTCGTTTTTGATCTAAAATTGTATACTGGATGTTAAGTACATTCAGGATTTAGCTTAAAAAAATGTAATCGCTTCACCAAGAAAGGATATAAAAACTAAGTGAACCGAGATTGAACCTATAACACACTCCCACCAACTGATCTAATGATTGTATATTGTATATATTTTTACACAGAAATCTAAAGATAAAATTTAAATAATATAAAGTTTCATTCTACATTTTATGTTATACGATAAAGATTGCCATCAATTACGTACATACAATATACATGTACATTCATACAATATTATACAGTATATACAATAAAATATACCATCTGGAAAAATTAAAATGCTAATTAAATAGTTGTGTTGTATTTCACTTAGTGTGTCCAAACTAGATGGATATTATTGTGAGAAAAGCAAAGAAGGTGTTCATAATCTGTTTAGAAATATCATTGGTATAAAGAGAAGGAAATGAGGTATAATTCAAGTGAAACATAGGTGTGGATTCTCTGTAAGAGACAGTTGTACCTTGTTACTTTGGAATTACTAGAAGCAGGGAGTTTTAGGAATTACTCGTACTTGAGTTGTGTACATTACATTGCTATGGAGGTTAGTGACCCGTTCTTGTGTATACCCTCACTTCCACTTAGATTTAGTAATGAAATCTAGTGTTTTGTTCTAGTACAGTGCTTTGCCTAGCTCAAAGTTTCTAAGGCTATTGTAGGTTTGTAGTTAAAACTAAAGGTAAACTCGGACAAGGACATCTACTTTACCCTTATACTCAGAGGGTTGTTCACTTCATACAGACTCCAACTCTAACCCTTGTCACTTAAGGGTAACTATACACTATACACTCTCCTAATATTCCACTGAAACAACATCCAGACAGTTTTAAGTGTGAAAATTCAGTCTTTGAACTAATCATTTAAGGTTTCCTGACTATTCCTAGTATTTTTACTTTTCCTCACTACTAATAGTAGGAAAAGTATTGTTTTCACCAAAAATTTTTTTTTTCGAGATTTCAACGGAATTATCCGTTTTAGGTGTTTTTAAGACCTCCTGATTGGTTTTCAGCATGACGTAGGTATGTGTGTATGTGTGTTATCATCGTAGCGCCCAAGGTATTTAACCTAGAGAGTTGAAACTTGGCAGAAAAATCTGTCCTTACCTGTAGTGGTGCCGCCCGGAAAATCAACTTTTTCCGCCATCTTGAACCCAGTTTGCTGAGTCAGCAAAAATTAAAAAAAATCGTAATAAATCGAAAATGGTCCTGATCGAGTTGAAATGTGGCTCGAATGTACCTCTCTGTATGACAAACAAGCCCACTAAATTTCATTTTGATTTTGGCCGCCATTTTGAAGTTATAAATTTTTGAATTTTTAAACTTTTACGGTTAATAATACTGAAATTACATATAGGTTTTTGACTTATAGCATATCGTTGGAACCGGAAAAAATTAAGGAACAAATATAAAAAACCCGATGAAATTCTATTAATTAGTTTAAAAGTTATAAGCGAATATAATTATTTATTAGTGCAATAATTTTGATGACGTCAAAGTTTGTTTACATCTGTCAAAATACCGCCAAACTTCAAATAATTAAATAAAATATAGGTATTAAAAATAAGGTTGTTTTTTTGTAAAAATGATAATAAATCAGTTAGTTCAGAACGGTCACCCATCCAAGTACTGACCACGTCCAATGCTGCTTCCTCCTGCTGCGAAGCAGCAGGAGAGACCACTTTAGTGGCCTCTGAAGTGAGGAAAAGTTCCGAGGTACCCCGTACCCGATTTTTTTTTATATAATAAGCTTGTATGTATCCAAGCAAGAAATCCAGAAAACAACAGGAACTCAAGCATAAACACAAATTAGTGCTGCCAATTAATCTATAATTTTGTTTAATTACCTTCCAAAATTAAAAAAGCTGTACCTGCGGACTAATTGGCTAGCAAATTAAAACAAATGCTTAAAGATAAAGCTTACTATTCAGACTCAGAATATTTATCTAAGAAGTAATAAAGTTAGAGTTTTACTGTTGATGTTATTACTATTGTTGCTCCAAAAATTTTATATAAGTACTATTAGCTTAAAAATAATTAATTTTATATTATATCATTCTATTACTTTGTAGTGATCTGTTACATACGATGGAAATTGGCAATGTAATAAAGAATATATGTATTTATTCAATCAGTACAAAAATAGCAAAAAAACTAAATATTCTAAATTCCCAGTGGGATCACATTATTTTTAAATGCACACATCCTGCTTTAAGTAGCATCTACATTTTGAAATATATCTTATTATGCATACTTTATTTTATCCTCCTTTTCATCCAATGATTGGACAAGAGGATGCTATGTGCCACACAACCCCTCTAAACATTACTTACAGTTTGACCGATTTGTAAGAACTGAGACTATGATAAGAATACAAGAAAAGGTTTTAGCATTAAGATAAGAGAAGTTATACTGTATTTTATCTTGTCTAGAATTCTTCTTTTTACCACGGATTTTTATTTTATATGACTATTAAAAGGAAAATTCAAATTAACCGCTTAGAAGCTAATGTGAATACATTTGAAAACATAATTTTGATTATACAATACATATTATTTTTTGAAGATTAAGGAAATAGTTTAAAAAATAACCGGCGTCTCCGAACTTTTCATCAAATAATCCTAAAATGGCGGAAGCAGGCCCGGACTGGCCCGCCGGCCCGCCGGCCGTAGGGCCGGTGCGCCTTTTAGAAAATCATGATCAACGCCTTCAACAAAACAAATAAAAAAAAGTTCAATAAATAAAAAATTATTTTTGGGAGATAAAAATAAATATGAGAGATAAAACAAATAAGAGTTTAATTCGGAGTTAAAAATGTCATGAAACGGTATGGTTTACAGCTCAGTTTGGTTTCCAAGTTAGGTGTCAATACCTATAAAATTATATGCGTGCGTAAGTATAAGTATATCCGAATAGAGATAACCGATTCTCCCTTCTTCATTTTGGACTGGTAGGGAGATCGCGGTTTAACTTAGATTCTAACTCTTTTCTTTCTTATCTAGGAAATTTTACCTTCCTTTGTAGTTGTTATCTTTTCTGCCCTTCCCTTAATTTTTGAATTGTTATCTCCTAATCAAATGAAAATATGTTAGCTTAGATCTGTACTGTTATAGCTCTCGTGCAAGGTGGTTGAAACTAAAAAGTTGTGCTATTTTTATTTCATATTGAATATTTTAGTTCTTTTGAATGTAACATTTAATTTTTTTACTGAAGAATTCAATTGAAAAGGTAAGTGCGTGAATTTATCAGACTATAGCTTGATAAAATATATTTATTTTATAAATTTATTATACTATAAATTTCGTGTGCCCAAAAATGTGAAAAAATATTAAAAATGTGCTGTTGGGCCATAGAAAAAATAAGAATAGCAATTTGATCTAATAACTGGGAATCTGGGTATCCAAAATGGCTAATAATTTATGTCACTCAAAAAAAAATATTGCTTTAAAATTTTGGGTGGGATATCTAATAAAAGGTGAAGAGTAGATTACAAATATATATAAAATTTAAATTACCTCGTCGTTATATAATTGCCATTTATTGAAAAAAAATGTTACCTTTTTTTTAAAATCGGTTTAAAACCATGGCAACTTGTCATTATTACCGTTACCGATAAAAAACATTGTGAACCCCTTGGGGATCGAACCACAGACCCCTTATTTTTTTTTTTTTTTTAATTCTATCGATAAATAATTTTATGTTCAGAATACAAACGAAACCCTTTCGATGTAAGACTTCACGCGCAACCATCTTATTTTTTAGTTTAATCTGTTTTATTTTCCTATCTATTTTTAATACTCTGTAGATTTTAGTTACATACCTACCTCTCTGTAAAACTTCAATTTGCAAGTTAGCATGGACATATATAAATAATGTCTCATCTCATATATGTAATTAATATCGTTAGTTCATATAGGCTGTATTTTCCAATGCAAAAAGTTATAAAAACGAGTTTTTGAAAGACAAAATTTAATAAATATGAGGCCCCCCCCCCTCACTCCAAAACCACCAGGCCCCAATATGCGCCTTTTGGCAAGCCAAGGTGTGCGCCTTTTTGGAGGACCCAGTCCGGGCCTGGGCGGAAGATATTTAGTTGAAATATGGATGGATTGAAATTGAAGTGTCCTTAGTCCTTAGCTATTTCCATACACTCTATAATCTTCCCAATATAATTCAAAATGCCTGACAGATTCTCTCAGACTATTTGTAAACTTAAAGGCTAGGCGCACACTGCAGACAAATCAGTCTGCAGACTAAAAAAAAAAGGTTTATTTATAATACAAAATTAATGTTTATTACTGCGACTGAATAACTTTTTTTGTATAAAATATTATAGCATTCGACGTGCAACATCTATTATCTCTGAAAAAAATTACAAAATAACTAGTTAAGGCACATCAAATATAAATTACAACAAACTAGACTGCTGATACAATAAATTTTATTAAATATTTCATCATGTAAACAAAATAAAAAGTACCAATTAAAAATAATTTACTCATTTGTAAAATGAGTAAATTAAAAACGCTTATAACTTTTGAACAATCAATTTATTTTGATCGGGCATGTTGCAAATTCTTTTTTATGACAGTTTCAATTGATATTTTTTGTTATTGGCGAAATAGTTCTGAAATTATTTAGCGTTAAAGTTTCATCTTTTAATAGTTACTTATGCACCTAAGGAGAAAAGTAAGCCATTATTCCCTGAGCGAAAAAGTTGGTTCTTGAGGCGAAACCGAAGGAACCATGGTCCCTAAATTCCGAGGCGAAGCCGAGGATATTAGACTTTTTAATTCCTGAGGTTCAGCCAAGGGAGATAATTATCGCGAGGGGAATAATGGCACTTTACTCCTGAGGTACATACATTATTCTATCTCCAGCAGGGAGAAAATACACACTTTTTTCATCCATTGCACAGATTTAGTTATTATTTTAATAAATAAGAATAATTGTTAGGACTTTTAATACCAGATATAAGAGATTCAATATTAAAAACAAATAAGAATTGGAATTAAACTCAAATAGAATGTTATTTAGATGATGGTTATATGAAATGAAAATCAAGGTCGAAAAAGCAGTGTCGCCAACCTGATTTCAACAACTTCATTACATTAGCCATTCATTCTCTACTATTTATGAAATAATTATGTTGGCAATCCTTCTTTTTCGCCCTACTTTTACTTTTTCTCCCTACTTATGAGTCCAGGGAAGAAAAGACTTTCTTTAGTCCCTCTATACTAATCCAAAATCATAACTTTTTCTCCTTACTAGAGATAACATTTTTTTAAAATAAAAAACAATGGCGGCAGATTCCAAACGAAATTCAGATGAAATGTTTGTTTTATAAAGAGTTTTAATTGGTACAAATTTCAGCGCAATCAGTAAAGTGTTTTTGCTTGCTCAGCAATACTGAAGTTTTAGTAATTAAAGGAACATAACATTCTCAAGAGTTTCACATGGAGAGAGTTAATAATGACTTTTAATATCGAGTAAGTAAATAATGTTTAATTATCAAAGCAAGTTACCTAATTATCAAGTCTAAACACACCTTCAAACATGTGTGTTTAACAAAATAAATACATAGATGTCGATGGGTTTCAACTAATGTCGATTGCAGTGAATTTGCAAGCAATTTAGTTTGTTATAAAAGCCTGGGATAATGAATTTATCAAGAAAACTCTTGGTGGAATAAGGTAAATGGGGCTCTCCATCCAGACTAAAGTTAACTTTACCAAACTGTTCATAGTAATTCAACTAATTTATCTGCCTAGATACCAGTCAGAGTGTATAAGGGAAGAGTTTGCTGCTACCAACCTCTCTGACTCTTAGTCCGACGGATCAAGTAAACGGAGCATTTTAGGTATTCAAAGAGCGTCAGAAATTGAAATAGTTATATCTTGTTGTTGTAGTTGAGAGTTTGGTGAAGTTTTGTAGAATTGTAGGGTTTAGGGCTCAGTTTTGATGAATTGAGCCCTTGTGAAGGGTCTGGCTGTACTCCAGCTTTCCTTCCCTTTCTGATTGGTATGGATCCAAGCCAGATCTCATACAACACCTTTATCTAACTACTTTTTTCAACAAACTTCTAAAGGACACTAACATATTTAAACATACAAATATATTTTGTTTTATGTAATATGACAAAGCTCTCAATAAAATCAATGTATATTTTTTTCCCCTGTTCTTATCTGTATTCCTAAAGAAATTGTCTGATACAGATACCCTTTTTTGTCCAAGCAATAACATTTTCTCCAATTTATGTGGGCATCAGTTTCTTTCTAAATCAAATCTCTTTTCGGACGTATAATTTATTTGAATTACAATAACATTTTATCTTACTTTAGCCGACCTTGTCCTCACCAAACTCATCCAAGTTTCTCTACCAAAATTACCTTTCAATTTACCATTTAAATATGTAGATGACATGATTGCTGCCATCCCTGAAAAATTTAATTCCTACTGTTATAGACACTTTCAATTCATTTCATCCTCGACTTAAATTTACTTCTGAGACCAAAATTAATAACCAGATACCTTTTCTAGGTATGCAAGTTATTCGTAAACATGATAATTCTATTATTACTGATTGGTACCGCAAACCCCAAGATTGCGAAAGACTTTTAAACTAATTCTCACACCATCCCTATACTCAAAAATTTAATTTTGCCAAATCCTTCCATTCTCTCTCTTAGTGATATCTCCTTTCATGATACAAATATTCGCCTATTCAAACAAAGCCTTAATGATAATAACTACCCTCAAAACATAATCAACTTAATAATTAATTCTAGAAATAATAATAATAATAATAATAATAATAATAATAATAATAATAATAATAATAATAATGCAGCTCCAAACATCCCACTTGATAGTAGTAATGCTAATTTTGTGCACTGTCTTATGTCAAAGGTCTCTATGAAAAAGTAAAAAAATACTTCAGTCCCCCACCACTAAAATTTCTTTCAAACCTATCAACACCGTCAAAAGACTATACTCCACGCTCAAAGACCCAACTCCTCTCACTAACTAATCCAATGTAATTTATAAAATTAATTGTTCTGAATGTGATTCATCTTATATTGGCCAAACCTCCCGGTACCTGCACAAGCGTAAACAAGCGTAACAAGCATGAATTCAGCCTCAAACCCAACTGCCCCAACCACAAGGCCCTTACCACTTCTACTCCACTAACCACAAATTTGATTTCTCGAATCCCATAGTCCTTGCTCAAGAATCCAATTTATTGGATTATTCTAGTATTTATTAATGTTATTATTACTATTTGGTACTAGAAAGAAATCAAAAAAGGCTTATTCTTAAACTACTATTCCTGCCATCCTAATTATCAAATCCGGAATACTATTCTAAACTTAATTAAAAAAGCTATTTCACTAACAGACAATAAACATATACCCACCCTTAAAAAAATAATTTATAATAAATTGGAAAAAAATAGTTATCCAATAAATATAATTAACAGATCCTGGCACACTGCTTTAAATAATACCAACGCAACTGACAAAATGGATAACATAAAATACTATAAATCCCTTACTTATATAAAAGGCTTGACTGAAAACATACAAAAAACATTCAAAGATTTTATTGCGACGATGTAAAATTCGGATTAAAGCCAGTAAACAAAATAAAAGATAAGTTCCACAATAACCTAAAAGACATAACTGAAAATTTAAAAAAAAACAATGTAGTTTACAAAATAAATTGCAAGGATTGTGATAAAGTATACATCGGTGAAACAAAGCAAAAGTTAAGCAGTCGACTAAAACAGCATATGTATGATATACAAGCGAAAAATGGAAAAACGGCCCTAGCTAACCATACAGCTAATGAAAACCACCAAATAGACAATAATAATATTAAAGTTCTAAGTACGGAAGTAAATGAAGCTAAGAGGAAATATCTAGAAGCTACATTCATAGCCATGACAGATAATTCAATTAATTATAAAACTGACGCTAAAGACATAAATAAATATTATTCAGCTATATTAAAATTCAAATAGTAAACTAAAATCAAATCTCCCGCCGTTATATCTTTGTCTTATCACAATCAAATATAATCTAAAATAATGGAAATAGGAAATACATTTGGTTTAATAATAATTTAATAATTCTAGTATTTATTAATTTCAAAACTACATAAATTAACATAAAATTAATATATAATTAAAACGGTTGACAGGTTGGGGAAGGTTTTAATTGCCTCTAGGCCATAGTATTTTAATTCTTTGTTACTACTCTATTAGTTATGTGTTATTTCTGATAGTTATTGTTATTTAGTTAGTATTATTTTGTAATGAATTTTGTAAAGTACCAGTGTGGAGTTAATGTAAGAACTATGACCGACGAAACCATTGATTATGGTAAAATTATTTTAACTTTCAATTGAAAACAGACAACGCTTTCCTTGTGATAGGTAAAATATTTTAAGTGATTAAATTTACATGGAGCAATTTAAGGTATTTATGTATAAAAATATGTGATATATATAGAGAAAAAATTAATGTGATTCATTGGTGTTTTAGGCATGAATATGCCCCGGAGGGGGGCGAAATATAGCCATGACTAATATTGAGCAGTTGTGAATTTATTTAATTTACCCTTAAACGACCCACAAGCAACAGAAGATAAATAATAAAAGGGACAAATAGACAAAATGTTTAAACATTAATTTTCTCATTTACTGTAGACTATTTCTGCTCGCGTATACTGTAAAAGTAATAAGTTGCTTTTCCAATTTATAGAATATATAAGTTTGAATTTCTAACGTAATTTTTTTTTAAATAATAATGAATAGTGTATATTTTTAAACAATAAATTAATTTTAAGGATACAAAATGTTAGAAATTGATTCTTCATTCAGAAGCAAAATTAAACCATCTTATTCTCTTAAAACCAGAATTTAAATTAAAATGTATTAAGATTAGAGAAACCTAGAAGAATTCCTATTAATTCTAGTTTTAAGTGAGAGTGAGTAATCCTTCAAAAAAACTAATCCTTAAATTTCAGTGTTGAGATAATACTTAAATACAATTGGAGGGTATAGAAATGAATTATTAAGAATTTAGAATTATTAATAATTATTAGAATTATTATACTCCTTCATTTAAACTCTCTTAATATAAAAAGTAAATATCTATAAAAAAAAGTATATATTTATCAATATACGAAATATTAATTTGTGTATCGCTATAAATGGTACAATATTAGGTGCAGTTTCCTTTCCTTGGACACTTAAAAAAAATCAACTAATACTGAGAATACTGGTTGTGATAGCTGGTGAAGATGGCAATTGGTATCAAAGGTGGTGTCGGCAAGTGGAAGACAAAGAGTAGCAAGCTCTGACAGGTGGTGTCACAGAAAGAACTTACCCTCTTCCTGGAATGGGGCAGCGGGACAAGTCTCCAAGGTACATAACTGTCCAAGGTAAAGGAGCTTCCCCTACAGTAAGTCTTGCCCCTACCCTACTACACCATGCCTTACCCCCTATACACTACCTTTCATGCAGCCTAAAGTTGATTGATAAAGCCCAACACTATTAAATTTAATTTAAAAAGTCCCATGTAATCGTTGGAGAATACTAAAGCTGGCTACACACGCTCAAGCATACTTGTCAAGCATGCTTGCACAATCGAGATTGTGCAAGCATGCACAAATTGACATCGCCTGCTCCACGGTACAAGCATGCTTTCGCAAAGGTGAATTAGCACTACCTTGGCTGTTTTTATTCTTCTATGCAAAAGAAAAGAAATAAATAGGTTGTAAGTAAAGTGTCATGTAAAAATGGTTTAATTGGTATGGTTAACATGAAATTAGTTAGTATAAGGGGGGGGGGGGACACAAAAATATGTTTTCTGACAAAATGCTATGAAAAACCCATTAAAAAAAATTAAAAAAATATTATTTTCCCGTGACGGGAATTATCCGCCATATTGAATTTTAACAGCTGATAATTTTGAGTACGCTATATTGCTTCCGAGCTTACCGAAGGTAACGGAAGCATTGTGTTCACTTTTGAGAACGAACAACTTTTATGCCTCCGATTTCAAAAATTCCAAGACAGAAATCCGTTTCAGACATCAGGGAACATTTTTGGTCTCGTGTCTGTCTGTCTGTCGGTCTGTGTGTCCGCGGATTATGAAACGTGCGACGTTAACTTGAGTAAATGTAAACCGATTTTAAATGAAATTTGGTAGACATGTTCATTTTACCAATGCCCAGGACGAGTTCGTTGAACAACGTTATCCGTCAAAGCGTTCACGAGCAACGCTCGCGTAAACGTTAACTTTAAATTTAAAATTGGAATTGTAGGTCGGGGAAAAAATCTAACTTCATCTATTCAATGAGACAAACATTTTTTCCCAATACATTTTTTTAGTAAAACCAATAGCGACACCGCTATGAAGTGTTAAAGATCGCTAAAACTATTAATAGTTTTTACAAAATAAACAATATAACAATAATTGTTATAGTACATGATAGGATGCGAGGAAGCTATGTGCCACACTAATTGGCAGTCTATTATTCCTGATTGCGCTTCAAAACGATCTTTAATACTAGAAAGTTTCATGTTTTTTATCTCTTTTGATTCAAAAGTTATGGGAAGAGTACAGAGTGACAGACAGCAGACAGGTTTCTTTTTTAGGGTCCGTAGGCAAAACCAAGGACCCTTATATTTTCCTGCGTGAGTCTGTCCGTCCGTCCTGTCGCCTGCTCTCACGGCTACACCTTTCGTCCGATCACTTTGAAATTTGGCAAATGTATGGGTCTTGTACCTACCCACATATTTTAAAATTATAGCGACTTCAAAAATATATAATTCTTTGGTTATAACTTTGATAGGGCGAGTTTGAAGTGGCTGTGAAACGTGTCCCCCCCCCCCCACCTCTATCTCGCTTATTTGAAGTGCAAAAAATCTTAAATAATTCCTGAACATTCTTCGACCAAAAGTAAAGATACCACTTTTTGGAAACTTCGAAAAAAATATTATTTTATTTTTTATTGACAAAATAAGTTTTTTTTTATAATTATGGTTTGTTCTATGTATTTGTATGGTTGTAGTTCGGTTCAGTGGCAAACAAATACTTTATCGGAAGTTTAATTATGTGTTTTGAGAATATCAGACCCATAGGATGGTTCAAAGAAGCTTTTTAGCATTTTAAAAAACACCATAAATAGGGAAATACTTAAACTATACAGTGCGGCCTACGGACCCTCGCTGTGTGCTGACTAGCACACACTTGACCTGTTTATTTGGTTTTACCATCGAAGAAAAAAGGATCTATAAGTCCATATTGCTGAACCAACATATCGTACGCAGCATCCCTTTTGCCGTTATCGTGATAATCTTTTGATTTTACACGCCATAGACATGTATTATTTTCGTATACACGAATAAAGTCTTCCAACAAACTTTTCACTTCACTACAAACTTTCTTTTCGTTCATGGTGATGATAAGAGTAAAATATGATCAGATTTAAAAACCGTACACAACATTATAGAACTCAACTCCAGACTGACAGGTTTGCACAAGCTAGCATGACCTTGGTACACACGTTCAATCCATCACGTGCACACAGAGCTTGTACAAGCAAGCATCATGAAATTTCAATCAAGCCTCAATCCACTTGTACAATCATAATGCTTGCACAAAACTATCATACAGACGTTCAAGCATGCTTGCACAATCACGATTGTGCAAGCTTGCTTGACAAGTACGCTTGAGCGTGGGGAGTGTTAAACGTCGATATATTTAAATTAAAAAAAAACAAAAAAACAAATATTAATTTAAAATTAATAAACGAAAGATAGCCATAAGTTAATATGGTCCAATACTCCAGGATTAGTCCACCCGAATGGCATGTGGACAGAAATAATTTTATACTTAGCATCATCATGACCAAATTTGACCGTAGTGTGTGTGACTTAAATCATTTATTTAAATAGGAAAAAAGTAGTAGGTCAATTATTGTAGCACATGGCTCTCAGGCGGTCTATATTATTGCACGAAAGTTCACATGGCTAAAAATCACAGGGAAGTACTTCCGTCCAAGTACTTTTTAGGGTTTGGTAGATGAGTAAGCATACCCGTTATGTAATTATGATTCTTTTGTCTTCGATATCAAGGGTCCCGGGTTCAATCCCCCGGGGGGTCACAATGTATTTTATCAGTAATGAAGGCAAGATAAATTACATTTTTCAGGAAATTTGCATCGCCCCACCATAAGGTATATCCATGAATTATATCGAAATTTTAGAACCAGCCGATCTATAGTCGTTGGGGGGGGGGGGGATTTTTTTGGGTATATTTTGATTTTTTAACAAATAAGAAATGCAAAATTTAAAAAAGCATATATATATATATTTGTGTCCTACTCTTCAGCAGCTTTCATTTGATATCCAACTCAAAATTTTCAAAAAATAAAATTTTGGGCGCACTTCACTTTTTCACGCCCAAAATTGGCAATTTTTGAGAATTTAGAATGAACTCCCAGAATTTTCATCGCGCCACAATAAGGTATTAGCATGAATTATTTCGAAATTTTAGCACCAGCCGATCTATAGTGGTTGGGGGGGGGGGGGGGGGGAATTTTTTTGGGTATATTTTGATTTTTTAACAAATAAGAAATGCAAAATTTAAAAAAGCATATATATATTTGTGTCCTACTCTTCAGCAGCTTTCATTTGATACCCAACTCAATATTTTCAAAAAATAAAATTTTGGGAGCACTTCACTTTTTCGCGCCCAAAATTGGCAATTTTTGAGAATTTAGAATGAACTCCCGGAATTTTCATCGCGCCACAATAAGGTATTAGCATGAATTATTTCGAATTTTTAGCACCAGCCGAACTACAGTGGTTGGGGGGGGGGGGGGGGATTTTTTTTGGGTATATTTTGATTTTTTTAACCAATAAGGAATGCATCATTTAAAAAAGCATATATATATTTGTGTCCTACTCTTCAGCAGCTTTCATTTGACACCCCACTCAAAACTTTAAAAAAATAAATTTTTTTGAGTTTATCACATTTTTTCGAATTGCGCATGCGCATATCTAATTTTGAACTTCTCTATATTTTTCCTGTGGTTGGGTCAAAAGTTGCACCAGTGTTTCAAATTTCAGCACTTTCGCTTAAACGGTTCGGGCCCCATGAACCAAAGAGCGACGGACAGACGGACACATCACCCGGAATAAGGGTTTTGAGAAGTATCTACAAAACCCTAAAAACCCGATTTGATTTCTAGTGGGATCTCATTTATTATTATTAAACGTTCGCAAACAGTTGGAATTAATATGGGACCATATTTGGGCTAATTACTGCAAACCATATGCATTTCTTTAAAATAGGATGAGCAGTTTTAGGATATGGTTTTTTTTTTTGCGATACAATATTGCGACTACATAGAATACATGTTATAATCAATAAAGATGACATTCGTTTTAAATTGACTAGTTACACATGATGTGAGAAACTGTCCATTGACAGTACTCATGGTATTACGCAGACATGAATATTACATTTTATTAATTGATGTTTCATAGATCACGAGGCCACTGTCTTTTTAGGCGCCGAGAATATTTACCAGGCGTGAATGGTGTTATTAGGTTGTGGATTAAAGGACTAGGATGATGGGAAATTGAGTCATGGAATGATATGTATCGGGAGGTGGCTAGGTTGCGAACAAAGGGAACTTTGAGGTCATTGTGAAGGGTGAAGTTGGAGACATAGAAAGGAGCGTTAGTTATTCTTCTAAGGATTTTGGATTGAAGGGATTGGATACGGTAGCTAGTTGGTGCATCCCCAGAGTTCAATACCATAATATGACCAAGTGGGTTAATTATGGTGTTATAAACGAGTAATTTAATATGTGAGTTGTGTTTAGATGTGTAGTGTAAGAGTCTGTGTAAGGATCTGGTATTGAGCAAAATGACGACGGATAGAGAGCTACGAGACCAAATTATTATTTCTGCCTAGGCTTTTTTTTATTCAGAGCCATAAAATAAAATACGTGTGAGACTCTCACGCATTAGAAGTGAAACTTAAGTTCTGAAATCAGAATAACACATGAAATAGCACAATAACCCTTATTTAAGTAAATGCATATTATATAAATCATTTATTAAATACGCAACATACATATTTATAAACAAGAGTTTACAATGCCGAAACAATCAGATAACTTCTCAAAGAAACCTGATTTCAATTAATAAAATATTTTCATTAATATTTTACGATTTTGGTAGTATTCATACTACGGAATGATTAAATTTTAATTTAAATCAAATTATAATTATTATTAACTACGGGAAACAGATAGAGAAAAATAGACTCCAGCGCGGGGATTTGAACCACCGGCCTCTATATTTCCAGTATAGCGCTCTAACCAACTAAGCTACGCAGGAGAATGAATTTCTCTGACGTTAATGATACCTTGACCCGAATTTAAAGCTTTCAATTTTTCCACAAGTCTGAGAAGTCAACATTAATGACAAAGAACTCGACCGAGAAATAACGCTTATAATTATAAAGTACCCAATTAGTTCATTCCTTGATGACTGAAACGGATTTCTGTCTTGGAATTTTTGAGAATTATTTTCGTTCTTCAGAATAATTACATAGCTTCCGTTACCTTCGGTAATATCGGAAGGAAATAATGTACCTTTTTTAAAACTAAATAGTGGAATATTACATGAAGAACTAAATAATAAAATAGAAAAATTTAATGTAAATAGCTATTGTAAACTCTTTTGGAGAATAAGAAATGTTTATAGTGTGGAGACTAGAAGCAAGGAAAGCGTGCTCTAAGCAAGGAAAGCAAGGTGGACAGGTAACTCTCAACATGGAGAATTAATTACATAGTCCCGACAGACATTGTTATTTATTTATGAAAGTGAGAAGTAGAAGCATTAAAGAAACTTATAATACTTCAACGCTGAAACCTGAGTCTAAGTAAGAAGCTTTATTAACTCTCAGTACAAGGCTTAAAAACAAAAAGCCTAAATTAAACAACCAATGTAGATCCGATTTTGAAATTTTGATGAATTTACACGTTTTAGGGTCCCTGAGTCCAAAAAATATTTATATGTAATCTGTCATCTGTAAGACACGTAGAGCAACAATTTTGCTGGATCTATTTAATTGAAATTGGCAGACAAGTGGGGAAAAATCATACCCCGAGCGAAATTTAGCTTTGAATTTGGTAATGCTACCCTCCAAAAAATCTGAAAAAAGTGAAACTAATATTTTACAAAAACAATTTCGATAGTTTTGATTAATTTAAAAAAAAAAAAATATTATCCATTTAAATATACGAATTTAATTATATAACTAATTGGTTTTTAACGGAAAAATTTTGATATTGATAAAATTAATTTCAAAGAGAGAAATGTCGGGTTCGATTCCCTGCCGAGGGAGAATTGTTATTATAGCAAATTGTGATAAAATATTGAGTAATAAATAAATGCAAATGCCAAAAAGTAAAAATTGAAAACCTGGATAGATAAATAACGTATAAGACACACTTAAGTACGAGTTGAATCGGATAGATTATTTATCTTATATTGAGGTATATCAGGGATAGTAAGATAATGTAACAGGTCCTATACAGGTACCAGCTTTTAAACAATTACCTGGCTTATATGTACCTGGCCAACCAATTGGACTATAACCATGAAATTTGAAAGTAAGCTTCCTTTTATGGCATAAACAACTTTTGTAAAAGGAATTTTTAATAGATAATTTTGATTTCAGATAGCGGCCCTTTATAATGCAATAATATAACAAGTCAAAGCGTTATTTCTGTAACCAGTTTCACCAAAACATTTCAATTTTTCTGGTAGGTTTCTCTTTTTTTTCTAGGCATTCATTAAACATATCGTCATCTTAAATCAAGATAGCGGCTGTATATATATGAAAATTTGGACACGACGGTTTCTCTGGAACCAATAGGACTAGGGACATATGGGTTAAGTAAAAATATACGGGGAGTTTAGCTCAAACGAAGCTTAACGGGAAATCAGCTAGTATTATATATATATATATATATATATATATATATATATATATATATATATATATATATATATATATATATATATATATATATTTATATATATATATATAATCTTTCTATTTTGTTTTTGCCAAAAGGGATTAAAGGTAATCGAAATTGAAGGTCAGCAAAGGGCTTCAATTAATTAGACTTCCTTTTTTATCTTAAATAAATAAATTTATCTTAGATTATGAAAATTGCATACGGAAGCATCTATAGAGGTCTACGACTATGACGCTGATATAAATATGGACGAAATAGGAGTGACTGCCGTATAAATTGTTCTAAATAATTTGACTAAAACCTTTTAGTGCAAAGCCCTTAATAATATTAAATTGTCAAATATTTCTATAATGTTTTTCTAAAGCTTCAAGTTCTGATTTATTATTGGTATTAATATTTCAATATTTGCAATAACATTAAAATCCCGTTATAGTTTCATTTAAACCAATAATAATGGTTCGAAGCAGAATTTTTATTCTTTCATGGTTCATTTTCCTAACCAAAATCCTTTTTTGGTCTAAATATTAACGCAAAGTGTCAATATTATTATAAGAATAATTGGAATTGCGGAATATTATTATAAGAATAATTGCTTATTGTGGCACTTAGCTTCTTTACATCCAAGTATTTGACGTATGGTCAATGAGATTTAGATCTTTAGATTTAGATTTAGATTCTCAGTGGAGTCACAATTATTTTTAAGTAATATTATATTTTCACAGATATTTGAATTTAATATGGGACCATCTAAGTGGGCTGAAATGGGAGACTTTCAAAATTTTGTTTTTCAGAATGATCTCACTACTTCCGCTACATTCGTTAAGCTCGGAAGATATATAAACTGAATGGTGATTTGGGACAAGTTAAAACTTGAGTGGTGCTTATTGTTGCATAGTTTTGGGGCATCTTTTTCTGTGGTCTAGGGATTAGGGATTAGCATAACCTAAATATCAAAAGCATTCGGGTTGGATTTTAGGTGGAATAAATGAAAATTTAAATTAGGGCATGCTTAATAATAGATTGTTCATAGGAGCATCCAGTCTAAATCGTTATTAGGACGAACTGCGAATAGGAATAGGCCATAAAAAGAAGTTAATTTGTTGATAATTATTATTAAAATTATAATAATTATAATTTGATTTAAATTAAATTATAATAGTTAAAATAAACTTATTACTCTGTGAAATCCTTTCTAGTTTCGATCTCCATAACTCAAGATTACATACTTCTGTTTAAGCGGCCCATACACAGGTAGTGGTATACCTGACTGGTAAACGTGTACAGGTAACCTGCATAGGTAAACCAAAGCGTATTTTTAATATATTTTTTGCTATAATAACTGTAGAGTTATGTCATAACTTGATAACGCACACGCTCAAGCTTACCTAATGTGTATACGCTACATGTATGGCCGGCTTTAGACTAATTTAATTTCTAATTTCTCTAGTATTTTTTTGGATTATTCCCGCAGAATAAAGCGCTAACATCATAATATATCAGTGTACATACTTTAAAAAACAGTTACCGCAACTTAATTCAAACACTGATTTTGACCACTTATGTATTCATCATCAGTTAACATTTAATAACATACAAAAGTGGTCGAAACTTCTCTGTTATTTGAAATACGATTAATTTCCATCTTAGAGTGACTATTAGAGTTAACAATTACTTAGAGTTAAAATAACTTACTTACTCCGTGGGTCGGCAACCCCTTGAAGTGCTCAATTAACACTTCCTCCGGCAACATTGGACCCTTGCGATCCGACAGAAGTCTTCCTAAAACAAAAGAAGCAAAAATGTCATACTCATTATGTATCATAAAAAAATAATTACGTAAGTACGGTTGAAGTTATTTATTACTTAAAGAGCTATTATTTTATTTTTTTATTTATTTTTTTCAAATATTTCTTCCCTCATAACTTTATAATTACTTTCTTTCTTTAATCTAAGTTGTTTTTGTTTAATCCTTATTTACTATTTTGAATAAATAAAACTACGTCATTATAAAAGAAAGAAAGAAAAAGACAACTGATTACACAAGGGGAAGAATTATTATTAACTTGAATAAAAGAGAGAAAAATAAAATAAAGAATAAGTCCCAAAAGCAGGGTGGCAAATTCAACGGAACAAAAAATCCCGACAAAATCCTCCAGGGGTTAATTTAAAAGATGATCATTTCCCACAGGGATATTATAATCCTCTGTCTCTTTTATTTAACTAAGCTATTATTATTCACTGCTGACTCACATAGATATATATATATATATATAGATATATATATATATATATATATATATATATATATATATATATATATATATATATATATATATATATATATAAAGTTTGTTTTCGTAACAGTTTTTTGAAAAAAAATGGACTTTGGATGATCGTGAATAATTCCCTGCCTTTCTGTAAAGGTTAATAAATAATCGCTAACAAGTAATAAGACATTTCCTCTTGCTTTGTTGATGGAGTAATTTTCAACAACAGATATGCCTATAAATAAATAAATACATATAAATAAATATATATATATATATATATATATATATATATATATATATATATATATATATATATATATATATATATATATATATATATATATATATATATATATATATATGTATAAGTTATTTTTTAGACTCTTCTTACATCGTATCTAATTTAATAAAAGTGTATCTTTTAAAATTTAAGAAAAGACAAAATAAAGAATGTAATACTTTTTTAGCACGTTTTTAATTTAGTTTTATCAAATTTTAATAGTTATATGTTAAATGTTAATAGTGGATAGTTTATTTATGATTATGTTATGACAAATTTTTATATATTTAAAAAGTTTATCTAAAATGTTTTATTACTGACTCTACCACTTAACATTGTAACAGGCCTGAAGATGTCCCTTAAGGGATGAAATATAGCCAAATACTTAAATACTACCAGGGCCGGATTTTCAATTTTCGGGCCCCCCCGCGAAAAACTCCAATGGGCCCCCAACCTACCCAAGCCAGGTCCTATTCGGAACGGGAGGGGGGAGGGTGTTTACTGGTTAGTGCACCGTAGAATGGGAGTCCTACACTATCGGTGAGCCTCATGATGGCCCAAGAAAGTAAGAAAACTACACACTAATACCAAATTACACGCACCGCATTCATTCTTCATCTCAAATTCGCTTTTGAACTACCTCGCCGAAATAAGAAAGAGGTAATTGCCTCAAAAAAAAATGCTTAGTCCTAATTAGGTCTTCAGGGTATCAATAATTCCAAAGTCAACCTATTTTTGGCTATATTTCACCTCCTTTGAGGCATCTTCAGGCCTAAAAGAAGATTTTTAAATTTTTATTGAAGTGAAACTTCTTTGGCGGCGGTAGAGTGAATTTTTTCAAATAGGGACCATCGTGTAACGAAGTTTGCGATTCGGGAAGTAATGACACGGAATTTATGTTTCGAGACTAATCCTGGTGAAAGATTAATCTGTAAAAAATCATTCATTCAGGCGAGATGCGAACCACTGATTTCCGGAACATGAAGCCTACGTGCTAACCATTACCCCAATTACATTGCCAATTAGAGAGTACACAAAATTGGTATATAAGCGTAATATTTAATATTAGATGGATTATATGTAATTAGACTATTATAATTAGATTATTTTTTGGGTTCATGGCAACGGGTTTAATTGTATACTTACAAGAAAAATGTAAAAACTAATTAAATTAATTTAAATAAGTTATATCTATTTAAAGACCGCAAATCAAAACAAATATTTATTATTATTGGAATAAATGTGGTTGCCTTACCGTAGCAATAAACAAATCATTTCGAGGTGCGTCGGCGTCAGTTCTTAACCGGGGGACCGCGGCCCCCCAGGGGGCCTCGAAAGGTATTTAGGGTACTATCTGTATATTATATTTGGAGATTTTAAGGGGTCCGCGGTTACCAAAAGGTTAAGAAACACTAGTATAAATGACAATATATACACAGATATAAACATTGCTTTAATTATTTTTTCATATATATAGTGACATCGTGTAACGAAGTTTTATTTTTAATGGAATAAATGTGGTTGCCTTAGCGTAGCAATATTTGTTTTCAATTAAATTTCGCATAACCATTTCTTAATCCTGAAATAATAAATTCGTCAAAAAATGAAAGAGAGCAATGCATTCTAGAACTTAAGTTTCACTTCTAATGCGTGAGAGCCTCACACATATTTTTTTTTTATAATATCTAGACTAACTTACATTATCTTTATATAACATGTTGACATAACTTTTAACAACTTCCCCTAAAACATTATTTGATATATTTTCTTAGTTATTTTCTTTCATGATAATTCTCTTGCAAGGAAAGAAAATAAATTAAATAACGTGTTAGGAGATTTTGGTAAAGGTTAGTCTACTGTTATATGTTAATTTTTCATATTTATTGGAACTAAGTTCCTTATGGCACGTTACAGCGCCTGGAGCCCGGGAGTGAATCCGAAACAAACACCGTCACAAAACTGAAATCGACCCATGACGATAACTCGAGCCAAAGTTGACCGATTTAGAAGATGTGTTTATTTTAGCAACGCTCGCGTAAACATTCATAAGTAAAATTGAACTTTTTGGACCGGAAAAATTCTAACTTATTCTATTCAATGAGACATTTAACTTCAACTTTTTTAAATTATTATTTTTTTTTAGTTTACTCAACACCGATACTGCTTTGAAGTGTTAATGATCGCTAAATTTTATTAAAGCGGACCTAAACGTTTAAAATAGAGAAAACTACATCTAACTGATATCTTACGTTCTAACGTAACGATTTTTATAAAACCTCATACACAAAGTAAAGTAAAGTAAAATTGAAACAAAACAGGCATGTAAAATTTCAACCTGATACAAGCAGACTTTTTTGAGTAGGGAAGAGATATATTTTATAATATTTTAAATTGGTAGGCCGGGTAGGGGAAAACAGTCCTGTTTCCCACCTACTACCACTTCCTTTTTAACTATATTAACTCATCATGATTAATTTTTTTCTCAATATTCAATTCATAAGTATTTATTGTAAGACACTCGTTTCAATGATATAAACAATGTTTTTCTCTTAATTTTGTCTTAACTCCGCTAGGTACAAACAGTTAATTACTTTTAATTTTGTCTCTTTTGTAACACCGCCATGCATAAGTAGTTAGCATCGTAATCATCGTATACTTAGTAGTGTGAATTTATAATTTGTATATTTAATGAAAAGTGTAAGGAACTTCGTTCTTAACGGGTGTCCTGCGACGCCACACGTATTTTTTTTTAAAAAAAGTGTTACGTTTTGTTTAAAAGTTGTGTCAACATGTTATATAAAGATGTAAGTTAAAAGTTAATGTAGATACAAGAAATAAAATTTTAAAAATCTTTTAGGCCTGAAGATGCCTCAAAGGAGGTGAAATATAGCCAAAAACGGATTGACTTTAAAATTATTAATGCCCTAAAGACCTAAATAAGAATAATAAGCATAGTATGGAAATGAAGGGTAATATACTGCGAATATCTCTCAAATAAATAAAAATGCAATTTACCTCCTCACAACAACAACAATATTATACCGGGGGTCCTATAACTACTCCCCTTCCATATTAACTTTTGTAATATTTCAAATAAAAAATTTTTCAAGCTTATCCGACAATGGGGTCTTAAATTTTTTTCGTTAGTCCTTTTCGAAGATACCTATTTTATCGTTTAGGTAAAATAAAAACTGAGCTGATTTAGTTATTATGTATAATGACCAGATATATGTATTATATACCAGGGCCGCTGAGAGGATTTCCGGGCCCAATGGCAAGTTAGCATCTGGACCCCTTTGAACAAACAACGGCCGGGGTCCTCCCCCGGAAATTTTTTTAAAATTTAAGTGCAAAAAGATGAGTTTTAAGGATTTTTGAGGGCAAGTTTGTCCTTACAGACATCCATCAAAATTACAGGAAAAGAGGTTTGGCGTGGGGACGAATTTTGAAGTTTAACTAAGGTGGGCTAAAAAAACACAAATAATCAAGTTGTTTTGTAGCTGGCAAGCTTAAAAATTGCATTACAATTAGAAAATGTAAAATGTATTAATATCAGTTAATATGATTTGTCAGTCAGTTTCTCTCCTTTAAATTAGCTTTGACCATATTGAATAAGGTGAAAACATCACAAAAATTTAAGTAACTAAATTAAACAAAAAAAATCAAACTTCCGTATTCATGACAAGTTAGGAAACATTTTAAGTTTATCACAATCAGTGGCGTAATTAGGGCAGTGGGCCCCTCGCCGAAAAAATGATAATTGAAACATTTGCGTTCAGCACTGAATGGGGTCCTCTGACTCTGACAAAGGACAAAGGTATATGAGTATAATTCCAGTTTTGATTTAATTATACTCTAAAGGGGCCCCATCGACATTGCGGTACAAAGATAGTAGTTTCATGCTTTTTTTTTATTTGTGGGCCCCCCTGGCACCGGGGACGTGCCCGCAATTCGGGCCCATAGCTACGCTACTGATCACAATATCCTTCTTACCTTTTTTGTTGTAAAAAATTTTTTTTCTACATCTCTGACTGGGCCCCCCAGGACCGTGGGCCCCCCCGCACCGCGGGGGCTGGCGGTAGCTATATCCGGCCCTGAATACTACTAGTATGAAGTAATTTTTATCACCCATCACCCCTTCACGACCCACCATAGAAGATATACAAATTATAGGGGACCACAGCTCTTTAAAATTTAATAAAAGTGTTTTCTATAATTTAAAACTGAAAAGTCCTCTTTGTTTTAAGAGGCCACTTCGGTAAAAAAGAAATTACTTGTTTTTGTTTTCTCCCTTTATTTCTTCTTAATTACATTTATTTTCCTGAAAATCTCTGTAATCTTTTTTTCCGATGGTCTCTATTATTACTAAAGGACCATTTATACTGCAATTCAGTATCATTAGGTCAAAGTGTATCAGTAGTCAGTGTTTTCTACATTAAAGTTGCTAGTAATTTGTTGTATTCAGCAAATTATATATTTTTTTAATTATTAATTATGACGACATTGAACTACGAAAGCTACATAACACTTTGGTGAAAACAAACTTTTCAAATGAGTACGGTAGGTATGTGACGTTTGTAGTTGAATGACACTAAAATGATTTTTTTTTTTTTTTTTTTTTTTTTTTTTTTTTTTTTTTTTTGTGGTCAGAAACGTTAATTTATTATTAATCTTTAGGGGTCATGTTTGAGGTACTTATAAAAAACAGAAAATTCAAACACCACTGACTGTCTGGCTCATCACGATATTTCTGGAACCAATGAACCTAGGACCATGAAACCCTGTAGTTAGGTTCTTATCAACCCCTATGGGCTCGCTAAGAAATCATTTTAAGACCACGATGGCAGGTATTATTATATGCAATGCAAAATTCGACATGACGATATCTCCGTAACCCATTGCACTAAAACCTTGAAATTTAGAAGTTAGCTTCCTCTGAAGACATAAAAAACATTTTACTAAATGACGATTCCAATTTCAAGTAAGAGATCCATGGAAGAGGTATAGAAATAAAGGAGGGGATAAGATCTGAGGAAGTGGTATAGAAATAAAGATGGGGATGACATCTATGGAACCGGTATGTAAATAAAGGAGGAGATAAGATCTATGGGAGAGGTATAGAAATAAAGGAGGGGATAAGATCCATGAAACCGGTATGGAAATAAAGGAGAAGACAAGATCTGTGGAAGAGGTATAAAAATAAAGGAGGAGATAAGATCTGTGGAAGAGGTATAGAAATAAAGGAGGAGATGAGATCCATGGAAGAGGTATGGAAATACAGGGGGGAAGGGGTGAGGAAACTGGATATTCTCGCTTAGTAAAATAAATTAGTTTCTTAACAGAAGTTGATAAACCATTCAAATTAAAAAACAAAAATACAATAAATATACTACATTCCATAGCGAAGCTCGAGACCCCACCTTTTTAATACAGTTATATTACTTTGAGAGTGTATTATAAATATTATTTTTAAATGAACGTAAGAGTTGTCTATTATTAGCTATATAAATTAAATTATATGGCACGAAATAATAGTAAAATATTAGGTTTGTTCCAACCACCAGTTCCGAATCAGTTTCGGATTAGTCCGTGATTGACGTAATGCGCATGCGCGATCATTGACCGTTGGGAATTGATTTGTGATTTCGTTTTTGTTGGAACGCTCCTTTCTCGAACCAAACTGTTTGCCGTGGTAGGTTTTAGCACTATTATCAGAACAACATTTTGAGTTGATCGTTTATGTGATTTTGCGTTCCTGTGCTATCGAAAATACCTGAACTTATTAATATTAAAGATATGGATGATGGATAAGTCAATAGTTGATGAAGATAAGTGCCAGTCGCTTAAATCAGGGCCTGATTTAGGCCGCCTAGGGGCTCGCACAACAAGGGGGCGCCACACCAAAAAAGTTTTATTTTCTAATGCTAATTAAGCTCCAAAGTTGGAAGTAAAACCTACATACTCATAGAGGATATGACGAAAATACATGCACACATTTTAGAAATGTTTATTTAATACATGAATTCACGATTTCATTTCGATTTACGCAATTCACAATTTTCGGGCTTACTGAGGTGAGCCAGTTTTAGTAGACTCACGGCACACTCGTATTCGTATTTTTATTGATATAATCCTAAATGCTCTTTTGTTTTAAAAAAAAACAAAACAAATATTAATCTTAGTCCAGTTAACGAAAGAAATATTGCGGAAATAAATCGGATTCTTTCGATATTTGTTTGAAAATGGAATAAGTATATCAAAAGTCGATCTTGGAAAATAGGTCTAATTTTAATTTTTTTTCAGAAATATCTAGAAAATGCCAATTATATGCACAAAAATTCATCGTCGCATTCGTACAAAAACATTTTAAAAAGAACAGTTGATTCGCAAGAAAGGAGAATAATTATAATAGGCGAGCGAAATCAAAACAAAAACAATGAAGCGGAGCGGAAGGTTACGTTTCTGTTCACCCAAACTCAATCCCAAACTACTAGTCCCTGCCGCCGATCGCTGACTGCTCTGACTGGTTCCAAACTAATCCGTGATTCAATCAGAGCGTGGTTGGAACAGCCGATTAACAGTCGGAGTCAGTCAGAGTTTGAGTTTGGGCTCGTTGGAACTCTTTTTTCCAAATGCGCATGCGTCGTACAGTTCCAAACCAGTTTGAAGAGTGGTTGGAACAAACCTATTGTCAGTTGAGTTTAAGGATGGTTAGTTTCACATCTTGTCATCGTTTTATTGGGTTGATAGTTGATATAGAGCAAGTCAAGTGTCAGAAATGACAGGGTGTAAGGTTAGTGAGGATGGGGGGGGGGGGACATGTTATCAGCGGTTATCACGTCACTGGTGAAGGGTTGAAGGGTGTGTTAAGGTGGGTTTTAGGGTCACATTGATCTCTGAGAGGACCTAGTCAGCTGTAGGGCGTTAGCTTTGGAGATGGTCTCACTCTAACATGCTCTAGGAGTCTGTTCTCTTATATATTATCAGGGTAAAGGCACGTTTTCTCTTGGAAGCCCTTTATATCTTGCTACTTCCTTGTCCTACTCCACTCTTTTTACAGTTCTCCCTAGCCCTCAGCTTTTCCCTAATCCTTACACTATGATACTTTTACCCTTCTTTTAACAATATCCTTGTTCATTCTTTCTCAACCTTACCCGACGTATTGTTGCCCTACGTCAGTTACTTTTACTCTCTTCCATATCGGAAAGATTTTTTTTATACTTTTTTTTTTTTTTCTTTTTTCATTCTTTCTCATTTACTAAAATTCATCTCAATCCTTAGCGCCTCGCTGTTATTCTTGACATTGAAGAGACTGGAGAACAATAAGCCTGCTTCTTTTCTCCATGATACACTTTCCACTTCTTTTCAGCCTAATTTTTTCTCCCTTGTCTTATATTTTTTTTTTTGTTCAGTAAATAACACAAGGAAACCTAAAATGATGGGTAACTAAAAAAACAAATCTCAATTTTTTTTTCTCGGCCGCTTTCTTTTCTTCAGAATATTTCATGTAAATAATGGAAAAACCAGTATTTCGTAACACCCACACTAATCAGGATAAGTAGAAATTACACGTGGAATAAATGAAAAGGCAAAACCCTTTCGACCATTTTGATAATGTACGTCTCACGTTGTAATATGTTAATTGCAGTATAATTCAAGTGGAAAATCTGGGGTAGTTTAGGTTTATTTACATCCCTGTACATTAAATATTACCCTGGTAGAAAATTTAAAATTGAATGCATCTTTCTTTTTTTGAAAAGACTGTCACGGAAAAATTATGAGGAATAAGCTTTTGTTGAAATGACCTTTTAAATGAAAAGCTACGGGTATCATGAATCAGACAAAAGTGAAATTATATAATATAGTTTATACACTAAATAAATAAAATTTATGTTATTAATTGTTAAATGTAAGAATATATACTTTAAAATGCTTTTTTATGCTCTAACCTTTTCAATGCTTTTTCTGCAGTTAATTAATTTATTCCTCTCACATCTTATTGCTTTGTATAAATCGAAGCTTAATTAGATTAAATTTCAAAAATGCTCAATTCCTTGATTAATATATGTCGAATCAATTATGTTTTCTAGGTATCCTCTATTATTTGTTTTTGAAATTAAGCAAATGGTTGTAACTAAATACTTAGTAATTTTTCAGGATTTATTGAAGATAATCCACATTAATATGTGGTCGGCTAAGTTCGTCTGCGGGACATAGCGGGGCAATAGGCATTTAAAAAAAAAAAAAAAACGGTGGAGAGCGGCCATGTCCCGTCCCTTTTTGGTAGTTAATGTGATTTTCATGATCCTGAGTATAAAATTAGTTAATAGACCGAAAGTCAAATTTAGGTTAGTTTTGCTTCCGAGCTTACCAAAGGTAACGGAGCTATGTGAAAGATAAATATTTAGGTCTCCGATTTCAAAAATTCCATGACAGAAATCCGTTTCAGACATAAGGGAACATTTTTGGTTCCGTGTCTGTCTGTCGGTATGTCATTCAATTTTTGCGAACCAACATATCTTAAAAACTACACATCCAATTTTAATGAATTTTAGGAGGTAGGTCATAATTAGCCCATTGTTGGTCCATATAAGTTTCAACCTTCTGCGCCTATTTGTTTCTCATCCACATACGCACAAACATACATTTATTTACACCTATAGCTTCAAAAGTACTTATCTGATTAGAATAAAACTTTTATAGTTTATCGAATGTAACCCGCAGATAGCCCCAGATTAATTTGAACCATCTGCGCTCATTAACTTTTGCTAAATTGATACTTTAATTCGTGTTATAAATCAAAACAATTTTGACAGATTAAAAAATAAAAACGGGGGAAACAATTAAACCAATTAAATAATAATGGCTTGTAAAAGCATAAAATCAATAAAGTACGTGGATAGGATGCGAGGAAGCTATGTGCCACACCAATTGGAAGTCTATTTTACTTGATAGGTTAGTTATACAAACATTCCAATTCAATTAAATCATATAGTTCAAATCAAAGTGATCACCTATATCTGGTGACAAACTATATGTCCCATACAACTAATATAAGTGACCATGACCAGTATTGACCAGCTATTACCCGCAGACGAACTTAACCGACCACATATTCTTAGAAGGCACCAAAAGTATCCACAAAGTCTCGCTTGATGTTAGTCAGACACCATTTTTCATGTCATCTAAAATTAAAACAAATGCAGTCAGTCAGCTCTTTTCTTTTACCCCTACTCCCCAAGTTAGTTTTGCCTTAATAACCTTGCATTTATACTTAAAGTATTGATATTTCTATAAATTGTTTTTATCCTAGAACCTGCATTTATAGAAATTATATTATCAATATTTCACTATGAAGTACAGGGGTCGATCATGGTTAATCTGTTACCATATTTGCTAGCTATCTGCCTTTTTCGGCCAATCAAAGACATAAGACAATATTTGTGCTAAATAGATATATCTCGCCTTGTATCAATCCCCAGTCACGGCCTTATTTAAAATTCTTTGCGCAAAACATCATTGTGGAATATATAGCTGACACAAACTATAAATTAACCAACTACAATCAAACTATTTTATGTTAAGGCAACAATACGCACTTTTGTATTCAGAATTTAGATCCAAAATTAAATAGTGGCGTTATTTTAGATTACCGATTAAGGTGAAGTAGTAACATATTGTCTCTCCATAATAGATTTAATTAGGAAGAACTGAAATTACAGCTTCATCCATCCAGCTGTTGGTTCAAGTAAAGCTATTGTGTAGAATAGTATATTATGTTACTAGGCTGTGAAGTGAGTTTTTTCTTTACCGCGGCAATTACATTTACTGTCGAGCGAAGCGAGACAGTAAATATTGCCAAGGTAAAGAAAAAACACTTCACAGTCGCGTAGCATATGCTATTTTTTCCGAGGTAGCAGACAATGAAAAAACATTAAATATTAATCACTAATCAATATATAATAATAATAAATATTAGTACATACTTAAGACTTAAAAAAAGAAACCTTAAAATGAGGTTACACTATAAGAAAAGATAAATAAAAAGCATTGACATCTAGCGGATTTTTATCGTATATTTTTTGTAGAAGCATTTCTACAAAGACTGCAGCACTACTAATGGAAGTTTTGACAACTACCCGCCGGAAAAAAAAAATATTTTTGTGCCTAGGACGTAAAGGATTTTTTCTTTACAGCTAGGAGTAATGAAAAGATTTTTTAAGTCCACGTATTGAAAAAATGGATTTTAGCTATGTTTTTTAGGCTCTAAAGTTAAAGGGTTTCGTTGGTGTTGTAAACATGAAATTAGTAGTTGGGGGGGGGGGGGGGGGGGGATTTGGATGTTTTTGACAAAATGGCGTAGAAAATTAAACGCTTTCCACAAGTGTTATATATTTTTGTAATCTACTCTTCAATACCTTTCATTTGATACCTCACTCAAAATTAAAAAAAAATATTTTCTTTCCTGTGACATCAATCAGCCGCCATCTTGGATTCCCAATTAATCCGAACAAGTTGCTATTCAATTTTTTTTTTTTGGCCCATCAGACCGCACATTTTCCATATTTTTCTATATTTTTAGCAAGAGCGGAAATACGATTTTAGGGGGGGGGGGGGGACGCAAAATTTCGATGTTTTTTGACAAAATGGCGCCGAAAATTGAACACTTTCCCTAAGTGATATATATATTTGTAATCTACTCTTCAATAGCTTTCATTTGATACCCCACTTATAATTTAAAAAAAATATTTATTTTCGTGTGACATGAATTATCCGCCATCTTGGATTCCCAGTAAATCAGATCAAATTGCTAATCTTATTTTTTCTATGGCCCACCAGACCACACATTTTGCATATTTTTCTATATTTTTAGTATGAGCTGAAATACGATTTTAGGGGGGGGGACACGCAAAATTTCGATGTTTTTTGACAAAATGGCGCCGAAAATTGAACACTTTCCCTAAGTGATATATATATTTGTAATCTACTCTTTAATACCTTTCATTTGATACCCCACTTAAAATGTAAAAAAAAAAATTTTTCGCATGACGTGAGTTATCCGCCATTTTGGATTTGAACAGCTGATAATTTTGATTTCGCTATATTTTTCCTGTGTGTGCGTCAAAACGATCTTTAATATTGGAAAGTTTCACGTTTTTATCTCTTTTTATTCAAAAGTTATTGGAACCGTACAGAGTGACAGAGAGACAGACAGACAGACACATGAACGAAACTATAAGGGTTTCTTTTTTTGGTTTTACCAACGAAACCCTAAAAATGGAGTTTAGCTATGTTTTTTAGGCTCTAAAGTTACTATTTAACAGCCTACCACGGAAAAACAATATTTTAATACATTAAATTAGAACGTATGGTCTTAGATTCTGAATTACTTAAGGAAATTATTTAACTTTAACCTTTAAAATTTGATTTTTTGGTAAAACTAAAGTTGATAGCATACCTAAATAAATATTATAACAAAGTTTTAGAAACAGGTTTATATTGTGATGTTTTTCTTCCAAATAGATTTAGGAGGTTCATATCTAGGTTATCCTTGTTAACTTGAAATGCTTTAAATTTTATAATTTATCTTCACGATAAAGTCAAGTTTTTAATCCAGTCAGTCGGAGTTTTAACAGGGTGGTGTAATACAAAAACTTAGTTTTGAAATATGTCATGAGCACAGTATAAATATCCTAGGGCTTTAAAAGCCTCAAGCAATTTTACATGTAGAAACATCAACCTCGAACAATACAAGAACATGTTTGGTGTAATGAAATGTCAGAACCATCTACGCCTCCCTGTATCATTAGCTACGTAAATAAAGCCGGTCTCGTTGTTATCTAAACCAACACGGTGCTCCCAATTAGAGGTAAGTAATGTGGATTCAAGATATGGGATTATATTTCTATTCTGGATCATTTTTAAGAAATGTTCCTATAAGCATACCACCATTTCAGATAGAATCAAAATATTTAAAAGACAAATCATACTCTCTTGATGAGATCGTGTGTTATAACAAGCTACAAGATTAAAGGGGTACTAATTAAAATAATTAATATAAAAATGCCATTTTTCAAAACTGGTCTTATTTTCAATTTTTTTTTTTTTTTTTTTTTTTTTTTTTTTTTTTTTGGTTTCTATATTCTTCACCTTAGTTGGATCTATGTGCAAAATTTGGGGAAGATTGAATGACGGTAAGTGGTTCAAAATTGGGGTAATAGGTGTGCGATGAAACTTGAAAAGCAAATAAATTTGACGCCATTTTTTTTTTTTTTTTTTTTTTTTTTTTGTTCCTGTATTGTCCACCTAAGTTGTATCTATGTGCAAAATTTGAGGAAGATTGAATTACGAGAAGTCGTTCAAAATTGGGGAAACGGAAATGTGCGATGAAACTTACAAAGCAAAGTAATATAAGACCAGTAAAAAAAAAACTACTTCACTCTATCCTCAAAAAAAAGAAGGTTTAACTTATAGTCATAAGTCTCTCAAAAATAAAGCAACAAAGACTAAACAAAACAATGCTTTTAACAATGTAGATGGAACAAAATTACAATCTAGATTCCAATAATTAACGAAAACAAAAGTGTCCATGAGACGATAAATTTGAGACATGGGATATTTGAACCAATATTCTTTAACCAAACTCCTTTCCATCATTTCAGTTCCATCCGCTACCTTGGATTGCACCTAGATTGCCGTTTGAACTGGGCCCACTATACAAAACTTGAAAAGACAAAACTGCAACCGACGCTACAAACTGTTACAAAAACTTCTACACTATACATCTAAACTCAACACTTATAGCAAATTACTCATTCATAACACCATTATTCAGCCCATATGGTGGTCATACGGTACTGAACGCTGGGGTTGCACCAAGCCTTCCAACTTCTATCGAATTCAATTTCTACAGTCCTAAATCCTAAGAAGAATAGTCTATGCTCCTTGCTATGTTTCTGTGCACGAAGACTACCACTAGTCAGCAGGTTAGGACTCTTCTGGAAGAGGAGAACCCAAGTGCAGGGTTCAGAAAGTCCAATCATGGTCTAAGGACCAGTGATATAAAAATCTTAAATAGGATAAGATTGTTAACCATGGGTTTTATAGTACTACTTGGTGCGTACTAATTCAGGTTTGTACTATTCACCAAATGACAGGATTCATAATCAGTCATTGCTAGGCTTGATTGAAAGTCCTAAATGTCGGCCGTGTGGAGAGGAAGATGGATCTACTACTAACCCACTAAGCTGCTGATAAGCGTGGTCTCGTCTTAGATGGCAGGCCTTTAGAATGACAATTTTCCTTCAAAATGGACTTAAAGTCTCCTTCATCTGCAACCTAGCCACACATACATCCCAATACAAATCCTTTCATGAATCCATATCTCAACATCCCAATCCTTTAATCCACAAACTATCATTACCATTCATTCCTGGAAATCCTCTTCGACATCTAAAGAGCCAGTGGCCACGCGATTTATAGACCAGTGCTGAACTTCTATATATTTTTGTAATATTTCAAGCCACTATCTGTGACTACTGTTAATGGACAGTTGCTAACTTCATGTCAATCAAGTCATTGTCAAAAACCAGACATCAGTATTGCTTATAACATGTGATTATGTAGTTTTTATATTTTCTAATAAAACCTCCCCCACAATCATAATATTAGAACAAAATGTTATCTTTATTATTGAGTTCAAATGTGGAGTCAATCAAAAAAGTAAATCACAACAATAAACAAAATCCAAATAGTTACCCTGTAACCTCAGTAATTTAGAATATAAGGTTATCTTCAATATTATTATTATTATTATTATTAAGGTAAACAATAATTTTAGTAATCTGATTTCATATATCTGACAGATGAGTCCACCAACATAATATGCCAATACATGGTTGAGAGTGCAATTTAAATGGCACTGGAGACATATTATATTACGTGTACATCCTATTTAAAACAATTAAAGAAGAACAAAATGGGATAAAATTAAGTAATTAGACAATTCTATAATTAGAACTTATTGTTTGCTCTTTTCTTGAGAGGAGTAAATTGCAAGTGTTTTAATTTAAAATTATTAAATCTAAAAGCGTCAGTTCTATTCTTACATTTAACTGTGCAACCACTACACGTTTTCATCTATATTAAAGACAATTTATGACCCGGTAAAAGAGAGTATATTAAGCTATTTAAATTTCTAAAACCGAAGCAAGCTATGAAATATTTAAAAGCTAAGAGTGGTCTCCTCACAGCGTAATAGAGGATGAAGTATTTAACGAAGATATTATTTTAGGAATTAATTTTATCAATTGATTACTGTTCTATTTTAAAACGCATACATAAAACTAGAATAGTTAAGACTCAATCTTCATAATTAAATACAAATATACGCTTATTCTTTGTTATAAATTGCTTCTATCTTTCAAACACTGTTGGCTCAGTTATCATACTTATATTTATCTTAAATTATGACTTAATTAAATTTGTACTGGGTGTCTCCTGTCTACTACAAAGGTAGTTAGTATTGATTAATATTTCTGTGTATTTATTCATAAAGAAGGTAAACAAGTAATGGTAGAAAATTACAATCACTGCTAGTTCAATGAATATATGAATACGATAAAGTTATCAATATTCTGATGATGCCAATGCAGTTGAAACCATTTTATGAATAGAATTTATTGATGGAATAAGTATTTTATTACTTTATATATGGTTTATGACAGTATACTGATTAAAGGTGGGTTCATAGCATGCATTTTTTACGCGCATTTGAATTATAAAGATAAAACTACATTCATAAAGCCGTGGAGATTTCATTAAAAGGTTTCCCCCACCTTGTGCTTGCGCAGTATTCCGATCAGGATATAAAGAAAATTCGGATAAATTATTAAAATACAATAATAATTTTCTAAAAGGATAACAATTATTTTAAAATGAAAATGTGAATTTAATATCAATAATTACAAGATAAAAAGAACTTTTTATATACTACGTTTATAAATGCTGACAATATATAATAGTCATTGTTATAATATAATGTTAGTGAAAAAAAAAATAGTTCCGAATTTATTTACTTCACATAAATGACAACCATCGAGAGAGCTGATCTTAATCCTATAAAAGGACAAATCTTTGTACAACGGATCTCGCCAACACCGAATTAAACCGTGCCATTGATGTGCCCTCGTGTAGGGACAGTAAGAGAAGGAAAAGAAAAATGTGTACAAATAAAGAAGTACAGATGCAGAAAAATTATACCGATACCTAGGACACAAGTGTAAAAAAACCTGGTTGTCACACGTCAATTAATTTATTTCTTTGTTTACTTTTCCTTTTTCGCTGTCATTCAATGTTTATCTCTTAATAACACATCACAAATTTGAAACCCGTTAAAATGAAGATTGTAAATAAGGGACATGTCAAAACATATAAAATAACTTGCGGATTTTTTCTAACTAACTTTCCATACAGCAAAATTTGCTGAAAACGAATTAAATTCTGCTGAAAGATGGCTATAAGTATTAAAATATTGCTTTGTCATCGTGTTCTAAGCTATTCTAAAAGTTTCAAATGTGTAGCTACTCAGGAAGTTGGTTAAAAATCTATTGCAAGATTTGTACTGGACAAACAAACAAAAAAACAAGAAAGCAAGCTAATAAAAACGTAGTCAAAATGTGTATTGACATCAGAAATATAAACAAGAGGGAAGAGGATTGGAAGGTTTCATTCAGGTTAGCTTCAACGCGAGTAAGTTAGTTTAGAACCATATTTCTCGCACCATGTTATAAATGCCTATAGGTTACTCTGAAGCGCGTAAAAATGAAGGTTATGAACCCTCCTTAATTGAACTAATAATAGTGTTTATCTCCAGTGGGGAGAAAAAGATATGATTTTGAATTAGTTCAGAGGGACTAAAGAAAGTATTTTCTTCCCTGAACTCGATAGTAGAGAGAAAAAGTAAAACCAGGGAGAAAAAGAAGGATTGCCAACTTATTCTTTTTATAAATAGTAGAGAATGAATGACTAATGTAATAAAGTTGTTGAAATCAGGTTGGTGACACTGCTTTTTCGACCTTGTTTATCATTGTTTATAACCTGCATCTAAATAACCTTCTATTAGAGTTGAATTCCAATTCTTATTTGTTTTTAATATTGAATCTCTAATATCTGCTATTAAAAATTGATTGGTGAAAATGTGTATTTATTCCCTACTGGAGATACAATTATTGTATGTACCTTGGGAGTAAAGTGCTATACTGTAATTCCCCTCGCGATAATTATCTCTAAGCTAATTAGCATAATTCCCTCGGCTGCGCCTCGGGAATTAAATAAAAGTCTGATTCCCTCGGCTTCGCCTCGGAATTTAGGGACCATGGTTTCTTCGGTTTCGCCTCAAGAACCAACTTCTTCGCTTAGGGAATAATGGCTTACTTTACTCCCTAGGTGCATAAATAACTATTGATTACCTTTTTTAAACAAATGTTACATATGTATATATGTTTATTTTGTGAAAACTTTATTATATATTAAAATTTGCTTTTTAATTGGAACTTTTTTTTTATATTCATCACTAATCACCTCTGTTTTGCCAAACTTATAACAACAAGACATTAGATAGCTTTAAATTACTTTTTTACAGGAATTAAGACTAGTCGGTCATTCAAAATGTCGGAAGTTAGAACTGTTATAAATCATAAAACGTCAGAGCTACTTAAAACAGAATAAGTTATGCATTAAACCATCCTGTAAATAGAATAATCAAAACTGTTCTAAAAAGTATATTGTTTGAAGTTAGAACAGAATATAATCGGTCAATTGTACGTAACTAATGAGCTAATGCGTGATAACTAGGCCTATTTATAAAATAGTATTGATGATCACACAGGCCACACCTTCTTTTAAATCTAAATAATATAGACATTGATAGAACTCTAACAGTATGCTCCTACTTTTAAAAGTGGTTAGAAAGACACAACCAAGATAATTATTTCATACTATTTAGAACAGTTCCGATTATTCTACCCTCAAGGTCTGTTAATTATGTCATAATGTTTTATTTTAAATAATAAATTAATTCATAGCTGGGGGGTTCCACCCCCGACTCGCTTCTCTTCAGCCTCTACCTAAGTGTCACAGGACAGCCCGACGTGAAGGTCAAGGTGTAGGGCATTATATTGCGCTAATGAATTAAAAGACAACATTAATTTATTATGGAATGAATTCATTAAAATTCAAATTGATTAAAAAAAAAATGCAAACTGGAATTAAAATTCGAAAGTCAGGTTTTTTTTTTTTTTGGATAAAAAGTACAATGTAGTAATTTGTATTCAAATCTAAGATATTGATCTCCGAAGTCTTACGCTCTACCAATGTAATATAATATACTATTTAATTTTAAAGAAATACATTTCAATTTTAAGATTTTGGTAGTTTTCGTACTACGGAAAGTTAAATTTTAATTTAAATCAAATTATAATTATTATTAACTACGGGAAACAGACAGTGAAAAATACACTCCAGCGCCGGGATTTGAACCACGGGCCTCTATATAGAGACCTCTATATAGAGGCCCGTGGTTCAAATCCCGGCGCTGGAGTGTATTTTTCACTGTCTGTTTCCCGTAGTTAATAATAATTATAATTTGATATAAGAAATACATTGTAAAAATGTAATTCGTTTATAAATTTGAGAATTTTCGATTTACATAATATTTTTCCCTCTTCGACTCGCTTTTAAAAGTTTTTTAAACGAATACAGTTCCCATTTGAAAATGTTTTACAATTAAAGAAAAAATTTTAAATCAAATAACTTGTGACTGCGATTCTTTAGAGAACCGCGGATTATCTCATATTTCAGGTAAAATCTTTCTGTTTATAAAAACATATTACGTCAAGAAAATTAGAAGCAGCGAGAAGTAAACGTGAAGTGTTAAAAAAACAAACACTGTGCACTGTGATATTTGACCTCTTTCCTTCTCTAACAAGCGCTATTATTAGCACTCTCAAGAACTCGGTTCTCACCTCTAATGGGGGATGGGGGGGGGGGGGATATAATTATTCTACCTCCTTCTAAAGATATAGATTAGTCTCCCCGTCTCTACCTAACTCGCTGTAGTCGCCATTGTTTACAAAACTTTTTTAATAATTTAGAAAGATAATAATCATAAATCCACATTGTGACGCAGGGCATGGTAGCATAGTTATTTCTGCTGAAATAGAGGAAAAACTTGTGGCATAGCACTGCCTCACGATTTGAGACGCAGAGCAAGGCAGATTTTCGTCTCAAATCGTGAGGCAGTGCTATGCTACACGTGGCCTGCAAGTGGCCGCCTAAATTTACGCGGTCTCGATTTCCGCGAAAGAAAATCAGCTGCGTCTCAATATACGCCTAGCCTAATATTATATTTACAATTTTAGTCGGTCGAATTCTTATTAAATATGACCTCACACTGTGCTCTGCGTGGGGCTCATTTTAGGAATATGGTCATATTGCTTTATTAGTTTTGTTTTCAAAGCCTTCAGAATTAGAAACGAATCTGGATAGATTATACATAATTTAAATACATTATTATAATTTATTCCATTATTTAGGAATACAATTCCCAGCGAATCGAAGTCTGGAAACTAATTACATGCAAAATTTATTTTATTCTAGTTTTTAAAAATATGTAAAACCTAACAACTATTATTGTTATACAAATCTCCAGACGAGTTTTTAAAAATAGAAATTCAATTTTATATTTAATTTAATTAGGTACTCGTTTTCTTCTCAATATTTTTCGATCAAACAAAACCTCCAACATGCAACTCATGTTAATGCATACTCTTGTATAAAAATTATTCCGTTGATTAAGTTTTGCGCCGATAAAAATTGGAAAAAATTATAGCCTGATTTAAGTAAAGTAATATATTTATTGATTTAAAACATATTATATAACATATTACAAAAATTAAAAAAAAAAAAAAAAAAAAAAATATATATATATATATATATATATATATATATATATATATATATATATATATATATATATATATATATATATATATATATATATACAGGGTGGCCACGATAAACTGGCTCACCCTGATATCTCTTTTATTTTTGAAGATAGAGAAAAAATGTAAATGGAAACTCACCTTGGATTTTCACGTAGTTTTATAATATGATTTCCAAAAATATTTTTATCTCATAGTTTCGGCGGTATCTCTCTCAACTTTGTAATATTAAACGGTAACCTATATTTTTTATATTTGTTTCTTAAATTAGATTGCTTTAGAAGAAAAATGAGCTTTGAATCAACAAAATCGGTTGAGAATTGACAGAGATATTCAGTTTTCAATATAACAAAAATGCTATTTTAGTATGTAAAGTGCTGTAACAAAAAAATTGCAAATTAAACGAATTGATCTTAATTCTGTTTATTTCACTTATTTAGGTTATTTAGGTTATTAGGTTGAATGCATTTACTGATCAAAAGTCAAACCTTTTTTCCATTCCTCACCGAAACTGAAGGGTAAAGGAAGGTGGTCGACACACTGATCAAAAGAGGTCCATACTAACGATGTTCCTGAATGTAATGGAAAAAAATTTGACTTTTGATCAGTAAATGCATTCAACTAACCTTAATAAGTGGAAAACAAAGTGAAATAAACAGAATTAAAATAATTTTTTATTTTTTTATTTTAGTTTTTTACATACTTAGATAGCATTTTTGTTTTATTGAAAACTGAATATCTCTGTCAATTCTCAACCGATTTTGTTGATTCAAGGCTCATTTTTCTTCTAAAGCAATCTAATTTTAGAAAAAAAAAAATATAGGTTACTATTTAAGATTACAAAGTTGAGTGAGATACCGCCGAAACTATGAGATAAAAATATTTTTGGAAATCATATTATAAAACTATGTGAAAATCCAAGGTGAGTTACCATTTACATTTTTTCTCTATCTTCAAAAATAAAAGAGATAATATGGTGAGCCAGTTTATCGTGGCCTCCCTGTATATATATATATAATATATATTTTATTTAATTTTTGTAAAATATGTTATACATAATATACATATTTGGACTCATAATGTTTGAAAAGAAAAATAATTTTTAAAAATTCCTTTTTTTTCAGTGCATTGACAAAACTTAAATTGTATATGTGTAGATAAGCACACTGAAATTGCATAATATGAATCCAAATTGTAAAGGAGGTTTCAAATGTTAATATCAAATTTATTTAACCAACTATTTTGAGTTATATATATATATATATATATATATATATATATATATATATATATATATATATATATATATATATATATATGTGTATATATTGAGGAAATAAACATTATTTAATCATAAATAATTAGACAAGGAGCTATCTTCGTTAAATAACCATCCAGAAAAATCCTAAACAGTGAACAAACTATTGTCAATTGATTTTAATTATTTTATGTTTGGGTTATGTTAAATTATTTTTGATTTTTGTTCAATATTATTTCCTCAAATCATAAAGAAAAAATCCTTTTACTTATTACTTAAGATTATTTAATACAAAAAAATGGTTGTATGCTGGGATGGCTGGCAACACTGGACCAAAGTTCAATAAATATTGAATTGAGAATCATTCAAGCCTGCAAATAAACTCAGCCATTCAATGCTTTTTCCTCTTCCATTTTTCTTCATCGTGTAATTTTGGAAATCACCCTTTTTTTGAATATGAAAGAGCAGAGAGAAAAAAAAAAGATTGTACAACTTTGTAAAAATATCTCAATTTGAACTCTGAAAAATGGAATTAGAAAAAGGTCGAGGAAAATATTTTCTAATTAATTTTACAGAAACATCCGAGAAATCTATAGATTTAATTTCCTGTCTATTACCAGGTTGGCCGGTTTCCAAGCAGCTCTTTCAAAGTATGAGTGGATTTTAGCTTGAATATAGAGTGCAATTTGAAAGGAATTAAACCAGCAGGATTACGCTTGGATGATTTTTAATTAATATGTGTAATGTAATAGTTATTTACGTGTAATAAATTGCAATGGGAAACACGATAATGTAATTAAGGGGAGGGACAAACGAAAAACCGAAGACCATCAGGAAAAAGAGAAATAGTCCGTACTTGGAATCATATAAACTAGGAGGGAAAAGAAAAAATAAACTCTACTGTAATTAATATTTATGTTTCTTACTAGAAGCGAAATATTAGCAATGGTACATTTTATTTTACAACTGAACCAGTTTAAATGGATTATGAATTTTAAAATCCAGCATATTATATATTTTTGAGAAATTTATATATTATACAAAAAAAATCTGGTGGAATTTAAAAACATGGTGCCTGTAGATCACACTTAAATTAAAGTTATTATTTTGTTGTTGTTGGGTATAGCTCGAAACGTAATGTACAGTGAACATGTTCGCTCGTCATATACTAATTTATAGGACTAGAAAAATTAAAGCCATAGTGAGAAACCACCCTAACTGTTAAATAAATTAGTTGAACTACCAACACTACGCTTAAATCGCCATTAAGTTTGTGTGTGATGTAATTCACTTCAAATTTATGTTTCAATTTTTTTGCGATGGATATGTGATTAAATATGTTGCTACGGAATGCCCGATGAAAACTTTAAGATGTTTTGTTTTCATACAGGATTAGAAGAATTATCGCCGATTAAGGTATGTTTCATTCTAGGCAAAGTTTGACGCTGTCGTGTGTGTGTGGGTTAAGTTTAAAGTCATTATCTTAGGCACTAGATTTTCCCCGGGAAAACGGTTTATATTGTTAGATTCGTATATAAATGGACTTCATTTTAAGATTTCTTAAATTTCTTGATTTCGCCTCGGAGTATGATATTTTTGAGCATGTACGCCAAATTTCGTCAAAATCGGCCCTGTAGTTTAGGCTCCACGCACACAGGCAATCATTTTTTAAACACTACTTTCTAGGACTCAAATGACCTCAAAACGTGTAAAACCATCAAAATCCCAAAATTAAATTTTCTTGCCATCACAATACATTCTCTTTGCCAGAGAAAGTAATAAAAGAAGATTCTTTTGTCCTTTCCGGTTGGAGTCCGCAGCCGACTGACATAAACATCGACCCGTGGGTGGAGGTCATTGACGAGTAGTAAACTCGACACACATAACGCTTCGAGTTCGCGACGACTTCAAATCGAGGTCCGTACTATTTCTTCTCAAATGAATGTTTTGATTTGAAAAGAAGTAGTACGGCCCTAGATTTGAAGTCGTCGCGAACTGAAAGCGTTATGTGCGTCAAGTGAACTTCTCGTCAATGTAGTGAAATTTGTAAACATAATAATAAATAGTAATCAATAATACAGTAGGCATCAACATAATTTAAAAATGTGTCATAATCTGAAGTTGTTGATAAGTAATTATAGTTTGATATATCTAAATAAGAGAGTTAATTTTGTTTATTTTCTATCAACAATATAATATTGCACTTAGTACGCGTAGTTATTACATTATATTTTTAAAAACACAAACAAATGATAAATGTATTTGTCAATTAATTTATTTTTTAAATATGTTTTCATTTTCTATTTCTGACACTTTTATTACCATTAAGGATTTACCTTAATACCTTATGCTGGCTTTTAAAATTTAAAAAACACACATAAAAAAAAGAAAAAACGGCAAGGGCGAGTACAGAGTGGGGCTGTCAAGTTAAATTTACACCGACTCTTTCATGTTATCTCTTAATTAATTCGTCTAAATGTAGTCTCTTGATAAAGTTGGCAAACATGACACATACACACTAAACATAAAGCCAACACTAGAAAAACAGCTAACTTTCCCCTTACAAAATAACTTTTAAATAAAAAAGTTTCCCTAACTATTCATAATAGTTTAACACTTCAAGTTGTATTTCTCATTTAGATTCGTCTTTTTATAACTTTTTCTTTCTTCATATATTTTTTTAGGTACTTTAAAGGGAGTAATTAAGTGAAAAAGCTCTGGCATTCATAATAATATGCTTTATAAAGTAAGACGAATAAAATTTGTTACCTCTTATCTATTCATATTTTATTGAATACAAAAAAAAAATAATTTAACGATTCATTCATTAATGTTTTTATCAACATTAAACTGGAGTCCAAATTACAAGTCATATTGAATTAATTTGATTAATTTAAATTTTAGATAAATGAAGCTGCGATGTTGAGATATCTTAGTCACTGATTAATGTTTTATGTCAAGTTATTTAGAAAATCTAATTTAAATTAAAAAACTATATCTACAAAACTTAAAATACCTTTCATAATTAAAATACTTTTAAGTATATAAACATTATTTAAATAAATTTCTAATATTAAAACTATAAATTAAGTCATTTAAAAATACGAAAATTTATTTACTAATCGTAAAGTTCTCTGTGCTCTAGTAAGGTCCAAATTTGATTATGAAGTGCAAATATATGATTTCGTCGAAACCATCTCAGTTAAAGAAGTTAGAACTTTTAATTAATTAACGGTTCCATCTTGCAACGAGCATGTATGGGAAAACCCCACCAAATATCATGTTCACCAAATTATTAAATATCAAATTGCAGGCATCTTACCATTGACACTAAGAAGAGATTAGATATATCGAACTATTGAGGTTGTTCCTGACCACTTTCTCCACAAAAAGTATGGACTAGAGAAACAAGGCAGATATATAGATGGATTCGGAATAAGAATCGAAGAAATGGTAGCTATGAGAAACCTAGAACTCCCAAACCTAGTTAAGTATTCAATACCAAGGATACCCCTATGGAATACATTAAAAGCCAAAATAGATTTTACCCTAGCAAGAATTTACCATCAGACTACTTTCAGCGTCTGGTTTTTGAAGTGTTGTGTTGATTTTCTTTATTTTTCATTTTTTTTTTTTGGGGGGGGGGGGGGGGGGGTTAGTCCCGATCAACTGCCGGTTATTACAGGACGGGGGTTATCCGGCCACTTTACTCATCTAATCGATGAGATCATCAGTGTGAAACATGTCTTACCCCGCTGGGATTCGAACTCACAGCCGGGGTTTAGACCTCAGTTTTTTATTTGATTTTATTGATTTTCTTTATTAAGTTTGTAATTTTGTTAGTCTTACTTACTGTTAAAACTTTTAATCTGAAACCGTTAAAACGCTACATTTCTCATAATATATACTATGTAAATGAGAAGTAAAAAATATTTTTTTTCAGGACTTTTTCATAAATCAGATATTGTGTAAAAAAAATATAAAAATTGTCCTCCCCCCAATAAATCCTTACATTTTAAAATCATGGGAACAGTTTAAGCTAGAGACTTTGGAGTGTTTGAATTACGATTGGACTATAAAAATCCATTTGATGGCATTTGTCATTATAATGAATGGTTTTAAAGTTATAGTTGAAACTTTTAAATGGTCACCATATTAATATGGCTAAGGTCGATTCGTCCAATTTGTTAAATTGCTTACGCTTTATTTTTACTGAAAGCACATACTTGACAATATATTATTTATGTATTGTAAATCAAAGGATTATGTATGTATAAATGTAAGGAACTACATTATTACATACTTACATGAATAAATATTTGACTAATGTTGAATAAGTATTTGAACTATAGTTCTTTTTTCAACGCAATCTTTTTCTAAGAAACAAAGTTGTTTAGAAATGAGAATTTAAAGTTGTAGAATAAAGTAAAGGGAAATTAAATTAATATTTATACGTTTTATTTGCTATGAGACTAGAGGGACGTTATTATATTATTATCATTATTACTTTATTTTTTATTTTTTTATTTTTATTTTTTTCAGCTTAATCCTTTATAAATTTCTCGAATAAGCTTTTTATCCAAGTTTCAAACAAAGTTAGTCCAATTATATTAAAATCCATTTCATAGCAGGGTGAAATAATTCTTTTATATATAATTCTTATTATAATTCATTTATAAACATATTCAAATTATTTTATTACTCAACTGGATTAAGAGACAATGTTTGATATTCTCTTTAATCTATATTAACAGCATTAAATCAATATCTTGTATATGTAAACGAAATAAATTTAAAAAGCATAAATAATATTTACTTTTTCAATTAATATAGGTAATCTGATTTGACGAGCAATAAGTGGTAATATAAATAAATAAGATAAAATAATTTATTACAAACAAAATATTTATATTATTTACTATTTTATTATTTTATAATAATATTTAGGCTTATAAAATGTATAATATGATTTCCCATGTAATAATAATTTGCTTCCGAGCATACCGAAGGTAACGCAAGCTATGTGATCGTTCTGAAGAACGAAAATATTTTAGGTCTCTGGCTTCAAAAATTCCAAGACAGAAATCCGTTTCAGACAGAAATAATTTTCGGTTCCGTGTCTGTCTGTCGGTCTGTTAGTCGTCTGTCAATCAATTTTTGAGAACCAACATATCTTAAAAACTATATGTTCAATTTTACGGTAGGTCAGTAGCTCATTGTTGGTCCCTTATATGTTTCAACCTCCTGCGGTCATTTGTTTCTCTTCTACATGCGCACAAACATACATTAATTTACACCTATAGCTTCAAAAGTACTTATCTGATTTATATGAAACTTTTATAGTTTATCGAAAGTAACCCGCAGATAGCTCCAGATTACTTTGAACCGTCTGCACTCTTTTACTTTTGCTTATTTGATACTTTAATTCAAGTAAAAAATCAAAACAATTAAATTAACAGATTAAATAAACGGGGGAAACAATTCAACAAATTAGACAATAATGGCTTGTAAAAGTATATAATCGATAATGTACGTGTTAGGATGTGAAGAAAATATGTGCCACACCAATTGGCAGTTTATGTTTTCGTCTATTACAGACAATATCTTATTATTTTTATTTACCAAAACTACCATCAACTAGTGAGCTAGTTGCTACTAGTTCTTCCTTTGTCACTAAACAAATAATTTCTGAAATTAGGTTGCTACGTCCTCTATGGGATTTAAGTGCAGAAGAGATTCTTGACAGTCAATCCTCTATAAACAGCATCAATTGATTAAAAGATGCTATGAACTTTATAAACCGCATCAATTCATTTAAATATGTTATGAACTTTATAAGCAGGATCAATTCATTGTAACATGTTATGAACTTTATAAGCAGCAACAATTGATTAAAAGATGTTATGAACTTTATAAGCAGCAAAAATTGATTAAAAGATGTTATGAACTTTATAAGCAGCAACAATTGATTAAAAGATGTTATGAACTTTATAAACCGCATCAATTCATTTAAATATGTTATGAACTTTATAAGCAGGATCAATTCATTAAAGTTATGAACATCCTTGTAAATTGATAGATATTTTTCTTCGTGTCTACAAAGGTCGTTGAGCAGGAGAAATAACAGCTTCTATATCCTCCATTTATGGATTTGACGAACTGCCGTCTCTTGTTTAGTGGCTAGGAAATAAAATAGCGATGCCTGATCCCTTGGTAGTATCTTGTGAATTTACTCTAGCGAATTCAATTATTATAGTTAATAAAAACAAACGTTCTGTAAAAGCCAAGCTAAGTAAATTCTCTGTTGATAATTTATTACAGGAGCGACCGAAATGCAACCGCATTGTGCAATAATTACAGGAATAATTTAAATGGGGCCATTTGTTATTTTTTGTGGTGTTGTAGTTTCAGGGTTCGAAATGAATAATACCTATGGGTGGGAACCTGCCCCCGGGTCAAATTTATTTGGATTTAAGCAAAGTTTCTAAGCTGCTTTTCTACTTTGTGGCCTTTCACTGGTTCTATACCAACCCAAGCTCTACTCTCCCCTCTCTACAATGTTTTTAAATGATTTAATCTTATTTCCCTAAAACTTTTATCATTGTACACTGTTCGTCCTGTGTTCAAACATTTTTTTTTTTTCTTGATATATTTCTGTTGATATTCCAAAATTCTAATTAGGCATTACCTTGTGGTTATTTGATTTAATTATTTTTTGATGCAGCGTTTGGAGAAAAAGTAATTAAAAGTATAAACAATCTGATTTTGCTTGCGAACAGAGGCTATATGATCGTTCTAAAGATCGAAAATTTATTATTTCTCCGATTTCAAAAATGCTGAGACAGAAATCCGTTTCAGAAGTCAGAGAACAAATTTGGCCTCGGGACTTTCTGTCAGTCGGTTTGTCGCTCTGTTCAATATTTGATGACACTGCTTCCGTTACCTTCCGTAAGCTAGGTAAAAAGGGGGGAAATTAAACAAATTAGACAATATTGGGTCGTAAACGCAAAACATTATTAAAGTACACGATAGGAGACGAGAAAGCTATGTGCCATACTAATTGGTAGACTATTTGCTAAGCATTTTAAGAGTATGTGTTAAGTTTATATTATGATAGTCAAACACATAAAAATAATAATTTTTAAATGGATATAATTAGTTTACTTGTAAATGGAAAAATAAAGCCATTTATTAATCTAGCCTCAATCTAACAAAAAAAACAAAAAAAAAAAAAAAAAAAAAAACAAGTGAAGCGCGCTTTACGTAAGTACGTGAGGCGACAGTCGCCGGTTTCTGTAAAATTAAGATATAATTATAAAGTTTAATAGTTGCATTTTTTTCTACACTTGAATACCTGTAAATTGATGTATAACATGTCATGGTGACTAAAAACTTTTTTAGTCGCCCGCCACATTGGCCGCCATCTTGAAAATATTAAGTGTGAAATTTTAATAGTTGCAGATTCATTTTCTACACTTTAAGACCTTTAAATTGATGTATAACATGTGATGGTAACTAAAAACATTTTTTTTAGTCGCCCGCCATATTGACCGTTATCTTGAAAATATTAGGTGTGAAAAATCGAAAAATCCAGCTGTCACAAATGCCGAGATGCACCTGTGTGCCGAATGTCATGTTCATAGCTATAGTAGTTTATGAATTGAAACAAGCAACGGACAGACAGATAGAGCCGTTATATAAGGTTTCATTTTTTTACTTTGTACAGAAACCTAAAAACGAAAACAAAAAAACCAGATGACATAAATATATATTTTCTACTATAATACTACTAGCTTGTGATCTGCACCGAACTCAGTAACACCCACAGACAACGTTATTGTTGTAAAGTTATTTTTAGCGTCAAATGGCTTAACAAGACACACACTTAAGTAGGGATATTTACAGTTCAAAATTTATCATTTTTTCAGTATTGTATAACTAGACTTGAATCGCTTTACATTAAAATAGCAGTCAATCAAATTATTTTCAATATATTTAATTTTATATGAAATATAATGAGTGTAAATGTATATAGTAGTGCCCAATGACCCCAATGAGTCGTGCACCCAAATGATTCTCATTGTACTCGGCATATGACATAGTGCTTGTATTTGTTTGATTATATTTTTGACTATGTACTACTACTACCCAATTAATCTTTCGTGTGCATACAGTAAAATGTGTGCTAACAACCTTTGGCCCAATTTCGTTAGTGTTTTACTGGTCAATAGTTAGCTTAACACCTGATAACCCTAATTTGATAGATTGTAATATATATATTGAAATGTTGAGTTTATTACAGTGGATAATTCTCTGACTCTTTAATAATTTAGTGCTCCAGACATTGTAATGAGTTTCGTACAAAAGTACACCCAACACAATTTAACGTGTGCACAGATCCTAAGAGTAATAGTTGAAAGCTTTATTCTAGAGCACTAATATATTCAAACTATATCATATTCAAAACTTATATAAATGAATGTTTAAATATACATTCGTTTTACATTTCTCGCTCGAAATCAAACAAATATTTGTTAAACAACAACAACAAGGGCACATAGGGCACAAAACTTCATGGAGAGTAAGGTTAGAAACATAGAAAGGAGCATTGGTTATAGACAATAATAATTGAAGGAAATGCATTTGATCGCAATACTGGAGTTATCTTTTCTATCAAAGTATATATATGCTCTTAAAATTATCTTATTTCAACGAGTAAGTTATATCAAGAGGATGTTATACATCCGATCATCAAGAAGTTCCTATCATGTATATAAGATACGAAGCGTTAACTAGTAGCAGACCTTAAACATGTTTTGAGTGCCTACCTCAAGCTTTAAGCTCTCAGACATCAATGTATAGAGTAAGCTTATCTAATGGACCAAAGTAAGCTAGTACTTGATGATGGCCCTTTAGAGCTTTGAGTGGTAAGATACACTTGAGTGCTTTGCCGACATATACCTCTACATTAAAACACTTTAGCTAATATACACAATTTCTTGAAATATACTAAAACAGATATCACACACAGTAGTCACTATTAGGCTGAAACTATTTGAAGTAGATCATTCCAAACCAAAAGTTCAAAAGAAAACAAAAAAACACATTTTATTTCTATATTATAAATGAAAATGGCATTTTAGGTACTGTAAAATGACAGATTTCCTAATTTTCTTAGGGTTTCACAAACTGATTCTATATTCTAGAAGAGAATTTAGGTGACTGAGTTATTTAAGGGAGTATTTAACATATAATATATCATAACATAATATCATTAATTAACCAATACTGTATAAGGGGGTTCACGTTGCTATGATCTTAATCCAGGCAAATTAGTAAAAAAAAACAGCAAATAATTTATAAATTTTTGAAACTTTGTGAAAACACTCTTTAGGGGTGTAGTAGTAAGTAAGGAACAGTAAAGTTCCCCTCTCTTGGGGGGGGGGGGGGGCGCGTCCCCCCTTCCTCCTCCTTAAAGTCCAAAATTTACTCTTTATCACTTTTTACGCAAAACGGTTTATTTTTTGAAGAGAAGTGTTATTACCAAACATATTTTTTACATAATTCTGCACAAAAAAGGACCTATGAATGTTTGAAGTGAGACAACCCGTTTTCGAGATATTGTAGTTGGAAAAAAATAATAATTCCATTACCGTTTTTTTTTGCGAACCAACATATCTTAAAAACAACTCTTCCGGTTTTATTGAAATTTGGATGGTACGTCATAATTGATCCCATTTAAGTTTCAACCTTCTGCGCCCATTATTTTATCTTCCACATGAACACAAACATACATTTATTTACACCTATATCTTCAAAAGTACTGAACGGATTATTATGAAATTTGGATGGTTTGTCGAAAGTAGCCTGCAGATAGCCCCAAATTAATTTTAACCTTCTGCGCTCTTTACATTTGCTAAATTGGTTTCCTGACTATCTGTCTGTCGATCAATATTTTTTCTGTCAATTATTAGTAGTTTCAACTTAGCAAAGTGTAAAGAGCGCAGACGGTTAAAATTAATTTGGGGCTATCTGCAGGCTACTTTCGACAAACCATCCAAATTTCATAATAATCAGTTGAGTATTATAAAAGATATAGATGTAAATAAATGTACGTTTGTGCTCATGTGGAAGATACAATAATGGGCGCACAAGGTTGAAACTTAAATGGGATCAACAATGGGCTAATTATGACGTACCATCCAAATTTCAATAAAATCGGAGTTGTTTTTAAGATATGTAGGTTTGAAAAATGCGGTACTGGATTTTTTATCTTTTTCCAACTACAATTTCTCGAAAAAGGTATGTCTTACTTCAAACATGCATAGTACCTTTTTTGTGCATAATTATGTGATAAATATTTTTGGTTATAACACTTTTGGTTATAAACCGTTTTGCGTTAAAAGTGGAAAAAGAGTAAATTTTGGAGTTAAAGGAGGGGGAGGGGGGGGGGGGGGGGGGGACGCACCCCCCCAAGAGGGGGAACTTTACTATTTCTTACTACTACACTACTGTAATTTGATTAGGCCTCGTAGTTAAGTAATGAACTAGCTGGATTCCCGTGCTTCGCTGCGGAGTGTATATTTTCACCCCAAAATCCGAAACCGAAACTTCAACATTATCTGTTTTTGGTGTTCTTAAGACCATTTGAGTGGTCATTAGTTGGAAGTCTACCTGTCTGTGTGTGTGTCACGCATAACGCCCACAGTTTTAATAAAATTAGTCTTTATATGTAGTTGTGCCACCCGGGAAAATCAAATTTGTGACATCATTAACCCATTTTGTAACTCAGCAAAAGTTTCAAAAATTTCTTGATTGCGCTGACATTTGCACCAATTATACCTCTTTATAAGACAAACATTTCCATTAAATGTCGTTTTTGATATCTGCCGCCATTTTTAAATTATCGTCATTTGAACTTTGATCCTTTGACACTTTATAATTTTGGAACTTTCACCAATTAAGTGGAAATTCGTACTAATTATATCTTTAAATAAGATTAATAATTCCTCTAAAATTTAACTAAATATCTGCCTTAATTTAGGTATTACTTGATAGGAAAAAGTTCCGAGGAACTCCGCGTAAGATTTTTTTTAATTTAAATTTAATGGGTTTATAAACTACCGTCAAGTAACACTAAAGTTATTTTACTAAGAGAGAATATCTAGATATCACAGTTTCCTAAATACTTCCCCTTAATTTTCTTCCCCCTGGGTAAAATAATTTGCAAATATCTCTTATTAGAGTTATTAGTAATTGGCTCCAACTACTTTCTAAGGAAAACAGTTTCAATTTAACCTTAAGGAAAATGCAGAAGTGTTTTCCTTATCTACCCCCCCCCCCCCCCTCCCTGCAAGTCTTATCGAATTCTAACCTTAAAATTATCTTTTATTAATTAATTCTGACATCCTAAAGAGAAGCTCTTTCCAAGTATTAACTTCCAAACTTTCCATTCCCTATTTTTTTCTTCCCCTTATTTCCCTCATATGGGTCAAATTTTAAGAAATCCTATCTTGGAAGGCATAAAAAATATTCAAGAAATTATTATATTTGTAGGGATGTGTGATGGACCACTTAGGTGTAAAAAATTACAATTAAATAATTTTAGTGAGACGTTTCGACCCTTATTTGCAAGGTCATCCTCAGTCACAGCTTTATTTCTGAAATTACCATAATTAACAATTAAAAACCAATAACGTCTTAATTTAAAAAGCATAGAGCTCGGAATTATAAAGATTAAACAAAACTATTAACTATACAAAATGAATTAACACTGTTTGAACTTACATTTACATGTTGGTACTGAAATCACATACTTCTTTATCTCCATAAGAGAAAGTCATAATTTAAAAAACCGATTTTTAACAATTACATTTATTCTTCGTCAAACACAAATCAGTCTTAATGAAGTTAAAATTTAAAAAAAAAACAAAAAAATATATATTAACAGGTTTTAAATTTTAACTTCATGTGTTTGACGAAGAATAAATGTAATTGTTAACAATCGGTTTTTTAAATTATGACTTTCTCTTATGAAGATAAAGAAGTATGTGATTTCAGTACCAACATGTAAATGTAAGTTCAAACAGTGTTAATTCATTTGTATAGTTAATAGTTTTGTTTAATCTTTATAATTCCGTGCTCTATGATTTTTAAATTAAGACGTTATTGGTTTTTAATTGTTAATTATGGTAATTTCAGAAATAAAGCTGTGACTGAGGATGACCTTGCAAATAAGGGTCGAAAAATCTCACTAAAATTATTTAATTGTAATTTTTTACACCTAAGTGGTCCATCACACATCCCTACAAATATTAATCGTTAAAATGGTGTCGATCTTAATATATCTTAGAAATTATTATACTAAACACCATAATTTTGTTTTAGCGTTTCAAAGAAGTGGAGTTAATTATAGTAATGGTGATGGGACATGGTTTCAAATTATATATTGCCGCCAACATAAATCAAAATAGCCAACTGAAACCCCTTTCAATAAAGTATTTTGTCATAAAAAGAAATAACTTCAAAATGGTAAGGTTCTAGTGCAATTAGTTTTGGAGATATCGTCATATAAAATTCTGCACATATTATGACCGTCATATTGAATCAAGATTTTGATCTTAATTAAAAATATTTCTTAACGAGCACCTTTTGGAGGTTTGATGACATTTTGATAACAAAATGTCATGTTCATAGGTCCAGTGGTTTAAGGGATATAGTGATGAGTGTGTTCCTTGCCTTAAAACATACACTCTTTCTTACTATCGTATAAATTCGCTGAAAATCAATCAAATAAAATGTTTCCTTGGATAAATAAATATAAAAACAAAAATACAACCACCATAAAACTTTTAACCCTATACGTACAAAATATGTCCTCTAACCCACCTTCTTTTCTTACAGAGAAAACCCATGAGATTTATTTTTATTTTTCTTTTTGTAAAGGAATTTAAAGTTAAAAATGCAGTGGATTGAGAGACGGATCGCAAAAGATACGTTTTTCGCTAGGTAGATCTCAAAAGAAGCACTGAGCGAAACAGCTCAAACATTATTCATTGTATATTCCCATTGAGTGGACTAATGAGAAAGGGAGAAAGGGAAGAGACCTTGAACTGTGCGCATGAATCAACGGACTACCGACCCGTTTAACTAATCACGTTTAAATGAGAGACGATCCCCGCTTCAAAAGGATTTATCTATTTAACTCTATTGGTTATAGCTTAATAGATCTATTGCAGTGTGTGGATATGCCACTTGCTACAATATGTCTTCAATACTCATAAAAATCAGTTGTGAATCTAGTTATGGATCATTTTTTAATCTAACAATCATTACACCTGCTATTCCAGGACTCTTATTTTAATAATTCCACGATATATCTCATAAAGTCGAAACTTTATTTTAGTTTAACAAGTCAAGAACTGTGGGATAAAACTTATTTGAATACGTATATAAGTTAATATTAAAAATAAAAATGCTTGTATATGGTCAAAACTTAAAGTACTTATTTGAACTTCACGAGAAAAACTTTTCATATTCCAAACTATATTATATTACATTACTAAAACCTGTAATCAAATAACGTAGAGATGGAAATAACCTTTTAAGAGCTTGTAGAAATTTGAGTCACTTATACGAAGTTGTTATATAAACAGGGGCTAACAAGTTAATAAAGAAACATAATTGAATTTAAACATCCTTACTTAAAAATGTATTTGTCGTAGGAACTCATTCAAGTTTGTTTCAGGTGTTTTATTTCCGAAAGTAAAAAACTTTTTTTGGATTACCATAAAAAAAAAAAAAAAAAAAATAGTAAAACTTCTGTATTGAAAAAAATGTAAATACGAGGATGTTGATCTGATATCATATTTTATATTACATTATACTTTTTTCGGTGTGGAGAATGGAAAAATAAATTTGCGAATCCCTAGACATTTTCTTTATTAGGCGCGTGGGAAGACGCAATATCATCCCTTTTGCCGAGTACAAAACTTAACCTACACGGCGCCCTTGCGAATAAAGCGAGGTTTCAAGCCCTATTCACAACTAAAGAGTTCTGTAGTATCAATAATTTCGTGCAAGAGCATTCAGGAGCCGGGGCCTTGTGCTTTTGCCGACGCGAGGTATTCAACTATCGTTGCGCCAAACCTTTCTTACGAATCCAGCGTGTATTTCACGGCTTGGAGAGCTTTTTCTACTCCTTTCTCACACTCAACCTTTCTTCTTACACAGGAGCATCACAGAGAAAAATATGAATAGAAAATAAAGGGAGAAAGGTACAAAAAGAGGAAAAGCAAATAATGCTTTGTGGCTTTGTGGAAAAAAGTGGGATCTAGATCAAAAGAAAAAAAATACGCGCTATTCTACTGAAAAAGTAAACTTTGCCTTCGAAACTCCTAACTATATGTATATGTAATTTCCAATAAGAAGTTTTTAATTTATTAAAAATTGAACCATAAATATTGAACCATATTGTACCATATTAATTTATTTTGTATTATATGTACAAATTACACTAAAATTAGCGTAATACTAAAATTTAAGTGAAAGTGGCGGGGGTCCCCTGTCAGGACAATATGGGCACAGAATTGAAGTATAATCACGTACGATGTCAAACAGTGACTGATTCTCTGGATAAAAGCAAGAAATGTAGCTAGAAAAATCCCTGTCTTACAATCGCTCCTATATCTATCTCAATTTCACAGTTAAATCTCAAATTTAGGCCTCACAGGACCACGCGTTCCCGAAGGTTAAAAACAAATAAGAATTGGAATTAAACTCAAATAGAAGGTTATTTAGATACAGGTTATAAACAAAGAAGAAGCAGTGTTGCCAACCTGATTTCAACAACTTCATTACGTTAGCTTTTTATTTTCTACAATTTATAAAATAATTAAGTTGGCAATCCTTACTTTTTTGCCCTACTTTTACTTTTTCACACTACATTTTCTTTTTCTCCCTACTTTTGAGTTCAGGGAAGAAAATACTTACTTTATCCCCTTTTAACTAATCCAAAATCATAACTTTTTCTCCCTACTGGAGATAAAAAAATTTAATCGTAATTTTTTTACTTCTGCCACGTGTTGTCATTAAATACAAATAAGATGTCAGCTGATTTAGTAAATTAATCAATTACTATTGCTTTAATACACGTTAAATTGTGATTTTATATTTTTTTGTTTTTTTCGGCAATTAGTTTTTGTTCGCGAGCTTAAAAAAGGTGACAGAAGCATTGTGGCCATTTTGAAGAACGAAATATTATTTGTCTCCGAATTCAAAAGTCCGTTTCATTTTTAGTCACATGTGTGCCTGTCTTTCAACACAAAAACTTGGTTCGCAAAACTTGGTTCAACTGCGCAAACCGTTGGTTTGCGCAGTTGGGAAAGACTTTAAATCCGTAATGCTCTCGATTAATTTCGCCACTGGTATAATCCCTTAGGACGAGGGAAGGGAGGATTGATGTATTTTATCAATATCCCGTCAGTTACATCGTTAACTCAGAGACAAAAAGTCACATCTGTTCTGCCCCGCCCCTACTCTTTTCCGCCACTTTCAAGAACCTCTCGCCGACCGTATACCTAAGGGCATCCCCCTATACTCGTAATTATTTTATAATTTAATTTTACATTTAGTAAGCATACATTTTATTCATATTCTTACATATTCACATACGAACATACATAGACTTATTAAAATCCTAATCTTAAATATTGAGTTCGCTATATTTTTCCTGTGTGCGCGTCAAAACGATCTTTTATACTGGAAAGTTTCACGTTTTTATCTCTTTTGGTTCAAAAGTTATTGGAACCGTACAGAGTGACAGACAGACACAGGAACGAAACTATAAGGGTTTTTTTTTAAAAAAAGGGCCCAAGTTCCAGACCCCTACCCATAATAGTCAGCCTATCAATGTAGTGAAATCTAAATTGCGGCCAAGACTGTCCATGCCTCATTCAGGGTCAAAAGTGTCAAGCAATAAAATTAAAATGGCCTAAGTGGCATAAGTGTGCCAAATTTCAAGTTTATAGCTATTCTGAAAGGGACTTATAATTTTAATAATGAGAGATTCAGTGAGTCCAGCCAGTAAAAAAAATGCAAACTTTGAAGTTCACCCCTTTTGAAAAGGTTTAATTAAACCTTAAGCATAATTTACTAATTAAGGGATGAATTTCTTACCTTACAGTGTCCTAAGCTACTTAAGCATAATTTGTGCTTCAAATTTCAAAAGCATAACCAAAGATGTGAGGGTGAGAAAATCGGGTGAATCAAGTAACTATACACTGCATGCATGCTAGAACTTGGCCTGACGTACTGCCGTGCGCTCAGATTAATTATTCATATTACATTGACAGAGAGGTAGCAGCGCCCCACACCCCTTTTAAGTTAATGCCTCACTAACGTTTAACATAGACTAAGGCTTTTGTACTTGCAAGAAGGAGCATTGGACAACCACGCTCGGATTGACTCTATTCTCCCTGCCTCAATAGGCAAAGCTACAACATGCCCCTTTAAACAAAAACAATGAGCTGCTGAGTGTAGGTGCAACTCCACTATCAGTTTCCTTATCTATTTAAAACAATATAACAGTTATTGATGCAGTGAAAAATGTATGCAATTTCATTCAGGAGTAACAACATAAAAGGATTATTGTTATACTATAATAGAGTTAAATTTAGTGTAAATTAGTTATTTATGCATATATAAATAATTAGGGATGGTAAATTCATTTTAACAGCACAATAGGCAAATAACTTGAATAAAATTGAACAAATAGCGTTTTTAATTAATATATGTGTTTCCAAATGTTTATCTGGCCAATTCCCAGAAGTCACGCTGTTTTATTGAACTAATTGTTCCTTATTAATTGGAAATAATATGACAAAAATAATTGTTCAATTTATATAGAGAATTTAACCATATATTGCCTTTAAATTAAAGCTATTATATTTTTAGTACCAATAAATATATGACGGGATGAATTTTTGAATTTAGTCAATTTTTTTTAAAGGTAAAGTACACACCGTCGCCCCTTTGACCTTCACCTTCCTCTTCTTTTTAAGGTCAAGTGTACCCGAATTTCGTCAAGTTCGAAATAGAACAGTACCTAGTATATTATATGTATGCCTTAGTATTACCTTACACTAGCCGTTAAGCCGGTCGTAACGGGCGTCATTTTATATTTCGAAAAAAAATGCGATTAAGTACATTAATTTATACATCTATTTAGACAAGTTATTATATCTGTACCAATTCCAACAAACAATTCAAAACAAATTTTTTTATTGGAATATATGGAGAGGCGTAGCTAGGGCATTGCCCCTAGATCTTTTACTCAAGTTATCGTCATTTGTAGATTTCGTGACGGATTTGCATGACCGTGATTTTGTAACGGTGATTTTGTGACGGTGATTTTGTGAAGGTTATTTTGTGACGGTGATTTTGGTCGTTTTTCTCGGATTCACTCCCGGGCTCCAGAACGTGCCATAAGGAACTTCGTTCCAAAAATGAGGCCCCCCTGACAATGGTATAATTCCAACACAATGGTATGATTCCAAGTCATTAAATTTTATTATGCTCTAAAGGAGGGCCCGTCGACATTAGACTTGGGCCAGGGGGCACAAAGTTACGACACTGAATATATGTGAATGCCTTAGCTTAGCAATAAACAATAATTTCCAGGTGCGTCATCGTCAGGACGCTACTCAATTTTTTATACATAAGTATTTGTTCAAAATCAGTAAAGTAAACTCAATGTTACGGCGCTTTTCTAATTAATATAATATTTTTTTAGGATTGAGAATGGCTGGTTGGGCCGAAAAGATGCTACATAAAATCTTGGTCAAGATATTTATTAACATTCAAGGATCCTTTTATACAAAACTCGTCCGATTTTTAAATTGTCTACTCTTTGTGTGTATTGTAAAACCATACTAGGGATATATGAATTTATATATGATGTTATTTGAATTTTTTGATATATGAGACAAGTGTATTTATGTATTATTGAGTATTTTCTACTATGGATACCTAATTCACTTGCGGCACCTATTCATCTACTTACTTATTTACTGGCTTTCTACTAACACATCGTCTACATTTATATAGCATAAGAGTTAATTTTTTAAATTCTTAGATAAAGTTATTTAAAATTGATATTTATTTCAAATAATTTTTGAACATGATAATTAATATAAAATGTAATTGTTGCAATATGCACGCAGTAGTATCGATTTTTCATTTGTTATAATAATTATACTAAAGTTAAGAAAAACAGTTTGAACTATTAATTTCCTACCATATTTAAAATTATTCTATATAGAAGCTAACTAAGAGGTTTTTGGCTTGGCTTTTTCCCAAAAAAAAAAAAAATATACATTTTTGGAATGCATGTCGAACGAAGATTTTGAAGTCTCATTTTATTAAAGAACGGGTCGCCATGTTATTTTATTACCTTTAAGGGGAAGTCGTAAAGTAAAATCAAGTAAGGCAGACTTAATTTTATTTTAACTTTTATTTTTGTTCTCCAGAAAAAAATTCTGTAAAATTGGGATTTTTTTTATATTATAAGTCTTACATATTTTATTTTTGTCAGCACCCTAGGTGGTTTTGTTAAGCCAAGGGTTTTCATTCTTCTGGGAAGGCTCTTACTGATGGGCTATGTAGGCCCAAGTTTAGACGCAAAAAGCAAATCCCACTGTCTCCCAGTCTTATTCTTGCCTAACCCTAAACCCTTACTCTTTAAGACTCAAGCATCTACTTAGACATTTTTGAAGGCAACAGTAGGTAATAGGTTTTTTTCACTTTAAATTGGCAAAAGCCACCTTTTAAAATGAACACATAAAACATTTTTCGTTAAAAAGTCACTTTCTAGATAATAATAAAACACATTTGGCTGAGAATGCTAAAAAAAGCGTAGGCCACTTTTGATTTAAAATCGCATTTTTTACATAGATGCATGACATGGTTGAGTTCATGCCAAGAATAAGGCAACTAAAGGTGGAAACACACTACCATCACGTCACGTGACGTGATGATAGTGTGTTTCCGCCTTAAGTAACTCCGTGGCGCAAAAGCTCCTGAGCCTACTTCTGCCAAAGTTCTAATAAAACTATATATAAAAAGTATGACAAGGGATTAATGGGTCGCTCTAAACTTAACAATTTACATTCGCGACCAGTTAGTAGCCAGTTACATCACCAATTCACATAAGTATCAAGTGGAGGAAGGGGGGAGGGAGAAGGGTACATCTTTAGATTGTTACTCCCCTATTTTTTTTACAATATAAATGACTTCAAATAAATATGACTCGAAATAAATATTAAGAAAAAGCGATGATTAGTCCAATGTACTTTGGGACAAAGGAATATCACACTTCTGTTTTTATAAGGGGAGTAACAGTCTAAAGAAGAACGTTCCGTACACCTTCTTAAGATTGTTACTCCCCTCTGTTTTTTAGTAAGGGGAGTAACAATCTAAAGAAGTGCCGGGAGAAGACACCCGGTTGATAATTGAACCCAGATCTGTGATCACTGATCACCCATCCAAGTTGTGACCACCCCCGATGCTGTTTACCTTTAACTGTTCTCCTATACGAGCTAAAGGCCTCCCCCATGAATAGGGACAGTTTAGGTTAAAATAAAAGAAACTAAACAGGAAATACAATTCACATTTTATTTCCTTTTTAGTTTCTTCTATTTTCCTGTTCGATTTGTTTTTTTGTGATCATTTTGAAGTTTTTACTAGTGATAAAATCAAAATAAATTACTTACATTGTCATATTTTAGTACCAATTAACTTGGCAATCAGTTAAAAATTTGTATCTATATTATATTTAACATTCATACTAATTATAAATGACTGTAGGTATATTCACAGCTTGGTTTTCCGGTGGAATCCGCGTCACGAAGGGGGTGAAGTCCGACGTTTCGCTTCCACTACTGGAAGCATCTTCAGGGGTGTGGTGCATCGTGGTGTTGACTCGAAGCGAACACAGGATGTACTGACGACTGGAGAGAAGGACGGCGTATTTATAGTTGCTTTCTGGAACGTAGATTATACCTGGGTGTTGCATTACTCGAGGGTGTCCTTTGTCGGGATGATGAAATCATGCAGGTGCTGCCTTTGACGGTGTTTCTTTGTGGAGATGATGCAATCAGGCAGGTGCTGCCTTCGTCGGTGTTCCTTTGTCGGGCGGGTGATGTAATATGCTGAGAAGTGACCGCGGCGCCGCTCCTTGCTTTCTGCTTGGCACAGGTGCTAACCAGAGGTTTCCAGGTCCGGGAGAGAGTGAAACCATCCTCTCTGTTGAAGTTCTCCGGTTGTTTCTCGATTTCAATAGCCTCCCTTACCACCCTGCTGTGATATCTGCTGTCTGAAGCGAGTACTCGTATATCCTCAAATTTTATAAGATGGCCGGTTTCTTCTGAATGTTGAGCTATCGCTGATCTGTGGTCGTTGTTCTTCACTGCTCTCACGTGTTCTTGAAGGCGGGTTGAGATCAGTCGTCCGGTTTGGCCGATGTAGTTCTTGCCGCAACTGCATGGGATCTGGTATACACCGCAAGTCTTGAGATGAAGGTGGTCTTTTGGTGACTTTAGAAGGCTTCTGGTAGTCATGTTTGCGTTGAAGGTGGTCCCGATGCCATGTTTCCGGAGAATCCGGCTTATCTTATCAGTTGTACCTTGGATGTATGGGAGATAAGCCTTCCGCTGGTCTTCCATCGTTTCTGCTGGGGTGCGTTCCTCGGTGCTCTCTTCGCGGCGGATGGTTCGCAGTATGTCATCCTTCTTGAATCCATTCATTCCTAGGGTTGACTTGAGGTACTTGAGGATGACATACTGCGAACCATCCGCCGCGAAGAGAGCACCGAGGAACGCACCCCAGCAGAAACGATGGAAGACCAGCGGAAGGCTTATCTCCCATACATCCAAGGTACAACTGATAAGATAAGCCGGATTCTCCGGAAACATGGCATCGGGACCACCTTCAACGCAAACATGACTACCAGAAGCCTTCTAAAGTCACCAAAAGACCACCTTCATCTCAAGACTTGCGGTGTATACCAGATCCCATGCAGTTGCGGCAAGAACTACATCGGCCAAACCGGACGACTGATCTCAACCCGCCTTCAAGAACACGTGAGAGCAGTGAAGAACAACGACCACAGATCAGCGATAGCTCAACATTCAGAAGAAACCGGCCATCTTATAAAATTTGAGGATATACGAGTACTCGCTTCAGACAGCAGATATCACAGCAGGGTGGTAAGGGAGGCTATTGAAATCGAGAAACAACCGGAGAACTTCAACAGAGAGGATGGTTTCACTCTCTCCCGGACCTGGAAACCTCTGGTTAGCACCTGTGCCAAGCAGAAAGCAAGGAGCGGCGCCGCGGTCACTTCTCAGCATATTACATCACCCGCCCGACAAAGGAACACCGACGAAGGCAGCACCTGCCTGATTGCATCATCTCCACAAAGAAACACCGTCAAAGGCAGCACCTGCATGATTTCATCATCCCGACAAAGGACACCCTCGAGTAATGCAACACCCAGGTATAATCTACGTTCCAGAAAGCAACTATAAATACGCCGTCCTTCTCTCCAGTCGTCAGTACATCCTGTGTTCGCTTCGAGTCAACACCACGATGCACCACACCCCTGAAGATGCTTCCAGTAGTGGAAGCGAAACGTCGGACTTCACCCCCTTCGTGACGCGGATTCCACCGGAAAACCAAGCTGTGTATTACGAGTCTACCCGCGGAAGCCTACGCACCAAGTGTAGGTATATTATTTATGCTTAAGTGTATGAGTATATATGACAGGAGCGTGTAGATTAATAGTATGATATTGTATTGAAAACGAGAATCAAAACCTTTATTATTACCACGGCTACGGCTTAAGGGCTTGTACAGATTCCTATATATAATTGTTGTTGGTATTATTCGAAGTATTTTAATAAATTATACAAGTCAATAAATAAAATGTATGAATTATTTGAATGAAAATAAGATTATATATAACTTACTATATACCTTTAAATATAGCGGATAAGAAAAGAAACAAACAATGCCCTTATGTTTTAAAAGAGAAGAACATTAAACCTTATATATTATGTATTAATATATTTTTTTTAAGTGGATGAGTAGATTGGTAAAAAGGTACTAGGCGTAAAAAAGAAAGAATTGAGGTATATAAGATGGGATGCGATGTCTTAATGGCTTTCGTCTTCAAAATTCAACCCACAAGGTAGAAATTTTGGGCATAAAAAAATACTAGCCCTTATGTTTTAGCATAGTAGAAAAACCTATGTTAGTAAAATGTTGTTAAAGGGAGGGGGTAGGTAGAAGGAGACCATATTTAGGTTTGAATATACAGGGGGGATGCAGATAGAGAGTTAGACCCTATACAGGTGATAAGAACCCTCTCCCTCTTACAGTTAAACCCCCACTTTTACCACCCCCCTAGGTAGATAGCCAGGGTGGATCCCGAACTTAACCGAACAGTTCCGAGTAGAGCCGAGTTTCAAGCTCCTCCATCCAATTCCTCTCCGGTGTTGTTCGGGCTAACCCGAGTCGGGCCTCCGCACGTTTTTCGACTATATACCGATTTTTATAAAAAAAAAAAAAAATATTGTCGCCGTAAATCGCGTGTACCGTTTTATGACATATATATACAAATATATAAATAGTTTATTTTAAATTTATACATTTGTATATCGTGTGTAATTTTTATTGGTTTTTAAAAAAAAACATTTCAACAGTGTTTATTCTGAATGCAAAATTAAAATTTATGTAAGTAACTCAACAGTTAATAATTTATTTATTAATATATTTTATAAATAATTTTTATATTACTCAATTTATTAAAATATAATTATTTTAACCAACAGTACAGCTAAATACTTTATTTTATTTTCCCCAATTTACAAATTATTTATTAACGAAAATAGTATACATATAAACATGTATACACATACATATTATAGTATACATATGAACACCAATATATATAGTATACATATGAACACCAATGTTTGTATACATTGGTACAATAACAAATGTTATTTATTTTGAAAAAAATTATTTGTTAAATTAAAAATTAATTAATAATCAACTAATTATGAAAAGTGAGTAAACAATAAATAAATGTAAGCAAAGCAAAGACTAATTTATTGTGCAATAATTACTTCAAAATTATAAGCTTAAATACAAAAATTCTTATATAAGTAAATTTTAATGACAATAAATATCATTTTCTTCTATCTCTTTTATTTTTATAATCTTTCCCCTTATTTGTTTATATTTTAATGATTGTTTAGCCGATCAATTAATAAGATTAAAATGGCTTTAAAAAGATAAGTGAATAATTATATTGATTATATTTAATCATTAATATTAATTTGTTATAACTATTAATATTAGTAGTGTATACTTATCTAACTCTACTATTCTTATAATTTAAAATACTTCATTTTGAATAAATTAAAAATTATTTATTTATTTAGTAGACTTTCACTAGTCGTGATCTTGTATTTAATACATTAAAATTGTGATCTATTGTTTAAATTGTATTAACCAGGGAAATATTATATTTTGCTGTTAATAATTATTTATATTATTATTATAGGGATCCCGTACCATATAAGAGCCAATTACACGGGGCATATTTCTGCGGCTAAAATACGCGCAAAAATGCGACTTGTTTTATACGTCCTTTGGTTAATATATTTAACTCGTAACCATCCTTGAGTCTATCTAAAAGAAAATATTGGAAAAAAACACTTGAATCGCCTATTGGAATCATTTGAATATTATTAAGAATGTTAATAACTTCAGCAAAATAACTAAAAAATCAGATTTACTACGAAAATGATAGGTCCTTACAATGGAAAACTTATCAAATAAATGAAATCATTAAAATGGACTAATACGAAAATAATAGGTCCTTAAAATGGAAAACTTATCAAATAAATGAAATCATCCTTATAGTTAAGGGCTTAGACGTAGGTTAGTTATATAAATACGTCATCGATATAAATACATTATGGGCAAAGGGAATACATACATGGGCATGAGAATACATACATCTAGCGAAATGCTGTCACCACGGGACACCTAAATTGTCATTAATATGTTAACCTCGGAATCCAACTATAAATCATTACAACACAAGAAATAATAATACAAAAGAAATTATAGTACTATTCCAAAAACTAAAAAGTTATTTGAATCGATGATGTAAACTATTTGAAAAGAAATAATTTACTAAAGTTATAATTTTTGAAATGATAATAGATAAACAAATGGACTGTTTATATTGAAATAGAGTTACTTAAAAAGGAAGCGTTCGATAAAAGATATTTTTATTTGTATACATTTTTTAAATTTATTTTATAATATACATACTATTATATTTCGATATTTTAGATGAATAATATAAATAAATAAAATTCCACCTGGTCATAAATAAAAAAATTATAATAATCGAGAAACAAGTATAAATATAGGAGAGAATATATTAGTATAAACTAATAACATAGCACAGAGAATTTGCGGTTTTCACCAGAATTTCCATTTATAAAAGATTAATCTCTTTAGGGAAGGTGAGGAAGATAATTCTTTTGCACTGGAATGAAATTGGTTTAGACCTCGCTTCTTTTCTCTACTAGTGGGACTACAAAATACAACTGTCATATAGTTATAACAGTAAACTACCTCTAAAGTTATTTTAAACTTGGGTTTAAAGAAAAAAAGCCCATGATATTGCTACAACCAACTAAATATGTTATGCTAAATTTAAATCACTATTTTATAGGTTAACAACCTCAGGGTGTTTATTATTTCTTGCGCTAGTTAAATCTGAGTAATGGGATTACCTTACACAGATGACTACCAGCATAGAGTGTTCAAATACGTTTCAGTAAAAACATCCTTTCTGGCTTGTAGTGAATATCACCCTTGATGATGACGTTAAAGTTTTTTCGGTATTTATCTTTAGTGGCTTCATGTACTGGAAAAAACAAATATATATATTTACATCATTTACTAAAAAGTAACTAAACAACAAAAAAACTATAAAAGAAATATTGCACTACAAAATAATATACTTAAGTATTAATATCAGTTTAGTAAATATGTTAAGTTAGTGTAGATAACTTTATTGGTATTTATATAATACGAATTCATAAAATTCATTTAATAGTACATTACGCGTCTAGTGCGGAAAGTAGCATTTTTTTGCTTGCGAGTGTGGAGTTCGCACCCGAGTATCAGCGTGGGTAGTAAAACCACACGAGCAAAGCAAAATGCAGTTTTCGCACGAGTTGTGTACCGTACTTTATCTACTATTGAGGATTTTAATAATAATTTCAGAAATAAAATTTATAAACTTCCTGTATATATATATATTTCTCTTTTGATAAAGATGGCATTAATTCATTAGTTGTATTTTGGGTCAAATTAATTATTTCGGGAGAAGCATTACTTTCCTCATTTTCGCCATAATCACTTAAATCACTTATTGTTTTTCACTAAAAACTCTATATAAACAGTTACTTTCATTAAACATACAGCAAATTAGTTTTGTTAAATGTAAACAAACTCGCTAATCGTATTGTGCGTTAAGGTAAAAAATTAATTAGGCGGAATTTTTCCGCCCTAGTGCAAAAAAATAGAAGAATTATGAACGCGCATGCGCAATGTATATAGCTACGAAAAGAATCACTTTCTACTCATCTAAACAGAGATATAATGTTTATATTTCGTATCAATCGTATGTAAGTAATCTTCTTTAACTATAATTTAAAGAATTAGTGCGATTTACTTTTCTTCTTTTATATAAACTATACACAAAACATAAGTCTAACTTTTAATCGAGCAGCATAATCATACAAGTCTTAATCCGTCAAGATAAAAATACAAATTATCTTTAATTTATAAAAGGACAAATCTCTGTACATAGGATAGTAGAACCGGTCTCGGGTACTAGTGATGATACAAGTATATTTACAGGCTTCTGCAAAATTGAAAAATGTATATAATTTATATTCATGTGCAGCATTTTGTCCCTAAACAAAAATTAAAAGGAATAACATTTTGTTCACAAAAACTATGCTCATTACCGAGTATTCTTGTATATCTATTTACGCCAATATCTAAGAATGTAGATTTTCTTGGTCATACGACCTAAGCTGTTTTATTAGTATTTAAGTGATAGACTATCTTTACTCGTGCGTTGTCTTCTAATCAATTCATGGACTTGATAAATACTCTCTCAATAATTATAGTTTTAACTATATCTTATTATACTTATTTTATCTCTAATCCTTAAATTAACCTCACTTTAATGATATGCTAATGTTCTTTTTTATCTTGAAAACTAATAGAATATTCATTGTCCCAGAACTGGGAATAATCCATGAAGATTTAGTTATAATAAATTGTAAATATAGTGATAGGCAAAATGGGTTTTAGTAAATAATTTTGGCCACTAGGAGAAGGAAAATAATTTGTATGATGCCGGGCAAAAAGTTTTCAAATTGCGGATACTAGTTTTTTTCCATGTTTCAAGTCAATAAAAAATACGAATTGGTAAAAAATAATCCAGAATATTGAGGAGGATATTTTTTTTATATTAATTTCAACCTTCATTAATACTTCGGGTGAAGTGTGTTTGAAATAAAACGTTACAAAAGTACCTTTGATTTCTATGAAATTAGAGTAAAGGAATTTATAATTGAACTGTGATCAAATAAAAAAGTGAATAATTATTACTTATTTCGATATCTACGCATTTTAAGCTTTTTTTCTATAACTTTACTAGGTAAATAATAATAATTTTAAATAATATTTACCCAACCAACTTTAAATATATATAATGTTCAATGGCTTATACTGTCGTATTATTTTTATTAAAATTGAATCTATTTAAATTAAAATAGACTGCCAAATGTGTGGCACGTAGCTTCCTCGTATCCTATCACATAAATTATTGATTTTTGCGTTTACAAGCCATTATTGTCTTATTTGTTTTATTGTTTCACCAAACTTTTTATCTGTCAAAAATGTTTAAATTTTTTTTTCCTCAATTGAAGTATCAATTTAGCAAATGTTAAAGAGCACATATATATGGGACTAACCACGAGCTAATTATGACCTACTATACCAATTTCATTTAAATCGGACGTGTATTTTTTAAGATATGTTGGTTCGCAAAAATTGATCGACAGACAGACACAAAACCAAAAATGTCCCCCGATTGCTGAAACGGATTTCTGTCATGAGATTTTTGAAATCGGTAACATAAAATATTTTCGATCTTCAGAACGATCACGAAGCTTCTGTTACCTACAGTAAGCTTGGAAGCAAAATATAAATATGTATAATTAATTTATTGACTTCCTAGAAAACTCAAGAAATGTTTTATTTTTAATTTTGTAACATCGTATTAATCTCTCTGTTTATATTTTTTAACCTAGACTTAAAGTTGGCAATATTTTGTAGTTTTTATTTAGTTTGTAATTTACAAGATTTGATTTATTAAATTAAATTTAAATATTCCTTTTCAACAACGAGTATTTATTACTAAATTTTTGGATTTATCGTTTCAAACTTCAAGTATAATTATGCTCTAAATATTGATTATCACTACAAAATATATTACTTTCATTGTTTCTGTTCTATAATAGCCATATTTTACCAATTAAATTTAATAGTTTAATATATTTAATAGACGTAAACTAAAATTATGTTAAAATCAAATAAAAATTTAAAATAAAGGCTAGTGAATATAGTTTAATAAATATAAACAAATTCCTACGAGAATATTTATTTCACTGTAGAGTATCAGCAGGATAATAGATTAAATTTCCTAGACGTTAAGGTAGAGAGAGTAAGGAACTCACTTAAAACTATGTGGCTCAATAAAAAAGAACAAGGAGATAGATTCTTAAATTACCCATCTAACCATCCCTTCACTCAAAATATAATTTCAGCCAATAACCTGATAGCAAGGGCAATTGCATTAACTACGATATTTACACTACCTTTCAAATTAATGAAAGAAAAATGATTTCTAAATTGATTGACAAAGAGGTTACATATATGATAAGTAATTTGAAGTTATTAATAAGGATTGTGGCGTTAGAACAGAATTTAACAAAGGACAGCTTAATTAATTCCGACAGTTTAGTTTTAGTAAACATTATGCAATAATATATTATGAGGATAAATTACACTGGAGGATTATATAGGACCTAATTATATGCTATGTATTATCACATGCACAAGACTTGTTCACAGTATTAGAATAATTTGTCAAATGCATCATTGTTTTATATCATGTATAAATGTCAGCTTAAAAAAAAACACTAGTTTTATGATTAAGTGTTTAGTCTATTATTAACTTTTATAATTAAGTTTATAAAACTAATTTACTGAAATTATTTCGATTAGAAAGGTTTTTGCAATTAGTAAATGATTCGATAACAACAGAAATAATAATTACGTAAATCAAGCATTACGAAATACGACACAGCTAAACAATTGCATTGGAAATATAAAAAAAAATATTATTAAGACAACTCAGAAAACTTTTACAATTCATTTTTTATTGGGGAAGTCCTCATTCTGCAATAGCCTTATATTATGGTAATCTCCGTTCTACAATATTTTTATAATATGAAACAGTTTTACTGGGAGAGTCTTCATCCTGCACCATTGTCTTAAAAACAAGTTTTTTTTTTACCTACATACATCTTTTTCGTATTTAAAAGAGCTTTAATAAAAAAATCTTGATACCACTATTGAGAATATAACTAATATCTTAATTTGACATTTTTTTTTAAAAAAAATGCTTCCCATTACTGGAAGCATACCCGAAACTTAATTTAAAATTCAATTAAATTTAATTTCTCCGTACATCAAAAATTATGTATTAGAAAGGTTTTTGGAATAAGTAAATGATCAAATAAGAACGTAAATAATAATTACGTGAATCAAGCATTACGAAATACGATAGAACTAAACAATTGTAATTGGAAATATAAATAATATGATTCCTTTGGCAACTATGAAAACCTTTTACAATACAATTTTTATTTGGGTAGTCCCCATTCTGCAATATCCTTACAATATGACACATTTTTATTGTGGTAATCCCCATTCTGCAATATCCTTACAATATGACACATTTTTATTGTGGTAATCCCCATTCTGCAATATCCTTACAATATGACACATTTTTATATCCCCATTCTGCAATATCCTTACAATATGACACATTTTTATATCTCCATTCTGCAATATCCTTACAATATAACACATTTTTACTGTGATAGTCCTCATCCTGCACCATTGTCTCAAAATATTTTTTTTTTCACATACATACATACATTATGGTATTTAAAAGAGCTTTAATAAAAAAATGTTGATCTTAGTTTTGAGAAAATAACTAATATTCTAAGCTGTCATTTTGTTAAAAATGCTTTCCTTTACTGAAAGCATAATATCAAACTAAATAAAATATAATTTTATTGTATTTCTCCATACATCAAAAATTATCTATTTGAAATGTTTTTGGAAGAAGTAAATGATTCGATAAGAACAGAAATAATAATTACGTGAGTCAAGCATTACGAAATACGACACAGCTTAACAACTGTATTGGAAATATAAATAAAATTTTTCCTAAAAAAAATAAACTTTAAAAAACTTTCACAATACAGTTTTTATTAAGGAAGTTCTCATTCTGCAATAGTCTTATAATGTGACATTTTTATTGTGGTAGACCCCATCCTGCAATATCCTTACAATATGACACATTTTTATTGTGATAGTCCTCATTCTACACCATAGTCTCAAAAACCAGTTTTTAAAATAACTAATAATAATCCAAGTTGTTTCTTTTTTTAATGTTTTCCATTAGTGGAAGCATAACAGCAAACTTACCTTAAAATATAATTTTAATTTATTTTAATTTCTCCGTTCAACGTCAAAAATTACTTAAAAAACTTACTTACCTATAAAAACACTAGTTAACATAAAAAACAAAAATTATTCAAAAAAACTTAGAGATAACTATGAAAACACTAGAGTTTTATTTTTGTACATGAAAGAATAACAAAATATTTTAGTACACAAAAATGCAAAAAATTAACATTTTTTAAATACTTTTTATAATTTTTTAAATACATAAATTAATTTCGACTACTTACGAAAAACATTTATTTCTTTCTTTAAATTTTTTTAAGTGAATATTTTGCTCCTAATTCTGCTGAAATTAATCAGTTCCCTATCCTAGTAATAAGAACTGGAATTAAACTCCCATTTTTGACTGGTCTGAGGATAAATTCAATCTTTGAAAGATTAAATTACTCGATTTAAAATAGATTTTTAGCTATAAGGATCTATCTAGACGGTACAGGAATGAATACTCCCTGGCAAACACGCCCATATTGATTTAGTCCATATTGACGATATCTTAAAACAAAGAAGGTGTCTGCCTTTACAAGGACAAATACTAAGTCGATTCTGATTAGATACTGAGTAGAAAACCTGATGTGAAACGGATAATAAGTCTATTGATGCAAGCAAAATCAATCCAAATTTACTACTGTGGATAAAGAACTTCTTATGAATATATCAAAGTAAGTACAATTTCGTTTAGTATATCAGAAATCAAAGTTATTTAACATAAAATAAATAAGAATAGACTCCCAATTAGTGTGGCACATAGCTTCCTCGCATCATATCATGAACTTTATTGTTATATTACTTTAGTGTACGTGTGTGTGTAACGTTATATTACTTTATTGATATATTTTGTAAAAACTATTAATAGTTTTTAGGGATCTTTAACACTTCATAGCGGTGTCGCTGTTGGTTCTACTAAAAAATTGTATTTAAAAAAAAAGTTGCCTCATTGAATAGATAAAGTTTGATTTTTCCCCACCTAAAATTCCAATTTTAAATTTGAAGTTCACGTTTACGCAAGCGTTGCACGTGAACGCTTGAACGTATAACGTTGCCCAACGAACTCGTCCTGGGCATTGGTACAATGAACATGTCTACAAAATTTCATCAAAATCGGTCGATATACACTCAAGTTATCGTCAGACGTTTCAGGATTCGCGGACACACTGACCGACAGACAGACAGACGCGAGACCAAAAATGTTCCCTGATGTCTGAAACGGATTTCTGTCTTTGGAATTTTTTAAATCGGAGACATAAAAGTTTATCGTTCTCAAAAGTGAACAGAATGCTTTCGTTACCTTCGGTAAACTCGGAAGCAAAATGTATTACTGAGAAACAGTTTTATTACATATAATAAATAAACTGATACTTTTTCACTGATGAATTTAAAAGAATATTATAGCTAGTTTGATGTAAATGAGAATTTGTCCCTCTTATTTAGTATCTTCTTTTTTTTGAATGGGTCATAAAGGGTAACAAGTTTTCCTTAACACACTAGGTTGTTGTCATCTGGCTATATTTCGACCAAACTCTAGGTCATATTCATGCCTAAAACATCGATTAATTGACTTTACAATATGCTAATTACATTTTCATACACTTTGTATTTAAATATTTCAAATTTTATAATTTAGGTTTTATAAATGATTAAAAATAAGAATTAAAGCATACCTTAACTTATAGACATATTATAGATTTTCCTCCATTATTTGGTATCGTCGAATCTTATCTTTTTTAAACAATTGTATACTAATTTACATATCTCATCATACTTAACCTGAATTACTAATTTTTTTAAACAAAATTTACATTTTAACAATAAAATAACAAATTAAAACTAACAATAACACACATAATATATATATATATATATATATATATATATATATATATATATATATATATATATATATATGAAAATCGTGGTAACTGTGGTGTAACCAAGTTATATGAACAAGAATATGACCACGAGTTTGGTCAAAATATAGCCAGATGACAACAGCCTAGTGTGTTAAAGAAAACTTATTACCCTTTACGACCCACTCATAAAAGAAAACCTAGTTTGATATATACTCACAGTATTCTAGAAAATATTGATATTAGCACTTAAAATTCAAGTAATTTTAACATTTATCTGTACAGCAACAACAATTATACAATAATACAACTGAAATTGGAAAAAAAGAATCATCAAGTAAAATAAATAGTAATAAAGAAATATAAACATAGTTGGACTAAAAATAGGCATTAACTTTGAAATTAACTGTCATATTGCCAGAATAAAAAAATGTGAATGATTGTTAGCTTGGCCTCTTAGGGCATCGATAATCTACAGAAGCAAGCAGTAAATTAATTGTGTGGAAGAATTATGTGGCAAAGAGTAACAAATGGAATAATAACAATATGAAAAGGATGCAGATAGAATGCATCTACATGTAAATTGGAATATTTTAAACGTAAACTATTTAAATATTTAGGAATAAGTTAAAACAGAGCATTTATTATTTAAATTAGTGGTTATTGGTTAAAGAAAAATGTTTTAAACATTATGATTTTCTAAACTCTAGAGAATTTTAATAATATAAAAGTTTTCCCTCTTGAACTTTTTCATTTATGGTCACACTATATAAATGCAAGTGTAGTTGATTCCAATTAAAATTTACTGTTATTTAAATACGAATAAGAACCTATTAAACCTAAAATATATTAGTCGACATTGGAATGGTGTTTGATAATAAAAGTAAACATAAAAGTATGTAAACAAATCGTTCATTATTTTGGGTTAGTGTACCTCCTATTCAGATTGTTATGTGCCAATATGTATTGTTTTCGGTCCTTTTAAACATTTAGTAACTGTTTTACATTCCATGATATTTCCTTTCTTCGTTAATTGAACCGCATAAGCATTTCTATTTCACAGTTAAAATTACAAAAAGCTATTTTCATAATGGCTTTTTGTGGTTTTAATGCAACTGGTTAAATGCTAGTATTTTCATCAATGCAGAATGAATTTAAATACTATTATTAGTATTGAGTATATAGATGACTTTAAATCATTGAATCACATATTAACTTTTATCTGATTATTTTACATTTACGACCAATTATTTTCTGATTTATTATAATTGTTGAAAACAAAAAATCTGTAAATTAATTTTTTGTATTTTTACATGAATGCGAGTATCAATTGAGCGATATTCAATTTTTGCAAACGATTGAAATTAATATGTCACCATGTGAGAGCAATTTACGACGAGCTATTTAAATTTCTTAAAAATCGGACAAGAAATTTTAAAGATATAGGTAAATAAAAAAAATAAAAAGTTGGTGCGCGTGTGGCAAAAAAAAGAAAACAATAGACGAGTTATAAAGTTTTAACCTTAAGTAAAACGTGTATGGGACCAACAATGGGCTAATTATGGCCATCCAAATTTACTTAAATTGGACCAGTAGTTTTCAAGATATAGTGATTAGTAAAAATGTTGACAGACAGACCAAAAATGTTTTCGATATCTGAAATATGTAGTTATTTACTCACCAAGGGAGTAAAGTAAGTGATTGCACCATGAGCGATGATGTTGGTTCCTGAGGCGAAGCCGAGGGAACCATAACGTTCACTCCCGAGGCGGAGCCGAGGGAGTTAGTTATCGCGAGGTTGGTTATCGCGAGGGGGCAAGAGATTTTTACTCCTGTAGTACGTACAAGATTTTACCTCCAGAAGAGAGAAAAAAATATGGAAAGATTTTATTTTTAAATTATTGCATTCAACAAAAAATACATATGTTCATATTTATTTCATACAAAAGAAAAAGTTACATATATATTATTAACAATTCTCTAAATAAGTTTTCACGTTAAAATTAAATTAAAGATATTATTTATTTGAATTTCAATGCTCAAATTAAATGGGAGAATCAGCTGGAAGCTGAGTCGTGTATTAAATGGCATTGACAACTGATGTATTTACATATGGATTGTATATCTACATTTAGATATTATGATTTCACTTTTAACTTGTTTCTTTTATTGCTGAATCACTATGGCAACCGTTGTGGAGGTTACATGTTACATGACATGGGTGAAGATGACATTATAGATTTAGACATTAAACTAAAGTTAGTAAATGAAATGTGTATTAGCACCAACCTTATTTATTTGTGCTTTATCTAGGGCAACAATGGAGGGAATCATGAACTTTCATGATTCCCTTATTTTTCACTACTCCCTGCTTAACAGGGAGGAAAGTTTACTTTTTCTCCCTACTGGTGGTAAAAGATTTTTGTCTTGGCATTTTTTGAATTTGGAGATATTAAATTATATCCTTCAGAACGATCAAAATGCTTTCGCTGCCTCCGGTAAGCTCGGAAGCAAAAGGATGCGAAGAGATGGAAAATTGCGAAAAATTTAACAAATAAAGCAATGTGTTAACGTTAACATATTTAACTTAAAGTAGTTTTCAAAACAAAGTCAGTAAAATATATATGTTGTCTAAAACATTGTTTAGTAGTTTTTAAATGTATGAGATTGTTGACAGATGTCATTGAGTTTTGTTTTTTTTGTTTTAGAGTTTGCACAAGTTAAACAGCTTAAAAGGCTAAAAAGTCTTTACAATAAACTATCCAGAGTTAACGGTTTGCTCTGTCCTATTGAAACTAGTTTAAAGACAAATTACACCAAGAGTTTACTCAAAGTAGTTTTCACTTCTAGACTTCAGTCAGTAGATGCACGAATACTTAGATTTTCCCAAACCTATTCCAGCTGTAGTGTCGAGACATGATGAAACTTCGCATCAGTCATTTGAAAAAGATCTTTAAACTCTAAGAAGTTAGAGGTGGGAGGTTTTTATACAGGAAATCCCTGTTATCTAAAAGAGTCATTGCCATTCTCACCGACTCTCAATTACCCTTCTAATCTTAAACCGACTTCGTGCTTAGAGAAAGAAAGGAGCTAAGAGACAACTTTTATGGAATGAAAAGAAACGGAGATAAAGATTAATTAACCCTGTATAAAGTGGTTTAAAACAGACAAGTTTCAAAACTTTTTTTCTCAATTGGGATTCTATTCCTTTCGACCTTACCGACAACGGATAAGGAAGCGTTTTGATCATTATGAAGAATGGAATTTTTTGTCTCCGAATTTAAAATTTCTAGAGAGAAATCTGTGTTAGACATCAAGAGCCGGTCTGTAGTTCAAAACTTTTTTTAACCTCCTCATCTTAAAAAACTACTCGTCGGATTTGGTTTAAATTTGGAGAGTAGATCATAAGTATACCACTGTTAATTCCATATAATTTCAAACCTTCAGCACCCATTGGCTTCTCCATTAAATGCGCACTTTTAGGTTTCTATACCAAGTAAGAAAAGACACCTTATATAACGGCTCTGTCTGTCTGTCCGCGTTGGCATGTTTCAATTCATAAACTACCATAGCTAGGTAGGTACATTAAATTCGGTACACAGGTGCATCTGACAATCTGTCGGCATTTGTGACAACTATACACTTTTTGGAATTTTCACACTTTATTTCCAAGATGGCGGCCAATATGGCGGGTGACTAAAACAATTTTTTAGTCACCATGACGTATCATACATCAATTTAAAGGTCTTGAAGAGTAGAAAAAGAATATGCAACTATTAAAATTTTTCACTTAACAATTTAAGAAAAACGTTTTTATCGTAGAAAAACCGGCGATCATCGTCTCACGTCCTTACTTCTTTTTATATATGTATTAACACCCTTATCTTTAAAAGTACTCATCACATAATTAAGAAATTTGAAATGGTTTCTCGAACATAGCCAAAATATAACACATATTGTGGACTCATTTTAATTTCAACCGTCTGCGCACAATAAATATCCTAAACTGATATTTTTATTCATGAAAAAATAAAAATATATATTTGGCAGATTTAAAAAGGGGTAGACAATTAAATGAATTAGACTATAATACATAAATTTATTTATTTAATATTAATTTTAATAATATTATTGTTATTAGTTATTTATGTTACAGCACACCTAGGCAGGAGCATTAAAAATTAAAATAGCTCAGTATTTTAGATCTATACTTTCGTGGCTGATCTTAAAAATCCTACATCATAGATTCTTCCAGTCCCTTCCGTTCTTTTATTCCACTAAATCATATCTGATCTATTACGGAATTTTCAAGCCCACATGACCCCCCATCCCCTATAACGCAAACTTTATCACCTTCAATTGCACAGTGCTGTTCTGGCTACCTGTGCGATCCAAAATTTAGATTTAGCCAAAGTTACCCTTTGTTTTCAAAATCATTGAAAGGTTAGACCTGAACTGTTGATGAGATATTCTTTGATATAGCATCATTATACATACGTTCTTAACTCCATATAAATCATATAGACTTTGACAATTGATTTAATAACAATTGATTTAAATTGATTTAAAGATTAAACAACAGACAATTCAAACAGACAATTCAACAGACAATTGATTTAAAGATTAAACAACAGACAATTCAAACAGACAATTCAACAGACAATTGATTTAAAGATTAAACAACAGACAATTCAAACAGACAATTCAACAGACAATTGATTTAAAGATTAAACAACAGACAATTCAAACAGACAATTCAACAGACAATTGATTTAAAGATTAAACAACAGACAATTCAACAGACAATTGATTTAAAGATTAAACAACAGACAATTCAAACAGACAATTCAACAGACAATTGATTTAAAGATTAAACAACAGACAATTCAAACAGACAATTCAACAGACAATTGATTTAAAGATTAAACAACAGACAATTCAACAGACAATTGATTTAAAGATTAAACAATTGATTTAATAACTCTTCCGCTGGTTTCTTTAGTTTCTTGTCTTTGATCTTGCTCTTTTTTGTTGGAAGTTAATCTCGAGTTCTTGCCAATTTCGAAACCAGTTTACTCGCTCTTTAATTGTTTGTTTGGTTTGAACATTATTTAATCTATGGCTGGGTAGTTGAAGGGCGTTTGTATAGTTGATGTATAGTGTATATACCTCTTACAAAAGAGGGTTTTTAGCCTGACTCTAAATAAAAGATGTATCTGGGAATTTAAAAAGAGCCGAAACATTTTATTGAGGAAAAATCGGTCCGAGACAACTCAGACAAACTTTCTCATATACGATTTCATAATTATTTAGGCCAGTGTTTTCCATTTATTAGTTTTCGTATGTAAATTTAATTATTATTGTGCATTTCATTAAAATTTATCATAAAAATAACTTCTCCCGAGCGGGGAATCGAACCCGGGCTCTCTCGGTCCGCGTTTTAAGCTTTTTTTCTCAGGAACTAGATTTTTCCCGGGAAAACGGCTTATATCGTTGGATTCGTATTCAAATGGACTATATTTTAGAATTTTTTAATCAAAATCGTCGGAACCGTTTTCGAGAAATATTTTTTTTTTCACGTTTTTTCAGAGTTTTTGGGGAGCAGCGCCCCTAAATTTGGAGCTAAAATTAATTTCTCGATTTCGCCTCGGGGTATGATTTTTTTGAACATGTATGCCAAATTTCGTCAAAATCTGCCCAGTAGTTTAGGCTCCAGGCGTCTGCACAGACGACAGACAGACATTTTTTAAAAACCACTTTTTTGGACTCAGGGGATCTCAAAACGTGTAAATCCATCAAAATCTCAAAATCGAATTTTCGCGCCATCACAATACTTTCTCTTTGTATGAGAAAGTAAAAAAGGAATTGAATTTGACTGTTTTATTTAATGGATATGCCTCCAGATATACGCACCATATTATGTTAGCATAGATCAACAGTCGACAACAAAAATGTTGACTTTGGTATCTGTAGTTTGCATACGGCGTATGTAAAAAAAAAATTGTCTACAAAAATGACATTTTTCATTTGGCTCATCGGTTTTGTACACTATTGAATAAGATTGCAAAATGGTAATAAAATGTATTAGGTCCAAACTCCTTATCATACATAAACCTATGTTTTAGAGACAACTATGTACTCAGCAATATATTTTAATGGGTCCATCTCTTTCCTAAAAGACAATCTTAAGCAAAAGTCTTTTTAAAATTGAATTCGCTAAAAAAAAGTAAATTTATCCACGGCTCATTTAAGCCAATTTAAAAGAGGTTGACAGTAAACTTTTTCTTTTTCTTTTTTTTTGGAAGTAGAATGTTTTTAAGTTCCATTCTAACTATCTTTTACCTCGGTTTAGATAAATGCAAAGGAGGAGATTTTATATATAAAGAGAAAAGTCTCAGTTTTATCTAGGGGTAAAAACTAAAGTGGTTTGTGTCGCAAGGGTTACCTTCAGGGATAAATTTTAACTGGAGTATTCCACCTCAAGCATTTTAAAATAGCAGAAAGCTAAGTCCTGCTTTAAAATCCATGAAATAAAAACGACTTTTTAATACTTAGTCTCACCCGGACCTAGCGTACAGTCGAAATTCAAAGTATGTAGTTAAAAAACGGTTACTAAGAATTAACCTCAACAGAAAAACTATCTTCTATTCTAAACAAATTCTACCCTTTCCGCTTTCAACTACTTCCCGCTAATCTAATTTTCCATTTTAAACTTTAAAAAGATTAAAGATCAAAATGATTTTCCATTGTAGAAATAGTTGTAAATTTCTAAAAATCGGGTGAACAAAGCTTAAGCTAATTAAATTTTCACTAATCTGAAGAAACGAAATTAAAAGAAGAAACCCATTTTCTTCAATTAAAATTCCATCGTTATTATTGTAAAAGGGTAGTTTGATAAATGTTTTAGATCAAAAATGTAATTAGTTTTAAGATTTTTAATAGAAAAACTCAAATATAGTGTTAATTTAAAAACTTTTTTCTTTTACTAACACTAAGGAAAATTAATCGGATTTGACTAATTAGTAAATTTAATAAATTATAACATAAATTGAAGGAAGACAAATAATGAAACTAAGTTCTTAACAATTCTCAATTATGTATAAGAGTAGAGACAAAAAGTTTTCAACCAGTTACTCACTGTTGAATTGCACTATTTTTTTACTTTTTAGCGTAACAAAGTTTTGAATTTGTTTTGTGCTATTAGAGTAACGAAAATTCAATTTCATTATTTTTGTCCCAACTTTCACTTTCTGAGTAATTCCTAAGAAATTAGTGTGTTGTAAGAAGATATATTTTTATTTTTCGCCTTACTTTTTAAATCTAGTTCGAGAGAAAATAGCTTTAACCGCGAACGGTGAGAGGCTAGGTTCGATTTCCCGTCGAGGAGAAGTTCTTTTTATGATAAATGTTGATAAAATTTCAATAATAATCAAATGTAACTATGAATACTCGAAAACTAATAAATGGAAAACACTGGGCTAAGTAATTATGCACTCATATATCAGAAAGATTGTCTGAGTCGTCTCGGACCGATTTTTTGGCTGGGCACGAACTGGACAACTTTTCTAACCATAAGGAAGGGTCAAAAAAGGGTCCACTAATCCCTGAGCACGAACTGGACAACTTTCAGCACCAGGTAGAGAGTGGCAAGCGATAGCGTGTAAAGCCCCATTTATACAGTGATAGTTGACTTGATAGTTGCTGTCATGATAGCAACTAGCGCGGCAACTATCACCGTGTAGACGACGTGATAGATTCTCAATTTTCAACACGGTGCCTTGTCCACCATACTATTAGTTTCTTTTGTTAAAGGCAGGCCCGGTCCTAGCTTCATAGCCGCCTGCTTGCGGGTGACGCTCGCCCCCCCCCCCCCCCCTTTATCCTATGCAATATTTGTTTGTTTATTTATTTATATTATATACATTAGATTATTATTATTGGTCTATTATCTATTATTATTCATATTATCCGACGTCATTTATCAACACGGGAGAAAATGAAAAGCCACCACATAATTAATTATTAGAAAGAGCGTTTTTTGCTGTATAATTATATTTTTCACTATGTACTATAGATAAATAAACAAATATGCTTTTTGTTTAAATGTGGTTGATTATTTTACATATTTCCTTTTTTACTTTCTCATGTACCTAGTATATAAAGAGAAAGTATTTTGATGACTTGAAAATTCGATTTTGATGAATTTACACGTTTTGAGGTCCCCTGAGTTCAAAAAAGTTATTTTTAAAAAATGTCTGTCTGTCGTCTGTAGTCTGTGCAGACGCGTGGAGCCTAAACTACAGGGATGTTGTTTGATTATTAAAATTTTTTTTTTTTAAATAACATTTTATTTAAACGTTTTTATTGTCTATTTTTTTGGCCCTCTTACTATACCTATATTTTGCCAAAATGTAGGCCTCCATGGGCTGTTGCGCCACAGAGTTAGTTTTTTTTAGGATTAAAAATGTAAAACTTTTGTATTTTCAGTTATAACAAAATCGGAGTAACAGTCGTTTCAGTGATAAAACCGTAGACAGTTTCGCTGACTATATTTTTTACTATCAAGTCATAAGAAAAGTGCGATAGTTGAGCGATAGTTATAAAATGCAAAAGTTGTCCAGTTCGTGCTCGTCCCAAGGGGGCTGCTTCTAAAAAGTTGTCCAATTGAGCTCGAGGATTAACCAGAGCAGGTAAAAGTTGTCCAATTCGTGCCCGCCCGATTTTTTTTGCTATGTATAACTGCAAATACAGCGTTAAATTGTTTCTTTATTGTCTACTAGCAAAAAAGGATTTGCTTCTGAATAAAGATAATCCTTCCTTACAAATTGTAGAAATCATCTTCTTTAGATTCTATATTTCGCCTTAAGGTGTAAAATCACGTAAAACGACTAATGAAGACGATTCGTATTTAAATTTACTACATACAACTTTTTTTAAACTAAATCACCGGAAAAGATTTCAAGATATAATTTTTCTTTTAAGCTGCCCATACACGTTGTGATATACCTGAAAAGTATATCTGTACAGGTAACCAATAAAGATGAACCGGATCATGTGTGCTATCATAACTGTGCTGTTATGTCATATTTTTGATAGCATAAACGTTCCGGTTTTCTTGAACAGAATACCTGTATTACCTGTCAGGAATACAGCAACATATAAAGCCAGCTCTAAAGTTTATTGGTGGTTGCGCCCCTAGAATTAAAGCTACATTTAATTTCTCAAGTTCGCATTGGGGAAAAAATTGAACATCTAGACTAAATTTGATCTAATTGACCCAAACGTTTATGCTCCTCACGTCTGACCGTACTACAGACAACAGACAGTATTCATTTAAAAAAAAAACTACTTTGTAAGGACTCAGGGGACCTTAAAAGAGAAAATCTAATTGAATTCTCATCTTAATTTCGAATTGTTCGCGCCATCACAATACTTTCTATGCATATCACAATATAATAATATAATACGCGTATATGAGGAAGTAACATCTTAAATGACATAAAGTTCCTCATCTTACGGCCTTATTTTGAGTTTAAGATGCACTTCCTTCTATATCTTATGTGATGAAAACCAATATTTTATCCTTATTTTGAGTTTAAGGTACACTTCCTTCTATATCTTATGTGATAAAAACCAATATTTTCTAATTAATTTTCCTACCAAATTGTATACTAAACTCTAATATAATAACTAGTAATTACAGTTTTCTCATAGGGTGGATTTAATTTGTTAAATTAATGTATTTTGTTAATTTTACTTCGTACTCCTGTACAGCTAAACTAAGTGATTTTGTTGAAATAATAAAATATGGTGTTATTAAATACGTACTAATATTAATAGGATTATGCTAATATTATATAGCAATTATAGTTCGTGCAACTTCGATTGCTTAACATTTTAAAACACAAGGATGATGGTACAGAAAGCACAATGTTTGCAATTATAGCCTCAAATTATGCTTCATGTTATAAAATAACTTATTTTACTTTTTAAGTTTCTTTCAGTTTAAGTTCTACACGTTTAAAATGCAAATCCTAGTTATTAATTAATCGTTTAAGCTATGAAATTTAGTTAATTGTGACTCATTTGAGAAATACCTTCCACTGTAAATACTTAAGTCATTAATAAACAATTTGAAATAACTTGTATTACAATGCAAAGTCAACCTTTAAATTGCTTATGATTATAAAAAATAGTACATTACGCGTCGAGTGCGGAAAGTAGCATTTTGCATTCGAGTGTGGAGTATGCAGAAACTCCACACTCTCATTGTGTGTAGTAAAACCCCACGAGCAATGCAAAATGCCGTTTTCGCACGAGTTGTGTACCGTACTTTATCTACGATTGTTAGATTTAAATAATAAATATAGAAAAAAATAAACTTCCTGTATGCAAGTTCGTATTTCTCTTTTGATAAAGATGACATTAATTCATTAGTTGTATTTTGTGCCGAATTAATTATTTCGGGAGGCGTATTATTCTCCTCATATTCGTCATAATCATTTAAATCACTCATTGATTTTCACAAAAAAAACTCTATATAAACAGTTACTTTTATTAAACTAACAGCATTTAGTTTTGTTAAATGTAAACAAACTCACTAATCGTGCGTGAAGCTGAAGAATTCTTCTTCTTTACCGCCCTAGGGTGATAAAGAAGAGGAATTCTTCAGAACTATGAGACACGCATGCGCAATGAATACAAGTGTACGTAAAGAATCACTTTCTACGCATCTAAACAGAGATACAATGTTTATATTTCGTATCAATCGTAGATAAAAGTATTTACCACCGTAATTATCACATTAATCATAATACCGTGCTGCTCGAGTGCAGTATTGAATCATTACCGGACGTTTCACTTCAGTGGTTGTAATTACATATCGATGTAAAAATTCAAAAATGTATAACTTCATAAGGGCGGCGAATATCAAAATGAAATATGGTGGGCTTGTTTGTCAAACAGAGAGGTAGGTACATTCGTGCCAAATTTCAACTCCATCAGGACCATGACCAGGAAACGGGTTCAATTGTAGAATAAGATTTAAAAAATTGCAGATACCCGACCTAAGGCAAGGAAGACTATTTTTTGTATTTATTGACTGGAGTGTTAGATACCCTACTATTTTTATTTTTAACCTATCAGCTAATTTCTGTTGTACTGAAAATATTTGGCGTACTTATTTCTTTGTTAATTCTCCAAACTAAAATATTTTTAAAATGTACCAATTTATTTTAAATCAAATTATAATTATTATTAACACTATTTCTCTGTCTGTCTCCCAGTGTTAATAATAATAATAATTTGATTTAAATTAAAATTTAAACTTTCCAAGGACCTTATTGGTCCTTAATCGAAAAAAATAGGGTTTCGCTAAGCAACCTATTACAATGATAAAAATGTATGATAAACTTATAAACAGGCACTTTCTCGGACTGAATAAAGGATAATCGATTAGTTTACTCTTGAGGAAATGACGCTTAACTTCGGTTCAATGAATAACTGAGTTCTTTAAGAAATGTCTGCGCTTAAGAAAATTTAGTGGATTTTAAGTTTTTATCTTAATGTAGTATAACTTGACGGCTATGAGCATAATTTAACTTTAAGTTAACGGACTTCTAGTTTGTTTCATTCATTACGAGTGTTCCATTAAAGAATACGATAAAAGGATTCATTCATCCTTTTTTCGTGACATTCAACTAATTTTCATTCAGAATATAGGCTCTGTTATCTTAATACCACTTCATTCATTATTCTAGGATTGCATAACACATTATATTACTTTTCTTAGTAACGAATGAATTTCACTTCATCTTAACTCTAAAAAAGAATATTTCTAGTAAATAAATAGTTTCGTTTCATTCATTCAAAAATCCTTATCTGAAAGGGAATCTTCTTTGACGCACACTTGTTAAAAGTAGTGTAATAATAAAAGATACTTCAGTAGTTAGAACATTGATCTATAACATTGTACATCTTAATGTACACAAAAAAAACTGCGCCTTCACGTAAAATAATACTTGCTTATTTTATCAAAGCAGCTTTTGGCTTTTGTAAAGCCATTATCAGGTACGATTATGGAAGAACTAGAGTTTCATTACAAAAATGAATAAAGAGGGTGATGTAGGAACCAATACAACACTCGATTACTTACGTTTGTCTCCCAACATGATATGACTCACCCCTTCATTTTATTTCCTAATGTAACTCTATAGTTCTTCCATAACAGGAACTGATGATGTCTTTATAAAAGCTGAAAGCTGCTTTGATAAATAACTAAGTATTATTTTACGTGGCGAGACAGTTTCTTAGTATCCATTATAGAAGATAGTTATGCCTAGTTTTCGAAGATCACTTTTTTGTAACAAGTTTTTTATTGGCATAAGTATCAAAAAATTATTTGTGTTTACCGGAGCCATAATGTTATTTTGAGAGGGGTTATTTTGTGCTTTTTTTTAATTTGTGATATTTTGTAAAGGATTGGAGCTTTTTTATCAAATTTGTGGAAGGTTGTAATGGACAATTTTGGAGTATATATTTTAATTACATTTTATTTTTTTAAATGGAAGCTTTTGATTGGATTTTTATTGGGGTTCTTTGCAGGTATTTAAACGGGTACTCTACATCTGTTAAGTTCATGATGCATATGCGTGATAAATTTCAAGAAAATATCAGTTTAGAAAAATCATTATGGGAGGCTCTCTACTACAAACAATGAGTTCTATTAATTTAATTACCAGAATTAAACATCCATAAATAGTTTGCCGGAGTACACTCCAGTAACTTGCTAATTATCTAAATTAGTACCTATTATCAATATAGTGAATGTTTACACCCTCAGTTAATAAGACATATCACATTTCAATTATTGACTAAATTGAGTCAATGTAATTATTATTACATTGACTAAAATATGAGTAACAGTTACATTGTGTTAATTATTATGTATGATGTCAATTATTCTACCATATTACTTACATTACCCTGCGTAGTCATTAACCTTGATTCTCCAATAGTTGTTTGGAGTTTAAATCGGGCAACCTAGTAGAGGACTATAACAATCTTATGCTCTCAATTTACTATTATTGATTATTTTAATTGTTAATATATTTACTAATATTTTTATTGCGTAAATATTTATTATGTATATGTATATTATAAAGTAAAGTATTTTATTAAAAAACAAAACATTTAAATATGTGATGTAATTGTCTCAATTAGTAGAATTGTAGATAAATCTACAGATTTAAATATTCAGAATATTTGTAGACCACTTTTGATTCTTTCATTCTGTACTAATGTACGTACTTAAATGAACAAGAAACAAATGATGTATTATAGAATAATAAAATATTAAATGTTTCATTAAGATACGTTAAGATATTACAAACTGAAGTCATCCTATTAAAGAAAACCTTTCATTTACCATAATATACATAATTCACCTGATAAGATATGACCATTAGAATAACAGTGATATTTCTAGAACTTATGTTATTTTTGGTTACTCAATAATTTTAAAACTACTTTTACAATGCACAAGCTATTGCTGTTGTACCAAAGTTAATTCAAATACAATATGTATGCATCTGCCTAAATGTCTAGCTATATAGCATTAGGTATCGTTTAGCGTCAAAGTGCATAAGAGTAATTCTGAAAGGCGGGCAATGACCTTTCATTGTTTAAACAAATGGGAAGCTCCTCGAAAGAGTGGCGCCACCAGGTTTCGGCCTGGAAACCATGATGATGACACTCTTGGATGTAATACAACTATTAGGAGGGGCGTCATGGTTAACGACCATATTATCGTCACACGAGTGTGTAAAGATTTCAGTCCCTAACCCGGGTTTGTTCAATGGACCACCTAAGTGGCCTCTTCGGGTGTAAAAGCCCCCCGGAATAAAAAAAAACCAAAAAAAACTGAAAGACTTACGTCTTTTTGTGGTGACTACTCTCTCGAAGGGTTAGCATCCCAGGGTTTCGCTCCAAATACTAGAATCATCATTAAGAGTTTTTATGGTATCAGTTAGGAATACTAATAGGAGCGAAACGACGGGACACCTAAACTTCGAGGAGAGGTTACCACTGGAACACATAGATCTTCATTTATTATTTATTTCAGCTATGGATGCTCACGAACTTTTCAAAGAGTAACACTATAGAGTTATATAAATTGTAAGTTTGACAATAAAAAATCTATCCAATACAACGTCGAACAAAATTGTCTCATATATAAAATTTCTTCGTCTAGTATTTTATATTTTTTAGTTGCTTAGGGATTTACCTTTTTTCATTTGATTATTATTTTAAATTTTATCAAAATTTACCATATAAACAATTCCTCTCAGCCGGGAAAAATCGAACCCTACCTCTCGACAAAGCAATTAAACCTATTTTCGTAACAAATAGATTTTACCCGACAAAACAAATTATATCATTACATTCCAATTTAAATTAACTAAATTTTAGATTAATTTCATCGGAAATGTCGAAATTTTTTAATTCCGTAAAAGTTTGGTTTTTTTTAGAGTATCTATTATTGATTTAAGCCCCTGAAATGAAGAGATAAAATTAATTTATCGATTCCACCTTGGGCTATGGTTTTTCTGAACATGAATTCCACATTTTATCCAAATTAACCCAGTATTTTAGGCTCCACATGTCCGCCAGACAACAGACAGACATTTGTAAATCCGTCTAAATCTCAAAATAACATATTTGTGGTATCATAATTCTGTCTCTCTATCTATACCTACTACGTATATGAGTAAGTAAAAATGGTTAAAAAAAATCGTTTATTAAAAGTATAACTTAGCTAGTTTTAATAAAAGGCAGACACAGAATTTTTTGTAACTCCAATTTCATTTCATTATTATTTTATAAATATTTATTGTAATGCTAAGATTGTACAGGAATATATTAGATTTTGTGTTGTTTTTCCGTGTAATGTGTTTCAGTACATGAGACTAAAATTATCCGAACTGTATAATAAGAAGTAACTTAGTTTGAAATAAGAATTGTGGTTTGTCTCTTGGCTCATGTAGGGCATGTAATGCTATTAGGCCCGTGTAGCATTGTGCAACACCTGTGCTGCATTGATTCCTTGTTTAAAATCCACAGTGTCTCTATTCTTTACAAGAGAATCTTGTTAGAATCTTACCAAGAAGCCAACAAATACAAGACTGAATCTCTTCTACAACTCCTAGTTATAAATCTTATGAACATATCGATCCACATAACATACATAGAATCCACAATACCTACCCAACTCATGCACTACCTTCTTTCATTACTTTCATATCAGACTTCTAATCACGTATTTTTATCATTTTATCAAAACAAGAGATGTAACTACTCTTAAACAATGGAAGTTTTGTACTCTTAATAATAACTAAAATAACTCTACTCATAACAACTATTATTATATAAAAAAAAGTAGAAGGAAAAGTCTCTCCTCGTAAACTATTTATTTAAAATTCATAGCAACTTTCGGCCTTTATAAGACCATCTTCAGAGCCTAAACAAACAGTAATCGAACACTAATTAAAATGTCAAAAATAAACCGAGACAAATAAATACGAAGCAACAGTCATGGCAAATAAAGCGTTTAGCCAAATCCAAATTCTGCTGGATATAACTTGTATATCCAGCAGAACTTACGTGAAGCGCTTTAGAAAACTCAAGTATTTCCTGAGAAATATAATGTACTTCAGCTGATATGCATGAACCCGCAAGCTCCGCCGTTCTATGACTCACCTAAGGTACACAAAGAAATGACCTTATAAAGGCCGAAAGCTGCTTTGAATTTAAAATAAATATTTTACGTGGGGAGACTTTTACTTTTAATAATTAACTTCACATATCCTATTATATAGTTAATAACAAATAAATTTAAGAAAATTCCACTATTATTTCAATGTGTGAATTCTATGTTTTAAAAAAAAAAAAAATAAGACAATGACAAAGTTCACAAAAGGTTATTAGCGAATTTATTCTCAAAAAAAAAAAAAAAAACATTCGCCTAATAAAATTTAGACAGCTCAAGTTAGTTAATCAATTAGATGATCCCTAAATATTCATCGTGAATAAAAGAGGTTTTGTTCAATAATCAAACAAATTCTTCTCACAAAAAACTGTAATCAACAATTGACCGTTCTAAAGCTCCCTTCTTTAGATAACCTAAAGGTTACTGAATATAATTCGAAAGTACAAGTGGAACTTGTACTTTCGAATAAGAAGTTGTTGCTTTATAGTTATACATTCGTTTGAAGACGTTGTTTCGTTATTGAACTACACCACTTCCATGATGAGTCGCTACCACACACTGGAGAGCACAGTCGAGGATCCTAAATATTCTCTAATTCCTGAGCAATATGGATGTAGTAAGGTTGTAGTCAGATAACGTGAAAAATTGCAAAATAGGTATCCTAAAGTAATTCACATTCTCTATGTTAATCAAACAAAAGTAATCGCACTTAGTTTAGTTACAGATTAAATTATTCCAACAGACTCTAAGATAGTCAGGTTTCCAACTTTGCATTCTGGGCTATCTACGGGCTACTTTCATCAAACACTCAAAAATTTTTAAAAATACAGACAAGTGCTTGGACATGTGGAAGAAAAAACAAATAGGCGCTGGAAGTTGAAAAATGAGACCAACAATGGGCTAATTATGACCTACCGTCCAACTATTTAAGATAATGTTGGTTCGCAAAAATTGAACTACGGGGCAGTCACAAACCAAAAAATATTCTCTGATGTCTGAAACGGATTTCTGTCTTGGAAATTTTTAATTAGGAGACATACAAAATATTGGTTAAATTAGACTGAAGTCTATATATACGATTCACTGAAGATAGTCGAAAGACTGAAACGATCGTTTGATTTTTATATTTATGTTAATTGTGGTTAGACTAAAATATATATATTTTAACTTGAACAACGTGTGACTTATTCAAGAGTTAATTATCATCAAGCAAAATATAAGTAAAGTACGAGATAGGACGCGAGAAAGCTACGGGTAAAATATTGGCAGACTCATTTTTTAAATATAAATTTATTATTCGATACTATTATGTGGATTCTCCACGATTTACTCTTTCTTTACTAAGAGATCTTATCATGGTGGACATTGTACTTTTAGTTTTATCAGTTTTCCAATGGTAAATTATACCAACTACAAGTGTCTTAAGCTTTATATTCCTAGACGCGACTCTAGCGATAGTCGCCCAGCGACTATCGCTGAGGACTCCTCTTGTGAGTTTGCATGTTACCGTTTTCCTAGCTGAGCGACTCTTTAACATACAAACTTTATAATTTTGTGCCAGCGACCAACACTCAGCGATTATTGCTCAGCGTCTATCGCAGGAGTGGCGTTTAGGACGAAACATACTTTCCTTTTGGTAAATTTAGTAATTTTGTTTCTTGGATAGAACTAAACGGCAAGTATAGTCCGACTAAAGGTAAACCCTGACAGCTTGAGTAGTGCTTCAGTAGCAAGATTGCTATGAATGATGTTTTGTAATAAACATTTTCTGAAATTAACATTCTTAATACGTCATGTTATAATTTGTTTATTTTTATGATTCAGAAACAAATTAATCATAATTGATAAAAATAAATAAACTTTGTATTTTCACAAGATGCTAGAGATTAAGTTAGATTAGAAAGGAGATGGCTGCATAAGTTAGTTGATAAAGGCTTGCTAAGGTGAAAGTGCCTGAGCTGGCTTCTAGTATGAAGGGCTCTCAATTAACCTGCAGTGTTAGTGTAGGCTCTCTTACCTCCTTCAGATACCAATCTCCTTTTTTTTATTACACCTTATTAAAAATTCAGTGTTAGGCTTCATCTATAACAAGCTTTCGTTTTTTTTCTTGTCATGTAATTTTAATAAGGTTTTTTTTTTACTTTCTTGTTATCTGCTATTTTCTATTCAAGAGAATGGATCAGGGAACGTGTGTTATTAGTAGCAACTTTTTTTTTCTCAAATTTATCTGAACTTTTGAGAACGAAAAACTTTTATGCCTCCGATTTTAAAAATTCCAAGACAGAAATCCGTTTCAGACATCAGGGAACATTTTTGGTCTCGTGTCTGTCTGTCTGTCTGTCTGTCTGTCTGTCTGTCTGTCTGTCTGTCTGTCGGTCTGTGTGTCCGCGAATTATGAAACGTGCGACGATAACTTGAGTAAATGTCGACCGATTTTGATGAAATTTGGTAGACATGTTCATTTTACCAATGCTCAGGACGAGTTCGTTGGACAACGTTATCCGTCCAAGCGTTCACGAGCAACGCTCGCGTAAACGGGAACTTCAAATTTAAAATTGGAATTTTAGGTCGGGAATAAAATCTAACTACATCTATTCAATGAGACAGACATTTTTTTTTCAAATACAATTTTTTAGTAAAACCAACAGCGACACCGCTATGAAATGTTAAAGATCGCTAAAACTATTAATAGTTTTTACACTATAAACAATATAAGAATAATGTAATATAACTATAATTTTAATGTTAATATAGCAATAAAGTACATGATAGGATGCGAGGAAGCTATGTGCCACACTAATTGGCAGTCTATTTTTAGTTAAATTATTTATTGTTAAGGGATCTTTATAGGATGAAAAAGATTAAATACGATGTAAATCTAGAATAGAAATAATAAAAGGTAGTAGAATTATGTGGGGTCTGGGTAATAAAGATTTGATAAATTACTATGGGAAATTGATTTAAGTTATAGGCAGTAATAGAATTAGTGTTTTTAGAATATCAAGTAAGAAGGTGAAGGTTAAAAGATGTTATGTGCATGCAGGTATAAGGTGGTAAAATGACAAGCTGATATAAAATACGACTAAGAAAATGGTGTAGGTATTGTCGCTACAATGACTAGACCTTTCAAGAGAAATATAATTTGTTTATTTACAGAGATCTGACAATCGCTTGATTTTTCTTGGCTTCTCAAAATCGACTCCCGTTTTACTTTTTTCGGTTGTCATTCTAAAATAATTCGGTTACCGTGGTGCTGGTGTTTTTCTCAAATAAACTAATAAAACAAAAATTAAACTAAATATAATACATCAATACATCCGGCACCTACGGTTCCGAAAAGATATAGTATAGATAGAGAACAGGGGGTGTTCAATCTTTTTGGTTAAACATCCGAAGATCTGGATAGAATGGTTTTCTAAAGAAGGGCTGGATAAATTATGCAACACGAAAATGAAAAAAAATTTACTTCTTAATTAAACCATATACCTTATATTATAGTAATATAATATTTGATAAAAAAAAGTAGCAATGGAATTATAATAGTGATTATGATTAATTGTCAGAATTAAAATTGCAACATGCTTAAACTGTCTCCTTCACCTAGGCTCAAACTTAATGGTACCAATCATCAGTAGTCAGTAAGGCTTCCCACACTCTATAGAAAGTCGGCAGACTGCCAACTTTTAAATCAGGACAAGGGCTAGGCTAGACTGTTCTGTAGTAAGGGTGGTTCTCAGACTACAGGCAATTTTCATGTCCACACTCTTCAAATTGCACATAGTGCTATAATTTTATTTTATTTTTTAGATAAATTATTTCTACCATAAATATGCAAGTTAAAATGCTTTAACAACGTTTTTAATAATATTCGGCTATAAAAATATGTTAAGAAGTGGTAAAACTGTAACTACCGTGGCTTTTAAAAATGAATAAGACCCACGGTAATTACAACTATTTAAAGACATGGTAAGTACATTTCAAAATTGTAAGTAAATTATTTACTTTAAAAATGTCTTTATAAAATATATTGTTGACATAATGTAAACAGGCAGTATTTTGCTAATAAATCACAGGATCAAAATCGTTCACAAACAATTATAACCTGTGTTATAAACAACCATGGTAATTTCAATTAAAAAGGTACATACCAGAACACATGATTTCTTTTGATGGTAGAAGCAGACTCACCTTGAATAACATGAAACTCACTGCCTTAGCAGGCATGCCAAAAGACTTTCGATGAGGGAGAAAAAAAAAATTCCTTACACTAAATTTCTCTACGATTTGTTTTTATTTCGAGCATGGTAATGACAAATAACAAAATGAAACAAGTCAAAATGCTCTGAAAATTAATACAATATTTTTTTTAAATTAAATATTGCCTTTTATTAACTATTCACTAGTATTGACTGCATGTATTTATAACTTTTATCCATACACTTATTTAAGGTAAATATATTAACAAAAAAAATGTTAAAATCCTATTTCTGGACTTCCATGGTAATTACAGTTTTACCACTTCTTAACATATTTTTATAGCCGAATATTATTAAAAACGTTGTTAAAGCATATTTACATTTAATTTTAACTTGCATATTTATGGTAGAAATAATTTATCTAAAAAATAAAATAAAATTATAGCACTATGTGCAATTTGAAGAGTGTGGACATGAAAATTGCCTGTAGTCTGAGAACCACCCGTAAAAAAAAACAAAATATATATATACATGTGTACAAATTGAACTAAACAAAAATTCAGGCTCAAACCGGCCTGAATTTAAAAATAAATCACATCACTACTCGAAAACGTCTGCTTGTATCAGGTTAAAATTTTACATTACAGTTTTAATTGTACTTTAGACTTTAGACGATGTGCATGAAGTTTTATTAAAATCGTTACGTTAGAACGTAAGATATCGGTAAAAATGTTGTTTTCTTTATTTTAAACGTTTAGGTCCGCGATCTTTAACACTTTATAGCAGTGTTGGTATTGGTTTTACAAAAAAAAAAAATTATAAAATTTGTTTGTCTCATTGAATAGATGAAATTTCCAAAACAAATTCCCGTCTGAAAATTCCTATTTTATATTTGAAGCGGATGTTTACGCGAGCCTTACGCGTGAACGCTTGGGCAGATAACGTTGTCCAACGATCTCGGCCTGAGCATTGGTAAAATGAAGATGTATACCAAATTTTAACTAAATCGGTCAACTTTTACTCAAGTTATCGTCATCGGTCGATTTCGTGACGGAGATTTTCTGACGGTCGTTTTTTTTCGGATTCACTCCCGGGCTCCAGAACGTGTCATAAGGAACTTCGTTCCAAAAATAGTTAAAGTAAGTTTAGATGGAGTTATAACTTTTTAGCGAGTTTGCTATGTTTGAAGGGTTTGACTAGTAATGCAAAGCAACAAGATATTCAGATGACGGTATTTTCTATAGTGTGCGAACCTCATTTCATAAATATATCAGAAAGTCTTCAAACAAAATTGTCGGAGGTAATTCTTTCTCTAAATCATCTTATGGGACTTAGGTTAGTGACCCCTTATATAGAAAATTATTGATGAACTAGTTTCTAGAATGTATGAAAAGGTGAAATGAAAACAAGGTAAGATAACATTTGTATCAGGATCCACTCGAATAAAGAAATTGCAAGAGTCAGATATGAAGTTAGCATTAATATTGTAATAATCCCACCCAGTTCTAATATTGGTCGGCGTTTAACGCTTCATATAATATACGCTACGTTATAAAGTAACTTACGGAAGGAATGTAAACTGTGAACTGGAAAGTGAATCAGTAATTGTGAATCGGACTTTCCAATAATAGGTGATTCAACCCTACTGCCTATTAAGTAGCTACTTAATTAGTTCGTGAAGGACTACTGAACAGAATTAACTCTATGTAAGTCATATTCATAAATAGTCTATGCATTATTGTAATGTTCTCAAAGTGCTGGAACATATGGAAAATTAAAAAAAAAACTTTTTAAAAGTATATTACATATTTTTTAAAAACGATATAGTGTTTCTTTAAACAGTGCGTTTTAATATAACTAATTAAGAAGGCTTTGAGACGAGAAATATAAGTTTTGCAACATTTAAAATAAATAAAATATATTATCATCATTTGATTCTTATCACCAATAATCTAGGTCCTAGGTGATGTGATGATTTATAGAAGACTCTTTAGTGTATATAAGATGACTAAATCAATACACCATTAGAAAAATTATTTTCTTTTAGCTCTCCCTCTCTCGACTTTCTAATTTACTTTATCTATAATTGGAAAAAATAATTCTTCAAATAATATAAACTTGGATAGGGGAGGTGGGTCAATCATTATTTTCTTTAATATTTTAGTAGCGGGAAGAGCTCAAGCGCACAATCACTTTATCATTTCAAGATACTTCGACAGAGCAATATAAGTCTTCATACAGGTTCCATCTCAGCCCTGTATTTACTTTAGTCTTAAACAAAATTGAGTTTTTTCCCCTCGAATTTTTAGCCGAGAGGAACATTTGAAAGAAAATAAGTTGGTAAATTACGAGGAAGAGAAAGTAGAACGGAAATTCCCCTTTTTTTTGGGAAATAGTGTGGTGTTTGGAATTGTTCTCTTTTTTTCTCTTCTCTCAAGTATACGAAAAGAGGTTACCAATCATTATGTTTCTAAGTAAAAAGTCATTTTGTCCTTGAAAGGGTTCTGAGAAACTGGTTAGAGGGGAAAATAAGGGGAAATTCTTTGGTAAGAAAAGGGACAAGTTCATTAGTTGGGGGAATCGTTCAAGAACTCAGTTCCGTTGAAAGGGTAAAAGTTGGACATAAACGCAAAGACGAAGAAAACCATAAAAGAACGACGCTTCTTATTTAGAATTCAGGCCCTATAGTAACATAAAGTAGGACTTATTTATACACACAATCATCTATATTTTAATACATATATATATATATATATATGTATATAGCAAAATTATATAGACAAATTACATGAAAAACACTTTCGACCTACTCATCTATAAATATAGCGTTTAACTGTTTGATTTGTTCCCTTACAAGCCAAAAAAGGGGTTTGGTTGGGAAATATCAGGAGGGAAGGAATGAATCAAATATTTATTATTTTTAGAAAATATAAAAGTACTAACTAGACCACCTAAAAAAGAAATAGATTCACCTCAATGGAAAAAAGATTGTTAGTTTATATATATACACCTATATATATATATATATATATATATATATATATATATATATATATATATATATATATATATATATATATATATATATATATATATATATATATATATATATATAATAGTTAAATAACCAAACGTATTATATTGAGAGATAGAAAAAAATCAACTTTGAACATTAAATAAAGACATGTTAAAAAACCAGAGATATAATTTATATATTTATTTTTATATTTGTATATTTTATGGAAATGAAAGATATGTAAATAGTATTACAATAGTACTTACTTTATTTCGAAAACGTATTTTAATAACCGATTATTACAAAATATTAAACTGGATATTGAACGAGGAATTCATTAGAAAAAATAATTCATATTTTTGTTATTTTCAATTCATTAATAAACCAAAAATTTTAAAATTCCTTTTCAAAACCGTCTAAACTCAGGAAATATAATAGTCAGGGTGCCCATAGGCAAAAAAGTCAATTATTCATACTCTTTCCAAACGGCTTACATTTCTGCAGTATATATTATGCAATACCAGTACCAGTACCAGTACATGTACCAGTACCTATGTATACCAGTATATATATATATATATATATATATATATATATATATATATATATATATATATATATATATATATTGTAATCATATTCTATTTCTATGCGAGTGTGACGGACAGTTGTTGTCTTTCTTCAAATAATATCTATGGCAAAGATTGTTTGAAATATTTAAATGAAAAAGGCTGTGCCTTCTTTACTTAGAAGTCCAATCACCCTCTCACTCTCTCAAACATAGCCACCTCCTACCCCCCCCCCCCCCCTTCTACTCCTCAGGACCCCTTCTAGTAAATAATTCACGGACAAATCAATTCGTCAAAGTCCGGCCCAATTAAGCTAAAATTGAGTTATTGATAAGGCAATAAAGCAGATGGCTATATACTCTAACTTTCACTGCTTGTTGGTATAAATCATTCATATTTTACCAGAGCGCAAGTTTCCAAGCCACAGTTTTGAAAGATACCCCCTCCCCCCCCCCCCCCCCATGGGAAAGCAAGAGATAAAAAAGGAGGTTTTGAATAACTCATAAAGAAATATTTAAAGTTTTACAAGTAGTCATCGATTGACTTCTTCTTCGACTTTTGTATCAAAACTTGTTTATTTTTATGTCAAATAAAAGTTTATCAGGTAAAACTGTAGGAAATAATTTAACTTTTCAACTCAAGCTTAATAACAATTAATAAAAAATCAGTAACATGAAAAACTTAAAAATAAAACTTTGATAACAGCTGCCAAATAAATGATTAATTGCGGATTTAATTGATGGTTTTTAAATATTGATTTAATTATCATCTTTCAAAATACAATGTTTTTTCATCGGTTATCAATGAAAAGGAATTTTGATTGGCCTATGATAAGGTATTAACATGGATTATTTCAAAATTATAGAACCAGCCGTTAGGAGGGAGAGCAATAATTTTTTTTTTTTCTTGCCTGCGCATATAACATTTTTAACTTCTTTCTATTTGTCTTAAGTATAGGTCAAAAAGTTGCGCAAGGGTTTTAAATTTCAACTCATTAGCTTAAACGATTCAGGAGATATGAACCTAAGTGAGGGTTTTTCCCAATTGTGCACCTGGCAGCAAGTCCAGCCAAGGTTGAAAATCTAGAATAAATAATTTCAAGATAAAAAAACTTTTTATATACTACGTTTTTAAATTTTCTGTTGAATCGTATGTAATGTTGATAATTTAATTGTTATTGTTATATAGTATATAATGTTAGTGAAAAAAAAAAAAAAAAGTTCCGGATTTATTTACTTCACATAAATGACAACCATCCAGAGAGCTGATCTTAAACATATAAAAGGATAAATCTTTGTACAACGGATCTCCCCAACACCAAATCCAAAGCATGTCATCGATATATTTGAAATAATATAATCGATATTTCCTGTTTTGCTGTCATTCAATGTTTATCTATCACAAATTTGAGACCCGTCAAAATGAAGATTGCGTAAATATTGGATATGGCAAAACAAATAAAATAACTTGCGGATTTTTTCCGAACTAACTTTCCGCACAGCAAAATTTGTTGAAAACTAATTAAATTCTGCTGAAAGATGGCTAAAAGTATTAAAATAATGCATTGTCATCGTGTTCTGAGCTATGCTAAAAGTTTCAAATGTCTAGCTATTCGGGAAGTTAGTTAGAAATCGATTGCTAGATTTGTACCGGACAAACAAACAAACAAGAATGCAAGCTAATAAAAACGTAGTAAAAAATAATCAAATCCAAACTAGTCAGAACAAAATAATGCTTGCCTCTATAAGTAAAATTATTTAAAACAGAATAGTTTTATTTTTCCTAATGGAACTATATTAATAATGACGAGAGTACGTTTATATCAAGTAAAATGACGTTTCACAACATAAAACACGCCTTCCCCTGACCCCTACTCTAGTCTGGCACTTATTTCTAGTAATTTAAGTTAAAAAATAAAAATAACTAAATAGAAAAGTTACAACAATTGTACTCTTAAACTAAAAATGTTATTTATTCATGTTTGGCCTGATGAAGGTATAGGAAAAGTATTAAAATATAAAGCGTCTGAGTTAAATAATAAGTGCCTAGTATCCAGTATTTACTAACTTTTCAATGTGTTTCTATGAAAATTATAGTAAATTTTTATGATGGTAAATACCAAATTGCGTAAAAAGTGATTTCCAGATGATGTTATTTTCCAAAATTTTCCGAGGGAGGGCCTCTGGACCCCCCGGTAAATGGTGAACCGAATAAACCTATCGACGTGGAGTCCAGGATGGCTCTCGGCGGTCCTGCATTGTAGGTGTGCCGCGGCAATTGTAGGGGTGCCGCGGGAATTGCAGGTGTGTCGCGGCAAGCAATTTTTTTACAGTGTGCCGCGGGCTATAAAAGTTTAGAAAGCACTGGACCTAAGTGCAACGAAAGGGCATTACCCTCGGTAAAAGGATTTCGATGACCTACTAAAAGCAATGAGTCCTAGAGAATTACAGTATTTCAGTACACGACTGATACGAATTTAAACCCTATAATCCGTTTTATATTACCTCCTCTCATGAAATGTAACCTTCTACATCAATTAAACGATCAATGGCCTCGTCATATTCTTCCAGAATATTAATAATATAATTTTATGCAATTTACTCTATTTCACATGAACACTTTTGATCTTTAAATTACATGGTAATGGAGCAATTAAATTCTGACAATTCTGAATTTCAAAACTCATATTAATCACGCTTGACAACATACCGCGATATGTTTTGTTTTTTATAACTTTGCATGTTGCAACATATTTTGTTACTAAACTAATCTAACCAACAATTTGTAACATTTAAATACTAACAAAATGACCTTTGTTTTTCTTAACTCAATGAAACGATGTAGATTCTATGATCTGAATTATAAATAGCTCGTTATAAGGAATTCAAAAGGACTTATTTTCTACCTTTACAATGTAAAATTATTAACAATCAAACTAACCAAATTAAAAGTTAGGATAAGAATTATTTGCACAATATATTTTTCAAATTGGAACTAGATAACTAAAAAATATTATATACCTAGTTGAAAAAGAAACTTATTGGATTGACAATAAAGAACGTAAGAGGCTGAAATAAGAAGGAAAGGAATTCATACATAATTAACTTAATCTGGGTTTATAACCTAGGTTAACCTCAAGGTTATCGACTATGCTTCGCATTCAGGAGATCCGGGTCGTTTCACGACTCCGGCAAAGGGTCAAAGCTCGGTGTTCACCCAGCTCCGCCATCTAAATGGTTAGCCACTTGAGTTCACAATCGGATGGACGCCACTTCATCTATCCGATTGTAAATCCCAAATTTTATGTTTATATAGGATCTGATAAAGCGACACGATAACCCCGTGTCATCCTATACATTATAATAGTTGGACTAGGGCCTAAACGAGATGTTCGGACAATAATTATTTATACTAAACATAATGTATGTCCATTTTTTCCTTTGCCCCCTTTATATTTATTAGTACATTTTATAAAAAATTGTGGCATCAGGGGTTTTAAATAAAAACCCTTTTTATTAAGGAAGGTGATATTTTATCCCTAAATTAGGATATCTTCAATCCTCGTTATGAAGTCATGATGTTTCAATTTTAAATTCTTTTTTACCAGTAAAAAAGTTACTGATTATTATAATTAACATAATGTGTGTCGTATTCTATAAGAATGGTCGTATTCGATATCACATCACGATGTGTGTTGTCATATCGATATATAATATATTTGTAATATACCTAATTTCACACCCTTAGTGAGAATAGATTATTTTTACCATTGGATGCAAACAAGAGAGAAATAAATAAGTCAAAAAAATTAGAGTAATACGACAAAAATCAACACAACACATAATTTAAATACCGTAAATAATTTTATTGTAGTCCAATAACAATCACGCAAATCAATCTTTTTTTTTTTTTTTTTTCAAAATAAAAGTAATAAGATGCAAATAATCAATATAAAGTCTAAAGAAGTATCTATTAGAAAGTTGCTCATACAAATAGCAAGGGAAAGGTAATAGTTGAAGTAGATTGTGAGAATTACCGCCTTTATTGGAGGCAGCATTTATTTATTGAGTTAGCAAATCGTTCAAATAAAAATAAGTTTGTAATGTTTACTTATCGTTTACTTTGATTCCCTCTCTGAATTTATACTTCGAATATTTATTTTACTTAAACTTGTTTTACCAGCTATAATTTTAGTGCAAATGGGACGACTAATATGATTAAAAGAAATTTGTTTCTAATTTTAGTCTTTTAGTCTAGTCTGTGAAGTGTTAAAAATTTAGACGATGCGTTTTTGTTTGTTTTAATAGGTATATATTTGGATCGCTTTCTGCATCTACTTTTTTAGGGTTTCGTTGGTAAAACCAAAAAAAAAAAAAGAAACTCTTATAGTTTCGTTCCTGCGTGTCTGTCTGTCACTCTGTACGCTTCCACTAACTTTTGGACCAAAAGAGATAAAAACGTGAAACTATCCAGCATAAAAGATCGTTTTGCTGCGCACACAGGAAAAATATAACGAACTCAATATTATCAGCTGTTCAAATTCAAAATGGTGGATGATTTACGTCGCGAATTTTTTTTTTTTTTTTTTTAATTTTGAGTGGGGTATCAAATGAAAGGTATTGAAGAGTTGGTTAGAAATATATATACCACTTAGGGAAAGTGCTTAATTTTCGGCGCCATTTTGTCAAAAAACATCGAAATGTTGCGTGTCCCCACCCCCTAAAAACGTATTTCCGCTGTTACTAAAAATATGCAAAATGTGTGGTCTGCTGGGCCATAGAAAAAATAATATTAGCAATTTGATCTGATTTACTGGAAATCCAAGATGGCGGATGATTCATGTCACTCGAATTTTTTTTTTTTTTTTTTAAATATTGAGTGGGGTATCAAATGAAGAGTAGATTATTAAGAGTATTGTAGAGTATTGAAGAGTAGATTACAAAAATGTATAACACTTGTTGTTAATGCTTAATTTTGCGCGCCATTTTGTCAAAAAAAAACAACTTTTCTCCCCTCCCCCTTACTAATTTTGTGTTCACAATACCAACGAAACCCTTTTTACGTGAGACTTCACGCCTTACCAATTTATTTTATTCTCTACGTTGACTTACTACATCTTCTACATTTTACTACTATCTTTTTATTTTTACGATTCGTTGCTAGAAAAAAGCTAAAATCATTCTCTATATTCTACATTTAAACCTAACATTCCCCTATATCATTCTAACATTTACACTAGCTTCCTTTGCAGAAATAATGTTTCTTTACCTCCTGAGAAAGCGCATAGCTTCTGGCTAGGTACAATAACAACTTGACATAATTCAAGGATCGCTGAAAAGGTACTAACAACGAAAACAAAAAACTTCATCACTCCAGTTCCTTTTGCTACCTTGGATTACACTAAAATAGACAAACTTAAATGAGCACACCTCTCAGAAACAATAAGAAAATATGTATAGGCGCTTCAGACTTATGCTCCTCCTTAAAGTCAAATCTAAAAGCACACATTACAAATATCTAGCATTACTGAAACCTTCATGGACTTATGAAATCGAATGCTAGGGCTTTTCAAACGCTTTAACTCCTATCACATCCAATCCTAACAATTCTACTATTCCAAAACTATAGCCAGAGCTCCTGACTAACTAACCCCGTATCATTCATTTCATATAATAGATGTATAAGCCGTTTGACAGGCCCGTTGGCAGGTATTACATGGGGGCTGTTACGTTACGAAGTAACGGAGCTCTATTTATTTTTATCAATGAAATCCTTTATAACGGGCTTATCGTCCCTTTCGCCCGAAACTAGACCTTTTCTAATACTCTTCTATTCCGTATCCTTGCATCCTTCCTTAAATCTACTTGTCTCAAACCTATTTTCTCGTACCATTAATGGTAATATGTTTCCTGGCGTCTTACACTTTCTTTGAATATTTAAGTTTTATATTTATATTATTATTCACTTAAGCCTCGTTTACACGATCCAATTTGACTTGTACCAAGTAGGGGGATTTGTCAAAAAAAATCATTTAGAAGCAAAGGAATAAAAACAAGAATTTAAAATAAATAAAAGTTGTCAATAACCTTATTATAAACAAATCCGTCACCACTTTTCACGTGTATTCTCATTTTTTGATAGCTTTCTTGTCATAATCATATTTGTTATATTGTCATAATCATATGTTGTCAGTTTGTTAGTGCGTTGACAGCGCGGAAAGGTAAAAAAAACAAATGGGGTGGGGCCCTATAAGAGCTTAAGATTTTAAAATCTCATTCCGTCACTGCTGCTATATTTCGACTCTGTACGGTCATTTTCAAGCATCTGTATACAAAGATAATTTATTTTGCCTAGTTTTCATCGGAAAGGACAACAAATTATACCTAAATCTTATTGTGTTTCAACATTTTCGTACCTTGGCTAGGAAACCCCATATTCATCTCATTTCCATATTGTATTTTCTTTAAAATACATAAATTGACAAATAAACTACCTTTTGCAATAATTTAACATATCTTGAATCGAATATAAATTTCTAACTTAGTAAACAATTTATCAACAAAACATAATATCTCTAACCCAATTCTTTTACTTAACCTGCCATCCAGGAAGGTAACAACTCTCTTGTTTTTAGCATACGTTTAAAATAACGTGGCAGTGTCTAAGTAAGTTAACATTGAATTTATTCTAGGCCCTAAATACATACTACATTTTATTTATTATTTGCAATCCTTAACAGCGTTACGAGCAGTTTAAGATTGAGCTTAAATAAAAAAGAATGTATGTACATACAGCTCTAATAATTACGTTTACTCAATCTACCCTTCTAGTCTAAATTAGAATATTTTCCGGATGAATACCAACAAAACAACTTAGTATACAGTTGGCTAGAACTTCAATCCATTGAACAGAACTTTAATAATAATTTATCATTAACTTAAATTTAATTTAGCTATCACTTATAAAGGGTGGTGCCACTCAACCTTGTAATTGATGAACCATGAGATCACCTTGTGGGCAGCGGGTAATAAAGACTGAATTTAAATCATAAAGGAATTGAATTGAAAACACCCACGGTACCGTCTGTGTTATCAGAACTCTGAAAACAATACCTTACATAATGGTTTGCTCTAGTTTACTTTTAGTCCAGTAAAGGGAAAATTAGAAACACAATAATGCTAACTAAAATATCTCATAACCAAACTGTAAGAAACACATATTTAGTCATTGAATGGTCCTCTAGAATCTAGACGATAATACTGATTAAAAAGTTCAATGATATCAAATTCTTTGCTTTTAAGAAATTCTATGCTATTTCATAGTAAGAGCTTTTATAGCAGTACAGATTTCCAACTCAATAAAGCTTCAGAACCGTTCATTCCACACTACTTATGATTTTGGTTAGGTGCACCTAAACCAACACTGGGTTTAAGGGACATATTAGCTTAATATGCTTTACTTATTTATTTCAGCATTGATTTAAACGATATAAAAAAAAAAATTCCCACTTAACAAGCTATAACGTTGTCTATGAACAAGAGATATAATTGTACATTACGCGTCTAGTGCGGAAAGTAGCATTTTTCATGCGAGTTTGGAGTTTGCACCCGAGCGACAGCGAGGGTAGTAAGGTGAAGAATTCATCTTATCGCATGATTAGCGTGTTTGTTAACATTTAACATAACTAATTTGCTGTTTGTTTAATTAAAGCAACTGTTTTTTCTGTATTTATTAATAAAATCCAACAATTGTAAATAAAGTACGGTACGCAACTCGTGAGAAAACTGCATTTTGCTTTGGTCGTGTGGTGTTACTACCCGAGTGCAAACTCCACACTCGCATGCAAAATGCTACTTTCCGCACTAGACGCGTAACGCGTAATGTACTATTTTAAGCTATTAATTTTTGTTTTAAAACTATATTAAGCTATTAACAATTGCTGCTTTATTTAATATTAAAATTGAACCTAAGTTATAATGCACATAGTAAATTTTAAATTTTTATAACTCACTTGATTGGTTGGTGCCTCAAAATTCATTTGACAATGTTTTTCTGGAGGAAGACTCGTCAAAAAGGATGATAAACACTGATTGGAGTCATTCTCATATTACCTTCTTTCCAAAGAAGGCCTAAGCAAAGTTTCCTTCCAAGAGAAATTCCCTGAAAAAGATAAAAAAAACTTAAAATAAAAAAAATTATCATTGAAAGCAGAGAAAGTGTAATTGTTGACTCTTTTTTTCTAAAAGTGGAGTAAATTTGGCCTTTGGCCGAGTTAATCAGGAAGTATTGTCATTACCTAGTTATCTTGAGATGGCTTGGCTGGTAGTTTAGAGTAATAAAAGAACAAAGGCTTTCTGGCTTGAGAACCAACCCAGATTCAGGCCAAATAGCACTATTCTGAAAAGCTTCAAACCTCGTCTTACTTTTTCCTTTAATTTTACCTTTTTCTCTACTTTTCAAAGAGCCTTCCCATTTTGATATTTGAGCTCGATTTAAGAAGTATAATTATTTTTATTATCGTTTACTATATGTGTATATAATACCTATGTAATATCAATTTATATAGTAAAGGGAAAATATAAAATAGACAAATTATAAAAAAGAGATACACCGAATGTCTGCAGATAGAATTGTATTAGTGAATTCACCAAAAAATTACGGATCGATTGAAAGACACAAACAAAGACTAAAATTTTTCACTGATGTTTGCAACAGATTTCTGTCAAAACAATTTTGAAATCGAAGAACAACAATTGACTGTCAGGACAACAATTGCTTATCAGAATGATCACAATGCTTCCATTACAGTGGCGTATCCAGGGGGGGGGGGGGGGGGGCACAGGGGGCACGTGCCCCCCCCCCCCCCCCAGACTGGCCCAGACCCAATAGAGTAAAAAAAAAAAAAATAATACGCCGTATTTTTTTTTTTTTTAATACATATTTTTACATTCACCTCATGTTCAATTTCACCTCAGAAATGCATAAAAGCGCTGTTTTGAGAGGTCATATTTTCAACAAAAAAATGTTTTTTTTGGGGGGGGGTATAAGTATTTCCCTTTTCTTGTTACTACTACAAATCCCCCATCCCCCCAATCTAAACTGACTTAGAATGTGCCCCCTCCAGACCTAGCCGCTGGATACGCCACTGTTCCATTACTTCCGGTAAACTCGGAAGTAAAAATTTAAACACGTCATATTAGCTTCTTCCTAAAGAAGACCTAAGTAGAGTGTCCTTCCAAGAGAAATAAAGACGTGTAAACGAAATTATTACAGGATTTCGTGCCACATTGCCTCATTGAGGGAAACGGGTAATTAAATATTTACGTACGTGGTTAAAGGTTTGTGTAACCCCCCCTCACGGTGCCTATCCTTCCTTCCCTCTACTATCTCACTGTCTCTGTCTTTTCTAGGCCACTCTATACTTTATCACTTGCTTCATTTAGAATTGTACTATTCGTATCGTAATTTAGTTTAAAAAATCTGATATGTTATTTTTTTTGCTTTACTCATGCTGGTCTTAAGGCGTACGATGAGAATATACACGCAAAATTAAGATTATCGTGTGTTTACATTTAATCTCGATTACAAAAATTGTTATAAATATTTTCATGCATAAAAAGCCTCTAAACAGGGATTACTAGCATGAATTCAACACGACATAACTAGCGTACTCATAATAAAGTAATATAATGACATAAGCCCATATAATATATTATATTGTTTAAATTTGAATAATTTACGTAACTGCGCAAGAAATAAATAGAACTAATATAAAGATAATTTTTTGTTTATTTATCAGTAGCGTACACAGAAACATTTTTCGGGGGGGGCCCAACCTAACCTTGAGTGACTATATGCGGGTTTAGCATACCCCATAATTTATTATAATTTTAATTTCTACCTCTTTTAACAATCTAATTTCGATTTCTAACCTCATATTTAATCAAATTAAAATCGTATGAGATAACAACTAAAAAATTGTGATACTTCTAATACTTATAAAGAGGTTGTCCAACTTTATAAAAACTCTATCTATCAGACCTCAATATGAATGTCAGATTTTAGTGGTATTTATTCATCGTTTCAACTTGACAGCAAGTGAAAGTCGATGTCAGACCGAAAAATATGAGAAGTTGACGTAGTTATCTTGAAGACACCGCAAGAGCTACACGAGAAATTGTTTCATATTATTATAAATATAAAGTCGTTTAAGTCATATCCAGAAATCTGTCTTCCATTCTTAACATTGTGGTGCCGTAAGCTGTTGATTGGAACCTGGGTGAGAAAAAGATGGCAGCGAACAGCGCAGAAGTTACGAAGCTTAAGAAATCTCGGACTGCATATAGGAGTTCTTTCACCAAGAAACATAAAGCTCTGGAGGAACTATTGAAAGCTGAGGAGGTTAATTCGAATCAGGTATTATCGGACCTCGCTCAACTTGAGTCGAGACTTAACGCTATTACTGACATAGACCGGCAGATTTTTGAATTATTAGTTAACGACTTGACGACGGACGAAACATTATTGGAGGAGGAAATAGATTCATCAAATGATTATCAATCTAAATTTAATTTAATCAAAATTGAAATTGACAAATTAGTTGACAGTGACAAATCCGAAATTTCAATGAAAACAAAAATAAAACGATTTGACAGACAAATGAAACTTCCGAAAATTAAATTTAGACAATTTAATGGGGATCTACTTTCCTGGCTTCCTTTTTGGAGTCAATTCCAACATATCGATGAAGATGAAAATATACGGAAAGTAGATAAATTTGAACTTCTCCTTCAATGTATGGTGGAAAATTCTAAGGCTTATCAAATAGTTGCTAGTTTCCCTCCAACCGGTGAAAATTATGAGAAAGCTCGCGATAGTTTGAAATCTAGGTTCGGAAATAAAGATTTATTGGTTGAGGTGTATGTAAGAGAACTTCTCAAGCTTACCCTCTCTAATATTGAGGAACGCGTGTCTCTCAGTAGTTTATACGATAATTTAAGTTCTCAGATAAGAGCTCTTGAGTCATTAGGTGTGACGTCTGAGACGTGCTCCGCAATGCTTTTTCCTCTGGTGGAAAGTTCTTTGCCAGAAGAACTCCTTAGAGTATGGCAACGTAAGCCAATTGTAGCAGGGGAGGATAACTCTATTAAGAAGAGGTTAGAAAATATTTTAGAGTTCTTAAAACTAGAAGTTGAGAACGAGGAGAGAATCGCGCTGGCTGTAGGGTCGTTTGGTAAGACGAATGTAGGAAAATCGGTTCCATCTGCTTCAGGTTTGACAAATACGAACAAATCTCAAACCAGAAAACCGATAAAAATAAAATGCGTTTTCTGTCAAAACATTGACGTAGACCATGTGCCAGAAAAATGTCCTGCCGCTTCTTTAATGACAATAGAACAAAAAAGAAACTTGCTTTTAAAAAATGGGCTTTGTTTTCTTTGTTTTCGCGGAAAACATTTGAGCAAAGATTGCAAAAAGTGGTTGCAATGTTCTAAGTGCAAGCGTAGGCATTTTGAAATTATGTGTCCAGGGAAAGGGTCGGAAACGAAAAAACCTGAAAATAAAGATTCTTCACCTGAGTGCTCGTTATCTAATGGCACAGTAGGGACAATATTCTTACAGACCCTAGCAGTAAAGATAAGAGGGGAGAAAGGAGAAACTAGGATACGAGCTATGATCGATTCCGGATCCCAACGGTCATACGTTCAAAAATCTCTAGCGGAGGAATTGGTATACAGTTCATTAGGTACGGAAGAATTAGTTCATTGTTTATTTGGTGGAATCTGTACCGAGAAACAAAGACACCAAGTCTATAAAGTTAGATTGGCGAAATTAGATGGTTCCTATTCTTGTAACTTTTCGGCGTTAGACCAAGAAATTATTACGAATGCAGCTCCGAAGGTGCATAACGGACCTTGGTCTAAAGAATTAAAAAATTTAGGAATAGAAATTTCCGATACTATTGATGGTCCTATACAAGTTTTAATAGGCTCAGACATTTTGGGAAAACTTGTAACGGGTAAAAAATATGATTTGACTTGTGGTTTAGTTGCACAAGAGACTCTGTTAGGATGGACTCTGACAGGGAAGACTTTCGATAACCTAAATTTAAGTAGTCTTGTGTTAGATAGTTTAAGTTGCACGAACTTTTCAGCACCTATTTCTGATCTCTGGTCCTTAGACGTGCTGGGAATTAAAGACCCAGGGGAAATGAAAACAAAAGAAGAGACTGAAAGGCGGGTCCAAAATCATTTTGATGAAACTGTTAATTTTAAGAACGGTAGGTATGTCGTTCACTTACCGTGGATTGAGGACCACCCTTCACTCCCTAGTAATAAAGATTTAGCTCTGCAAAGAACTAAAAACCTGGTTATAAGGCTAAAGAAGGAAGGTTATTTTGAAAAATACGATAAGGTGTTTGAGGAATGGCTCAATGAAGGGGTAATAGAGTTTGCACCACTTATTAGTCCTGATAGTCCTCAGCATTATTTACCTCACAGACATGTGATTAAACTAAGTAGTAAGACAAGTCCTGTTAGACCAGTATTTGACGCCTCTGCTAAGAGCAAAGGTAGTCCTTCTTTAAACGATTGTTTAGAGAAAGGAAAAAATCTTATTGAAATGATCCCTCCACTTCTAATTTGGTTCAGAATTAATAAAATTGGTATAGCTTCGGACATAAGAAGGGCGTTATTACAAATTAGTTTGTTCGAAAAAGATAGGGATTTTTTTAGATTTTCTTGGGTTATAAAAATAGGTTGGGATGAACCACTTAATGACGAAATGTGTCAAAAATTTACTAGCTGGTATAATGAACTTTCGATGTTAAAAGACCTTAGTATTCCGCGGTGGATACAAGGACCGATGGAAGGAAAAGTAGATTATTCCTTACATACTTTTACTGACGCAAGCGCGCATGCGTATGCCGCTGTTATATTTTTAAGAATTTCTAGTAGTGCAGGAACGTATTTAAAGTTTGTTCAGGCTAAAAATAGGGTAGCTCCCATTTCTGGAATGACTATTCCACGATTAGAGCTATTAGCTGCTACTATAGGATCCAGACTCTTCTCAAGTGTTAAAGCTGAAATAAATCTCCCAAATTTAAAATTATATTTTTGGACAGACTCAACCACCGTTTTAACTTGGATTCAAAGGGAAGAAAATTGGGGTGTTTTTGTTAGGAATAGGGTAAACGAAATTAGAAATTTAACAAATCCTATTAATTGGAGACACATTCCAGGAACATTTAATGCAGCCGATTTACCTAGCAGGGGTTGCTCGATTAAATACTTAATGAAATTAAAATGGTGGGAAGGCCCTCAATGGCTCTTAGAACCAGAAGAAAACTGGCCCGTAGAAATTAGAAATATTGATGAGGACCAAGTTAGTAAAGAAAAATTAAAAGAAACGGTAACTTGTTTTAATAAATATGTAGAAAAATTTTCTGATAGACTTAGTTACTTTTCGAAATTTAGTAAAATTGTTAGAGTTGTTGGCTATTGTTTACGATTTATTAATTATAAGTTAAATAGGAGTAATAAGATAACTGGAAATTTTACTAAGTTAGAAATAGAAACAGCAGAAAATAGACTTATTCTTCTTATACAGAAAGAAACCTTTTTAGGGATTAAAGATGAAAAATTAAAATTATTATGTCCAGTTTTAGATGAGTTAGGAATAATTAGAATCAAAACAAAATTAGAAAATAGAGATGACGATACAAATTTTAGATTTCCGATTGTACTTCCCGCAAAAAATGATTTTGTCAAAAAATTAATTTTCGAAATTCATATGAAAAATTCGCATGTAGAAGGTGCTACATTGCTGTCTCTCATTAGAGAGAAATTTTGGATCTTAGGGGGTAGGAGAACTATTAGAACAGCTATTAGAGGTTGTGTTACCTGTAAACGATTCAGCGCTAGAGCACTAGAAACAGCTCCTATCGCCCTTCCTAAGAATAGAGTTAGAGATGCCTATGCTTTTGAAATTACAGGCATAGACTTTGCTGGACCGTTGTTTTTAAAAGACGGAGAAAAATGTTATGTTTGTTTGTTTACCTGTGCTGTGTACAGAGCAGTGCATTTAGAATTAGTATGCTCGCTTTCCACTGCTGCGTTCTTGCAGGCTCTAAGGAGATTTATTAATAGAAGGGGAAGGCCAAATACTATTTATTCGGACAACGGGACAAATTTTGTGGGGACAGATAATGCGTTTAAAAAACTTAACTGGGACGAAATTAAAAATTTTGGTCAAGATACACAAATTAATTGGATTTTTTCGGCTCCAGCCGCACCCTGGTGGGGTGGGTGGTGGGAAAGGATGGTAGGGTTAACCAAAATTTTATTAAGAAAGAATTTAGGTAAGGCTTCACTAAATTACGAAGAATTATACACGGTTTTGACTGATTGCGAAAATATGTTAAATTCGAGACCGTTGACGTACGTACCCGACGATAAACCCGATTTAGAACCTTTAACGCCAAAGAAATTTATTCAGGACTTACAACCTGACGGAAAACTTGATTTTGATTTGATTGACTAACAGTTTAGATCGACGGGTTAGGTACCGACAGACGGTGATCGACTCTTTAAAGAGCAGGTTCCGTACCGAATACCTTGGACAACTCAAGTTGTTGTTAGTTTATATTGTTATTGTTTTGTTTATTAATTTCATTTGTTTCATTTTTGTTGGGAACTTTTGAGGAAAAAATGAAAATTTTTGCTGAACTTGGATTTAAGAAGTTGAAGATCACGGATCACCACGGACTCCAAGAAAACCTGGTGTAAACCCCAGGTGTTCCCGGGGGAGAATGTCAGATTTTAGTGGTATTTATTCATCGTTTCAACTTGACAGCAAGTGAAAGTCGATGTCAGACCGAAAAATATGAGAAGTTGACGTAGTTATCTTGAAGACACCGCAAGAGCTACACGAGAAATTGTTTCATATTATTATAAATATAAAGTCGTTTAAGTCATATCCAGAAATCTGTCTTCCATTCTTAACAATGGGTTTCAAATTTCTTGTTGTAATCAATAAAAAACAATGTAACCATAGGTAAATAGTCTGCCAGATAACGCGGCACTTAGCTCCCTCATGTACTATTTCGTATACTTTAATAGTTTTATGCCTTTGAAAACCTATTATTGTCAAATTTATTTAATTTTCCCAGGTCATGATTTTTATGTCTCCGATTTCAAAAATTATAAGCCAGAAAACCTTTTCAGACATAGGGGAACATTTTGCGTCCCATGCATGCCTTTGGCTCAATTTTTGCGATTCAACATCTTATCTTAAAGCTAATTTTAATGACATTTTTATGGTATGTCATTATTTTTCAGGTTATAACATTGCTGGATTGCTGGTCTCATATAAGTTGCAATATTCTGCACCTATTGGTTTCTCTTCCAAAGGCGCTCAGACATACATTTATTTACACCTACATCTTAATAATACGCATCTGATTTTTGTGAAATTTGAATGGTTGGTTTAACGTAGTCAGCAGATAAATCTAGATTAATTTCAAACGTCTGCGCACTTAAAATGTTGCTAGATTGATACTTTAATTAATGTAAAATAGTGTTTCAATTAGTGCATAATGGTTCCTCGCGTCCTATTTCGTAATCTTTAATCATTTTATGCTTTTACAACCTTTTATATGTCAAAATTGGTTTGATTTTTCACATGATTTAAAGTATCAATTTAGCAAAATTTAAAGAGCGCAGACGGTTGAAATTAATCTGGGGCCATCTGTGAGCTACTTTCGATCAGCCAAATTTCATTAAAATCAGATGAGTACTTTTGAAGACATAGGTGGAAATAAATGGGTGCATAAGGTTGGAACTTATATGGGACCAAGAATGCCTAATTATTATGCTAATTACCTGCCATCCCAATTTCATTAAAATTGAACGAGTAGTTGTTAAGATATGAACTAGGTAATTAATTACGACATTTAACATCAAATGTTTTCTGAGCGCTTTTTAAGTGTTTGGACTTGAATTTAGCATTACTATGTAATATGTAAAAGTTTTGTCACAATATGGCTAACCGATTTATTTATATTGCCTCTATTTTCACACTTAATATTGACCAACACTAGTCCGGCCCGAGTCGGTAAGCCCGGGAAATGCCATAGACAAGAGGACCCAAGTAGTGTTCTACACAAAATCCTGGTTCAAAACAAAAATTTGCTAATAAAATCAAACAACTCCCTTATCCTATCATTGCCCCGTTTAAGCCAGTCTAGTTTGCTTCTCTTAATATAATAAATTTAATTTCATCGGATAAAGTCCGAGTTGACTCGGGCCTCATTTAATTTAATTACGTGCCATGTCGGCAATTGGGAAAGACTTAGATTATGCGTCCTAATTTAATTCCATCGACAAAAATCGGGCCCAGCAGACAAATAGTGTTTAATGTTTTAATTCTGCCGGCAAAAAACCGGGCCCAGCGGACAATCGGGCCTGTACAGTGTTAAATGTTTTAATTTTATTAGCAAAATCCGGCCCGCAGTTGACAATCTGGCCGTTATAATGTTTAATTGTTTAATGATTTAATTCTGCCGGCAAAAAACCGGGCCCAGCTGACCATCGGGCCGGTACAGTGTTTAATGATTTAATTCTACCGGCAAAATTCCGGGCCCAGCCGACAATCGGGCCGGTACAGTGTATAATGTTTTAATTCTATCGACAAAAGTCCGGGCCCAGCCGATAATCGGACCAGTACAGTGTTTATTGCTTTAATTCTATCGGAAAAAATTGGGCCCAGCTGACAATCGGGCCGATATAATGTTTTAATTCTATCAGCAAGATTCCGGGCCCAGCCGACAATCGGGCCGGTACAGTGTATAATGTTTTAATTCTATCGACAAAAAACCGGGCCCAGCTGACAATCGGGCCTGTACAGTGTTAAATGTTTTAATTTTATTGGCAAAATCCGGCCCGCAGTTGACAATCTGGCCGTTATAATGTTTAATTGTTTAATGATTTAATTCTGCCGGCAAAAAACCGGGCCCAGCTGACAATCGGGCCGGTACAGTGTTTAATGATTTAATTCTACCGGCAAAATTCCGGGCCCAGCCGACAATCGGGCCGGTACAGTGTTTAATGTTTTAATTCTATCGACAAAAGTCCGGGCCCAGCCGATAATCGGACCAGTACGGTGTTTATTGCTTTAATTCTATCGGCAAAAATAGGGCCCAGCAGACAATCGGGCCGGTATAATGTTTAATGATTTAATTATGCCGGAAAAAATCCGGGCCCAGCTGACAATCGGGCCGATATAATGTTTTAATTCTATCAGCAAAATTCCGGGCCCAGCCGACAATCGGGCCGGTACAGTGTATAATGTTTTAATTCTATCGACAAAAGTCCGGGCCCAGCCGATAATCGGACCAGTACAGTGTTTATTGCTTTAATTCTATCGGAAAAAATAGGGCCCAGCTGACAATCGGGCCGATATAATGTTTTAATTCTATCAGCAAGATTCCGGGCCCAGCCGACAATCGGGCCGGTACAGTGTATAATGTTTTAATTCTATCGACAAAAGTCCGGGCCCAGCCGATAATCGGACCAGTACAGTGTTTATTGCTTTAATTCTATCGGAAAAATCCGGGCCCAGCTGACAATCGGGCCGGTATAATGTTTTAATTCTATCGGCAAAAGTCCGGGCCCAGCCGATAACCGGACCAGTACAGTGTTTATTGCTTTAATTCTATCGGCAAAAATAGGGCCCAGCTGACAATCGGGACGGTATAGTGTATAATAACTTTAATCCCATCGGCAAAATCCTGGTCGAGCGCAATTGGGGTGATTAAGTGCATACACACCCTAATATAATACTTAATTAATTCCTTTTATTGGGAAATATTTACAGAAAATTTGAATGCATCTGATTTTACTGCGCTCGTTTGGTTTTTAATGTATTGCGGGGCCGAGTTATGTAATCATTTCGGGGGGGGCCAGGGCCCCTTGGGCCCCCCCCTGGGTACGCCACTGTTATTTATGTTTAATGTAAATATTCGGTTTAGAGAATAGTCTAGGAAAGTTTTATCATCAAGTTCTTGCTTTGTCTAAACTGTTTTTATGTGTCTGCTTAAGATTTTATCAATGTGTTATTGCTTGTCTGGTTTCACCTCATTGCGTGACTCAGTAAACTATTCTCAGACTTTGAAATTAAATAAGGTTTAGGTAAGTTTGTTCTCTCGTGAAGGCAATACACCTCCAATCCTTTCTTTCCCTTCAGTCTGTGCGTGTGTTTTCTCATCTTTCCTTTTTTATTTTATCCCAGTCCCAAACCTTCACTAATATTTGCTCTGCTTTATCCACTAAGAGTGTTTTTTGTTTGCTCTCAGAAAATAATAAATAATAAATTTATCTTTGAATTATATAATATATCCTTAACATATGAATACAGTCGGTCGTCTATACAACAAAATGTATGGTTCCAGAAAAAATAGACTGCCAATTGGTGTGGCACATATCTTCTTTGCATGCTATCACGTACTTTTTGATTTTATACTTTTACAACCATTATTGTCTAATTTGTTTAATTTTTTCCCCTGTTTTATTAATCTGTCAAAATTGTTTTGATTTTTTACTTAAATTAAAGTATCAATTAAGCAAATGTTAAAGAGCGCAGACGGTTCAAAGTAATCTGGGGCTATCTGCGGGTAACTTTCGATAAACTATAAAAGTTTCATACAAATCAGATAAAAGTACTTTTGAAGCTATAGGTGTAAATTAATGTATGTTTGTGCGCATGTGGAAGAGAAACAAATGAGCGCAGAAAGTTGAAACATATATGGGACCAACAATGGACTACTCATGACCTACCACCCAAATTTAATTAAAATTGGACGTGTAGTTTAAAGATACGTTGGTTCGCAAAAATTGAATGACAGACCGACCGACAGACTGACAGACAGACACGGAACCAAAAATGATCCCTGATGTCTGAAACGGATTTCTGTCTTGGAATGTTTGAGATCGGAGGCCTAAAAATTTTTCGTTCTTCAGGACGAACTGCCGTTACCTTCAGTAAGCCCGGAAGCAAAAATCACTATATAGAATTTTTTAAAAAGAGAAATGAATGATTTTAAAAGAGAGATTTTCGTCCCGTACTATTTTCACCCATTGTAGAACTGATGCATCTAGGTCTTCAAATATACATTCTCTAGATCTTTTTCTAAAGAATCTAGAGAATGAAAAGAAGAATCTAAAGACCTAAAATTTAAGTATGCAATTCCGCAGCACGTGTTAAAGTAATAGTGTTGTGTTAGTCAAAAAAATAAATAAATATATAAGTAATTATATACCTAGTTTAGCCCGACATATTTTTTTGGCGTTTAAAAAGACGTCCCCCCCCCCCCCCCCCTCTTTCTCCTAAGCCATAGACTTAACCTTTAAGTATGCATATAAGTAAGTATTTTAAATAAGTCAGTATCACTTAATAAATAAGTAATAATCTACCTAGTTTTGCCCGACATTTTTTTTTGGTGTTTAAAAAGAATATGAAGAAAAAGAATAGAAGTAAGTTAAGATTTCAACCCATTTAGGTTAAGGATCTATAAAATAGGGATGGAGCTCCTGGGTAAAAAAGTTTCGTCTATTGAACTTGGAAAATTCTGCATAAAATTACGACTGCGCATGGTCAGAACTTTTTAGTGGGACGAATTTCTTTCCGACTATTATCCATTGTTTATTTTGAATGAAAGGTTACAAAATAACATTTTTAAATCAAGTTTTTAATTCATTTTTTCTTGTTTTAAGGGTTTTTATTTTAATCTAAAGTTTTACTTTATTAATTAAAATAGTTAGTAGAAGTCATTATAATAGTTTTTAATTATCGAATAATTAATATTAATGAATTTGGAAACGGGTTCAATTGTAGAATAAGATTTTAAAAATTGCAGATACCCGACCTTTCGCAAGGAAGACTATTTTTTGTACTTATTGACTGGACAATTATATCCCCTACTATGTTTATTTTTAACCTAATACTATCAGCTAATTTCTATTAAACTCAAAACATTTGGTGTGAGTATTTTTTTTTTTTTTTTTTTTTTTTTTTTTTGTTAAAATTCACATAACTAAAATATTTTTAAAATGTACCAATTTATTTTTCTGGCTACTAAAATAAAACATTAATCTATTGTATTAAGTTGTACATTATACAATTATTTTATAATGTAAAACTTTTAATAATAAAATATTATTAGTATGTATATAATTTTGTTTAAATAAAATACCCCGGTCTTCATGTCCCGTTCATAAAAAACTTAAATTTATTTGTATATAATAACATTTTAGATGCTCTTAGAATAGGCTAAAAAGACGTTTTCAAGTAACGTAAACTATAAAAATTTTCCCGGGGGAGGACCCCCTGGACCCCCCTAAAAGAGAGCCCAGCCCCCTTCAAAATTGGCTGGATCCGCCTTTGATATGAAGTAATTTAAGAACAAAGAAAACCAGACTGTTAATTGTCTGTGATTATTCTAAGCCCACATTACATCCCCCCCCCCTTATTTTTTTTAATCTGTGCCCCTCCCAAAAATAAATCCTGGGTGCGCCACTGACAGCAGTAAAACATAAGTTATGTGCATATCCATTAAAATCTCTTTTCTTTTTCTTCTTTTTTATAGTTTTAACAATAGTTTTTCTAGGAAGTAACAAACAAACATAATATAATTACCAGGTATTTTTTTACAACGAATTAAATAAAATTAAAAAAAAATAGTTATTTATGTAACTAGGCAGCAAAATGGAATTTTTCTGACGAATGATTAAGTTAGCCTCCGAGCCGGAGGCGAGGTCAGGCTATGGAAATTAACTGCCGAGGCGAAGCCGAGGCAGGTAATTTATTGGATTGACTGCCGAGGCGAAGCCGAGGCAGGCAATATATCAATATGAGACAGAAATGTTTCCTTTGCTGCCTTGTTGCATACAATATTTTTCCTACTGGCGGCAGAAAAATGTTTCCTATAAATAATATTCATTTCAAAATACTTATTTACTTATCAAATACTATTATTGAACTATTCAAATTAAAAAAAAAAAACAAGCAACAATATCAAATGTTACAATTATAAAAAATGAATTGACAGAAATACAGTAAAAACAAAACAAAATGATGATAATAGACGAGCTGTAGTGTTGCCTCTAATTTAATTATTTATGATTATTTTAAGACCTACTATATTTTTTTAATATTTGTATTTCTTTGTTATCTTTTTACTCCAATCTGTTTTATAAATATAATCTATAATAAGTATTTATAAACCTTTCTTTATTAATTCGTAATATTTTTAAGGTAAATTGTTCAAATAATTTAGGTTAAAGATAATATAAAAGAAAAGGTTGTTTGTTTATTTATTTGTAGCGGGGAATGTGGGCGTGGCTTAGCCTTGAAAAATCCTCAGCAAAATACGATTTTGCCGCCTAGGCAGCAAAATCGTATTTTGCTGCGTATTGTAAAGTTTTCTTGAAACCTCAGAGAAATTAAACTTTCATGCCTAGAAACAGTTCAATAATGCGTCATTTTGCTGCCGCTAGTAGGAAAAGATAATATTGAGTTTATAGTAGGACAGCTGTGTTGATGATTTTGGCCTAGTTCCGGGAAAGAGAAAAGAAATAATGAGGAGTTTTAGTTACGTTAACTTGAATTAGTTTAAAAAAATAAAAACACTTTACCACCCTTGAACAGGTGTTTCTTATAAACCAGTTAAATCTAGAAAACTTGATCTCCTTTTATATAGTTATTTTGTTTATTATGTTAAATGTTTTATTCAATCAAAACATCTGCCTTTCTAATGAAAAGAGCCAATTCCTTGAAATAAAATCGAATGGTTTATATTAAGTATAAAATATGCAAATGTCTTTGAACAAAGAAATTATTTTACATAATATATAATCTAATTTTTAGTTCTTCTTAATATTTCATTTTCAGCCATCCAAACCGTTTATTCAAATTAATTTACTTTAAATACATGATTTTAACACAGTAATACACACACTGTAGGATGGTTTGTCAAAAGTAGCCCACAATTGGTCTTTTATTAATTTTAATAAAATACACTTAATTAATAAAAATAAGCGTGACCCCACTGTGAATCGAAACCAAACAACTTTTAATACCCAATGTGACCATTTGTCCAATAATAGGTCGTGACGGTGCTATGTGCCACACTAATTGACAGACTATTTGAATTTGGACTATATTACACGTACATCACATGAAAAATAAAATAAAATAATTTCTGTTCAGGGAGACTCAACGCTAAATAGCTGCAACATTAAGTGCTTATAAACAAAAATTAATTACCTACGCTTGTTTGTTCATTTAACTTTTTTCTACAAAATATTTTAATTTTATCAGTTAATTACTACTTAGTGTTAGGTCTCGTAAATATGTAAATTAAACAAATTACCGTTTATAAAAAGAAGGGTTGAATTACCCCTTAATGGTTAGTTATAAGGAAAGTATTTTTTGAAAAATACATAATATCCATTAATATTTAAAAAAAAAAAAAAACAAAAAAAAAACTATTATATTTTTAATAAGAATTATTACTAAACGTTAAACATTAAATTATTTCGTGGTACACCATAAAAATATATACTACGTTTCCATGTGTTTACTTACGGTTTGAGTCCTGATGGGATTTAACAAGTTAGGTGTTTCCATTATTGGTATGGAATCCGTATTCAATATGAATTAAAAAAAAAAAAAAAATCTTGGTTAGTTTAGGTAAAGGTTCTAAATATGTCTGAAACCTTTTCCTTTTGTAACCATATTTTTATTACGTATTTTGACAGATGTTTCTACAGATATACGCTAGGTGTGCTCACACCCACGCTCTGCGAATGTCAGGATCGATTTCAGGTGTTTTCATGCAACTCGATCCAGATACAATCCCAGAATTGAGTGTATCGTATCGGGATCGGTATCGTATTTAATCCGGATTAAATCTAGGTTTCCATGGACACTTTGGATCCAAAAACTGTATTTAACCCGTATTTAAACATCATGGAAACGTAGTAATAAATCGGATTGTTGATTTTAGAGAGCCATGCACAATAATACCGATCAAACTAATATTAAAATTTAAAGTTTTCTGAAACTATAATTCTCTATATTACTTTCAAAATGGAAGTAAAAGGACTAGATAATTGCATGTTATTGATAGTGTAATATTTCTTGGGAAAAACTACATAGATGCAAATACATATTTAGTTCTGTATATTTGAGAAAAGCTTAGAGTTTTAATGGCCAAAGAAGATCAAATTTTTAATTATTTTATATTATAGTTTTGAGAGTGCTTTTATAAATTTAGTACAAAGAAGTTTGTTTGTCCTACGCTACATGCTCCAAAAAAAAAAAAAAAAAAAACAAGTTGAAACTCAAAAGTAAAATGAAATATTGATGAAATTATTTTCTTAAAACACCTGAAGTGAAAATTATGTAAAAAAAAAAGTAATTCGTTTAACATTATTTTTAAAATTATTTATTAATAATTAATTTTTTAGAAATTAATCTAAAACTTTTTTTTGCTTCCGAGCTTACCGAAGGTAACGGAAGTTATGTGATCGTTCCGAAGAACGAAAAAATTTTAGGTCTCCGATTTCAAAAATTCCAAGACAGAAATGCGTTTCAGACATCAGGGAACATTTTTGGTTCCGTGTCTGTCTGTCGGTCTGTCGTTCAATTTTGCGAACCAACATATCTTAAAAACTACATGTCCAATTTTTATTAAATTTGGGTGGTTGGTCATGAGAATTCCATTGTTGGTCCCATATAAGTTTCAACCCTCTGCGCTTATTTGTTTCTCTTCCACATGCGCACAAACATACATTAATTTACACCTATAGCTTCAAAAGTACTTGTCTGATTTTAATGAAATTTTTATAGTTTATCGAAAGTTACCCGCAGATGGCCACAGATTAATTTGAACCGTCTGCGCTCTTTAACTTTTGCTAAATTGATACTTTATTTCGTGTAAAAAATCAAAACAATTTTGACAGATTTAAGAAAATAAAATGGGGGAAACAATTAAAACAATTAGACAATAATGGCTTGTAAAAGCATAAAATCAAGAAAAATACGTGAATAAGATGCGAGGAAGCTATGTGCCACACCAATTGGCAGTCTATTTTAATTTTGGCTAATCCTGGCTACCCTCAAATTCTAAAATTATGTCGTAAAAGTCGGGAAAACTAAATCATTTTGTCACCTTTATATTATAAAGGTAAAAGCAGCATATTCCCTTGTTTTAATATTTTTTTTAACTCCCATATTAATAAATAGGTAATAGTACATTACTTGTCTAGTGCGGAAAGCAGCATTTTGCATGCGAGTGTGGAGTGCACCCGAGAGACAGCGAGGGTAGTAAAACCACACGAGCAATGCAAAATTCAATCAGGAGTTGGAATTCTGTACTTTATCTACGATTGTTGGATTTTAATAATAAATACAGAAAAAAAATATTTTATAAACTTCCTGTATGTAAGTTCGAATTTCTCTTTTGATAAAGATGACATTAATTCAATAGTTGTATTTTGTGCCAAATTAATTATTTCGGGAGGCGTATTATTCTCCTCATTTTCGTCATAATGACATTGATCAATCATTGTTTTTCACTAAAAACTCGATATAAACAGTTACTTTAACTAAAAACAGCAAATTATTTTGTTAAATGTAAATAAACTCGCTAAGGTGCGTTAAGGCCCCCATACACGGTCAAAATATTTGCGCAAACATTTTGACCGTGTATGGGGCTGTTTGATTTTGCGCAATCATGTTTGACGTGTATGGCCTAAATTTGCCCGACATAAGGTTTGCGCAAACATCATGTTTCAAAATGTTTGATCGTGTATGATAGGGGCCTATAAGGTGAAGAATTCTTCTTTTTTACCGCACTAGGGCGAAAAAAAGAGGAATTATGAAACGCGCATGCGCAATGAAACAAGTACCTACGTAAAGAACCACTTTCTAAGCATCTAAATAGAGATACAATGTTTATATTTCGTATCAATCGTAGATAAAAAATATTACTATAATTTTTAATACATGAAGAATATATAATACTTGTAATGTATAGTAAAATCAGCTGTACTTTCTTCTTGACTTCTACTTTCTTACTTTCTACTTTAGGAACTTCTTTCAAAATAGTAGATGAATACATTTTTGTAATTACTTTCCCCTTTATCATTGGTAGAAATACATTTCTTCATCTTTCATTTTAATGTTGTTTTTAACATTTTATTTATTTTAGAAGATATGATTAACTACCTATAATCAACCTTATTCACATAGGTAGTTTTTGTTTCATAAATATATTAAACTATTTCCTAATAAAATTAAACTTATTTTTATCATTTTTTTATCTTTATTATTTTGACCTCAAGTTCATAGAGACCAAATCACCTTTAGATACGTGTATAGCTTTTATTTTATGTATGTTTATCACGAATTTGATTTAGAATTTAAGCTTTCCTCCACCTTTTAGTTTTCTTATCGTTTTGACCTCGAATTCGTTATCAGTAACCCAAAAAAACCCTTAGGCATATGTTTTAATTTTCATTTTATATATTTATGATGATTTTGATATAGAATTTAAGCTTTTCCCGTCATTTTTTTTTTCACTTAAAATTAAGAATCAGTGGCCCCAAAAGTTCCTTAACTACATATATTTTTTAAAAATAAATGTGTCTAGTATTTTTGTTGGAACTGTTTTCCCTAACTCTTACCAGTTGTCACATAAGCATAAACTAATGCTTAAAATTACTATTATTTCCTCCTTTTTCCATAAAAAGTATAAGATTGATAATTAAAAACGGTAGACCACCACAAAGTGATATATTTTTAAGTTTAAGTTTGTATTTTTGTGTGTGTGTTATGTTTGTAGTATGTTTGAGTGCTACTAAAAGTTTAATACTTTTATAGGAATGAATTTATAGTTGTATATATGTATGTATAGATTGCCAAATTCCTCATTTTTAGATGAAAAAAAATCCATAGGATAACTCACTACTATAAAAAAAATTATATAATATATATATATATATATATATATATATATATATATATATATATATATATATATATATATATATATATATGTATATACCTCTACATATTATATTATAATTTAACAAAATCTGCTCTTGTGACACTCTGACTGAGGAAAACAATTAAAGTTCGACTCTTTGCTGGACCCATACGTTCCAACTAAAATGGTTATTATTAAAAAAAGTCCAGTCATGCACCATGACTTAATGAGCGAATTTTCAAAGAAATCTGCGCTTTATTGGCTTATGATAATATAGGAAAATTTTGGTTTAGAATTTGCTCGGGTGAAAAAAAAAATTGGTACACAGGGGTACGGGGTACAAAAGTCAAAATAGTATTTACCCTTCAAGATGCATGTCGTTGGAAAGCTCTTTAAGAGTACAGTAATTGTTGTTATTTACACTTTTATCATATTTTCACATAAAAGGGGGGTAAAATGGAAAAACACGTTTTTTGACCCTATATGGTCAAAATTTGACCCCTAAATGGACTCCAAAAATTCTGGCCAGCGAACTCATCCTTTCTTCTGATATTATTGACATTTTAAAATTTGTTTGAAATTTTTAAGTGCATCCCAAGGGGAGCTATCGTCTGGAGTGACACATATATACATACATATATACATACATACATAAAAAAAAGTGTTAAATTTCAGGAATCGATTCAGAATGGTCTAAAACGGATTTCCATGGAAAAATTTTTCAAAAATTCGCATTACAAAAATTTTGAAGCCATTGCAATAGCGTAATTTTCTTTGAAAATTCGCTAAAATAAGTATATGTTGGTATATAAGTGAGGAATAAAGAGATTTATTATTATTAAATAAACTCTAAGGAGGCCTGGGTGGCTCGGAGGCTAGAGCGCTCACCTTGTGATAAGGTTAGTTAAGCAGCATCGAGCAGGGTCAGAAGGTGACAGCAGCTCTGGGTTCGATTCCCAGACCAGACCCCCCGCTCAATGTCCACCCAGCATTGTTTAAACAAGTAGGAAGCTCCTCGAAAGAGTGGTACCACCAGGTTTCGGCCTGGAAACCATGATGACGACACTACTGGTTGTAATACAACTAGGAGGGGAGTCATGGTTGACGACCATATACAGGACCTTGTGAAGATTTCGATCCCTAACCCGGGTTTGTGTACGCTGCCTTGAACCTTCGCACCATTTGACATTTTACGATTTGACAATTTGAAACTTTAGTTTCAAACATTTGTCTTTTTTAATATAGAATAATAAATAATTAAAAATTTAAAAAAAAAAATATACAAACATAAAAATACATCTCTTTGTGGTAGTCTACTGTTTTTAATTATCAAGCTTATACTTTTTATGGAAAAAGGATACATCTAATGTTTTTTTTTTTTTTTTTTTTTTTTTTTTTTTTTTTTTTTTTTTTTTTATACCCACCTTCCACCCGTGGCTGAAAGGTAGGAGCGCCTCGACAGCTTGGGCCATTGGCGCCTTACATCTAATGTTATCGTCTATAAAGATTTAGAATCCCACATCAGTAGTAGTAGTAGTAAAAAATGTTTATTTCTATAAAATATATACACAATGTATTTACAAAATTTGCACAGAGGCAGTTATTTTACAGATAAAAGTTTATGTCTGTCTAAGTCTACTATAAAAAAAACAAGTTACATGCAATACATGAGTAGGAAAAAAAAAATTTTATATACTTTCAACACATTTTAAATTTATCACCTCTAACCACCTCCAACATAACAAAAATTATTAAAAATAATTCTAAGAATTATATTTCGCTAATCGGAATCGGAAGCCAAGAGTGCTGTGTCGACGTTGGACTACTATTGGGTCCTGATGCCTAGAAAGATCGGCTAATAATGGGCTAACAATCCCACATCATTCTGAGGAAATTATCAGGCAATGTTTAGGAACACAGTTTTCCGGAATAAAAATGTTTTAGGGGGAAACCAGGGTAAAGGAGCAAGATCTAAGAAACAGCTCTAAGGTAACTGCAAATACGAAGAATATTCTTGAAATATATTTTATATTTTTGAGCCTAGCTTCATTGCCGTTCTCATTCAAAATGAAAAACATTTCTTCAATTCATTTTAGCTCCCAAAGTTTGAAAGGTCTTAAAAAAGGTCCATATTTTTTGCAAGAAAGTGGCTCAAAACATCTTTGAAAGCTTAATTTTAAAAAAAAAAATGAGTCAAAAGGTGTTAGCGTGTTATATAATATATAATTCTTAAAAATATTATTTTTTGAAGAATTAATTCTTTGTTAACTGATTATTAGACAAAGAGTTATAAGTTTCAAATATATTTGAGATGAAATGAAAACTCGACATATGAATTACAGAAGTAGGTCATGAAGTAGGCCGATATCATTTTGTTCTTTACAATAAAGTAGTTAAGTAGAAATGAATAATTGTATTCTTACCTTTCTCATCCAAATCTAATGATTCATCCATGTATGTTTAAATAGTCAATATAGTCATTTAAATTAAGAACTAAACTAATTTAAGCGTAAAAGATATCAACTTTCGATCTAAAATGGCGTCTACATTTAATACGTGGCAATTTGTTAGGCTTCTATAACTAGTCAAGTTAGTGTCGAATTTGCAACTAGAATTTTTAATTGGTAAATAAAAATATAAAGACTATTTTATAAATATTTAAACACTCTAATTAAATTATTATATTCATAAATTTATCTAAAAATGCATATTTTATAATTATTAAAGCTAATAATTATAATATAGATTGTTCATGACTTTATAACGATATTTCGAATAATTTTCCGCATTGACGAGGTTTTATAATTTTACATTAATAAAAATTATTAAATTACAATAAATAAATTATAAAAATCTTGCAAACAAAAAAAATAATTATATAAATTCATAATTTATAGTAATTTAATTATTATTAATGGTAGATTTTTTTTTTCGGAACGCAGTCCATTTTTATTTATAGTTATTGTAATTTGGAACGCAGTGTAACTAGATGAAGCTATTTTTGTGTTTCAAGTACCTAATTATAATGTAATAGTCTAATGTGGTGGATTAGGAATAAAATTCAGTTGTCGCGAGAAGAGAAACGGAAAGTTAAAATTGTTAAGTGTCTAATCGAGAGATGTTAGTTTTATAAAGGGAAAAGGGTGGTGGAAGTCAAGGATTTGTAATAGAGGGGATAGACAAGCTTACCGGCAGTCTCCAAGAAGTTCCATCTCCTTCAGCTTCAGTTCGCCATTACAACCCGGTCCGTGCGTGCATTTTTTTCTTGTTTCTCTTCCTACCCTCCAACCAACTTTATATCCTACACAAATAAAAGGTATTTATAATACTTACTTGTTAATGAGCATTAAGTAATTGGTAAAACTGAAGATTATGAGGTGGTTTATAGAAAAGATGGCGGGGCCTCACTCCAACCTATTTTTTTGACAAAGGGATATTAAATCTCCTATACTCCTATGAACAAATCATACATATATTATAACTTCTCAAATGCTTAAATCATACAAATTTACTGTACTGACAAAGGAATATACTCTAATACTCTCTCTAGTGTTTAAATCATGCAAAATTGTGCCGCCAAGCGATTTTCGATCGTATCATCATCTTCATTTCAGCCATTTCTTCACTCTACATTTTCGGGCTTCTTCAGGCTTGTAACTATACTTTCACATGAGTCTAATTAATAAAAACTAACAAATCAAATTAAATTGTCCACAGAACTGTTTTTTTTTGTTTTTTTTTTGCACTAGAATTTTCTTTTCGCTCATTTCGAAAGAAAAACAACCCTCCTGCATACGGGGCCGACGACAAGGGGGGGGGGGGGGGGGGGGGGGGGGAGAGGAGAGGCAAGTGGGTCAATTGCCCAGGGGCCCGGGCTTTCAGGGGTCCCGGGAGTGTAAAAAATGTTATAATAAAATCTCTGTGGGCGGAATTATTTTAATAAAATTATTTTTGGGTGATAAGAATGAATAAGGGAGATATAACCAACAAAGAGTTTAAATCAGGGTGAGAATGTTATGAGATGTTATGGTTTAGACCTCAGAGTTCTTCGTTTTGGACTGGAAGGAGATCCAAGTGTTTATTAAAATAAATTATTAAAAGTTATCTTATCTGATCCGGTTTTAGCTGTACTTGTTAAGGAAGTCTGTTCCGAACTTAACAAGTAGATACGTTCATTTCTATCTCTGTCGATTTTTTTTGCCATATAATAATAATGTATTTCTCTTTCTGTCTATAAATCTCCCTTACTTGTTTTCCCCTATCACAACCTTTTTAGGGTTTTGTAGATTCTTCTCAAACCCTTATGCCGAGGGTGATGTATCCGTCTGTCCGTCGCTCTTTGGTTCATAGGGCCCGAACCGTTTAAGCTATAGAGTTGAAATTTGAAATACTGGTGTAACTTTTTGACCCAACCACAGGAAAAATATACAGAAGTTCAAAATTAAATATGCGCATGCGCAATTCGCAAAAATGTTGTAAACTCAAAAATTTATATTTTTTTTTATTTTCGAGTGGGGTATCAAATGAAAGCTGCTGAAGAGTAGGACGCAAATATATATATCCTTTTGTAAATTTTGCATTCCTTATTGGGTAAAAAAATCAAAATATACCCAAAAAAAATCCCCCCCCCCCCAACCACTATACTTCGGCTGGTCCTAAAATTTCGAAATAATTCATGCTAATGCCTTATTGTGGGGCGATGAAAATTCCGGGAGTTCATCCCAAATTTTACAGAATTGCCAATTTTGGGCGCGAAAATTTGAAGTGCGCCAAAAATTTTATTTTTTTAAAATTTTGAGTTGGGTATCATATGAAAGCTGGTGAAGAGTAGGATTCAAATATATATTTGCTTTTTTAAATTTTTCATTCTTTATTAATTTTATAAGTCAAAATATACCCCAAAATTTTCCCCTCTCCCCAACCACTATATAACGGGTGGTCCTAAAATTTCGAAATAATTCATGGTTATACCTTATGGTGTAAGCGATGGAAATGGTCTGAAAAAATGAATTTTTCTAGTCGTTATAACTGATAAAAAACATTGTGACCCCCCGGGGGATCGAACCAGGACCCTTGAGATCGGAGAATAAAATCATAATTACATAACGGGCATGCTTAATCTTCTACAAAACCCTATAAGTACTTGGACGCAAGTACTTCCCTGTGATTTTTTTTTAAATTAAAATACCTTCAGTAAGCTCGGAAAATATATCATCGTTTTTATTATTATTTCTCCGATTTTAAAAATTTCTAAGAGAAATCCGTTTCAGATATCAGGAAAAATTTTTCGTTCCGTGTCGGTCTGTCGCTCAATTTTTGCAAACCAACATACCTTAAAAACTACTCGTCCGATTTGAATGAAATTTAGATGGTAGGTCATGATTAATCCATTGTTGGTGTCATATACGTTTAAAACTTCTGCGCCCATTTCTTTCTCTTCCACATGCGCAAAAACATACATTTATTTATACAAAACTAGAAATTGTGAAACCTTATCAAGAAATAATCCTAACGTAAACACGAGGAGGGGCATTTCAGAATTGGTGTATTATATAAGCAAATTGAATCCTCCCTGCTTGAATGCCAGGAAGAGACAACATTTCGGGGGTCCCATACTCTTCAGTTTCAAAAGGTAGGGAAATTCCTAACAAATTCTATAATCATCATTGATGATCATTGATAAAAAGATGTCGAATGTGCATTGCTGAAGGTGGCGGCTAGTTGAGCAGCTTCTGCCTTGAGATACCATGGTAAGTATATTTTACAAAAATAGATCTTATAGTTAGAGAACTAAAATTTAAATTTAATGGCCGCCACCTTGAACAATGCACATTCGACATCTTTTTGTCAGAGATGCCACAGGTGATAATGTCACGTTTCTTTGCCCTTCACCAGCTTCAAGCTCGACATTTTTTTTTCTATAACGATGGTTTGTTCACCCCCTTAGAGTTGGAATATTTTGAAGTATTTAGTATCGTTTTAAAGCTAAAAGCGCCAACTTGTCTTATTTTTGTACGAATTTCTCCCATCGGGTCATATCGATAAGTGGGCTCAAAGTTTTTCAGAGTTTTTAAAGAAACTGTTTTTTTTTTTCTATCAGCTCTGGGTCACACTAAAAAGGAAACAATTATTTAAATAAAACATACATTATTTTATAGGAAATTTCCTGCTCTTTCCAACGATTGTTCATTCATTGTTCCAAGATTAATATTGTTTGTTATTTCAGTTTTCAAGGTAAAGGTCAATTGTTTTTAACACAGTCTATTTTCGCTTATAGCTCCTACACCGTTGAGAAATTAGACTATAGCTTATATGAACTTTTTTGCTTCAAACCTGTAGATATACCCTTTTTTCTATGTCCATCTGAAATTGATACACCCTGTATACATGTTTTATATATTTACTGACGGGGTGGACAGGCCCATCGAGAGGGGGCGGCAGGTACGGCTGCTGGCGGGGGGGCGGTCCTCCCCTAAAGGGCCCGTCTGCCTCAAGACCAGAACACCCATTTAGGCCAATATTTATGATTAAAATATTATATAATAATACTCGTAATAATATTAATAATAATTAAAAATAATATTAGTTAATATTAAAGTTTTAAACTAGGTGTGGTAATTAATTGAGATATGTTTACGAGAGAATTTCCCTGTACCCAGACTGAGAAGCGAAAAATAACTAAGCTGTATCCGATGGGTCTCAAGAAAAATCCACAGAAAACCAAAAATCGCTTCAAAGTATTTTATGTTTTAATTGAGTGATTGATACCAAGCAGTCAACAAAATCAATTATTTTTTTTCTTTTTTATTCCTTATGAGGGGTAGCGGGGGAGGGGGACATTTTTTTGCGATTTGTTTTAATAATTTCGGGGGTAAAATGGCAGCCATTTTGGAAACGCGATATATATATTTGTGATTTACATTTCAATAAATTTAAAATGATTCCCCTATTAGAAATTACAAAAATAAAGATTTTTGGTCTCCATATTTCGGCCACCTAAAATTTTACTATTTCATATTAACTCTAGGAAATATCATTGCACTACAGAGTTGTATATTTATATATTTTTGACTTATTTTTGGACCTGTCCTTATTAGGTATCGGTGGGAGGGGGGTCATTTGTTTGCGTTTTGTTTTATTAATTTGGGAGGTAAAATAGCCGCCATTTTGGAAACTTGATGTATATTTGTGATCTACATTTCAATGCCTTCGAAATGATACCAGCTCAAAAATGACAAAAAATATAAAATATTGCAATTAGTTCGCAATTGCTCGCTGATTTAAGAAATGTTGAGTTTTTCAGTTAGCAATATGTTTCCTGTTTTTGGGCAAGAAAATGTAATGTGTATACTAAATTTCAAATCTCTAGCTACAGTAGGTCGGGAGATATACTCTGTGATGCGACGGACTGACGGGCGAACTATCAACAGCATAAGAGTTTCTTGGATGACCTCGAAACTATAAAAATGGTCTCAACTATACCACACAGATGTTGACAAAGAAGTGCTTCTTTTGGTTTTGTCTTGTTTGTGTTTATTAAGTTTTTCTGTTTTATTTATTGAATTGAAATGCTGCTCTTTATTAGCCTACTCCTGCTTGTATGAATATAAACAAATATATTCCTATATTTAATACAATAATGTAATGGGCCCTTATAGGTCTAGCCGTGGGGCCCGCTACGGCTCTCGAGGGACCTGCCTACGCAACAATTAATTAAAAAAAAATTATTTCAAAAATTATAAATCAAAGTCTTTTTAAAATTATAAATTTAGATCTCCACAAAATATTTTCGTCGCACGCTCATATTATTAAATGTTTGACTGCAATGTTGTCAATTGTGTTTATATATAACCACAAAATTTTGTTTATCTACGATTGATACGAAATATAAAAATTATATCTCTGTTTAGATGCGTAGAGAGTGATTCTTTTCATAGCTGTATTCATTGCGCAAGCGCGTTCATAAAGAGGTGAAGAATTCATCTTTTTTTCCGCCCTAGGTCGAAACAAACAGGAATTCTTCACCTTAACGCACGATTAGGGAGTTTGTTTACATTTTAATTTGCTGTTTGTTAAATTAAAGTAACTGTCTATATCGAGTTTTTTGAGAAACAATGAGTGATTTAAGTAATTATGAAGAAAATGAGGAGAATTACTCGCCGTCCGAAATAATTAATTCGGCACAAAATACAACTAATGAATTAATATCATCTTAATCTAAAGAGAAATACGAACTTACATACAAGAAGTTTATTAAATATTTTGTTTCTGTATTTATTATTAAAATCCACAATCGTAGATAAAGTACGGTACGCAACTCGTGCGAAAACTGCATTTTGTTTGCTCGTGTGGTTATACTACCCTCGCTGCCGCTCGGGTGCAAACTTCACACTCGCATGCAAAATGCTACTTTCCGCACTCGACGCTTAATGTAACTGTTTGTCTGTCGTCTGTGCAGACGCGTTGAACCAAAAATACCGTGCTGATTATGACTAGAATTGGCATACATGTTCAGATAAATCCTACCTCGAGGCAAAATCGAGAAATTAATTTTAGCTCTAAATTTGGGGGCGCTACCCCTCAAAAACTCTGAAAAAACGTAAAAAAAATTATTTCTCGAAAACGGTTCCGACTATTTTGATTAAAACATTTTAAAAAATAGTCCATTTAAATAAAAATCTAACGATATATGTTGTTTTCCCGGGAAAAATCAATCTAGTTCCTGAGAAAATAGCTTTTAACGCGGACGAAGAAAGGCCGGTTTCGATTTCCCAGCAAGGAGAAGTTATTTTTGTGTTATATTTTGATAAAATGTTCAATAATAATTAAATGTACCTATGAAAACACGAAAACTAATATATAGAAAACACTGGGCAAAGTAATTATGAACTCGTATATGAGAAAGTTTGTCTGAGTTGTCTCAGACCAATTTTTATATTTTAGCATAAAGTAGTGTTCAGTAGCTGGTTCTAGAGATGGAGGTATTAACTTAATATTTAGGTTTACTTGATAAACTTGTTACAATATAATGTTAACAATACATATAGTAATAACTTGAGTTCATAGTTCATAAGTTCAGAGACTAAATCTATGAACTATGAACTCAAATTATCAGTGCAATTAGCAATCATAAATTAGTTGGAATGGAAACAAAATTTTCACTAGTGTAACCACTTTTCTTTTAAGTTAACACCTACGACAAAAGAAACAGCTTGGATAAAATAGGAAGGCTTGTAATTCTAATTCTCAAAACAGTAGGGTAAATCCATAATGGACTTCAACTGATATGGTTGCATCATTTTTGTCCCATTTCATTCAAGAGCAATTAAGAATTGAGCCATTTCAGATGGAAAGAGACCAAATTGCCTGATTAGCCATTCCATTAGACTGTTGCCGCATCTCTAATTGAAATGTAACACTATTAAGTTGAGATTACGCTACTGAAATCCTCGCTTCGCTTTCAACAGAAAAATACTCAAGCATATCAATGAAGCATTAAAAACTCAGAGTTTTACCCAATAAATCAAGTAAATAATTCACAAATAATTTTCCTCCAACTATTGTTTTGAATACAACAGGCTTCATATATAATTCAATTTAATTTACTTATGACTTTTTTTTTTAAAAAAAAGCTAAATTAAAAAAAAATATATATAAATTATAACTGTTATTATCAAATAAATATAATTAAATGATAGACGTGAATATAGAAGAGCTCTTCCATTATTGATTTCGTTTTTTAATTAACAAATTCATTTTAACCATAAAGCATATCTAATTAGTTTTCAAGTCGAAATTAAATTTAATTGTTTACAGCATTCTGACACTGACAAGCATTACTGTAGAATGTAGACTATTTATAAAACGCATAATTCTATTAACTAGAGCGATTCAAAATAATACTTTTTTAAATTTATTTTTATTTTTTTTATTTTTTTATTTTTATTTTTTTAAATTCTTTTTCTACGTAAAAAATTTATTTAGGATTTTAATAAGTTTCAATTTTTTTTCTATTTTCATTTTTTGAAGCATATCTGAACACAATTTGACTATCTCTCACTAAGGCACATAACGTAATACTAGTATTTCAAAATGCCAATTCCTAACCCATATAGATTAAATATTCTTCAATAAATGATGTCTTTCCGCCCACATTTTATCCAATATGTGTTAAGGAAAAAACTGATGTCTTTCATATAAATATTTTGATTGCTTTTAACGTTAGAGTTTGACAATCGTATAACAGTTTGCGTTAATAAAAACAATCACAAAAAAAAACAATATATCAGTTGCGTCAAATAACCATTAACATACTTCCTATTCTACATTGTACTTTGTCATATGCGTAGTACATTTAACAAAATACAGTAAAGGATTTTGATGACGCAAAAATGATATTTTAGTGGATTTACACCAATAAGTTTAAGGCCTCAAAAATGTAGTTTTTAAAAAATATCTATCAGGATAATGTCTTTTGGTAGACGACACGTGGAGCTTTAAATACTACACCAATTTTGGTAACACATGGCATCAAAAAATGATCTAATATAATTTAATTTTTACTTTTACATAATGCTTGGTACTTTTACACATAGTCCAGAAAAATCAATTCCCTAAATAAATAAATTTGTGGGCACAATTATTGCTCAAAAACTCTAAACAAATTTTTTAAATTAGTCTGCCACTTAGTATGGCACATAGCTGCCTCGCATACATCACGTACTATTTTGATGATATGCTTGACTAATTTGTGTAGTTGTTTCCCCTTTTTTAAATCTATTAATGTATATATATATATATATATATATATATATATATATATATATATATATATATATATATATATATATATATATATATGTACAGTATGTCCCAGGATCGACTTGACGATACGTTAAGTGACCTAAAAATTCAAATGATGGGGGTAAAATAATTCAAATGATTATTTTTTTGTATTTTCTTTCTTATTTAAAATATAATTTTTTTTTATAAAGAATGACTTATTTTCATAAAATTAAAATTTAGACCAGTTCCCTCTTGTACGATTTTAAAAAATCGTAATTTTTGTGAACAGGTTACATGGAACAAAATTTTGAATGCGATAAATCTTCATTTGAAGACATGCAGGAGGGATGATTAAGAATGACTTTTTGTCGAAAAATTACATTTTTAGGTCACTTCACGTATCGTCAAGTCTATCCTGGGACATACGTATATGTATATGTATATATATATATATATATGTATATATATATATATATGTATATATATATATATATATATATATATATATATATATATATATATATATATATATATATATATATATATATATATATATATATAAAATATATACATATATATATTGTATAGAATATATATATTATATTCTTGTTTTCATGAGAATGAAAGAATCAATTTAGCAATATGTAACGAGCGAAGGCGGTTGATATTATTCTAGTGCTCTTTGCGGGCAACTCCCGACAAACCATCCAAATTTACTAGTATTTTGTGCGCAAGAGGAAGAGAAAAAATATTGGCGAAGAAGGTTAAAACTTATGTGGAGCCAAAAATTAAAATCGGACGATTGGTTTTTAAAATATGTTGGTTTGGAAAAATTGGACTGACACGGAACCACAAATGTTCCTTGAAGTTTTGAAACGCGTTTCTGTCGTCGAATTTTTGAAATCCGGGACATAACAAATTTTCGTTCTTCCGAACGATCACATAGCATCCGTTACATTCGGCAAGCTCGGAAGCAAAACTAAAAGAGATTATAAAAGGTGACAGGTCAGGATCGATTGCCAGGTAGGAATAAATATTATATATTATTAACTTTCAAATGTAGAATTATAAATAAATTTAACAGTGAAAACCCAAAACAACTAACACATTGAAAACACTCAAATGTAGAAATTATGTACATGAGGAAGTTTAGTACGAGTTTTATCACACTATTGTTTTAAAATTAATCTCATTATGTATTTGTAATTGCGTTAGTTTTAACTACTTTGAAATTTCAGCTAAATGTTTTTGTACAAGCAACTGATGTTATATTTATTTTTAAAAACACGTTTTAAAATGAATGAGTCTCTCGGTTTTATTTATATTATAAATAAATACCACAGAAAATATTTTTGGCATATTAGAACTTTAGAAATTCATGAATCGTACATGCTTTTTCATGCATACTTTTTAGATATGGTTAAGAGAGATATTACTTACAAAAACCTAGACAAAAAAAAGTAGAAATGTAGAACGCCAGAACCCGTATCAATGTCATGATTTTACATTACATATTATGTACACCTTCGTAGGTCGTAGGACTAAAATTAGTTTTATCTGTTTCAAACCAACCTACAGAGTAGAATAATAATTAAAACACATTTACATTCAAGCACGGAGTAAACAATGTAAAAGGTAGAAAAGAAAATTTTATAAGGGGGTGCAAACATTATTGTTAAACGTGCGGAAACTTTTAATTTGACATATTATGTATTTCATGGATGTGAATCTATCACATGATAAGAATAAGGTATAAGAACATCCATAAAAGTTCTTATGAAAATATGTATTCAAAATTTCTGTGAAAATAATTTGTTAAGATTAAACATTTCACAAAAAAGCAAACAAGATGTTATTTATTAGAATTTTGATAGTAGTATAGGACGGCCACACCTTCATATTCAGTTTAAAGTAAAAATAAAATCTTAAAAAAATATATATAACAATTTATTAATTAAAGCGAGTGTAAGCTATATTCTTACATTTAACAAAATATACAATAATAAATCAAATTATAATTATCATTAACTACGGGAGACATACAGAGAAAAATAGACCTTTATGTCTCCCGTAGTTAATGATAATTATAATTTGATTTAAAGAAAAATTTAATCTTTCAGTAGTATGAATACTGCCAAAAACTTAAAAATTTGAATTTCAAAATATACATCCTCACTGGCTGTCCCGACTGTGTACGCCGTGTAACGATAACTTAGAAAAAGTTAACCGATTTAGTTTAAAGTTTGTATAGACGTTGTTTTTACAGCAAAAATGCCTGTTTGAATAAACGAATAAATAGCAACTTAAATAACTTGAAAACATGGCTGATTATGACAAAAAACACAAGCTAGTACAAGATATTTCTAAAGAGACTTTTAATTTAAACATTATTCAATATTGTAGCTTGACTAAGTTACAGCCATTTTAAGTTTCCACTAATTTTTACAAATTTCTCGACGCTCGCGAGTCGCGCCATTCCTTTCGGTTATATCTTGTAAACTATAGTCTATGATTACAACAATGTTTAAAATTAATTAATTGTTTCTCATTTATTGTGCTTGTGTGCAAATAGGACGGATTACGCTGTCTAATAAAAAAATAATAAACTCTTCGTCACAACTATATTAAAAAAAGCTAAAATAAAAGATAATTTTAAGTTCTACAAGAAAGATCTTGTGCTTTTTTTGTTGTCGAATTTAGCATGGGTTTCAAGAAACTTAAAGTGTGTATTTGTGATTTTTAAAAAATCACATCACACTTTTTATCCTACTTAATTTTAAGTAGGTTAAAGGGTGTCTACAAAGTTTTTTTTTAGGAAATTCAGCTTAGCGCAACAACAGCCAACGAGTTGGTTTTAAGGTGTAAGCGCGTCGACGCACCCATTACCGTGGGTAATATCTAGATTACAAGAACCGCTAAAGCTGTTCCTTTAAAGTAGCATCCTATTTACACCATGTTGTTGAGTGAAAACTAAACATTCGTCCCTAAGGTACGTTCAAAGTCGGATCCCAACCGAAATTAGTAATTTTCAGTCCTTGAAAAATGAGGAAGACTTGTGACTGAGAGTAAATGTAAATGTTGAATTATTTATTTCCTCCTATTCATTTTCTGTCTCTCACGTTGCTCTCCTTAAGCTCTATGCAAATATTCATTTGTATTTAAAAGCTAACTTGATGCGTTAAAGAGATTTTAGTCACCTCATTAAGAGTAATGTCACATTCACCGCATATTTATACTACCTACTTTTTATCCTCATTAAAAAAGTTTATATATAAATTATAATCTTGTTTGGCAACATAACATTGACTTTATTTTTTCATGCAACAGCGTTAAATTTATGGAAATATAATTAAATAATACATAATAATAATATTATATGATATCAATCTTTAATCCAATATTGCAACAGAGTTATTGTTAGGACATACATCGGAATAGGAAAGTTAAGATAATGAACATCTCACCTACCCTAGTAAAACTTACTCTACCTCTAACATTATTAACTCTAAACTGATTTGAATGGCTCGAGTTAGTAATAAAATTGTTTCTGTAGGCCTGAAAGTTAAAGCTATTTCAAGTTTCACCTTTATAGTCAAAGTTCTGCAGAGATTAAGCAAGAGGAACATCTAATATCAATTTATGATAAGGATGTTGTCAAAACAATTTAGGCTTTTCCGGTGAAGACAAATTCTGCGGAGTCTGACGTTTCACTCATATTACTGGTAATTAAGCTATCTTCTAATTATGTCAATGGCAATGTTAACCATAATATGTAGATATGTATTCTTGTACTACTAATACTTAGACGAATATTAATCTTATTTATATAAGTAGTAAAACCATTTTCAATTTATGAAATGCAAAATTTGCAGCTTCTTGCTTCTGTGATTATCGAAGGTAACGGAAGAATTGTATCATTCTGAAGAACGAATTTGTTTATGTGACCAAAAAAATGCCAAGTAACATTTTTTTGTCTCGTGTCTGTCTGTCGGTCTTATTAATTCAAATCGACGGCGGACTTTAATTATTTATAATGATTTAAAAAATTATACAATAATGGATCATATAATCAAAACACGATTATATTAAGATGTAGGACACTATAAGCTCTGTGCCACACTACTTGGCAGAAAATTTTAGAACTGAATTATTATTCAGTTATGTCATTCAGTATGTTCTACTTCAAAACTAACGATTGACAACTCATTATAGATAAAATGAAGTATAACTTTATTTGAATATAACACACCCCGTTATGAAATGAAATTAAAATAGTAAATGTTGTGGCAAAACTTGATTAAGGTGCATTATCGTGCTATGCAACGATTTTTTCTACAAAACATAATTAGCACATAAAAATGCTGTCCAATACTACACGTAAAAAACTTTCTCGTATTCTAGTACATAATTAGTTGGTCGTTTTCTATTTGTTAGTTGTTTCGGGTTTCCGTTGTTAAATTTAATTATCATTCAATATTTTATCTAAACAAATTTCTACATGGCGGAGAATCGAATTAGGACGACTTATAAGCATGAATTATTATTTATATGGATTAAAAAGACAGAAAAATTCCAATATTTTGGACTAGGAGGACCTAAAAAAAATTAAAATTAAATACATCAAAATACTAAAATCAAAGCCGTTGGTAAATTTTCTGATTGGGTGTATGTCTGTCGCCATACTCGTATGTATTACTTCGTAGGCGCAAAACTAGCTGAACGAAATCCATTATTATTTTTAGAGATTACGACAAACTGCTTTATATTCGTCCAAATTAATCCATAGACTACAACAGTGTTCAATCAAGTCTGGTACTCCAGTGAATTCTTCGATGAACACCATTTTCGTTTCACAGTCTCGTCCTCTAGTTCTACAGAGTCTTGAGGCTAGTCTTGTGGACACAAGACTAGCCATTTTCGTTTCACAGTCTCGTCCTCTAATTCTACAGAGGGTCCTTTGGACACAAGACTAACCATTTTCGTTTCACAGTCTCGTCCTCTAATTCTACAGAGGGTCCTGTGGACACAAGACTATTCCATAAATTTGTGATGGTTTCGCTGGAAATATTATCTTAACCTACCTCTGTTGCTTAACCAACCTTAAACATCATGTCTTTTATCTTACATTTTTTGAGAATATATTGAACAATTTCAACCATGGTATGAAAAAGACGAAGAAGAGAAAAGAAATTTTAATTTTTCTTTATCTGCGTTATTTATAATGAACCACTTTATAACCAGGAAGCTCTGAATTATGATATTATATATACAAAAAAAGTGGGATATAGTATGAGGATATACGAGATTTTAACTGCGTATTTTCCTTTGCTCACTCTGTGGAAAAAAGCTGGAGCACCAAGGTGTGAAAATAGGTTTACACTACGTTCACGGTGAGGTTAGAGTGATCATTTACGCGTATTGACACCTTTAAACGAGAAAGTAAAAGCTCTTTCAAGGGATTATCTTGAAAAAAAAGCTTCTGGGATTTATCATGACAAGTAGGTCTTTTTTTTATTCACATGATCGCTTCTTGAAGAGATTTTATCCTCGGTTCGCTAGCACTGTTTGACTCATCTTTGAAGAGGGATTCCTTTTAGCAAAGATGAGACCAAAAGGTATTAGACGTAAATGGATGCACCAGATACTCAGTATTTTAATTCACTTTAGCGTCGCGGTGAGCATAATTTGTTTGCACCTTCTTTAAGAAATTATTTACTTACAGTGTGTTTAGTCTTATGCAAGAGCGATCATTTTAAGAGAAGTTTCCTACCGATGTAATTAACAGAAAGTTTTTTGTAGAATGTGTAAAAGAGGCAGTGGGGAACCCTTGGAAAACACCGTAAAACATTATAAATTTAAGCAATAGTATGATTTATCACTATAGTCAAGTGATTTAAAATATATACTTCATGAAATTTTTAAAAAGGTCGAGCCTAGAAAGTTAGAAAAAACGAAAGTACTAATGTCTACAAAATAAAAACTTATTTAAGAGGTCTAAAATATAATCTACACGCATAACCTCCACTTTGGCACGTTTAATACATTTTTTCGATTTTAATAATGGTAAATTATAATTATAATTAAAGAGGTTAAGAATCAAGTAGGTACCAAAACAACATTATCACCAAAATTGCAAATTAAAATTAACAAACAGGTATTCAAAATTATATCATCTTCAGTGTTTTCATGATATTATAATTGATGATAATATTATTATAATAAATTATATATTATATTATAATTTCGAAACGTGTTTGTTAATTTTAATATACAAATATGGTAACTAAATGGTTGTGTCATCTGTTTAACAACTTCTACAGAAATAATTATGAAGGACAAGCTTTCACCCCGCGCTCCGCGTGGGGCTCATGCTAGGTATTAGTGGTTATGTTTCCTATAATCATGTAGGCCTAGCAATTAAATTAAATTCCTAAATAGTTTTGGTTTCCAAAGCCTTCTAGGAATAAAATCAGGACTATATTACACATCATTAAGAATATAATACTCTCCAAATCATAGTTTGGATTCTATTTATATATATATTAGCCAGTAGAAACTAAGTAATATAGTAATAACTAACAATGCTAATTAGACTGGGACTGCTTGGACTGCTTTAATTAGACTGGGAAGTCATTGAACAATCATCAACACTGATGGTGCATTATTTAATTACCAGCCTCTTCATTCAATACGGCAGTTCACCAGCAAATATTTAATAACTCTAGTTCTAGAAACAATTAATAAAATAATAAATACTCGATTTAAAGAGCATTAGTGTGAGGTTTAAGCACTCCAACCAGAAATTAAATCGGTTAACAATTGCGGACGCCATAAGCGCTCAAAGTGAAATTTCTTTTTAAAATAAAATGTAGCTCTATTTAAGGTAGAACCGATGAAATTACGAAAAAAAGTAATAGGACCAAATAAGTAGATCTTTTAAAATTAGTTACCGCTATCAGCTTGTTGATACAACTTACTTGTGCGTCCGCCATCTTTAATTTTTTAGGGGGGGGGGGGGGATATATTTTTTGAACTTTTCGGATTTTTTCAATGGGCTTAGGCATATTTCCGACCAAACGCAAAAAAACGCAAGTCTCTAGGTGGTCTAGAAGTATATAATAATAGTATTAAAGTAATAATATAATAGCGAGTCTGTGGGGTTTGTTTACGGCGAATCAACCTATTTTTTTAGGTTATGTTTTATATACTTTTTTTTATAAAATTGTTAATAACATTGGTTCTACTCAATATTTTTCGATGAAACCAAGCCTACAAATTGTGCAACATGTTTGCGCTCATCCCTGAAAAAAAATTAATCGATTTCATTTAGCCAGTTTTGCGCCTATAAAGTCTGACTGGGGCGACAGACACACATACATACACGAAAAAAGTTAAGGCCGGATTCGGTTTTTGGAATGTCTAAAATGAAAAAGTATCCAAAAAATTTTCAATTCTGACCAATGTACAGACAGAACTTTAATTTTATATATATAGATTACCACAAAATCTCAGTCAAAACAACCAATCATTTGTAAATTTTACAGGTCGAGTCTAATAAGAATTCGATTTTTTCTTTTCTTTTTAATGGACAGTTTTTTTTTTAGAATTTACAATTATCGGCAGGAACGAACTCTACATAGTTTGTCGTTGTCCTGGTTTGACTTTGTTGAATATTTTCCTTTAATGAATCTTCAAAGGGGAAAAAATAAATAAATGATTGTTGGTACTAAGGAGGAGGAGATATCTACAAGACAGTGTTTATACTTAAGCATCTTCTCAAGATTGTGTTCACTTGACAGTAATTGCAGAAGCCAGCCAGTTGTGAAGTCCCGAGTCTGACGTCGACACTTTAGCAAGCACTAATGAATATCTTGAGCACTAAGTCTCCGCAGTTTTATCTCAACCCTTCAGCTCCTGTCACTAACTTTCGCAATGTTTTTATTTCCCTCTAGTACTTACTACTGTTTTGCATTTAATGAAAAATCAGAAACGTTTTACGATAAATTAAATGTCAACGATTCGAAGAGAGAAACATTTCTCTTATAATTTTAATCTCGGCAGGAAGGTACTAAATAAAACAGATATAATGTTAAAACACACACAATAATATAAATATATATTATATATATATATGTGTATATATATATATATATCAGCAATATAATACCGTGTTTTTGCACACTGCAATAGGCTACAGAATTTGTGAGAGACACCAAGGGATGTGCCACGCAAGCGTGACACATAGGAACTGTTCCAACATCAGACATTGCGTCATTAAGATGTTGGCTCGGCATTACGCTATGTCCTGCATCGTTTTGTCGCGTCCGACTCATCAGGGGCCCGACGATGCCCACCCAACTCTGAACACCAACTCTGAAAAGATCAGCTATAGGACTTATCAGAGGCGAGCGTGCTCTCATACCGCCATTCTTGCTTGGCTGGCAAAACACATCAGCAATGTAATACCGTGTTTTTGCACACTGCAATAGGCTACACAATGTCTGATTTCTGTCATTAAGATGAGAGCACGCTCGTCTCTGATAAGTCATATATCTGATGTCCTATATAGCCTTGAAGATAACTATTAAGTAAGAATAGTTGTAAAATAACTCTTTAAACTAGACTAGAAACACTATTTATCGGTGTAATTTAAAAGCAATAATCATTAGTAGGGATAGAAAAGTTAAATTATAAACGTTTTATTGACCGTCATATAATTTGTCACATCGAAAACAAAAAATTAGTACGGTAATATAAACTCCTATTATGAAGAGCTTTTAATTATCTCAGGAGCTATACTATTAGGATTCGAAAAATTATTTCACTTTTATTAATTTCTTTGTAGGTAAGAGGTGGGAGTCTCTCAGTGATATAAAAAACATTGAAGATGTGTTAAGCACAATGTTGCCTGAAATTGAAGATCAAATGCTAAATTACACGTTTATGCAAGATAGTGCCCCGTCCCATTGCAAACAATTCAATACTTGCAAGAGAATTGCCCAGACTTCAGGCAAAATTGTGCTTAACACATCTTCAATTTTTGTTATATTATAACACTGAGAGACTCCTACCACTTACTAACAATGAACCCCCCCCCCCTCTACCTTATGAAGGGCCGCGGCCGGGGTGAATAACGAAATTTTTGAAGCTCAAAATTATCATTCTAATGCCCAAAACCCCTAATAGTCGTAATAGGTGAGCGATAAAACTTACTAAACAAGGTAATATAAGACCAGTTACAATAAAAAATAGTCTGCCAATTTGCGGCACATAACTTCCTCGCGTATTATTAGATGATTAGTCACATTAGATTTGGATTTGTTTCGATTCCCGATGGGGTTACAATTATTTCTATTCAATATTAAATTTTAACAGATTCAACCATCCTTGGGCAACTTTCAACAAACCAGCCACATTTTCTTTAAAATCAAATGTGCATTTTTTAAGATAAAGTTGCTAATAAAAAAAATGAATGCACACGCTGGAGCATAGCAATGGACAAAGCAATTATTATTATGGGAGTAACAATGGGCTACTTATAACTTACCATCCAAATTTATATCGGAACGGAAGTTTTTATGATAGAGTGGTTCGCAAAATGTTAGACAGACCGACCGACGAAATGTTAGGCAGACAACAAAACATGTTCATACACAGAAAATGTTCCTTAATGTCTGAAATGGATTTCTTTATATGAATTTTTTGAATTGGACAACATAACAATGCTTCTATAACGTTCAGTAATGTCGGAAGCAAAAAGAAGTTTCATTAATAAGTTTAGCCGATAATTTATATAAATATTTTGTAAAAGAAAGACTCCCTAAAAAATAATATGCCACGTTACAAAAAGTTAATAAACATTATTATTTATGATATGAATCCAATTAGAGAGTTCTAAATAAAAAGTATAGAATTTATGAAAATGTAATATAAGAAAACAAAACACTTTTGTCCTTTAAGGCACAAAAAAAGTTCAGAATATGTTGGTTCTCCAAACACTACTAAAATCCTTTCCTCCATATGGAAGAAATCTTGTGCTATAAATGATCAACTTTTTAAAGGCTTAAAAAAACAACATGGAACATCGTAAATCAAGTACATGCATTTTGTATGCAGATCAGCTTTACAAGCATAAAACCATAATAAGTTTGTACCTCACGTGTTTGCCAATATAAGCTGCTATAAAATGTAAACCATGTAATTTTGTATTTTAAACTTTAAGAAGAAAGAAAAAAGAATGTGACATTTTTTTATTTTTTATTTCTCAAGATTGCAACAGTTCTAATATAGGAAAGTCACCTGAGTAAAAAGGGAAAATAAGCTTTTACGAACTGAAACCAAGTTAGTTTCGATTTTAGATAATGGAAAGAATAAAGGTAAACAAGTAAAGGTAGTAAATAAACACCATTACTAGTTCCATTAATATGAGTATATTGCCATAAAACGTAAAGAAAATAGTCTGCCAATTAGTGTGGCACATAGATCCACGCATCCTATCACGTACTTTACTGATGTTATTCTTTAAAATCCCATTATTGTTTACTTTATTACTACGTTTTTATTAGCTTGCATTCTTGTTTGTTTGTTTGTTTGTATGTTTGTTTGTCCGGTACAAATCTGGCAATCGATTTCTAACTAACTTCCCGAATAGCTAGACATTTGAAACTTTTAGCATAGCTCAGAACACGATGACAATGCATTATTTTAATACTTTTAGCCATCTTTCAGCAGAATTTAATTAGTTTTCAGCAAATTTTGCTGTGCGGAAAGTTAGTTCGGAAAAAATCTGCAAGTTATTTTATTTGTTTTGCCATATCCAATATTTACGCAATCTTCATTTTGACGGGTCTCAAATTTGTGATAGATAAACATTGAATGACAGCAAAACAGGAAATATCGATTATATTATTTACCGATTATATTATTTATATTATTTCAAATATATCGATGGCACGCTTTAGATTTGGTGTTGGGGAGATCCGTTGTACAAAGATTTGTCCTTTTATAGGTTTAAGATCAGCTCTCTAGATGGTTGTCATTTATGTGAAGTAAATAAATTCGGAACTATTTATATTTTCACTAACATTATATATTATATAACAATAATAATTATATTATCAACATTACATACGATTCAACAGAGCATTTAAAAACGTAGTATATAAAAAGTTCTTTTTATCTTGAAATTATTTAAATTATTGTTTCAGCTTTTTTTAAAATCTGTTAAAAACTTTCTTTTTTTACACGAATAAATGCATCAATTTAGCAATATTTAATGTCCGGTGATCGAAATTAATTTGGGGTTATCTGCGGGCTATTTTTGGTAAAACATCCATATTTCTTAAAAAAACAGATTACATTTGAAGATATAGGTCGACGGTGTAAATAAATCTATGTTTGTGCGCATGAAGAAGACTAAAATATAGGCGCAAAAGGTTGAAACTTATATGGGACCAACAATGGGACCATGGGCTAATTACGATCTATACTATTCAAATTATAATTAAATCAGACGAGTAGTTTTTAATATAATATGTTGCTCACAGACTGATTGTAAGACACGAAACCAAAATTTTCCTTGATGTCTGATACAGATTTCTGTCCAGGAATTTTTTAATTTGGAGATATAAGAATGTTCGTTCTGAAGCAATATATAAAATACAGACCAGTTACAGCTACACAGTCATCATCAGTGATTGACGACTGGATACACGGACGATGAATTTTAAGTAAAAACTTCAAATCTGTATAAGTAATCCTGCTATTATATAAAGAGAAAACGTTTGTTTGAATGTTTATAAAAATCATCCCAACAATTTTGCAGAAGCTTCATTATTTATTCTAAAGTGTCATATGCTATATTTTATTACGACCCGCAATGTTGATTTAAGATGGCGGTAATTTAATATGAAGAAATTGACATCACGATTTGCTATAACCTTATAATTTAGAAAACAGCTTCCTTTATGGTGGGCTGCGGAGGAGGCGACACACAAATCCAGCATCATGAAACTTCTATAACGATTCTTTGGACGGAACTTAATTCCTAAAGATTATATACTTATGTAGAATATAGGTATGGGGAAGAAAGAGTAAGGAATAGAGTCTTAGCACGTGGAACTATTATACAACTTATACCTATAGGTGCCACGGTTTTTATGGTGCCTCGGTTTTAAAAATCGATTTGGAAATACAGGTAAAAATGAAAAAAGAATGTAAGATATTATTTAGAAAAATAAAAAATGTATTTTTTCCGTGGTAGGCTGTGAAATAGTAACTTTAGAGCCTAAAAAAATAGCTAAAATCCATTTTTTCATTACGTGGACTTAAAAAATCTTTTCATTACTCCTAGCTGTAAAGAAAAAATCTTTTACGTCCTAGGCACTAAAAGATTTTTTCTTTACGGCGGGTAGTTGTCAAAACTTCCGTTAGTAGTGCTGCAGTCTTTGTAGAAATGCTTCTAGTACGATAAAAATCCGCTAGATGTCAATGCGTTTCATTTATCTTTTCTTATAGTGTAACCTCATTTTAAGGTTTCTTTTTTTAAGTCTTAAGTATGTACTAATACTTGTTATTATTATATATTGATTAGTGATTAATATTTAATGTTTTTTCATTGTCTGCTACCTCGGAAAAAATAGCATATGCTACGCGACTTTGAAGTGTTTTTTCTTTACCTTGGCAATATTTACTGTCTCGCTTCGCTCGACAGTAAATGTAATTGCCGCGGTAAAGAAAAAACTCACTTCACAGCCTTGTAACATAATATACTATTTTTCAATAAATGGCTATTATTATTATATATGCACGAAAAACGCAATTTTCAAGGACACATGGCACAAAGATGAATTGGTATAAAATAGGAAATACATATTTGTACGCAAGGCGTCCTATACTCTTTCATTTAACACCCTAAATGACGCACTTCCGTAAAATAAAAATGCAACATGCAACCCCTAATATTTCACCCCTTGTTATTAGGTAATAATTTTTTTTGGCTTCCCTATAATTTTCCTGATTAAGTGTTCATTTTTTTTTTGGTAAATTTGGAGATTACGGGGATCAGAGACACAGACAAGCATAAGAGTGTATAAGGATCCCAGTTTTTGCCTAAGGACCCTAAAAACAGACTTTTGTTTATTAACTTTTAACTACCTATTACACAATAATTAATAAGTAAAATTTATTAGTTAAAAATATTCGAATATAAGTTGAAAAATTAATATGACTATTTTACATCTCATTTTTACTTTCTCATATATATTTATATTTTGATGGATTTACACGTTTTGAGGTCCCCTGAGTCCAAAAAAGTGGTTTTTAAAAAATGTCTGTCCGTCGTCTGTCGTCTGTCGTCTGTCGTCTGTCGTCTGTGCAGACGCCTGGAGCCTAAACTACTGGGCCGATTTTGACGAAATTTGGCATACATGCGTTCAGAAAAATCATACCCCGAGGCGAAATCGAAAAATGAATTTTAGCTCTAAATTTGGGGGCGCTACCCCCCAAAAACTCTGAAAAAACATGAAAAAAAATTATTTCTCGAAAACGGTTCCGACGATTTTGATTAAAAAATTCTAAAATATAGTCCATTTGAATACGAATCCAACGATATACGCCGTTTTTCCGGGAAAAATCTAGTTCCTGAGAAAAAAGCTTAAAACGCGGACCGAGAGAGCCTGGGTTCGATTCCCCGCCCGGGAGAAGTTATTTTTATGATAAATTTTAATGAAATTCTCAATAATAATTAAATTTACATACGAAATCTAATAAATGGAAAACACTGGGCTAAATAATTATGAACTCGTATATGAGAAAGTTTGTCTGAGTTGTCTCGGACCGATTTTTAGATTTTCATGAAAAGAAAGAAAAGGCTATTGATTTTTTTGTATTTTACCATAACAACGTAATTGTTTGTTTCAATGAGACATATTATAACTTTTTGAAATAAAAGGCTTTAGGGCTATTTTTTCTTTATTCAACTTATTTTCTCCATTCAACGTCAAAAACCACAAATAGTCATTAGAGAATAATTGTAAGATCGAATGATGTAGGACGGAATAGAAGGGGTGACATTGTCTGCCCAGTTGCCTTGCACCCAGATACTCTGCGTTCCACACATTTTTCCTCTAACTAGGTCCAAGGCATGCCTCATTGATTTTTATCCCACGGAATTTTCCAAGCCAACGGAACAAAATGTAGGATAAGAGAGAATGATAATGGCCTCAACCCATTGTTAGAAAAGCTAGATCCTCTTTCACACATAATGACAGAACCAACTATTTATTGGTGCGTTTCCCCCTAGCTGAACAAAATTCATATTACATACTAGGTTAGTTCTTATTTCTTTTGTCATCTAAATTTTATTTTTATAAAGTATCATCTTAGAAATTTGTTATATTCTATTTTGGCTTAAATCGTCAAATATCTTTTATTAAGCAGTGAAAAAAAATAAGGTCATTGGCAAACTTATATTTCATTGAACAGTAAATTGTAAGGGAATTGAATAAACCATATATTCAATTGCACTCAATGAATTGTCGAACCATAAATATTTTTGTTACCAATTTAGACATGTTTTGACTTAATAGGTTAGTTAGTCAAATATTAGTCAAAATCAAAGATATCACCTATCAAGTGACAAACTACCAAAACCTGATTTTGCACTCAGGATCATGAAAATCCACAGCTTTGGCTGATTTAAATTAGAATGTTGTATAGATTGTTAAATGTAAAAGATAACTGAATTTAATAAGTGGATTATCTTACCTATGTTTTTATCTTATTAATAAGTGGATTATCTTACCTATCTTTTTATCTTATCATGAAAATCCACAGCTTTGGCTGATTTAAATTCGAATGTTGTATAGATTGTTAAATGTAAAAGATAACTTAATTTAATAAGTGGATTATCTTACCTATCTTTTTATCTTATCATGAAAATCCACAGCTTTGGCTGATTTAAATTCGAATGTTGTATAGATTGTTAAATGTAAAAGATAACTGAATTTAATAAGTGGATTATCTTACCTATCTTTTTATCTTATCATAAAAATCCACAGCTTTGGCTGATTTAAATTCGAATGTTGTATAGATTGTTAAATGTAAAAGATAACTGAATTTAATAAATTGATTATCTTACCTATCTTTTTATCTTATCATGAAAATCACATTGTCCACCTTAAAAGGTGGGACATGGCTGCTCTCCACCGGTTTGTTTTTTTCAAAAGCCTAGTCAAGCTATGTCCCGCAGACGAACTTAGCTTACCACATATTCTTAAAGAGCACTAAAAGATTTACTTATACACAAAATTCTAGCTTGATGTTAGTCAAACACTTTGTTGCACGATCTCCTGGACTATTATTATAATTAATTGTTTTCTTCAATCTTAAAAACTATTCTCTTCTCTCTTGCCTACCACTACCATACACCATTTCTTTGTTATGCTTCAGTTTAAAGGTAATTGAATGCCTTTTCTAATGGCGAAGACCACATCTTTTTAGCTATAATAGTTTTTTGTTGAGTTAACACTTTATTACTAAATACAGAAATACATTCGTTGTTCCAGTTTACCCAAAGTTAAGTCAATTTATTTTCACACTGATCCTTAAATCTCCCATACACGGTCAAAATGTTTGCGCAAACATCATGTTCGGGGAAACATTTTGACCGTGTATGGGGCTGTTTGATGTTTGCACAAACATGATGTTTGACGTGTATGGCCTAAATTTGCCCGAAATCAGGTTTGCGCAAAATGTTTGATCATGTATGGCGCCTTTACACTAAGTTTTATCTCAATTAAATATTCCACGTTAAACATCGACAAAAATTTAATCTTTTTTTAAAATTAAAATTGGCAACTACTATAGATCGATATATTATGTACGAGTATTTTCACCAAAATTAAATCAATTTATCTTCATTTTATATTATTTGAACTTAATTTGAAGAGAACTATCCAATCTAAAATTTATAGTTCTAAAAATCATGATTCCATTTCATATAAATTCGACAAAACTTGTCAAATACAAGTTACATGGGTCATTTTCAAATAAATGTACCTTTAGGGAAATCAATTTGGCTACCTTATAGAAAATTAAAATAAGCCTTAGACATAATATTGATTATTCTGACACATCAGGGACTTAGGATGACATTTTCGTTCAAGAACAGTTTTAAGAATACATAAAAAATCACATTTTTGTCGTAATGAGTGTTACTATCATAAAAACGGTATCTTTTTCTCAGTTTTTATGAAACGTTACTAAATTGTATATATGACATAAATATTCTCTTTCATCCCACCAGAAATATTTTTTAGACCTAAAATATTTGCAATTTTTTAAAAAAAAGTATTGAGTGTTACATTTATTATCTTTTAATGTTTCTTCAAAGCTTCAAAAATGTAAAGGATACGTTTTCAGTGCATTGTAATAAAAGTTTTTATTATAAAGAAGAAGAAAAAGTATTTTTTCTTTATTAAAAAAATAGTTGGACACGGAACCCATAAGAATTTGTTTTTATTCAAGTAACACTTATTACATTATGCAAACAATCATTACTCATTTATATATTGGACCTAGAAAAAATTAATTTTTAACACAAACTTTAAACATTAAACTTATATTTACAATTTTTTTTACATGCGGAAAATTTATTTTTTGTAAAATCATTAAACTCAATCATTTTTTTTAAGTTTTAAAATATACAATATTGTAGAACAAACGTATAGTAACACTCATTACATTTTTAACTTTAAAAAATCTTTCCTCAGAAACTATGTTTCTTAATTAAACCAATTTAATGTGTACTGATTATATTAATTAATAACTACTAAATCATATTAATAATATAAATAAATGTTGATTACAACTACAAAAAATTATGGTAACACTCATTACAATGAATAAAAATACTCACAATTTTTTTTTAGTGAAATATTAATTGTAGAGAAGAATAAAGTGCTATCAATCCAAAACGTCGTTGATAAATGGCTTCTTAACATAAACAAACCCTTATCTCTCCTTCTTTCTTTCATACTCACCCTCTAATTCTGCCAACTCTTATCGCTAACACTCATTACTAAACCCTTGGGACATACATATAAATATGTTTGTTTCGTTTTGTACTTAAGTTTTATTTTTTCCTATCTCTTTTGTATGAACTTGGATATTTTATTGGTTAAAAAAAAATTATAATAAAAAACAACTTACATGTCATCAAATTTACTGTGGGACGTAACACTCATTACAATTTTTAATATCAACATTTTTGGAAGTAAGAAATTTTCACCTTATAAGCCATAAAATTACCAATGATTAACACAATAATAGACAGACATCTGATCAATAAACCTAAAGGTTTTTTTATTTTTAATTAATATGAATTTTTTTAGTTACAATAAAATTGTAACATCTTGGGACAGAAAAGGTACATTTTATTTGAAAATGACCCACATAATATTATTACTTATTCATTTAATTTCGGCGCTCTGAGACTCTTTAGTTCTTACAGTTTTAGTGTAGTTGTAGTATTGCTTTAATATTTTATTAATAATAGGGATCCTATAACAATCGATAACGATGTTATTTTTAAAATATAGTAAATAAAACATTAATAAAGACGAACTTCTTGAATAAAAATGTATTCTCTTTCTAGTTTGCGATGCATAATTCAAATCTACTTGAACCATTTATCATGTCACCAACAGATGTTATTTTGTCCTTCTGAGTTCTTAAGCAAATATTATTCAATTTATGTTGTGGTAACAAGACTTTAGCTGGCAGACTCCATTGGACTTACTTAATGCTACACACCCAGTGCCTTTATTATAAGATTGCATTGTTAAACTTAATTATAATTAACAAGAATGTAGAGTATTTTTCTTTTTGTAAATTGTTTAAGACAAAAGTGATAAAAGATTTTAGAAAGGGCGGATGATGGGTAAGCCCTGTTTTCTGTTTTTGCGTCAGCATCTTAACAAGAGGAAAGCTTCCACAGTGCGAGTCTGCTTTTCAAGGAAGGGGGAGTTCTAAAAGTTAAGAGATTTTTTTTCTTTCTGAGAATGTTTTTTAGGGAGGGGGATTTGCCTGTGAGAAGGTTGGAAGGTGACCCAGTTGGCTGGCTGATTTAGTGTCTGTACATCCTTGGTTTCCCCTGGAGTGTTAACATCCCCTTCGTCTCAGCAACCCATTGAACAAGGAGTTCCTCCTAGCTCCTTTCCCATCTCTGCACCTTCTATATAAACTCATTCAGTTTCTAACTCCTCCCAAACAACTTAAGGACTCAGAAATTTCCATCAACTTCTTTTTTCAAAACCAACCCTGTTTCCCTCATCCTATTCCAATCCCCGAGGATTTTTTTTTTTTTTAAAAAAAGTCATTTCAATCAAAACTTCTTTATCATGTAAACCTGAACAATTTACATAATTACAAAACACCCACAGCCTTGCGTATTTGTATTACATACTTTCTAAGAATACAAAACTCAGTTTTGAAAAAGGAAATTCCTTCTTTCCTGTTTATCAGTCGTATTCGTATTTAATACACGTAACGCAATGTAATCAGAAAAAAAGAAAATACTTGAATAAGGAATAAAAATAATGTTAATATCACTAAAATTAGAATCCTAAACACAGAAGATAATTGTTTTTTATACGTAATACAGAAATAAGATATAATAGAATCATGGCTAATTTGTATTGATTGATCTTTTATGGTATTTATTCACAATAAAGGTTAACAACTAAAGATAGTAAATAACAAACTTTTACTAATTCAATTAATTAGTATACTAACTTCATAGCCTGCCTCGAGTTGACTCGAATTGAATAACATAATATATTTCCGGTAAAATTCGCGTCACGAAGAGAAGAAGTCCTTCATTTCGCTCCCACTACTGGAAGCATCTTCAGGGGTGTGGTGCATTGTGATCTTAATTCAAAGAACTATTTTATTTTTATTATTAAAGAATCATATAAATAAATAAACAGGTCAAGTGTGTGCTAGTCAGCACACAGCGAGGGTCCTTAGGCCACACTATAATATAGTGTTTAACTGTAAAATGTATAAACAGTGTTTTTTTAAAATGCTAAAAAGATTACTTTGAACTATTCTAAGGGTCTGATATTCTCAAAACACACTCTAATAAAGTATTTTTTTGCCACTGAACCGGACTACAACCATATAAATACATCGAAAAGACCATAATTATAAGAAAACGTATTTTGTCAATTAAAAATAAAATAATATTTTTTTCGAAATTTCCAAAAAGTGGTATCTTTACTTTTGGTCGAAGAATGTTCAGGATTTTTTTCAGATTTTTTGCACTTCGCATACGCGACATAGAGGGGGGGGGGGGACACGTTTCACACCCGCTTCAAACTTGCCTACGCTCGCCCTATTAAAGTTATAAAATAAGAATTATATATTTTTGTAATCAGCTCGACGTACCCTTTCATATGATACCCCTCACGGTGTCGAAAAAAAAAAAAAAAATTAACCCTTAAGTTTTTTTACTCTAATTCTTTTTTAAAAATATTTTTATTTGGTAGCTATAGCTATATTTTAAATATATGTGGGTAGGTACAAGACACATACATGCCAAATTTCAAAGTGATCGGACGAAAGGTGTAGCCGTGAGAGCACGCGAGAGGACGGACGGACAGACTCACGCAGGAAAAGATAAGGGTCCTTGGTTTTGACTACGGACCCTAAAAATGCTAATATGTATAAAAATAGTCTGTTAATAAAAAATATTATATTATATTGTTATTAAAAAATAAAACAGTAATCTCTTTTGAATAGATTTTGTCAAGGGATATATTATATATATTTCTGCGGTTGAAAAATATTGAGTTGGTCAGCCCCCTCCGTCGCTTGAGTCTCAATGCACGCCCGGGTTTAAAAAAAAGTCGTATTTGATAGCTTATGGTCATTATAAGTAAGATACCAACACTTAATTTAATGTCAGGTTTGCGTTCGAATGTCGGTGTTTATATCTAGTCTGTTTTATTTACTTTATTTACGTATTTTTTTAAGGGTGTTTGACACCTTAGTCGTGTACACCCAGTTCTTGTTTTACATTATTTCTTTTTGATAGTTTATTTTAATATGCTGTAAAATGCAGAATAGCTTCTATATTGATTACACAAATGTACTGAAATATTTAATATCGAAACATCTTTTCATTTTTATTATCGTAGATATGTTGAAAAATCTAAACCTTTATATGACATAGTATGTAAAGCATTTGTAGTTTTATATCTGCTTTAAAAATAAGAGCAGAGAGAACATAAAACATGTTGCAAACTCTTAAGAATCTTCAATACATATTTAACACTAAAAGAACACTAACTTTGCATTACGTACTAAATTTAGAACTAACAACATCTCCACTCATACGAGAGATCGTAGAAAAAAAAACAGAAAAAGAAATGCTCTACTCAAGGGCTATATAAGTTATAACCACGTAACCCTTAACTATAAATATGTGGAAATATTTGCACTTCTTTCCGAATAAAAATGCGTAGCAGGAATTTTTATGAAAAAAGTACATTATGCACTAAAAATTGAGGTTTATTTTATATTCGAGATTGAAGATATAGAAAGAATGGTTTACATTCATAAAAATGACCTCATAAAAGATAATAAGGCAGTGCTTCTAAGGGGGGGAAAAAAGAATTTACGTTTAGTATATTAGTTGCCATGAATTTATACTAGGTTCGGCTTTCGAGTACAATTTGATTCTGGGGATAGAGAAAAAACAGGGCAGGCCTAAAGATGAAACCGGGCTTAACATGGGAGGTCGTAAAATGAAGATGGGGGAACATCTCCTTATACTTTAGGTCCATTAAATGCCAGTAAATCTTCAGAACTCAGGGTAATTCACATGAGGCTTGAATAATTTCAACATAAATAATTCTTTACGTTCCTCTGACTCCGTTTTCTCGATGTTGGCAAGAGAAAAGTCTAAATAAAAATAATGATGGCTGTAGAAAGAAGGCGGCAGTTTATCACCCCTATACGGAGAGATGTTTACATATCATAATGCTTGAAATAAGCTCCAAGGGATGATCGTAAAATAACTCGAAATATTTTAGATATGATAAATTAATCATACTTATCAATATGATTTAGCTAAAATCATCTTAAAGGATCAGAAGTAGCTAATATTCTACAATTACTTTTACAAGAGGACTCCTGTTGTAAAAACAAATATAAGCGATTTTTCACCTTTAATATGATAGTGGCTAAATCAACTGACAGAATCCTCCCTCAATTGTTTTTTTCCTTTAATTTTACCAGTTCTGAAGATCGCCGAGAAGCTAAAAGCTGGCATTGGAAGTTAAAATTTATTTCCTTGAGAGACTTTAATTTGAATTATTTAATTGACATCAACTCCACTCTTTAGGGTTCTTAATATTTGTACATGATCAGTGGTGAAAAATCCGTGAAATTTTTAATTTGACTTCGAAATTAAAAATTTGGGTGACGGCCTAAGTAAGAAACGGGGAAATATGTCCAAACAACTCTCTGATTACAATAAATAACTCTAAGTAAAGCTTTAAAGCTTTTTGTTTTTCTGGTAACCGCCCCTCTAACGCCTTACAACGACATTATATTCCTAACTGTTTTTGCATGTTTATGATTGCTGGTGAACTTTTATTAAGCTTGTCGATAACGTGTTTGTTAGAATTCCAATCGTGTTTGTGGTACCGTCGTAAAAGCAATGTACTCTATGACAACACGTAATGCATAATCCGAAAAAAGTAAGGCTCTGTTTGAATTACTGTAAATTACAATGTTTAACGTAATGGAGTCATAATAAGTTTAATTGACAATGCCTGGATGTTGTTGGGCGGCTTTTAACTTTTAGAGTGTTGACGTGGAAAGTTTAGAGCAGCCATTGATGTCAAACACGCTAAAAGTGTGATTTAACTTGGTTGGAATAATTAAGTCTAACATAGAAAGGATCAAATTGTTATGTTCTCTGCCCAAAAAACTTCGAAATTTCTCCAGTATATAAATGTTTACAGCAATCATGTTTTATTTAAGAAAAATCGTTTGTATTTTAAGGTATTTGAGCTTTGGAAGTGAGTTTCCTTATCTTATTTAGGTAGCCTTGTTGGAGGTATTTAATATTTTATTTAAGTGTCTACTTTACTCTCAGAGTAATTAATGTCTATAAGGATATTTTATGCTACAGAATTTCAATTCATTGATGATGATGATTGAGCCTTGAATAACGTAGAGCCCTCAAGATGAATTTTGGTCAGATATTAATACTCTTGACATGACACCCTTACCCACTTAATTCTTTCTACCAAAAGTATGTGGAACTTTTAAGTTGCTCAAAGTGAACAGTTTTCAAAGAAAAAAAAAAAACAAACAAAAAAACAAAAAAACTGTTCGTTTCATTGTAAATTCAATAAACCATATATATTTCACATACTCTTTAATTTTGGCTATTTGGCTTCTAATTGGATTTATTTTTAATAAATTTATTTAATTTAACTTTCATGAATCAGAATTCCAACTCCTTTTATTAAGCTCTGGGCTTTTGAATGAGGTGAATTAGCAACGAAGAAAGCAATTGTTAATATAAACAAGTTGGTAAGAAACATTGTTCTAATAAAAAAACCTAAGTAAAGATTGATGAATAAAGATAAACTTATATTTTACGCAAGTCAAAAGAAGCAACAAAATTTGAGATTTTTATTAAGATTATGATTCAGGTAGAAAAAGTTATGGGTTTAAGTAAACCTTATACAAGAAATTCTTATTTAACTTTGATAATATCCAAGAGCCTCCCTAGACATATCTTTCTTTTAATTAAAAGTCTAATTAATAAAAAAAATAGACAGGTATGCTTGCATTTGAGCAAAAAATAAAATACATATATGCATAACAAAGTATTAATTATAATTTACCTACTCTACTCATAGTGAGGTAATGAAAAACAATAAAAACTGTATTGGGTTTCTATGTATTTTTTACAAGAAGGGAAAACATTGTACTATGCAATTACGCATTGTACTAAAGTGATTTTTGAGAAAAATTTGAGAAAACGGCCGGTGATTTTGTGACGGTCGTTTTTTCGGATTCACTCCCGGGTTTCAGAACGATCCTAAGGAAGTTCTTTCCAAAAGAAACCTTTAAAACAATCGGATTAGTAAATTTCGAAGAAACATGTTTACCGCCAATACACAAAGTACTGTGTTTCCTAATGCATTATACTTATTCGAGTCCTTAGGTCCGTGGCAATGGGCTCAATTTTATAATTATAAGAAAAATTAAAATAAGTAAATTAATTCAGATAGGTTATTATAAGGTTATTATATCAATTTTGAAGACCAACAAATCAAAACAAACACTTATTTTTTATTGGAATAAATGTAGTTTCCTTATCTTAGCAATAACATATAGTTTCGTCGGGACACTTCTAGATTGTATAAATGATAATACAGTTTTACGAAAAGAAAAATCTCGTCAAGATTATAAATGGTAGTTTAGTTTTACAAGAGAATGACAGTTCTGTAAGGAAATGGCAGTCAAGGTAGAGTGTCAGGTGGAGATAACAAAACTTAGCTGGAAGCAGAAAGGAATAAAGGAAAGTAGAACTGGTCAATAGGAGATAAAGTCTAAAAGCACAAAGAAAGTACCAAGCACAAGCTGACCTGGAACAATGGAGATCTGAAAGAGAGTAACTGAGCCGGTTCGATAGAAAAACGAATAGAATGAATGGGTGAGAGAAGCTAAGGCGTCAAGTAAAAAAGAACTTAGTTCATTCTAGTTAAGTTAAGGTTCGTATGGGGTGCAGCTATGATTTGAAAGCCTTGATGTTAATGGAGCGCAAGGACATCTGAAATCTGAGAGAAGCAATAACATTAAAAAAACCAAAAACATTTAAATGTAAAGAGAATCCAAAAAGATATAATATAAAAGAAGAAAAAATTATAGTTAAGCGAATTAAGCAAATCTTGATCAAGAAGTGGCTGAAGTAGGGAATTTTTCCCAAAGGAATGTAAATATCTTAATGGTAATCTTATAGTTTAGAGGTTAGATTGGTAATAAATATGTATTTTACCAAAGAGTCGCTCAAGGAGCCTCAACTTAATTTTTGATTCAAGTACAATGAAAATAGAGAAGTCAATGGCGAACCTCAGCAAACCACGACAGACATCCTTGAGGTGCAAGGGGAAGAAGAAGTAAAAAAGTACAATAAAATACAAAGAAAGGTAAAGTACAATAAACAAACAGACATTCAACTAAACATTGTACCTTATCTCTCCTTTCTCAAGCTCTTCCAGTGATAGCTATGATACGATTAATCTTTATCTGTAAAACTCGCACTATTATTTCCAACATCTAAAATAAAAGATGAGATATGTGATGATAAAATCATTTTGGACAGTAGTAGTAGTAAGGTCCTAGTACTAGTACTAGACAGGTAGGACGAACCACTCGTTCCAACCAAGCAATAAGGCCATCTTTTAGGCCCATTTTACTAACCCCGTGGTAGAGAGGTCCAGCCACTTCACATATCATACCTCTGTACATTGTACCGCCGAAGCGAGTATGATGTGATCATTAGTGTAGAAACATTGGGGGGGGGGGGGGGAATATAAAAACATTGGAAAGACCACAATTTCAATCAAATATGATATTATGCTAAAATTCAATATCCCCCCCCAATTATTCTTGTACCCCCTCTCGGTCACGTATATTGTAATGCTCTAGAATAATGAATAATGTCAGAAAAAAGTCACAAAACATTTCTTATAGAGCTGAAAAAGCAATAGGAACACAAAAGTCTGAGAAAAACAATTTCAATTCGATTTTTTTAATTTCTTATTTTTCAATTTCCTTAAAAAAGTATGGTCAGCAGATTTTTTTTACTTTAGATTCGTGTTCTTCTTGGTTTGAAACGCCCAATATTTTTTATTTGGGGGAGGGGGGTAAATATGGCCGAAAACACACAATTTTTCCGAACTTTAGGCGTATTTACCGGGAAAACTGTACGTATAGGAGAAATTTTGACTTCAGATTCGTATTCAGTTACCTCAAAAATATTAAGTTCAGATAAAATTTTCTTGGGGCCTGAAAGTTTGTTAAATTTTGCAAAACAGTGTTATTCATCTTTCTTTACACAATATTGAGTTTTATTAGGATACCGGAGACTTAGAACTTTAAGTTAGAGACTAACAATGCAAATTTGGCTCTTTATTATTAATTTCTGTGAACTAAAGGGGAAAATATGCTTATTTTTATATTTTTTAGGCTGTACAAGCAAACTGATTTGTCAAGTTATCGTCTGGCATAAGTACTGGATTTTTTTTTCAAGCCCTAAACTAAAGCTTTTCACTCCTAACTTAAATAGAGTTGTACACATCCAGTTGTAATCTCACCGCAGCATTAAATACATTTCGCGTAGAGTCAAGTTCAAAGTTGGTTGAGAAAGGTTTAAACAAAACTTGAGTTTAAAATCAACAGTAGTCTCTCACGGGAGTTCGGAGTCGAAACTCAAAACCACACAATTAGCTCGAAAGGAAAATAATTTCCTCCATTGTTGACTCAACAAGGGGTCACCCTTCTCAATGCTCAAATTCAAACCTCTCAATTCCCAGACGCCACTATAAATTTGTTTGAATATGACTAGGAAATCATTCGTATCACACTCACTTGTTTAAATCAAATATTGTTAATTACCTTTTGATTGTATAATGTTATTTATTGATTAACAAATGACTAAATAATTTATATGATTTATAATTAAACGAACAAAATAGCAAGAAAAGGAAATAGAACAAAGCAAATCAAATTGACTAAAATAAGATGTTTAATTTGTTAAACTGTTCTATTTTCACTAATTGCTTTTTAAGACTATAAGATATTAATTGCATTATTTTACATATAAATATAATATAATTTTCATTTCTCCTTTCTTGTTGTAATTTGAAACAAACATTAATTTTGTAAATTGTTTTTGTATTGTGTCTTTTTCTTAAATAACTGGAACTGATTATGCCAGTCAATAGAATAGAAGAAATTAAACAAAAGACCGAAAGCTGAATTGAAAATATTAAATCAAATAGAGAATAACTTTGTCATAAAACAAACTAGTCCAGTCGTCAGGTATTAAAAATAAGGGTCTACCTTGCAAAAGGTCATACAAACATTTTTCTTTTTTTTTATTGTATGTACCTAAAACTTTAGTTAAAAACCCAAGTTTTCGACCTCCTAGACCCTGTGCTAACCCAGAGGGGGGCAAAAATACGCGAAATTTGAGTGTTTCTTCTAGTTTTTTCTTTATAACTCTTTACCTATATGTCCTGAAAAAAAAGTGATCGTATCTTTCTTGTAGAGCACTAAATTTGCAACAATTTTTATATATGTACCACATATTTCCTAAACCCTATACTTTCCTAAATATAGATCTTCAAAGATGCAATATTTTTTTGAAAATATCAAAAATAACATCTTTTCTGAGGACGAAAGGGGTCTATTGTGTTATCCCACCTCTCCCAGTTAGATATTTTGGGTATATTCTACCTATGGAAGTACAAATAACCAGGTTATTGAGGTTATTTGTACTTCCATAGGTAGGATATACCCAAAAAATCACTGTGTGGGGGAGGGATAACAAACATAGACCCCTTTCGTCCGCAGAAAAGATGTTATTTATGATATTTTCAAAAAAATATTGCATCTTTGAAGCTCTATATTTAGGAAAGTATAGGGTTTAGGAAATAATGAGGTATATAAAAATTGTTGCAAATTTAGTGCTCTACAAGAAAGATATACGATCACTTTTTTTCAGGACATATAGGTAAAGAGTTATAAAGAAAAAACTAGAAGAAACACTCAAATTTCGCGTATTTTGGCCCCCCTCTGGGTTAGCACAGGGTCTAGGAGGTCGAAAACTTGGGTTTTTAACTAATGTTTAGGTTCATACAATAAAGAAAAAGAAAAAAGTTTTTATGACCTTTTGCAAGGTAAAATGTACTTGTCGACTGGACTAAACGATGATTTTTACCTTCGATTTAAAATACCATGTATAAACTATAGTGTCGATAGTAAGTAGAGTAGTTGTTTCCTTGTATTGTTTAAATTTGTTGATTTTTGATCTTAAGGAAAAAATAAAACGCTCCATTTTGCGATATTTCGACCCCTCCTTGGGTCATTCTCAAGCTGCCTGACTAGAAGATTACACTACATAGAATTTTTTTCGTAAAATTGAAAACTTTTTACGAAACTTAATGACTCGTCTGATTCTCGTCAAACTGCAATTAGATAATGTTAATTTCACTTAAGGGTAGTGTGTACAAATTTTATTTCTTAAGCAGGCCCTACACTATTAATCCGCTTGATCAAAACAGCGCGTCAAACATACCATTTATCATTTCATCAATACTCATTTGAAACGGAGTTTTCGACTGGTGATCTGCTGCTCCTGGACTGTAGTGAATCATTATTGTGTAGATACCATGGTTTAGAATCAGGATTTGGGGTTTCTCATCTTGACAGTTGTTGTTCTCAAGTGGAAAAAAAAGATCCAGAGGAAACAACGTTGGTCAAAGGAGTGGAACTTTCCACAACTCGGGACAATCACGATATAAATCATTGAGGAGGCTAATAAATTCTCGATCGGCATTATTATCTACGATGTCCGAACCTTCGGAAGCGAGCGGATGGTCCTCCATCGCTGGTGTTAAGCAGGTGATTAACGGAATGCTTGATTAAAATTGCTCTAGATTATCAAGCACTCCGTCAAGCCGCTTGAGTCATTCAAACTTTCGATCAATCCCCGTCAAGGCTTGACTCAAGCGTCAAACGGGTTCCTAGACTATCAATCACGCTTGACACCATCGCCATCGCTTGACGCGTTGTTTTGATCAAGCGGATTGATAGTGTAGGGCATGCTTTATTCCTTCTTCTTTCACTGTCCACTACACTATTTCTTTTGTCACACTAATAGCGTCGATGTTTTATAATTTTGTAAAATTTCTGAGGAGGTGAGAAACGTTTAATTATTAATGATCCTATGAATAGAGTATATCAACTTAATAAACATAGAATATTGAACAAAACCTGCTCTATGGAATGTAAAAAGAAAAATTCTGTCCGATACAACTCATACGGTACTTTTTCATATATGAGTGCATATTTACTTGGTCCAGTGTTTTCCATTTATTAGTTGTTTCGAGGATACATTTAATAATTATGGAACAGTTCATCAAAATTTGACATGCCAATAGTAGTAGTAGTGGTTAGACGGGTAGGAGAACCACTAATTCGAACCTAGAAATCAGGCCACATTGGTCCCATTTTACTAACCCCGTGGCGAAGAATTCCAACCACTTCCACATCATATCTTGTACATGGTACCGCCGAAGCTTGAGATCATTTGAGAGCTAGTTAAATCAGAGCATCAGACACGGGATCAAAACCACGACCTTGATTCGCCTCGATTCATTTATAGGGAAAGTGCCTACAGCACCTTGTCCACGCTGGCTCCCATAATATAGAAATAACTCTTCTCCGTTGGAGAATCGAATCCGGCCTCTGACCGTCCACGATTATAGCTATTGTTCTTAGGAACTAGTTTTTTTTTTTTTTCAGGAAAACGGTTTATATACGGTAAAATTCATGTTAAAATGGACTAAGTTTTAGAATTGTTTTAATTCAAATTTTCCGAACGGTTTTCGAGAAATATATTTTTTTTTTCTCGTGTTTAGTTTTTGGGGTTAGCCCCATATTTAGAGGTTACAATCCATTTTTAATTTCGCCACAGGGTATGATTGTTTTGAACATGTACGCCATATGGGATCGAAATTCGCTTAGTAGTTTTAGGCTCCATGAGTCTGTAAGTCGACAGACTACAGACACATTAAAAAAAAAAACACTTTTTTGACTGTGAAAGTTTGTAAATCCATCAAAATCTAATTTTCCACGCCATCCCAATCAGTTATCTCTATCTATATTCCATATATGAGAAATTTAAAACTTAATCTAATAAATAAAATATTAGGAAAGAAAAGAAGGTAAATATCGTAAGTTATCGAAGAAACTTCGAAAATTTGTATTCATACAAGCAAACTAGAGGAATGTTTATATTGTTAAATTTGAAAGAAGTAAGAAGAGTACTTAAGGGCGTAAGATGGATAAATTGTGTAGAGGGAATGTAGAATTCAAAGGGCTAAGATGAGTCAATGTGATGTCTTAGTGTCCACTTAGTTGCCTTGGTGTCCCTGGGGACTTCAGACCTCGACAGTTCTGAAACTTTCATGACTTGAACAAGCCCTAAAAACACCCTTCGCTACATTCTCCTTTCTAACAGCTAATTGCTATCATTATAACTTCCTGTTATATTATTTACTCTTCATTTTTAATTCAAACCGGTTATTTTGAGCATAACCTACTAATGGTATGTAAGATGTAACGTATTATGTAACGTAAGACACGATGTGACCTATATTCAGCGTAATTTCAGATATAGTATGACATGCAAGAGGAATTAATGTTTATTGATAACAAAAAAAATTCTGAAAACCTTACACCATTTTAGAAAAAATTATATCACCTCTGTTGGTTCTCTCTTACTTAAGATTTTCAAAGCAATTATTTAAAAAAAGTATATTAAACCGTTTAAGTGTGGTGACCATTTTTGATTTCCTCAACATTTTCATTATGGACTCGATTTAATTTTTAACTCTTGAAAAATTACCTAATTATTGTGGTTTTTGTTTCAGTCTTTTAGAGCAAATTGTTTAGGCGTAAATGCCCGAAAACATAAAAATTAGAGTGCGAAAAAAATAAAAATAGACTGCCAATTAGTGTGGCACATAGCTTCCTCGCATCCTATCATGTACTTTATTGTTATATTAACAATAAATTTATTGTTATATTGTTTATTGTGTAAAAATTATTAATAGTTTTAGCGATCTTTAACACTTCATAGTGGTGTTGCAGTCGGTTTCACTAAAAAATTGTATTTGAAAAAAATGTTTGTCTCATTGAATAGATAAAGTTAGATTTATTTGCCGACCTAAAATTCCAAATTTAAATTTAAAGTTCACGTTTACACGAGCCTTGCTCGTGAACGCTTGGACGGATAACGTTGTCCAACGAACTCGTCCTAGGCATTGGTAAAATGAACACGTCTACCAAATTTCATAAAAATCGGTCGACATTTACTCAAGTTATCGTCGCACGTTTCATAATTCGCGGACACAGACCGACAGACAGACACGAGACCAAAAATGTTCCCTTATGTCTGAAACGGATTTTTGTCTTGGAATTATTAAAATCGGAGGCATTCAAGTTTTTCGTTCTCAAATGTGAACACAATGCTTCCGTTACCTTCGGTAAGCTCGGAAGCAAAATGGTCGCCACACTTAAACGGTTTAAGATAAAACATTTTTAACATATAATTATACTACAGGGTGGCGCAAAACTACCGTTATGGTTTGAATGTTTAATAAATTTTTAAATTTATTTATATTTTATATTTTTATTTCAGAATTTTTGTGAAGAAAACTTGGGGAATTTGAAATGGAACACTACACAACAGAACAGCGATCAACAATTGTTGAATTTTATTTTGAAAATCAACGGTCAATTGTTTTGACGCAGCGGCTTATCGTCGTTTTTTGCGACCAGGCGGTTTATTGTTGGTGCTCAAGGGCCAGTACGCACATTAAAAAAACGACGATAAGCACGCCGCGTCAAAACGATTGACCGTTGATTTTCAAAATAAAATTCAACAATATTGTTGACCGCTGTTCTGTTGTGTAGTGTTCCATTTCAAATCCCCCAAGTTTTCTATACAAAATTCTGAAATAAAAATAAAAAATATAAATAAATTTAAAAAGTTATTAAACATTCAAACCATAACGGTAGTTTTGCGCCACCCTGTACAAGCTGTCTATAAGATAATATATAAATAACTATGAATAAAATATAACACTGCTAAATTAACATTTTACACTGATAATAACAAATACAAAGAAAATAGTCTGCCAATTAGTGTGGCACATAATTTCCACGTGTCTTATTTCGTATTTTTTAATGGTTTTATGCATTTGTAACCTATTATTGTCAAATTTATTTGATTTCCCAACCTATTTTAAATCTGTCAAAACTATTTTGCTTTTTACATTAATTAAAATATCAATTTAGAAAAATTTAAAGAGCTTAGACGGTTAAAATTAATCTGGTGTGATCTGCGGTCTACTTTCGACAAACCATCCAAATTTCATATAAATCATATATTATGTACTTTTGATGATATAGGAGTAATTCATGTATGTTTGTTTGTATTTGGAAGAGAAACATAGGCGCAGTATGATAAAAGTTATATATTATCAACATGGCCTAATTATGACCTGTTATCAAAGTTTTATTAAAATCGGATGAGTAGTTTTTATTAAAGTCGGAGAGTAGAAAGGATTTCTGTCTTGGAATATTTGAAATAGGAGGTACAAAAAAATGTCGTTCTTAAAAACCATCAAGGAAGAAAAGTCCCTATAAGATGAAATCGAAAACGCTTTTTTTTTTGTTTTTTTCAATGATGATACGGAGCTCTATGGGACCCGACCTAAATAATTGTACAAATACGAGTACATCTTGTGCCTGCTTAGAGTCGATATCACGATGCACCACACCCCTGAAGATGCTTCCAGTAGTGGAAGCGAAACGTCGGACTTAACCCCTTTTTGACGCGAATTTCATCGGAAAACCAAGCTATTGATTACGAGTCAACCCGCGGAATCCAATAAAAAATTGTTTACTTTTCTTAGCATTCATGTTTATGTGTGTTACATATTCTCGCTTACTTTTTCTCCAGAAAAGTTATTTAAGAAAGAAAAAAAATGAACCATAAGACAAATTTATTTTTTTCAGTGATATAATTTTTATCTTGTTATTTAATTTAATTTATTTATTGATTTATTGTTAACAATGTTAACTCAGTATCGAAAGCAGTAGGTGGATTTACACGGCATCGATGAATCTAATTAAATTAGATTTGACAATTATTAGAACCAAGTTGCTTATGGCATGTTCTGGAGCCCGGGAGTGAATCCGAAAAAAACGACCGTCACAAAACCAAGCGTCACGAAATCTACCGATAACGATAACTTGAGTAAAAGATTACCGAGTTAGTTGAAATTTGTACACATGTTCGTTGGACAACGTTATCCGCCGAAGCGTTCAAGCGCAACGCTCGCGTAAACGTAAGCTTCAAATTTAAAATTTTAGGACGGGAAAAAATTCTAACTTCATCTATTTAATAATTTAATGAGACAAAAAACTTTTCAAATAATTTTTTTTTAACACTGCTATGAAGTGATAAAGATCGCTAAATTTATTAAAGCGGACCTAAACGTTTAAAATAAAGAAAACAGCGTCTTTACCGATATCTTACGTTCTAACGTAACAATTTTAATAAAAACTTCTTACATATTGTCTAAAGTACAATTGAAACTGGTATGTAAAATTTCAACCTGATACGAGCAGAGGTTTTTGAGTAGGGAAGAGATATATTTTATAATATTTTAAATTACAGTCATATTTCCTACAACAAACATACTCTTGAACTATAAACACATGATGATTAACTCTTTTCTCAATATTCAATACATATTTATTGTAAAACGCTTGCTTTAATAATACAAATAATGCTTTTCTTTTAATTTTGCCTAGGTACAAACAGTTAGTTACTTTAAATTTTATCTCTTTTCTAACTCCGCCATGTATAAGTAGTTAGCAACGTATACGTACTTAGCAGTGTGATTTTATAATTTATATTTAATGAAATATGTATGGAATTTCGTTCCTACCGGGTGTCCCGCGACATAACTCGTATTTTTTATTATAAAATGTAAATAACATCGTAATTCCGATATACATTTTTTCATTACAATGTTCATATTTTACCTGTAAATTCAAGGTTTCATTTGCTAATAAGAGAATGTTACCCAAAAAAAAACTTGTATAAAAGTTAAAATGATGTTTTCAGGCACGTATATGTCTAATAATGTATAAGCGAATACAGAAAAAAATTAAGACATTAGGAAAATTGTATGGCCAACGTCAATGACGTATCTAATTTACATCTGTTACATTGAAACATCTGTATGTTCCATACTGTTAAGCATAATTCCTGTAAACAACATGTCACATTAACTTTGTTGTATATGCTTTGTTCATACGCGATTACAAAATTATTTTGTGAAAAAGTTATACAAATTTACTAGATAAATAATTTTATTTAAAAACAAAAAGTAGAACAAAAATTTCCATAAAATGAAAGCAAAAAAAGAGTTTTCTTGGGAAATTTAACTTCAAGTATTGCGTAATATTTTAATTCCTAAACTTTTTGATAACGTGGGGAACGGGGATCATTTTCATTTTCCAAAAAATGTATAAAGCTTACCACTTTTTTAAAAAAAAATACAATAAAATGGAGAAACAAAGGAAAAAGTTTTCTTTTCGTCTTATATCATCGATAACTTTTAGACGTAAGTAGTTTATAAACGGTTCTTTTTAAAATTTAAAAAAAAAGTTTTTTAAGTACAAAAATATAACACTTAATAAAGAAAATACGAAGGAAATAACCAAGCTATTTTAGAATAACTTGGGTTATTAGGAAATTCAAAGTATCCTCACCATTTATTTATAAAACATTTTTTTAAAAGTAAAATTTAAATAATTTGTTTCCCCTTTATTAAGAATTTTTCTGATTTTAGTTTTCAATTACATATTATTTAAAAAATAAAGACGCAAAGGACATACTAGAAATAATGGAAGCATAAAAAACCGAAGTAACTAATACTAAAATTATCATATCTGGACCTTCTTAAAGCCTGGTTCACTTGTATTCGAGTGTAAAGCGCGTAAGAAAAGCTATGTCTGCCATAACGTGACGCAAGAAAAGTTAGTTCTAATATCAACAGACACTAACCTATATGAAACCTTCTACTTCGGTTTTAAATCTTTTTTAGCAATATAGCCCCATTCGCATGCTGTGAACTAGCTTCACAGCCAATGTCTCCATGCTGTTTTCATTTCAATACCAGTTTTTTCAAAACAGTTTCAATACTAACCGAAAATTTGCTGTTGAAGCGAGCAGCGAGCGTCTTGCAATAACTAATGTATTGTATATTAAGAAAAAAGTTCATCATGATGAGTTTGTAGTGAAAGCAGATGGTTATCGTGACGGAACACGACTGTCCCCTCAGACTTTGCCGGAATATTATTACTCCATTTAAAATATAATAAAAAATATCACATTACTACGCAAAAACTTCTACTTTCATAAGGTTGAAACTTTACATGCCTGTTTCAATTCTACTTTAGATTATGTGTATGAATTGTTATTAAAATCGATGAATTTATCCTCTCCCCCCCCCCCCCCCCCCCCGGTCATATATTGTAATTCTCTAGAATAATATCAGAAAAACGTCACAAAACATTTGTTAATTTGTTATATAACTGAAAAAGTAATAGAAATACAAAGACTCAATATAAGGAAATCTCGAAATCTTTATTTCTTCAATTTTCTTAAAAAAGTAAGGTCAGCAGATTTTTTTTTATACTTTAGATTCGAGTTCTTCATAGTTTGAAGACATTCAAATGCCCAATATTTATTATGTTTACAAAATGTTTTTGGCCGAAAAATTAGGTTGAAAACCCCCAAAAACACCACTTTTCCGAACTTAAGACGCATTTTCCGGAAAAACTGTACGTATAGAAGAAATTTTGACTTCAGATTCGGATTCGACAACCTAACATAAGAAAAACATAAGGTTCAGATAAAATTTTCTTGGAGCCCGAAAGTTAGCTAAATTTTGCATAACAGTGTTATCAAGAACATAACACAAATCGTATATTTATGTAACCCTGTATAATATTATAGCAAAAAAAATTAGTTTTGTTATCGTTAATGGTTTCAATTAAATAATCAAGAATACCTAGATGTCGCACAGTTTCCTAAATCCCTACCCATTCTTTCTGTTTTCCTCCCCTTGGATAAAATAATTTGTGGAAAAAAATACTAATTAGCAATTAATCCACCTACTGAAGAAACAGTTTTAAAAAGTTAAACAGCTTTCTGGGAAAAGCAGGGGTGTTTTCCTTTTGTATCCTTTCTCTCCAGCGTTTTATCCCATCCTTGGGTTTAAATGGGAATTATCTTTTATAAATATAATATATATACTTACTTCCGAGAGAAAAGTATTAAGTTATTAACTTTAGAAGATCAGTCTAGACTTAATTGTTTCTTCTTTTACTTTGCTCCTATTCCTTCTTAGGAATAAACTTAAAAAAAAAAAAAACATTATTTGCAGACATAATATTATTCCAGTAATTATCAAGTCAAATAAAATTACTTTATTTTTGCTTTTTTAATAATGTTGAAAAAATTATAGTGAGTGGATTTTATTTTAGAAGGTATATATATATATATATATATATATATATATATATATATATATATATATATATATATATATATATATATATATATATATATATATATATATATATATATATATTAAACAGTATGTCCAAAAATAGGTTGTAAAAGCATAAAATAAGTCCAGCCGGACGGTCTGCCCGACGGTCAGCCTCGACAGAATTCATGCCACGACAGCGCTACTCACGGGACAACTGTCGGGTCCGAAGGTCGAAGCCCCGACCGTCGGGTAGTCGTGTCGGCCAGTGATTAGGGGGTTTTAAACAACTTTTTTTAAAAGAGTTTTCCATATATATACATACATAGTATATAATATATGGAAAACCCTTTTAAAAAAAGTTGTTTAAAACCTCCTAATCACTGGCCGAAACGACTGACTGCCCGACAGTCGTGTCGGCATATATATATATTATGGCATATATTATAGTGGGTACATATAATATATATTACGGCATATATTATAGTGTGTACATATATATATATAGTATATAATATATGGAGAACCCTTTTTAAAAAGTGGTTTAAAACCTCCTAATCACTGGCCGACACGACTGCCTGACGGTCGGGGCTTCGACCTTCGGACTCGATAGTTGTTCCGTGAGTAGCACTGTCGTGGCATGAATTCTGTCGAGGCCGACGGTCAGGTCCGGCTAGACTGATTTTATGCTTTTACAACCTATTTTTGTCAAATTTATTTAATTTTCCCCGTTTTTTAAACCTGTCAAACTATTCTGATTTATTACATCAATTTAGCAAAATTTAAAGATCGCAGACACTTTTAATTAATCTGGAACTATCTGTTGGCTACTTTCGACAAACCATAAATATTCATAAAAATCAGATGAACACTTTTTGAGGATATTGGTGTTAAAAATTGTATGTTTCTGAGCATGAGAAAGAGAAATAAATGAGTGGAGAAGGTTAAAACTTATATGGGACCAACAAAGGGCTAATTAATACCTACCATTCAAATTTCATTAAAATTGGACGGGTAGTTTTTAATATATTACATAAGGTCGGAAGCAACGTTAATATACAAAACCCGTTCTCGAACGCTCTACAAATGAAAATAGAAAATTTAATGATAAAGAAGAATGAAATTAGAAATAAATTATTAATAGAGCGAAAGGGAAGTAAAATCAAGGTTGGAAGGAAATCAATGTCCAATTTTCTATATGGATAATTCCCTCATCTAGCTATAATATAGAAAGCTTATAATAAACTTAGACCATATTTTAATTTAAAGCTTAGTAGAGGGGGAAGGATTAGGGTAAAAGGGGTTTTAGGAGGACCTCTCTCTAAATTTCAAACTTGTACTAGTTTAGATTTGTGTTGTAGACTAAAGGGTTTAAATCTCAGGGAAATGCTTCACGAATTTGATATCTAACTTTACAGCTCGCTACATCAAACGCTTCTACAAGCAAAGCCTACTGTTTCCCTCAGTCTGATAATTTCAGATCAAATTACCTCTATAAACAGCATCAAAAACTCTGTTTTAATACTGTTTTTAAAGCTAGGATAAAAATAATTAAGGACTGAGAGTTTCAAGCTTTACAAAATGTTATTTTAAAATAGTTTTGCGTCCGAATTTTTTTTCTCTCTTTTAAAATTATTATTTTTTATTTACTTTCCTAGTCGGTTTCTATTTCTATTGTACTGTTTATTACAATTGCTGTCAAATATAACTGGCTTATTCTAGTTGAAAAGGTGTTTTATAGAGGTCACTTTCACTTTAGAAATTTAATAAAGGTTATAAAATAAAGGTTATAACGAAAAGAGGTAGAAAGAAATCCGAAATAGAAATAAAAAGAATAGTTTAACTCTACCAATGTGCTTGTTTAATGACTAAAAAAATATCAATGATTCTGGTTATGATCTCTGGACCACAATAACACTTGTTTCGTTCACGTTAACTTGGATAAAAGTCTCCGATATTATTTTATCAATGGACAATAATATCGGAAAACTTTATCTAACTTGACGTGAACGTAAAAAAGTATTATAAAAACTAACCTAAGTTAGTTTCTTCTATTGGAATTTTGTTACTTTACTTGTACATTGTTGAACATTTTTTTCTACTTTGTTAGCATTATTACTCATATAAAAAAATGAATTTACAAGTATATATTATATGTAAAATAAGTTTTAAAAAAGTTGTTTATTTGGCCAATTTACTTCAGTGGTAAGTAGGTAATTAGGAAGGTTATCGCATGGTTATAACAATTACTTCCGTGATAAAAGTATAATTAAGTGATTAGGAATGTTACCGCATGCATATTATGCTGGACGAAAAGCATAAAAGTAAAAATCTGTCCGATACAACTCAACACACTTTCTCGGATACGAGTACATAATTACTTGGTCCAGTGTTATCCATATGTTAGTTGTTTCGGTAGTTCATGGTTAGATTTGTACAGTACTTTAATTATTACGTTAGTTCTGACTTTAAGTATCTGACCAGGTGACACGACAGACATTTTATAAACCACTTTTATGGATTCTATAAAATCAAAATTTCGAAATCAAATTTTACGCATTAGAATATAGTAACTTTCTCTCTATACATAAGTAATACAAATATTATTCTGCTATAGAATATAAGCAAATATAACACTACATGTTATTTAAATGTTGCGAGCATGTTTTAACGTTATCGTATGGTATATTAACTCGTCAATATGTATTTTAACGTCTTTTATATAGTTAATGCTACATATACAATAAAGAATATTTAAAATAAGTACAAATATATTGACTGTTTTCATTCGTTTAATATACATTACGTTATCGTAAAGAATATTAACCGAAAACAGTTACCGTAAAGTATAATACTGTATTTTCTACAGTACTGTACTTTTTTTATCTATATTTTCGGAAGAGAAAATACCAAAATGGTTGCCCACTGAGTAAAAATTCTATAGCATATTCCCACGTTCGCCATTGATTTTATGCAATACGTTCCTTTTCTATCTCTCAAAAATTCATACATAAATAGACCTATAAGTTATTATTGGTGCCACAGCACATTGATACACTTGTCCTGACTATTTAATGATTAAGTAGATCAAGCAATACTGCGGGGTTTCAAGATAGTCCTTTTATTTTCTTTCAGAACAAAAATTCTCAAATTTTATTAGACTGTGTCAAAATATTATAAAAATTAAACAAAGTAAAAAATATTCACTTGCCCCCACTCTTTCAAAATAAAATAATAAAATAAATAAATTTTACCAAATCGCATCCGCGACATTCCCGGACGGAAAAGTCCGAAGGAAGGCTAGAGTAAGGGCAACGTGAAATAGAAGTTACAACATATTATATAAATACAAATTAACAAAAATTTAAAATATTAAACCCGGCGAGGTGTGTCGCCCAAGCCTTTATTCGCCTGTTGGCCTCCTCTGCCGCTTGCCTGCCTGACTTCATAGGAGCTGGATCTGATGCTGTTGTGTCCGAAGTAGCTTGCAACTCTAACGGATATAAGTGGCTAATGGAGCGAACCAATAAGCTACCATAGGCTAGCCGCGCTCGCGCAGACCTAAAACTTTCGTGTCTGCTACGTAGCAGCTCTATTACTTTTGCAAGCTTCCATCTTATTCGGGGGGGATTTCCTTTTACCTGAACTATGTCCCCTACCCTTGGTGTCCCAGCTAAAACTCTACTTTTAAACCTGACTTTGATTCGGGAATGATACCTATCTATCTTTTCAACTATGCCTAAATTTAGTTGTTCTTTCATAATGTTGTCGTATGTTTTTAGAAAATTTTTATCTTGCTTATACTTTTTAATTAAATTTCTAAGTCTACCCAAAGCTAAACAGTAGTTTGTCGGTATGTCTGGAGGATAGCTTATCCACAGCCATTTGACCTCGTAACGCCTATCTTTATATTTTACAGTATTATAATATGTTTCTACCGCCACATCGTCATCTTTGTCATAAGGGGACTCCATGATCCCTATATTTTCTAAGGAATATATTTCTTTAAACTGCACCCCTGATATGATATCCGGAGTTGTTATTGATAAAAAAGTAGCTGTATAATTTGGCGGCAAAGTGTATAATGTTCTACCTGATACCATCCAGCCTAATTTAGTTTTAAGTAAAAATAATCCAGGTTTTATTTCATTTCTTTCTCCTGTGACTATTTCCCAATGATAATCGTTGCCTAGTATAATGTCGATCGGCTTATCTGGATATTTATCGGCTAAATCCTCATTTTTTATGCAATACCCAAGTTTCTCCCAATCTAATTTATTGGTGTGAAAATTGCCAGTTAGTACAGGTACGATATTAGCTCGTACTTTTAGATATCGATCATCATTAAGCATGATGTCGAACTCAGTCAGTGAGCTTTTAATATTTGTTGTAGAGGAATTACCAAATGTGAATACCGACAGGTGATGTGTAGCTACAGTTGGTGCCTGAATTTTTCTAGCCTCGCTGATGTATGTTCGCTGCGCTCCTCCATCTAATAAAATTCTTGCGCACCCTTTCTCTTTTCCACAGCGGATGTCGGCCGTAGCTGTCTGCATAATCACAGCTTCGCCTCCCGATAGAAGACTTACTTCCCTGTTTTTGTTTGGCTCTGATGTCTCCTCAGCTGCTCTGTTCTCTGTAACCTTAGATAATTTTGCTACCTGATGACCTCCGACTAGAGGTACCAACGATTGTCTCGAGGGTTGAATTTCGGCAGGCGTTGTCCCTTCTTCAGTACAGTGTTGATTAATATTGACCACTGCTATTTCATCTTTTCCTACTGGAACCACCTTGGTTGGAGTTGACCATGAGAAGTCCCTACTTCTTTGCAGCTCTCCACTTTGGCTCTGAAGTAGAGAGCAAAATATGTTTAAGTCGCCAATCAGCTCCATTGCGTCCAAGATTCGTTCCTCGTATTCTACACAGTCTTCGTTAAATTTTAAAGATTCTACTTCATCGGAATCAGCTATATTACTTAGCTGAAACCGCAATTCTTTTACGCGATTTGTTGAGGCCTGCAGTTTAGTAGACAAAGAATGAGCCAAAGGCACCTCAGTTTCATCTTTCTTTTGTAGAAGGGCTTTGGCTTCTTCAATGTAAGTTTTCAATCTTTGATTTGCTGGTCCCAACATCTGTCGAATTTTTCCTGCCGAAGTCATGTTCATGTATCACTTAATTTTCTTCCGTGAAATTTAAAAAGATCTGCTACCACTTTTTTCTTCCGTGAAATTTAAAAAGATCTGCTACCACTTTTGTCCTGACTATTTAATGATTAAGTAGATCAAGCAATACTGCGGGGTTTCAAGATAGTCCTTTTATTTTCTTTCAGAACAAAAATTCTCAAATTTTATTAGACTGTGTCAAAATATTATAAAAATTAAACAAAGTAAAAAATATTCACTTGCCCCCACTCTTTCAAAATAAAATAATAAAATAAATAAATTTTACCAAATCGCATCCGCGACAACACTAGCATGTTTTTAATAAAAATATAATATATATAAAGGTCAAGTGTGGGCTAGTCAGCACACAGCGAGGGTCCATAGGCAACACAGTATTGTTCAAGTAATACCTATTTATGGTGCTTTTTAAAATGCTAAAAAGCATACTTTGAACTATCCTATGGGTCTGATATTCTCAAAACACAAACAATCTTCTGTAAAGTATTTTTTGCCACTGAACCGGGCTAAAAACATAAATACATCGAAAAGAGCATAATTATAAAAAAAAGAGTATTTTGTCAATAAAATGAAAAAAAAAAAAAACAACGAAATCTTCAAAAAGTGGTATCTTTACTTTTGGTATAAGAATGTTCAGGAATTTTTCAGATTTTTTTGAATTTTACATAAGCGAGATAGAAGGGGGGACACTTTCCACTACAACTTCAAACTCGCCTACGCTCGCCCTATCAAAGCTTATAACCAAAAATGATATATATTTGTAATCAGCTCCTCGACGCACCCTTTCATATGACACCCCACACGGTGTCCAAAAAAAATATATGTTTTAACCTTAAGTTTTTTTACCCTACTTTTTTGGAAAAATATTTTTTTTAAGTCGCTATATTTTTAAAATATGTGGGTAGTTACTATGCACGTATATGCCATTGGTTTTGCTTACGGACCCTAATAAAAATGTTCCAATCTTAACAAAAATAAATTTTAGTTATGTAATTACAGATTTCTTTATACCGGTTGATTAAAGAGATCTTCAATCCAGTCCTAGATCACTGTCAGTCACTGGCTAAGGCTGGTAGATTCGAATATAATCAGACTTGAGACAGGAGAACGCAGCAACTGGAAATAAACACATATTATATTATATTAGTCCAATTATGATAAAGAAATGTATAAATTTTCTTCATGTTTGGAAGACAGGTGCGAGGTTATCGTGGATCCATTTTTTTCTTCGACTGGTCCTTCTTCCATCCTACCCATATGACCCAGCCAAAGAATCATTTCTGCTTTTATGAAGCTTAATATGTTCTGAGGTGTATACGTTTATTGGATATTTAGTTAATGGTTGGTACGTTTTCTCCAGTTACATTCCTCTGAAATAGCTCCATAGATCTTACGTAGTACCTTCCGTTCCCATCTACGTAAACTCTCCCCGTCCATATACACGAGAGTCTGTCTTATGACCCCTTAAGTAGTAAGATTCTGTAGTCAGTACTATCTGCTATCTTCTCAGATAGGCAGATTAGGTTTATGGTGGTTGCTAAAATTGTCAAATTGAATTTATGAAAATATGAAAATGTGATTTAATTAAAAAATGTAATGTATATATATATATATATATATATATATATATATATATATATATATATATATATATATATATATATATATAATATATTATATATTATATATTATATATTATATATAATATATTATATATTATATATATATATATATATATATATATATATATATATATATATATATAATATATTATATATTATATATATAAATATATATTTATATTTATATATATATATATATTATTTTTACTCTTCAATATATAAAAAGAAAAAAGTCAAAATAAAATATGTAAATGAATAAAAAAACAAAATGTGTTAAAACAAACAAAGTTTTTAACATATTAAAGCTCGTTTATTTCAATATACATTCTATACTATACATACATGATTTATTTATTAAAAACAATGTAAAAATAATCATTTATTTCTCGAAGTACTAAATAAAAAAAATATATATATATGTAGTATATTCAATAAACTTTTTCAATTTACTAACTACTTTCCAACCCCTTATATAAAACCCTAAAAAAGGGGTAAATTTCCATAAGCTATAAATCCTTTAAAGGGAGGGGGGTGCTACATTTAAGATCATTAAAGGAGGTAGTTCAAGTAAAGAAGGGGGTAAGATCATTTAAATTCCTACCTACAACCCCTTCTAGGAAAATATTATTTTTACATTTCCACCCTTATTTTAAAAAAGGGCCATCTAGAAAATCTATGGGTTTTATTCAAGTTTTCCTCTTACTTATATTCGGCCTTTAAACAACCTTAAGGTTTTTTTGAAAAACAACCTTAAGGTGCTCGTATTATAGAAGAGAGGGTAACATTTTTTGTTTAGAAATATAGTTTTAAAACAGTAAATTACTATACTTTAATTTCAAAAGCAGTAGATCCTAATTGCCATGTTCGTGAATATTAATGTTTTTGTTATTTATTATTAGTTTGTTATTTTAGTATTATAAAATTTAACTAATATTAATGGAAGAAGTTAAGGAATATTTTTCTTTTTACAGCAAGTCATTATATAAAACAGTTTCTTTTTTTACTCTATAATTTTAGTTTGTCACCTAAATATTTTTCTAAATATTAAAATGCCCATTGAAGAAGAAAATTATTAACACCATTAAAAATTAGCTAGAACAAGAGATATAATAGTTATTTATGCACCTAAGGAGTAAAGTAAGCCATTATTCCCTGAGCGAAAAAGTTGGTTCTTGAGGCGAAGCCGAAGGAACCATGGTCCCTAAATCCCGAGGCGAAGCCGAGGGAATTAGACTCTTTAATTCCCGAGGCGCAGCCGAGGGAATAACTCTAATTAGCTCCCGAGGCGCAGCCGAGGGAGATAATTATCGCGAGGGGAATAATGGCACTTTACTCACGAGGTACATACAATATTTTATCTCCAGTAGGAAGAAAATACACATTTTTGTCCATTGCACAGTTTTTATTTATTAGTTTAATGAATCACAATAGTTATTAGCACTGAATATCTTATATCTGCTATTAAAGCAGATATAAGAGATTCAATATTAAAAACAAATAAGAATTGGAATTAAACTCAAATAGAAGGTTATTTAGATGCAGGTAATAAACAAAGATAAACATGGTCAAAAAAGCGCAGTGCCGCCAACCTAATTTCAAGAACTTCATTACATTAGCCATTCATTTTCTACTATTTATAAAATAATTAAGTTGCAATCTTTACTTTTGTGCCCTACTTTACTTTTTCACCCTACTTTTACTTTTTCTCCCTACTTTTAGAGTTCAGGTATGAAAAGACCTGTTTTAGTCCCTCTAAACTAATTCAAAATCATAACTTTTCTTCCCTACTGGAGATAAACTTTTTATAGTTTTGTTTTATAAAATGTTATTTTATAATTTTAAAATGTTTACCTTGCAAATTAATTTTAGTTGTTAGACTTTAAAATATAAATAATTACTAAAATAACATATTTACTACAACAATTATGTAAGCGTCTTTTTTTTCTATATTTTATCGTGTCATTTAAAGTTTACACTTTAAATAAGATACATTTTAAGATAAGCAGAGTTAAAATAACGTATGGTAAAAAGTACCACAAAACAGTTTCGACGATTTTAATATTTATATTTTTAAAGAAGATACATTTAAATGCCAGTGAAACTATTAATGTATAATTTGAAAAAGATATTATAAAGCATTAATTAGGCTTCGGGTACGATAAGATCGGTTAGGTTGGCGGCAGAGCGGTGCCGTTTACGTTTATGTTAACATTGAGTACAATGGAAGTAGAGGATGTACGGCTATGATAAACACGAGCGTCTGAGCAAAACATGTTAACACCGCTAACCGCTGAGCCGAGACATTAATTTTCTCTCATCGCTGTCTTTTCACTTGACTGGAAACTCTCGTCAAATAAACCACCCGTAACGTATCCGAGGCCTCGAGTAAGATACGAGTGGTGAGAAGTGAGCATTGGGAGGCACAACGTCGGAGCGGTAGATGAACGGTGAGCGGCCCTGGCTACAATAAGAGCGAAAATAAAAGATTGGCTGTAATTCTCCATCATTTCCCTGGCAATGTTTTGTGTCACAAGAGTTTCCAATCAACCGAAAAGACTAAGCGGTGAGCATAAATTAATTTCTAAGCTCAGCGGTAATATGTGGCAACATTTATCGTACCCGAGGCAGCAAGAGTATTTAAATAGTTAAGACTCATGCATATTACACTGTTGGGTTACTAATTGTAAATGGCTCTCTACTGCTTATAGGAATTTTAGAAAAAATATTTGAGATAATTTGTTTTTAATTATTTGCTTAATTGATTATCTATTAATGCTGTTAAAATCAAGAAATTAATGATTTTTTCATTTTCTGTTTTAGGGATAGAACTGACAGAAAAAAGGTAAGAAGACCACTATTATAATAAGGTATCATTAGAATGGACATGAACACTGTATCTAAGTACGTATAAAATCTAAATACTCGTACTAATCAATGACCCATCACGATTTCTCTGGAACCACTTATCCTTTGACTGGGACCAAATATATTTGTAAGTAAGCACCTCTTAGACTTTAGGTCTTACTGGTGTTCACTAAAATCTTTAATATAACCGGTCATCTTGATTCAAGATGGTCGCCATTTGAATATCGATATATATATATATATATATATATATATATATATATATATATATATATATATATATATATATATTGTATATACCTTGAAACCTTGAAAGTTGGAAGTTAGTTTATTAACTTATTTTTACTGGTCTTATATTACTTTGGTTTGTGTTTCATTGTACGTTTCCGTTACCCCAATTTCGAACCACTTCCCGTTTTTCAATCTTCCCCAAATTTTGCACATGGAAACAATTAAGGTGAAGAATAGAGAAACCAAAAAAATTTGGTCTTATATTACTTTGCTTTGTAAGTTTCATCGCACACTTTTTACCCCAATTTTGGACCACTTCCTGTCTTTCAATCTTCCCCAAATTTTGCATATGGAAACAATTTAGATGGAGAATATAGAGAAACAAAAAAAAAAATTGTTGAAAATAATCCAAGATTTTTAAAGTGATATTTTTATATTAATTATTTAAAAAATTATCAATGACGAATTTCGTGACAGCAGGAATGGAATTTGTAAATAAAACTAACAAAATATATATATAAAACAGTTGCGGCAAGAATATCAATTTTCTTAATTTTTCAGTTTAGTTGAAAATTAAAAATGATTCAGTTTGTCCTAAATAAAATGTTTTAATATATATTATAATAAGTATTAAAGATTAACAGGACTAGACATTTAATATCATCTTACTTGACATTTTATTAAGGAAAGTCTAGAAATCAATTAATCAAAAAGTTAGAGATTTAAAAAAAAACTTTCTTTCACTTAATCTTGAACTTACTGGAGTCACTAAATGTGACGTCGTAATAAAAATCCAAAATTGCAATCTTTCAACTCTCACTTATCTGTCTTGTCACTTGACTTGTTTAACTGGAATAATTACAAAAGTTAAATCAAATATCAAAGTTAACACGGGAAAGAAAGAAAGGAAATAATTTTCTTGAGCATTTATAAGAGTGGAAAAAGCAATTAACATTGAGAGAAAGTTGAAAGAAGAACAAAGATTTACATGATGGTAATGTAAAACGGGTGATAAAGGCAATTATTTGTCTATTTGTGTAAGTAAGATTCTCTGCAAAAAAATTGGTATTGATTATCGTTTAAAAGGTTAAAAGAAATAGATAAATTCTCATAAAACTTTTAGTTCCAAAAATTGTAGCATGCTACTAAAAATAACAACTTACATTTCATTATGATATTATGCTCACAAACATATATTTATGTACACCTATATCTTCAAAAGTATTCGTCTGATTTCTTAATGAAATTTAGATAGTTTGTCGAAAGTACCCGACAAATAGCCCCAGATTAATTTATACCGTGTACGCTCTTAAAATTTTGCTAAATGCATACTCTTATTCATATGAAATATCAAACCAATTTTGCCAGATTCAAAAAACGGGGGAGAATTAACTAAATTTGACAAAAATATGTAGTAAAAGCATAAAATCATTACTATACGAAATAGGACGTAAGGAATCCTTGTGCCACAATAATTGGCAGACTATATTTTTTATCTACGATTGATACGAAATATAAACATTATATCTCTGTTTAGATGCATAGAAAGTGATTCTTTTCGTAGCTGTATTCATTGCGCATGCGCGTTCATAATGTGGTGAAGAATTCCTCTTTTTTTCCGCCTTAGGTCGGACAAAAGAGGAATTCTTAAGATTAACGCACGATTAGCTTTTATTAGTTTGTTTACATTCTAATTTGCTGTTTGTTTAATTAAAGTAACTGTTTATATCGAGTTTTTAGAGAAACAATTGAGTGATTTAAGTGATTATAAGGAAAATGAGGAGAATTATACTCCTTCCGAAATAATTAATTCGGCACAAAATACAACTAATAAATTATTACCATCTTAATCAAAAGAGAAATACGTTCTTACATACAGGAAGTTTTTAAAATATTTTTTTCTGTATTTATTATTAAAATCCACAATCGTAATTAAAGTACAGTACGCAACTCGAAAACTGCATTTTGCTTTGCTCGTGTGGTTTTACTACCCTCGCTGTCGCTCGGGTGTAAACTCCACACTCGCATGCAAAATGCTACTTTCCGCACTTGACGCGTAATGTACTATAGTTTAGTTTAGTAGAACAATAGTATTAGTATTTTTTTTAAATAGGTAAAACTGAAGAATATGAGGCGGTTTATCAAAAAGGTGGTGGGCCTCACTCAAACATATTTTGTTGATAAATGGATATCAACTCTCCTATGAATAAATGATACATTTATGATTTCTCAAATGTTTAAATCATACAAATGTTCTGTTTGACAAGGGAATACAGTCTCTCAAGTGTATTAATTAAGCAAAGTTGTAATGTTGTGCCTGTGCCACCAAGCGATTCTCGACCGTATCACCTCCTTGAGTTCAGCCAAAAAATATATTGGTATCAGTAAATCATTTATAAAAATATATTTTACCTTAGGTAATTAATTTTGATACTTACTTCGCAGGTATTACCTGGTTTGCTGTAGAAGTGTAGAAGGTAGTTTGCTAGAGCAATATTTTATCTTCTCTTATTCCAGTCTGAGTTAACTGCCGGAGCTAAGTATCTAACGTCGTTTTCTCGTGTTTTTTTTTTCGGGTCCGTTCTTTATTTCCCTCCGGATTCAAAAGCTGTTTAGCCAGTGCCGTTTCCAGAAAAAGGCGTGATACAAAGCAATAAAAACTCGGTTCCAATGTAAGTAAATATTGATCAATCTATACATTTTATTCTTTTGCACAAGTCTCGTACCGTCACCGTTAGCTGGGCTTTTTATTCCGTTTTTTATCCAAAATCCTTTTTACATTCTTCTTTTTATACATGCATATTTCTTTACCAGAAGCCTAAGTCTTTAACTGGACGCGCAAGGAATTTAAGATTTAATTAAAAAAACTCTTATACATAGAGAATATAAATATATTCTCATAACGTAAGAGAATATTATATGAAGAGAAAATGGTGTGTTAGCACAAATATTCGATTTAGGGATTTTAATGGTTTACAAGTGATAGATTTGTTTGGATAATTCCAATAATAAAAAATCGGTCCGAGACAACTCAGACAAACTTTCTCATATACGAGTTCATAATTACATAGCCCAGTGTTTTCCATTTATTAGTTTTCATATGTACATTTAATTATTATTGTACATTTCATCAAAATTTATCATAAAAATAACTTCTCCTGGGCGGGGAATCGAACCCGGGCTCTCTCCGTCCGCGTTTTAAGCTATTTTCTCAGGAACTATATTTTTCCCGGGAAAACGGCTTATATCGTTGGATTTGTATTCCAATGGACTACATTTTAGAATTTTTTAATCAAAATCGTCGGAACCGTTTTCGAGAAATAATTTTTTTTCCGGTTTTTTTCAGAGTTTTTTTTGGGGGGGGGGGGGTAGCGCCCCCAAATTTAGAGCTAATATTCATTTCTCGATTTCGCCTCAGGGTATGATTTTTCTGAACATGTATGCCAAATTTCGTCAAAATCGGCCCAGTAGTTTAGGCTCCAGGCGTCTGCACAGACGACAGACGACAGACGACAGACGACGGACAGACATTTTTTAAAAACCACTTTTTTGGACTCAGGGGACCTCAAAACGTGTAAATCTATCAAAATCTCAAAATCGAATTTTCGCGCCATCACAATACTTTCTCTTTATATGAGAAAGTAAAAAACACAACGGAGTCACCACCAAAACTGTTTTTTGAATATTGAGAATATTAATATATATATATATATATATATATATATATATATATATATATATATATATATATATATATATATATATATATATGTGTGTGTGTGTGTGTGTGTGTTTGTGTAGTTTATTTTATTTGTCCCTTCTTTAGTTGATCCGCATTTTTGTGTTGTTTTTGTGTTGTAGTAGTGATTGAAAGGGTTGTAAAACAAAACAGGTTTATACGTATATTTCGCCTTTCTCCGAGGAGTGCTAGACGTTATTTACATTTAATAATAAAAGTGTCAGAACTTTCTAATTTAATTTGATTTGTCTATCATGTGTAAATCTACCTACATCTTTCCATACTGAGTTTACAATAATTAAATTAAAATTAAAAAATATCACTGATTTATAACAACACACATATCATATAAGTTATGAATCTAAATAATATATATATACGCAGTTTTAGTTTAGGATTATACTTTTAACGACGAAATTGTATACCTGTACTTTCGTCAGTATATAAAATTGGCTATATTTCTCCTCTCTCCAAGGCATAGACGTGCAGGGATTATGACGATATTTACATTTTATAATAAAAGTGTCAGAATTTTCTAATTTAATTAGATTAATTAATGAATGTTCATTAAATACTGTTTTCCATACTGGGTTAACAATAATTAAATGAAAATAACAAAATATTGATTTATAACCATTTTATCATATAAAACCTATTTTTTTGCCACTGAACCGGACTACAACCATATAAATACATCGAAAAGACCATAATTATAAAAAAACGTATTTTGTCAATAAAATTTTTTTTTTTTTGAAATTTCCAAAAAGTGGTATCTTTACTTTTAGTCGAAGAATGTTCAGGAATTTTTTCAGATTTTTTGCACTTCACATAAGCGAGATAGAGGGGGGGGACGTTTCACACCCACTTCAAACTTGCCTACGCTCGCCTTATCAAAGTTATAACTAAAGAATATTATATTTTTGTAAACAGCTCGACGTACCCTTTCATATGATACCCCTCACGGTGTCGAAAAAGAATAAAAAAAATTTAACCCTTATGTTTTTTTACCCTATTTTTTTAAAAAAATATTTTTTTTAAGTCGCTATATTTTTAAAATATGTGGGCCGGTACAAGACACATATATGCCAAATTTCAAAGTGATCGGACGAAAGGTGTAGCCGTGAGAGCACGCGAGAGGACGGACGGATAGATACACGCAGGAAAATATAAGGGTCCTTGGTTTTGCCTATGGACCCTAAAAATTATCGGTTTTTCTTTTGTAGTCTTTGCAGACGCATGGAGCCTTAATCTATTCCAATGCATAAGTATGCAAATTTGGCATACATGTCCAGAAAAAACATTCCCCAGGTCCAGTTAGTTAAATCAAGAAATTAATTGTATCTGTACATTTCGGGGCGTAAATGTAATTTTTCGAATACGGATCCGACGGATTATATTAAATTTTCAAATGTAGTCCATTTAAATACGAATCTAACCATATAAGTTTTGTTCCCGTGAAAATATAGTTTTAGATATTTTTGGATATAATTTTTTCCTGAAAATGTTTAATTTTAATAAATAATCAAAAATACATGTACCAAAAAATTATACTTTTCTATTTTAATTTCAGATACATTGTTCAACGCAAAAATTATATCTCTTTTCTTCTTCTTAAACACTATAACTATATGTGTGTGTATGTGGGTTAGCGTGTGTGTGTGTATCCAATTTTTTTTTATTTAAAAAAGTGAACAAAGTTATATTTTTTTTATTCAAGGTAGAATTTTTCTACTACAGCCACAGAATCTCCCTATTTCCTTTCCAAAAGTGGTAGGAAAATACGTTTCTTTTTTTACTTGTTTTTGAATAGGTTCGCAGGTAGGTTAAAGTGATGTTAGTGTGAGATGGGTTAAACCTGGCTCCTGGAGAGGAGACTGTTAGGGAGGTTCTTTTGTCTGAAAACGGTTGAATAATTTCAACGGCATAATTTCAAGAAGAGAAGTTAAGAGGCGGAATAGAGAATACTGAAAGAGTGCAGGGAAAACAAGCCAAAAGTTTCCACAATATAACTGTATAGAGGGGTTCTTCTCTAAAACCTTGAGTTTTTAACCTCATACTCTATACTCTGGACTCCTCGCACTGTCCCCCTACCTCCTCATCTTATTCCCTATTCTACTCATTCCTCTGCTTATACCCTGTATCCCATAATATTCTCTTATTCCCAGCCAAATTTTCACATATTCCCACTATTCCCTATCTTCCTCATTCAACTAAACTACCACATTTTTCTGCACCATTGTTAGGAGAAAGAAATTATAAAATCAATTATTAACAAAAAAGAATAATAAATAACTAGTCTTCGTTTGAAAAACAAAGCTATTATATATATAAAAAAAAAATATATTTTTGTAAAACCAACATTGACACCGCTATGAAGTAATAAGATCGTTAAACATATTAAAACAGACCTAAACATTTAAAAATTAATAAATAATAATAAAAAACAAGCTTTTATCTTGGGCCATCTGGCATATTGGATTTAGAGTAAAGGCATTTTATTTTTCATATTCTTCTCAGCAAACCTTTTCATTTGATACCCATATCATAGGCGTGCTTAGAAAATAACTAGTCAGCCATCATTGGCTGCCCGCCATTTTGGATTTAGAATGACGTCACTTAGACTTAGCTAGCCATGCATTGTCATCCAAACTAAACGTGTATGCAAAATTCCTATTCAATCGGTTGAGGATAGTAGTAGTAGTAGTAGTCTAGTACTTCCTACTTGAACGGGTAGGACGAACCACTTGTCTTCTTTTAGACCATATTTTAAAGGGCCATCTTTTAGGCCCTTTTTACGCACCGTGGTGAAGAGTTCCAGCTACTTCACACATCATACATTTGTACATTGTACTGCCGAAGCGAGTATGGTGTGGTCATTAGTCAGCTATACATATAAGCGAGCGTCTAAGCGTGGGGGAAGAGTGCTCCATAGGGGTGTCTCTCGCCCTGCACCGTCCGCGATTCATAGATTGCAATTCAGAGTATCATGGCACGGGATCGAACGTCGTGGGTTGCCTCGACTTATTGATAGCTGAGCGAGCGCCTTAAGACCCTCGGCCACGCTGGCTCCCTATCGGTTGAAGATAACTGCTTTAAAATTCAGTGGCAAGATTTGACCTGAACATACATACGTACGTACGTACATACATACAAACATTACAAGTCAAATATAAGCTTGTAATAAAGACATGCATAGTAAATATTAGTATTGTGTCGCATGTAACGGGGAAGATATATTATTAAAATTTTACTTTTTCATTCAAGGTAATAAGTTTCCAATACGAAGCGGGGAAGCCAAGTCTAAAATATTGTTGGAAAGTAGTGCAGACCTTCGGCTAGTAAAGACTAGAATTTCTTTCTAGTATTTCATTCCCCCACCAGTAATATATCAGACTAAGCCCTAGCATAGAGTCAAACGAGGATTCTGATCCTAGTTATGGAGGTTTACACTTCATACACAAATTACACACACGTATAATTCAGCCAAATATATGGTGCTAAATCTAACCAGTGCAATCGCGTCTATATCGCGTCATCTATATTGGACACCTGTCCACTGTTACCAAACAAAAGATAAGAAATATTGAAAATATAGAATGGGCTACCTAATCGGGATGTTATTGTTATGGGTTAGAAAATAAAACTGATTAGGGATCGCCTGATCAATAAAAAATACATTTATTTTAGTAGGTCATGCCTAAAATAAAATTAATCTTCAAACTAATAATATAAAATAATAATTTGTAAGAAGGAGGTAAAAGAGGGGGTGGAGAGGGGTGGGGGAGTTTTTGGCGCTATTCTGTAGGCTTAAACCGAATGAATATTCCACCTAAAATTCATCATGGAGACCAATTTGTATAACTAAATCTATATTAATTAATAAACTTCCTCAATTCTTAGGATAATCAGATATCTGATATAAGTAGGAGTCCAGCCAGCTATCAACATAAGCTTGACTTCGATGCACACTTATGACTAACTTTCTATTTTTTCCTCCGGAGTACTGTAAAAATATAGTTAAAAGCAGTAAGCCCTCACATGCACCAAAGTGCAAACCGGGTTTATCAATCCTTCTTAAAATACACTCCTAAAAAACAATCCTATCATCTTTTGGCAGAAGTTCTTACTAGAAACTGCAGACTAAATCGTCATCTACATCTGCTTGACCTATCTAAAAGCCCAGTGAGCAGGCTGTGCGAGGAAGAGGATGAAACCTCTTTTCACCATATTTGCACGCTTCTTATAGCAAATCTTTGGCTTCGCCATCCTGCCGACTGAAGAACTAATGTTACTTCCCCTGAGCGAGGTACCTACTTTCTGTGGAACTGTCTGCTTCCTTAGAGGATATAGTACAACTGATATAGTACAAACTGACAGTTCCACAGAAAGTGGGTGCCTTGCATAGGTGAAGTAACCTTAGTTCTTTAGTTGGCAGGATGGCGAAGCCAAAGATTTTACACCTCAAGCGTGTACTAATGCAAGACAGCTCCAAATAAGGTGAGAAGGGGTTTCATCATCTTCCTCGCACAGCCTGCACCCTGGGCTTTCAGCTAGACAAAGCAGATGTAGTTGTTGATTTAGTCTGCAGTTTCTAGTAAGAATGCTTGTCAAATGATAATAGGATTGCTTTTCGAGCGAGATAAGTGAGCTGGTAAGATACTAAGATGGTTCCCGGATCATCAACTAACTTCTTACAACCACCCACCACATCACAGTTCATTTTAAACTGACTTGACTAAATGGTAAATCGTTTGCTGTTTCACCACTTTTGGTGGTCAACCTTTCATTTGTTCATGAGTTTGATTGAGTCTATTTGAGCAGAGCTTTGGCCTGCTTCTGGTGGCGATTGGGAAAAAAGTAAAATCCACTTTTCACTTCTAAGTTACCTCTAGTTCACTACTCCTTATATTCCTCAATAATATACATACATTGCCTGTTCTCATTAAAATAGTTTTATGTCTTATAATTCCTTATTTTCCTAACTATTCAATACATCTTTCAATATTCTTATTTCTATTTTTCGATTATATTATTTGTTTGAGTACTCACTAATTCCTATTATTTGTATTCAACATTTTATTATTGCTTCCGGGCTTACCGAAATAACGGAAGCAATGTGTTCACTTTTGAGAACGAAAAACTTTTATGTCTCCGATTTTAAAAATGCCAAGACTGAAATCCGTTTCAGACATTAGGGAACATTTTTGGTCTCTTGTCTGTCTGTCTGTCTCGGTCCGTGTGACCGCGAATTCTGAAACGTGTGACGATAACTTAAGTAGATGTCGACCGATTTTGATGAAATTTATTAAACATGTTCATTTTACTAATGACCAGGACGAGTTCGTTAACAACGTTATCCGTCTAAGCGTTCACGCGCAACGCTTGCGTAAACGTGAACTTCAAATTTAAAATTAGAATTTTTAGGACGGGAAAAAATCAAACTTCATCTATTCAATCAGGCAAACATTTTTTAAAAATACAATTTTTTAGTAAAACCAACAGCGCCACCGCTATGAAGTGTTAAAGATCGCTTAACCTATTAATAGTTTTTAAACAATAAATAATATAACAATAATGTTAACATTAATATAACAATAAAGTACACGATGGGATTCGAGGAAGTTATGTGCCACACTAATTGGCAGTTTATTTCAATTTTGTTTCCATCTTTTCATATTTTTCATTCATTCTACTCTTTAATTATAATCTTGTGTGTATTTTTACTCTTACAATTAGCTTTTATTTGTCTCAATAAAATCCTTTATTCCATATTTTTCATAATTGTTTTCAAAACTATGAACTTTATTTACTCTTACTACATTTTTAATCCCTCTTTAAATTTACTATTTCTCTATTTACTACTTAGATACTTTTATTATTATTTTTATTTTATTCTTTTCTTATCTCTATTTTCATTTCATATCCCTCAAGTATTTTTTTTTTTTAAATACACGGAATAACAAACCTTTCTCAATCATTTCTATTATTAATTTCCTCAAATATCTTTCTTTTGCATTAGTTACCTCCATTTTATTATATACTTCCGTCCTAATTTCTTATACTCACACAATTCCTCATCCAACATCACGTAATCGTCTTCTATTGATAATCTCTTTTCTTACTTAATGGAAAATAATCCTTTCTTTTAACAATATTTATTTTTTATTTTCTCTATTCTTTATAAACTTCATTTTTTTTTTTTTTTTTTTTTTTTTTTTTTTTTTTCATTTTGTAACCCTTATTCTACATTTTCCTTTACTCTATTTTTCACGCCTATTTTATGCTGTTTGCCTCATTCTATTTTCGATTGCACTATTTATGCTTCACAGCTTAGCCTACTTCCTTATTCCCTTGGGAGTAAGGGAGAGGGAGGTCTCATGGGGATTTATTACCCACCATCCCTTTTTGAACGGTTCAGATGCCACATAATTTATTTCAATATTTTTCTTAGCTCCTTCCTCTCTTGGTTTTTTCGAATTTCAAAAAGAGAAAATGACAGTTTAAGATAACTAATTTCCATTTGTCCCACTTTTTTCTATTCATCTTATTAGATTACAAGGATTGCAGTCACACTCTGGTAACAATAAATTCTTCAATCAGTAATTTCAGTAATAAAATAAGTCCATGTAGTCAAGTACTCCATGAAGAAATTTCGTTTTTCACTTTTAGGATATCTAACTCGATTTAAAAGGCAAACTTGGTTTTTATAAATTCCCATGGGTGGTCTTCTCTTTCCGTAGTCATTCAAATTGATAATTTAGATAATAATCTACAAAGTTTTTACCCAAAGTTTTTCCTCTTTCTCTAATCTACTCCTGTGGAAAATTCATAATGCTTGTTTTATGTAATTTGTGATTTTGAATAATATTTTCAAGATTTTATTGGTAATTTTTTAATAAATTATTAATTTATTAGAACCTTTTAAATAGTATTAATTTAACTGTTTTCAATTTATATTAACATCATTTACTTAAAGAAAGGATCAAACCCCTCTATTCGAGGAATGAACCCAACTGACAAATACAAATTTAAAAATGACCAAAAGTCTAAAAAAAGAAAAGTAAATTAAAACAATTAAGAAAGATCAGGTAGGATAAGTGGGAATAGGTAAAGAGTGAATTAATTCCTTAACTAACCAAAGGCTATATTATAGACCCTCAAAAAGAGTATACCCCCATGTTATCACTGTTGTTATCAGAGCAACATGCATACTCCCGAAGATAAGTTTCAGCATTTGAAGCAAAACCTCAGGATTTAATTAAGAGTCGGTGCCCACGAAAGATCTAGTTGCGCCTTCACTGGGCCATTAATAGTGAAATACTATGCTTTAAGATAATGATAAACTTATATCATCATTAGGCCTGGGTGGCTCGGAGGCTAGAGCGCTCGTCTTGCGATAAGGAGCAAGCAAAGTTAAGCAGCCTCGAGCAGGGTCAGAAGATGGATGGGTGATCGCTTCTCACCACAGCTCTGGGTTCGATTCCCGAACCGGGCCCCCCACTCAATGTCCACCACTTTGTTTAATCAAATGGGAAGCTCCTCGAAAGAGTGGCGCCACCAGGTTTCGGCTTGGAAATCATGATGATGACACTCTTGGTTGTAATTCAACCAGGAGGGGCACCTTATAATAATAAGTTCGAAACGCTAATCGCACTAAATCCTTTTTTAAAGTTAATGAAATAAATATAACTTTTGGAGCCCGGGAATGAATCCCAAAATAACCGACCGTCACAAAATCGACCGATGACCATAACTTCAGTAAAAGATGACTGAATTTGAAATTTGGTACAAATGTTCATTTTTACCAATTCACAGGACGAGATCGTTGGACAACGTTATCCACCCAAGCGTTCGCGCGCTACGATGGCGTAAACGTAAACTTCTAATGTAAAATTGGAATTTTATGACGGGAAAAAATTCTAACTTCATTAAAAACTTTCTTTAAATGACACAAACAACTTTTTTAAATATTTTTTTTAATAAAACCAACATCGACACCACTATGAAGTGTTAAAGAAGTTTAAAATTGAGAAAACAACATTTTTACCGAACCGTACGTTCTAACGTTAAAAATTTTAACAAAACTTCAGAAATATCGTCTAAAGAACAATTGAAACAGACATGTAAATTTTCAACCTGATTCAAGAAGAGGTTTTTGTGTGGTGAAGTGATATGTTTTATAATATTTTTAATGGAGGAGGCGTGAGTCCTGTTCCCTCGCTCTACTACAACCTTCGTCTTCAACTATCAACTCTTATTATATTAACTTTTTATTATATTTTTTTCTCAATACATATTTATTGCAAGTCGCATGCTTCTATAATAAAAAAATGCTATTCATTTAATTTTGCCATAACTCTGATAAGGACAAATAGTTAGTTAGTTTTAATTTTGCCTCTTTTCTAACTCCGCCATGTATAAGTAGTTAGCATCGTATACTTAGCAGTGTGATTTTATAATTTATCTTTAATAAAAAGCGTAAGGAACTTCGTTCCTAACTGGTGTCCCGCAACACCACACAAATGTTATTTATTTTTTGATCTGTACGTGTCTGACAGTCTAAAACTACTCTATTATAAAAAAAACAACTAAATATTAAATTTGCCGCATGATAACTATGATTTCTCATTTAACAATAACAGCGAAAAGTGTAAGGAAAAAAAAAAAATAAATAAAATTATACATTTCAAATAGATGTGGAAGGTTTGTTTACCTGCAGTGCTTCGAGCTAAACCGACACTTAGCTATTTAAATTCTTAAGTCGGGCCAAGAGTGAATAGTTCCTTAAAAAAAGCCTTACCTATAATTTCCAATCGTTATTTAGTCAACGAAAAAAAAAAAAAAAAAAAAAAAAAAAACACGGAACTGGAAGGTTTCGTGAAAAAACTTTTTTCGAGAATGAAAATACAATTTTACCAATCTGTGAACCTTAAAAGAAAGAGAAAATTATTACCTTAAGATATTCCTGGAGAAATGTGTTTTTTTATAATTGTTGACTATACAGAGAAAGTATTGCGATATTCATTGCGATATTCATGTTGGTGAATTGCGTTTCAAGGTGCCTACCCAAATATTTTGTTTATAAAAGAAGTGTGTCTTTTGTTTGTCGTATGTGGGTCTCTGCAGATGCATTCCGTCATAATTACGGAATCGATTTAAATTAAATTTAATATGAATGTTTGTATGTAAAAAAAAAAGAATGTTAGCATTTAGAAAAAAATTAGTTCTCAAAAGCCAGTAATTCACTTGCATACCTATTCAACCATAATAATAGATATTTAGGAAAAATTAACTATTTGCGAAAATAAAATGACACCTTTTTACTTTTCTCACCTTCTCCGAACGTATACAGGGTGGTCAAAAAATCTCCCCCCCCCCCCCCCCCTCTTAACTTTTGAACGGTTTGAGATAAATTATTGAAACTTAGGGGATCTCTACCATGCAAAGGGAAGTTTGTTTTCATGCAATCACCCACTAGGGGCAACCACCCACTTTGCCCCCAGGCCACCCAACTTCAAAATTTCAAATTGGAGCGTATATTTTTGATAGCATATTTGGATTCTACGGTGAAAAATAATAAAATTTTACTTGAAACTATTTTTTTTATCTCCAATATTTTGCCCCCTACAGGGGGGCAAAGATAGCAAAATAACCCTTCCGAAATAGTAAAAAAATAACTCTTAGATCGTTATAAAATCTAAACGGTTTGAAATAAAGTCATGGAACTTGGGGGATCTGTACCATGTAAAGGGAAGTGTGTAATCATCCACTCGCGTACTAGGGACAACCTCCATTTTGCCCCCAGGTGCTGAAATCTACGATTTATATACCTTTGCCCCCCTACAGAGGGCAAAATATTAGAGGTAGAAAAAAAAGAATAAAGTAAAATATTTTTATTTTTTGCCGTAGAATCTAAATCTGCTATCAAAAATATACATTCTAGGACAAAATTTTGAAGTTAGGTGGTCTGGGGGCAAAATGGGAGGTTGCCCCAACAGCGCGGTTGCATGAAAACAAACTTCCCTTTACATGGTACGGATCCCCTAAGTTTCATTAATTTATCTCTAACCGTTTAGAATTTACAACGTATTATCGGTAGGGTAATTTTGCTATCTTTGCCCACCTATAGGGGTAAAATATTGGGAATAGAAAAAAAAGTTTCAAGTAAAAGTTTATTATTTTTCACTGTAGAATCCAAATATGCTATCAAAAATATATAATCCAATTTGAAATTTTGAAGTTGTTTTTAAGCTAGAGAGTTGAAACTTGCCCGGAAAATCAACATTTTCTGTCATCTTGAACCCAGTTTATTGAGTTAGCAAAAAGAATGGTAAAAATCGAAAAGTGGTTCGATCGAGTTGCGATTTGGCACGAATGCATCTCTGTATAACAAACAAAACCACTAAATTTTATTTTGATATTGACCGCCATTTTGAATTTATCGATGATTTAATTTTGGAACTTTGACGGTTAATAATACCAAAAGTATAAATACGTTTTTGACGTATTATCGTTGGAACCGGTAAAAAATAAGGAACAAATATAAAATAATACCAGCCCATAAAAACCAAGTTTTTATTATAAATCCTTTATATTTTTGCATTTTGGTTGTGAGGGGGAAGTATTGGTAGAGAGTCTATGTGCCAAGTTTTAGCTCGATTGGACGACTGGAAGAGGGTTAACTAGCCCTATAAAGATTTTATATATACCTACCAATTAATTAATTAATTAAATAAATTTTTATTACTTAATTTTTAAATATTAATTAATCCATTCATTTTTAAAAAGATAATTAATTAAATTGAGAAATTAATTTATTAATTAATTAATTAAATTTAATTAATTAATTAATTTGTTAAAATGTTTTTGTATTGGTAGAGAGTCTATGTGCCAAATTTCAGCTCGATCGGATAAGTAAAAGAGGGTTAACTAGCCTTCCAAAGATTTTATATACCAACCAATTAATTAATTTATTAATTTTTTATTTTACTTTTAATACTTAATTTTTTAAAATTTATTTAATCCATTTATTTTTAAAAAAAATTAATTAAATTGAAAAATTTATTTATTAATTAATTAATTTAATTTAATTAATTAATTAATTTGTTAAAATGTTTTTGTATTGGTAGAGAGTCTATGTGCCAAGTTTCAGCTCGATCGGAAAAGTAGAAGAGGGTTAACTAGCCTTCCAAAGATTTTATATACCAACCAATTAATTAATTAATTAATTTTTTATTTTACTTTTAATACTTAATTTTTTTAAATTTATTTAATCCATTCATTTTTAAAAAAAAAAATAATTAAATTGAAAAATTAATTAATTAATTAATTAAATTTAATTAATTAATTAAATTTAATTAATTTGTTAAAATGTTGTTGTATTGGTAGAGAGTCTATGTGCCAAGTTTCAGCTCGATCGGATAAGTAGAATAGGGTTAACTAGCCTTCCAAAAATGTTGACGCCAGGCACCCAGGCACTCCCCCAGGCACTCCCCCAGGCACAAAAGTGAAGTTAATATAAAGGATTTAAAAAAGATGAAATTCCATTAATTAGTTTAAAAGTTATAAGCGAACATAATTAATAATTTGTGCGATACTTCTGTTAACCCTGCCTTACTAACACTGTCTAATAGTCCATTATTTCTAACACTACGCCTCTCAGACGTAAATTAAAATTAGACCAACTTATACATGTTTAAGATTTAAATGCTTATTATATCATGAACTTGAAACATTTCTTTGTATAATAAAAAGGTTAAAAGGAGCTCTTTAGGGAAAAAATGATTGTCAAACTGACCCTTTAACCTGAAAAGAGCAGGTCAAAATATACATTTTACATTTTCCCTCACTAGCACCTGCTGCATTTAAATCTGAAATTATATTATGATAATCTAATGAATAGATATAAAAATAAAGTATACATTATATAAATATGGCAATATAATATTTAATTATCAAATTTTAGGAACAATAAAACAAGCCAATTAAAGGAAATAAGTTCGATAAGGTTAGGCTCGATAGGGCCCCTGAGACACAGTAGACTAAAAGAAGTGGTAAATTACTAATATATAAAAGCACAGCAAAGAACCGACTTTGACGCAATCTGAAGGTTAATTAAACAGACATAGCATACCTAGAAGGACTAATGGCTGGCACGCTTCCGCACCGAGAGCTATCAACAAAAGTCACCATGTATGCCTCAGAGACGTATTGTTAGAAGTGCAGGGTTAAACGTCAAAGTTTGTTTACATGTGTCAAAATACCGCCAAAATTCAAATAATTAAAGAAATGAAATAAAAATAATGTTTAATTCTTTTTTAAATATGATATTGAGCGGGAGAGGTCACTTTATTGGATTCCGAGGTGAGGAAAAGTTCCGAAGTACCCCGTACCCGATTTAAAATTTAGTTCACAAATCGTACAATTCGCCTACTATAGGAAAAATTCATGAAGAGAATAAATTTAACTTTCGAATAAAATTACTACTAGTAATGCAAACGCTTTATATATCCACTTAACTTGAACAATGTAGTTTTCATATTGAATAAAATGAATATGCTCCCACGACACCTTTTAATTCAGAGCGAGGTCACATTATGTTTTAGGATTTATTTTTAACGTTCCTATTCTAGGTAAAAGTAACTCATTAATTAGTAACTTATCTTTTGAAATGTATCTTATCGCATCATCATACTTATTACAGTATTTTATTACATACTCATGTATCTTATTTCATACTTATCAATGGACCATTTGCCCAATAATAAGGCGCGGGGAAGAGCAGTGAAAAACTGAGCAACTGCTTGTTCATTTTCATTTTTATTCACACCCTTTATCAATGTAACAATTTCACAGTACTAAACTCGTTTAATAAGGAAAGACTTGACTTTCCTAACAATAGAGCAGTTTAAGGAACGAAATATATTATAATTTATTCAAAGAAATGTACACCATTATGTTAATTCGATCATATAGGTCAACTAAAATCCTAATTTTTCGCCTGAGCGACAGACTATGATAAAATGGAGATATATTAATAATTTTACGCAGATAGAAAGATTAATATTAATTTTCTCAATATCATTTACGCTCCAATTCACTCTTCCAGTTTATTAAATCTCTTATATCATGATATGTTAAAACTTATTTTATTTAAAAAAAAAATCCTTGAAATTTAAGATATAAAAAATAAACTTTTTCAAAGGAATAAGAAGTGAACAAACTACAACCTTAACTGAGATTTCAAACGTTTTTAGAATTATCAAAATAGGCGGAACATTAATTTTGTTAAATGTGAATAATTGCTTAGAGAATTTTAAAGTAAAATTATGCCTTCATTAAAATATTGTTCACAAATCTAACAATTCGCTTACTTAAGGAAAACTTCGGGAAGAGAATGAATTTAACTTTTGAAGTTTTTATTTACCAAATGGTAATGAAAACGTTCCATGTCTTCGTACTTGATTTCAAATACCAATCCAAAGTATTCGTAATTTAATAACTGTGAGCAGAGACAAAAACATATTCTAACACTAATTGATATAATGCAAGTACCTAGTCCTTTTAGTACTAACTCGTTTGTCTTTGTAGTACTTACTAAACTTTTTACTCCACAAAGTACCAAAACATATCAATCAAAGATATAAGAACAAGACTAGAGTAGATTCATGTACCTACTCTAACTCTAATAAATAAAAAGAACCAGTCTCTCCACGGTAGACGGTTCTACCGTGGAGAGACTGGTTCTTTTTATTTATTAAGATGACCTCCACCAACGCTCTTTTTTCTCAAGTACTCTAACTCTATTCAGCATATTCCCCTAATATAGTTTAATCAATAGAAGCTCATCGTTACTATCTCACTATAATGAATGAATGCACATTTCTGCAAACAACTGAAACTACCCAAAGCATTTTCCTTTAAGCAATACTAAAATATGTGATCAGATTTGACTACATAATTCAGTAACAAAAGCACATTCATTTAATTTTAGAATAAAAATCCCTTTTATCTGACTGAGATAAAAGCACATTCCTCCTGTCCAGCTAATTATTAAAAACACATTCTTCCTCTCTAACTAAGATAACTAAAGCTCATACTTTCTGTCTAAGTGATATAATAAAAGCACATTCTATCTTTCTAACTAATATAATAAAAAGCACATTCCATTGTCTAACCAAAATAACTCAAGTACTTAGTTTTTTTTTCTAGATGATGAAATCACTTGATGAGGAATAAATAATAGCAATTTAAGAAAGAAATTTAAAAATTAAAAAAAATACTAGTGGTTGTTAGCCGGCTTTAAAAAAATCTTATTTCTAGTGGAAAATCGTATTTCTTAATTTTTAATCTAAGTAAATGTATCCATATTTTACCATTTTGGTAGTATTCCTACTACAGAAAGATTAAATTTTAATTTAAATCAAATTATAATTATTATTAACTACGGGAAACAGACAGAGAAAAATACACTCCCGGCGCTGGAGTGTATTTTTTCTGTCTGTTTCCCGTAGTTAATAATAATTATAATTTGATTTAAAGTAAATGTATCCTTTCTAATTCTAATGACAAAATATATCATTACACCTTCGTAAATTAGGATGAGTTGGAGAGACAAGCTGTAGAAATGAGTTGAAGAGATGAGGTGTAGATACGAGTTGAAAAGATAAATTGTAGGGAAAATTTTAAGTGATAAGTTAGTTGTTGAGATGAGTTGAAGAGATGAATTGTAAAGATGAGTTAAAGAAATGAATTGTAAGGATGAGTTGTAGAGATAAGTTGACGGGGGGAATTGTAAATAGGATTTAAAGAGATAAATTGTTGGGAAAATTTGAAGAGATAAGTTAGTTGTAGAGATTAATTGTAACGATGAATTGTAGAGATGAGTTGTAAAGATGAGTTAAAGAAATGAATTGTAAGGATGAGTTGTAGAGATGAGTTGAAGAGATTAATTGTAACGATGAATTGTAGAGATGAGTTGTAAAGATGAGTTACAGAAATGAATTGTAAGGATGAGTTGTAGAGATGAGTTGAAGAGATTAATTGTAACGATGAATTGTAGAGATGAGTTGTAAAGATGAGTTGCAGAAATGATTTGTAAGGATGAGTTGTAGAGATGAGTTGAAGAGATGAATTATAACGATGAATTGTAGAGATGAGTTGTAAAGATGAGTTAAAGAAATTAATTGTAAGGATGAGTTGTAGACATGAATTGTAAATAAGATGTGAAGAGATGAGTTGTAGAGATGAGTTAAAGAGATAGATGAGTTGTAATATACATTTGCAATAACAAAAAACCAAGATGTTTGCATTTAAAATACCCTCATTACGAACATACAACGTTTGACTTTTAAAAATTTCAAAAAAAAGAGATCGTGATCAAACCACAAAAATAATTTTATGCATTGCTATCTTACTTAGATAAAATATTTAAATATGCAAACACTACAACTTTCTCAACTACCGCCGAACTTTGAAGTAAACTTTAGCGATGAAATTTAAAAAGTAGTTTTAACTTTTAAGTTTACCAGGAGATTGCGATGAAAAAAAATATATATATTTGTTTTTTCTACTCTTTCTAGAGCCTATAAAAAAGTTCTCTCTTCTAGTTCTCGATTCTAAACGAAATCGATTGTAAGGTATATTTGTAATATATTTTGAAAACACGAAAGTATTATATATAAGAAGAATGAGGTAAGGAGAAAACATAAACGAAAGCTTTTTTAACAAATTGCCTTCATTATTTGTTAGTGTATAAGAATATAATTACTTCGTTACGTTTTTTCGCTTGTTAGCTGTTTTGGGATTTCCTGGTTATATTTAATAATTTAATAACAATAATTTAATTATTGTTATTGAACATTTTATTTATATTTGCCTCCCTTATGGGGAATCGAACACAAACTTTTACTCTTTGTAATTATAGTAATTTAGTCAGAAACTTGATTTCTCCTATTTTAGAATTTTTAGGGTCCGTAGGCAAAACCAAGGACCCTTATATTTTCCTGCGTGTGTCCGTCCTCTCGCGTGCTCTCACGGCTACACATTTCATCTGATCACTTTGAAATTTGGCATGTATGTGTCTCGTACCTGCCCACATACATTAAAAATATAGTGACTTAAAAAAAATATTTTTCAAAAAAATTAGGGTAAAAAAACTTAAGGGTTAATTTTTTTTTTTTTTTTTTTTTTCGACACCGTGAGGGGTATCATAAGAAAGGGTACGTTGAGCTGATTACAAAAATATATAATTTTTATTTTATAACTTTGATAGGGCGAGCGTAGGCAAGTTTGAAGTGGGTTTGAAACGTGTCCCCCCCCCCCCCCTCTATCTCGCTTATGTGAAGTGCAAAAAATCTGAAAAAATTCCTGAACATTCTTCGACTCAAAGTAAAGATACCACTTTTTGGAAATTTAAAAAAAAAAATATTATTTTATTTTTTATCGACAAAATACTTATAATATTTATAATTATGGTATTTTCGATGTATTTATATGGTTGTAGTCCGGTTCAGTGGCAAAAAAATACTTTATCAGAGTGTGTTTTGAGAATATCAGTCCCTTAGAATGGTTCAAAGTAAGCTTTTTAGCATTTTAAAAAAACACTGTTTACACACTTTACAGTTTAACACTATATAGTGTGGCCTACGGACCCTCGCTGTGTGCTGACTAGCACACGCTTGACCTGTTTATTTAAATAAATAAATAGGTTAAGTGTGTGCTAGTCAGCATACAGCGAGGGTCCGTAGGCCACACTGTATAGTTTGAACTTGCCTTTGGGTCTGATATTCTCAACACACATAAACAAACTTCTGATAAAGTATTTTTTTGCCACTGAACCGGACTACAACCATATAAATATATTGAAAAGACCATAGTTATAAAAATACGTATTTTGTCAATAAATAATAAAATATGTGTTCTTCCGGAGTTGAAGAATGTTCAGGAATTTTTTAAGATTTTTTGCACTTCACATAACCGAGATAGAGGGGGGGGGGGACGTTTCACACCCACTTCAAACTTGCCTACGCTCTACCTATCAAAGTTATAACCAAATAATTATTTATTTTTGTAATCAGCTCGACGTACCCTTTCATATAGTACCCCTAACGGTGTCGAAAAAAAAAATAAAAAAATTATCCCTTAAGTTTTTTTACCCTAATTTTTTTTAAAAGTATTTTTTTTAAGTCGCTATATTTTTAAAATATGTGGGTAAGTACAAGAAACATACATGTCAAATTTCAAAGTGATCGGACGAAAGGTGTAGCCGTGAGAGCAGGCAACCGAACGGACGGACATACACACGCAGGAAAATATAAGGGTCCTTGGTTTTGCCTACGGACACTAAAAAAGTTGAAACCGTTTTTCAAGAAATAATATTTTTTTCAGAGAGTTTTTAGGGAGAAGAGCCCCCAAATTTATAGCTAAAACTAGTCTCTAGAGTCGGTATGAATTGTCGTAATATGTATGCCAAAATTGATCGAAATCGGTGTGGTAGTTTAGGCTCAACGCTAAACGAACGGTATAACGGCAAAACGCATAACGGACTATAAGTATACATTTAGGGTTAAACTTAAGCACGTTCCTCCTCTTAACTAAGATAACAATAGCACATTCCACCTCTCTTTTTTAGATACCGTAAGCACTTGGTTTAATTCTAGATGATGAAGTCACTTGATGAAGAATAAAGAATAGCGTCTCTCGACTAGTAACTTTTGTTGTAGAAAGCTGGCTCTTAACCACTAGCGGTCATTTTTAGTGCCATTAGGACTACAACGGACAGGTATATATATAGTATATATACACAAGTAAATAAGTAACTAAGTTCTACAGCGAAAAATAAATTGAATTTTAATTTACGCGAGAGGTAAAAATAAATTTAGTCAAGCCATGCACTGAAAGATTGGGTTGAAAGCTAATTTGCACTATCTGTTTTTTCTATGATTATGATTATGATTTAAAATTACACAACAAATCCATTTAATTGTTGACACTAATAAATATATTTATCAAAGAAAACAGAAAGCAAATTATTAATTTTCACATGTACTTATAGGCCAATATATAGATACATTCGAGCTTGCATTAATTAGGGTAAACGATTTTTTTTTTTAGGATTGTTTTGTATTGTAAGAGGAGCATGAAACCAAGTTTGCGACCTCGAAAGCCCTGGGAACAACTTTTGGTAGGCGAAAAACCTCGCAATTTTGGCACTTTTTTCAGTTTTTTTAATATAACTCATAAACGACGCCGAAATCAGGAAATTGTATTCTCTCCTAAATAAAAGTAGGCAAAATTCTCTACAAAATGCACTAAAATTAAGCCAAACTTAATTTTATGTTATCCTAAACCATTTCTAGAGGGCTTTGAAGTTAGACAAAATTATTTAAAAAAAAAAAATCAGGATTTTACATTTTTTTTTTGACATTTATATTGTCGTTTATGGTGCCCATGCCCATTATATATTTTTATGATGTTACATTGATGATATGTATATAAATACCTACATACACACACATACATATATATATATATATATATATATATATATATATATATATATATATATATATATATAACATCATGAAATATATAATGGGCACCATAAACGACTATATAAATGTCAAAAAAATGAGTAAAATCGTGATTTTTTTTTTTTTTTTTTTTTTTACATAATTTTGTCAAACTTCAAAGCCCTGTAGAAATGGTTTAGAATAACATAAAATAAAGATTGACTAGTGCATTTTGTAGAGAATTTTGTCTACTTTTATTTCGAAGGGAATACACATTCCTGATTTTGGCGTTGTTTATGTGTTATATTAAAAAAACTGAAAAAAGTGCCAAAATTTCGAGGTTTTTCGCCTACCAAAAGTTGTCCCCAGGGCATTCGAGGTCGCAAACTTTGTTTCATGCTCCTCTTACTATACAAAACAATCCTAAAAAAAAAAATCGTTTACCCTAATTAATGCAAGCTGGACCCCTCTCAGGTTACCTATATATTGGTCTATTATATGAAATTTAGTTTAATAATAATCAATAAACTAAATAATGTTCCATTGACAACTGTTTAAACATACCTGTTCTTGGTTCCAATTATCTTCTTAGAAGGCAAAAGTTTTTGCAATATTTTACCCTAATTGTGAGTGGTCATTATAGGTCTCCTATTTTTATGATTTTTTTTTTTTTTTTGTGATCCTTGTGAAAGAACCCTATCTTGTTAAAAAGTCAAGCCAATTAGCATAACTGGAAATGTCCCTTTTATCTAAAAGTTACTTCTTTGAAATATAAAAACTTGTCAGAGAAAATAAATAATTGTTTACAATTTAAAAAAAAGAATATGTATCTTTTAAATTATTAACGACCTAGTTTGTCCTGTGAACCTTTTAAGTAAATCACAGTTCTGTTCTTTTAATGTTCTCAACGTAATATATTGGTTCTCAGTAGGAAATTGTTTACGTAAGTAGAAGATGGAAAATGGATGTGAGCCTAATGGTAATAAGGCAATGAAGAGGAGGCTTTTCTTTTGATATTTATTGTACTAGCTGGGTACCCGTGCTTCGCAACGGACTGTTTTACAGGGGAGATAAATTTATCTTATAAGTACTAATATAATATAGAGGCAAAATTTGTATGTTTGCAGAAGGTAATCTCTGGGACAACTGACACAGTCTGAAAATTCTTTTACTGATATAAAGCTACACTATTTCCGTGTGACATATGTTTTATTTGTGATTACTCGATTACTACTTTAATAAAGAGGTAAAATTGTATGTTTGTAGGAGGTAATAGCTACAACTATAAATCCGATTTTTCATAATAGTATAGATATAGATGACTGCTTCACACTTAGTCTACCGTTATTAAATTGAATCTATTCCCTGCAAGTTTGATTACTAAAGTTGCCAAGTGTGTGCTTTCAGTACTCAAATAGGAAATTTAATAAATAGGGCCAGCCGCTTCAAGATGGCGGTCATTTGAAAGTTTGTTTTAGCTATAACTTTTGATCGGTTTGTTAAAACAAACTCGTTTTAAAATTTTTTTATGTTCCAAACACAATTAAACTAGGTCGAAATCCCTAGCTGTGTTCAATCCCATTTTTAGGGTTTCGTAGGTAAAACCCCAAAAAAACCCTTATAGTTTCGTTCCTGTGTCTGTCTGTCACTCTGTACTGTTTCAATAGCTTTTGAATCAAAAGAGATAAAAACATGAAACTTTCCAGTATTAAAGATCGTTTTGACGCGCACATAGGACAATACAGCAAACTCAAAATTAGTTGAAATAAAAATTACGGATAACTCAAATTAAAGGTCTTAAAGAGTAGATTTTCAAACACCATTTTTATTGCCATTTTGTCGTAAAACATCAAAATTTTGCGTCCCTCCCCTTATACTAACTAATTTCATGTTCGACTCACCAACCAAACCCTTTTTACGTGAGACTTAACGCACAACCAATTTATTAATATTTAGAGGGGAGGGGGACGTTCATTTTACAAATAATGCGATAAACCCAAAATTTCTTTAAAACCCGATTTTGTTTTAAGTCTTTTTTAGACAAAGAGTAACTTTGATTTTTTTTAAAGAGTTAAAAAATGGTGACATCAATTCTAACCTTGAGCAATTTAAAAAATTTTACATCCAAAACTTCGATATTAGCGACTTTCTTGGGGAAAGTTTTGGGAAAGCACAGATTTTTTTTTATTAACAGGATAGGGAATCGACGTCAATGTATCGATAATACATCGATGTTTTGACAAGTATTAATGTTGGTTCGGTCCGATGTCACACTGTCACACATAGACAACATCGAAGTTCTACCCTAGAGCTAGGGTACTAGAAATTGTATCTAGAAGATATCGTCGGCATACAAGAGAAACCGGCTAAGTCCATTTTTTGTCATTTCGAGATATTTACATCACCAGTTCACATTTTTTTTACTCTATCTTACAGTGTAAGCAGTTTAGTCCAGAAGGTTATATTTAACAGGTTATCTAATATTTTTAGTTTTCACAAGTCCCATTTTGTAGAATTGTTTATCAGGTGAAATCACCTTAGTCCACCAGTGGACTTATTCAGTTTCTCCAGTAGAATCGATGTTACTAGTGTGGACTTAGTTGATTTTACCTGACAACAACAATGATTAAGTCAAATTATTATTATTATTATTATTAATATGATTTATTTATTTATAAGCCTATTTTATTTGAAGAGGTCATTGAAAACAATGACCACAACAGCACGGAGGACGAAAGTGATCTGCACGGATGTCTGCAAAGTTGCCTAAATCTGCTCCAATTACTGTCATAAATGCATTCATATATTCTCAGATGATGACAGGAACAAGCTTTGCTCTTTCTACCGGGAATCTTCTTATGAAAGGCAAAAGGATTTTATCTTACTGAATGTGAAGTCAACCCCTACTCAGCGTAGAAGAACAAGAAAGTAATCTGGTACTACTATGAGGGCAAGTTGTAAAAAGTATTATTTTCCTAAGGATGGTCAAAGGATCCAGGTGTGTAACAAATGTTTCTTGAAAACTTTGTGGATTTCCAGTGCTCCTGTCTTAGAAGCGTTTCAGGGAATAAACGAATTTGATCAGTAGGGTGGTTGCTTCAGAAGAGGACTTAACCCGTCAGGAAAGCCCCCCAAAGAAATTAAAGATAGGGTGAAGGCGCACATTGAGAGTTTCCCAACAGTCTACAAGGCGTTTGTACTTAGATTCTAACATTAATATTTCAAAAATGTATTCTTAAAATCAGTCAATAATTGAGAAGGACAAGGACAAGAAAAGGGCTTCAACAGAAAAAAAAAAAAAAAAAAAAAAAAAAAAAAATGTAAAAGTATAACCTGCGATTTGCAAAGTGTACTACTAACACCGTCATCTTCTGTTAGTCTCCTCTATTATTCGCGAAAGATTAATAAACTTGTGCAATTTTACAATTTATGAGGCAGATCAACCCAACGATGCTCACTGTTATTTTTGGACCGAACTTAATGGTAAACGTGGGAGTTCCGAAATATAAACAGGTCTGGCTTTCTATATCGGCTCATTAAAATTAGAAGTAAAACACCTCACTATATTTAGAGAGCAGAAGTTTTTGGAAACTGGGCTCACTTTCATGGAAGTGGATTCTATCCACAGTGCAATTGAAAAGGCATAGAGGCTTGTCGACATTCTCAGCGTGCTTGAGTTGCAAAATGTATTCCAAATGGCGAAGTCAAGGAAGGGAAAGAAGTCATATAATACACGGGAGTTAATTTACAGCGATTTCCTAGATCTTAAAGAACTTGTCAGGAACACGGTGTCTAATAGAACGAAAGACGAAAAAGGCAACATAATAAATTGGTTAAAAATCAAATGCCTCAAATTTGAAAAAAGGACAACCTGACATCATCCAATACAGGTATGTTTACGCAAATGAGGAGTACGATAAGATAATAATTTCAAAGCGGGGAAGGAGATCCCAACAATCCGCACCGGGCGACCATTCGATACCGCGGTTATATATCAAGAAATTGCCTATCCCAGTGCAAAAGAAAAATGATCTGGTTCAGTTGGGCAGAAAAAATATTCCTCAACAACTGCATCCCTGGTTTTAAGGTTTACCTACATCTTCCAACACCAGGGTCACTGAGGACGACTGAGGTGAAGAAGATGTGGAATGTTTTTGTACATATTTAAAATTTCCTAATAATTATTACATTTGTTTAAAAAATTATTTGTAATTATTCAACTTGTTGCCTTAATACTTCTTAACCACTACTAAAATGAATGATATTCCTAATGTAGAATAAGGGGTGGAGAAATTAATTCAATTCACATCATATAATTTTCAAATTCTGTATTAATGTTGATTAAACAATGTAATTTAAAATGAACAAGTCACACAAAGATACAACTTTATACTGCTTTTACTACAGGTGAAACAAGATAAGTCCATGTTAACAGGAGAAAACTAATAAGTCCATGATATGCTTCCGAAAAGTATTTTTTACAGAAAACCACATGAGATTAAATTCAAATTTGATTAGGTGGTCTAAGTCTATACATTGTGGGTTACCTTTACAAAAATTATGATGGTCTTATGACATTCCTAATAATAGAAAAATAAAGCAAATATGCTAACAAAACTTTCCACGTCGATTATCTCAGAACTAGTATTTTGGACTTAGTCGATTTCCCTTGTATGCCGACGATATATTACATTATTGAAAGTGTATTAATTCATTTATTCGTCGAGTAATATGTTAGAAGCGTAATTGTTTAACAAAAATGTCATCCATTTCGCGAATTCAATCAAATAAAAAAAATTAATTTAATTAAATAAATTTAAATTTTTTCCACTCACGTTAATTTTCAGAGTAAGAGTAAAGCAATATGTGGAGGTGTTAGGTTTTGGCTCATTGTAAAATAGGAGAGAATGGAAAGGTTCGAGAGCTAGAACTCTAAACTATCTAGGTTACCTACAGTCCTACAGGGTTTCAGATTAAATGGCCTCAAGGGAACCATTCAACCTACAAATTCAATTTAGACTCATGGATAGTTTTATCACTGTAATATTTATCAGCATTGGATGCAAGCTACTCTCTCTTTGTTCCTACATGTATATTTACCCTTGAACAGTGTGAGTTTTAATTAATGGAGAACGTTTCGTGGATTGACAATGTCTAGAGCTGATGCTGATAAATCTAGCTATAATAAAAATTTAAATAAAAAAACCCACGTTTATCAACAACCTAAAAGTGAAAAGTTCCCTTAATTTTACGATAATAGAACTAGACCTAGAATTATCGCTTATAATTATAAAGTACTCGATTGGTACCTGTGCCTTGTAAAATCAATTAGAATACATTTTTAAGCTTTTAGTAGTATTCATACTGCGGAAAGTTTAAATTTTAAATTAAATCAAATAAAATTATTATTAACAATGGGAGATAGACATGAAAAATAGACTCCAGCGCCGGGATTCGAACCACGGGCCTCTATATATATCCACAGTATAGCGCTCTTGGTAAGAGCGCTATACTGGAATATAGAGGCGCAGGAGTCTATTTTTCTCTGTCTATCTCCCATTGATAATAATAATTATAATTTGATATATTTATTCAAAATACTTACATATAGTGTGGTGTTAAGTAGTTAGTAAATATTTTTTAAAACCAATTTCAAAATCTGTCTCCATAAGAGAGCGTCAATTCTTATCAAAATTTAATTTAAACGATTTTTTTACAACATAAAATAATAGGACGCGAGGAATCTGTATGCCACACTAATTAGCAAACTACTTTTTAATGTAGTAGGTATTTTTTTTGTATGCCCAATTAAAATGCTTTTGAGAAAATTTTCTTTTACTTTTACTTAGAATTCAGACAAATAAAGATTTTTTTTTATATACTTTTGTCTTGTAGAGTAGATCCATTTATATAAGACAAATTCAGCTATGGCAAATGAAGCAATTAATTGATGGCTGGAGGGCTAAAGAGAAATAAGGGCAGACCCTATTGACTCTAGGCTGATGTTGCCAGTTGCAACTGATAGGCACCCATTAGAACAAAACTCCCTTCTAAACACGGATCTTCACTTTTCTTCTTTTCTTTCTCTCTCACTCCCTTTCTAAACCTCTTTCTACCCCTTTCTCATTACCACTATATCTCTCTCCTTCTCTCTCATGCCTCCTAAAAGTATCAGACTTTTAAATCTGACCATCAACTAACTTAAATAAAGAAAAAAAAAAAAAAAACTCTTCTTGAAAAAAAAAGCGGGAACATCCAGAAATAATACCATTAGTTATAAAAATAATAGCAGAGATCAAAATAAATACATTTGAAAATAGCTTTGTAAACTTGTCGATATAATATCATACTTTATTTTAATATACTCCTTATAGTATATGAAAATAAATTCTAATTTTATCAAATTATATTTAAAATTATGTAATATACGAGTACTTCCTAAACAAATATTGGGATGAAAAGTGAATGAGAATTTTAGGGAGGAAAATTTATATCATTTAAGTGATGTTGACTATACATCTAGTTACGCAAGTCGTTAACTTATTCTTAACTTCAAATATTAATGGCCATAAACGAATATAAACCACAGTTTCAGACTCTTAATTTGGTCATCAGATAAAATAAATAATAATTTTGGAAAACCCATGAAGAATAGCACCACACATGTATATAACAATCAACGGGGGTATCTGTTTATATTTTTAATACTTATCCATTCTTTGAGGTATCTCTTCACCAAATTTGGCACATTTATTGGTCATCCCCTGGGTAAAAAATACTAGTGTGGTTCGACCCTCCAATACACACTTATTTTAAAGATGGGGGAATATATATGAGCTGAATTTAGGGCCAAAATCAACTCAATTCCCAATTAATAACCTACCATTAAACCAGGAATCACGAATCTGGCCACAGAATTACCTTGAAAGATGTAACTCTCCGCAAACCAATAAGGGTTTTTAGATGCGCCAAAAAAAGTAAATAAATAAATACAAATGCCATTGTCACTAAATATATATGGTTGCTTATACTTATATCTCTCAAACTATTAAGACAATAACCTTTAAATTAGGAAATATGTTACATCCTATGACAAAGATAGCTTTTATACAATAATTATCAACCTAACTTTTAAAATTCAAGATGGTGATCATCTACATTATATAATAGCAAAGTCTCTCAGCAAGATTTAAATGCAAATCCATAATAGGTAAATATGAGTAGGTACATTAAATCTTTCATACAATTATGTAAAGTATAAATAATTCGGTTGATCTAAAACAATACAAATAAAGAAATACCTTTGAACTTTACAACGTTCTTTCAATCTGTCAAGTGATTTTGAAAATTCTTCACATAATCTTCAAATTCTTTCTAAACTATCATGAATAAATATAAAATGACGTAGACGTATATAATAATCCGTCAATAATATAAAAAAAATACATTCAATTTATAAGTAAAGAAAATATTAGGCACAGGAAAAAGAATGATGTGTAAAGAAAACTGCCCATTTTTTCTTATCGAAAAAAGTATAAAACTTTAAATAAACAATGGAATATTAACACGCAATACAAATAATTAACGATTTTCAACACTTCTTTTAATTTATAAAAGAATTTACTGTAAGATTTGGCGGAAATTAATCATTAAAATGACGCGTAATAAAAACATGATGGCCGACGAACATCGAACTAGAACTAAACAAAGAACAGGCTGTTTTATATTTTAATGACTACCAACACGACAAAATGAAATAATCTATTGAAAAATAGCTTTAAACAATTACGAATAAAATAATACTATAAATAAATTATAATGTATTGTCAATAATACTTCATATACACATGTATTAAATAATATAAGATAATTAAATATTTTTAGATTAACAGATTTATTTCATCCTTTGTTTACGTTATTAGGATAACCTTTTAGTACTGTTATAATTCGAAAAATACCTACTTTTATACAAGTTATAACAAATTATTAATGTTTAAAAAATTATTTTATAGTGAGTTAAATAAAATATTAATATAATATGTAGTTTCAATCTGCTCAATGATTTATGTATTTAAACGATAATACGGTATGCGAATTTAACACTATATAGAAGGAGCTTCACAATAACTATTTGACGTTTTTTAATTGATCTTTCACAAAGTATTCTCTTCTCGACATTCAAATATTTACTCGAGGATATGCTATTTTAACAATATATATTTAAATTAGTGACAATTCAGTAGTAATTCACCCTACCTATATAAACTGTTAGTAGGTTGTTGAATGCCGGTTGAAACCTAACTTTCTATGTAGTTTGATGGATAAATGGAAAATGTTTATTGTCACTGAATATTACGGCTATTAGATTAGATAATGGCCGCGTAATGATTAGATTGGCTGTATGCTGTATAAAATGACTATGACTGATTGAAATGTAGGTTATAAGGTGATATAAATACAACACACAACATAAATATATACTTGTAAAAATGCGATTTGCTAACTGTTTACAGTAAGAGCTTCGAACACAAACTGGGACTGGTGACTGGTGACTGTGACTGGTAGATTGTCGAATGATTAAAGGGATACAAAATAGAGGGGGCCTACAAGTTCAGGTGGGGGTTGCCTAGACAAATAAAGTTCACAAAACGGACACCAGACTAGCGTTCGGGTAACATTAACCCATTAGTGACCATAATTATTTTTACGAACTATTTTACGAACCTAGACATTCTGTTTTGTCTATAAATTGATAGATTTTAAAGAAATTCGGCACACAAGTGCATTTCAGGACATATGGTGCGGCCAATGTGGTGGACGACTAAAAAATAGTTTTTAGTACGCATAAAAATGTTCATCTACGATTTATACGAAATATAAACATTTTATCTCTGTTTAGATGTGTAGAAAGTGATTCTTTTCGTCGTTGAATTCATTGCGCATGCGTGTTTCATAATTCTTCACCTTATAGCACGATTAGCATGTTTGTTTACATTTAACAAAGCGAACTTGCTGTTTGTTTAATTAAGTGACAGTTTTTTCAATCGTAGATAAAGTTCGGTACGCAACTCGTGTGAAAACTGCATTTTGCTTTGCTCGTGTGGTTATACTACCCTCGCTGTCGCTCGGGTGCAAACTCCACACTCGCATGCAAAATGCTACTTTCCGCACTAGACCCGTAATGTACTATTATGTTATTATTGCAAGGTATATATATAATTGCAAAGCTTTTTTTAAGAAGATTTTGAATAAGTAAGTTTTTTTCTCGAAAAATTTTTACTAGTAACTATATAAAAGAAAAAAAAAATGGTCGATATAAAAGCGAAATGATTTTTTTTGTATGTGAGTTCTTCAGGCACCGCATCACTAGTTTATATAAAAGAGACAATATCTCTTTGTCTTAACATTTAATTAGACTAGGAGATATTATTAGTTCTGTACACTAGAGAGATGATATTACTTTGTCTAAATAACTTTTGGACCAAGTAACATTTCTCTTTTTTATATAGAACTGACGGTACTCCTTTATCTTAACAATTAATTATAGACTAAGGGATATTATCTGTTCTATACTCTTTTGGTCTACTTCAGAGAGATATTATTCCTTTTTCAAAATATTTATCAGATAAGAATACATTACTCTTGGGTGTGGCAGATAAACCGAAAGCCGTCTTTATGAAATAATATGTACAATTCTTTATCTTTGATACTTTTGAATATTTTAGATTCTTTCCTATACCTATACCTATCTTATATATTTTGTGTATTATTATTCTTTCTATCTTAGATTTTGTTTCATATTCGTGTCTTAGATACAGGGTTCAATATTTCACCGATTTTTTTTTTACAAGAACACTTGACTTTATTAAGTTATGTTACATGGTGCGAGGAGCAATTTTCATGCAATATGAATAAATAACGACTTGGCAAGCAATATGTTTAACAGCATCTCTTATGTTATGGGCTATGTAATTTCGACTTTTTTTATGTTTATTTTCTATGTTAAATTAATGTTTCTGTTATGAGAAAACCGTATTAAAAGTAGAATGTTTGAAAAATGTTTTATAACTTGGGTTTAAATCATCCCCTTTTTTAATACTTTTATTATTATGAGAGTTAGCGAAATTTGAAAAGAAAAAATTGATTTGGTTTTAAAACGACATTATACATATTTGATAAACTAAGAAGAAATATAGCTGAAAATAGAGTATGAACTTTTTTATATCAAAACTCATTCTAGAAACAATATTTCTTAAGCAAATCTTACTTCTAGAAACAATATTTACTTTTTTAAAATTACCATTATTGGAAAAAAGTAAATATAAATAGGGCTAAGAAAAAATTAATATAAAATTTTTCAATTTATCATGATGCTTATTACATTGTGTTTACTATTGTTTTATGATTTTTATTTTAGGAACCAAGAAAGATAAATATTTGAAAATCCATGATAATTTAAACTGAATTTTAAAATTTAAGCGAAATATCCTAATAGTTTGTTTTTATAACCTAATATAATTTATGTTAATAAATATTAAAAATCTGCGAGAAGCATCTCAGAATTGTTTCTCACCAAATAATTCCAAAATGGCGGCATATATTAAGTTGAATTATGAAGGCATTATTTATCTTGTAGAAAAGTATAATTGTTGCGAATTTCAGTTTAATCGGAAGAATAGTTTCGAATTTATTTACCTTTGAAGTTTCAAAATTGAAAGAATTAATAATTGCTACCAATTAAATTTTTGTGAATTTGTTTCGTTCTTGTATCCTTCGTCTATTTCCTACACTCTACAATCTTCCTAAAATAATTCGAAGGTCTAGAAACTTATGTGTTTCACGTAAACACAATTTTAAAGGGCATGCCATTCCCTATAAACTTGCCTACACACGTTTCTGTAGCTCTATTTAACTAGGAGTTACAAGCTTTAAAGAAAATGAAAACAATTGTTGTTAACAAACATGGTCAGAACGAGGTCCTCCATAACTTCCTTTTTTTATAATCAAGTTAAACTTCCCTATTTCATTAGCTATAATATTATATAACAAATACATACTACTTAACTTAAGCATTAAGGCTGTGCTGCTAAAAATAAATACTGAAGTCGCTTAAATAAATGGAAAAACACCCATTTATTTTCTACCCAGCAATTGATTTCAATGACTTTTGTACTAGCCTGAATGTTTGAACAAAGTATGAAACATGACATTGAATATTATACATGTTTATGAAATGAGCCTGTTTTTAGGCTCATCAAACATTTATGAAGATTTTAAGAATAATAAATATATACAGATTTTTTTTTTTTCATAAACTTCCAGTATGTAAGTTCGTATTTCTCTTTTCATAAAGATAACCTTAATTCATTAGTTGTATTTTGTGCCGAATTAATTATTTCGGGAGGCGTATTATACTCCTCATTTTCTTCATAATCACTTAAAAATCACTTATTATTTTTCACTAAAAAAGTTACTTTAACTAAACAAACAGCAGATAAGTGTTGTTAAATATAAACAAACTCGATAACCGTGCGTTAAGGTGAAGAATTCCTCTTTTACCGCAGGGCGGAAAAAATGAAGAATTATGAACGCCAATGTGCAATGAATATGCTGCAAAAAGAATCACTTTCTACGCATCTAAAAAAAAATATATAATGTTTATATTTCGTATCAATCGTAGATAAAATAGATCAGAAAAAGAGCTAATCTTTAAAATGGTGTAAATTACATTGCTCCTGGTATAATAGTTTGTGAGCCGTAAGTACTACCACTTTTTAAAGATGAAAAGACGAGTTTTCGAAAACCCAAATTATAGCCATATATATTTTTAGACCCATATATAAGAATCCAGAAATTTAGACCCATATATATATATATATATATATATATATATATATATATATATATATATATATATATATATATATATATATATATATACATATACATATATATAATATATATATATATATATATATATATATATATATATATATATATATATATATATATATATATATGTGTGTGTGTGTGCATAAAATTCTCAAATTCACAGTAGAAACCATTTATTGTAGATGTTAGGAAACATTAGATGATTTAAGGACGATGCATTCAAACTAATCTTGTATGGTTTGTTTGAGTCTGTTTTAAGCAGTTCTGCTGAAAGGCCCTTAAGCCTCTTGAGACAAATTAGTAAAGTTAAGATTTAGAAGCCTGTCAAGTTAGTGTGTCACTAAGTAGTTATATAGTTACCTAAGCTTCTTAAGAGTAAAAGTGTATTTTATACCTTGTATCATACTAATTACTTAGTCCTATTGATTATATATTTAAACTTGTTTAATAATCTGATTTATTTAACTGAAAAAGAATAATTACAAATTAATAATTATAAAATAAATAAACTATTACAAATAACTATAACTCAATAAATACATAAATGAATAGGTAGTTGAAAGAACGTAACTGAAAAAGAAAATTAAATTACACGATTATTAAACACAAGGTTCGTGTGTAGATCAAACTAAATAAATAATATAAATAATATCTAAGCTGTTAAACTGTGACACTCAAAACAATAAACATATAATAAACAAAAGACTATCTACAAGTCTTTACATATATTTAGAATTTTAGATAATAACTATGCCTTATTAGCTATAAACAGATGATAGATATATGATGTCATATTGTGTTGTGTTATGTGGTTTTTGTATGTATAGTTTATGTATATATATATATATATATATATATATATATATATATATATATATATATATATATATATATATATATATATGTGTGTGTGAGTGTGTGTGTGTATGTATACAGGGTGTATCAATTTCAGATGGCCATAGAAAAAGGGGTATATCTACAGGTCATTTGGAGCAAAAAAGTTTATATAAGCTATAGTCCAATTCTCAACAGGGTAGGAGCTATAAGCGAAAATAGACTGTGTTAAAAACAACCGACCTTTGCCTTAAAAACTGAAATAACTCTAAATATATTAATCTTGGAACAATGAATGAACAATCGTTGGAAAGAGCAGGAAATGTCCTATAAAATGGTGTATATTTTAGTTCACTAGTTGCCTTTTTAGTGTGACCCAGAGCTGTTTGATAACAAAAAAAAATTGATTTTTTAAAAAACAACTTTTCCTAACTTTGTACGCATTTCTCCCATTCAGGTCTTATCAATAAGTGGGCTCAAAGTTTTTCAGATTTTTTAAAAAAATCTATTTTTGTGTTTTCAATTAGCTCTGTGTCACACTAAAAAGGCAACAAGTGAACTAAAACATACACCATTTTATAGGAAATTTTCTGCTCTTTCCAAGGATTGTTCATTCATTGTTCCAAGATTAATATATTTTGAGTTATTTCTGTTTTTTAAGGCAAAGGTCGGTTGTTTTTAACACAGTCTATTTTCGCTTATAGCTCCTACCCTGTTTAGAATTGGACTATACTTTTTTGCTTCAAATGACCTGTAGATATACCCCTTTTTCTATGGCTATCTGAAATTGATACACCCTGTATATTTGTACAGTTCGTCATATATTAAATTTTTTCGCCATAAAAATATAGCTTCTTACTATGAATTACGAGAACATAATAAGTCAAATTCATTTTGGAGGTAATTTTAAACATTCACATCGATAAATTATATTTGTACATACTTTTGTTATACAGAAGTTTAAATTATGTTAAAATAATTAAATTACAAGTTTTAAGGTAAAAATCAATAGAGATTAAAAAAAGCTGCTAATTGTACAATTAAACATTAACATTCCCCCACCCCCTTCATCTATTTAAAACAATGAATAATGCATTTGAATGAAGCGAATCCATAATTAAATGGAAAGTTGTGTTTTTAAAAGCGGTTATTTTATGAATATTTCATCTTTTCTTAAGCGAGAAATACGGCCACTTTTTCAAAGAAAAACTTAACCGTCATTTACTAAACACAATAAAAAGGCCCAGGGTTAATTCTTCAATTTTAGTGAAAAACTCTTCCATTTCATCCTGTCTTAGGGAAATATGTAAAAAAGGGTTAAAGAATAGAGACAGAGACGGGAGAGGGAAAGAGATACGATGGAAATAAATTGTCGGGTAAACGTTGCGGAAATAAGTTTTTAAGTATAATTTCACAGGATTGTAATAAGGGGTTTAGTAAGTAAAATATAACGCAATATCTTTGAACAATAAAAAGCGATTAAATGTAAGATAATACTTAATGGGATTCTCCAAGACGTGGACCACAGAAGAGATTGTTATATTTACCTGAAAGAGAGATTGTTAATTAAGCTGAAATTTTATTAAGTTTATTCGTGAGTGAAATTGAAAAGAGACTCTCCTGGCGTCATGAAGTTAAACTGTTAGGATACTATTTCTTAAGCTATTAAAGTCGGATCTCAACTCTGAAATTAAAGGTACGGATAAAAAAAAATACTTTCGGTACTTCTAGTGGTTTGTACTAACTAAAAATTAGAAGATGCCTTTTTAAATTTATTTCCTTGCTTTAATTCATTATCATACTAAAACTTAAAACTTAAAATGACATAAAACTTTGTTGTAAAGTAACAACCTGATCAAGTTGCCCTCTTTTGCTCTTTTCCCTGGTCGCTGCAGAAGTCCCGTGTTTCCTATAGAAATGGTAGGCCAATTGTGACCATTGTCCACCTAATTTTGATACTTAAAAGGGTAATAATAATCATACTCGTAGTATATTATCTATACTATATGCTTATTCTTATTCTGATCTTTAGCCGTCTTTACGGTACTAATAACTTGAATTCAATTCGTTTTTATATTTTACTTTCTTTGAGGCATCTTCAGACCTTTAACATTTTATTCTAAAACATAACTTTATTTATTTTCCTAGTTATTTTCTTTCCTGGCAATTGACCTGCGTATCTTTCTATATATAGTCACTATTTATTTAAGTCTCTTCCTTTTACTTCAATATAATTTAATTAAAAAAAAAAAAAAAATCTCGCAGAGAAAATAGGTCTATATTATATTTATGATAACAACCTTGTCAATAGTAATCGTATCGTTTTATCTGGCCGCTCTAGCGACCAGATTTAAGTACATATACATAATTACTTGGTCCAGTGTTTTCCATTTATTCGATGAATTAGATTTAAATGTGGATTCCATTTATTAGGCTTCGAATTGTTGTAGTTATATTCAATTATTACTGAACAATTTCATCAAGAATCAAGAAATACCATAAAAATTACTTCTACCAGGAGGGAATAAAACCCAACTTTATAAGTTGTAGCTAGATTAACTAGATTCTTTTCGGGAAAACAACTTGCATATATTTTAATGTTCTACCTAATTCCAATTAAATAATATGGACCAAATTCTTTAGACTATGCCACATTTCATTCAAATGGACCATAGTTTTGGCTCAACATGCCTGCACATACGTCAGACGACTGACTTCAGACTTTATTGAATTCAGACATTTGTTAAAAACGATTTTTTTGAACTCAGGGTACTAAATCTCAATATGGAATTTTCGGGCCATCACAATACTTTCTCTCTATTTATTCTACGTAATCTTACTAAGATAACACTAAGATAAACTTACTAAGATACGTATACTTACTAAGATGACACTAAGATACGTATACTTACTAAGATGACACTAAGATACGTATACTTACTAAGATGACACTAAGATACGTATACTTACTAAGATGACACTAAGATACGTATACTTACTAAGATGACACTAAGATACGTATACTTACTAAGATGACACTAAGATACGTATACTTACTAAGATAACACTAAGATAAACTTACTAAGATACGTATACTTACTAAGATGACACTAAGATACGTATACTTACTAAGATGACACTAAGATACGTATACTTACTAAGATGACGCTATCCCAACGACTTAATACAATATTAAATAAACTAAACTATATTATAATAATGAATAATGAAAAAGCAATTACGACTGAAAAGTGATGTGGCGTTCTATCCACCAGGTGTCCAAATTCTTTTAGCGTTTGTCATCTATTTGTTTGTTACATCAGCAAATACATCCTGAAAATTAAAAAAAATAAGAGAAATATATTATAAAACGCTTGAATAGTGAAAGGATAATATAATCCTAAAAGGTCCCTATGACAGCAACAAAGTTTAAGTGAGTACTAAAGGTCGAAATCTGAGGAGTGCGCTAGTGTCGTTGTTTTGGTGTCATGTATAGTCAGTTTTTAATAAAATTGGCCACTGTCAAAAACACAGTGTTGTTCTTTTGTTACCTCTTTTTTCATCCTAAATAATTCTATGTAAGTTGATAGTTCAAAGATTGTTAAAAAGTGAATAATATACGTAAAATTTTAGATAAATATTGATATTACTAATATTCAAAATTTTAATAATTCGACACGGTTTCCAAATAATTTTTAATTGGCATTTGTTGCAAGTCGTATATTCAGATACGATAAGTCTAATCTACTAAACCGAATTTAATTAAATATTGCATATATTTATTTATATTCGGTAAGGTTATCAATAAATGGATTTTATGATGTCGAAATGTATGGTGATTCATAGCTAGAGGTGGTTATTCACATTATTATAATTAATTATTCACATTATTATAATTAATAATTTAATTATTCACATTATTATAATTAATAATTTAATTATTCACATTGTTATAATTAATAATTTAATTATTAACATTATTATAATTAATAATTTAATTATTCACATTATTATAATTAATAATTTAATTATTCACATAATTAAATTATTAGGAGAAAGATAAATATATTCAACCCATCATCGGGAATCAAATAGTGATCTCTAACATTTACGTTTCTACTTTCTGAAATTTTTTAGTGTCCGTAGGCAAAAACGAGGGCCCTAACACATTCCCCCGCTTGCCTGTCTGTCTGTAAGTACCTGATCTCCGGCAGAACCCACGAACAAAACTTTGAAACTTATATTCTTATGGTATGTGTAATAACTCAAAAACAGAAAACTTATATAAGGAAATCGCAAACAATCATATCTCAAAATTTATTTTTAACCGAAATGTATCATGTGGGGTGTTAAATAAAAGGGGAGGACGCCCTGAGTACAAATATATATTTGGTTTTTGCACCATGTCTGCCTAAAATTTTCGTTTTTCGTGTATAAGTGATTATGACTAAAATGAGGAGAATAATACGACTCCCGAAATAATTAATTCGGCACAAAATACAACTAATGAATTAATGTCATCCTAATCAAAAGAGAAATGCGAACATACAGAAAGTTTATTAAAAAATGTTATATGTATTTATTATTAAAATCCACAATCGTAGCTAAAGTACGAAATTCGTGCGAAAACTGCATTTTGCTTTGCTCGTGTGGTTTTACTACCCTCGCTGTTACACGGGTGCAAACTCCACACTCGCATGGAAAATGCTATTTTCCGCACTAGACGCGTAATGTAGGTACTATTGTTTCACTTCATTATTATAAAAGGTTCAAAGTTATAGCTGAAAAAACTTTTAAACGGTCTCCAGTTTGATAAGGTAGGGCCGATTATACTTGTTAACGACTCGGTTTATTTGTTAAATTGTTTATGGACCCTTTGTACTGAAAGCACATACTCAGGCAATTTATTTAAATATTTAAAATAGATTTTAAATATTTAAAGATAAATGACATTTACTTATGATATGTCAGATGTCAGTAATTTATCTTTGTATTGTGTTACTCTGTTATCATGTAAAAAACAATTTACCTAGGTTTATTGAATAAAGTTTTCTTAAGGTTTATTTGTGGAAAGAAAAATCTATAAAAGTTAAGTAAGACGTATATAAGGTGTGGACAGTTTTGAGTTGTAGGGGGGCTAAGCAGATAAGTTTACGTGTAGTGGCGTGACTTGATCCCATATCTACTGCTTCCCTTCTTCATAAAGTCAAACACTATTAAACCATAATGTTCTCTAATTGCGGCTACATTAAAACAAACACCGTTTTACTACAAATCTTTCCCTTCCATCTAAACGGTTAGCACGTTTCATTTTATACTTTGTATGCAGCAGCTAACAACGTCCGTTTATCGTTTAACTCTACAAAACAGTTGTAAATTTAACGTTTTTGTTGTTTTTTTTTTTTTCTTTTCTTTTCTGAGTTCGTTTTTGTAATAGAAATTCCCAGTTTAGTTGAAATATTGAAGCTGGATTGTAACTAGATATTAGAACACAAACTGAGGTAATGCAGTAAATAACACAACTTCAAAATACACTAAAGAACTGTTAAAATACGGTATTCCCAACTTGAGCACCATATATTATACACACACACACACACACATATATACACACATTTGTAACAAAACATAACCCTAACCTAAAAGATGTGTGTATATTTCGGTCGCCGCTTCGCTACACTTATTTGAAAATAGATTTTTAATGGACAGTATTTTATATAATTTCTGACCTGTAAGGCAAAAGACTCCAAGGACGACAGCAGCCATTTTTCTCGCCACTGTCTCTCTTCTATAATTCTAATTTCAATAAACAATATCAGGGACTAATACAAACTAATTTGTTGTAATTTATTCGATGAATATTATTATTGTTTAAATATTTTGTTGTTTTTACTGACAATTAACGCATCAAGTTTGCTCGTTAAGTTCAATTCAATAACCAAGTTTCACAGGATCTCTGACTGAACTTAGATTAATTAAGTTATCTATTTCGACGGAGATATTAATCTTAGGAATACTTGCCTATTGAGTGTCTCCCTGACTTCCAATTATAGGATTATCATAACTTTCCCTAGTTTGTCAGTTAACAGATTCTAAATAATTCAATATACAGTAGAACTCTTGATATAACGAATCTCATGAGAAGTAGAAAATAATTAGTAAAAAAGAGGTTTTTGTTCAAACAAGGTTTCACTAAACCGAGGTTTTAGCTAGATAATTTCCATACATATATATATATATAATGGTGTTATGGAGAAAATCGGTCCGAAACAACTAAGACAAACTGTCTCATATTGTTGAAACTGTATTTAAATTATATAATATCTCATATAATTGATTTTTTTTAAAAAAAATTAAAAGCTTTCAACTTTTTTTTACTTTACCTCATCTATGGTAAAGGAAAAGACCCTGAAAAATGTTTTTACCCAAAAACATTTTTTCGAGATTTTAACTGAATTATCCATTTTGGGTCTTTTAAGACCTCCTGAGTGGTTTTCAGCGTGACTGTATGTGTGTCATCATCGTAGCGCCAAGGGTATTTAACCTAAAAAATTGAAACTTGACAGAAAAAGTCCTTACTTGTAGTTTTGCGCCTGGATTTCGCCATCTTGAACCCAGTTTTCTAAGTCAGCAATTATTTAAAAAAAAGAAAAGTATCCGCTCAAGTTGTGATTTTACACGAATGTACCTCTCTGAATGACAAATATATTCATTAAATTTAATTTTGATATTGGCCGCCGTTTTGAAATTTTCGATTTTTGAATTTTCAAACTTTGACGATTAATAATACCGAGTGTATAAATATTTTTTAGACTTATACCATTTCATTGAAACCGGTAAAAAAATAGGGAAAAAATGTAAAAAAAAACGATGAAATTCTATTAATTAGTTTAAAAGTTATAACTTATAAGCGAATATAATTATTAATTAGTGCGATACTTTCTTTAAACGTGAAAGTTTGTTTACATCTGTCAAAATACCGCCAAAATTCAAATAAGTAAATAAAATAAATAAAAGTATTGTATATACATAAATATATTTTTTTAAAAATGATAATAAAAAATAAGTTAGTTCAAAACGGTCACCCATCCAAGTACTGACCACGCCCAATGCTGCTTCTTCCTGCTGCTCGGAAGTGAGGAAAGTTCCAATGTACCTGGTACCCGATTTTTTTTTTTTTTCGATTTTCAACATAATCTGATTTATTTTCATTTAGGTCTTGGAAACTAGATTTTTCCCGGGAAAAAGGCTTATTCTTATCGTTAGATTTGTATTTAAATGGACTAGATTTTAGAAATTTTAAATAAAAAATCGTTGGAACCGTTTTCAAGAAATAATTTATTTCCGTGTTTTTGGGGGTAGCGCCCACAAATTTAGAGCTAAAATTCATATCTTGATTTCGCAACGGGGTATAATTTTGCTAAACCTGTATGTCAAATTTCATCAAAATCGGCCCAGTAGTAGTTCCACGCGTCTGCACAGACGATAGACAGACATTTAAAAAAAAAACATCTCTTTTGGACTCAGGGGATCTTATAACGTGTAAAAATCCATAAAAATCGAATTTTCGCGCCAACACAATACTTTCTCTTTAATACTCTTTATATGACAAAGTAAAAGTAATTAAAAAAAATCTCTATAACCTGTAAAACAGAAATTTTGTTTAGAGTTCTAGGAAGGTTTCAATAAACGGAGGTTAAAGCCATTTAATTTCCATACATATAAAATGATAATATGGAGAAAAAATAATTAAAAGAATCTGTCTTACTTATACTTATATTAAACTTATCCATATTTGTAATGCTTACAGGGAGGTAAGTATATAAATTAGGGTGTATAATGTATGCATGAGTGTCCGCTATTCAGAAAAAGTTTTGCCGAATAAGCAGTTAATAAACTGAAAGGGAATGAAATATTTTTAGTGATAGAGAAAATCTTTATGAAGTCAAGTTAACTTTCTTTTTAAAAAGCATCTAAATTTAAAATATATATATGAATATGTACAACTCCTAAATATATATATATTAAAAAAAAAAAAATACAACTTTAATAAAAATAAATATACATTTGAAAGATATTTTATAAAAGTACTCCGTATCTCATTTAATATTCCTTGATAGAAAGAGACTTTTCCTTATCATCGTAATCCTTTATTTAACAAATACATTTCTTACTTGTTTTCCTCGTAGATTATAAAGAACAAAATAAATATTTAAATTTATAAAAGGAATTTCGTTATGAATTGAAAAAAAATATATAGATGTATGTTTATAGATTTTATATAAGTAGGGTAGAAAGAGGGAGAAAAGGCCTCTAATTCCCTACCTTCCATTTCCGGTTGATTTTTTTTTTTTATACTTTAGTTGTGGTAAGGTTGGTACTACTGTACTATGCTAACTGCTGGCGGACATTTTAGTTCTTTCTTTGGCCTTGACCTTGACGCATCTAATTTCTCGGATATTTTATATCATAACATTTAGGTTCTTATTTCTTTTACAGGCTTATTTAAAATAGAATTGATTTAGCTTTATTCATTTGTGAACGTTATGCTTCTTTCGTAAGAGTTTATTCAAATCAATTAGCAATATATTGACGGAGGCGTTATTCAGTATATTATTTCAATGTACTCCGTAATATTTCTCTTTTTTATTATGGAAATTTGTACCGTTTACAATTAAGTTTCTCGTTCGTTTGTTATATAAAAATGAATTGAATTTGATATCTTCGAATAAATTCTGAAAATGCATCATTAAAATAAGGTATGCTTAGAAATAAATGTATTATAATAATGATTTTTTATGATAAAAAGAACTATTTATAATTTTATACTGTTATAACCTGTATTTATTATCTTTTTATATTTCGAATATTCATATTAATTAATATTCTTTGACGATTAATTATTCATTTAAATATCATCACACACTCTATATTCGGCTTAAACTATCTTTTAAAATATACTAAAATGAATTAAATTCATTTCAAAACCAGACAATATTAAAAAGACGAGTAATGCTCCCTAATTGATGTCGATAATGTTACATATATCGATGCATACTGCATATCGATATGGTCAAAGTCGATCATATCTCTATCTTTATTGTTTAACATAGATTATTAAATATTGTAAGAACATCGAATTTATTAAAATTACCTAATAACCAACGTTTTTGTATGTCTAATTTTTTCATTTATAACACATATTTGTGTATTCCAGGGGTTTGTAACCTCCAGGCTATCAGAAAATGCATGAAATTTGCTATGGCCCGTCTAAAATTATGGAGAAATTTTTAAAGATTTCATAATATATTCTTATGTGGTTAAAAGTAAAAAGTATAATTTGTTGATATTAAAGCTGATTAGATAGAATACAACATAATCCACCGCATTTAATGGGGTTTGGGGTTTATATTATGTCCGTAGAACAAGTATTTCAATGTCCAAGGTAACTCTTTTACTATCTTTGCTGCCTTTTAAAGTATTCTTATATTTCTAAGAGATATATTTTTTTTTCTCAAAAACTATCCCGCTAATAATTTTCGGTGCATACAAATTTAGTAAAAACGTATTGTTGTATTGAATTCTACACCTTAACCATTCAGTGAATATTAATTTTAGTTACCTGGGTTTGAATATCCAATTGTTCTTGGTGTAATAAACGTATATTGGCAATACCCATAAACAATTGTTTTATTGTCCCTGTTATTATTGTTGGTTTTTATTGGTTTAATAATTCTAACATTTATAGCATTTAATTATGAAAAGTGGTCGATATCTTCACAATTTTTAATGATAATTAAGCTATAATAAATTAAATTCCTTGAAGTTAGTTTGTATTACATTAATGTTATTAACTAATACATAACTTGGTAATATTATACTATAATAATTTTTTAATCGATTAGTTTTTACGCTTTTAGCAATAACCGACAATTAAATCTTATTAATAAAAGTAATCTAGAAGGAGCAATTAGGTAAGCATTTAAAAATCTGAAGTAACATAAAAGTAGTAAGTAAATAATTATTGTGTTCTACCTTATGAAGTTTAAATAATGTAGTATTTGATACAACTATTATCATTACATTAATTCAAATATTGTTCTGGGAATAATGTAATATTACATTTTTCTGGATTACTATTTAAGGGTGAAATCAAGTCCTTTAATTAACCTCACGCTTAAAACGAATGTCTGTTATTAGGGGAAATATAAGACTAATTTTATTTTAATATAAATGTAACCGAAGCCTCATTTTAAATCAAATGACAGAAATGAAAAACAAAAGCGTTATAATATTCTATAAGGCACAACTATAATTAATTATTTTATAATTCATTTTATTTATCGTTGAATTTTCGTTACCTTTGACTTTAAAGCAACACATTGTCTCTTTCATACGCCATAATGCCTTTACACATGACCCACTTACTGCTTTTCTTTTAAAAGAAATGTGTTTTCAGAATTATTTTTTTTATTATTTAGTTAAACGTTTCTAGAAAGAAAGTTTTACGAATTGCAAGTAACTTTTAAGTAAGCTAGATTAAGATTGTATAATATTTATATGTGCACTTAACTCGGTGGAATATCTTTCTGTTTTATTAACTTTTAGGTTCTAAACACGGAGTTCTAAATATGGAGTGACCCACTTTGCTTTCTTTACGATTCAACAAATTTTCAGCATTTTTAAGGAATTTTTTTTTATTTATAATGTTTTTTATAGAGTAATGAAGTCGATTTGTCTGAAAAGTTGATTAAGCAAAGAGCATTCCACTTTTATTTAAATTATAAGAAAATATCGTGATTTTTAATGTATATCCTGTTAAAAGGATAACCATTTGTTCCCTAAGGTATATCTTATTTTAAATAAAATATTTTAGATGTAGTTACAAGACTCTCTATTATTAAGAATTTCTTTTAAGCGCACTTAGAAGATAAAAATAAAACTTTTTAATCATATTTCAAATAAAACGCACTGGTGGATATAAGTTGGGGGACTTTTACCACGAAGAAACATAAAAAAAATTGACTTGAACAGATAGGAGATGATACGGTGGAGAATCGCTTGGCGCGCATAACATTGCTTAATTTATTCACTTAGGATATTACAAACAGTACAATTCCTTTGTCAATCAGCACATTTGACGATTTAAACATTTGAGAAATTATATATGTATGATTTGTTCATCGGAGAGTTGATATCCCTTTGTCAAAAAAATACGATGGTGTGAGGCCCCGCCATCTTTTCTATTAACCACCTCATGTTCTTCAGTTTTACCAAAACTATTAATTAAAGAATAATTTTCATAATTGTTTATAGGCAAAAATGAGGTGAGGTCAATAAATTGAGAATTTTTCCTATTCCTAGAATAATGTTAGCAAGTCGACAATAAAGGCGTAATTATTGTTGAAGAACAAATGTTATATATGATTTAAGTCTACAATAAATAAGTAATTATTGTTGCCGAACCGATGTAGTATGATTTTTAACTTCAAATTTTCACCATTTTGAAGTAAAACGAGGCACAGTTCTAAGCATTTGCATAAAACACTTCGTGAAAATTGCTGAACAATTTGATATTTGTTTTGTGGTTCTACATTAGGCGGGAGAGAACTTATAGGGGGACAAAGAAAGAGAAACTAAGAAGCTAGGAAATGTACAGGTACATGTGAAAAGCATATTGGTACCTTATTTGTTCCAAGTAGAATAATATAATAGTAATAATGAAATAAGTTTCTACACTAAATGGAGTAGTTCATAGCATTTAAATCAGTACTGGTCATTTATCTTTAGCTTTTTTATTGTATAAAACCCTTGAAGACACAAAATAAAATTGTAAAGTAATATTAAAGAGGACAATACATTAAAATTGAAAATGATTTAAAATTAGTTGTATATTTACCTCTATTCGTGCGTTCAGTGAGAAGCATCTATAACGTTCCGTTCTTATAAATCTAGACTTTCAATAATACTTAAGCACGTTAAAAATAATATCACTGATTCCTTTCTTATTTAATTCTATATGTTAAATTATGTATCTTAAACAGTAGCATAATATCGTAAACAAAACATATCTGATCTAATTTTAACAATAATAAAAAACACAATACACATAAATAATATTAAGTAATTTAAACATTTAAATAACAACTTTCCTAGAAAAAACAGAAACAATTAAGGCAAATGCACAAAAGTTAAAACGTAAACAAACCGTAAGGAGGGGGGAAATAACCCCCACGGTAGCGACAAGGTACTAACCAATCGCGTGTCCCCACAATTCACACCACAGCTATCAGCCAGTTGTGTTGATCCTTGATCCCCGACCACGCTCTAGATCACCTGCTCTATCTGCGCATGTACTATAGCTTGTTTACTATCGCTTTATATTTTTATTTCACTTCTAACTTAAAATTAAAGTGTTCGATTACTTAACTTAAAATGTTTTCCACATTAATTGATTGTTCCTTGTGTTTTGAGAAGTTAAATGTTGTTGAATTCGCGATAATTATTACTTTAAACTCGTCTGCCTGCATCCTTCAATACATTTAGATTCAAAACTATTTGTGAGTTATTTTTCGTTTGTGTTCAGTTTGATTTAATCTTGACTGGTATGTATTACATTTTTATTTTATTAACTATTATATTTGGCTTTTAGAGGCGTTCGTTTTTATTATACAAAAGAGAAACCCTCTCTAACACCCAAGCCTCACAATTGGTTATTTGATTTATTTCAAAAGCTTAAGTTGTGTTATTGAACTCTTTAGTAATCTATGCCACTTCAAATAACATTTCCATCCATTCAATATTCTCTCATTCATGTTTGAAATTATTTTTACATTTACTTGTATTCAGTTTTATTTTATCTTACGTTGGTGATTTTACTTTTTCATTTCACTTATTGATTTGATATGAAAGTTTTTTTTATACAATTTACAATAAACTTTACATTCTTCTCTCGTACTGCAGCAGTTTACATCTTAGCTTCGGTTAATATGAATATTTTTTTCATTAAACTATTTGACTTTAACTTGATAAGTACTTCGTTTTAATATCATTTATTTGTTTCAAGATAGCAATTTAGGGCTTTATTATTGAATTAAGTAATCATTTATTTACACTTTCGTCAACCGTTTTAAATGTCAACATCTTTCATTCCTTCATTTAATTCAATTCGTAGCTACAAATTTAAGAAATTATTAAAAGCTATAAGAATCTGTAGTGTGAAAAATGCAATTTCAAAGTTTGTTTCTGTTTTCTGTAAAACAACTCTTATTATATAATAAATAAAAAATATTAACTCAATCTAACGAACACCAAATTTTATATGTATTTTTTTTAAAGTACAAATTTAAAAAAAAAATTGATGAAAATATATATTATGTATATTATATATACTTTTAAAATCCTTATTTGTTTTGGTCAAAATTAAATGGTATTTTAAGTATGACAAATTATATATATTTTCAAATATATGTAAATAATTAGAAAAAGAAAATGTTTAATTATTTTATCTAACCCATTAATTAATTGGGGTCTCACTGACCCCTGTGTTTACGTAAAAACAAATATGTGTGTCGTTCTTGGGTTAAGTTTGTACTAATACTATTTACTTTCTAATAACCTACCATGTTTGGTTTATATTTTTATTCAATTAAGTATAAAAGGAAAGTGTAGAATGTTTGTTAAAGACAATATATAAAGGATCTAAATCGACGAGGGGAGAGAGTAGTGGTTACAGGTGGGCACTCTGAAAAATTTCTTGGAAAAACAATTCAACATCAAAGGTTTGATTGCTGACCGTTCTTAAAATAGAATTAGCTGTGACAAAAACACTAAAAATGGAAGGTTGTTAAGGTAGGTTTGATTTCTATGGGTTTATTTTTCGTAGGAAAAAAACATCTAAACAAATTTGATAGAGATAGAAATACGCTTTTATAATTTTAATTTATTCCTAAATCAAAGAGTCTCATTATTATTCTGATTAAATTCAAGGAAATTTTATTGTATAAATGTCAATTAGAAGATGTAGAAAAATTTCATCACAATAATTATTCAAGATTGTGAATAAAAATTATTATGTAATTCTGTATTAAATAAATATAAATTTACATGGATATGTTGTAGGAATAATATTATGTTATTCCATTAAGATGCTCTATCGACTGTATAGAGGCTGGCTCAATGTCACAATAGGTAAAAGCAAGTTTATTGATTGTACTTTACTTTTTTGCTTCCACGGGTTGTCTGTTTGTTTGTCCGGTACAAATCTGGCAATCGATTTTTAACTAACTTCCCGAATAGCTAGACATTTGAAACTTTTAGCATAGCTCAGAACACGATGACAATGCATTATTTTAATACTTTTAGCCATCTTCCAGCAGAATTTAACTAGTTTTCAGCAAATTTGCTGTGCGGAAAAAATCCGCAAGTTATTTTATTTGTTTTGCCATATCCAATATTTACGCAATCTTCATTTTGACGGGTCTCAAATTTGTGATAGATAAACATTGAATGACAGCAAAACAGGAAATATCGATTATATTATTTATCAATTATATTATTTCAAATATATCGATGGCATGCTTTAGATTTGGTGTTGAAGAGATCCGTTGTACAAAGATTTATCCTTTTATAGGTTTAAGATCAGCTCTCTGGATGGTTGTCTTATATGTGAAGTAAATAAATTCAGAACTATTTTTTTTTTACTAACTATATATATTATATAACAATAACAATTATATTATCAACATTACATACGATTCAACAGAAATTTAAAAACGTAGTATATAAAAAGTTCTTTTTATCTTGAAATTATTTATAATATTACTTTATGATTGAATTCTTTGTAACCTATTATTAATGTACCAAATTACATTTAATATCCTTCGCTTTATAATTCATAAATTTAGATTTAAAAAAGAAAAATAATAATAATTAACCTTAAAAGTTTTAATTATAAATTTCCTTATTATGAAAAGTCTTTAGACACTTTTATTAGTAGAGTCTAATTAAATTTTTATTTAAAATTGAGAAGGAAAAAAAAAATCTAATAATTCCAATTAAAGGCCCCCGCAGACGACCGACTTTTTGTAGGTAGTCCTGACCGACTTTAAATCGGTCCCAACCGACTCAACGCACACGTGGTTCCGATTTTCCACCTACTACCGCGCTGTCCTATAGAAACTCTTTAGTATTTTCTCATCTTTTAACGCTTCCGGAAAAGTTCGGTCTTAGCCATTTATCTCCTTAAGGAAAGAGAATTTTGATTAGTCAACAGATCAGTGACAAAATAGCAATACTTTAGGCTCATATATATATTATATATTAACTAATATGGGTTGAGGTTTGAAATGTTTATTTCTAGTTCAGTTTGTAATGAACTCTAATTTAAACATTAATTTTATACATCTAAGTATCTTTAATAGGATAATAGAGGGGGGTCGAAAGTGTCTTGCGTTTGTTCCAGTAAAGGATGGTACAGCTGTGCTCGACTTGGCGGGGGCACTCCTGTGCCTGTACCCCAGATATAAGTTTTTATTTTCAATTTTTAAGTTTTTGGTAGTTTTCATACTACGGAAAGTTAAATTTTAATTTAAATCAAATAATAATTTTTATTAACTACGGGAAACAGACAGTGAAAAATACACTCCTGTGCCGGGATTTGAACCACGGGCCTCTATATAGTTATCGATTACGGTAGTGAAAAATCATTCTCCTGCGTAGCTTAGATGGAAGAGCGCTATACTGGAAATATAGAGGCCCATGGTTCAAATCCCGGCACAGGAGTGTATTTTTCACTGTCTGTTTCCCGTAGTTAATAATAATTATAATTTGGTTTTTATTTTCTTGAAAAGAGTTTTGCTTGTTAATAACACTTATTTTTTTCGGAAGAAACCAATTTCAGTTATAAATAATGTTTTCATAGAAATAAAACTATAAGAGAAATGCATGACTGTAGGTTTTGGCACAAAATCAACAATCAAGTAAATAAAAAAAAAAAATCAGTTCCACACTATAGGATGACGGCCATTATGGAATTATTGTAAACAAACTTATGTTATTTTAGACTAAGCTATGATATTATATTAGCTTAATCTAGAAATGTAATTGCTTGTTGTTCCTTACATAACTTCCTGAAAGCCTCTTTTATACGGTCAAAGTATACTTGGACCAAGACAGCTTTGACTCTATGCTACTCTACTTTGACGCTTCTTGGATCGTGTAAACAGGGTATCGAAGTCAACTTGAATATATATTCGAGTTGAGTGGGACGGGCCCAACATTTTTGATCAAGTAGTAGTAGTAGTACTAGTAGTAATCTAGTACTTCCTACTAGAACAGTGGATCTTAACCGGGGGGCCGCGGCCCCCCAGGGGGCCTCGAAAGGTAGTTAGGTACTAGGTATATTATATTTGGAGATTTTAAGGGGGCCGTGGTTACCAAAAGGTTAAGAACCACTGTACTAGAACGGGTAGGACGAATCACTTTTTCGAACCTAGCAATTAAGCCATCTTTTAGGCCCTTTTTACGCTCCGTGGAGGAGAGTTCCAGCTACTTCCCTCATCACACATTTATACCTTGTACCGCAGAAGCGAGTATGGTGTGGTCATTAGTAAGATATATAAACGTGCGTCAAAGCGTGGAGGAAGAGTGCCCCATAGGGGGTATTCCTCGCCCTGCTCCGTCCCCGAACCATAGATACAAATCATATCATCATGACACGGATCGGACCCATTTCAATCGGACCAGATCAAGAGTGGGGGAAGAGTGCCCCATGGGGGTGTCCTTCGCCCTTCTCCGTGCGCGATTCATAGATGCTTTTCAGAGTATCATGGCACGAGCTCGAGCCCAAGACATCGATTGCCTCGACTTATTGATAGCTGGACGAGCGCCTAGAGCCACTCGTCCACGCTGGCTCTCTTTTTTTGATCAAAGTAGACTTTGATGAAAACTGAAATGGCGCCCACCTGACAAATCATGAGAACGAGCTGTCAAAGAATGTTATAGATGTGAGGTTGTGCTCGATTTTTTAACTAGAAGGTTATACCACTGTTTTAAAATTTAATGAGTACAATTTAAGTGTATACCTTTTAAACTTTAAAAAAATAATCGTGGAAAGTTCTTCCTCTACTTTATAGTGTATCAAAGTTGCACTACTCGGACCAAGTATATTTTGATCGAGTAAGCCCGGCTTAAGCTGGGATCATAGTTCGCGCATTTTCGACGCGCGTTTTTGCTATATAGTTAACAATATTTTCGTAAAAGTCATGGAGACGTCACTGCATGTTTTCCCTAACTCTTTTTTTCCTTGTGCTCATGCGCAGCGTTCGGTTCAGGGTATAAACAAAGCCGTATATATGATCACAAACGATAGTAATTTTCTAAATGGGTGGTTTGAAAATGAAAAACAAGTGTGTAATTAATATTTAATGTGTAATTGGATGATTCAAAAGAAGAAAACAAAAATATAAACAAGAGGGAATAGGATCGGATGGTTTCATTCAGGTAACGTTAACGTGAAAATGTTGAGATGGGGCCAACTTTTCGAACGTCAAGATAAGACAGCTATAGATTAATTTTGACGCTTGTCAAAAGTGTTCTATGAACCGCGCTTTACAAAACTTTTTAAGGTCGTATTGTTGCAACAGATTGTCAGAGTCACTCCTCTAACAAATTTGTTTTAAATTATTTTACTCTCGAAAGAAAAATTGGCCCGACAAACTTGATCAACATTTTTATTATACATATTGCCCCTAAATTTAAATACTATAGTATTGAAAATTAAATTATTTATTGAACGAACATAAATTCTTCATTTCAGAGACTCTTGGGCTTTTAAAAATGTGTTTGTTTGTCTAATGATAACTGGCGTAAAAAAAATAAAAATAAAATAAATATGCCCAATATAAGAGCTCACTGCAAAGTTCTTTATACGCCGGAAAATTAAATATTAAATTCGTTTTTCATTTTACGCAAAGTCAGATTTATTTTCATGAATTAACGGGAAAACCTTATATTGTTTTAATAGTATTTAATGGACTACATTATAGATTTTTTTTTTTTTAAATCAAAATTGGGACTGTTTTTGAGAATTTTTTCAGCTTTATTTCAGAGTTTTTGTTGGGCAGAGCCCCCGATTTAGAGCCAAATTTTATTTCTCTATTTTTGCCTATAATTTTTTCCTAACATATGCTTCAAATTTTATGGAAATTAGCCGACGTGTCTGCGCAGCCTACAGACGACAGACCAATCCTAAACTTATGAAATCTCAAAATATATTTTTTTCTGTCGTTACACTACATTGCCTCTGTATATACTATGTACCTATACGATAAAAAAAGAGTGGTTTCCGACTTTAAAAAAGGTCGGCGAGTTTCGAGGTTCTGGTTATTTTTTGGTGATTCCCTAATACCAACGGCTAATACCTAGTTTGCCCATTGGTAGATCAGGGCCTGGATATCCTATATCCATATGGACGTCAGCATGTATCTTTATCTACGTATCTATGAGCAACTGGCATTGTTTAAAGGGACGCTGCGTATCTAGGCTGTTCCCATATTGATGAAGGGCTGTAAGGAATGGTCTAACCGTAATTACGGTTCACTGTGGTTGGCGGTTTATCTGACCACTGGGCTTTAGACCTAGTCCTCTCCCTCGCTATTCATCTACTAGACCACTCAGCAAAGTCTTTATATTCCTCTGCTGACCACACTTTCCTTTATCATAAATTCTTCCTCGTGGTTTACCATAATATTTAAAATAAGGGAAAGAAATAATGTAATATAATTATTCCAATGTGTCTGAATACATTGAAATTCAAAAGAGCATTCGACCTATAAATTCAAGCATATTATGCAACTAACCTTGACACAGCACACGGCTAAATAAATATTTTTATGTCCTCATTTCTTTGTTTGTTGTAGTGCATAGTACCCCTTTCTCTAATCTATATTTCTTTTCTAGTATAAAATAATTTGTATCTTATAATAATTTATCATACTCTACGAATCGTTTAAGGCTAATTACCTGCCAATAGCAAAATCTTTTATAATTTTAATAGCAAAACGAGATACATATTTTTTAATACACATCTCTTTTTATATTTAATAGCCTTAGGATAAATAGAATCGTTCTTGGACAAATTAATCTATAGTTAATAGAATGAAATTGCATTGATTTTATCATATGTATTTAAATAAACAAGGAATTTTAAAATGACATAGTAAAATCTTTTTGGATATATAATACCAAATATAATCGAATTAAAATAATAGAATTGAAACTCAGTCATAAAATATTATCAATAATATTCGAAAACATTAATTTATCTTAGAGGAAACGGAGTTGCGAAGGGGGATGGGGGGGGGGGGGAGGGGTGTCGTGGTGGAAGTTCGTTCTGTAATTAATATTTAAAATACACGACCGAAGTAGACCGTGAACCGACCTAGATGACTGTTTCTAGATCTTGACTGGTCTTAGCCCTGTACCTTTATAGACGTCTATAATGGTACAGGGCCAAGGCCAGTCATCTTCTGGGAACAGTTATTTAGGTCGGTTGAAGGTCTATTCCGGTCGTGTATTTTAATTATTCATTACAGAACGAACTTCCACCAGTACCTCCCAGGGAAATGTATGAATAATACTAATAATCCTCCTATGGGTCCGACGCGGCGTGGCGAGGTGGTAGCTTACTAGCTCAACTCAGCCTGAAGCCAAGATCAAAACACCGACATATGACATATTATGTCAGTGATAAAAATAATGCTTTTATTTTAATTTTGCCTTAAATCCGCTAAGTACAAACAGTTATTTACTTTTAATTTTGTATCTTTTTTAACTTCGCCATGTATAAGTAGTTAGCAACATATACTTAGCAGTGTGATTTTATAATTTATATTTAATGAAAAGCGTAAGGAACTTCGTTCCTACCGGGTGTACCGCGACACCACACGTATTTTTTAGCGTTGGGACAACCGACTAGAAAAAACAACCGAATGAATAAGTCGATTCGGGAAAAAACAGTCGATTGAATTCAATCGACTGAAAACAGTCTCATAGCGGGTATAGGATATATAGACCGAGACTGAACCCGCAAGTTGAATGTTTCAATCGAATGGTTTTTTTTTTATATAGGAGTAGTACGGTGGAGGCCGTAAAGGCCTCAGAGCTGAGGGGGGGTGAGAGTGAGAAGGCGCTTGACACTCGTTATCTCGTCCCAAACTACAGCCTGCTACAACATCGTTTTCATTCGAATGAAAAAATATAGACTGAGACTGAATCCAGTCGACTTTTTCATTCGAATGTTTCATTCGGATGTTTTTTGGTTTTAGGTAGGGGAAAGGAACGACGGTGAAGGGCTCAGAGCGGAGGAGGGGTGAGAAGGCGCATGACACTCGTTATCTCGTTATACACACGTCCACATATACACGTCCGAATTACAACTAATACAACTCCAAACTATAGACTGATATCATTCGAATGAAAACTAGATATCCACAACCGAATGAATGAATATTTTAAAACAACCGTTTAGTCGACTTTTTTCAATCGAATGGTTCCCAACGCTAGTATTTTTATTGCACATGGCATATATTATGTGGTGGGGGGGGGGGGATTTATGTCATCTAATCTACAAATAGATCCGATTACATAAGTACAATTTAAGAAAAAAAATATCAACTTTTTTTATTACTAATCCCACAGAGTGTATTGGCAACTTAAACCCCCCTGAGAATGGTATTTTCAAAATCTCTTCAAAATATGTAATTTATTTTGTCTAGGAATTATTTATCCCTGTATCTATTCTATTCTGTCCCACAAGGTAATTTTATTTTATATTTCCTTATTTTTAATAATATCCTGTTAAACCATTGTAAGCATGCTTTATAAGAAAATTCTAATAAAAAGTTAAAAATAAAGTTATAAAGAGGGATAATAGTAATCGATATTCTTTTTATTAGATACCTGAATATATTTTTAAAATTCTCTTTAACTTATCCCAAACAAAAAATAATCTTAAAGAGAGAATGAAAAAAGAAGGAATAACTAAGCTGAAGTGACCTAAAAAACCCTTTTATGGAATAGGTTGCCGCGTTTCACATTCTTCAAGTGACGGAACCCGGTATTAAAATGTTAGACCCCAAGCCTGGAGCATCAGGACAAGGCTCTAAGCCCCTAGACCCCTAGACTTTCATTACACGATATCAGGGTCTCTCCATCCCGCTGTCCATCCTACCCTGATTTAAGTTCCACATCAGCACCGAAAACCTCCCATCTACTTTTCGTCCCTTTCGTAAAATAAAATTCCATGATTTATTAGTGTCCTTCCTGGACACTTTCGCAAATCTCCCTAAAGCCCTCAAAAGCTGAGAGAGACAAAAATTCACAGTATATTTTACTAAATAAAACTTAATTAAGTTTCCTCTCCCTCCCTATTAATAAATTAACAAGATACGTTTTTTTTCTTAACAGATATGATTTTAAAAAAATAAAGTACGTCATTAAAATTGCGTTTAACTTAAGAGTTTAATCATTATTATTCTTTTTAAAAAACAATTTTTTAACAGCATTGCTTTTAAGCATAATGAAGGTAATGAAATTATTGTCATAATTCTAAAAATATATTTTTTTAACCTTAAAATTCAAAAATTCACTCAACCAAATTGCGGCGATTCTATCTGTCGGTCTATAACTACGTTAACATTATTGCAAACTACTTGTCCATTTTTGAAGAAATTTGGCTGGCATGTCATTAAAACTTTTTTTTAATTTTTTTTATTATTATTAATAATACCTTTATTGATTTTTAGAAAAAAAAATTAATTAAAATGATCTATCTAGATCCCTAGGTTTATTGAACAAAGCTATGTATATAAATTATTATTATTTATTTTTTTTTCATTGCATTTTCTGCCACCTTCGACAGCATCGACCGAAACGCTCTGTTTTATAAGCTTTCAAAAGTGGTTATATCTAGCAAATTTATTATTACTCAGGCGTTGCATCGAAATACATATAATATATTGTATGGAAAGAATATAATATATATATAAACCAGGGTCTACAGATTTTTTTAATACTGAATCGGGTGTTAAGCAAGGGTGCATCCTGTCACCAAATCAATTTTCAATTTACCTTTATGATCTTATCGAAGAGGTTGGAGGAGGGTTGTCTATAGAGGAGAAACACTTAAAAGCTCTGGCGTATGCAGACGACGTTGCCCTACTTCCGGAGGATTTTTTTGACCCTGCAGTACATGATCAACAATCTTCATCGTTACACCAAGATATAGAACCTCCAAATTAATTTGAAAAAATCGTAAATAGTGGTTTTCCACTACTCCAAACACTTAAATGATCAATTTCCCCTAAGTATATTCTCAATCGCAACCTGGCAACACTTAAAGGTGTGCCAAATTTAAGGTGTTCAACGCTGTGTGCAGATCTGTCCTCACCTATGGCGGCCAAATCTGGAGCCATACGCATTTCATACAAATAAATGTTTGATATTTTCTTTATAAGAAAGTTGTTCCAGCTACCTTGTAACACGGCCAGATAGCAGTATAGGAAACAGATAACAACTCTTAAAAAGCCAAAAAAGGTAATTTTAACTAATGTTATGCAGAGCCTGAGAGATTCCTTTATAAGCAGATCTCAACACTCTAAATATCACAGTTCATACAAAAATTTGTTGGGTAATAATATTTTCTCACCCATAACTAAGTTGTGCTCCACCGGTGGAACTCCAGCAAAAATGTTTGTATAGCTGTTTTGCAGGCCTAGGACGCTTAGAGGCCTTTGTTATGACAATTGCAATGCATTTCTATAATTATTTTTTTAAAATTATGTTTCAGGATGAAATACAGTAAGCTGTACAATGGTTAAACTAAAGTTCTACTTCAAAGAATTCGGATACATCGCTGGATAGAATTTCAAACTGCCTATCTCAATTGTGAGTTGTTATTTTAATTTTTTTTTTTTTTACTTATATTATTTTGAAAGTTTATAGAATTTTAGGATTAGCAATTTACTGAACTGAATATTAGAAAACTTTAATATGAATTAAATAATAGTAGAAGGATAATAATTAAACCAGAAGTTTATAGCCGTATCAGCTATACCAATAAAAATGTGTGTCCCTTATATTCTCTATAGATTTGAATTTGCTATGGAAAAATAAATTATGGTCTTAAGTGACGAAATGGTAAATAAATTATTTTTTAGTATTTTCAGTAAACATTTATGGAATTAACAAAGGATTTAAAGTGTATACACAATAACAACTATAAAATATAGTGAAACAGACTATCAACTTTTGGGAAAACACTTTTTTATTCTCTAACCAAGAAAAACAAAGATTTTTAGGACAATTATAATAATAATTTGATTGTTACTCCCCTGTTCATTTTTAGAATATAAATGTCTTTCACTAAACAGCAATTAAGACAAAGGGATGTTTAGTCCAGTGTACTTAAGGACAAAGGAATATCACACTTTTGTTTTTATAAGGGGAGTCTAAAGAAGAACATTCCATACATATTCTTTAGACTGTTACTCCCCCTCTTTTTTTTATAAGGGGAGTAACAATCTAAAGAAGTTCCAATTCTTGTATGACTCGAATATTTTAGTTATTAAATTATAAAAGCAGAGCCTAAACCTGTGGTAGTTTTATATAAACTCGGTACGTCTAATTTATGTGAGTTCAGCTTCAGTCAAACGGTTGTTTTATTTTAAATTAGATCGTAATTAATATTAGATATTTTCAAATTATTTGACTAAGACATAGAAATACAAATTCATATTGGTTCTTAAAATACTCTGACCCCAGTCTTTCCGCTTCTCCGATAGTATTCTTCTGTATCCGGAGATATTTATTGTATTAAGTTGATTCAATAAATCCACCTGCATTACTAGCATACCTCTACATATTATATACATACCTCAGGTCAGGGATGTTAATATAGACAACAGTGTTAATATACTTTGAAGTATTATTAGTTCTGTGTTTTGACTTTAATTTGATGTTTATTAATTTATCGTAAATTAACTCAATAATATTTTCATACAAATAAATCAAATAATATATATATATATATATATATATATATATATATATATATATATATATATATATATATATATATATATATATATATATATATATAATATATATTATTTTAATAACAGTGCTATTTAGATAATCCATTTCGTTAATAAATTTTTAGAAAAATAGAAATGTTAGCCTTTATTACGAGTATAAGTGGAAAATATAAAAGATCTTCAATCTCTTAGTGTAATTGAGAGTTCTATTTATATCTTAAATATTAATATCAGATATAATAATAAGATAAAAAAAAAAAAAAAATAAGATTTGCCCTTTTTTTAATTTATTTTAATGGAATCATCTTATTTTATTATTTTTTGTAAGAGATGTAATATAAGAACATGATTTTTATATCTCAAGTTCGTTGTTTCTCGTTGTAAAATTTTATTTTAAAAATCTGTATGTACAATTTAATAATATTATGTTTATTATATAATATGTATTTGCTGTTTGTTTTGTTGGGTAAAGATACTAAATTTTAAATTTAAATTTCTTAAATATTGATATATATATATATATATATATATATATATATATATATATATATATATATATATATATATATATATATATATATATATATATATATATATAGCATACATAGTACACAAATCGCAATGAAAACGCGGACTTACTAAACATTGGAATCAAGATAATGTTTTATTCTTAAATATGATTTTGAAATCATTATACTTAAAATCATTGCAATCTCGTTAATATTTTATCACTATTATCTGAATATGTTAAAACTAAACTATAATATTAAATCTTAATTAAATCAATCAAATAAAATAAACTGTGATATTCAATCTAGCATGCAGGCTTTCACCTCTAGCTTAGTGTTCTAATATTTACGATCTTTAGGTGAATACACCGTTTAGAGGTGTGGTTTGATTTTACGCTTTATCTTTGTAGTGTTATCGCTAGGAAACCAACTCAAACTTACTATTGGAGCACCTAACAGGTAACGCCCGTCTCCAAGAACTCATTAACAGTAAGTGTAAAATTTGAATAGTTGCATATTCTTCTTCTTCAATTCAAGACCTTTTAATTGATGTAAAACATGTCATGGTGACTAAAAACCGTTTTTTAGTCGCCCGCCATATTGAAAATTTCCGTCACCCGCCATATTGGCCGCCATCTTGAAAATATTAAGTGTGAAAACTCCAAAAAGTGCACAGCTGTTGCAAATGCCGAGATGCACCTGTGTGCCGAATTTCATGTTCCTAGCTATAGTAGTTTATGAATTGAAACAAGCCAACGGACAGACAGACAGAGCCGTTATATAAGGTTTCTTTTTTTACTTCGTGCAGAGACCTAAAAACAGGAAAAATACAGCCCTCAAAAAATTATCCCTTAAAATCAAGGGATTGAAGTTCTTTAACGGAATTGCTGAGGTGTTAAATGAAGGAGGTGGCCCTGAGTAGAAATATTATATTTGGTGCCGCATTTGAACCAATTAATCTTTGGACCATGTGCCCTTAAATATTGCGTTTTTCGAGTTCCCCCCTATATTTTTTCACTAATCAATAATAATTTGTAATTATTACTGTCAAGTAAAAAATAATAAAGAAATAAAATAGTGATTTTTCATACGTCGCATATTTTCTAAAAAAAATCTCCCTCCAAAATCATAAATTCATATCTGGGGAACGGTTTGTGCTAAAGACTTCGAAGTATTTCATAGTATTTGGTAAAAAAAGAAAAAATGTATTATTGGCCTTTGTTTCATGTAATTATTAAGAACAGTTCCAATGTTATAGCAAGAACAAACATTTAAATGGCCACCATATTAATACGACTCTTCCAATTTTTGGAAAATTGCCTATGGACTATTGTATGTCTGGAACCATATACATTGCATGGCAACTTTATTTATAGTTTAAAACATGATTATGTTCTTAAACAAATATTTTCACAACGCTACAATACAGTTACAACTGATATTAAACTCTTTAAATCAGTAATAATCAAAACAAAAACATATTTTTAAAACATAAATGAGTAGCGTATTTTTCCACCAATATTTAATCAACTTTTATGCTATATCAATCTTAACTCTATATTAGTAGTGGTTGCTAAATGGCTATTCTTGATAAGACACAATAATTTAGTTTACACTAAAAGTACCATTACCTGGATAGAGCAAACAGATATATACAGCTTATTATGCACTGTCAGATGATACTCTAATACCGTTATAAATTATTGTCCAATTCAATACAGATCTAATAAATAATAATAATATTACTAAGCATGCACATATATTTTACCTATTATCATCTGCACAATATATCTATATTTATTGTAATTAGACCTTTTGACTGCAATATCTAAATATATGCGAGTGTGAACCTTTAATTACATAAATTGAATATTTATATAAATTTGCATCTGGTAAATGCACTTATGTAAATGCCCTCAAAATATGACAATTGTTACACTTAGTAATTTCTGGCTCATTATAATATTATTGTAAAGAGAAAGTTAATTATAGTAGTATTGACTGGAATTCTAGAATATCACTTTAAATCAGGTAAACCCTACTGGTTGAAGGGCCGAATCTTGATAATATGTTATAGAGCTCTCCGGACGAAGTATTCCAACACCACTAAGCCAACGGACTTCACAATGGTAGGGAATATCCGAATAAACATTACCCATTTTGGCCAAATAACTTCATTTACAATCTTATTGATATTTTTTATGGTTGAGATGGCATTTGCCTATGGAGAACTTACAAATTTGCCTAGTTTAAGTTCATTTATATTTTTTTTTGCGGCGCGGCGGGCCGGATAAGGTTCATGACCCCTGCTTTTGAACAATGAATACATATACTTAAGCATATTATAGTTAAAAAGAGGTTTGATGTGTTAAAAGCTTCTCTTATTCAGTTAATAATTTTAATTCGAAGCAATTGCTTAGTTGTCACATCAGCTAAAATTTCAGTTCAGATTATAATATTTAATCCAGTTATTATTTGAAGACTCAAACATATTTATTTAATTCTTAATGATTATATTATAATAAAAAATAATAATTAAAAAAGTATAATAAGTAAAGATAGTAAATAATATACACTATTAACAGATGAATTAATACCCCCACTCCTCGAGGCCAGGTATGACGTAGGGGGTCAGGAGTAGGGTTGGTTTAAAGTGGCCCACTACCTACTATTTTGTTTATAGTTTATGTCTATAAACTGATTAATTGAGCTAGTAATAATGTTTGTTATTAACTATCTTTACTCTTTTGCTTCCATTATGAATAAATACCATATAATCTTAATAAATACTAGTTCTAGTGAGGTCCTAGTACTAGACGGGTAGGGTGACGCGCTTTTCGTTTACTAATGTAGAGTGTTCGGACGGGGTAAATGTGGGTTCATAGCCTGCGTTTTATACGCGCTTCGGAATATTCTATAGCTGTCATAACTTAACGCGAGAACATTTGGTCCAAACCCACTATTCTCGCGTCAAAGCTAACCTGAATGAAGCCTTCCCATCCTCTTCCCTCTTGTTTATAGATATGTTTGATTTAATTTTTTGAGTCATCCATTTACAAAGTAAATATTAAATACACTATTGTTCTTCATTTTACCACCATCGTTTTAGAAAGTTTTATATTTTAATAAGAAATTCGACTTTGTTTATAATCTGAACGGAACTTGTGCAAGTGCACAAGAAAGGAAGGGTGGGGGAAAACACTCAGTGACGTTTCCCCAGCTTCATAAATGTACTTTTATCTAAATAGCCCAAACGCGTGTTAAAAACGTTTCAGGTTCATACTACTATGAACCTGAAGTCGGTATAGTCGAAACGGATAAGGTTAAGGTAGAGAAGTCTGGCTGCTTATTTATAGCGTGACAGTTTTTATTTAGTAAAGGGTGTTCTGATTTCTCCGCATCTCGGGCTATAAGTTTGTGTCGTAGAGATGTGTATCGGGCTTGCGGGTTTGGTGGGCGTTCTTACTGCTCCGCCTGGTGCATTTTTTAGACTTCTCTCTTTTCTTCTACTTGCTCCTGGTCTTTCTGTTTGATTTTGGGTTCTGATCGATTTTCTTCTCCTCGTTCTGTTATCTCCTTTTTTTGCTGTTTTCCTCTATGCTCAGTATCGTTGGCCATCTATAGACATCCGTCGAAAAGTGGCCTTCTCATTGGTGAAGAGCTTTGTTCGCAAGAAGTAGATCTCCTCCAATCATGGACGGATCAAGTTTATATTATACCTGTTGTTAAAATAATTCAAAATTGATAAAGTAGTAGATTAATAAGATTCGATAAATAGATAATACTAATAGATTGTAATAACAATTTAATATAAGAAATATTTTATAGGATTACGTCTCTACGGCACTGCCCATTCAAACGTCTTTAAAGGATTAAATGGAATATGTCCTAGTTCCCCAGGAAAAAGTCGTAAAATATTCTTGTTCCGTATGCGTCTAATTATCCTCCTAAAGATTTCAAAGCGTCTATTCGAGATTACATTTTTTTCAGCAATACTAAACCTCATTATATCTGTCAATCCTTTGATAAACTTAATATGATAGTTTAACATTTTCTTTTTGTCGCTGTCATTTCATTTTAATTTTTCATTTATGAATTCGTTATTTTGTTTTGACAGTTCCCAACCTTCTACCACTGCAAATACCTCTCCTTTTATTAAGTTTCTGAGGTAAACTTGTTTATTTATGGGATCAATTTTAGGGTGTCTATCTACTGACGACTCAAATTGTTCCCAAAACAATGAATTTTTAAATTTTTCCGTCAAATGGTTCGAACTTGAGGCTTAGAAGTTTGGGTATAACTGAAGCTTCTCTATTCTGATAGCCTTCTTGACTGCAAGATTGTACATTGAAGTGATCAATTCTAAAACTTTATTTAGATATTGTGTTTGTATTTACTCTTCTTTTATTCACTGGTTATTCTGTGTTGATTCTCTGTTTAGCTGCTGCAGTTTAGCCAATAGCTCTTTTTACTTTCTCATATAAAGAGAAAGTATTGTGATGGCGCGAAAATTCGATTTTGAGATTTTGATGGATTTACACGTTTTGAGGTCTCCTGAGTTCAAAAAAGTGGTTTTACAAAATGTCTGTCTGTCGTCTGTCTGTCTGTCAGTGCAGACGCCTGGAGGCTATACTACTGGGCCGATTTTGACGAAATTTGGTATACATGTTCAAAAAAATCATACCCCGAGGCGAAATTTTAAGAACACGAATTTTGTCTCTTTGACTTATTATATAAACCATGTATAACACTTTAAATAATCGAGACTGCCAAATGTTCAATATTGATATTTCAGAGATTAGATTTCCGTAACATAAGGCCTTAAAGCAAAGTATAATATGTTATGCCGACTAAGACCTTTTCTTTAGTTATTCGCCATTTTGAAAATATTAGGTGTGAAATTACAAAAAACTTGTCACAGATAAAAAGTTGTCACATATGCTGATTGTGTGAAACTGTAGGCCGAATTTTATTCAAATTGTAAATTGATTACGCCAGTAATAGTTAGACAAACAAACAGACTTTTAAAATTACAATAGAATATCAAAATAGTGCTCTTATGATAAGGATTACAAAAATTAATTTTGTTAGTGATGTCATTAATATAGAAGTTAAATTAACGTTATTTCTAACTGTATGAAATAACAGTGTTATTTGTATAATATATATAATAGCAGTTTAATATAATACCAATTAACCCAACTTAAGACATTGCACTCTAAAGTGAATGATAAACCTCGTGTAATTGCTGCTTTCACCCACTTTAGAATATTGTTTAAAATGTGCGTAATGATAAAGATATTATGAAGTTTCAAGACAAGAGGCTGTTGAATTGTTTTATTTAGTTTCAAAGTTAGATTTTATTTAGGAAAGATAAAAAACTCTGGTAGACTTGGAGTTAGTTTAACAACTCTACTATCATTACTATAATCTTTTATACAAGGGCAACAATAGGTTTAAACTTTTCCCTTTTCATATTTTTTTAAATATCTTTCTATTTAATATTCTTCTCTGACTAATATTAATAAAAATTAATTACCTAAATGCTTATTAATTATATTTAAGAGTTCTTTTTATTACAGTTGTTTTGTTTCTTTTGCTTGTGCATTTGAATTTTTTGTATACCCTTATATTAATAGTCACTCTCTATGCTCTCTCATACTCTGCCCTAAATCTGCCAAGGTGGATAAATCAGGCAATCGATCAATCTTTCTCCCTTCCCCTTCATATTCACTCGCCTTCCAATTACCCTTGCTCCTCTTTCCTCGTTTTACACTCACTCTTTATACTCTTTTCTGCTCAATATTTTCATATATTTCATTTTTTTCCTTTTTACACCTTCTCTTGTATTTCATCTCTTACTCTGTCCCCTTCTCTCTTTTCTCCTTCATGACGCTTTCCTTATATTGTCACTTTTATTTGTCCCTCTTATATTACACTATCATCTTTTTTCTCTGCAAATTTATGTCTTTAATTTTTCCTTTTTAAACCTCACCTTGAATCTCCTTTCATACTCTCCTCCTCTATCTTCTCTTTTTCATAAATCTTTCCTTTATTGTCTTCTTTTTTTCTTTTCTCCTTCCTTTTAACACTCACATTTGCTCTGCTGATTTATTCTCTCTTTGCTCACCTTATTTACTTAGATAGATTATTTTTATAGATCATATATTAATTTTAACCATCTGTGCATACTAAGTGTACTAATTGATTGATACGTTGAGTCGCTTAGGAAAACGAAACAATTGCCCTCGCCATCTATGCTGTAAGAGGATTCCTTACCTTGAAAAATGTAAAAATGCTATATTGTGCTATGGTGGAATCATAGCCAAAACGGGTGTCAAAGGGAAGAATTTACTTGTACTAAAATCAAACAGAAGTAATAATTTATTTTACTTCATTATTTTACTTAATTACTAAATTTTAACTTGATTCCGAGATCTCTGTGAAGGAGGGTTCTTACGAACCCGGGGATATCATTAAAATCCGTTTCATATACATATATGTCTGTGCGTACGTATGTACGTACGTACGTTCGTTCGGAACTTTACACCTTTATAACATCGCTTCAAAACATCGTATTGAGATGCGGTTTGCGACATTTTTTTTTGGAACTTTTGTTCGAAAAACTGATGGCGCAAACCCGAACATCATAGCTCACTATGTTTCGGAGCTACAGTCACTTAAGCACGAAATCGGTCTGTCGACGATAACTTCAGTAGGCTTTATTTGATTTCAATTTCCTTTGGGTTATATATGTGTCCTATATGGTAGATTTAACCTATAATTTTTGAGAAAAATCGGACAAGCGGTTTGGGCGATATTGGCATTTTAGTGTTTTTTATAATATAATTCTATGGGCTACTGTGTCCGTCCAGTTGATCGTATCCAAACAATTCTTGCGTTAAAATACGCAGCTTGTAGACTACTTTTGAATGATTATAAGCACGATTACCAAATATTGAGTATAAGCACCAAATAATTAAACATAAAAGTATCATTATGAAATTTTGGTTTTTTTTCGATTTGGTTATTTAAGCTATTAAATTAATCTTAGAAATATGAATAATTTGTGATTAAGTGGAAAATGCTGAAAAAGAAACTTTATTTATATTATTGTTACACATTTTATCCACAACATTTCATGGAAGTCATGTGTGGGATTTCCACACCGGTACTATTTTCATATTATTGTTCAGAATGTGTAAAACATAAATTGTATTTATTGCTTATCAGCCTATACTCTTCCCTGCGCCACAAGACATTTCGCCTTTCGGTAGGAAATAAAAAAAAAATAAAATACCAGTTTTTAAACAAGGGGTGGGGGATTAAACAAATTAGATCCCATATAACCAAAACATAATTAAATTACGCAATAGCACTCTAAGAAGCTATGGGCTACACTAATTAGCTGTTTTTTTAGGGTCCGTAGGCAAAACCAAGGACCAAGGACCCTTATATTTTCCTGCGTGTGTCTGTCCGTCCGTCCTGTCGCCTGCTCTCACGGCTACACTTTTCGTCTGATCACTTTGAAATTTGGCATGTATGTGTCTTGTACCTGCCCACATATTTTAAAAATATAGCGACTTAAAAAAATTAGGGTAAAAAAACTTAGGGTTACATTTTTTTTTTTTCGACACCGTGAGGGGTATCATATGAAAGGGTACGTCAAGCTGATTACAAAAATATATAATTATTTGCTTATAACTTTGATAGGGCGAGCGTATGCAAGTTTGAAGTGGGTGGGAAACGTGCCCCCCCCCCTCTATCTCACTTATGTGAAGTCCAAAAAATCTGAAAAAATTCCTTAACATTCTTCGACCAAAAATAAAGATACCACTTTTTGGAAATTTCGAAAAAAATATTTTTTTATTTTTTTTATTGACAAAATACGTTTTTTATAACTTTGGTCTTTTCGATGTATTTATATGGTTGTAGTCCGGTTCTGTGGCAAAATAATACTTTATCAGAAGTTTGTTTATGTGTTTTGAGAATATTAGACCCATAGGATAGTTCAAAGTAAGCTTTTTAGCATTTTAAAAAACACCATCAATAGGGTACTATTTAAACTATACAGTGTGGCCTACGGACCCTTGCTGTGTGCTGACTAGCACACACTTGACCTTTTTATTTCTCTCTCTCTTCTTTTACTTGACCTGCCTGCTTTACGTCCATTTTTCTTTCCCCTTTTTCCCCTCCCCTTTTATCTTAATCTCTTTTCTCCGTTTTATTTTTATCCTTCCACTTTTACACTTACTTCCTTTTTTACTTTTGAGCTTACTAAAGACAACGGAAGCATGAGATCAGTCTTGAGAGGAAATTTCATTATATCTCCGAATTCAAAAAGTATTGGACAGAGAATTATTGAAAATCTGTTTTAGTCAACTGGGTACAATTGAGTCTTTGTCGTTCAAAATGTTTGCGAACCACATATCTTAAAAAAATCGTCGAAATTTATTATAATTTGGATGGTATTTCATAATTAACACTGATCGTTTAATATTAATTGCCCAGTAAATACGGTGATTATTTACTTTAAATACATTTTTTTTTTTTTTAAAAGTAATGCTGGTTTGGGCACTTGTAAAGAATGGGCGATGAGAGATCGCCCAAAAATATCCTCAAAGTTCGTTGTGAAAGAAGAAGACCTAGGGTTTATCCTAATGCTAATAACAACAACTGCTATATATATAGCAGTTGTGCTATAATAACATAATTTTAAACCAAAAACCAAAGTAGGCCAAAATATGTATTTACATTTAAGCTTACAAAAACAAGAATAGGAAAACGGGAATGGAGAGATTTCAGCGGTTTACTGAAGCGAAATTGCTTGCTTCAGGAATAAAGCTTCAACTGATTGAATTCTTTCTTCTTACTACCTTGTAGAAAATGGAATTTTCCTATAATGATTTATACTTTCTTAGACTTACCTCGAAAATCCTTGGCGATAAAAACAATAAGATATATTTCTCTTGAAACTCTTCGGCTAACAGGATAAATAAAATTGAGCAGGGACCTTACTGTTTTTCCGTTCTGTTCTCTCTTTTAAGTTGAGTGTAAAACAGAGATTTATCTATATTAGGTAGAAAGTTGTTATCAAAACAAAACCCTTTTTCCTATGACATTGCCTTGAAACATATTTATTTTCAGGAATGAAGTATAATGTAATATAGTACAATAAAAATAAATGTAACTCTCTACAATATTGGCATAAAAATAATGTAATAAAATCTAAATAATATTAAACAGTATTAATGAATTAATTAAATGGGTGGTTCTTTTTACTTTCTCATATGAAGAGAAAGTATTTATGTAGAGAGAAAGTATGTATCTCATATAGAGAGAAAAAAGTGCAAAACAATTATTTCTCGAAAACGGTTCCGAAGGATTTGATTAAAAATGTACTAAAATTTAGTCCATTTAAATACGAATCTAATCTTATAAGCTGTTTTCCCGGGAAAAATATTGTTCTATGAAAATAACTTAAAACGCAGATGGAGAGAGGCCGTGTTCGATTCCCTGCCGAAGAGAAGTTAATTTTATAATACATTTTGATGAAATGTTTATTAATAATGTATATCTGTACCTTTGAAAACACAAAACTAATAAATGGAAAACACTAGACTTAGCCTTGAACCGTATTTGAGAAAATTTGTCTGAGTTGTCTCGGGCCGATTTTTTGAAACTCATGTCCATCGAAAAAGTTAATTTTTCCCAAAGAAAATTGCGGTAAAATAAGTTTTAAAATGCAGTATTCATATTTGCGCAAATATTCACATTTGAATATTTTATTGAAACGTTTTTGGTCTCCTTTCCTTCCCAGTATAGCATCGATATTTTTACCCTAAAAGACCGCCCCACTCGGTGTTCACCTAGCATAGCTATATAAATGCGGGTAGCTGGTTAAGTAAACTGGCAACTAACTGGTTACGGATGCCAATGATATAAGGTTTATGCAGCTGATGGTGCGACACACTAACCCCATGTCATCCTTTATCTAAATATTTGTATAAGCTTTTAACAAGTCTAAGTTCTTCAAGGGCTGTTAAGCCACTGAGTTGGGGACTGTCTCTCTAGGCATGAATGATAATTCTATCCCTTGACTGAATCCTTTGTAGAATCGCATTCCATTTACTATTAACGTCGGGTTCACACCAGAGTGATAAGATACATATCTTTAGGTCGTAAGTGAAGTTCGATAATTGTCTTGCAAGATTCGCAACGCTCAAGCCTCTAAAATACGCAATGGAACGACAAAATTAGTTCACACCTGTACGATAGCGGCATCTGTCGTAAGATACGTGTATCAAGAGACACGGACTACTTGTTTCTTGCCTCAGTGCCACACGATATTGCAAAGGAGGAAGATGGCAAATTCAAAGAGAAAGGATATTGATTTTATGAGTTCTCGTAAGACATCCGTTGCACCTCATGAAATTTAGGCTCTTGTAACTACGTCTTGTGTTAACTACGTCTTTCTGTGTTTCACATTAATTAAATTTTATGGATGCACCCACTTTTTCTCCTCTTTCTTCCACTCACAATAACTTCATCCTCGGTCGACGACGAACTCATTTTACTGCCTAACCTCCTTCTGCTCCATTTTATCGCTACCTCATGACTCATGACTAATCGCTTCGGTAAGAACCTCACTTATTTTATGATAAAACTCGTGTATCAAATGTTTCTGCGATAAATATCTTACTGCTCGGGCGTGAAATTTAACAGTTACCGATGTTCTGGTCTCGATTTTGTATTTTTATTTGCCTTCTTCTACAATTTCTTATTGTTAGATGCCATTTACGATTTACGATTTATTTACGATTGGACGTACGTGTTTTATGTTGGTTTCTTTTTTATGAAGTCCTTTTGTGGTGGTCACAGACAACATTCTCGCTTCCATTAATTAGTACATTTCTTACTACCTAGATAAATTTAAGCCATTCTTTTCCCAAGGTTTTTTGAGTCTATCGAGCCATTTTTGATAGTTTTCCAGTGTAACTCGGCTCTTTATAAATGTGTATGAGTATTTTGGCTTATCCTTTATTTATGTGCCCTTCAGTACATAATTAGATCGCCATAACTTCTGGTTGAAATACTGTGGCGTCCTATTCCTGTTACTAGGGAGATTGCTTTCCTTGGTAATACGCCAAAAATCCCTGCTCCAATTCTCTTCCCAATTTGGCATCTATCTGAGTACCATACTAGACTGACCTTTCAAGGTATGGATTGTATTTGCTATCCGTTGAGATATTGTAGAATTAATTAAACCAATAGTAAAAAAAACTCAGGAGTAATTTTGCCATTTTTTAAGTTGAATATGCCATTAATAATTGTAAGGACTTTGCAGTGCCCATTATTTTTGTTGTTGTTGGTACTCAACACTCTGTTACTTTTTGTATTATATTGACCATTTCTCAATGAATTTCATGAATTATTGTTCTCCCATAATACTGCTGGCAACATTAACAGCTTACTTCACTTCATAAAACGAGTTTTTTTTTTCTTTAAAAAACAAAACAAAAAAACAACTAAATTTAAACGATAAAAACTACTAAAATCCTCAGCTGCAGTTTCAATTGCTTTTATAAAATCAATTTATAACTCTGTAGCGCCGTTCTTCTTAGTTCAATAATAATGAGTTATATCAATGAGATATTCTAAAAGAAGGAAAAAACTTCTTTTTTTTTTTTACATTGATTTAAAAATTTAATGCCAAAAAATGACTGTCTGAAATGACATTAAAAATGCGAAGCGCATTCGTCATTCGCATTCGGCATTCGAGCACAATAACAAAGTTAAGTTGGAACGTGGTAATAGTTATTTTGTTACTAGCCAGCAAAATTCACAAGTTTTTAAATATTTGTTCCAAGCCGAATAGGCTAAAAAATTTACTGCAGAGGCATAGCCGAGGAAGGAAAATGTTAATTCGCTGCTAAGGTGTAACCGAACAACCTTATTAATGTATTTATTTTGATAAAAGTACAGCATTCTAAAATAATTTTATAAATTAAAATGATAATTTTAAAATGTATTATTATAATTATTTTTGTCGAAGTAATTTTTTTTCTTGCTTTTGTTCTCTTTTTCTTTATTAATTTCAATTCAGTTTTGATATTTAAAAAAAAAAAAAACTTTAATAGTGAATGAAATTCTATTTTTAAAAACTCTCATTGAATCGTAAACAGGGCTTCAGCTTTAACTTTTCGAGGTTAAATTAGGCATTTTATCTCATCTTCTCTCTCTTCCTCTTTCGTATTAGAAGTATAAGAAAGTAAATATTCATTCACATTACAACAATTCACATTACAAAAATATTTCTCTTTCGGTTCATTTAGGTTTTTCTGGGGAAGTTGGCGAAATCATAATAAGCAAACGAAACCAAGTTTAACACCACATAATTGGTATTTAATTTCGAGAATGCTTAGACAAGTGGTACTCTTGTTGTCTCATTGTTTAATATGAATTTACACATCCATCTATCTCTATTCTTGCATTGTATAATATGTCATGTCTGTAATTAATGTACGCTACACCATTAATTATATGACAGTTGTAGAACAACCAATTTTACATTAATTATTATTTCAACAAGACTTCACACCTTTTAATACATTCATATTATTATTTTGCCTCCGAGCTTACCGAAGGTAACGGAAGCTAAGTGATAGTTCTGAAAAACGAACATTTTTGATGTCTCCGATTTCAAATATCCCTAGGCAGAAATCCGTTTCTGACATCAGGGAACATTTTTGGTCCCGTTTTTAACTGTCGGTATGTCTGTGTGTTCCTCAATTTTGCGAACCAACATATCTTAAAAATTATTTGTCCGATTTTAATTGAATATATATGGTAGATCATAATTAGCCCATTGTTAATCCCATTGTCCTAGAAGACCTTCTGCTCCTATTTGTTTCTCTTCCACATGACCAACAAAAATACATTTGATATAATACATTCATTTTAATGAAATTCCCATTTTTTGGTCCCATATAAGTTTCAACCTTCTGCGCGCCTATTTGATTATCTTCCATAGGCGCATAAACACATACATTTATTTACACTTATATCTTTAAAAGTAATTATATGATTTTTATGAAATTTGAATGGTTTGTCGAAAGTAGCCCACTGGTAGTTCCAGATTAATTTCAGCCGTCTATGTTCTTTAAATTTTGCAAAATTGATACTTTAAATCATGTAAAAAGTTAAATATATTTTGACTGATTGAAAAAGTGGGTGGAAAATGGAATAAATATGTCAATAATAAAATAATCGTAGGTAGACATTAATTACGGACATCATGGGTCATTTTTGGTCTTGTGTCTGTCTGACGTTAAACAATTTTGTGAACAATTATGTATAAAACACTATTTGTCCGATTTCTATTAATTTTGGATGGTAGTACACTTTTGTTCCTATAATAATTTTAAACTTCGGCCTTTATCACTCTCTATTCTGGATGCGCACAAACTTTAGTATCTACAGTATTTAATAGTTGGAGGTGAGCTTCCCATGCTGCATCAAAACTCCATCCGGTCTCAATAGTAAGTTTTGATGTCCACCTTTCACAAAATTTCCCTCTCCTGTTATTGAGAGTGAAATTAATAGCGATAAGTTTGCTGCTGGACCCGATAACCCTTCACTTTGCCTCTCCCCCTTTCCGTTAGTTAATAAAAGGCATCAGTATCAAACTTTACTAAAGTCTATGTAATAACTTGATCAAAAATTAAAATAATGAATGATTTAAGGTGGAGTGTCAATGCAGTGTCTAAAACGACTCCTCGCGGCTCATAAATATGATTCCTTTTAGGCAAATGAATGGAACCAATTCCAATGATGCGGCTGTAGCCGCGCGACTAAAGCAGCTCTAGTGCGGCAGCTCAGAGCCGTGCAAATCGACTGCCTACTCGAGCAGTCTACTCATCGTGGCCGTAAACGTATGTCTTTTTCCTGATAGAAAAAATGTATAAAGGCGGAAATACTCATGCTAGTTACTCGCACAAAAACATACGAGTAGCTCGCCGAGGTGTGCTACTGGCATGTGTATACATCAAATAGCATGCAAGTAAAAAGCATGCGAGTAAATCGCATGGGGTTTGATTTTTGTCTTGCCAGTGGCACGAGTCGAGGGGAGGGGGAACTGATAAGGCACGTGTAAACAGGCCTGCCAGCGCAAGGTTGCTAGTAGGTAGCACTAGTCTCCCTCAGCCCTTCAGTCTTCAGTTACGTTCCTTCCTTTCGCGGGTATCTGAAAACAACTCATCAACTTTCTCCGAAAGCATTCGCAATTGATTCCTAAAACCAATAACGTCCATTTACCAATATTTCATTTAGTAGGCACTGAATCGCTCCATGTTCTTAATTCCCTTCTATCTACCAATCTTTTACCCACATTCTTCGTGTCTTTTTATTATTTTTCAAATGTTTTAAAACACAGTTCTTTGCAAGTAACAGAACAATCTGGATAATTTTATTCCGCACCGATACATTCATAAGGTACATTGAAAAATTAATAAAACTATCAAAATTAATTAAATCAAGTACAATTATTTCATAATTTATTCCGGCTAAAAGAAGGCAAGAAACGATTGCCTGTTTCAAAACTAGAACTGTGACTGGAATGTGTATTGTCATGTGCTAGTAGCTCGTACAAGACCTATCATCCGGATGATACTAGCATGCTGTTTCACTGGCAAATGTACACAGCGTCTGCAGCATGCCAGCTACTGATGTGCTTGTAACTCGCCAATGGCATGCTTTTTTACTAGCATGTGTATTTCCGCCTTAATGCAAAATTAATCGAGTTAGTGTGGAAGCACCTACGTCTCTTTAACCTTCAATACGATGTCATGTATATTTTGTTCTATATACATATTTCACGTTTCTATGACAAATGTATAAGAGAGAATGCTTTGTACTATGTTTGAAAGTAGGTATTAATAATAATTATTACGTTCCAATTGCCTATCTGAGTGTAAGCCCTAGTTTTTCAGTATAGGGCTGATAGGCTTCACTATATTACAAGACTGTCTTCTTTGTTCAATGAGTAGAAAAAATTTAATTAAACTGATCAATATTTAAACAGAAAAAGTTTCTAAGTACAGAATTATCCTTCAATAAATGTCTCTCTTTAAGGATATTATTAAATCCCACCGTGACTCACGGCGAGTACAACGAGGATTACTTCTTTTAACTACTTTAGTAGTACTATTAGTAGCACTTCTTCCTCTTCTTGAAGAAAAGACGATAATGACATCGAGGTTTCCTCCACTACTACTGGAAATAGGATTTGAAGTTATAAAAGCGGCTCAAAGTTGAAGTTATATGAGCCGTGAGGCTAGAGTCGTAAGACCGAAGTCACGGGATTGCAAGTTAAACAAGCAACTCTTGCCGTAGGGGCTAGAGTCGCTTCAGACGTCGCATTGACACTCCATCTTAAGGGAGTGAATAAATTACTGATAATAGACCACCCGATTCTTCTAGACACAACCGCATGGAGTGGCAAACATAGCCACTCAAATTTTTCAAAAACATCATGACTTTCTCAGAAAAAATGTACATATAAGTAGTAATTTTCATAAAAGCTAAAAAAATAAACTAAACACCATTTAAATTTAAAAGGGCATAAAATTCCCTTTTATTATTACACTTGCTTCTGTAGTTCTATTAATGCAGGAGTAAGAAAATTTGAAATTTATATATTTTTTTAAAATATAGTTAGAATTATGGTTCTCCATACCATAACTACTATGTCCTTATTGTCAACGTATGTGTTAGATTAGCTTAAATACTACCCTATTTCCTAAGCTTTCATGTGACGTAGCATATATGCCTTAGGTAACTAAAGCATTAAGTCTGCACTGCTAAAATAATAAGTACAAAAATCGCTTGAAAATAATAAAAAAAATCATTGAAAACTAATGTTGTTTGAAAATTCAATTTTTAGATTAAAATATGTTTTTCAATATTTTTAAGGGACTTTTATAATATAATAGTAGGGCAGCCTTAATGCTTGGATTAAGTTCGATTCATGCTTTATCAAATTAAATCTGATTAAATAGAGTAATTTTTAAGCTTATCTAATACATACGTTGATTATAAGAATATGGTAGTTGTGGAGTACCAAAATGTTGGCCAATTTTTTTAAAAATTAAAAACACAATTTTTTATTTCAAAGCTTGTAACTTCTGCTTGAATAGAGCTACAGCTGCAAGACTTTTGTAATTTCAAAGGGAATTTTATACCCTTTAACATAGCACTCAGTATATTGTTCTAGCCTAAATAGAAAAATAATATTTTTATTGAAAAAGGCGTGATGTTTTGAAAAATTTAAATATGGCTTTTACAAAAGTAATAATCGGGGTATAATGCTCATAGGAGCTTCTTGGTTTATATAAGGTACCCTATTTAATTATTATTTTTTTTTTTTTTTACATAAAACATGTTATACCCCATATATTAGTGTGTCCAAAAATAAGTATCCAAGAGTTTATATATTTATATATATATATATATATATATATATATATATATATATATATATATATATATATATATATATATATATATATATATATATATTTACAAATAATGCAAGTTAGGTTGGGCACAATAGATATTGTCGCACCAAGGGAAGAAACAAAGTCATTACACCCTGAGCGTTTTTGTTGGTTCCTAAGGCGTAGCCGAGAAATATTTCTTTCCTCCACAATTTTTACTTTCCGCCACGATTTTTACAACTGGCTGCAATGGGATCCTTTCCTCCCTATAAACTAGGGCGAAAAGTTAATGTTTTCTCCCTTCTGGAGAAAAAAACACTTTTAACTGCTCCATTCCAGTTAAAACTAGTTTTGATTAAATATATTAACAGGAAAAATCTAGTTCTTATTATTAAGTATCGGTTTTGACTAAAGCGCTCAGACTAAACTAGTTTTGACAAGGGGGATTCTAGCTCTGACTGATTTTTTGTTTTACCTGTAACGTGTATATGTATATTTAAATATACAGTTTGTCCCAGAATTTGATTGCCTAAAAGGAAGTTCAGATGTAAAACCAAAAAAACCTCATCTTTCGCGAAAATACCACTCATTTTAATTTTCGCTAATTTTGAAATTAACATTTAAATTAAATTTTAATTTTCAATTAAAATTGTAATACTAAATACATAAAGTACCTACTAATTCAATTTAAGTTGAAATGTATGACAAGTTATGAAATTATTCATAGAGTAATCTAAAGTGTATATGATTGCATACCTATAGTCTTTATTAATTTCAATGATATTTCAGTATGACCAATACTCAATTAGTCGTACTAATTAAACATCAAACTACCATATGTATACACTCATTTACAATTCATTTAATTATACGAGGTTTAAATTAATTAATCAAAAAATTAAAAAAATATTTTAATGAAAAATATAAATTGTATTCGGTAAAATAATGCTTACGTAAAAACTGGAGCATAAACAGGGCCGGATTTAATGTTTGGACGCTCCTAGGCCTAGAGTTTTTGCCGCCTCTTTATACCATTGGAGGGAGGGGGGGTCGATCCGGTAATTTTTCTTAAGAAAATAATCTTAATGACGACAATTGTAATTTTTTCCCATGATAAAATAACTTATGAAAATAATTTGAGAATTATTTTTTTGTGTTTTGGGGGGTTTTAAGTAAATGAAATAGCCCAACAAGGTCATTTTACTCCAAAAAGGGTTTTTATTGTAAACACTCATCTACAACAACAGGTTCAAGATCTTCGGGATACAAACTCAATAGTTCTCTTGCATGTTTAGTGATGTCTGAGGCTTCCAGTCCGTTAATAACCTCGAATAATCTAAACGTGGTCCGGAGCTGAGTATATACTCGAACATATTTATTTTTACGTCTCTTGAATTCGGAATATAAAGTATCTAGTATAAATTTGCAAGTGTTCTTATGAAAGTTCTTAGATCCTGTAAATGTAAAATCGATCCATGTTCACCAAAGTGTGTTGATATCTTCATTTTTGTTCACCTTTCTAGTAGTACCCCATAAAAACACCATGAATGTAGTCTCAAGGGATCTCAACTATTGCTGAGGTGGTTTCATCACTGTCATTAGCAATTTGATTCAAACTTTTGTTTTGAAAAGTTGAAACATGTTTTCATTTTTAACTCTGCAGGCGTCGCGTCGTGGCGAAAAGACCATCGAGTCTTGGATGATTTTTGTAGTTTTTGTAGTAAGGACACTTTTTTCTTTAGGATAACACATCAGTGTGTTGAGAAACTCAAAAAATTAAAAAGATTCTGCAGATATCAACAATAATTACGCACACCAATAAACTGTGTAAAAGAAAATTTAATTAAGACATTTCTGTGAACTCATTATAAATATTTTCTTTATTTGAACATTTTTTTATTTTATATCGTGCGCCCCCTATAGCATTGTGCACCCACAAGCATTGTGCGCCCCCTAGCATTGTGTGCCCCCAGGCCAGGGCCTAGTGGGCCTACTGGTAAATCCAGCTCTGAGCATAAATCTAATAATTCTAATAATTTATCTAATAATTTTTTCTAATCTAATAATTTAAACTAACTATTCGAACTATATTTAGTTAATCAAATAATTTTTTTACATGAATAATGTATCAGATTAGCAATATTTTATGTGAGCAGACTGCTAAAATTAATACGACAAAATTAACTGTGGGTTACTTTAGACAGACAAACCATCAAAATTTCATAAAGATCTGATGAGTACTTTTAAAGATATAAGTGTTCAAAAAAAAAAAATAGTCTGTCAATCAGTAAATGGCACTTCCTCGCGTCCTAGTGCGTATACTTTATTGATTTTATGCTTTTAAAATCATTGATAGTCTAATTTATTTTATTCCAATCCCCCATATTTTTGAATCAAAATCAGTCAAAATTGGTTTGATATTTTACATGAATAAAAGAATGGGGATACTTTTGACAAACCATTTAAATTCCTAAAAATCAGACTGTGCTTATGTGAATGAAATAATGTAATAAATGGGCGCGAAGGTTGAAACTTATATGAGACCAACAAATGGGCAAATTATTACCTATACACCTATAGCATTAAAATTTCAATAAAATCGGACGAGTTGTTTGTAATGTGTGGCATCGCAAAAATTATGGTCAGACCGACAAATAGACATGAGACTAAAAATATGTTCCCTGATGTCGGAGTCAGATTTCTGTTCACGAATATCGCTCTTAAGAACTAGCACAATGCTTCGTTACCTTAGTGTTAGGTAAGCTCTGGAGCAATTGAAGTTAAAGAAAACATGTTTACTAAAAAAATTTAATCTAAATCAAATTATATTTATTAACAACTACGGGAAACAACCAGAGAAAAATATACTCCAGCGCTGGGATTTGAACCACAGGCCTCTATATTATAAATATAAAAAAATTTAATCTGCAATTGTTTGTGTGTGGTTGTGAAAACCAGATACAATTTTGTTTTTAAAAATGGAAAGATCTGTAGTTCCATGATCTGCTGGAATCATATTTAAAAAAGCAATTACAGCAGAATGTCAAGTAATAAAATAATCTAGAAAGGAGTGAAGGCAGTAGAAATTATTGTTTTTGGAATAAGGAGACAAGAGCGGGCTATATTGAGAAGGTTGACGGGAGACGAGGCTCCATCTCCCGCCAACCCGCAGCCCCCTGACAGCCAGAGTTATTACATTTCATAAAGCCCCCTTCTCATTTTCCATTTCCTATTTTTTTTTTCTTTGTTCGCAATAACGTGTTATTTAAACCTCATCTCTCCAAGCCGGGAAAAATAAGACATGACCACAATTTTTAATTTTTGCTTCGGAGCTTACCGAGGGTTACAGAAGCTATGTGATCGTTCTTCAGAACGAACATTTTTTATGTCTCTCATTTCAACAATTCCAAGATGGAAGTCAGTTTGAGACATCAGGGGACATTGTTTTAGTTCCATGTCTGTGTATCACTCCATATATCGCTCAATTTTTGCGAACCAACGTATTATCACAAAAATTACTCGTCCATTTTAACGAAATTCCCATTTTTTGGTCCCATGTAAGTTTCAACCTTCTGCAACATTTGTTTATCTTCCATATGTGCATAAACATACATTTATTTACACCTATATTTTCAAAAGTACTTATTTGATTTTTATGAAATTATTGCGGTTTGTTGAAAGTAGCCCTCCGTTAGTCCAAGATTAATTTCAACCTGCGATCTTTAAAGTTTGCTAAATTATTAATTTAATTCATGAAAAAAAAAACAAACGATTTTGACAGATTTAAAAACGGAGGGAAAATAAATAAATTTGACAATAACAGGTCGTAAAAGCATAAAATTATTGAATTATATATGAAATAGGACGCGAGGAAGCTATGCACCACGCTGATTGGCAGACTATACTTCAAATTGCGGGAAACTACACATGAAATAATTTATGAAAGCGTAACATAATAATTTATTATTACATCACATATACGTATATACTTTTCACATTAATCCTCAACTGTAATTAAAAACAAGAAAGGTTTCGATCTCATAATCACACTTCACTAATATCCTGACGTATTGGTTTTTGAAGTGAAACGTCTTTAGCCGCGGTAGAGTAAATTTGCTTGGATGAAATTGACATCGGGAAACAAAGTTCGCGTTTCGAGACTCGTCCAAGTGAAACATTTATGATGTGGAATTAACGAAATTGCAAGTTTTGATTCTAAGACTCGCCTGTGATAGGTATTTTAATCGACTGCCGACTTAGGCCGGCAATTAATATAATATATTAATGTTGATTCGTGTTTTTCTTCATTATTCGCTAACATTTTATGCAAATATTTTATTATTTGAAATTATGTTTCTTTGATGTTATCTGACTGTGGCGGTATTGTAAACTCTTCTTTATAAATATGTATGTTGCGTATTTAATAAATTATTTATATTATATGCATTACTACAATAAGGGTTATTGTGCTATTTCATTCACACATTTCATATTTTTATTCTGTTTCTAGAGCTTAAGTTTAACTTCTAATTGGTGAGAGTCTCATAGATTTTTTTTTCTTCTCTTCAAGTGTTTAAAACAAAATAAATGCGAAATGAATTACTTAAAAACGCTTCTAAGATTCGTAGAGATGAGAAATTTATAGCAGCTTTAATTTGTACATAATATAACTATTGTTTTTTTTTTTTTGTACATATACTCGTATTATACTTATTTTACAAGTTTTGTTTACAAGTTAACATTAGGTAGCCTTAATAGTATTGTTAATTTACAACATCATTGTTTTAAATTAACATTGATCTATTATTTTTATTGAAGTTTTAGATTCAGATATTGTTCACATCCAGGTTTTATATGCAGCATATATTGGTCACATCAATATTTTAGAATCATATTGTTACATTGATGTTTTAGGTTTATCCAATAAAAACGCAGGTAATTTTAATATTGAAGGTAAACTAATAATGTATACATAGGCGTTATTAGTTATTGTATAATTAAATTCTTGTGATGACATATCTGATAATTGCAATTTGTAATGCGAAGGTATGGTGTTTTTTCACTATAGCATTAATATTTTAACATATACGTTACCGTTGATAATGTAAATCTGTAACAAGCCTTGTTTTTTTAATCTACCATGGTTAACAATTCCTCGGCCCAATTATATGATGCTATGAAATATGTATGTTTAAAACGTGCATCCGATAAATTCACCATATTAATAATGCAACATGTTCAATAATTGATGTGCGAAAATGAGCCTTCAATTACTTCTAAACCATCTACTCTCAAGTGTGGCTGTGTTTTGTTGAAGCGAGCGTAAGCGAGCTTCTTACATTCAACGAAATATGCATCTTGTCTGTCTGTCTGTCTGTCTGTCTGTGTGTAACGTTTACGTGTCCGACGATAACTTGAGTAAAAGTTGGCCGATTTAGTTGAAATTTGGTATACATGTTCCTCTTACTAATACTCAGGCTAAGTTTGTTGGACAGCGTGATCCGCCCAAGAGTTCGCGCGCAATGCTCGCGTAAATGAGAGGTTCAAAAATTAAATTGCAATTTCAGGACGGGAAAAGATTCTATCATCATCTATTCGACGAGACGAACATTTTTTCCAAATAACATTTTTTAGTAAAACCAACAGCGACACCGCTATCAATTAATAAAGATCGCTAAAACTATTAAAGCGGACCTAAACGTTTATAATAGAGAAAACAACCTTTTTACCGATATCTTACGTTCTAACGTAACGATTTTAATAAAACTTCATATACACCATCTAATGCACAATTGAAACAAGCATGCAAAATTTCAATTTGATACATGCAGTAGTTTTTTTGTAGCAGAGAAATACAATTTATAATAATTGAAAAAGAGATGTGTGGTTAGAGGAAAAGTAGGAATACGGGGTGGTTCCCTTACTACTAGCCGCTGTACTACTACCAGACCCACTATCTATCAACTCATCATGATTCATGATTATCTATTTTTTCAATATTCAATACATATTTATTACCATACGCTCGCTTCAATGATAGAGCCACGCGATGCCTAGTTGTAGCTAAAAGTAAACAATTAAATATTCTATCTCTCTCTATAATTTCATGTCTAAAATGAATATTGTTTATAGTCAAAGCTTCGTTAAAATGTTGAATATTATTTTCCAAAAAGGAAATATAATATGAAAGCTCGGGTGTGTATAGGGCAATTAGTTAAATAATTACTTGGTTTACTAATTACTCAGAGGGAAGTGATAAATTATCGTTTGGTTGGTTTCCCAAGGATAAGGACAGGACCGAGTGATTGACTATCATTAATCATCGGTTCACTGGTTTTTACACCTTGAGCCTTGCCTTGTCCCAAAGCTTTCCATTCACTAACAGAATACACTACTTTAACTTATACACTATGGAAACCTTCCAAATCAACATTCCACTTGTCAATATGGAAACTTTTCTTAATTGCAAAGATAAAGCATTACACACTTAATTATTCCTTTTGGTATTAAGTAACGAAAGAACTGCAAGGCGACCACAAATAATAAAACATAGGCTTACATCTCTCCTGTTCCAAAAAGGCCACTTGGGTACGGCATAAGACTGCCCAATGATTCCAATTCTAACTGATGACTTTGAAAACCACCACGTGTTTTGTTGTTTTTGAAGAAAGAAGGTGACGGCAAGGGTGGCTAATGATAAATATGCATATGAATGCAGGTCGCTTTTCGTTAATACAGACTTGTCCTTAGAAAAAAATAGAGTGTTTGTTATTGCTATAGAAAGTGGTGTTCATTTGAAATTAAACCGAGAAAGATTTTCGTTCGTTAAATCAATTGCTTAAGAATTATCTATAAGGAGAGGGGTCCCGGTAGTTCGAATAGGAGAGAGTTAGCTTTCAATCATTGAAGTTAAGCAGCATCGGGTGGGGTCAGTAGTTGGATGAGTGACCACCACCTCGGACTACACAGCTCTTTGTTCGATTCCCTCAATATCCACTCAGCATTGTTTAAATATATGGGAAGCTGATCAATAGATTTATCGCCTCCAGGTTTCGGCTTGCAAAACCGACACTCGACACTATCATGGTGGTTTGTTTAATAATAATAGACGAGTCCAGAGTCCAAAGGTATGAAGATATTGTTTGCCAACCAACGTTTCACTCATGTGTGAAGGGTTTGGTATCAATCCAGTATTAGATTGATACAAAGGTACCCGGGTTCATTTAAAGAACCCCCTGTATGATCTCTGTATTTGGGCGGAAGCCCCGTATTCTCTATAAGACCTCTTGTATGGTCTCACTTACCTTAATAATATATTTTTAACACTTATCTAATATTCTGATCTGTATTCTGATAAGAGTAATTCTTTAATTATTTTTTCCATATTGTTGGATTAAGAAACCCTTTAGCGATCAGCCCGTCATCAATTACTTAACAATAAAAAAAATCGGGTACGGGGTACCTCGGAACTTTTCCTCACTTCAGAGGCCACTAAAGTGGCCATTCCTGCTGCTTCGCAGCAGTAGGAAGCAGCATTGGATGTGGTCAGTACTTGGATGGGTGACCATTCTGAACTAACTGATTTATTATCATTTTTACAAAAAAAAACCCTTATTTTTAATACCTATATTTTATTTAATTATTTGAAGTTTGGCGGTATTTTGACAGATGTAAACAAACTTTGACGACATCAAAATTATCGCACTAATAAATAATTATATTCACTTATAACTTTTAAACTAATTAATAGAATTTCATCGGGTTTTTTTATATTTGTTCCTTAATTTTTTCCGGTTCCACCGATATGCTATAAGTCAAAAACCTATATGTAATTTCAGTATTATTAACCGTCAAAGTTTAAAAATTCAAAAATTTATAGCTTCAAAATGGCGGCTAAAATCAAAATGAAATTTAGTGGGCTTGTTTGTCATACAGAGAGGTACAGTCGAGCTAAATTTCAACTCGATCAGGACCATTTTCGATTTATTACGATTTTTTTAAATTTTTGCTGACTCAGCAAACTGGGTTCAAGATGGCGGAAAAAGTTGATTTTCTGGGCGGCACAACTACAGGTTAGGACTGATTTTTCTGCCAAGTTTCAACTCTCTAGGTTAAATACCTTGGGAGCTACGATGATAACACACATACACACACATACACACACACATACATACGTCATGCTGAAAACCACTCAGGAGGTCTTAATAACACTTAAAACGGATAATTCCGTTGAAATCTCGAAAAAAATTTTTGGTGAAAACAATACTTTTCCTACAATTAGTAGTGAGGAAAAGTAAAAAAGGTAAACAAGAAGAAAGATGGGGGCCGGTGTAGCCGAGGGGTTAGCGCACTCGACTCTGAAACCAAGGTCTAAACCCCGGCTGTGAGTTCGAATCCCAGCGGGGTAAGACATGTTTCACACTGACGATCTCATCGATTAGATGAGTAAAGTGGCCGGATAACCCCGTCCTGTAATAACCCTGGCAGTTGATCGGGACTAAAACCCAAAAGAAAAAAAAGAAAAAAATAAATAAGAAAGATGAAGTACTTATATCCAAAAAAGGTTATAAACAATAGCAGTCAATCGCATCAATGGCAATGAGAACTGGAAGCCTAATTTGCCCAAACATTCCGGTAAACTACTCGCACCTGACTTGGCAATCCACGTGCTCAAGTGGAGTTCTAGTTGCTTAAGGAATTTCTCTTTGAACTACACTTTTCAAATCTCGTGGCATTTTTCGAATCTGAATCGTAACCAGGCAGGCTGGTTAAAAGCCAATTCCGCATTACTAAAGCTATTGCAGTTGAGAAAAAATTAACCTCTTCACGTCAGACTCATAAAAATACTATATCTGACAAATAACCATTACTAATAAAATAATACAAGGGCTCACTATCGACTTAAGACCACACATAATATATGTGTATACACATAATATATTACCTCTAAGAATGAAACCGAACTGAAAATAATAAATAAATAAATGCAAATTCATTTACTTCATATTGAATTACACATACTTAAGAAAACTGATAGATCATTAAAATTCAGAATTAATGGACATAAGTTGTTAATGAACAGCGAATAAGTTGTTACAAGAGCCAAGCTTCTAATAAAATTAATTATACATAATATTTGTAACAAAAGCATGTTTTGTTAATTTTTTAAAAAACTAAAAAGCAATTAAATCGAACATTATTACTTCTTGAGTATTATTCACTAAAAGATACATTTTTTAATGTTACTCTTCTAGAACATAATTATGTTTAAGATCGAAAGAACATTTTAATTTTAAATATATATGTGAAGATCAAGATAAATAAAATAAATTGAAAAATAGTCTGGCAATTAGTGTGGTACGTAGCTTCATCACGTCCTATTTCGCATTCTTTAATGATCTTAAGAATTTAGACCTATTATTGTCAAATTTATTTAATTTTCCCTCCGTTTTTTAAATCTGTTAAAACTTTTATGATTTTTTAAATGTTTTAAAGTTTCAATTTATCAAAATTTAAAGAGCGGAGATGGTTTAAATTTATCTGGGACTATCAGCGACAAAACTATCCAAATTTCATAAAAATAAGATAAAAGTATTTTTGAAGATATAGGTGTAAATAAATGTATGTTTGTGCGTGGATGAGAAAATAATGTGCGCAGAATGTTGAAACTTACATGGGAGCACCAACAATGCACTAACAAATTTCATTAAAACAGATGTGTAGTTTTTAGATATGTTGGTTCGCAAATAATTGAGCGACAGGCAAACTGATAGACGCGGAACGAAAAATGTTCCCTAATGTCTAAAACGGATTTGAATGAGAGATAAAAAAAATTCCATTCTCCAAAACGATCACATAGCTTCCGTTACCTTCGGCAAGCTCAGAAGGATAATATGTATACTTAAAGAAATTAATTATAACTCTTACTAAATAATAAATTAATGCACTTGGCTATGGAAATTATTTTACTGAGGAGAACTTTACTGTTCTCAAGATTTATACACAATTATAAAATTTTACACGTAATTTGCTTCCGCATTAGTGCACTTCTTCGCTATGTATCTGAAGTATAACACGCGCATAGGTCTTCAAATGATTAATTATTAAGGGTGGCCTAGGGAATGCAAATAGTTTTTCATTAAGCAGTGCTCGGTTATTTTTGGAGATAAAAAAATATTTGTATATTTTATCAGAATTTTATGTGCTCTCTATTTTCTATTACGTTTGACTTAGTAAGTAGGATTTTAAGTTAATTAAAAATTTATAATAATAACCCTTGTACTAGGAAGACGGCTCCTTCACTATGCCATTGTTGTAAAACGTCTGCCTAGGCCACTGGATAAATATTGTAGCGTTATCCTCTTGCGTAAATAATATACTCAACTGTTATTTTATATACACTCTTCAAAATTATAAATTTAACTTCTATTCTTCTTTCTATAGCACCACTCTCACATTTATGTACTATACATGTTTTAATTTAAAAGTCAAAACTTAAAGTAAGCATACTCCAGACTTATTAAAAGTTTTATAAAAAGATGAATAATGACATCTAGTGAAGAAAAGTTTTTAATGTTAATAGTAAACTATAAAAGTTAAATTTGATACTTACTTAAACTGTGTAAAAAAAGTCGTAATATTAATTTAAAAATTATCATTAATGCGGTCTCCCTTTCAGTCACATTTTTATGGTTTTATAGGTTTTTAAAAAAAGTAAAAGTTTGCGATTAAAAAAATTCGTGACGTTATAAAAGTGAATGTGAAAAGAGAGAGTGTTATGTAAAGGAGTTGGGGGGTGTTTTTGAAGCGGCATTTGAATTCGGTGCTAATATATTTCAGTGGGAATAGGTCGGTGCTAAGGGGACAAACCGTTCTCCATGGTTCCCAGTTAATTGGTCTAGGGGTCTTGTCAGTGGAGGCAAAAGCTCGGATACATAAAGGAAAAGCTTCCCTTGCAGTCGGTTCTACACTATGAGGTCTGAAGCTATAACCATTAGAAAGTATATGAGTGAGATGGCTGAAAGCGAGATGGAATATGCATACTAAAAGCCTTCAGAACTAACTCTCAGTGCTAGAGGACATACTAACAGTTACCCGTAGTTACGCTGAAATGGATATTATTAGACCTCTTGCTACTCCCCCTCCCCCTGTTCGTTCACAAGATATCTCTGTTTGTCTCTTCCCCTAAGTTAAACTGAAATTAAGGATAAGGTATCATTTTAAAGTACACATTTCCATCAAATATACAACTGCAATTAAAATAAACTACTTGACCCCTCGCAATACCAGTTAAAGTTAAGTGCACACTCAATGAAAATACAACTCTCCTTTTAGAAATTAGTTTTATATATCAATCCTATAAATACGTGACTTAATTTAACCATCCTTATCATTGTTTCTAATTAACTTAATGTTATAAACAAACATTTGTTTTATACTTCAATGTTTTCTGCAAGTATTGATAATAAGGAAGTAATATTTAACGGATGAACTGGAACTGTATTTACCTACATAATATTATGTAAATTTATATTTTATGAAATCTAAATAACATGTTACGATTTCTCTGGAACCACTTTAGGTACAGTGTTTCAATTATGCTTGCAGTTGACCTTTATAGTGTTGGTAAATGGTTTAATTTAGTATTCTTTGGCTGCGTTTAAGAATATATAACTCTCGCCTGTTAAAAACATTTGTTCTTTGTTAAGAGAAAACAATTAGTCCAGGAGGAAGCGTGCTAAAATGTGTCTGACTAACATCAAGCTAGAATTTTGTATATAAGTAAATATTTTGGTGGATTTTAAGCATATATGATCGGCTAAGTTCGTCTGCAGGACATAAATAGGCAATAGACAGTTGAATAAAACAAACTGGTGGAGAGCAGCCATATCCCGCCTATTTTTTTGGTGTACAATGTGATTTTCATGATCCTGAGTACGAACTTAGTTAGTAAACCAAGAATCTAGTTGATGTAGTTTGTCACTTAATAGGATAGTTATTCAAATATTACTCCAAATCAAAGAGGTCACCTATTAAGTGACAAAATACCATCTACTTGAATTTTGGTCTCCTAACTAAGTTCGTACTCAGGAACATGAAAATCACATTGTCCACCAAAAAGGGCGAGACATGGCCGCTCTCCACTGGTTTGTTTTTTTCAAATGCCTATTGCCAAGCTATGTCCCGTAGACGAACTTAGCCGACCACATATTCTTAAAAGGCACCAAAAGAGTTACTCATACACAAAATTCTAGCTTGATGTTAGTCAGAAACCTTTTTGCACGCTACCTCCTGGACTAATTGAATAAAGAAAAGTAAACAAAGAATAAATTAAATTGACTTGTGACACTAAGGTTTGTTTACACTTGTGTGCTGCATTCACATTTCCATTAGTCCTCAAATTCTATAGTACCGAGAAATAAAAATATATTAATAACTAAACCATTTTTCAAAACAGAAAAATAAAAACTTTTATAATTTTATTATTATTATTATTTTTTTTTTTATTACTATACCTCCCTAGATATTTTAAGTAGATTCTAATAAAATTGTATTTAATGTCTTTTGAATTTATAAAGTCGTGAATCCTTTATAAAAAAAAAAAAAATAACCAGGTTACCATTAACTCAACTGAAATACTTAATTTTATAGAACAAAGAACCCAATATTTGCATCTCTACCTTACGCTTTTTTCCATGGAGACACATTCGGAAAACATTTGCAAATATATGAAGCCATTAACTAGATTATTTTAATCTAAAACTATCCAGACTCAATTTCAACCTAGAAAACAACATTCGAAATGAGAAAAGCGGTGGAAATGTATTATCTTTTCCACCGCTTTTCTCATTTGGAAATGGGAACCACAATTGTTATGTTCCACAATAAACAGTATCGGTTAAGACAAAGCGAATTTAAAAAAACAACAACAACATTCGAATGAATAAACTAATACTATACCATTCAAACAAGTGACTCTTAACTCTTAACATCAGTTCTTTAACTAACATTGCTATTGAATAAAAAGAAACAGTCTCTCCACGGAATAAAATACTATTTATTTATCAAAGCAGCTTTCGGCTCTTATAAAGCCATCATCAGTGCCTATGAACAAACACTAAGCGTTAAAACTTACTAACATGGAACAAAATTGAAAAGACAATAAAATGAATAAAAGCTAATAACAAAATAAGAGATAAATCACCAAAAAGGTAAGAAAAGATTAACAAAAAACTAAAAATGACGATAATTAATCATAATGAATAAAAGAAAAGACAAAACAATTAACAATTAATAAAACAGGAAAACAGTTAAATATTCCAACAACCGAAAATGTAAAATTGGAAGAGTAATTAAATAATAAACATAAAACTAAAGATATAGTCAAAAAAAAAAAATAAAATAAAAATAATAATAACAGAGCTTACCGATTTAAGTATAACTAGGGACACATTAACATCATATTACATAAAGACAAAATGTAGTGGGCGAGTCATACGATGTCAGAGACTAACGTAAGACTGACCCTAGTAGACGCACCAGCCAGGGTTCTTATCAAGGAAGATGCTTCCCCCCGCTCATTCAGATTTTTCAGAAAGGACGCAGACTTGACTCGCTAGAGAACTTAGAAATTATCAGGAGTCAATGTAGAGCAGGAGATAAAAATCTGAATGAGCGGGGGGAAGCATCTTCCTTGATAAGAACCCTGGCTGGTGCGTCTACTAGGGTCAGTCTTACGTTAGTCTCTGACATCGTATGACTCGCCCACTACATTTTGTCTTTATGTAATATGATGTTAATGTGTCCCTAGTGTTATACTTAAATCGGTAAGCTCTCTTATTATTATTATTATTTTATTTTTTTTTTGACTATATCTTTAGTTTTATGTTTATTTTTATGTTTATTATTTAATTACTCTTCCAATTTTACATTTTCGGTTGTTGGAATTTTTAACTGTTTTCCTGTTTTATTAATTGTTAATTGTTTTGTCTTTTCTTTTATTCATTATGATTAATTATCGTCATTTTTAGTTTTTTGTTAATCTTTTCTTACCTTTTTGGTGATTTATCTCTTATTTTGTTATTAGCTTTTATTCATTTTATTGTCTTTTCAATTTTGTTCCATGTTAGTAAGTTTTAACGCTTAGTGTTTGTTCATAGGCACTGATGATGGCTTTATAAGAGCCGAAAGCTGCTTTGATAAATAAATAGTATTTTATTCCGTGGAGAGACTGTTTCTTTTTATTCATTAAGATGACCTCCATCAACGCTCTTATTTCTCAAACATTGCTATTGGTTGAAACTAATTATTGATAGTGCACTGTAATTACGAGAGTTATATTGGTTTAATATGTATTTTGTAGTTTCCCTCTTAATATTATCTCACAATTGTATAAAAAAAAAAAAATAATAATAATAATCATAAGAAGTATAATTTTATTTTTCGATATAATTAGGTAATTAATTATACCAGAGAATATTTTGAAGGGTTTCAGAAAGAAATAGGTATTTTAAATTCTCCACTTAGCTTTATTGTTATTTATTCTTCTCATTGTTGGTACCACTTCTCTAGTTTTACTTAATAAATGGATATTTAAGAATGAAGCTCCAAGACTTAAAAATTTAATTTTAAGAAAAGAAAAGAGCACTGAAGACTAGGAGAAGTAGTCCGACGATTTTTATTAAATAATCCAAATAAATATAGTCCATTTAAATACAAATCTAACCACGTAACACGTTTTTTCCCGGGAAAATATATTTTTTTGTGATATGGATGAAAATAAATAATCGGATTTAGCTTTACCTGAAAATCTAAAACAAAAAATAAACAACCATCTGATAAAAAAATAAATAAAAGAATTGGATATTGGGGGATTCAAATTCTGTATCGCTATAAATTATGTATTTAAAAAAAGTTTTGTTCGATTTTACCGATATTTTTATAAATTCTAATTGCTTAAGTTTAATATATAACTTAAAGAAAGGAGAAAAAAAAAATTAACGAATTCTCAATAAACATTTATTTATGATTTGATTTTCTAGACATGAAGTTCCAAATGATTTTTTAATTTATTAATTTGAGTACATGACTATTACGTAGTTAGAGTGTGGACTAATATATAATAATAACATTTTGTTGTCACGAAGGGTGGAGGATTGGGCGGAGATTCTAATGGTAAGAAAACTTGCCATCCCAAAAATAGCACGCTGGACAAAAGTGTGGAGTGCGGAGAACTATGGTGAACTTAAGGATTGTATGAGATAATAGAAATAAAAATTAATAAGGTAGAAAAGATAAGCCTCAGCATCTAGGTCGCCTTGGTTTCCAATTAACTTTATCACCTGATTTACGATGCTTTCGGACGGTGGTCTTGCATAGAAGAGGCGGGCTTGATCGTGGTTAAATGTTGATAGCACAGGCACGGCACTTGAAGACGCGTTCCAAGTAAGCTGCGAAAAACAATGATATACCGGAAAGTTGGCCTGCAGGCCAGAGACTTCTAACTCGTTAAGCGGAAAAACCGGGAGAGGTGTCGGAGTCCAAAACTGTAAGCACGCCGGTGTCGCTGGGGTGGGGGTACAGTGGTGCATTTTGTAGGCCAATCAGAAAACTGGATCGTCGGCGTTGCTAAGGTTAATGGCGTTGCTAAGGTTATAATATAGAACATATTTATGTGCATAGATATAGAAAGATAAAGTAAATAATATTCTTCAATCCACCAAAAAGGGTTTAATAGATTTCACTATCATTAAACGTGATTAGCATTGTTGTTAACTCGTAGTAAAACTTAAACGTCATGAAAAATACTTAAACTCAGTCTGAATGAACTGAATAGGAAGTTGTGTACTTACGCTAGTAGTCGGTGTTTGATGCACTTTGATCGATGTTCATCCAGCATGTGGTATAAGTGAATTTAAGGTATTTAAGAGTATAATAGGCATCTGTCAGTTCATTAACCAGATAATTCAACAGGTTAGTCCATGGGCTGTTTCGGTGCTGGGTTCTTGGAATGTAGGCTATACCAGGATTTCTTCTAGATCTCTTTGATGGAATGATTCTTTGTCGCAATCTGCTTCTAGCAGTTCGTGTTTAATTCCCTTGATCAATGTTCATCCAGCATGTGGTTTAAGCGAATTTAAGGTATTTAAGGGTATAGGCATCTGTCAGTTCAATAACCAGATAATTCAACAGGTAGGAGTCGATGGGCTGTGCGAGTGTTGGGCTCTCCAAATTCAGGCGATACCAGGATTTCCTCTAGATCTCTTTGACGAATGGTTCTTGGTCGTATTGTTGAAATTTGACGTACAATAATAATTGCGTTAGAAGGTGGAATGCGTGAGTTGAGTTTCTTCTTGCTTTCTAATTGGTCAAAGAAGTAAACAGGTTTAAGAGAGAGTAAGTCCATTAGCTCTGCTAAAGTTTGTCTGTTTTTTTAATTTCGAAAGATTCTCTCACTATCCAGCAGATAGAGAAATTATTCATACACGGATTTACTGAAATACCTTTGATGTTTAGTATGATGGCTCAAGAGAGAATAAATATTATCTCTCCATCGTCCTCAGTCAAATCTTAATTAAATTTTAATTATAATTCGAATATGAATGAACTTGTTTGAATCAATTAACATGATAACCAACAAATAGTTATAAATATTCGTGTTTTGCAATGAAGAAAAAATGTACTGAGTGTAACGTTTTCAGAAGCATAATCATAAAACAATCCCTCTTGTCAAGTACCATCATATGTTTCCTCTCTTTGTGTGTAACAAAGTATTAAAAATCGGGGAGTGGCGCCCTTGACCTTACCTTTTGTGACTGGAGTTCTATGATTTTTTTTTATTTTATTATTTCAATTACATTCTTTGATAATAAATTCTTTATAAAAATAACCGCAACAAAAATGTTCAACAAATTAGTCTAAAAATGTGTGATGGCTTCCTCGCGTTCTATTAATTGGACAAATGGCTAAATGAGATTTGGATATGTTTCAATTCACTATCGGGTCACATTTTTTGCTTCCGAGCTTACCAAAGGTAACGGAAGCTATGTAATCGTTATGAAGAACGAAAAATTTTTAGGTCTCCGATTTCAAAAATTCCAAGACAGAAATCCGTTTCAGATATCAGGGATCAATTTGGTTCCGTGTCTGTCGGTCCTTCAGTCTGTCTGTCTGTCGGTCCGTCAGTCTGTCGGTCTGTCGTTCAATTTTTGCGAATCATTTTAATGAAATTTGAATGGTAGATCATGATTAGCCCATTGTTGGTCTCATATAAGTTTCAACTTTCTACGCCTATCTGTTTCTCTTACACATGCGCACAAACATAGATTAATTTACACCTAAAGCTTCAAAAGTACTTATCTGATTTGTATGAAACCTTTATAGTTGATCGAAAGTAGCCCGTAGATAGTCCCAGATTATTTTAAACCCTCTGCGCTCTTTTGCGTAATTGATACTTTAATTCAAGTAAAAAATCAAAACAATTTTGACAGATTAAAAAACACAATGCTTCCGTTACCTCCGGTAAACTCGGAAGCAAAAAGGGGAAACAATTAAACAAATTAGACAATAATAACTTGTAAAAGCGTAAAATTAACCCTTAATAACCTAGCGTTGACATATGGCAACAGCAAAACCCCCTCCCTTTAATATTGTCTGGAGAGGTCCGAGTTAATATTGAACTTTTTAAATGTTAATATTATGTCAAAAGAAGGACTAAATTGATTTTTCATCATTAGATTTATTTGTTTGGTGCAACATGTATGCGACAAGACAGGTTTAAAAAATGGGTTATTCCAAATTTGTGACACGGAAAGAATTTTAATTTTTTTAATGAATTAATTAATTAAATAATTTTATTATTGGTAATGAAACTACTAGAATGAAGAGTGATTAAAAATATAAAATTATTGCAGTTTCACAAAATTTAATTTTTCTGCCCTAAATTGAGCGTCAATTTGAAAGTTGCCATATGGCAACGCTAGGACATTAGCCTTACAGTTTTTTTTTGTAAGTCGTAATTTTATTCAGTAATATTTATATACAAAGTTTTGATGTTTTTTTGCCTAATGTTCATTTTTTATTAATTATTTTCTAAATATTTCTCAATTAGTCTCTAAATCTTGTAATTATTTTTGTTGAACAAGTATAATTAGTAACAAATATTATTGGGCTATTCTTTTAAAAATAATATGTATATAATAATATCTATATTTTTTTATTACAATTGAATAATACATATATATTTTTAAAGGTAATAACAAAAACACATGCATAAAACAAAAAATAAAGAAATAATTACCTAATTTTACAGATAAACAACATGATACATAATACAAAAAAAAAAGAAAAAAAAATTACATTTACTTTTTTGTTCTTTTAAATGAATTTAGTATTTTGTTAGTATTATTTGTTCATTTTTAACCTAAAATTTATAAAACATAACTTTTGTAAAAGAAATTATTAAAACATTTACTGAGAAAAAAACTGTAGGGCTAATGTCCTAGCGTTGCCATATGGCAACAGCCCAAATTTGTGGTAAGGAATTTTTCCCAATTTTTTTAAACATTTTTTACCCATTAAGGGACCTCTTAACAGACAAAATCCCCAGAAAAAAACCAAACAATGCCCAAAAAAAAATAATTCGGGCAGTTAAGGGTTAAAAATGTACGTGATAGCATGCGAGGAAGCAATGTGCCACACCAATTAGTAGTCTTATTTTATGAATTATCAAATTTGCTCAAACCATTAGAATTAATTAGGGGCGATCTATGGCCTGCTTTTGACAAACCATCCAAATTTCTTCAAAATTTAAAGATATATAGGTTAAAAAAATGTTTGCCCGCAAGCAGAATAAAAATAAATGGTCGCTGAAAGTTAATTATTGCGTACCCTTCAAATTTTATCAAAATTAGAATTATAGTTTTTAAGGTATAGTGGTTCAAGATAAAAATAAACCTAAAAATATAATTATTTTTATAAATTATTAATAATTTAATTCCTAAACAAGATCTACAACTTCAAAATTCTACGTATAAAAAAAAAGGTGTTATAAACAAACTTTTTAAAACTTTTTAACCAAACAAAACAACTTTCATTTTTTCTTCATGTCCAAAATAAAGAAAAAAGTTTAAATTAAACGTTTTAATTATACATGAAAATCCTCCAGGCGCGCCAGGTTTTTTTGGAGGGAAAAATTGGGTTGTGTATATATTTTTTTTTGAATCCCTAACAAACGAGAAGAATAAAAAGCTAGGAAAGGGGGAAGGATTTATTCGAAAAACTTTGAAGTTAAGAGCAATGAAGGAGGGGGGGGGGGGGGCTTTAACCCTCTCACTTTTTTTTTTATTTGACAACAGAGTTTTAGGCTGGAATGAATTAAAAAAGAAAAAGAGTAAAAAATGAAAAATGCCCTACAACTTTAATGCTCAATCTTTTCTATATTTTTTTTAGAGGAATGAAATAGGTTCTCTACTCTTGTGCCCTTAATCTAGACACATCCTACTTTTTTTTAAAAATGGAAAAATGAAAAAGACGAATTAAATACAAACTTTAAATAAACTTGAGATACACATTAATTATTCTGTTTGTTATTTTGTTTTTTTTATAATTAAGGTAAATAAATATGAAAAAAGGTGTGCTAGAACTTTTTGAATAATTTCTACTTTTTACATTCAGTAAAAGTAGAAATGATTCAAAGGGTATAGGGTCAAGGGATGTTTGTAGCTTCATATGCTCGAGACTTGATAGCGTGGGCCCATCTAATTATTTCTACTTCTGTGCTACCTGCTTGTGCTTGTAACTTCTTTACGGCCTATTATGAACCCTTTTACATTGTAAAATTCTTGTAATTCTAAAACCTAAACTTAGGTAAACCATGTAATTATTAACTTTTTACTGCATAGTTATTACAGCTTAAAATATTCCTATGTCCACCCCTTATATTCTCCCATTTTAGCTATTAAAGAAATCGATTGTAGCAAAAAGAAATCAATATTTAATAGTTAAAATCAATATTAATATCAAAATTAAAAGGAAAATGGCGGATCAAAAAATACGACCGAGTTATTAATTATTCCGCAAATACATTGTTAATAGTCTGTGGTATAATCACAGATATTCCCGGTTCAATTTCCGGCACAAGGTTTAATTTTATCTACATATTTATCTAGTAATAGTAATATAATTATTATTATTATTATTTTTTTTTTAAGATTTGACCGGAATTGTCGGGCACCGGAGATCTTAATTATTAGATTTGACACACTTCCCGACTATCTAAAACGCTAAATATATAATAATCAGTAATTAGTTTTACCAAATTATTAGTAATAGAAGATAAATTGCTAAAATTCTGAGAAACTTAACTTTTACTTCGGTAAAATTCAAAATCAATTGTAAACAAACATGACCAGTGAAAGCTAAGGGAGGTTATAATTGACTACAAGGTTTAATGTTTTTTCATGTTAGACCGTGCTGGGCAAGGGCCGGGGCGTGCAAGACACGTGAGTTGTCCGGCAGTGTTTATACTACACCGGCATACCTACAAAGATAGGCAGCAGTACGAGCACTTAGATTTAGTGGCTATCGTATGTAGCATTAGACGATTTAAGAAATTTTTCATACGTAAAAATGTTCGAAGAATTTCTATTGCATTTGGACTGTAAAATGCATATAAAGGCTTTGTTTCACACCATTATAATAAATGGTTCAAAAGTTAAAATTAAAACAAACTTTTAAATGGGCACTACTTTGATACGACTGGGCCGATTATGCTGGTTAACGAATTCGACCCATTTTTTAAACTACCTTCAGACCCTTTGTGTGTGATGAAAGCACAAACTTGGTCAATTTATTTATTTTTTCAAAATAGAAGAAGGCACGTTAAAATAAAATAAATGTTTATGAAACCTTATAACTCTATTTTTATGTAGGTTCTACATGAGAATGAAATATTACACGTAATAAATAACAAAGCTGATAATATAGAAATAGGGGAAGAAAACAGTTATAATAATAAACTATGAAACATTGTGCTATATTTTTATTGTTTGTATTGTATAAGCTCGAGGGGTGAGGAAGTATTAAGGTGTCTATTGAGGTAGAATAATAGTGCAACTCTTTCCTCTGTACCATTAATTTTACTTCATCCTGACATTTTTCAAACTTCCCATTTAGAGGTCACTCTCAGATTGCTTTTGGTCCTTTAAAGAAAAACTATATTTTTTTTTTTTTCTTCTTTTTTCTTTTTCTAGGAAAAACAAACAATTATCACTTTTAAGACATTAATTAGGTGGTTTGAAAAGTTCTCATTTGATTTCAAGGTTCAATGAGAAAAATTATTTAATGCTTTTTTTCGGAAATTGAATCTTTTCACATAATTATTAACTTTCTCCTGCTAAATTCTAGTTTTTATTACGGGTTTCGTAAGTGATCCTCGAAAATCTTATGCCGAGGGTGATGTGTCTGTCTGTCCACCACACTTTTGTTCGTATCTCCCGAAACCTTCAAGCTAGAGAGGTGAAATTTAAAAACTGGTCCAACTTTTTTACTCACTCGTCGGAAAAGTATAGACAATTTAAAAATAAATAATTACAAGGTAAAAAGAACTTTTTATATACTACGTTTTAAATTTTCTATTGAATCATATGTAATGTTGATAATATAATTGTCATTGTTATAATATAATGTTAGTGAAAAAAATAGTTCCGAATAATTTATTTACTTCACATAAATGACAACCATCTAGAGAGCTGATCTTAAACCTATAAAAGGACAAATCTTTGTACAACGGATCTCGCCAACGCCGAATCTAAACCGTACCATTGATATGCCCCCGTGTAGGGCAGTAAGAGAAGAAAAAGAAAAATATGTACAAGTAAAGAAGTACAGATGCATAAAAATTAAACCGATACCTAGGACACAAATATAAACAAACCTGGTTATCACACGACAATTAATTTATTTCTTTGTTTACTTTTCCTTTTTCGCTGTCATTCAATGTTTATTTCTATAAAAAATCATAAATTTGAAACCCGTCAAAATGAAGATTGTAAATATGGGATAGGTCAAAACAAATAAAATAACTTGCGGATTTTTTCCGAACTAAGTTTCCATACAGCAAAATTTGCTGAAAACCACTTAAATTCTGCTGAAAGATGGCTAAAAGTATTAAAATATTGCATTGTCATCGTGTTCTGAGCTATTCTAAAAGTTTCAAATGTCTAGCTATTCGGGAACTTAGAAATCGATTGCCAGATTTGTACCGGACAAACAAACAAACAAACAAGAAAGCACGCTAATAAAAACGTAGTAAAAATAAAAAACAGCATGCGCAATTCACACAAATGAGGAGTAAGTTCTAATTGATTAAAAATAAGTGTGACACGGCCGGGAATCAAATCGGAAATTATCTGCTATGCACATAGCTGAAAGTTTTGTGCCACATTAATCGGCAGACTATTTTTATTTGTTCTTGAGAAATGGAGTCTGGTTGGAAACACGGCTACTCTGTTAATCATACTAGAATGATATGTAAACAATTCAATCTATGCTCTACAGAGCATAGATTTGTGTACACACTAAACACAGTGTACTAATATACAACATAAATCTACCCGGGTGCCCGACAATTCTCATTATTATTGCATAGAAAGCACTTGGGCGCCTACACAGCTTTAGTTTCACTCTTTATTTCGTTATTTCCACTCAAGCTAAACCTACTTACCCGCTTTAGCTTAGTTAAAAATACATGTATAGACCTTAGAATTGAACTAAAGGAGACAAAGCATGATCAATAATAAAGAACAACTTAATTTGTATATTATTAATTTTAAAAGTTAAATATTGGTTTTTGAATGAATAAGAGTTTATGTCCAAAGAACGAAATTATATCTTTGTTTAGTTTCTTAATTATTTTATAATTTTATTGACTAAACCCATGTTTATTCAAATGAATATTTTTCTACATGACGTAAAATATATTGTTAAACTTAGATATATATGTGATAAAAAAATATAATAAATAAAAATCATTTACCTCTTGCAATCGAAACAAGACAATTAAGATAGGGCACAGAGTTATATATAATTTTATGAAAGTACTACTCTAAAACCCGAATTAGGTAATAGTTGGCCAATTAGGTTTGCATATTTATGGCTTTCTCGAGTGTTAACTTTAATAATGTGTTGCTTTTACGACCCATTATTGTAAAATTTATATAATCCTCCCCTCCTCCCGTAAGATTAATTAGGCAACAGTTAAGTTACGCAGACGGTTGAAATTAATATAGGTCAATATGTGGACCAATTTCAATAAAACAACCAAATTTCTTCAAAATCAGATGAGTTCTTTTAATTATACAAGATAAAAGGAACTTTTTATATACTACGTTTTTAAATTTGTTTTACATCTGTTGAATCATATGTAGTGTTGATAATATAATAATTGTGCCCCGCTCATTTTCTGAAGAGAAACAACTCTGCTGCATAATATAGACCAATTAGAGGTCCAAATCGAAGTACAAAATTTAATGGCTCCGTACAATTAACTTCAGCCAAAAAATACGTAAAGTGTCACTTCCTAACCACCTCGAACCACCTCGAACTACATCTAACTCCCTTGAACCACCTTCAAGTATTTGAGGTGGTTTAAGGCGGGAGAGCCACCCCAACCACCTCGAACTACATCTAACTCCCTTGAAACACCTCGAACTAACTCCCTTGAAGCCCCTCTAGCTCCCTCGAAACACTTTGAACCACCTTAAACCAACTCGAATCACTTTAAACCACCTCGAACAACCTCTAACTCCCTCGAACTACCTCAAACCACCTTCAACATCCTCAAACCACCTTGAACCACCTCGGACCACCTCGAAACACCTCCAACAACCTTGTACCATCTTGAACCACCTCGAACCATCTCGTCCACCTCAAACCACCTCCAACCACCTCGAACCAGAAACGGTGAACAATATAAACGATAGAATTTGTAAAAGCACTATGAAGAATTGTATAAGATTAAAATAACTACTAAACGAAATTACAGTTTTTCGAGCGAATAATAAGCTTTTCCAATATACAGTATTTTTGCTTCCGAGATTACCGAAGGTAACGGAAGCCACGTGATCGTTCTGAAGAACGAAACATTTTTAGGTGTCCGATTTCAAAAATTTAAAGACAGATCCGTTTCAGACATTAGGGAACATTTTTGGTCCCGAGTCTGTCTGTCGGTCTGAGGTCTGTTGGGCTGTCGGTCTGTCTGTCACTCAATGTTTGTGAACCATCATACTTTAAAACTACACGTCCAATTTTAATGAAGTTTGGATGGTAGATCATGATTAGCCCATTGTTGGTCCCATATATAAGTTTTATTATTCTGCACTCATTTGTTTCTCTTCTAAATCCACACAAACATACATTTATTTACACCTACAGCTTCATAAGTACTTATTATCTGATTTCTATGATACTTTTATAGTTTATCGAAATTAACCCGCAGATAGGCCCAGATTAATATGAACCGTTTGCGCTCTTTATATTCGGCTTTAACTTTTATGAATTGATACTTTAATTCATGTAAAAAATCAAAACAATTTTGACAGATTAAAAAAATGGTGGAAACAAACAAATTAGACAATAATCGCTTGTAAAAGCATAAAATCAATAAACTACGTAATAGGATGAGAGGAAGCTATGAGCCACCCCAATTGGCAGTCTATTTTTTTCATTCAAAACTTTTAGTTACGCTAATTTTAGTAAACATAAAAATTACGTTATTATGTGATTATCAAAGCATGTAAATTAGGAGATATTTTATAAAATGGTTTTAGATTATTTTCATAAGGTCTCATAATCACACAGATGGGGTTCCCACAGGCATCGCATTCGGGCCGGCAGAGTGTTGCTTGGAATAAAGTTTAAATATTTGCATGGGATCGTTTATTTATCTGGGCGATATAAATCAAGGTCTAAAAAGCCCGGGTGACATACCCCCTCCATTCCATAGTCCTTACATATCACCCCCAACCCCCTTGTAAACTTCACATAAATTTTAACGCCATAAATTTAGAAACTCACAATACCCGGCTAATAACTTTAACTAAATTCTTCATTTTTATTTATACTAATATCACTCAAAATAAATGATTTAACTATCAGTTCTTCCTAATTCAAACTGATGTAAATAGTCTGCCAATAAATGTGTTCTCATATGGCCACATGAGTATAAAATAATGTTGTCCCAATGGGAATTAAATATTTATACCAGTGGGGTCATATTTGTTTTTATTGAATATCATAATGTGGCTGGCGCTGGCTGTTCAATTTAATCTGTGTGCTTTTTTTTTTAACATACTTTCCCATTTCTTTTAAATCAGATAAATGTGGTTCTTAAATCAGATAATTCATAAATCGGATTCAACATTTTTTAGGGCTTCGTTGGTAAAACCAAAAAAAAGAAACCCTTATAGTTTCGTTCCTGTGTCCGTCTGTCACTCTGTACGGTTCCAATAACTTTTGAACCAAAAAAGATAAAAACGTGAAACTTTCCAGTATAAAAGATCGTTTTGACGCGCACACCGGAAAAATATAGCAAACTCAATATTATCAGCTGTTCAAATTCAAAATGGCGGATAAAATTTTTTTTTTTTAAATTTTGAGTGGGGTATCAAATGAAAGGTATTGAAGAGTAGAATAGAAATATATATACCACTTAGGGATAGTGGTTAATTTTCAGCGCCATTTTGTAAAAAACATCGACATTTTGCGTGTCCCCCTCCCCCCCCCCCCCCCCTAAAATCGTATTTCCGCTATTACTAAAAATATAGAAAAATATGCAAAATGTGTGGTCTGCTGGGCCATAGAAAAAATAAGATTAGCAATTTGATCTGATTTACTGGAAATTCAAGATGGCGGATAATTCATGTCACTCGAAAAAAAATATTTTTTTTATAATTTTGAGTGGGGTATCAAATGAAAGGTATTGAAGAGTAGAATAGAAATATATATACCACTTAGGGATAGTGGTTAATTTTCAGTGCCATTTTGTCAAAAAGCATCGAAATTTTGCGTCCCCCCCCCCTAATATTGTATTTCCGCTGTTACTAAATAATTATATTTATTTTAATTTCAAGATTTAATCTTATTTATTTTTTCCTTAAATCATATATCAAATAAATTCTAATTCTGTTTTAAGTCAGTAAGTGCTAGCACTGAATAATTCCTTGCATTATGTCGTTTTTACGTCACATTTTCTCACATCTGTGTATTGCTTAATATATTAGCAATAATAATTATTGTAGTTGCAGTAAACATATAAATATTAACATAGGGGACTTCAAAAGGTGTAAATACATTTTTAAAACAAATGTTTGCACCATCATAATACTTTCTGTATGTATGTACTACGTATATGAGAAAGTAAAAATAACGAAAAATTCTGTTATGACAAAGTAATGTTTTTATTTATTTTTTTGTAGTCGTTTTTATCTGATATATTTTTTTTTAGTGGAGAGGGGATGATGGTGAGATTTTCGGTTGTATTTCTTACCGGTAAAAGATAAATGGCCCCCAACCTTGGCATTACCCTCTCCCCGGTTTGAGTGGGCGGTAAGATGTGATGAATGGGTCGTATCCTAGTGCCTTGTGTTACCAAAGATACCAATTGATCATTTTCCAACATTCACCAATATATATATAATCTTTCTCTAGGACTTATGTCTTTATAACACATTTTTCAGGTAGTTTTTTGTTGAAAGCAGTTTTCAAAAGAGAAAAAATTCTACCTGAATATAAAAATACTTTTAAAGATAAAAGTTCGGAAAAAGGAAGATAGATATAAATATATAATAAGTAAATAAAAGAAAAGCTATGAATAAAATATTTTTTTCTGAAATGGAAAATATAAATATAAATAGAGAGTGAGAAATATATATTTTAAATTAAAACCATGTTTAATTCATAAACATTATCAACATAAAATTCATTTGGGTGTGGAAATGGAAATAAATTGATAAATGGATGCTCAAGAAATGAGTAAGAAAATACTATTTATGTTTTTACAAAACTAAAGAAACTAGGACGGAACTTTTATCTTCCATTTATTCTCTTAAGTTTTACTTCAAAGTGATACCTCTTTACCTTCAAATATTTACATAAACGCGCAATAATTTATTTAGTAATAATGTAATTTATTAGTTTGTTTTAACTCTCATTTTAATTTCGAGTTAATATTTACTTATTCGATGATTATTTACATAGATCATAATTTTATTCTTTATGAACTAGTGTGTTTAGATTATTCATCGCTATCTTTTTAGATTTATTTTGTTTATTTTTTTTTTTCAGAATTAATAGTATCTTTTGTCGTGACGTAGTTAAGATGATGAAAAATACACTGTTAACTTACTAAGAAAGGGTTTATATTTTTCACCTTTTTCGTATTTATACGAAATTGACTATCACAATCACCATAATAAAATATCAAAAAAAAAACTTAAACCTAGTTTTCCATCTGCTTCCATGGCAACGCCCAATGCTTTAAAAAAAGTATAAAATATACCGAAAAAATCGCTTTCGCGACATTCCCAGGGAAGCGTTAAACATTAAGCTGGGTAATAATCCAAAATCGGAAATGCTGCGACTTGGTCAGCCCATTTTTTAATTTTGTCTCTTGCATCAGCCGCTGCTTGTCTTCTTGGTCGTTGTATCGATTGAAGTGGTTGCCCAGGCTGAGTTGTGTCCTTCTCGTCAACAGTTGCTTGTAACTCAAGTGGGTACAAATGTCCAATAGATCTTGTAAGCAATTTTCCTTCAGCAAGTTTAATCGTGGCCGTCCGCACGGCCCCATCCCGGCCTTGAAACAATTTAATAATTTTACTTAGCTTCCACCGACTTCGTGGGTTATCACCTCTCTAACTTGGACAACATCACCAAGTTGCGGATCTCCGGCACGAATGCGCCCTTGGTTTATTTTATTTTAACCACGCTCTGCTACCAATTGTGTCGTGACGTAGTTAAGATGATGAAAAATACACTAAGTTAACTTACTAAGAAAGGGTTTATATTTTTCACCTTTTTCGTATTTATACGAAATTGACAATCACAATCACCATAATAAAATATCAAAAATAAACTTAAACCTAGTTTTCCATCTGCTTCCATGGCAACGCCCAATGCTTTTTTAAACTCAAAACAAAAAAATATAAAATATACCAAAAAAATCGCTTTCGCGACATCTTTTACGAAAAGTATATTTATTTTTAATTTCTCTTATAGGTGTTATGTATAAAGACAAAGTATTTCGAAGTTACATTTTGATGGATTAACACGATTCAAGGTCCTCTGAGTCCAAAATAGTGGGTTTTAAAAATACTTAGGTCGGTCAGAGCTAAAACTACAGGGCCAATTTTGATTAAATTTGGCACATAGGTTTAGAAAAATCATACCTGGAGCGAACTCAAATAATTAATTTGAGCCCCAAAATTGGGGATGCCCTTAAAAAAACTGAATAATCGTGGAAAACATAATTTTTCTAAAACGAATTTGATTAAATAATTCTAATAGTTATTTATCCACCTACAGAGTAAAGTAAGCCCTGAGAGAATGTTCTTGAGGCGAAGCCGAGGGAATGACGCCCTCGTCTGTGCCTCGGGAGATAAGTATCGCGAGGAGAATTACAGCACTTTAATCCTGAGGTACATACAATATTTTATCTCCAATGTGGAGAAAACGAATCTTCGTCCATTGCACTGTTTTTTATTTGTTATTTTAATAGATAATTGTATATAATTGACAATAATAATTGTTAGCACTTTTAATAGCAGATATAAGAGATTCAATATTAAAAAAAAATAAGAATTTCAATTAAATTCCAATAAAAGGTTATTTAGATGCAGGTTTAAAAAATGATACGTGCAAATTACAAATAAGGTTAAAAAAGCAGTGACACGAACCTAATTTCAACATCACTACATTAGCCATTCATTCTCTACTATTTATAAAATAATTAAATTGGCAATCCTTCTTATTCTTCCTGGTTTTACTTTTTCTCCCTACATTCACTTTTTCTCCCTACTTTTTGAGTTCAGGAAAGAAAAGACTTACTTTAGTCCCTCTAAATTTATCCAAAATCATAACTACTGGAGATAAAATATATTACATTTAAATGCGAATCTAAAACTAATAAAGTTATTTACCAATCGAATAGCTTTAGGCGCAAAGGGTATAGGTCATGTTCAATGTCCAGCCAGGTAAGAGTAATTTTTATGATAAAATGTTAAATAATATTTAAATGTAACCACGAGTTTTTTATAATGAAACCACTTGAAATAACTAACAAATTAAAAACTTGAGCAAGTAATTACTCACTCGTATATGAGCAAGTTACATGGTGTATTGGAGAGTTCTTTATTTAATATTCTTTGTATTATTTGATTTATTTAAAATCGTAATACTATAATATGTTACTAGGCTGTGAAGTGAGTTTTTTCTTTACTGCGGCAATTACATTTACTGTCGAGCGGAGCGAGACAGTAAATATTGCCAAGGTAAAGAAAAAACACTTCACAGTCGTGTAGCATATGCTATTTTTTCCGTGGTAGCAGACAATGAAAAAACATTAAATATGAATCAATATAATAATAATAACATACTTAAGATTTAAAAAAAAGAAACCTTAAAAAGAGGTTACACTATAACAAAAGATAAATAAAACGCATTGACATCTAGCGGATTTTAAGCGTACTAACAAGCATATCTACAAAGATTGCAGCGCTAAAACGGAAGTTTTAATAACTACCAGCACGAAAGAAAAAATTATTTCCGTCCTAGGACGTAACAAATTTTTTCTTTCGTGGTGGTAGTAATGAAAAGATTTCTTAAGTCCATGTAATTAAAAAATGGATTTTAGCTATGTTTTTCTCGTAGTATTTTTTATTTATAATACATTATATATTTTATATGTATACTTATACACTACACCTAACACACTTAGTACTAAGTACTTTATATATACTCTATATTTTATATACATAATATACTTCTTTTTTTATTACTATTATTTGGTTCTAAGTTTTGGCAAATTTAGCCAAAACTAAAATTAACGGCACTTCTTTAGATTGTTACTCCCTTTATAAAGAAAACAGAGGGGAGTAACAACCTAAAGAAGGTGAACGGAATTTTCTTCTTTAGACTGATACTCCCCTTATAAAAACTGAAGTTTGATATTCCTTTGTCCCAAAGTACATTGAACATACATATCTTTTTTTATTTGTTATTTAGTCAAAGTCATTTATATTCTAAAACAACTTAGGGGAGTAACAATCTAAAGAAGTACCAAATTAACTTGGCGGGCCATACATTGCCGAGTACTTGTACTTTCTGTGCATTACTCGAGGGACCAGTTAGTATAATATATCTCGTAGTACATTTGATTAGACTTTACAGTCATTAAAGGGAATGTAGTGAAGTGTTGTATTTACATTTCTCTTTCGTTAATCAATATGGTAGGCCTGCTTGTCGTAAATTGACTCTCTGAGAAAAGTTTAATCAACTTACTAACGAGTTGATTCGAGATTCATTTGTAGCTTTTCATCCTGTGAATACAGCAATGCCGTCTACAACTCCTTTCCTCGCCTCTAATTTTATTTATTTATTTATTTTTTGACGCTGCTAAATAATTTAGCCTTACTTTGATTAACCTTCTTCGTGCGTATTATACTTATTTTAGCACAATTTAGCTATGTTAAGGTTTAAAGTTTATATTTTAAATCTAATATATTAGTTTCAATTTGTTGGCTGGTAGTCGTCAAAATCCTCCAGTCAACAAATCGAGTGGAAACTTGGCACATAGAGATTGTACCAATACAAAACAATTCTATTACATTTTAGGGTCACCCACCCTGACCAAAATGATTATGTCGGGCACACATTGTGACACAGCAACGTCGATACTTGTAGAAACTCAATAACCTAGATTGTTTTTATAATCAAATAACTTGCCGATAGATAAAAATTTAAATATCCCGCAAGCAGTAACAATCAATTTTTTTAATAAGAATATTATTATTTCATTAATAATATTTCTTTCTCCTGCACATTGTTACCTTAGTTTTTCAGAATAGTAAGTTTAATGAATATTAATCTAATAAAAGATTAATCTGAATAAATAATATGAATTAAACAGATAAGAGATAAGGGAATGCGATCTTAATACAGTTAAGTGTTTACATGGAACTTCAATACGATACAGTACAGACTTTTGGTGCATCGACCTTGAGATGAACTAGATTAAATACGGTGCGTTTGCATGAAAAGGTACCGTCAGGTCGTTTTTAATACACCATGTAAACGTAGATATAGTTATTTATATGTGTGTTGTAAATTCTCTCTCAGCAGGTAGTCAAAAAGACTTTAATTAATCCATTCATCTACGTCAGCTACGTTCATTCATCTACGTAGCTGTCCCCTAGAGTAAGAAAAACTCTTTTTGTTTGGTACTCCACTATTTTACATTGCAATTTGTGTCCCTTGGTACAATATAAAAATTAAAAAAAGGAATACTCTTTGTCATTGTGTATTGGACAAAGGATACTTTGACTTTTATGTACAAAAGTTGGATGTTCCTTTGTCCTAAAGAACATTTGAAAAATATTCCTTTCTTTAAAACTAATGGGGGGGGGGGGGGGGGGGGTACTAAACTGATACTAATAGGGGGTTACTGAACTTTGGTACTCAAAGGTAAAGTTTTTCCCCATTCTCCTATTTTATATATTATATATATATATATATATATATATATATATATATATATATATATATATATATATATATATACATACAACATACATACATATATATATATATATATATTTCTTATTCATAAAATCGATGTATTTTATATTTAATGATAAAAATGCACAATGTAAATAAATATTTGTCAATTTCTCGTTAGTTGAAAAGTTTGTAAAATATTTTCAACAAACTTGTAAAATGTTGACACTTGACAACATTTTCCTTAAAATAATTTCCGCCCTTTCCTATGTAAAATGAAGCGAAAAGCGGAGAGTTTCATACAGTTTATCTTTGAAATCCGTATGAGGTTCAAAAGAGGGGCAAACTTAACTCATTCATTTTTCGATTTTCATATCTTAAGGATGATTCCTAGTTTGAGTTTGAATATACGTGAAAACTACACCGAAATAAATATTCCAAAGTTTTAAACAAGTTTGGATTAAAAAGGAAAAAACTTATTTATTTATACATTAAAGGATTTTCTGCAGCTTTGAAAATATCGTTTAAAAGTTGTTATATAAAATAAATATATATATCTATAAAACTTAACATAATTAATATTATAATTTTCTCTTAAATATATACACTTACTTCAATACAAGCCGACCTCGAATTTACACCGCACTTAGGTTAACACTTAAAATTAGAGGGAAAAAATATATATGCTTTTAGCCGTACCCTAATTATTTATTTTGTTTTATATTGTGTCACACTTCCGTCCACCATGTAACGACAAATCTGGCATGATAAATTCTAGACTGATGACAAACGTTACGTGTAGATGGGGCTTTAGATGTAAATCGATTGAATCTTTATGCCCTTTTCACATACAGTAAAACCTGCTAAAGTGACCACCCGTGTATATTGACCACCTGGTCAATGTGACCAATTTTTCATGGTCCCTTCAGAAATTCAATACTTCCTGTACATTTTCTTCTGCTTATTGTGACCATCTGCCTATTTTGACCAGTGACCACTTTCTTCTGGTCCCTTGAAGGAAATTTATTTCGGTTAAAGTGACCAAAATAAAAAAAAATATTTAAAAAAAATAAAATTAGTGAGAATACCTATAGTAATTTTATCTTTGGTTTTTAATTTAATTTCTTAGAACTCATATCCTAGTTGTTGCAATATGAATAAACCCACTTCAGTTTGTTTCTGTTTTATAAGAATTAATAAGAAGGATTTTAATTCAAAGAAATTAGTAAAATGAAATAATTCTTGCTGGTTCTAAAAGAGTTAACTATAAAGAGTACATAATTTCTCTGTATTTCTTTCATTTTCACTTCATCCTAATTTTTTGAATATCTCCTTCTTTTCTGTTCGCAAATTTTATTTCTTGCTCAGTTGTTAGTTTGATTTAGAAGGGGAGAGGTGTATATTTTTTTTTAATTTCATGTTTTTTAATGCATTGTGTATTATGTGCTGAAATTACCTCAACATTTTTTTATATTTTACAATTAAACGTAAGTAATAAAAGTTTGTTAACAATACAAGTTTGTTTTTTCAACGTTTTATAGAACACCTACTATACTTTTCTAACTCCTTGATACACCGGGTAACGTTTTTTAGTAACGCTTTTCGAGTTATGTAGCACAGCCTAAACATGAAAATGTCAAAAATGTTACACCTCGTTTTTGCCTAAATTGTAACAAATTAGCTTTCAGAAAAGTATTATTTATTACTATATTTACAAATTGTGTCTCTTTTCTATAAACGTTTCTTTTCGCCCTTTATGTGGGTAACCAAGAATGAGCACTTTTTACTTTCTCATATAAACAGAAAGTATTGTGATGGCGCAAAAATGTCTGTCTGTCGTCTTTTCAGACGTGTGGAACCTTAACTACTGGGCCGATTTTGACTAAATTTGGCATACATGTTCAAAAAAAATCCATACCCCGAGGTGAAATCTAAAAATGAATTTTAACTCCAAACTTGGGGGCACTACCCCTCCCAAAAACAGTTAAAAAACGTTAAAAAAAATAATTTCTCGAAGACGGTTCCGAGTATTATGATTGAAATTCTATAATGTAGTCCATTTAAATACAAATCTAAGGATATAAGCCGTTTCCCCGGGAAAAATCTAGTTTCTCAGAAAATAGCTTTAAACGCGGACGGAGAGAGGCCGGGTTCGATTCCCCGCCGAGGAGAAGTTATTTTTATGATAAATTTTGATGAAATGTTCAATAATAATTAAATGTACATTCGAAATCACGAAAAATAATAAATAAAACACTGGGTAATTAATTTGAACTCGTAAATGAAAATTTTGTCTGAGTTGTCTCGGGCCGATTTTTTTTTAACTCATTTTGGGTATGTTGACCACCTGCCTAAGGTGACCACTTTTGGTCGGTCCCTTCGGTGGTCACTTTATCCAGGTTTTACTGTACCTATAATTTTTCTTCCTGTTGTCACCTAAAACGACTGGAAATTTAACTGCGGGGAAAAATTACCATAGTACATCATCTTAAGAGCAACTGATAATCATTTCGTAGTGTCATCTGAAGTTTGGTTCGTATGTATAGAACTCAGTTCAGTTATTATTCTCTTTGCCGAAGTCGGTTTTATCCCCTTGGAAAAATATACTTGATCTATTTCCTACCTAAGTAGGTTTATTTTTCCTCTCTTGTGGATTTTCTTTGATATGAGTAGGCAAAGGGATGTGTTAGCCAATCCGGCGTTATCATGAGATACCGTCGCTTCGTGTAAGTCTTCTCTTTTATGTCACTCCTGTCTCCATCCACTCCCTCTATCAAGTCTTTATCACATCTCACTGATATCATAAGGTAGCAGGGGAGGGGGGTGTAAAGTACCCTTCGAATATTCTTCTGCTGAAAACTAAGGTTTGTTTGTATATTAATTTTGTCGTTTTCGCGCATGAAATAATTACATTATATTTGTATATATTATATATTTATTTATTTATATTAGTCTAGACTATAAGTAATGTGTATCGTGAACTCAAAATTAATAAATTAAGAATGCATTGGAAGTTCATGTCGAGAAAATCAAATCAATAATAAAGTATTAGGTATACATATAGGAGTATTGCGACTTGAAATCACCATAGTTTTGACTCAGTAGTACAAATACATTGTACTAGGTGAAAAGTTAATAATTTAGGTGAACTATTGAAGCTTTGTTTTGTTCATCAAATATGCAACATGCTTATCAATCAATTGACATCCCGTTTCTATCCTTTTCCTCTGAATGATCGTGGTAACCATTCAAGCATGTTACAAAAGCAGATTTGCTGTTACGATGCTTAATTGAATAATGTATTATTCATTCCGAGCTTACCGAAGGTAACGAAAGTACGGAAGCTATGTGATCTTTCTGAAGAACGAAAATATTTTATGTCTCCGATTTCAAAAAATCCAAGACATTATTCCATTTTTGGCATCAGAGAACATTTTTGGTTCCGTTTCTGACTTTCGGTCTGTCAGGTTGTCGCTCAATTTTTGTGAACCAACATATCTCTGAAACTATTCTCTTCTAATTAATGAAATTTGGATGGTTGTCCCTAATTAGCCCATTGTTGGTCCCAAATAAGTTTCAACTTTCTGCACTCAATTATTTCTCTTCCACATGGGCATAAAGATACATTTATTTACACATATATACCTATATCTTCAAAAATACGCATCTGATTTTTATGAAAATTGAATGGTTTGTCACATATAGCCCCTGATTAATTTCAACTGATGCGCCTTTTAAATGTTGCTAAATTGATACAATAATTCATATAAAATACTCTGCCAATTAGTGTGGCACATAGCTTTCTTGTGTCCTATTTTTTATACTTAAATGATTTTATGCTTTTACAGCCAATTATTGTCAAATTTATTTTATTCCCCCGAATTTTTAAAAACTATCAAAATGGTTTTGATTTTTTACATGAATTAAGTATTAATTTAGCAATATTTAATGAGCTCAGATGGTTTACATTAATCAGGGGCTATCTGCGGGCTACTCTTTGACTCTAATAGTAGTTTGCAATTAGTTTTTGCTCTTTAAGTTTCATTTACTACCTTATTGACAGTGCTCAAGTTGAGAAAGTTAAATAATATAACATAGTCATAAAAAGTTTCTTGGAGGATTATTGTAGTACCAGTACATCCTTCTTTTGTAAAAGGATCATTACAGATGACAAAATATATTTGGTGAGTAGGTATTATATGTAGTAAGTAAGCATTGCCTTTATCGTAAAGTAACTTACAACAAAATTTCTATGAAAATCCTCTTACTTTTCCCGTAACCTGATTTAATAACGATATGAATGTGAAACTATACTTTCAATGTAAAAAGCTTATTAAGTAAGAGTGAATTCTCATTTTGTAGTCTTGGTGTAAAATGAACAATACTACTTGGTGTACTATCTTGATTATACTTTTTATTGTTATTTTGCTGTCGAAATTACCAAAGGTTAAATAAAGAAAATAAACTGTACATTAGTGTGGCACATAGCTTCCTCGCATCCTATCATGTACTTTATTGTTATAGTAACATAAACATTATTGTTTTATTACTTCATTGTTATATTGTTTATTCTGAAAAAACTATTAATTAGTTTTAGCGATCTTTAACACTTCATAGCAGTGTCGCTGTTCAGTTACCACAAAAAAATGAATGTATGTAGCACTTAGCACATGGTTTTTAAATGTGTTTTTATTGTTATTTATTAAAATTTTAGTATGTTATATGTCAAATTAGTAGTTGATGGTATTAGATTAATATTATGACAATTTTTGCTTCCGAGCTTACCGAAGGTAACGGAAGCATTGTGTTCACTTTTTAGAACGAAAAAGTTTTATGCCTCCGATTTAAAAAATTCCAAGACAGAAATCCGTTTCAGACATCAGGGAACATTTTTGGTTCCGTGTCTGTCTGTCGGTCTGTGTGTCCGCGAATCTTGAAACGTGCGACGATAACTTGAGTAAATGTCGACCGATTTTGATGAAATTTGGTAGACATGTTCAATTTATACGTTGGACAACGTTATCCGTTCAAGCGTTCACGCGCAACGCTCGCATAAACGTAAACTTCAAATTTAAAATTGGAATTTTAGGTCGAGAAAAAAACCAAACTTCATCTATTCAATGAGACAAACATTTTGTACAAATACAATATTTTAGTAAAACTAACAATGACACCGCTAAAGAGTGTTAAAGATCGCTAAAAACTATTAATAGTTTTTACACAATAATCAATATATCAATAATTTTAATGTTAATATAACAATAAAGTACATGATAGGATGTGAGGAAGCTATGTGCCACACTAATTGGCAGTCTATTAATATTTTTATAAAAAAAAAATTTACTTAAAATGTTTTATTTTGACTCCACCACTTAACACATATAACAGGCCTGATGATGTCTCTAATGAGACGAAATATAGCCATTTTTAAGATATGAAGTAATTGTTTAATTCACCCCTCAAGACCCATCACAAAAAATTATAGAATAATATAGGGGACCACAACGTTTAAAGAATGAACACAATACTTCCGTTACCTTCGGTAAGCTCGGAAGCAAAATTATAGTCTCACAAGAATGTGATTGTTCTAAAGAATTAATTTCATTTACAACTCTGAATTGAAACATTCCTTGACAGGAATCCGTTTCAGATATCGAGGGTATTCATTCATTGGGTATTAAAATCATTGACAGACTCCACTGACTTTTTCGTTGATTTGTTAAAAAATAGAGATGGGAATTGATATGAAAAATTCAATTTTTAAGGATGCATGGCGCAAAGATGAATAGGTAAAAACAAAACCAAGTATACAGGGTGTCCCAGCTAATATGGAACAGCGAAGTATCTCCGGAACCATGATAGATAGAAAGATGCGGTTTTCTAGGTTCTATAATGGCTATAAATGAGCTTCGAGAAAAAACATTGAACATTTTCAGTGTTCAGCAAAAGTGTGTGCAGTTTACATAATAAGAAAAAGTGAATGAGAAGCCTTTTTTGACTAGATTTGGATTCTATGGCTAAAACAATAATAACTATTGAAAATTATTCGCTCCGTGCATTAGTTTGTGCCATATTGAGAGCACTGAACCTTCTACAATTGAAACTTTAAGTCTATTTTTCAGCCAAACTAATGGATTCAGGAAAAAAAGTGCAAGATACAAAACCTAGTTATAGAATCAAAATCCAGTCTAAAATACATACCTTATTTGATACTGTTTTTTGTCAAAAAAAAAAAGCATTCAGCAGGGCTTAAAACGTGAAAAAAATAATTCATGTTTTTAAGAATGCATTTTGATTTTACGGAAAATAATAAAAACCTTTTATATCTTGAATTTTTTTCCTAAATCCATAAGTTAAAACGGACTTAAAGTTTCAATTTTAGCAGGTTCAGTGCTCTACAGACGGCAAACTAATGCTTGGAGCGAAAAAATTTCAAGAGTAAAAAAATGCTTATTTTTTGCCATAGAATCCAAATCTAGTCTAAAAATATAGGGCTTCCTATTCACTTTTTTTCTATTATGTAAACGGCACACAATTTTGCTGAACACAATAAATGTTCAGCATATGTTCTGGAAGCGCGTTTATAGCCATTATCGAACCCTGGAAACCGCATCTTTCTATCTATCATTGTTCCGAAAATTTTTCCGAAACACCCTGTATATTTTTGTACTCAGGGCGTCCTTGACTTTCATTTAACTCCCCACATAAATAATGTCAGATAAAGAAATGTCAACCTCTTAAACTTCATCACCTTGTTTTGGAGGGATAATTTTTGGGGCTTCCCTAAATTTTTTCATTAATTTAGTAATTAAACATTACATTATTGCAAAGTTTCAATTTTTTGAGTTGGTACTTTCGAAGATTAGGTCTGTGTTACAGTCAAGCACATTCCTGCGCTTGTCTGTCTGTCTATAACACAGACAGACAAGGGATTCAGTTTGTTCCTTACACAGCTTAAATATGCACATATCTGTGCATTATAGAAGGACCACCTTGAAACCTACCTATAGAAAATTATTAATAATAGGTAATAATAAAATTATTTATTTAGATATTGTCATTGCACCTCTATAAGACCAATTTGAACAAAGGTTATTTTGTTCCCAGATAATTATTTTGCCAAATTATTATTTCTCTATTCAAATTTATATGCGAGTATAACTCTCTTTTGGCTAAATTTGTATTTATATATATTTCCTTTATTTATTTTTTGTGTTTAAATTTTCAATATATTGCATCAATATTAAAGTCTAGATTATACGAGGTTATTTGATAAAATCAACGTATATTTTATAACTTTTTAAATCAAGTTTAAAACACTAATGCAATAAATCCCCCTATACTATAAACTTTCTACCCTCTGCACATTTATAATTATATTATTCTATTATTTTAAATAATATATAAATATAATAAAAATGTATAGTTTGTAAAAATATAATGCAAAATTTAAACTTTTTCCTTCTTAAAATAAATACAAGGCTAAATTTATATCGAAATAATTAATAATACTAAGTGTTTATTGACGCTTTAATCGGTCATAAAAATTATATGCTTATATACTAGTGCCAGTCTTCAATATTTTAAATTATTATATTATTTTAATATTCCGATAATATCCGAGATTACCGAATGTAACGGTAGATATGTGATCGTTCTGAGGTACGAAAATATTTTATATCTCCGATTACCAAAATTCCATGACAGAATTCCGTTTTAGACATTGGAGAACATATTTGGTCCCGTTTTTATCTGTCGGTCAATTTTTGCATAACATATCTTAAAATCAACACGACCGATTTTCATTGGATGGTTTGTCGAAAGTAGTCCGCATATAGCACCAGATTAATTTAAACCTTTCTTTAACTTTTGCTTAGTACGTACTTTAATTCATGTAAAAATATAAAACAATTTTGAAATAAATATAAATCGGAGAAACAATTAAATAAATTAGACAATAATAGCTTGTTAAAGCACAATATCAATAAAGTAGATGATAGGATGCGAGGAAGCTATGTGCCACACTAATTGGCAGTCTATTTTTATTTCAATTATTTTACCTATGAAAAATTGAAAGTAAATTGGAGATGATTAGAGATGACGATGACATAATGCACTTATAATAAAAATAGCTATAAAATCTTGTAAAACTTTTATCTCGATCTCTTAAAAGGATTTATGGTAAAAATTGAATAATTTAAGTAAACTAAGTCACGGAACAAAGAACAAAACATTAATGTAATCCGTAATGGGCAGAGCAATTTACGTTAATAATTTTTTATGTTTACTATACTTTTATACCTTATTAGAGTAGAACTGTCTACTCTATTAATCTAATGCAAATTCTCATTATTTATTTTTGGTTTGTGATTTTATACACATTTAAAAATGTGGTTAAATCCATCACACACCATGAGTACAGTCACAAAGTTGAAAACACATTATTTTATTATTATTTTTTTTTTTTTTTGCTTCCATGCTTATCTAAAGTAAGGGAGGCATTCTGAAGAACGTTTTTTACTTTCTCATGTAAAGAGAAAGATGGGCGCGAATATTAGATTTTGAGATTTTGATGGATTTACACGTTTTGAGGTCCCTTGAGTCCAAAAAAGTGTTTTTTAAAAATGTCTGTCTGCCGTCTGGGCCAACGCCTGGAGCCTAAACTACTGGGCTGATTTTGACGAAATTTGGCATACATGTTCAGAAAAATCATACCCCAGGTGAAATCGAGATATGAGTTTTAGCTCTAAATTTGGGGGCGCTACCCCCAAAAAGTCTGAACAAACGTGAAAAAAATCATTTCTCGAAAACGGTTCCGACGATTTTAAATGCGACTAACGATACAAGCCGTTGTGCCACGGATAATTTAGTTCCTGAGAAAATAGCAAAAACCACCCGGGTTCGATTCCGCGCCGTGGAGAAGTTATTTTTATGATAATTTTTGATGAAATGTTCAATAATAATTAATTTTACATATGAAAACTAATAAATGGAAAACACTTGGCAAAGTAATTATAAACTATAATTATATATGAGAGAAAGTTCGTCTGAGTAGTCTCTTCTTAAAAAACTTCTTAAACCGAAATCCGTTTCTGACAAGGAACTTTTTTTTTATTTTTTCTGTATGTTGGTCTATCCGTCTTGGTTTATGGAACCACAATATCTTAAAAATTACTTTAAGTAGTAGTAGTAGTAGTTACCTAGTACTTCCTACTAGACGGGTAGGACGAACCACTTGTTCGAACCTCGCAATCAGGCCTACAGTGGACCCATTTTACTTCCCCGTGGTGGAGAGTTCCAGCTACTTCACACATCATACATTTGTACATTGTACCGCCGAAGCGAGAATGATGTGGTCATTAGTAAGCTATATGAGCGTGCTTCAAAGTGTGGGGGAAGAGGACCCCTCAGGGTGTCCCTTCGCCCTACTCCGACCTCGAACCATAGATAGAGATCACATCTCATGACACGGATCGAACCCACTAGACATCGGTGGGGGAAGAGAACCCCTCAGGGGGTGTCCCTCGCCCTACTCCGTCCGCGATTCATGGATGCATTCAGTGTATCACGGCCCGGGATCGAACCCACGACCTCGAGTTGCCTCGACTCAGTGATAGCTGAGCGGTGTCTTTACGACCTCGGCCACCCTGGCCCTGGCTCCCTGAAAAAAAAAAAAAAAAAAAAAAAACTTTAATCTGAATTTAATGATATTTTGATTGTTGGTCATAATAATAATTAATAATAAGCCCACTGTCAGTCTCATATTAATTTGAACCTTCTGTGTCTATTGCTTTCTCTTTCACATCCTCACCAAATTTTTATTAATAACACCGATACTTGTAAATGATATCATCTGATTTTAAAGTAATTAGATGTATTAAAAAAACAATATTACTAGTTTTTTTTTTACAAGTTTTTAATAGTGGCTAGCTTTCGCCCATACCTGGGCATCTTCAGGCCTTATCAATGTAATATGTTACATAATTGATTTCAGAGTTTTCGCTATATAGTTTGGGAGTGAGTAACTATAACAACACATTTTCACTAGTTACTGATACTAGTGAAAATGTGTTGTTATAGTTACTCACTCCCAAACTATATAGCGAAAACTCTGAACTCAATTATGTAACATATTACATTGATAAGGCCTGAAGATGCCCAGATATGGGCGAAAGCTAGCCACTATTAAAAACTTGTTAAAAAAAAACTAGTAATATTGTTCTTTTAATTCATCCCTGAAGACTAAAAAGACAGAAGTAGAATAATAATGGATCAACAGAAGAATAAATTCATATTTGAGTTTTCTTTCTTCTAGTCCCTAATGTACAACACTTATTTGGAGTAGTTGGGTCTTTTAGGGTATAATACGTACAATTTTACTTTTCAATTATGGCTATATTTCGACCTACTTGGTCATCTTCAGGCCTAAAACATCGAAACATCATACACATGAGATTTATATAAACAATTTTTACACTATTATTACGTCAAAAGCTACAGTAACTAATAAATTAAGTTTTTTATTGTAATCGATTTCAAATAAAATATAAAAACTAATAAAATGTACAACATCTTACCTAGATTGAAAATTGAATGTGTATGATGTTTCGATGTTTTAGGCCTGAAGATGACCAAGTAGGTCGAAATATAGCCATAATTGAAAAGTAAAATTGTACTTATTATACCCTAAAAGACCCAACTACTCCAAATAAATTCATAGTTATTAGATGGTTTATCTAAATTAGGCCTTAGATAGTCCCTCATTAATTTTAGCCATTTGCTCATATTTAATACTTAATAATAAATGTGACCCCACGGGGAATCGAAAAAGATCCAAAAGACCACATTTTTAATTAACATATTTCTCTCTACATACTCATTCTGTTCATTCGTCAAATAATTGGAGGAAGAGGAAGCAATGTGCCATAATAATTGACAGACAATTTAAACAAGCATTTCAAAATTACTCAAATAATTATAAATTAAAGTATATTATGAAAAATTTAATAAGTTAAAAATAATATAATATAATTCTATTTCAAAGTTTATATTATCAAAACACAAAGAACATTCGTTCATATTTTTTTTCTTAATTCTTCTTTATTGTAAAATTAACAAATATTCTTAACACAGAATTCTTTGACTTAAAACTGATAAAGATTTCAGACTTATAACCAATAATGGGTTGTAAATTTCTTCTTCCAAGAACACCGCAGTGTCATTATATTTATCATCGAATTTTGTGTGGATCTTTCCACACATAAAGTATTCATTGCGCATGCGCGTTCAGAATTCTTCACCTTATCGCACGATTAGCGTGTTTGTTTACATTTTAAAAAAACTAATTTACTGTTTGTTTAATTAAAGTAACTATGTTTTCTGTATTTATTATTAAAATCCAACAATCGTAGATAATGTACGGTACTCAAACTCAACGCGTGAAAACTGCATTTGGCTTTTCTCGAGTGGTTTTACTACCCTCTCTCCTCTCTCTTGCTCGGGTGCAAAATGCTACTTTCCGCACTAGACGCGTAATGTACTATTTACACTGTAAGGGGGAGCCAAGTTTAGACTGTTCTAGGATAGCAGTGTAGACCGTAGTCTAGGGAAATTTAGCAAAGGGATGAATTTCAATCTAGTGTGGCTTTCCCTTTCCCAAACCACTAATATATCACACTATGTTCTAGCATAGCGTCCCACGATGAGTCGAATCATAACTCTAGAGGTGTAAACAACAATATCTCATACATATAATCAGGCCCGACTTTATTTTCTATCACCAAATCCCCGTTTTCAATACTTATTTGATCATTCATATAGTTTTATTCAATATTAGATTCTCTTATAAAAAAAAAAAAAAAAAAACTTCATAACGAACTGTTAAAATAGTAAAAAAAGGTAAATCCATTGTAGTCAAGAGAATTATCACTGCATTATATTTTTGGTTCATGATCCAATTCAATTCTATTTCCAACCAATAAGGAATGTTTGGGAAATAAAGAAAATAAAAAGAAGCTCCGAGAAAATTCCCCAGTGCTTGAGTTTTCAAGTTTTCCAACCGACTCTGGGCCAAAACCTCAAGGGACTCAAACCAGGCCAGTTTATCAACTTTCTTAACTAGAGGAAAAAAATTCCACCAAGATTTCTTTCTTTTCCTCTCTTTTATGGTTTCCATAATTCTTTTTGTGAGGATTTACTTTACTATCACTCTCTCTTTCTTACTTTCACTCTTTCACTCTCTCCTGATAGCTATTTTCCTCAATTTCATAATCTCAGTTTAAAAAACAAAAGAATAAAAAGCTTTTTTTACATAATGGAGAGAGAAATAAAAGTTAAAATTCCATTATTTTATTTTTTTATTTTTTTAAAAATGTTATTTAGTGTTGTGACGTAACTTTACAAGTTACGTTTTCCTTAATTGTCTAGAAGAATTGCTTATTAGTATATTTATTATGTCTTAATCCCTAATTTAAAGCTTGTGTTATATTAAATAAAGAATTAGTATTGTCTTGATTTTGATGAAATTATTAACGATTAATAAGATTTTAAAGATACAGAATATAATAAGTACCTTTTCTCAATATTCCACATTAAACATATATAGGTATAGTTTACCTACATTATTATTATTATTATTTTAAAATTATTAATGTATTAAACGGGAATGTGTCCGAGAGCAAGACGAAATATAGCCATTTACTCTAGAAGTTTCATTTTATACCTCCTTAAAGATCCACACAAAATTAATCACTAGGAAAATAATCACTTCTACCCATCTAAACAGAGATAAAATGTTTATATTTCGTATCAATCGTAGATAAACAAATATCAAATATGAACATATCAGTTAAAATTAAATATATGTGACCTGTTAAACATTCGTAAACTGATCTATATTATCTAAATATGACTAATTAAAGACATAAAGAACTGTGTAAAACTGATATAAAGCTCTGTCCAACAATATAAGCTAGCTCCTAATTCACCTAACTCCATCACTGGCAGTGACCATCAGCAATGGATCAACTCTTGCGGTTGAAAAACCTAGTTTTTGAAATAATGGAAACTATAATAAAAATATTTTCGTAGGAAAGATGCTACAGAACTGATACTTTTAGCATTTATATAAGAGTTTAATAGTCCTTTCATCCAGATGTTACGTTTCTAGTTTCTAGCAATTTCGATTTCTTTCAAACGAAATTAAATTCGATTTCACATGAACTACTTGCATAATGTAAACTACTGCCTCACTTACCTGGCCTTCAATTTCAATCGATTTCACTTAAAGTAACCTTTCATTTTAAATATTTAAATTTTACTGCAAATACAATTATCCCATCTACGACTGCCCAGACTGCAGAAGAAAACAAGAACTGGGACTTTTAGCATAAATTTGTGTATGTAAATATTTTCCTTGATCCACTAACTGATTTATTAAATTCTCACATACGTAGTAAATATATATATATATATATATATATATATATATATATATATATATATATATATATATATATATATATATATAAATTGAGGGAGAGAAAATATGCAGTTGAGTTGATTCTTACCATGTTGTTCGTCTGCAAATGACTCTACTGTCATCGTTAAGTTTCAAATGACTGATGAGTATCTCTGCTGAAAATGATCTCTGTAATGGTTCGATATTAAACGATTCGGAAAGTCGGGATTTACCTAATATCTTCCGTGGATCTTCTCCAAATCTAGACTTAGCATGCCATTATTTAACTTTTAAAATTTGTTAAATCAAGATAAACCGCTTTTTATCCAAGATTTCCTACCAGAATAAGTGCAATTTTTATTCATGAGATATTTGTAGTTTGCTGTGTAAAGAATATTATAAATCGATAGTTTAAATCTCCAAGTATCTTTAAAGTTTAACTTGACACCAAAAAAAATTAAAATGTTTAATAAGCTTTTCTAAACGAGAGAAAAGAAACTGAATGCTTGACTATCGATTTCATTTTATGTTTCATGACGTCCCAAATAGAATTCTTAAGCGTCTAATAAATAATGTATTGTCGTGACAAACGCAAGTACTTGCCTAAATTATATCCTTTGATATTATTATTATTTGTTCGCATTGCAGTTTTTTTTTTTTGTAGCCCATCTTTTCGTCTGTTCCATGAGAACCGCAATTAGGTTTTTTATTATTATACAATAGATATTTTTTTTAAGCGTTTATCACAGTTGATTTATAGAAGTATGTAATTACATTTCTTAAAATAACTTATTCATAAAAATTGTTTTATGATATTATCTGGATCATGAAACATGATATTTTTCCTAGATTTGATGATCAAATTATGATGTATTAGTCTTTATCAATAATTAAGTACTATAGAAGTAAAATACATAGTGATTACATACTCACATTTTATGATAGAACATTTTCAGAGCTTGTTGGTTTATTTTTCGATAATCTTTCTTTATTTTCTCTTCTGTAATTACAAATATCTGTAGATGGATTCTATTGTGGGTAAAAAAGTTTCTTTCTCAATTAGGTTTAGGCCATATTTCAACCTCGCTGGTCATTTCAAGCAAAAAAAAAAAAATATTTTTTTTATATTTAAAGAATTTAGAAATCAAGTCCAAAGCATTATGACCTTATATGCGGGTCCAAGGTGCAAACCCGGTTTAATACTCTATTCTCTACAGTGTATACATACCTAAACTGAATCATGTATCATGTTCTTAAGGATCACATAATCATATTTTATAAATGTTCAGTTCAGATTTCCCACATCTGTCATCTGTCTAGTGCACAAAAAGCTAAGAAACCACGCGTTAGATTGATCACCTCATTATTAATTGATATATACATATATATAAACACTTCTTTAGACTTTTGTCCAAATCAATATAATATTGATGAAATATTGGTTGAAGTAATATTGAACTCCCGCCTCTTTCATGTCCATTGCACGGACAAGATCGAACAGGGGACATATTTTGTAGTGGGCAGTAGCAAAATAGCGTCTAGTACACTAATACGTACTAGACTGATTGTTTTTTTTTTCTTAAAACTGTTATGACATAACAATACATTATTTATATCATTGTTTTGGACAAAGGTCGAAAAAAGTGTTTATATATATGTACTCGTATATATCAATAAATAATGAGGTGGTCAACCTAACACGTGGTTTTTTTAGCTTTTTGTGCTCTAGACAGATGTGGGAAATCTGAATACCCCATAAAAGTAACAGGGTTGCATCCTTTATATGCGATAAAGCGCCCGGTAGGAGGGGGGGGGGATAACAGAAAAGACCCGACACACTTTCTATTGTTTATCATGTGTCTACTTTTTGTCAAAATTCTCAAATTTATTTTGTGTCTTCATATCCATCTATAAAATATGCTATTTATTAAAAGTTGGGTCATATCATGTATTTTTTATACTTGATCAATTAAGGGAAGGAGAAGAATAGTCTCATAATTTCTTGGATCATGAAACATGATATTGTTTTTCCTACATTTGACAATCAAATTATAGTGTATTAGTTTTTATCAAGTAATTATGTACTATAGAAGTGAAAGAAATAATGATTACATACTAAAATTTAAATTTATAATAGGGATATTTATAATAGAGCTATGAACTTGGCATATATGTGGAGTTATAGTGCCATAACAGTTCTTCTCTTGATGTGACTCAATAACTTTCCATGAGTTTGTTTTCTCTGCTTTAATTGTGCGTTCCAAAATCATCCTTAGTCTACCTCTCCAGCTATTTATTATCATGGGGATTCCAGACAATAGAATCTCTTCATAGCTCCCTTTTCTTCTTCTCCATGTATGACCTGCCCACTTCAATCATTTATTTTTGATGGCCATGTCAATTCTGTTATGTTTAGCTCTATTATAAAGTTCTTTCGTTAGTTATCCACTTGTAAAACTTAATAAGCACCATAACAAAACCTATCGTAAACTTGTTTCAGACCTATTTTCCTGCTAATTTACAATGTGTGTCATATAGCAAGACATTTTAACCTGAGATAAATGAAAGATGGGGAAGGAAAAGGTCTTATTGTCTTCCAAATTTTAATGCATTTGTAAATATATTAGTGTATCATATTATATTGGATAGGTAACTTTAATAGGGAACTTATTGAATAGGTGTTCTAATATTATTTTAGTACATAGGAGGAGGGTACAGACAGGAAACATCTGTCCAAATTTTTCTTCTTTCCAAACCAGTATTAAATTTTCTCTTATAAAAGTAAATACTTACTTTGTCCGCAGTGTTTTCGATTTGTTAGTTGTTCAAAATTATATAACAGGAAGAAGTGTTACTCTTTATATCCATTATGATATAAATTTTATTTATTATGGCATGCATTTTTTACAAATTGTAAAAACAAAATTATTGAGATAAATTATTATTTATCAATTCGGTAGATATTAAAATCTAACTGTCTTTTCCTTTGAATATTTTAATAAGTAGACTAATAGTTAAATTAAGTCGTAAATAGTAGTATTACTAATAGGAAAATTAATTTGCAAGTAGATTCCAAAGAGGAACAAAGGAGTCGTTCTTAGATTTAATGTTAACCTTAACTGTAGTGTACAAGAAAATTACCTATATATATATATATATCAATGTTAAGAATGGAAGACAGATTTCTGCGTATGACTTAAACGATTTTATATTTATAATAATACGAAACAATTTCTCGTGTAGCTCTTGCGGTGTCTTCAAGATAACTACGTCAACTTCTCATATTTTTCGGTCTGACATCGACTTTCACTTGCTGTCAAGTTGAAACGATGAATAAATACCACTAAAATCTGACATTCTCCCCCGGGAACACCTGGGGTTTACACCAGGTTTTCTTGGAGTCCGTGGTGATCCGTGATCTTCAACTTCTTAAATCCAAGTTCAGCAAAATGTTTCATTTTTTTCTCAAAAGTTCCGAACAAAATGAAACAAATGAAATTAATAAACAAAACAATAACAAAATAAACTAACAACAACTTGAGTTGTCCAAGGTATTCGGTACGGAACCTGCTCTTTAAAGAGTCGATCACCGTCTGTCGGTACCTAACCCGTCGATCTAAACTGTTAGTCAATCAAATCAAAATCAAGTTTTCCGTCAGGTTGTAAGTCCTGAATAAATTTCTTTGGCGTTAAAGGTTCTAAATCGGGTTTGTCGTCGGGTACGTACGTCAACGGTCTCGAATTTAACATATTTTCGCAATCAGTCAAAACCGTGTATAATTCTTCGTAATTTAGTGAAGCCCTACCTAAATTCTTTCTTAATAAAATTTTGGTTAACCCTAACATCCTTTCCCACCACCCACCCCACCAGGGTGCGGCTGGAGCCGAAAATATCCAATTAATTTGTTTGTCTTGACCAAAATTTTTAATTTCGTCCCAGTTCAGTGTGGGAGCTACCCTATTTTTAGCCTGAACAAACTTAAATAAGTTAACTTAAATAAGGAACTTAAATAAGTTCCTGCACTACTAGATATTCTTAAAAATATAACAGCGGCATACGCATGCGCGCTTGCGTCAGTAAAAGTATGTAAGGAATAATCTACTTTTCCTTCCATCGGTCCTTGTATCCACCCCGGAATACTAAGGTCTTTTAACATCAAAAGTTCATTATACCAGCTAGTAAATTTTTGACACATTTCTTCATTAAGTGGTTCATCCCAACCTATTTTTATAACCCAAGAAAATCTAAAAAAATCCCTATCTTTTTCGAACAAACTAATTTGTAATAACGCCCTTCTTATGTCCGAAGCTATACCAATTTTATTAATTCTGAACCAAATTAGAAGTGGAGGGATCATTTCAATAAGATTTTTTCCTTTCTCTAAACAATCGTTTAAAGAAGGACTACCTTTGCTCTTAGCAGAGGCGTCAAATACTGGTCTAACAGGACTTGTCTTACTACTTAGTTTAATCACATGTCTGTGAGGTAAATAATGCTGAGGACTATCAGGACTAATAAGTGGTGCAAACTCTATTACCCCTTCATTGAGCCATTCCTCAAACACCTTATCGTATTTTTCAAAATAACCTTCCTTCTTTAGCCTTATAACCAGGTTTTTAGTTCTTTGCAGAGCTAAATCTTTATTACTAGGGAGTGAAGGGTGGTCCTCAATCCACGGTAAGTGAACGACATACCTACCGTTCTTAAAATTAACAGTTTCATCAAAATGATTTTGGACCCGCCTTTCAGTCTCTTCTTTTGTTTTCTTTTCACCTGGGCCTTTAATTCCCAGCACGTCTAAGGACCAAAGATCAGAAATAGGTGCTGAAAAGTTCGTGCAACTTAAACTATCTAACACAAGACTACTTAAATTTAGGTTATCGAATGTTTTCCCTGTCAGAGTCCATCCTAACAGAGTCTCTTGTGCAACTAAACCACAAGTCAAATCATATTTTTTACCCGTTACAAGTTTTCCCAAAATGTCTGAGCCTATTAAAACTTGTATAGGACCATCAATAGTATCGGAAATTTCTATTCCTAAATTTTTTAATTCTTTAGACCAAGGTCCGTTATGCACCTTCGGAGCTGCATTCGTAATAATTTCTTGGTCTAAAGCCGAAAAGTTACAAGAATAGGAACCATCTAATTTCGCCAATCTAACCTTATAGACTTGGTGTCTTTGTTTCTCGGTACAGATTCCACCAAATAAACAATGAACTAATTCTTCCGTACCTAATGAAGTGTATACCAATTCCTCCGCTAGAGATTTTTGAACGTATGACCGTTGGGATCCGGAGTCGATCATAGCTCGTATCCTAGTTTCTCCTTTCTCCCCTCTTATCTTTACTGCTAGGGTCTGTAAGAATATTGTCCCTACTGTGCCATTAGATAACGAGCACTCAGGTGAAGAATCTTTATTTTCAGGTTTTTTCGTTTCCGACCCTTTCCCTGGACACATAATTTCAAAATGCCTACGCTTGCACTTAGAACATTGCAACCTCTTTTTGCAATCTTTGCTCAAATGTTTTCCACGAAAACAAAGAAAACAAAGCCCATTTTTTAAAAGCAAGTTTCTTTTTTGTTCTATTGTCATTATAGAAGCGGCGGGACATTTTTCTGGCACATGGTCAATGTTTTGACAGAAAACGCATTTTATTTTTATCGGTTTCCCAGTTTGAGATTTGTTCGTATTTGTCAAACCTGAAGCCGATGGAACCGATTTTCCTAAATTTGTCTTACCAAACGACCCTACAGCCAGCGCGATCCTCTCCTCGTTCTCAACTTCTAGTTTTAAGAACTCTAAAATATTTTCTAATCTCTTCTTAATAGAGTTATCCTCCCCTGCTACAATTGGCTTTCGTTGCCATACTCTAAGTAGTTCTTCTGGCAAAGAACTTTCTACCAGAGGAAAAAGCATTGCGGAGCACGTCTCTGACGTCACACCTAATGACTCAAGAGCTCTTATCTGAGAACTTAAATTATCGTATAAACTGCTGAGAGACACACGTTCCTCAATATTAGAGAGGGTAAGCTTGAGAAGTTCTCTTACATACACCTCAACCAATAAATCTTTATTGCCGAACCTAGATTTCAAACTATCGCGAGCTTTCTCATAATTTTCACCGGTTGGAGGGAAACTAGCAACTATTTGATAAGCCTTAGAATTTTCCACCATACATTGAAGGAGAAGTTCAAATTTATCTACTTTCCGTATTTTTTCATCTTCATCGATATGTTGGAATTGACTCCAAAAAGGAAGCCAAGAAAGTAAATCCCCATTAAATTGTCTAAATTTAATTTTCGGAAGTTTCATTTGTCTGTCAAATCGTTTTATTTTTGTTTTCATTGAAATTTCGGATTTGTCACTGTCAACTAATTTGTCAATTTCAATTTTGATTAAATTAAATTTAGATTGATAATCATTTGATGAATCTATTTCCTCCTCCAATAATGTTTCGTCCGTCGTCAAGTCGTTAACTAATAATTCAAAAATCTGCCGGTCTATGTCAGTAATAGCGTTAAGTCTCGACTCAAGTTGAGCGAGGTCCGATAATACCTGATTCGAATTAACCTCCTCAGCTTTCAATAGTTCCTCCAGAGCTTTATGTTTCTTGGTGAAAGAACTCCTATATGCAGTCCGAGATTTCTTAAGCTTCGTAACTTCTGCGCTGTTCGCTGCCATCTTTTTCTCACCCAGGTTATGATTTGTTATTTATTATTATTTATTATTTATTATTTATTATTTATTATTATTTATTATTTATTTATTACTTATTTATCCTGGTCACGGCACCACAATGTTAAGAATGGAAGACAGATTTCTGCGTATGACTTAAACGATTTTATATTTATAATAATACGAAACAATTTCTCGTGTAGCTCTTGCGGTGTCTTCAAGATAACTACGTCAACTTCTCATATTTTTCGGTCTGACATCGACTTTCACTTGCTGTCAAGTTGAAACGATGAATAAATACCACTAAAATCTGACATTATATATATATATATATATATATATATATATATATATATATATATATATATATGTGTGTGTGTGTGTGTGTGCAAAATAAAATAGTGCAAATAGTAGAAGTAAAAAAGTTTTATTGAACAAGGTTAGATTGAGCCGATATTCCGTGGGTTTATGTTGTAAAATATTTATGGTGGAAGCTGATATCTGTTTGTTGATTTGTATTGTTTCGATTCGGCCTTGTCGACCAGACATAAAAGCTTCTAAAACACCGTCTAACTGGAGGCGAGGGAGCTTCAAACTCCCAAATGTTTTCCCATCAATGATTGAATACATCCTCTCTAAACCTCCGGAATCGAAGTGAACTCACAGGTGATGTGGTCCAAGGAATTATCTGATCTCTATTCTCCCTTGTTACACGCCGCGGTATCTACACCTTTATATACAGGCGAACATATACCTCACGTTCTGTTGGACAACGTTTTCACCAGTAAAACGACCGATGTTCTTAACCTAGGATGTGTTTCATTAAGCGTGTCATCTATTCAGCAAGGCATTCCGGTGTATTCCTAAATGAGGAATACCCATTAGAATTGTCATGGTAACATTGCTTAAAGTGGTAACAAAATTAAGTTAAGTCGTGTTAATAAGGGTGTTAATAGAAAGTACAGAATTAGTTGTTTCTAACCAGGTCTTGTGAATCTTTTATAATATGGTGAATAAATCTTAAGTAGCCATATTTAAAAGTTAATATAGTCTGCAAATTTGTTTTCTAAAAATTAAAAAAATTAAAATATGCTAGTCCGCAAACATGTTGACGGACCAATAGAAAGAAACGAGTCCATAAATGTTCCCTGGTGTCTTAATATGAAGCAAGACTTTGAACATTGAAGAGAAACAAAATAATCTTTATCTACGATTGATACGAAATATAAACATTATATCTCTGTTTAGATGCGTAGAAAGTGATTCTTTACGTACTTGTATTCATTGCGCATGCGCGTCTCATAGATCTGAAGAATTCCCCTTCTTTACCACACTAGTGCGGTAAAGAAGAGGAATTCTTCAGCTTTACGCACGATTAGAGAGTTTGTTTACATTTAACAAGACTAATTTGCTGTTTGTTTAATAAAAGTAACTTTTATATCGAGTTTTTTGTGAAAATCAATGAGTGATTTAAATGATTATGACGAATATGAGGAGAATAATACGCCTCCCGAAATAATACGGCACAAAATACAACTAATGAATTAATGTTATCTTTATCAAGAGAGAAATACGAACTTGTATACTGGAAGTTTATTTCTTTCTGTATTTATTATTTAAATCTAACAATCGTAGATAAAGTACGGTACGCAACTCGTGCGAAAACGGCATTTTGCATTGCTCGTGTGGTTTTACCACCCTCGCTGTCGCTCGGGTGCAAACTCCACACTCGCATGCAAAATGCTACTTTCCGCACTCGACGCGTAATGTACTATTCATCTATGCTGGATTTTTTATTCACAATCTTCGGTAATCTCTGAAGCAAACGCAATAGCTAAATTTGCTTCAAACCAGTTTCGATTACTTTAATAGGAAATCATCAGTTTAATGATAAAGTGGTCGAAACCCTTCAAAGAATTAACTGTTTGATTTTGCTCTTGGAGTAAACCAATGTTTATTCACTGACATAAAACAAATACGAGTAAATCAAAAAAATAATGTTAGGGGTTTGATAAATAACATTTTATAATATATCATTGTGAAATAGAGGAATTTAGCAAAGTTGTTTTGATAAAAAGAACGATTCTGTTGATTAAATAAGACAGATGGATGTTGATATAGGAGTTCATCCATTATGCATAGAGTATCATTACTTTCGTTATCTAGAGAGGTAAGTTGCTAGTGAAGATAATGCTAAAAACAGTAGCAACTAGCCTGCGAATAGTAGACTAGATAAAAATAAAAGAATATAAGACCACAATAATATAAAAGAATAGTAGACTGTATAGAAGGCAGATGGATAGAAGTAGATAGAATCTAGTTTTGAGGGAATAGAATGCTGTTAGAACTATGCCCACAGATATTCTTGTCTTCAAGAATGAAAAATAAATTAATATAAATTATATTGGATAGATAATTAGATGAGTGATATGTATGCTTAATTAAATAAATTTAATTGTTCCTAGGTTTAAAGAAAGATGCCACTGATTCTATAGTCATTTTAGAGTACCAAGCCGGCTTTGAAACAGTACATCTATTGTCATATTTATTTCAAAAACTAAGAAATCATATGATTTAGAAAATAGAAATAAAATATGGTTATTTCAGTACACAGGTCATCTATAAATTGATCCAATTGCAGTGCAAATATAATTTTGTTAGCTATATTTGACCTGAAGATCAACCTTGATAGCAAGTATATTGCAAACAAATTATGTTTTTATAAACTAAATGAAAGAAGGAGAAATTGGGCATACTATGAGCCAAACCCGTACGAACTTCGGTACGAGACAACTCAGACAAACTTTCTCATATACGAGTTTATAATTACTTAGCCCAGTGTTTCCATTTATTAGTTTTCAAATGTACATTTAAATATTATTGAACATTTAATCAAAATGTATCTTAAAAATAACTTCTCCTGGGCGGGGAATCGAACCCGGGCTCTTTCCGTCCGCGTTTTAAGCTAATTTCTCAGGAACTAGATTTTTCCCGGAAAAACGGCTTATATCGCTGGATTCGTATTCAAATGGACTACATTTTAGAATTTTTTAATCAAAATCCTCAGAACCGCTTTCGAGAAATAATTTTTTTTAATGTTTTTTCAGAGTTTTTGGGGGGTAGCGCCCCCAAATTTAGAGGTAAAATTAATTTCTCGATTTTGCCTCGGGGTATGATTTTTCTGAACATGTATGCCAAATTTCGTCAAAATCGGCCCAGTAGTTTAGGCTCCAGGCGTCTGCACAGATGACAGACGACAGACAACAGACGACAGACGACAGACAGACATTTTTTAAAAAACACTTTTTTGGACTCAGGGGACCTCAAAACGTGTAAATCAATCAACATCTCAAAATCGAATTTTCGCGCCATCACAATACTTTCTCTTTATATGAGAAAGTAAAAAGAGAATGTTCTCTCAAACGGGGTAGATACTCTCGCATCTATCCAGAATAATTTAAATGAATCCATGTTTAATTAAATTTAAAGCAGTGAAAATTTAATTTATTCTACCTATAAATATTAAATTGAATAGATGCATTAAATTTAAGACGTGTGACTTAACTTAAATTGACGTTGTTTTAATTACCAGTTATTCTTGCTCAAAGCGTATTTTAGCACTTTGTTAAGCTTTTGAAGCTTACCTCACTTAATACATTAACATTGAATTTTGCCGTCATTCAAGGTAATTTATTTATATTTTTTTAAACGAAGTATAAACGATCTAAACGACGTATAAATCCACAAAATGAAGGTCAGAAGAATGAAGAAGATCCGAGTGAGGGTGAAATATAGCTGTTTTTGAAGCCGAAAAGAAAATATAGATAAATATAGTTTTCTATACACAAAAAGTGTCATTTCTTGAGCATTTCTTATTACTACGTTTTTATTAGCTTCCAATCTTGTTTGTTTGTTTGTTTGTTTGTCCGGTACAAATCTGGCAATCGATTTCTAACTAACTTCCCGAATAGCTAGACATTTGAAACTTTTATCATAGCTCAGAACACGATGACAATTCATTATTTTAATACTTTTAGCCATCTTTCAGCAGAATTTAATTAGTTTTCAGCAAATTTTTCTGTGCGGAAAGTTAGTTAGGAAAAAATCCGCAAGTTATTTTATTTGTTTTGCCATATCCAATATTTACGCAATCTTCATTTTGACGGGTCTCAAATTTGTGATAGATAAACATTGAATGACAGCAAAACAGGTAATATCGATTATATTATTTCAAATATATCGATGGCATGCTTTAGATTTGGTGTTGGGGAGATCCGTTGTACAAAGATTTATCCTGTTATAGGTTTAAGATCAGCTCTCTGGATGGTTGTCATTTATGTGAAGTAAATAAATTCGGAACTATTTTTTTTCACTATCATTATATATTATACAACAATTATATTATCAACATTACATACGATTCAACAGAAAATTTAAAAACGTAGTATATAAAAAGTTCTTTTTATCTTGAAATTATTTAGTTATTTGTTTGTTTACTTATGACGTCTCGACGAAAGTGTCAATAATGATGTTTTGATTTGTTTTTTCACTCTATTGTTATATTTTGTACGAGATTACACGTTTAATAGATATTGGTGTGCAGTTTCTTTATAAAGTAATGTGTAAGACGAACCCCTTTAAGAGTCAAAACCCAACAGGTTATGGGCCTAGCACGCTTCCACTGAGTTTCCTTCAAAATGTTTCCTGCTGGTAATGTATAGTTGTAGCTGATGTTGGTAAACGCTTCATAATAAGTTAGAAGTTTACTATTAGAGGAATTATTATTTAGAAAAAGGGTGGGGGAAGTTGTTTAGTGGGAAGAAAGAAAGTCCTGTATTCCGCCATAAAATCGTATCGTGTAAGGTGACTTTCATACCTAAAAGACAAGGGACAGAAGACATGATAAAATTTCTCTTCACCAAACTGATCCATATATACATTATTATTTAAAACTAATATTTTTTTCACACCAAACAAATTGATCTCTCTTCCTAATGTCTCCTGTCTCTTATCCCCTGCCTTTACGGTGTAAAAGCTGCTTAAATTCCCTCTTCGTTTTCAATATCAGATGTATTAGATTTAAATAGAATAGTATTCAATGAGGGCATACATAAAGGCTACTATTATACAAATTAGATTATTTACTTAGTTAAATCGTCGAAAGCTAATTACATTGTTTAACACTTATTATTATTTAATTAGTATACACTGTTACTTATAAAGTATAAATAGACACCAAGGATTTTAATTTAGTTTACTTTTAGAAGTGTTTTTTGTTAGAAGTAAGTAAAGTGAGGTTGTTTTATAAGTTTAAGTCATGAAGATGGGTGAATAGTGACAGCCTTGGTAAGAAGGAGAGTGTAATAGTGATGGTGTGATGTGAGAACGTGGCGTCTGAGACCTGCTCTAGATTCTAAATCGATATCATTATTCAAAGAGTCATTTTCACCCAAGGACTAGGAGACTGAGCCAGGGGACTCTAGATCCCTCTTCACAAACCAACAAGGATTCTACCAAACCTATAAATATATTCTACTTAGAGTGAAATCCTCTATAGCAGGGCAAAGAAACCGTAGAATAGCAACTATAAAAATAGAAGAAGAAGAAGTAAACTATAAAAATAGGACTTGTCTTGTTTAATATGTAACTATGATAGAAAGGTGAATAGTACAAGTGAGAAAATAGTGCAAATATAAAGCTTTCCAAATGAAATTAGAGACCTATTGCCCCTTCATAATAATAAAAACATTGACACATTTTATAACTTTCTCTTTTACGTAGCCCCCATGTATACTATATATAAGTTCATATACAGAGTGACCACCTGGTGTATTGCATATGTTGATGGGATGGTACTCGTGGAAATGAGGAAGAGTTCAGCATTTCACCTCTTAAGGAATCGTCATTTTAGTTATTTCCCCCTTCTTATTTGAGTAGGGTTGGACAGCGGTCACAGTCAACGCTAATCGGTTCACGGATATGATCAACTTTTTCTGCCTCAACTGCAAAGACTGAACTTGCAAGAAGACTCAAATTGGTTTCAGCCTGACAGGGGTACTAACCGCACTGCCAGGTTTTCAATGAACCTGCTGCGGAACTTGTTCCAGGTCTCGTGATTTCCAGGTTCGAAGACGTGCCTTGGCCTCCTTGATCCCCAGACCTCAACATGTACGACTTTTTTGTGGGGGTATTTGATGGATCGAGTTTATCAAGACAAATCCCAAATTTTGAATGACTTAAAGAGAGCCATTCGTTGAGATTTGGAACTGATCAATAAGGAGACACTGAAACGAATGTGTACTTTGCCAGGATTGAAAACTGGAATAGGGAAGACAGATGCTACCTTTCTGACTAACTTTTTGCTACTTATCAAATGGCATATATAAACCAACATGTTACATTAGTTTTCACAACGAATACGTTTTATTTTTAAAAATTAACTTCATTTTTTATTCTTTAAATATAACAGTGAGACCATTTTATGAATATCTTGCTATAATAGTTTGAAGTTTTTTAAAAATTCTTACAAATTCCAGAATATTTTTTATGCTAAATAATATAGCTATGGTGATATATTGTATTACAATTCTTCACACTTGTGAAATTAACTAAGTAAAGTTTAGAACACGTCTAGATTTTCGTTTTTAAATATCGCAATTAAGTTTCGTAATTAAAGCACATCAAATATCATCGGTTGTTTAAAATTTTACTTGATAATCAAATTTAAGTTGAACAAAATTTTCAAAGAAATATTTAAACTGTATTAAAGTTTTCAGCCACAAAAACCGAAGAACGTAATTTGAATAAAATTAGAACTTATTTATTATAACTCTCAAGTTTGGTGTAATTGTTCATTTCATTTATACTTAAAAAACATGATCCAGCAGCTTGATATCTTTAAATAATTATAATTAATTAACTTTCATGTTAATTATAATTTTTAGACACATAAAGATGAAGGTTTTATTAAGTTTAAATTACTCAATTTTACCTAATTTATATTAAAGGTAGAATGAAAAGTCTCTCCACGTAAAATATTTATTAATAAATCAAAGAAGCTTTCGGCACAAGACTCAAGTGTCTTGTGCCAGTGCCTGGCTTTGCATGACTCACCCCGTCCTATAAGAACCTTTTTCGGCACTAAAGATAGCCTTGCAGGTTCCGAAAGCTGTTTTGATTTATAAATAAATATCTTATTTATTTATTCATATAATCAAGTAGTGTCCCGACTGTGACGAACGTCTGACCTCGAAAAATTATCATGAAGGGTCTGGGTCCGGATCATACACGGTAGATCCTACTCTAAGCGTCATTTTCCTTGATGTAACTTCATCCATGATAGAGTATATATATATATATATATATATATATATATATATATATATATATATATATATATATATATATATATATATATATATATATATATATATATATATATATATATATATATATATATGTATATATATATATATATATGTATACATATATATAGTATATATTACTTTACCTTTACTTTCGCTGGCTCTACAGTCCTGGGTGGACCCTGGCCTCTCGAACAATTTCCTGCCATCTGTCTCTTTCTTGGGCAGCAGTTCTCCACTTCCTAACACCAAGAGTCTGCAGCAGGTCCCTTTCAGCATCGTTTATCCACCTGCTTCTAGGTCTTCCTCTTCTTCTTGTGCCCTCTATCCTGGCATCCAGTATTTTTTTAACACTCCTTGTGTCATCCGCTCGTGCTACGAGTCCTAGCCACCTCAGTCATGCCTTTAATAAATTTTACTATATCTTCTTGATTTAAAAATTCATCAATTTCTCTGTTAGAGCGAATTCTCCATCTCTGAATCTCTCTTATTGGACCTAAAAGTCTCCTCATAATTCTTCTCTCAAACACTCTTAGCTTTTTAACTTCATTGACTAGCAACACCCACGATTCATATATACATATATATATATATATATATATATATATATATATATATATATATATATATATATATATATATATATATATATATATATATATATATATTTTTTTTTTTTTTTTTTTTCTTCTTCTTCTTCTTCTTAACCCCAGCAATATAATATTAAGTTTTTCTTACATTGTTTATCGTATTTTACATAATTTCTTTTAAGTAATTTGTCCACAGGTATTAAATATTTATTTCAGTAAACTAAAGATAAACTTTTACCAAACTAGACAACAAGCTTAAAATATAAAAAATAAAAAAATAAAATACTTCCTTTTTCTTTTAAAAGAGGGAAAAACTTATTACGTGGAAATGGAGGAAAAGGGAAGACTTATCGAGAAAAGTCTTTGAGAGTGAAGCGGAGAGAAAGAGGAAACCGTGAAGTATCTGAATAATAGAAGAGCCAAGAAGCTCGGGCAACTCAAGAGTCTTAGACATCCGACAGCAATCGGAATTAGTTGGAAATTAGTGTCGGGAAAAGCTCGAGGGCATCTCTCTTCAAGGCAGCAGAACCGGCTATTTACCGACCCGCCTCCAGCCAACCTAGTAGAACAATAATTAGACCCCATTCCTTACCTTTTATTATTTCACTTTAAACCTCTACAAATTATATTTTATTTTAAAGAGATATCGTCTGTCTAAAGTCCTAAGTCACTTATTGAATTTAAAAAAAAAAATATATAGTAAGTAGTCGTCCAATTATTATATGGTCAATTAAAATTAATGGTAAAAGTAACCAAGTGATTGGAAGGACAACAAATAGTCCTTAGTTAGAATAGTGTTGTTTTGGTAACACAAAATGAAAAATTATTTTATTAATTTCATATGATACTTATAACTTAATTTATATTAGATTAAATAATCGGTGCGATAAATGGCGCAACATTTTTTCATATAGATACTGATACTGTATTTAACCCTCATAATATCTCATTTAATTAATTTATTTTTACGAATACATAAAAAGCGTCCAACAGGTGGTAGATTACATTTGTTTTCAAGTTTCAACAAAATCAGAATTATTTTCGTCAATAACTCGGAAACTAGATTTTTCCCGGGAAAGCGACTTACATGGTTAGATTTGTATTTAAAAGTACTACATTGTTGATTTCTTAATCAAATCGTCGGAACCGTTTTCAAGAAATATTTGTTTCAGTGTTTGGGGTTTGGGGGTGGCACCCCCCAAATTTGGAGCTTCTCATTCGATAAATTTCTCGACTGCTTCTCATTGTATGATGTGTCTACATGTAGACAAAATTTCACTGATATCAGTCAAGTAGTTTAGTCTCTACGCGTCTGCAAACACTACAGTTGCTAGACAGACTTTTTAAAAACTAATTTATTTTTACTCAAAACGTAATAACCCAACAAAGTTTCAAAATAGAATTTTTGCGACATCACAATACTTTTTCTTTATGTATACTACAGTGAGAAAGTTAAAACAGAAATATGAATATTTGTTTAAAATAATATTATATTGAGTTTTGTTCCAAATAAAGTTTGATATTTGTCTGTTGGTGACTTTTACCATTATGCAGTCACCAAAGTATCGTATAATATAATGTATAGGATCCCCATGTTTGACTACAGGGGGTTATTTTAATGAGTTTTATTAATTTGATAGGTTTATAAACTACAGACAAGAAACATTACAATACAATGCGAGAATATTATAGATGTCTCCATGGGTCAAATGTGGTTAGCGAAAATATCAAATACTTAGTAATTAATTCTGACTATGGAGAAGTATTTTCAATTGCTGATTTCCTATATTAGCAGAGGTCCTATTCCCCTTCCCGCTTTCCAGGTTACAATTCCGGTGTTGAAATTGGAATTATCTTTTAATAGGTGCTTACATCCAAATAAATCCCTTTCCCAACTTCTTAGCCTCAAAAGATATGGTCTGGGCTCAATTTCTCTCTTAACTTTACTTTGCGCTTCAATTTCCCCCTTTAGGGATCGAATTTCAGAAAATTCCTACTTTAACATGGCAAATATTAACATCATTATAGATAGTATCGTACGAAATACTATGATTATATTTCAGTATTGCAAGAAGTAGTGGTAATTTGTTAGTGAGGGGACTTGGTTTCAAATACATATATGGCCACCATCTTGAATCAAAAGGCCGAAAAAATTGACTTACTTGACTTACTTAATTCCTTTCGCTCCTTGGAGAGCATAGGGAGGTATAAAGATTCTCCAATCGGGACGATTTGTTGACATTCTTTTAACTTCAATCCAGGTTTTGCCATATTTCTTGGGTTCTTTGTCAGCCATCCTCTTCCAAGTGTTCTTGGACCCGCCACGTTGGCACGATCCCTGTGGCTTTCTTAGTGTTTGGCCAATCCAGCGCCATTTTCTCTTAATTTGGATTGCAATTTTTTTTTGGTGCGTAACATCCCAAAGATCTTCATTTGAAATAATTTCTGGCCATATGATATTATACCCAAATTTTACCTAATTTTTGGGCAATATGATTATTATTGAGAGTTCGGCGTAATAATTAGTATTGACAACGATTTATGAACATTTGAAGTTGGTAAGTAATTCTGTTAGTTACCTTACATGACTCGCATTCATATAATAGGACTGATATGACGGTGGCATTGAACAATCTCAGTTTTGTCTTTCTCCAAATCGATCGGCTCCTCCACACTGGATAAAGATGGAATTAAGCTCCATTTGCTTCACACAATCCTCAGCTTCCTCAGCTCCCCCAGTCGTTGTCACCTCACTTCCATGGGCACGAAGGATTCAACTGAATTATATTAAACAAAAAGGCCGAACAAATTATCACATTGTAAAACCCTTTTACTTAACATGTTAATGTCTTAGAAGGGAGCTAACTTCTAAAGCAAAGCTATTAGGCTTAAAGTAGGTCTTTCTTGCTAAGGAAGTGTGTGCCTCATTTACCTTTTGAGAAATTCTATTTGATAGTGATCAGGTGAATCAAAAACGCTTGTAAAAAAAAAGACATTTTTTTAAAAAAACAAGCTTTTATCTTTTTATCCGCCATATTGGATTTAGAGTGAAGGCATTTTATTTTTCGTATACTTCTCAGAAAACCCTATCATTTGATACTCATATAATGGGCGTGCTTAAAAAAAAACTAGTCCGTCATCTTGTGCTGTCCGCCATATTGGATGTAGAATAACTTCACTTAGCTAACCATGCATTGTCATCCAAACTAAACGTGTGTGCCAAATTTCAATTCAATTGGTTGAGGATAACTGCTTTGAAATTTTGTTGCAAGATTTGACCCGAACATACATACATACATACATTGCAAGTTAAATAAAAACTTGTAAAAAGAAGCGGATACCAATATATTAATATAGCATTATACCAATAAATTATTACTATCCTTCAGTTTCCATATTATACAGAGACAAACAAATCACACTAGTAGCGTTTGCATGCTCCGAATAATAATTTTAAAATCAAAGGGATATAATTAAGTAGATCATCAAGGTCCTTTACGTGCTTCTGGACATCTGAGAGGATCGGAATTTAATCGAGGTTTGTCAAACAGACTGTATAGTGATTAGACTTAAATTCAAATAATTTAATTCCACTGAACTGATGAATTCTCAGTGGTAAGATCTTAAAAGGTAAATGAAAAGAAATAAAGAAGACCGTTCTAAAATCCCCTATTAATTGACATACAAACATAGTCTGTCAATTAGTGAGGCACATAGCTTCTACATGTCCTATTTCGTACACTTTAATGATTTTATGCTTTTACAACCTTTTTTTGTCAAATATATTAATTTACTATCATTTTGCTTCCGAGCTTACCGAAGGTAACGGAAGCATTGTGTTCACTTTTGAGAACAAAAAACCTTTATGCCTCCGATTTTAAAAATTCCAAGACAGAAATCCGTTTCACACATCAGGGAACATTTTTGGTCTCGTGTCTGTCTGTCTGTCTATCTGTCGGTCTGTGTGTCCGCGAATTATGAAACGTGTGACGATAACTTGAGTAAATGTCGACCGATTTTGATGAAATTTGGTAAACATGTTCATTTCACCAATGCCCAGGACGAGTTCGTTGGACAACGTTATCCGCCCAAGCGTTCACGAGCAACGCTCGCGTTAACGTGAACCTCAAATTTAAAATTGGAATTTTAGGTCGGGGAAAAAATGTAACTTCATCTATTCAATGAGTTAAACATTTTTTTTCAAGTACAATTTTTTAGTAAAACCAACAGCGACACCGCTATGAAGTGTTAGATCGCTAAAACTATTAATATTTTTTACACAATAAACAATATAACAATAAAGTAATATATCCATAATTTTAATGTTAATATAAAAATAATGTACATGATAGGATGCGAGGAAGCTATGTGCCACACTAATTGGCAGAGTATTTTTAAATCTGTCAACATTGTTAGTATTAGGACGCGTAAAAGCTATGTGCCACACTTATTGGCAGATATTTTTTGTCGTCAAATTATTTTTATTTTTTTATTTTTACATTCTTGTCTAAGTAGAATATATTAAGAGATTGTGTTGCAGGGCAACAAAAATTCAACTTGGAACATGCGCACAAACATACATTTATTTACACATATATTTTCAAATGTACTCATTTGATTATTATGAAATTTGGATGGTTTGTCGAAAGTATTTCACAGATAGCCCCAGAGTAATTTCAACTGTCTGCGCTCTTTAAATTTGGCTAAATTGATAGTTTAATTCATGTAAAAAATCAAAACATTTTGACAAATAAATAAATGAAATTTAAAAAAATAAGGAAAAAATAACTTTTAAAAACATAAATCCGTTGAAGTATACGAATTAGGAAGTAAAGAAGGTATGTGCCAGACACAAATTGGCAGAATATTTTTTTAAAACTTCTTGTTTTGGAGCCCTCAAACAACTTTAAAGTTATTTCTCAAAAATTGGTTTAATTTAACTACTAGAAAAATCTAATTTATTTTATATTGAATAAAATGAATTAATTATTCAGGGATACTTAAACTCCTAGCATTTAATTTTATTGATATTTTGGGAACTAAATTCGCATCAATATGTCATCGGATATTTATTGTTTTGCTGAATATGAATCATATTTTAAAATATAACTAATTTAAATCCCTTAAAGTATTACTAGGTAATGATGTGTAGACATTTAAATTTATCGAAAGCCGCAGATCAAAAACCTCACTTTAATGAATCTGTCAGGTTGTTAAAACTGCAAACTTCCATATAGAATGTACGAGTATTTTATAGTTGGATGGTTGTTTTTGAAAACTTATTGCTATACTTGCTTATAATTGTACGTATATGTAAAAAACTTTTAATCCCCAAACGCCAATAATTTATGCCTATTGTCATGTTATTAAAACTGCAAAATTCCATATAGAATATATTTTATAGTTGGATTGTAGTTTTTGACCACTTATTGCTACTTGCAAAAGGGCACATATATTTAAAAGTTTTTAATCCTCCAAGCTCCAATATTATAATTATCAACTTGTAATTCTAGGGCCTTTCCTATATTTATCATAAATTTATTGGCAGTTATAGAAGTCTTTGATTCTATTACTAATTTTTAAATTGTAACCAAAACCTACGCTAAGAATAAACACAACTTTATAAAGTTTTAGTGTTTACGAAAATACTTTTATAAATAAACTTTTTTTTTATCTGAGTTAATACTACAGTAGGATACATTTTATCGTAATACATCTAATAGCAAAAGTTTAGTTTTTATTTGATAACTCTTTCATCAAATAATTGAGGTTATAAATATCCTTTAATATAATATTATGATATTAAACTCTTCCAATGATCGATGATGTATATTATATAAAAATAATTCGATATAAATATAATACCTCCATAAAGTTTATCCTGTAATTTAAAAAAAAAAAAAAAAAAAAAAACTAATAAAGGGAAAATATAGATTTTATATAAAAAATAATATTTAGTTTGGTGATTTCTCTTGTATCAGCTTATAAGGTAGATCGGGTAAGGTTAGGCTTGAATTCCCCTCTTCCCCCCACCCAGTAAAAAGGTGTTCAAATTGAATACAGCGTTGAGTGCGTAGCCTCCGATGAAAATTGGAAGGTCTTCATAGAAAGAAGGTATGCCATGTCGTAAAATATCCTGAGAAAGTAAGAGTAGAAAGGGTCAGTAATATATAAATTCTTACCCGACCTTGACGTCCTAAGCTATAGTGGGGGTCTTAGTAAAGTGGAAGCGACTTCTAATACGGTTACCTCGACTTGGTGTATTGCACCCTTAAGGCATAAAGTGAAAAATCACTTAAGTTTTGCATTGGAAGTATTAGTTTAACGTAAACATTGTTATCGAAATGATAAATTGACCAACATCTATTTTGAAAGTTCACAAAAGATTTTTCTCTTCTAATATACAAGGCATTGCAGGAGCTATTGTAAATAAAGCGATGTTTTCCATCTAAATAACTTTGTTCAACCATGATATCTGTGACCTATAGTCGTCTTCAATTTTTTTCAAGGTTTCACCTAAAGGGGCTATTAGACGAGCCAATCTAGTCTCCTTAAGTGGGGGCTACTCCCCCTCGGCCAGAAAACCCAGTCGTGTAACTGTAACTCGCGTTCCTGATCACGTTTTGGTGGTGAAACTTGACACGGCGGTCGGATAAAAATACCATTCGACTTAAAATATATAAGTGGTGGCACTATAGGCCCCCACTTTTCGGGCTTTTCGGGTTGGGGTGCTCTAGGCCCCCACTACTCACCCTGAGAACCGGAAGTGTAATCCTCTTCGTCGGACCCGATTTCCCTGTCTCTGAAAAAAATGGAATGGAAAAGCTGACTGGATAGAACTGGGTCGGGCCATGTAAATGCAACACCCTGACGGGTGGTGCGTAGACCGCACCAGGACCAGATAGCAGTGAACGTCTAATCGCCCCTTTTATGGACAATTGATCTAGTCGCACTACACTGAAAAGTAGACGCATTCAAAATCTTTTAAGCTTGGCCATCATATTTTTTTCGGAGCTTAGGCCGTGAATTCTCTTCCCCACTTTTATACTTTCCTTGCAGGTGTTTCAGGGACGGACGCGCATTTTTTAAGGATTTTAGTTTAGGGCGTTTTGGACACCCTTATGTAATTTCTTCTCAACATTAATCCAAGTACTATTTATCATAATATGGGGAAAAGTAGTCATTTTATAATAAATAAATTGAATAACAATCATCTACCATCATTTTAAGGATATAGTTGACTCATAGGGTTTTCTTCTGTATTTCACTGTCCAGACATAATCTCACAGCTATTGATTATCATAATTTCCTTCTGCAAACGACGTCTCATTGATTTATTGTTTTTATGGATCAGAGTAGTTTTCTATCTATTGAACACTCTGTTGATTATGACAAAGAATTGAGGAATTTTCATAGAGGTGATTATCCTCTTAACTTGATTACTAGCTCATTTTTTTTTTAACTCCATAAATCCGCGAAAATACTAAAGTAGTTTAAGATTACGCAATCTCTCCTCTTTAACCTCGTGGGTAGCCCGATCTCCTAATGACTCTTGATTTACTGTCTAAATTATAAGGTAAAGTTGGCACGGAGAAAGACGGTGGGTGGGTGCCGGGATGAGGAAAGCAGTAAATCTAGACACGGCCCGTTTTCTGCCGAAACAGCTTCAAGATAAGGGCAATGGCTCAGGGCTGAAACCGCGCTGTTGGCACAGTCTTCGTACGGAGATGACCCGAATATAATTAAAAGCCTTAATTATCTAGGTACCTTACCTTGCAGTAATTCTTAACTTAATACCTCTCGATATTTCTCACTTGTAATCCCATCTTTTTTAACGACCTTTCACGCCTTTTGGAGTACTTGAGCTTATAATTTGTATTATGTAGTAGTCAGGTGTAAAATGTAGGAAGAAGTGTTTTGTTTAATTAGGGTCCGTAGGCAAAACCAAGGACCCTTATATTTTCCTGCGTGTGTCTGTCCGTCCGTCCTGTCGCGTGCTCTCACGGCTACACCTTTTGTCCGAGCACTTTGAAATTTGGCGTGTATGTGTCTTGTACCTACCCACATATTTTAAAAATATAGCTACTTAAAAAAAATATTTTTCAAAAAAATTAGGGTAAAAATACTTAAGGGTTAAATTTATTTAATTTTTTTGACACCGTGAGGGGCATCATATGAAAGGGTACGTCGAGCTGATTACAAAAATATATAATTATTTGGTTATAACTTAGATAGGGCGAGCGTAGGCGAGCTTGAAGCGCGTGTGAAACGTGCCCCCCCCCCCCCCCCCCCCTCTATCTCGCTTATGTGAAGTGCAATAAATCTGAAAAAATTCCTGAACATTCTTCGACCAAAAGTAAAGATATCACTTTTTGGAAATTTCGAAAAAAATATTATTTTATTTTTTATTGACAAAATACGTTTTATTATAATTATGGTCTTTTCGATGTATTTATATGGTTGCAGTCTGGTTCAGCGGCAAAAAAAATTCTTTATCGGAGTGTGTTTTGAGAATATCAGACCCTTAGAATAGTTCAAAGTAAGCTTTTTCGTATTTTAAAAAAACACTGTTTCTACACTTTACAGTTAAACACTATATAGTGTGGCCTATGGACCCTCGCTTTGTGCTGACTAGCACACACATGACCTGTTTATTTTTTTTATCAAACATCTTATTTGTTGTAACGTTCTTTCACATGATTTCATCTGTTTGAGGAAACAGATTCGTTGATCATTATGACAAGCTAACTGAAGCACTTTGAAAATTTGTTAATATATGCTTGCCTCAATCATTTGAGTGCCCTTACAATTATTTATCCTTACAATAATGTTTTAAATATTGCTTATATTTATTATTCGCTACTTTCGAATAGTTCATTTGAATTATTCCCTTATTATCTTCTTTTACTAAGTATCTTTATCTCCTTCATTAGAAGATTAGTCTTGGAAATTAAATAGTCGAAACCGAAACAAAATTTCTAACTGGTTAGACAAACAGAAAATACACTTTTTATAACTGTCTTATTTGTTTGCCTTTTATCCATTTATTCAATTTTCTATAAATCCATCCTCATATTCTAGTCCATTATTAGCGAAATTATATCATCAATATCTAGTGGAGTGAAGATTTTAAACATCAAGATAAGATAAGAAAATACAGGTAGATTTTTATCTGTTCTTTTCTCCTTCTTTTGTAATAGATACAATTCTATTTTAATTTATAGTCATGGATAACCATCCATTCAAAACTTTCGTGCACTAATAATAACTCTGTGAAATAATTTATTGGTATATAAATGACTAAAAAATGGCAATAACTAAAAGGTTGGATTGAAAAATATAGTTTATATTAATAAATTCAGCAAAGAAACAGTATCTGGAGGCATGAGAAGCACTTTTTAAAAACGACCCTTTTCCCTTTTTTATACATTTTAATTATAATTTTTTCCAAGCTTTATTAATTAATGGTTATCGTGGAAAATCTCGGAAATAATTAACAGTTTGCTTGTCAATTTACAAGGTCTTGTTGTCGGAATTCATGTAACATAATTTTCAAAATGATTAAGCGTTATTGCCTAGTTTATTCATGGTTTGCGTGCAAGATTGCCTCAATTCTACTGACTGCTTAAGAGCAATTCCGTATTTAAAGTCAGTTGTATGGCCCGTGAACCTTACAAAAAGTATTTTTATCTACGATTCATATGAAATATAAACATTGTATCTCGGTTTAGATGCGTAGAAAGTGATTATTTACGTACTTGTATTCATTGCGCATGCGCGTCTCATAGTTCTGAAGAATTCCTCTTCTTTACCACGCTAGCGTGGTAAAGAAAAGGAATTCTTCAGCTTTACGCACGATTAGCGAGTTTGTTTACATTTAACAAGACTAATTTGCTTTTGTTTAATAAAAGTAACTTTTATATAGTTTTTTGTGAAAAACAATGAGTGATTTAAATGATTATGACGAATATGAGGAGAATAATACGCCTCCCGAAATAATTCGGCACAAAATACAACTAATGAATTAATGTTATCTTTATCAAAAGAGAAATACGAACTTGTATACTGGAAGTTTATTTTTTTCTGTATTTATTATTTAAATCTAACAATCGTAGATAAAGTACGGTACGCAACTCGTGCGAAAATGGCATTTTGCATTGCTCGTGCGGTTTTACTACCCTCGCTGTCGCTCGGGTGCAAACTCCACACTCGCATGCAAAATGCTACTTTCCGCACTCGACGCGTAATGTACTATTAAAGTGAAGCTCAAGAAGATAAAGTTATTACTTTTATATAGTTAGGATTTCTGTGATTGTTCAATAAAACTGTCAGCAATAATTAGTTTTATTAATACCTATAGGTCATTTTATGCACCCACGGGAAAAGAATTATCTCAAAAATAGTTATGATGATTTTGATAAAAAAGAAAATTTCAAATCCCCATTTAAATGAGAATTCAACTATATAAGTGGTCCCCCTATGAAATAATCTAGTATTCAAGATATTGATCAAATTAAATTATTCCCCGCTAAAATAAGAACCGAAATGAAAACAACTACTGTTTGAACACTTTATAACGTATTTTACTACGTTTTTATTAGCTTGCTTTCTTGTTTGTTTGTTTGTCCGGTACAAATCTGGCAATTGATTTCTAACTAACTTCCCGAATAGCCAGACATTTTAAACTTTTAGCATAGCTCAGAACACGATGACAATGCATTATTTTAATACTTTTAGCCATCTTTCAGCAGAATTTATATGGGTTTTAGCAAATTTTGCTGTATGGAAAGTTAGATCGGAAAAAATCTGCAAGTTATCTTATTTGTTTTGCCATGTCTCATATTTACGTAATCTTCATTTTGACGGGTTTCAAATTGGTGATAGATAAACATTGAATGACAGAAAAACAGGAAATATCGACTATATTATTTATCGTTTATATTATTTATATTATTTCAAGTATATCGATGGCACGGTTTAGATTTGTGGTTGGAGAGATCCGCTGTACAATGATTTGTCCTTTTATAGGTTTAAGATCAGCTCTCTAGATGATTGTCATTTATGTGAAGTAAATAAATTCGGAACTATTTTTTTTTTTTTTTTTCACTAACATTATATATTATATAACAATGACAATTATATTATCAACATTACATACGATTCAATAGAAAATTCAAAAACGTAGTATATAAAAAGTTCTTTTTATCTTGAAATTATTTAATAATTAACTACTTAAATTTGATGTGGTATTTAAATTGAATATTACTGGGTATATATAGTGAATGAAAAAGTTTTAGTCGAGCTGTTATAGAAATTTTTGTAACGTTGTACACGCGAATTTCTTATCTGGAAAGGAATTTTGAAAAATCATATTATCAAGGGGGGGGGGGGGTATTTAGCAAAGGATATTATATCGTCTCCATTTCCACCAAGTTACTAATTAAAATTTTATTAATTTAGCGCATGCGGCGGGGGTAAAGGGGGGGGGAGGGTTAAAATACTAATTAAATTCTCCTTGGCCCAGGTGAAGTTTTAGAATTTTTATGATTTATAAAATTTTGAAAAAAGAAAAGTAATGATTTCCTATATGTACACGTATCGTATAATTACTTTTTGCAAGTGTTACTTTTATGTTTTTTCATACTTCCCCGTCATCTCTATGTTATTATCCTATAACTTTATGCACTTAAATTAATTTAGATAAGTTATTATATCTATTTGGAAAAGTTATATCTATTTAAAGACCAACAAATCAAAACAAAAATTCTCAAATATTATGAATGACTATAAATATCATTTTATTTATGTTATACATACTGAGCGAAATCGTTGCTATTATGAAGCCATACGATGCCTAGTTAATTTGAAAAATATTTATGCGCAAAAAGTTTTTTATAATTATTGAGCAATTTGATCTATCATAAAACCTCTTAGTATTTATATTGATTCCATTTAACCGAAAATAAATAATGTTTAACTTTGGCTTATAACTAGGCCAATGTATTATTTTTATGATCCAGTTGAAAAAAACATTCGGATTCGGGGTATCTCGAAAATGTTTCTCACTTCGGAGGCCAATAATATAGGAAGAAGCATTGGGCGTGGACAGTACTTGGACGGGTGGCCGTACTTGGACGGAGTAGTAGTGAACTAACTAATTTACTTATTATCATTTTTTTTTTAAAGAAACAAAAATTATTTTTATTTATTTTATTTCATTCATTTACATATTTGAATTTTGGCGGTATTTTGACAGATGTAAACAATTTCTTATATTTAACGTATCGCACTAATTACTTATTATGTTTGCTTATAACTTTTAAGCTATTTAAAGGAATTTCAGCGGGTTTTTTTATATTTTTTCCTTGTATTTTACCGGTTCCAGCGATATGCTGTATGTCAAAAATGTATTTATAATTTCGGTATTATTAAGCGTCAAAGTTTAAAAAATTAAAAAATCGATAACTTGAAATTGGCGTCCAATATCAATATTATATAAATATTATAATATGTACAAAGAAATGTTTTTGTAGGATTGCATGTGTGTTTTAATCTATGTATATATTTATGCATATATTTATATTAGCTTGCTTTCTTGTTTTTGTTTGTCCAGTACAAATCTTGCAATCGGTTTTTAACTAACATCCCGAGTAGCTAGACATTTGAAACTTTTAGAATAACGCAGAACACGATGACAACGCATTCTGTTAATACTTTTAGCCACCTTTTAGCAGAATTTAATTCGTTTTCAGCAAATTTCGCTGTATGGAAAGTTAGTTCGGAAAAAATCCCCACTTTTTTTTATTTGTTTTGACATGACCCATATTTACGATCTTCATTTTGACGGGTTTCAAATGTATGATTTTTTTTTATTTAGTCAACAGAAAATTTAAAAACGTAGTATATAAAAAGTTCTTTTTGGAACCAAGTTCCTTATGGCACGTTCTGGAGCCCGGGAGTGCGTCCGAAAAAACGACCAAAATCACTGTCACAAAATAACCGTCACGTAAAATCCGTCACAAAATCTACAGATGACGAAAATTTGAGTAAAAGATCACCGAGTTGGATGAAATTTGGTACACAGTACTCATGGTCATTTTACCAATGCCCAGGCTGAGTTCGTCGGAAAACGTTATCCGCCTAAGCGTTCACGCGCAACGCTCGCGTAAACGTAAGCTTCTAAAGACGGGAAAAAGTGTTATTAAGGAAGCCTGTTACTTGACTTGTTTTCATTATTTTTGTTATATATTATGTCAAAAATGTCACTTTGTTTAGTAAATAAATAAAATATAATCATGTAAAATTTCACTCCGATACAAGCAGAAGCTGTAGAGTAGGGAAGAGATATATTTTATAATATTTTAAATTAATTGGCCGGGTAGGTAGAAAACAGTCCTATTTCAATCCAAACTCCTTTAAAAAATATACTCTTTCACTATAAACCCATCATGATCAACTTTTTTCTTATATTCAATATATATTTATAGTAGAGTGCTTGCTTTAATTATACTAATAATAATTTTCTTTTAATTTTGCCTTAACTCTGCTAGCTACAATCAGCTCGTTACTTTTAATTTTGTCTCTTTTCTAACTCCGCCATGTATAAGTAGTTAGCAATGTATACGTACTTAGCATTGTGATTTTATAATTAGGGTCCGTAGGCAAAACCAAGGACCCTTATATTTTCCTGCGTGTGTCTGTCCGTCCGTCCTCTCGCGTGCTCTCACGGCTACACCTTTCGTCCGATCACTTTGAAATTTGGCACGTATGTGTCTTGTAACTGCCCACATATTTTAAAAATATAGCGACTTAAAAAAAATATTTTTCAAAAAAATTAGGGTAAAAAAAGTTAAGGGTTAACTTTTTTCTTTTTTTTTTCGACACTGTGAGGGGTATCATATGAAAGGGTACGTCGAGCTGATTACAAAAATATATAATTCTTTGGTTATAACTTTGATAGGGCGAGCGTAGGCGAGTTTGAAACGTGTCCCCCCCCCCCCCCCCCCTCTATCTCGCTTATGTGAAGTGCAAAAAATCTGAAAAAATTCCTGAACCTTCTTCGACCAAAAGTAAAGATACCACTTTTTTGAAATTTCGAAAAAAAAAAAAAAAAAATTTTTATTGACAAAATACGTTTTTTTATAATTATGGTCTTTTCGATGTATTTATATGGTTGTAGTCCAGTTCAGTGGCAAAAAAAATACTTAATCAGAGTGTGTTTTGAGAATATCAGACCCTTGGAATGGTTCAAAGTAAGCTTTTTAGCATTTAAAAAAAAACACTGTTTATACACTTTACAGTTAAACACTATATAGTGTGGCCTACGGACCCTCGCTGTGTGTTGACTAGCTTACAGGGCCGGCCCGAGGGTAAATTTTCACCCGTGCAAGTTGCCATTTTGGCGCCCCCCCCCCCCCAACAACTATCCCGGACCAATCACCGTACCTAAACCCACATTGTAAAAAGGGAGGGTTAGTTTTCATTTCTGTACTATTACTAATATCTACCTGGGATTAAATAGAATTCATTCAGACAACATTTCATGGTTAACTATGTCTGTCGGTCTGTCTGTCACTCTGTAAGGTTCCAATAAATTTTGAATCAAAAGAGATAAGAACATGAAACTTTCGCCGTATTCAATATTTTTTTGACGCGCATACAGGAAAAATATAGCGAACTCAAAATCGTAAGCCGTTCAAATCCAAAATGGCGGATAATTCAAGTCCCATGAACATTTTTTTTAAAATTTTGAGTGGGATATCAAATGAAAGGTATTAAAAAGAAGATTTCAAAACTATATGGGAAATTGTTTAATTTTTTACGCCATTTTGTCAAAAAACATCAAAATTTGTGTCCTCCCCCCAAAAAAAACACATTTCTGCAGTTACATTTACTAAAAAAATATGCGGTTTGCTGGGCCAAAGAAAAACTAAGTATATAGCAATTTGATCTGGTTAACTGGGAATCCACAATGGTGGATAATTCATAATACAATTTGGTCACGATATCAAATGAAAGGTATTGAAGAGTAGATTGCAAAAATGTATAAAATTTAAATTACCTTGTCGTTATAACCGATAAAAAACATTTTCACCCCCCTGGGGATCGAACCAGGGAGGTCCGAGATTTTAGATGAGGAAAAGGGAAAAAGGTCAACTTCGGAGGTTCACTTTCTGCGTAATATGATAAGAAGTACGCCACTAAGAAGCAGGGAGGTCTAGTTAAATAAAACTGAACAAAAATTAAAAAGATTTTAAAAGGCTTTGATTTAATCTTATCTGGCCTGATGCTTATCTTAAGTAGATAACAAATCCAGGTGTCCTTACTATCTTTAGACAAAGTATTTCTATCACTCTCTATCCAGTAGAAGTCCTACTGCACTCTTTCCTCCTCACTTATTTATTAACTTCTATTCTCTCACTCATTTATAGATCTGCATATTCATCCCTCTTATCTCCCTTACCACACACCTCTCCGATTTATTTATTTATTTTTTTTATTCGTTTTATTTCAAACTAGAAAACAACAAAATGACTTAGTGGTTCCGTCTTAAACAGTTCTTACTAATCTAATATGTATATCGTATTGAGTTATAAAAAGTATAAATAATTTGTTATTTTCATTTATTCTAATAAGACCTGGTGTGAATACTGACGAATTCTTTTATTCAATAATGTTTGAGTTATGATGTTGTTTTTTTTAGTTCTATTAAAAAACTAAGGTCTATTTTTTTAGCTTTTTGCCACATTGGCGCCCCTGCCAATCCAGCGCCCTGTGCGGTTGCACGGCTTGCACGGCCCTCGGGCCGGCCCTGCTAGCACACACTTGACCTGTTTATTTATATTTAATGCAAAATGTAAGAAACTTCGTTCCTACCGGGTGTCCCGCGACACCACACGTATTTTTTTTTAAAGATTTTATTATTTATTAATGCAGTAATCGTGTGTTCGTAAACTATTTTGATTTTATTGTTAACACTATTAACTTTTTTTAAAAAGAAAAATAAATAAATAAAAAAAACGTAAACTACGTTTTATAAATATTAAAGATTATCTTTGTCATTATATCTTGTTTATATATAATTTTATATATATATGTATAAAAGCTAATATATATATATATATATTGAAGGTGTATTGCTAATAACTGTTCGTAGTTCATTTACAATCTTAATACAAGCCCTTTACCTCCCCAATATCTTCCGAGAAATAAAGCAAAGATACTTTAAAAATCCAATATCATATTTTACGATTCAACTCTCTCTCTTTCTCTATCTCTCTCTCTCTCTCTCTCTCTCTCATCTCTTGTACAGTCTTTCTTTTAGTTCAATATTTCTTCTTTTATACTCTCTCTGAAGAAAGAAAAATATCTATTGTTTCAGAAAAGAAAACCTCTTTCAAGTATAAGTATTGTAAGTGAAAATCGATACATATCTACAGTAGGGAAAATACCAAAGAGAAAACTTAAACAATAAAACAAAAGATAGGAAGACGAAATAAACGCAATTTCAATAAAAATTACTAAATACCTAAACTTTTTCTAAGAATAACTAAATATATTAGATACATAACCATTAATTTGTAACAATAACTGAAAATATAAGATACAAAACCATTAATATATTTGTTCGAACAAAAACAGTAAAAAAAAAATCGGTCCGAGACAACTCAGACAAACTTTCTCATATACGAGGTCATAATTATTTGGCCCAGTGTTTTCCATTTATTATGTTTTCGTATGTAAATTTAATTATTATTGAACATTTCATCAAAATTTATCATAAAAATAACTTCTCCTGGGCGGGGAATCGAACCCGGGCTCTCTCCGTCCGCGTTTTAAGCTTATTTCTCAGGAACTAGATTTTTCCCGGGAAAACGGCTTATATCGTTGGATGCGTATTTAAATGGACTACATTTTAGAATTTTTTAATCAAAATCGTCGGAACCGATTTCGAGAAATATTTTTTTTTCACGTTTTTTCAGGGTTTTTGGGGGGTAGCGCCCCTAAATGTGGAGCTAAAATTCATTTCTCGATTTCGCCTCGGGGTATGATTTTTCTGAACATGTATGCCAAATTTCGTCAAAATCGGCCCAGTAGTTTAGGCTCCAGGCGTCTGCACAGACAGACGACAGACGACAGACGACAGACGACAGACGACAGACGACGGACAGACATTTTTTAAAAACCACTTTTTTGGACTCAGGGGACCTCAAAACGTGTAAATCCATCAAAATCTCAAAATCGAATTTTCGCGCCATCACAATACTTTCTCTTTATATGAGAAAGTAAAAAATATCTCGATAAAGTACAATAATAATGTTAAAGTAAAGTAGATAAATATAAATAAACTTGAGACTTGTATGGACTTTGTAAATATACAACTTGGACTGTAAAGCCAAACTTTGGTTATTTTTTCTTTAATATCCTTGAGCTTGAATAAAAAGTAAAAAATCGGTCCGAGACAACTCAGACAAACTTTCTCATATATGAGTTTATAATTACTTAGCCCAGTGTTTCCATTTATTAGATTTCAAATGTACATTTAAATATTATTGAACATTTCATCAAAATTTATCATAAAAATAACTTCTCCTGGTCGGGGAATCGAACCCGGGCTCTCTCCGTCCGCGTTTTAAGCTAATATCTCAGGAACTAGATTTTTCCCGGGAAAACGGCTTATATCGTTGGATTCGTATTCAAATGGACTACATTTTAGAATTTTTTAATCAAAATCGTCGGAACCGTTTTCGAGAAATAATTTTTTTTCATGTTTTTTCAGAGTTTTTGGGGGGTAGCGCCCCCAAATTTAGAGCTAAAATTCATTTCTCGATTTCGCCTCGGGGTATGATTTTTCTGAACATGTATGCCAAATTTCGTCAAAATCGGCCCAGTAGTTTGGGCTCCAGGCGTCTGCACAGACGACAGACAGACGACAGACAGACGACAGACGACAGACGACAGACAGACATTTTTTAAAAACCACTTTTTTGGACTCAGGGGACCTCAAAACGTGTAAATCCATCAAAATCTCAAAATCGAATTTTCGCGCCATCACAATACTTTCTCTTTATATGAGAAAGTAAAAAATAAATAAAACACTAAAAGGGAAAAAGTTTGGAGATTATGTTTGCATTGAGTTATTGATCAGATCATACTTCCTCTCTTCCTACTCATAAGTCTTTTTGACTTGATTTACTTTCATTCCTTCATTATGTATTTTGACATTTTTATGTTTAGGCTATGGAACATAAGTCAAAAACGTTACGTTACTTTTAGCTTAAAAACTCAGAAAAGTATAACAGGGAGTTAAAAAGATATAGGAGGTGTGTAATATCCAGTCTCCAGCTTTTGGGCCTCCCTCCACCGCACGTCATGGGCCTAAGAGAGTCGAAAAGATTTATACGTGTGACAGGGAGTTAGGAAAGTACAGGAGGTTGCCATCAACTCTCGGCCTACCTAGTACGAAGGCATATTAACAATTCGTAGAAGGCGGGCCGGCGCCTTTGAATTCAGTATTTTGTAATCAAGCCGCGGCAGTGCCGGTGTGGAGATAAGAATAAAAATTATCTTCCATCTACTTTTATCAATTACTTGAATAAATTACCGATTTTATTTCTTTTTATGTCGATAGTTTACGCAGAGCGAAAACATGAAAATTTCTCCCTTTCTGGCGGACTTGTATGCAAGAAGTATTTTTATTATTTTTGCTTCTGAGCTTACCGAAGGCACCGGAAGGTATGTGATCGTACCGATGAACAATAATTTATGTTTATGAAAAATGTATTATGTCTCCGATTTCAAAAATTCCAAGAAAGAAATCCGGAACATTTTTGGTCATGTTTCTGTCGGTTTGTCACTATTTTTGCTAACCAACATTTTTTAACAACTACTCGTCCGATTTTAATGTAATTTCAATTACAGGTTGTAATTAGCTCATTGTTGGTCCCATATAAGTTTCAACCTTCTGCGCTAATTTGTTTCTCTTACCCATGCGCACGAAATTACATTCATTTTCACCTATATTTTTTTGAAATGTTTATAGTTCGTTGAAAATAGTCAGCAGTTAGCTAAGATAGATTAATTTCAACCGTGTGCGCTCCTTACATTTTTACTTAAGTCATGTAAAAAAATCAAAACAACTTTGACAGATTTAAAGTACTGTAGAATATGAAATACATTTGACAAATATAGGTTGTAATAGCATAAAATCATTATAGTATACGGAATAGGACGCGAGGATGCTATGCAATTGACAGAGTATTTTATTTTTATTTGTTTTTTTCTTTAAAGTAGAGAATATTACATTCTTTCTCAAAAGAGCTTGCATAGTAAATTAGTTTTATGTTGTTTGAATACCAATATAGGTACTTACGAAGAAATAAGCTGCACCCTTGATAAATTACAAGTTTGTCCTATAAGGATTAAAAATTTAATATAAGTCCTAAAATATCTTATGTCATTTATTTATTATTAAATCTATTTAAGAAGTGTACCCTCTGGTGGGAATACCTGCCTCAGGCAGAAAGTGTTTGATTTTTGAGAAATAAGACATCGGTATGACTCGCCCACTACATATTTTCTTTATATGATATGTTGTTAATGTATTCATAGTTATACTTAAATCGGCACTGATGATGGCTTTATAAAAGGCCGAAAGCTGCTTTGATAATTAAACAAGTGTTTTATTCCGTGGAGAGATTGTTCCTTTTATTTATTGTTTGATTTTTATTACTAGGAGCGTTATGGTTAGTCCAGTACCTTAGGGCCTTCACGTGAGCTATAGTCTTATTTTAGGTATCAACAAGAGAGGACCCACTTAGCTGCCGAGCTCGTCACTTTTACATGAATACTGTTTTGTTAAAATTTACGATACATCACTGCTAAATGTTCAGCCTCTCAGGCAGTTGTTCCTACTTTTGTACGAATTGGTACCTTCTTTTTTTTATCTTCCTTATAGATAATTGGAAAACTAAAATAGTTTTATTTGATCGTAATGTGATAAATTAATTCATAAATAACCGTTTATTATGACATAATATTCATGTCTCCGTACACTTATTTGTTTGTAGATAGTTTTGCGTGTCATAAATTGCCCTCAACGATGGTAACCACAAACTGTGGTATTAGAGTTGTCCTAGTATTAATTATAATATCTTTTTTCTTTAAATTAAATTATAATTATTATTAACTACGGAAAACAGACAGTGAAAAATACACTCCAGGGCCGGGATTTGAACTACGGGTCTCCTGTATTTCTAGTACAGATGCTCTTACCAACTAGTAAGTTAATAGTTAATAATAATTATAATTTGATTTAAATTAAAATTTAAACTTTCCGTAGTATGAAAACTACCAAAAACTTAAAAATTGAATAACTTTTTTCTTTGAATTAATAATATAATAAATAATATAATAATTCATTTTTATATAGCTAAATGTCGCAGTAAACTTCGCTCATTCATATCCACTCTGATCCACACCCATCTTACGCTACCCTCTTTTCAGCTTTCTCGGATGTCATTTGATCATCTACGAGGTCCATATACTGTTTATACACCTTGCAATATACCCAGTCCCGTTCTATATCCTTTATTATTGTTACAACAATATCCTCAAGTCCTGCTAGACCACTTAACCATTTACAACATCTCTTCCAATCTTTCCTCGTAGGTCGTAATGCCTTCTTCAAAAGAAAATTGTTAAACTTGTGAACATTTTTTTGCTTTTGTTGTTTCAAAATGCCTATTAAGTTTACCCTTTAGTTATATTTTTGTATTTTGTGTGCAGTTACGTGTCTGTAATCGTGTTCTTCAACTTTTTTAAGTATTTAATATTTGCTTTTTTTTTTAAATTAATCAATGAATTTGGTATTAGGTATTTTACTTTTTTTTATCACCATCTGTTTTCTGCATTTTAATTAAAGCAGTTTTTATTTTTTAATTTTATGAAAATCTTTAATCTGTTTCAATTTAGCTTTCTAGTTCTAATTTTCCATGACAAATAAATGAGAGAACTTAGGTATAAAGGCCATTGAATGCTAACTTTGAGAGTTTAGGCCTAAGCCGGTTGCCTTAAAGTTGTAAGTACTACCTTACAGTTTGGATTAGAGAATATTGTAAAGCTTAGTTCGCCCTCAATCTGCTGATAGACATGCCATCTTACCTTTTAGCCACAATAATATTTTTATTATGTTTTTCGGCAATTCGTTAGACTGTTACTCCCCTTATAGAAACAGAAGTGTGATATTCCTTTGTCCCAAAGTACATTGGACTAAACGTCCCTTTGACTTGATAGTTTTTTAGTCAGTCATTTATATTCTATATAAACGCAGGGGAGTAACACTCTAAAGAAGTACTGGCTTTTCTAATATCTACGGGGGAAAAAATTGTCAAAAGTTAATTTTGATAATAAAAGATTTTTTTTTAGATTTTTTGCTCCTTCTGTGTGTATTATGACAAACTAGTTTGTATGTTCGGGACAAATAATACATTATGAGTTATGAGCAAATCGTTAAAGATATAATAGGGGTTAATAAAAAAATCGGTCCGATCAGTCGAACAAAACTTTCTGACATATCTTAAATCGATAAGCTAATATTCATTTCTCAATTAACCAGGAGGTATGATTTTTCTGAAAATGTATACTAAATTTCATCCAAATCGGCCCAGCAGCTTTGGCTCCACACGTCTGCACACACTAAATATGACTGAAAGACATTTTTATAAACCAATTTATTGGACCTTAGAGACAACCGTGTCATCACAATACTTTCTCTTTTATATAATTTACATTTATGAGAAAATACATTTTTTGTGTGCGCCGTGAAGAGATCCCAGTAGCGCCTACTAGAAGGTAACAAATGATATTCGCTAATTATAATAATCTCCCATCTATATTTCATTAAAATCTGAAGAGTAGTTTTAAAAATATGGTAGTTCGAAAACATGTTAAACGACAGACTGACTCGAAACAGATAATTTCTATTGAAGTCTAAAACGATTTCTGTTTTGGAATTATTGATTTCGGAGACATAAACAAATTTCGTTTTTCAGAACGATCACAATGCTACCGTTACCTTTGATAAGCTTGGAAGCAAAATGCCTGTACACAAACAATTTATTTGAATCAATGCGTGATCTTGGCTTACGAACAATTATCACAGTACCCTATTATTTGGGCATACAAATGATAATTTAGCACTTTTTTTTTAGAAATAACACATTTTTAACAATTCACGTTAAAAATTTGTTCTGAAAACACAGCATGACATTATTTTATAACTTCCGCCGTTTAAAATGACAGTTTATATTAGTTTAGAAAATAAATGATCCATCCCCCACCCGCAGGAAAATTAGTTGGATTGTTGTTGAATGCGAAAGTAGAAAATTTTATACTGGCGTATGAAGACCAGAAAAAGGTTAATATATTTCTTTTCTACCTGGGTAGAGAGGGTAGCAATAGGCTGTTTGTGACAAAAATTGATATAGTGTTGGATTCAGGGCTGGCAAGTATTTGGACGGGGTGGGGTCGGAAAACTGGGGAAACTCTAGGACTCAACTGGAAAGCGAAAACCTACTCTGTCATTTGTCATAACATTTTCTCTTCTCCTAAATTCTCTCTTGCCTTGGAATCTAGTGGACTTTAACTTGAATTATTCATATCCTATGTTATTTCTCTTCTCCGCCTACAAAATCCTTCATACTTGGAGGTAACTCTTTTATGCTAGCATACAAAGACTTCATAATGACAAGAAAATCTTTTATAATGGGAGAAATCCCTTTCATACCAAGAGATGTTCTTCATATGTAGTGGTACTCTATCTTGTAAGGTACTATTTTAAATGGGAAGAAAATTCCTTTGAAAATATCCTTTCCATATATTCCTCATACTTAAATAAAGGTTTTTAATTCCAAAAAGTGCCTATATTCTTGTATAGGCAACTCATAATAGAAGGATGGACTTTCACAAGAGATGTTCCTCATACAATGAAGTACTAATTTACTTTGAGGCAGTAAATTACTCGAATTTAGTGGAAATTCATTGGTACATTCATCATTGGTTGTTGTTATTGATGGGTTCTTTAACAACCTAAAGAAACATACTCATTTTGAAAGCTACATTTCAGCCGAATGATGATGGAAGGTACTTCTTTTTACAAGGACCAAACTCTTTTAACTTGTAAGTCCTCATTCTTATCTTAATAATAAATGTTATTTTACTATGAGAGATGTTCCTCACACATAGAGGTGCTCTTTTCATTGTAAGGTACTACATTATTCGAGAAGGAAATTCTGCAAAAGCTTTCTTCATAACTAAAAGAAATCAAATTCTATACTTCCTTAAAGCTGTATCCTTCAGCCCTAAGATTTTTGAAGGTACTTATTCTTTCTATTTCCATTTATGAAACCCTTATCATCAAAGAGTCGAATTTAAATTATCCTTGAAAATAACGTTTTTCCGTGGTAGGCTGTGAAATAGTATTTTTAGAGGCTAAAAAACATAGCTAAAATCCATTTTTTCATTACGTGGACTTAAAAAATCTTTTCATTACTCCTAGCTGTAAAGAAAAAATCTTTTACGTCCTAGGAACTAAAAGATTTTTTATGTCCGGCGGGTAGTTGTCAAAACTTCCGTTAGTACCCCTGCAGTCTTTGTAGAAATGCTTCTAGTACGATTAAAATCCGCTAGATGTCAATGCGTTTTATTTATCTTTTCTTATAGTGTAACCTCTTTTTAAGGTTTCTTTTTTTAAGTCTCAAGTATGTACTTATATTTGTTATTATTATTTTGATTATTGATTAATATTTAATGTTTTTTCATTGTCTGCTACCACGGAAAAAATAGCATATGCTACACGACTGTGAAGTGTTTTTTCTTTACCTTGGCAATATTTACTGTCTCGCTTTGCTCGACAGTAAATGTAATTGCCGTGGTAAAGAAAAAACTCACTTCACAGCCTAGTAACATAATATACTATTTTGACATTAAATATGATCCTTACACAATAAGGTACTTATTCGCTAAAACGTACTTAAGAGATAAGCGGGAAATTTTTTAGAAGAACAGAATTTCGAAGCCAGATATTTAAAGGTGCTTCTCATTAGAACCAAGAATTTCTTTGTATAAAGAGAAATATACATTTTTTATTGATAGGAATGAGTGTCATCCTAGGAGATGTTCCACTTAACCTTTATTATACCTTGCTCTTATTTCTAACAGAACAGTAAATATTAAATAATTATTGAGATTTATATAGTATACAATAAAAAATAGGTTGTGCGTGAAGTCATGTAAAAAGCGTTTATCAACGATTGATACGAAATATAAACATTATATCCCGGTTTAGATGCGTAGAAAGTGATTATTTACGTACTTGTATTCATTGCGCATGCGCGTCTCATAGTTCTGAATAATTCCTCTTCTTTACCGCACTAGTGCGGTAAAGAAGAGGAATTCTTCAGCTTTACGCACGATTAGTGAGTTTGTTTACATTTAACAAAACTAATTTGGTGTTCTTTTATTAAAGTAACTGTTTATATAGAGTTTTTAGTGAAAAACAATGAGTGAATCAAGTGACTTTGACGAAAATGTGGAGAATAATAATCCTCCAGAAATAATTAATTCGGCAAAAAATACAACTAATGAATTAATGCCATCTTTATCAAGAGAGAGATACGAACTTACATACAGCAAGTTTATTTGTTTCTGTATTTATTATTTAAATCTAACAATCGTAGATAAAGTACGGTACGCAACTCGTGCGAAAACGGCATTTTGCATTGCTCGTGTGGTTTTACCACCCTCGCTGTCGCTCGGGTGCAAACTCCACACTCGCATGCAAAATGCTACTTTCCGCACTCGACGCGTAATGTACTATTAATTGGTATCGTGAACATAAAATTAGTTAATATAAGGGGGGGGGGGGGCATGAAAAATGTTTATGCTTTTTGATTATATGACGTAGAAAATGTAACAATTTAACCAAGCGTTACATATTTTTTGTTATCTACTCTTTAATACCTTTCATTTGTTGCGTCACTCAACACTTCACTTTTTTTTCGCGTGACATATATTATCCGCTTTATTTGATTTCCAGTTTATCACACCAAATTGCTATTCTTATTTTTCTATGGCTCAGCAGACCACACATTTTGAATATTTCTAGTAATAACAGAAAATTAATTGATTTCCACGTGTTACTAGAGGAAGGGGTTCCTTGTTATGTCCCACGGGGGGTCACAATGTTTTTAATCGGTAATAAAGATCAATAAGGTAATAGTTATTTAAGAACCAAGGGAGTAAAGTAAGTGACTGAGCGATAAAGTTGGTTCCTGAGGCGAAGCCGAGGGAACCATTACGTTCACTCCCGAGGCCGATCCGAGGGAATTAATTATCGCGAGGGTGCAAGTGATTTTTACTCTCGAGGTACGTACAAAATTTTACCTCCAGAAGGGAGGAAAAAAATATGGAAAGATTTTAAATTTAAATTATTTTATTCAACAAAACATTTTTGTTGAATTCTTTTAAACAATTTTTTTATATTTATATAACACACAAAAAAAAAAAAAAAAATAGTGAGATATAATATTAACAATTCTCTAAATAAATTTAATCACACGTTAAAATTAAATTATAGATAGTAATAAATGGGAGAATAAGCTGGAAGCTGAGTCGTATTGAATGCTATTGACAGCTGATGTATTTACATAATTTGGATTAGTTTATCTACATTTAGAAATTATGATTTCACTATTAACTTGTTTGTTTGTTTTAATGATGAATCACTATGGCAACCGTTGTGGAGGTTACAAGACATTATAGATTTGAACATTAAACAAAAGTTAGTAAATGAAATGTGTATTAGGACCAACCTTATTTACTTGTGCTGTATCTAGGGCAACACTGGAGGGAATCATAAAAGTTCATGATTCCCTTATTTTTCATTATTCCCTGTTTAACCCGACCGAGTGCAATGAGTAGCTTTCCTCCCTGTAAACTAGGGAGGGAAGTTCACTTTTTCTCAATGCTGGAGGTAAATTAATTTTTTCCCCGAAATTTTCATCAGGCCTACCATATTATAGCCGTTTCAGGGTTTATAGTTGGGGAGGGGGCATTTATTTTATTTGGTATATTTTCGAGTTTTAAATACAATAAAAAATATATTTTTTTAAAAATGTTTATATTACATATTTAATATATTCTTTAGTAGATTTCATTTATTTGATACACCACTCAAAATGTAAAAAAAAAAATTCTTCGTGACATAAATTATCCGCCATTTTGGATTCCCAGTTAACCAGATCAAATTGCAATTCTTTTTTTTTCTATGGCCCCACAAACTTCAAATTTTATATATGTATTTCTTTTTAATTTTAGCAACATTATGAATATACTTTCTTTGGGGGGAGAAGGGAGGCGCAAAATTTAGATGTTTTTTGACAAAATGGCATGAAAAATATAACACTTTCCGCAAGTGTTATATAATTGTGTAATCTATTCTTCAATACCCATAAAAATCGCATGACATCAATTATTCGCTATTTTGAATTTGAGGAGCTGATAATTTAGAGTTCGCTATATTTTTCTTTTATGCACGTCAAAACGATCTTTAATACTTCAAGTTTTGTGTTTTAATCTCTTTTGATTCGAAAGTTATTGGAACCGAGTGACAGAGAGACAGACTGTAAGAGTTTTTTTTTTTGTTTTACCAACGAAACCCTAAAAAACACCTCAAATACATTACCTTTTTTTTAATTTAAGCATATTCTAGTAAAAGCGTCGAAGAAAAAGTTAACCACATTTGAAAGTCATTCATATTTTTTTAACTGAACGTAAATAAATCAACAGTTAGACCGCAGGAAAAAACCATTAAACTTATACAAAACAAGGGAGCAATTGAAAATGAATTATTGGATAAGTTTTTTTCTCGAATATATATTTACAGTTCTTAATTGCCTTAGTATAAATAACTTTTTTTTGTATCGTTACTGCTAAAAAAGGAACTTCAGAAACTCTAAATATAAAAAAAAGTTATCTTGATAAATGAAACATGATATCTGAGTTTTTTTTTTTACAATTTCGCTTACATTTATTGTTAAAAGTTTTCAATACAAAAAGACCGTTCATTGATTATTTTGAAGCAAGAGAGGATAAAAAGTATTATAATTGTTGCTATGAATTGATAAGGATTTTTTTTTCTATGTGTTGGTTTTAAACCTAACTATTATGCATTTTACCAACATGATTTATTGATATAATGCATAAATAAAAGTGATGCAATCAAATATAAATGAAAGTGATTGATGTAGGATGTTATATGATAACAGTCTTTAAAGCGAGAATTTAAAAAGGAATTTGATTGATGACATATTAGCAGACAACGACCTACTTTAAGACTGAAACTAATGGATATCAAATTATACTTTATGTTCCCCACTCACGGCTTTCTCAGTTTCAAAACGGAGATAAAATTATGACATACGCTGTACTTTAGCAGGATTAGATGTAATGAAATGCACTTTAATACAGTAAAAAAGCGTATTTTTTAGGGTTTAGTAGGTTATACTCGTACGTTATCTTATTTTACGCAAAACGGTTTATTTTTTTGAAGAGTTATTAGAAAAAATATTTTTCACATAATTTTGCACAAAAAGGTCCTATGCATATTTGAAGTGAGACATACCGTTTTCGAGATATTGCAGTTGGAAAAAGGTAAAAAATCCATTAGCAAACCAAAATGTCTTAAAAACAACTCTTCCAATTTTAATGAAATTTGGATGGTAGGTCACAATTAGCCCATTAAGTTTCAACCTTCTGCGCCCATTATTTTATGTTCCACATGCGCACAAACATACTTTTATTTACACCTATATCTTTGAAACTACTCATCTGATTATTATAAAATTTGGATGGTTTGTCGAAAGTAGCCCTCAGATAGGCCCAAATTAATTTCAACCGTCTGCGCCCTTTATATTTTGCTAAATTGATATTTTAATTCATAACTGACTGACAAAAAATTGATCGACAGACAGACAGACAGGGAGCCAATTTAGAAATAAAATTTGGTCTCGTCGTAAAATTCTGGTTGTCGATCTGTGTGTCCGCGAACTATTTGTCTGAAACTTGTGACGATAACTTAAGTAAAAGTTGACCAATTTTGATGAAATGTAGTAGAAATGTTTATTTACCAATTCCCAGGACGAGTTCGTTGGGAAACTTTATCCACCGAAGCGTTCGCGCGTAACGCTCGCGTAAACGTGAACATCAAATTTAAAATTGGAATTTTAGGTCGGGGAAAAAGTCTAACTTCATCTATTCAATGAGACAAACATTTTTTACTAATACATTCTTTTAGTATAACCAACAGCGGCACCGCTATGAAGTGCTTAAGATCGCTAAAACTATTAATAGTTTTTATTATGGAGAGAACGCAGAAAGATGCAAGGAAGCTATGTGCCGCTTTAATTGACAGTGTATTTTTTTTTTTTTTTTTTTTAATTTATTCCCCCACCCCGATTAAAATAGATGGAAGGCCCTGAAGAATAAAAAAATAAACAAAAAAAAAAAAAACACTCATCTAGTAGCTTTTTATTTAATACACCACTCAACATTTAAATATACACATTTTTGCGCACTGGCCAGTGTGCTCCAAAATTTGCAATTTATAAAAAATGGATTTTTTTCCCGGAAATTTTCATAAGGTATTAGCATGAATTATTTCAACATTTTTGGTCTAGCCGTATACGGGTTGAGTGGGTTGGTGAGGGGGGTATTCTTAAAATATTATATACATTTATAATCTACTTATTAGTAGCTTTCATTTGATACCCCACTCGAAAATTAAAAAATTAAATTTGAGCTTACCATATTTGTGTGAATTGCAAACAGAGATAAAGCCCATATTAAGTTTTAAGCTTCTCAATATTTTTCCTATGTTTGGATAAAAAAGTTGCGCCACTTTTTTTAAATTTCAACTCTCTAGTTTGAACATTCGAGAGGTATAAACCAAAGTGCGACGGACAGACAGAGACATCATCCTTGTTATAAGGGTTTCGAGGGGGACATACACAACTCTAAAACCATTATTTTCATTCTATATTCTAATTTGTTCTTCATTAGATATTTAGATTATTAATTTTGTTTTGTAGGTTTTCACGGCTCGACTAGGCACAATTTTTTTTTTTTTTTAACAAAATCTGCGTCACAAAGAATTTTTATTTTTATGAATTAGTCGATTGAAAATGTATTGAGCATAACGCTAAACTAGAAAACACAAAAATATATTAATTAAGTAAAGAGTTGTGAACTTATGCATGCCTTCTGGAAAGGGACATACGTGATTTTCCGTTCCATAAATAGTTATTTCAACAGGAAAGTGAGTAAAGCCATTCACGTCTGCAGAACTTAATTGTTAAATTAAGATTTTCTTTTGATTTCTCTTCTTCTAAACTTCAACACCTCTGTTAAATTCCTTCGCTGCGCAGAAATAAATAGCAGACAAAGGCAGCTTGAACCAAGTGAAATGACAAAGTAACTAATCACTTATTTCGGATTCGTTAGGAAGGAAAAGCAATAAATGTTAGCAGTATCAAAATTATGCTGAATCTCTTGATAAATAGTTCCATTTATTTGTGCATTATATACATACGAGCCGGGAATGGGCTCAATTTTATACTTAGAAAAAAAACAAAAATTATGTAAATTAACTTATAGTAAACACATTATACTTTTTAACTCTGTCATTGCCCGACCTATTACCCGCCAAAATCTCAAGCTCTCATACACTCTCCTCCCATTTTTTTTTCTCGATTTTCCTAAGCTGTCAGAGTTAAACAGCATAATGTGTTTACTATAGATAGGTTATTACATCTATTTGAAGACCAACAAAACATAACAAACTTTATTTTTATTGGAATAAATGTGGCTGCCTTAGCTTAGCTATAACCAATCATTTCGAGGTGAGTCGTTCGTCGTCGTCGGGACACTAATCGATTATATAAATGATTATTTATAAATCAGTTGATCTCATTATTTATCTAATATCTATAGATAAGATCTAATATAAGATCTATAATCTAATATAAGATCTAATATATATAGATAAGATATCTAATATCTAAGATTATCAGTCAATAAGTTGATCTAAGAGATATGATTACTTGTAGTATATATATGTTAGTTGTATCAAAATTATACTGAATCTCTTGATAAATGGTTTTATCTATTTATTGTTTATAAATTGCGCATCGAATACATATTGAGCAAACGAGTGCAACGAAACTTGGCACTCGATATTTTCCCCTATATATTGCATCCTATATAAGTTACAAAGAAAGAGGGCTTGATAAGAAAGAAAAAGCACTGAAGCAATTAATATTATATAAAGCTAATTTCTGCTTAGTTGGCACTACTGTCTAGCTTACCTGAAAAACAAAACTTTTTAATTTTTTTTAAACATTATTCTAATAATTCTTAATTTTAATCTTTTAAGACAATACAGTAATTAATCAATGCTAATAGCTTTTATCGTTTATTTGATAATTTTTTTAAATTAATATGATTTATAATTTTTTTTCCCACGTCTTCCCAAGTAAATAATTAGATAAATCTTAAATGACTTAAGAAAAAAATAATGATAATTTATCATTACTCGTAAATTCAAATAGAAATTTAAAAAAATAATTGTCAAATAGTTTATACTTTCTTTGTTGTCTAGAGAGCCAAAAGGCAGTTCATTATCATTCTTGTCTTTTTCCTAAGTAAAATTTAATGATTTACATTTCTTTATTCCTTTTTTTTAGATAGAAGGAAAAAAACTTAGAAGTAACAGGAAATATTAGTTATATATATTTTTTTTTTTTTTTAAATAAAAGTAGGATAGAAATGAAAAAAAAAAAAAAAAAAAAAATAGGCTCTGGAATCTGGAATAAAAGCGTTTTAATAATAAGGGACTTTTTACAAAAGTTGAAAGTTATTTAACTTAAAACTTAACTCTTTATTATAATTTTTAAACGTTTTATATTAAAGCTTATAAACTTTCTTCTTTTGTTAATATGCAAATGATTTTCAATAAGTTTCTCTTTATTTTTATACATATATATTGGAATATAGTGTAAACTTAAGAAACAATTAACAATAAAAAGAAAAAAATCGGGTACGGGGTACCTCGAAACTTTTCCTCACTTCAGAGGCCACTAAAGTGGCCTCTCCTGCTGCGAAGCAGCAGGAGGAAGCATTATTGGACGTGGTCAGTACTTGGATGGGTGACCGTTCTGAACTAACTGATTTATTATCATTCTTAAAAAATAACCTTATTTTTACTGGTCTTATATTACTTTGCTTTGTAAGTTTCATCGCACATTTCCGTTTCCCCAATTTTGAACCACTTCCCGTGATTCAATCTTCCTCAAATTTTGCACATAGAAACAACGTAGGTGAACAATACAGAAACCAAAAAAAAAAAAAAAAAAAAAAAATGGCGTCAAATTAATTTGCTTTTCAAGTTTCATCGCACACCTATTACCCCAATTTTGAACCACTTACCGTCATTCAATCTTTCCCAAATTTTGCACATAGATACAACTAAGGTGAAGAATACAGAAACCAAAAAAACAAAACATAAAAACAAAATGGCGTCAAATTAATTTGGTTCTCAAGTTTCATCGCACACCTATTACCCCAATTTTGAACCACTTACCGTCATTCAATCTTCCCCAAATTTTGCACATAGATACAACTAAGGTGAAGACTACAGAAACAAAAAAAAATAAAATAAAATGGCGTTGATTAGGGTTTTGTAGATACTTCTAAAAACCCTTATACCGAGGGTGATGTGTCCGTCCGTCCGTCGCTCTTTGGTTCATAGGGCCCGAACCGTTTAAGCGAAAGTACTGAAATTTGAAACATTGGTGCAACTTTTTGACCCAACCACAGGAAAAATATACAGAAGTTCATAATTAGATTTGCGCATGCGCAATTTGAAAAAATGTGGTAAACTCAAAAATTTATATTTTTTTAAATTTTTGAGTAGGGTATCAAATGAAAGCTGCTGAAGAGTAGGACACAAATATATATATGATTTTTTAAATGTTGCATTCCTTATTGGTTAAATAAATCAAAATATACCCAAAAAAAAATTTCCCCTCCCCAACCACTATAGATCGGCTGGCGCTAAAATTTTGAAATAATTCATGCTAATATCTTATTGTGGGGCGATGAAAATTCCGGGAGTTCATCCAAATTTTCAAAAATTGTTAATTTTGGGCGCGAAAAAGTGAAGTGCGCCCAAAATTTTATTTTTTTAAAATTTCGAGTTGGGTATTAAATGAAAGCTGCTGAAGAGTGGGACACAAATATATATATGCTTTTTTAAAATTTGCATTCCTTATAGGGGAAAAAAATAAAAATATACCCCAAAAAAATGTCCCCCCCCCCAACCACTACAGATCGGCTGGTGCTAAAATTTCGAAATAATTCATACTAATACCTTATAGTGAGGCGATGATATTTCCGGGAGTTCATTCCAAGGTTTTAAAAATTACCAATTTTGTGCGCGAAAATTTGGAGTGCGCCCAAAATTTTATTTTTTAAAAATTTTGAGTTGGGTATCAAATGAAAGCTGCTGAAGAGTAGGATACAAATATATATTTGCTTTTTTAAATTTTCAAGTCAAAATATACCCCCAAAATAATCCCCCCCCCCAAATTTTATATAATGGCTGGTCTTAAAATTTTGAAATGATTCATGGTTACACCGTATGGTTGGGCGATGAAAATTTCCTAAAAAATGTAATTTATCTTGTCGTTATTACCTATAAAACATATTGTGACCTCCCGGGGGATCGAACCCGGGACCCTTAGGATCGAAGAAAAAAAATCATAATTGCATAACGGGTATGCTTAATCATCTACAAAACCCTAAAAAGTACTTGGACGCAAGTACTTCCCTATGATTTTTTTATTTGCTTTTTAAGTTTCATCGCACACCTATTACCCCAATTTTGAACTACTTACCGTCATTCAATCTTCCCCAAATTTTGCACATAGATACAACTAAGGTGAAGAATACAGAAACCAAAAAAAAAAAAAAGGTTGAAAATAAGACCAGTTTTGAAAAATGGCATTTTTATATTAATTATTAATAGCTATATTTTATTTAATTATTTGAAGTTTAGCGGCAATTTGACAGATGTAAACAAACTGTGACGTCATCAAAATTATCGCATTAATAAAAATAATTATATTCACTTATAACTTTTAAACTAATTCATGAAACTTTTCCTTTTTTTTTATATTTGTTCCTTAATTTTTTCCGGTTCCAAAGACATTGCTATATGTCAAAAACCTATTTATACTTTCGGTATTATTAACCGTCAAAGTTTAAAAATTTAAAAACTGATAACTTTAAAATGGCGGCCAATATCAAAATAAAATTTGGTGGGCTTGTTTGCCATACAGAGAGGTACATTCGTGCCAAATTTCAACTCGATTAGGACCATTTTCGATTTATTACGATTATTTTAATATTTTGCTGACTCAGCAAACTGGGTTCAAGATGGGGGAAAAAGTTGCTTTTCCGGGCGGCACAACTAAAGGTTAGGACTGATTTTTCTGCCAAGTTTCAACTCTCTAGGTTAAATACCTTGGGCGCTACGATGATAACACACATACACACATACATACGTCATGCTGAAAACCACTCAGGAGGTTATAATAACACGTAAAACGGATAATTCCGTTGAAATCTCGAAAAAAGGTTTTTGGCGAAAACAATACTTTTCCTACTATTAGTAGTGAGGAAAAGTAAAAAGGGAACAAATAATATCAGGTCTATTGAAGAATGATCGCAAGTGAACTTGATATCAATGGAATAATAAAAACGAAAGCCTCTTCACAAAATAAGTTTTAATATTCAAAACTAGCTTTCGACCTCTCAACCAATCAGTGCTAAAAGGTAAAGAAAAAAACCCGACGTGGAGTGTGATGAGAGACAAAAACCGGACTGATGACGTCCGAGATGCCGAAAGGTAGTTTTGAGGATTAAGAACTTATTTTGTGGAGAGGCTTTTATTTTTAGAGTTTCGAGGTCATCCTAGAAACCCTTATAATGCTTTTGGTAGTTTTGTCCGTTCGTCGCATTTTAGATCGTATCTCCTGATCTATTGTAGCTATAGATTTGGAATTTGAAATACAATTAAAATTTTTTGCCCTAAAACATGAAAAATGTTGTGATCTTCACAACTCAAAATGTCTTCGTTCAGCGAGCTTGCTATTGCTCTTTGTAATTTTTGAGTCGGGTATCATTATACCCGATCATTATAACCTTAATAACCTAGCGTTGCCATATGGCAACAGCAAAAACCCTTCCCATTATTATTTTCTGGAGAGGTCCAAGTTAATATTGAACGTTTTGAATGTTAACATTATGTCAAAAGAAGGACTAAATTGATTTTTCATCATTAGACATTTGTTTGGTGCAACACGTATGCGACAAGACAGGTTTAAAAAATGGGTTATTCCAAATTTGTGACACGGAAAGATTTTATGTTATCCACCGCCCAAAAAAAACAACAATGTCAATAACACTAATAACATTGTAATTTATGTAGTTGTGTTAATCAATAAAAATTAAAAAAAAAAAAAAAAAAAGGAAAGATTTTAATTTTTTAAATTAATTATTTAATTAAATAATTTTATTATTGGTAATGAAACTATTAGAATAAAGAGTGATTAAAAATATAAAATTATTGCAGTTTCACAAAATTTAATTTTTCTGCCCTAAATTGAGCGTCAATTTGAAAGTTGCCGTATGGCAACGCTAGGACATTAGCCTTACAGTTTTTTTCTAAGTCGTAATTTTATTTTGTCATATTTATATACAAAGTTTTGATGTTTTTTTGCCTAATGTTCATTTTTTATTAATTATTTTCTAAATATTTCTCAATTAGTCTCTAAATCTTGTTATTATTTTTGTTGAACAAGTATAATTAGTAACAAATATGATTGGGCTATTCTTTTAAAAATAATGTGTAAATAATAATATCTATATTTTTTATTACAATTGAATAATACAATATATATTTTTAAAGGTAATAACAAAATCACATGCATAAAACAAAAAAATAAATAAATAATTACATAATTTTACAGATAAACAACATGATACATAATACAAATAATAATAATAAAAAAAAAAAAAAACTTTATTGTTCTTTTAAATAAATTTAGTATTTTATTATTATTATTTGTACTTTTTTAACCTAAAATTTATTTTACATACATTTTGTAAAATAAATTATTAAAATATTTACTGACAAAAAAAACTGTAGGGCTAATGTCCTAGCGTTGCCATATGGCAACAGCCCAAATTTGGAGTAAGGCATTTTTTTTCAATTTTTTTTAAACATTTTTACATATTAAGAGACCTCTTAACAGACAAAATCCCCAGAAAAAAACCAATCAATTCCCCAAAAAAGTAATTCGGGCAGTTAAGGGTTAAAGGTAGAAAAGAGAAGATTACGAATACTTATAGCTTTCCTAAATGCGGCCATTTCACCCCCGAAATTAACAAAACAAAATCACAATATAATACCCTCCCCTCCCCCCTCCCTGCTACTACATAAGGAAGGTCCTTAAAATAAGTAAAAAAACATAAATATACATTTCTGCGGGTTAATGATATTTCCGGGAGTAAATATAAACTAGAAATTTTAGGTGCGTATAACCATGGAGCCTAAAACTTATTTATTTTTTTTTTGTAATGTTTGAGCAAAGTATCATTTTAAAGGTATTAAAAAGTAGATCAAACATACGAGTATGTAACGCCGAAAATTTGTGGTTTACATGTTTTGAAGAATCATAATTGTACTGCGAAATCAAGAAATTAATATTTCCATTAAATTGGGAATTTGCTTTTGAACTATTATGGAAAAATTGTGATTTTATGTAAAGAAAAAAAAAATCACGGTTCCAACATTTTTTATTAAAGCATATTATGAAAGTTCAATTTAAATTGATTGCTACTTATTGATTTCTTCTGAAAAGAAAAATCTTGTTTGCCAGATAATGGAAACTATTATTATAAAATTGGACAAGGAACTTAAAGAATGTAGTGAGTCAGAGGAAAAAAAAATTGAGATTTTTTTAAAATTTCTTTCTTTTTTATCCTTTGTGAATAGTATTACGTTGTACAGTTTTTTGTCTGAGAAAATAGCTTTGATTTTTCTTACCGAAGATAACAGAAACATTGTGAACAATTTTTGTTTGGTCCCAGAATTAAAAAATTCCTTGGTAGAATTTCGTTTCTGACATACATACTTGTTTTTATTTACAAATCTACATTTATAATTGCTTATCCGGTTTTAAAGAAATGTTAATGGTTTGTTGAATGTAGCACAAAAAATGATCCCATATTAAGTTCAACTGTCTGGACACATTTAACATTAAATAAATATGAATGTGACCATATACAGGGAATCGAAACAGGACAGAACAAACACACTTCCATATCTAATTAAAATCATGATGTTATTACGTGTGAAAGCTATGTGCCACACTAATTCCTAGAATAATTTATTGTAATAAATGAAATTGTGCTTTGAAATTCCTTAATACAGCCTTAAGATATTACCTTTCGTGATGATAATTGTTTGGTGCATCAGTTAAAAATGTAGATTTCACTAAATCCAATTCTTAGATTTAGTGAACGTTCGATTGTTTCATATTTTAACTTAGATAAACGAGCTCACGTCTATAAAGTTCATTTGGGCTTTTCGGACCCTAAAATATAGGTACGTCCAACGCTACTAATGACACTGAATTTAAATTCCACAATACGTGATATTATTAACCATATTTGATAAGTACCATAACAGGTAATTGTTTAAATTCTATGTATTTTCATGAATGTCCATATATATGTATAGGTACCATATATATGCTTCCATATATATTATATATGGAAACTAGATTTTGCTCGTGAAAACGACTTATTGTTAGAATCGCTTTTAAATGGACTTTTTTATATCAAAATCTTCAGAGCCCTATAGAGAAATAATTTTGTGATGACAGACGTCAGACTGACATAAACAAGAAAAAAAGACCAAACAACTTTCTTGGATTCGAGGGACCTTAAAACGTGTAAATCAAATGAATTTTGAAGCAATACTTTCCTTCTATACTAGAAATTAAAAAAAAAAAAAATTACATTATACTAAGTGTATTGCTTTTGTCAATATTATTCAATCTTCTATTCTATGTGGATCATTTAGGGTTAATTTATATACTATATATATATATATATATATATATATATATATATATATATATATATATATATATATATATATATATATATATATATATAAGCACAGAGAAAACCCAGGGCTCGGTCATAAAAACACTATTCACTCACAACATACTCAAAAACCCGACGTTTCGGTTTATTCTTTAAACCTTCTTCATAGGATCTAAAACAAAAGAAAATACAAAAAGTTTACACAGGATGCAATTAAGATTAAAAGAGTTTACAATTAGAAAAACTAAACTTAAAAACACAAAGCTAGAGAAACTTACAATGAGAAACATATGGAATGAGAACTAATGTAACATACTATTGAATAAAAATGTTTTGAGATTTTTTAAAAAAAAGACTAGAATATTCAAACAATTGAAGAAAAAATGACTAGAGAATGAGAATAAATAAATAAATAAATGTGAAAAATGTTTAACAAGGTAAATATAAAAGAGATAACAAAGAAAAGGTAACAATCTAAAATTAAACCAGTGGCGCCATCTAGCGGCAACACACTGAAACTACATTCAAATTGAATTCAAAAATTGTCCTAACTACAAAAACTCATCATTTTCGACCCTCCATATTTATGTTTCTTGTACAATCAGTCCAGAATAAACTCCATGCAAATTATCAATATCACTTCGAAAGTTTAATGATAATGGATCCTTTTTAATAAATAGCATTTCCAGGGTACGTCGCTTATGCTCATCCGGTTCCTGAGCTATCTTGAATAAACCCGGGTAAAGAGAAGGATTCCCTACATTGTCCTTCTTTTCCCTTATTAGCAGACTGACAGACGCATGAAAAGCCAAGCAAGTTTCTGATGGTTGACAATAGCAGGAGTACTCTAAGTAATCTAGTCGTTCTAACTGTATTGTGTTGGCTTATAACAAAGTTTTACAATAGTCCTTTAAGTTTTCCACTCTGTAATTCAATGGAAATTGTTATGATACCAATGAAAGAATGCAAATCGTTTTCCCATAAAAATTCTAATTTTGCCCAAACAGATGTGCCTATAGAGACCATCTTAAGGGAATAACATAAAATGTCTCTTTCGGTCGACGATCTCACGTCGATCTCTGATATGAAGTAAACTCATCTATTACTAATTGAATTTATAAATATAACTATAAATTCTACATTTCTGTAAATTATGTAGTTATTTGATTTATTAATGTACATCTATTTCGTCACCATTGGAACTGATGATTGATGGATGCCATATGAAGGCTACTTTGTTGTACAAATTTTCAATTTACGTGGAGAGAAAGTGAGGTTATTTTTCTATATATATATATTACATATAAAAACAATTAGACCACCTTTCAGTTCTTATTATTTATTCTTGGCTATATTTCACCTCGCTTTGAAACATAATTATGCCAAAAACATTCACTACGATATTTTTATTACTATACATAGAACTAGATAAACATCAAGACACTGGATTAAAAAAAAAAAAATACTAATAAGAAATCCTTTCCATGTCAAGACATGTTATTTTATCAGGATGATAAAATAACATCTCATGACAAAACTGTGTACATTTTAAGCTTGAACACACATATATATGTTGGGTTTGAAATTATGATTAGATTTGATACTTTAAAATTTTACTCTTCATGATCAAAGGCATGGAAATATGAACGAAATATCACAATGTATCACGTTGCGACGCGTCGAGCAAGTAGAAAAACACAATACAACTCCTTTTGATGTCCTTTGTTATCAAGATAACATCCGACCATATTGCAGAGTACTACATAATATATACGAACATCATGCGCGTGTTGTGCCTTTGATAATATATGATTTTTGGCTATGATATAATGAAAAATGAAAATATAACTCTCTTTCTCTCTCACACACACACACACACACACACACACACACACACACACATATATATATATATATATATATATATATATATATATATATATATATACATATATTCACAATATTTATTTTATTTTCTCTCCTATACTTTTTTAGAAAGGTATGAATAATTCGAAATGTCAACAGCATATAAGACATTTGTCATATAAATGTAGAGTGAAGAGCCTATCCGAAAATATTTCTGTTTTATATGCTTTCCTTTTTTTGGTTTGACACTAATGTATATTTGTCAGTATGGGGTTTTATAAGAGCGTAGAATTGTCTACAAGGTGTCAAGGTATATTATTTTAACCACAAAAATATATTATATTTTCATTTTTATTATATGTTATGATAATAAAACCGTATAATTTATTATTCGGTTATTTATATATTAAGTAAATGATTGAATGTGAATAGAATAAGGGGTAAATAAAATAGTAATATGTAATAAATATATAATATGCACGGGACCGGATTTTTGACGGATAATAAAGAGCGAGAAAAAAGAAAATTCTAAGACTAAAAGTGACGCTTTAGTTTAATTTTTGAGTAGAGGCAAAAATTCGTTAAAACAAGACTTTAAAATATGTTAGCACTTTTTTTAACTTAATCATTGACAGATAGTGCCTTCATTGTCACACTTCGGGTTAGTTGGAAATAGGATGTTCGCGCCAATACAGTCCTTTTTCTTTTTATAGAAGCGACTTTACGAAAGTTTAATATTACCGTTGAAGAAATAAGTATTTTGGGGATAGGGGGAATATTATTTTTATGAAATCAATTTTGAAGTTTTTTGTAGTATTCATACTACGGAACGTTTAAATTTTAATTTAAATCAAATTATAATTACTATTTACAAGGGGAGACAGACAAAGAAAAATAGACTTCAGTGCCGGGTCTCGAACCACGGACCTCCCCATTTTTCTCTGCCTGTCTCCCCTTGTAAATATTAATTATAATTTGATTTAAATTAAAATTTTAACGTTCCGTAGTATGAATACTACCAAAAACTTAAAAATGGATGTTCTAATTGATTGTACTAGGTACAGGTACTAATTGGGTACTTTATAATTACAAGCGTTATTTCTCGATCTAGTTCTATTTCGTTAATGTTGCATTCTAGAATTGTAGAAATATTTGAAAGCTTTAATTCGGGACTAGGTATCGTTATTGACAGAGGAAATTATTCTTCAGTGTAGCTTAATTGGCTAAAGCACCTGTCCTGGAAATATGGGGAGGTCCGTGGTTCGAGTCCCGGTGCTAAAGTCTATGCTTCTCTGTCTGTCTCCCCTTGTAAATAGTAATTTTAATTTGATTTTAATTATTTTTATGTTTTATGTTTATGTTGTATGTTTTTATGTTTTAATAGCATTTGTGTCCTTCAAAGTACATTTTTTCTATTAAAAAAGATACAACAAATCAAGCTTTTAATATTCTAAATATATCCAAGGTAAATGGTTCCAATATCTTAAAAACATAATATAGTTATTTAAATTTAAAGCATTGATGTTTAATTTAATATGAACATTTTGATTGTACACACATTTTATTTGAAATAAAGGTGTGTTTTTTGTATGCGTATGTGGGAGTTGTTTAATTTAATCTAAATAATAAGAAAAATAAAATATTTCGACTGTGAAAACGTCGTTTGAACTGATGTTGCTTGGAAATATAGCTTACTGTAAAAAGGTAGAAGGAAAATAATTTTCTCCACGTAAAAATGTAATATTTATTTGCGAAGGTGCTTTCAGCCTCTATAAGGCCACCATCAGTTCCAAAAAGGGTGAAAATAGTTATTTATGCACCTAGGGAGTAAAGTAAGCCATTATTCCTTGAGCGAAAAAGTTGGTTCTTGAGGCGAAGCCGAAGGAACCATGGTCCCTAAATCCCAAGGCGAAGGCGAGGGAATTAGGCTCTTTAATAATAAAATAATAACTAAATAATAACGCTAATTAGCTCCCGAAGTGCAGCCGTGGGAGATAATTTGCGGCCTGTTAAATTATTAGTGACTGTTAAATAATTAGTAACCTGTTAAATGATTCTTTAACGATGATGGAGTAACGTAATGCATTCAGTAATGAAGTAATTTGCGTTACATATTATTATGTCATTACCGATTTTATGGCAAACATTCTTTTTATATAGCTAAGTTTAAATCGCACTTGACCAGTTATAAAAGGGATATAAGATCTTTTCATTGCACAAGATTGTGGGAGCTAAGTTTTGTTAAAATAAAAGTTATAAACATGTTATTGGATAATATCAAAAGTAGGCAGTTGAATAGCTTTTTCTTAAGAAAAGTATAAACAAAATTATATTCATCTTCAATAAACATTAGAGTTTGAACTGAAGAGTTGAAAAATCTTTAGAATTATTCGTTTTAAAATGACTGATAATATATTATCTATTTTTCTGTGTCGAATAACTTTGAAATGAAATGTCAAACTTCCTTATTTTTCCTTCGAACAGTGAGGTAATTAAACGTGAATTTCTCATATTCTCTTTTTAAAGTGCGAGACAATATCATATATGAAATTCCCTTTGCTTCTCTTTACACTGTTATGTTAAAAAACTAAAATGTAATGTAAAATTCTCTTACAATTCCTTTAAAATGTGAATCAATATAATGTTAAATGCATGTTTACTTCCTTACATAATACGATTCGAAGCAGAGAAAATACAATATAAAACGCACATAAACCCTATTCAATGTAGATTTTGACTTTACATCTTATGTTTAAATTTTATTTTAATGGAATAAGCAATAGTATAGTATGTCGTTTTAAATTGTATAATCTGATATTGTTTCCTAAAATGTTATTCTTATGTAGGTAGATGATTTTTAAAAAAAGTTATTTTATGAGAAGAATAAGTGAGTTGATGTTAATGGAATAATAAAAACGAAAGCCTCTCTTACCACCTCTCCCAAAAAATAAAAAAAATAATAAGAACTAAAATAATTAAAAAAAATAATAATAAAAATTCAAACCCGGCTTTCGGCCTCTCGACCAGCCGGCAAAGGTAAAGGAAAATACCCATCGAGGGATCAAGTAAGAACAGAAATCGGATCTAGGTCGAAAGCTAGCTTTGGAAATTCGAATTCATTTTGAGGAGAGGCTTTAGTATTTATTAATCCATTATTTGGTGTGCTCACATTTCAAAATTTAATCAATTCAAAAATGAGATGTATTACCGACTTCTAAAATTTGCTCTTTTAATCAAATCAAGTACATTACATTCAGGTACCATCAAAACTTGAATCCAGCTAGTATCTTATTAGTGATTCTAGAAATGTAATAAGACGAATGTATTAAGAACATAAGGCAAGGTATATCTCGTAACCACTGTTTGTCTCAAACACTAAACTTAAAATGTCAAATTACAAAGCTGACCTTAAGGAATCCACTCTGTTTCACACATTCCAAAAATTATTACATTAATTAGAGAATTAATTATAATTGAGCTATGTTATGTTATTTTAAATACTAATTTGGGAGTAATGAGCCTTTTTAAACCTTGATCTTTTGACGGGTTCTCGAATTAATTCTAACTGTTTATTTACAAGAAATAAACAAGAATAAGAGAGAAACAGGTCAAACATACAGAACACCTTAATAATCTGTAATATAGATGTTTATGGTTTTTTTTTATTGAATAGAATCCTTGAGTCCTAAATTTCCTCAAGTGGAACATAAGGCTAATACGAATGCTTCATCGGTCCCCTGCCAAGCCTTGCTTCTTACCCCATATCTTTTTAGCTGCCCTTGCCTGACTTTTTCTCTGCTTTTCCCCAGGTTCCATCTAAATCATCTTCTTGTGGTCATTCCATTTTAGTGCGTCTTCCGGCATCAATTTATCTTTTCCTTTCTCAATATACTCCCCGCCCTCTTCCTCTCTCATTTATTTCTTTGTCATAGAATGGTTAACCACATAAAAACACAAGATTTTTTAGCTTCCGAGCTAAACGAAAGTAACTGAAGCTACATGATCGTGCCGAAGAACAAAAATTATTTATGTGTCTAATTTAAAAAATTTCGGTTTCAGACATCAGGGAACATTTTTGGGTCCGTGTTTGCCTGTCGCTCAATTTTGAGAACCAACATGTCTTAAAAACTACACGTCTAATTTTAACGAAATTTAAATTGTAGGTCTTAATTAACCAATTTTTGGTCCTCTATAAGTTTCAACCTTCTGTGCCAATTTGTTTTTCTTCCACATGCTCACAAACAAACATTTATTTACCCCTATATTCTCAAACGTACTCTTCTGATTTTTATAAAATTTTGATGGTTTGTTGAAAGTCAAAATTCTAAAAGGTATCAATTTAGCAAATTTTAAAGAACTTAGATAGTTGAAATTAATTTTGGGCTATCTGCGGGCTGATAGCCCAAGATTAATTTCAACCGTCTGCGCTCTATAAATTTTGCAAAATTGATACTTTTTACAGTTTTGACAGATTTAAAGAACGAGGGTAAATTAATAAATTTGACAGTAAAAGATTGTAAAAGCATAAAATCATTAAATTATATGAAATAGGACGCAAGGAAGCTATGTGCCACACTAATTGGCACCTATTTTTTCAACAAGCTAGCTAAGGATTACAGTGCATTTTGTTATAATTAGACTACTACTACTTGTGAAAAATCATTCCTATTCTTATTTTAATGATCATTATTTACCCATGTTTGTAACCTCCCATAACGTTATAAGGAGATCTTGTATATATTGAGTATTCTTGTTATAGCATTTTACATCTGTATATAGCATTACACTGTATTAATGTAAATATTAAACAATGTATTGTATTTTACAAAGTTGAACCACGTGGTCGATGCTTGGAGGTTAACACACGGTTATGATGTGGAATTTTGTTTTTCTCCTTTCCCCAATAATAATAATTGTATGTTAAGTAGTGGATCCTTTTTGGGTTCATGGAAAATAAATTACTTTTTTCCGTGGTAGGCTGTGAAATAGTAACTTTAGAGCCTAAAAAACATAGCTAAAATCCATTTTTTAATTACGTGGACTTAAAAAATCTTTTCATTACTCCTAGCTGTAAAGAAAAAATCTTTTACGTCCTAGGAACTAAAAGATTTTTTATGTCCGGCGGGTAGTTGTCAAAACTTCCGTTAGTACCGCTGCAGTCTTTGTAGAAATGCTTCTAGTACGATTAAAATCCGCTAGATGTCAATGCGTTTTATTTATCTTTTCTTATAGTGTAACCTCTTTTTAAGGTTTCTTTTTTTAAGTCTTAAGTATGTACTAATATTTGTTATTATTATATATTGATTAGTGATTAATATTTAATGTTTTTTCATTGTCTGCTACCTCGGAAAAAATAGCATATGCTACGCGACTGTGAAGTGTTTTTTCTTTACCTTGGCAATATTTACTGTCTCGCTTCGCTCGACAGTAAATGTAATTGCCGCGGTAAAGAAAAAACTCACTTCACAGCCTAGTAACATAATATACTATTCTTCATTATTTACGGCAACGTTTCGGCCTGACCGGCCATTTTCAAGCCTAAACAACTACGTATATTTTATTAGTTTAACTATAATATAAAACAATAACACGGTATAAAGAAGGATAAGTTCAGAAACATTAATTTACCTTATATTTGCACAATTGAGGTAATAAGTGAAGTCAAAATCTAAAAATTGAATTAGGAACTATTGAAAGTTCCGTCGTCTAGAAAAAACTCATAATTACATCTCCAATCTTATACACATGCGAGTTCTGGTAACATAAAGTAACAATAACACTAACTGACACTAATTTGTTAGTTAAAATCATATTAATATTTAGTACAATCATATTAATATTATTATTTTCGAGTCTAAACCATACTATTTTAACAAGCGTAGTAAGTTCTTTATTTCACACTTGAAAGTTTAAAAGTTTGTGTCTCGTTTGTCTATCGATAACTGAAAAACTTACCGATTTGAACAAATTCGGCACTCATGTGCATCTAAGCATTTCTGACTATGGTATTTGAAAATTTCACACATATTTTTTAGATGGTAGTCATGGTCATTATAGCGGACGACTAAACAAATATTTTTGCCAGCTTGTACATCGATTTATAAAGAGTAGGAAAAGAGTACATAACAATTAATACTTATCACTTAAACATTTCTTGATAGCGGTCAATATAATGTAGTGTCTGAAGAATTAGGTTTTTAGTTAGCGTCACATGTTACACATTTAAGAAATAAGAGCAATGATGGAGGCCATCTTAATAAATAAAAAGAAACAGTGTCTCCACGGAAGGTAATACTCGTTTATTTATCAAAGCAGCTCTCGGCTTTTATAAAGCCATCATCAGTGCCGATTTCAGTAGAACTAGAGATACGATATAAAGAAAGAATGGCTCGCCTACTACATACTTTCTTTATAATGTACCTCTAGTTCTACTGAAATCGGCACTGATGATGCCTTTATAAAAGCCGAGAGCTGATTTGATAAATAAACGAGTATTACCTTCCGTGGAGAGACTGCTTCTTTTTATTTATGATTCACTATTATTTTAAGGTCTTGAAGAGTAGAAATTATCATTACAAAATTATCATTCTTTGCTGGCATTGTGGAAACAAACATAAACAAATATGTATCAAAAATGGGTATTGAAAAATAATGTAATGCTAAGACAAGTTATACACGAGTTCTTTATGTGCCTACTTCACTAATATATGGTTAAATAAATGGTATTGTTTATATTTTTGTTAACACCTATTATAAGGTTAGTTTGAGGATATTGTACATAACTATATCACTATTATGTTTTATTTTTTTAATTATAAAATTAACAACAAGAACATCATAATATTTTTAAAAGCTATAAATTTCATGTAACATAATATATTTATGACGATGAAAAAATCATTATGATAGCAAAAAAAAAATATTACAAGGAGATAAAACTTTATGTAAAATCTAGTTTTATGGTTTGAAGGAGATACGGTTGTGAGATAGAAAATAATATGATAAAATAGGAAATTTCCCTGAGGATATTTCGTCTGGTTCAGAGTGTCTGGAATATGTTCACAGCCCTTTTTATGCTAAGCAAATTTTACAGCAATGTACGTATTCGTATGCAGAGGTAATAAAATATACATTCTTACCATTACTTGCTTAAGTATAGGCAGTAAACAGCAAAAAGTTATTTATTTCTTCCTGTAGAAAGCTTTTTTCCCGAGTAAATTTTCTTTCCTCTGCTTCAAGGCAATTAGTTAATTACACTCGATTTAATTCTTATATAAATGAATTAAATTGGATAAACGTTGGATATGTGTTTATAAAACGGGCGCTTGTTTAATACTTTGAAATAAAACAATTTTCCAAGTCTACTGGGAATTAATTTTCCGACTTGCAGTTGAAAAAGAAAAAAAAATAGAGTTAACATTTATTTTTATATAAATGGGACTCATGTTAAAAATGAAATATCTTGAATCATATTGCGGTGTATTCATGGAATATGTACTTTTATTATTACTTTAATATTGTTTATTCTCAGTATTAGCTACAAATTTATGAATATAAAATTATTTATTAAAAATAGTTACCAATGTTTTATGAAATCAAAACATTTCTCAAATGTTTTGAAAAAATCTTAAATATTTATTATTTGTATTTTCTTAAATTTTAGTCCCTAAAACGGCAGCAAGCCTGGCCATCAAATACATTTCGTTGTACTCACCTCTACTTTGTATTATATATTTATTTAAATTGTTTGTTGGATTACAGTTACATCAGTCATTAGTCCTAAGGAGCATTTACATATATTATGTGTAATATAAAATATAAACTCCCCGTCAAAATTAACGCACCACCTTTATATTTGTAAGTTCACACAAAAGTCGTTCAATTGAGATCTTTTTTTATTATTTTACACAGGTTATCTTTGTGCCTATTGGAAATACAACTAAATTAAACACATAAATCCTTTAGAAAATTTTATTATATCAAAAAACATAAAGAATAGGATTTAAATTTTTACAAAATTATATGTAATTGTAGGAAAAAAGAAAGTATACCAATTTTTTTTAGTACCTGGTAATACTTCCTCTAGCCAGTAGGAGGGTTTTCTATCCATACCCCTTGTCAAAGTTTGAATGTCATCCTGGAGGATATTGTCCCATTCCTCCTTTGCAGCAGTTTTCCGCTGTTGGAGGTTGTATGTTGGTGGATCTCAGGCTCGGATCCTTCTTTTTAGCATATCCCAGACATACTCAATAGGGTTCATGTCTGGGCTCCTTGGTGGCCGATCCATGGTGATAATCCCAACCTGGTGAAGGTAGGAGGAGACCGATGCAGTGGGTGGTCTAGCATTATCATGTATGAAAATGAAATTGGGGCCGATGAACGAAGCGAATGGTTCAACATGCTCCTACAGAATGTCTGTCACGTATCTTTGAGCATTTAAAGCTGGCCTAGGTATGCAGACTAATTCCGTACGGGCATCGTAAGAAATTCCTCCCTAAAACATTAAAGAGGCCCCTCCGAAAGGTTCCCTATATTACATACAGGCATCAGTGAATCTCTCCCCTCTCCTTCTCTAAACACTTTGTCGTCCATCCGGAGAATGTAGACTTACTCTAGTCTCATCTGAGAATAGGTCACGCTGCCAGTCCTCCAAACTCCATTTCACGTGTTCCTGAGCGAAATGAAGTTGGTCTCTCCGGGGCTCCCTGGTGAGAAGGGGACCAGTAGCTGGTCTATTACTAGCCAGGCTAGATTCACGAAGGCGGCGACTGACAGTTGAATTTGAAATTTGAACATGTCGCACTCCTCTTATTAAGGACTGCAGTTCAGTTAACGTTGAGGTCCTTTTTCTTAGTGTACTCCAAAAGGATACCTTTAAAAATCGATCGTCTCTTTCTCGGACAGCCCTTTTCTCGCCTCCTTTGGTCAGATCCTGGAACCTCTTAAGAGCTCGGCCAATTGAAGTGTGATGCATTCCTAGTCGCCTTCCAACGTCCTCAACCAACACTCGCGCTTTAATCGCTTCCCCCATAATTAAATTCCGAGGCCTATTCATCGACCTATTCCTATTCATCCGACGCATAAAAATCAACTTTATTACAGAATATATAAGTGAGAGCTCTCTTTCAATCAGTTGTAAATAACATTGAAAAATGTTAGGTGAAAGGACAAAGGTGAAACATATAGAGCCGAGAAACTTGCAAAAGGTATTTTGATGATCCACTATATCTGTATTCACAGCAGCAAGATGGGTTTGTTTGTTTTTTTCCTCTAGCAGTAAAGTAACCTTTGGTTACATACTGAAAAAGCACTATAAAATTGAAAATAGTCGATAAAAACATAAAAATATAAAGGTGGTCCGTTAATTTTGACGGGGGCGTATGTGTGTTAAGAAATGTTATACTTTACTTCTTAGGAGGTATGTATTATTATACTATACTATGAATAGATTTTAACAATATGTTTGGCGAGGCAATATAATTATTGTTATGGATTTATAATTGAGTTGGGAGTTTCAATAACTGGGTGATACGTTTATTTTAAAATATTGTTACCCTTACAATTTACTTACGATTACTTAATCATTTTTTAACGAACAAATTTATAAACACTACTTTTATTGAATAAGTATTTCAGCCTCACCAATAACGGAGATCTTAATTTATATTGATTTGTTAATTAACTAATTTATATTGTCTAATATCTATTAGATAATAAATTTATTTAAATTAAATATATTTTTGCATTATATAATTATATTTTAATGTTTAATGACTGTCTAGAAAGATAGATGGAACTGCAGAAATTTGTTTTTCAGATAGAAGTGGGTGAATTTGGAGGTCTTTTATTTATTTATAATGTAGTTAGACAATGCAGTGTTGGCTGTCTAAAGAACTCATGCCCTCATCCCTTCATATTACAATGGAAAGAAACAGAGCATGCCACTAGATAATATACCTTCCTGAACATTGCTCAATATTAAATAATATTTCCAGAAATAAATCCACTTCTATCGTCACTCTTTACAGTATTCTTTTTCGGAATTCTATGCTATTTATTTCTGGAATAATAACCTCTCATTAATTTATTGAATAATTTATTTAATTATTTTTCATAGGACGAACACATAAACATGTTACACAAGACTAAGTCTCAAGTCTAAAACGCATCCAAACCAAGCTTCAACTTCACAAAGCTTGAATAATTTATCAAATATTCAACCCGCACAACGTATTATAATTCGATAATTGGACCTTTCAATCTTAGAGGATTGTAGTGAGGGAAACAATTGTTATTGTATTGACAATTATTAAATTTTAGGCCTTATTTAGTTATTTGAAATTTAATAATTTATTTTCTCTTGAATTGTCTTAATTGAAGGGCCTAAAGCAAAGAGAACAAAAACCTGGCCAGAAATTCAAATAATTGTTGGGCCAAACTAGTAGTAAACTTAATTAAATGCTTGCTTTCCTATAGAGCTAGAAGATTTGTTAGGATAAAGAGAAACTTGTATTTTGTTTATAACTTCGCGCATTTTCATTCGATTTACATAATTTTTTTTTTCCATAAGACTCTTCTTTGATTGTGGTTTGATATTGCTAATAATTCTTTAATTTTTGCTTCCGAGCTTACCGAAGGTAACGGAAGCATTGTGTTCACTTTTGAGAACGAAAAACTTTTATGCCTCCGATTTTAAAAATTCCAAGACAGAAATCCGTTTCAGGCATCAGAGAACATTTTTGGTTCCGTGTCTGTCTGTCTGTCTGTCGGTCTGTGTGTCCGCGAATTATGAAACGTGCGACGATAACTTGAGTAAATATCGACCAATTTTGATGAAATTTAGTAGAAATGTTCATTTTACCAATGCCGAGGACGAGTTCGTTGGACAACGTTATCCGTCCAAGCGTTCACGAGCAACGCTCGGGTAAACGTGAACTTCAAATTTAAAATTGGAATTTTAGGTCGGGAAAAAAATCAAACTTCGTCTATTTAATGAGACAAACATTTTTTTCAAATACAATTTTTTAATTAAACCAACAGCGACTCCCCTAGGATGTGTTAAAGATCGCTAAAAACTGTTAATAATTTTTAAACAATATAACAATAAAGTAATATAACAATAAAGTTCATGATAGGATGCGAGGAAGCAATGTGCCACACTAATTGGCAGTCTATTTTTTATTACTTTATTAAAGAAACACAAATAATAAAAATTGGAAAATTTTAAAGTAAAATAACTTTTATCTCCAGTAGGGAGAAAAAGTTAAGATTTTAGATTAGTTTAGAGGGACTAATGTAAGTCTTTTCTTCCTTGAACTCAAAAGTAGGGAGAAAAAGTAAAAGTAGGGTGAAAAAGTAAAAGTAGGGGAAAAAAGTAAGGTTTGCCAACTTAATTATTTTTAAATAGTAGAAAATGAATGGCTAATGTAATGAAGTTGTTGAAATCAGGTTGGTGACACTGCTTTTTCGACCTTTTTTATAACCTGCATCTAAATAACCTTCTATTTGAGTTTAATTCCAATTCTTATTTGTTTTTAATATTGAATCTCTTATATCTGATATTTAATTGTAATTTATTAAAATAATAAATAAAAACTGAGCAATGGATGAAAGTGTATATTTTCTCCCTACTGGAGATTGTATGTAAAGAAAATATTGTATGTACCTCGTGAGTAAAGCGATAATTATCACCCTCGGCTTCACCTCGGGATTTTGGGACCATGGTTTCTTCGGCTTCACCTCAAGAACCAATTTTTTCGCTCAGGGAATAATGGCTTACCTTTACTCCCTAGGTGCATAAATAACTATTTAAAGCGATTTGGATGAAAAGAGTGTTTTGTCTCATCATTTATATGAAATTAATATTCTCTATTTTAGAACAGGGTAAGATTTTTCTGAACTTCTATACCGAATTACATCAACATTTGTTCATAATTCTAAGCTCTACGCTTCTGCGTAGATACAGTTCAGAGAACGAATTTTTAAAAATAACTTTTATTCATTTAGAGGACATCAAAATATTTAAATCATAAATTCGAATTTTCGCGCTTTCAACAAACTTTCTCTCTCTGTAGTTTATACATACCACGTAAATAACAAGAGAGTAAGAAGATGAAAACCCGAACCAGTGCCATTCCCCCCCTCCCTTTTTAAATAACAGTAAATAATTGAACATTCCAGTGGAAATAAAATGCTAAAAAGAAAAATTTAATTTCGTTTGCAATCCTGAATCGAATAAATTTAAATTATTCAAATGCAATATGATTGAAAATATTCGACAGACCGGAATGCTTCCGGTCTACTCTATAATACTAAAATATTCCTTATTCTATTTAATTATTAATATTCTACGATCATAAAATAAACTTAATCATCTATTTTTTTAGAGTCGATGATTAAAATTAAATGGGTTTGGGTTAGAGATTTCTAGCGCTTTCTATTGTATATAAATATTTTAATCATTTCAGTCACGGTTTCCACACAAAAAAGTTTGATTACCTTCTCGGTAAATCTGTATCATGACTATGCAAATAGCTCTAAAACCTGTTTCGTATAGTAGATAAAGTTATGATGAGAAATAATAATCATAATGTAAAATATAAGGAGTGCTTTAGCAGTAAGTGCAATAGTGGCATAATGATGAATAGGATTCTATTGCTTGCCTTTGTAAAAAAAAAAAAAAATCAAAAATAAGATTTAAATCATTTATACCCTTAGATGGGACTTAATTTGTCAAGATATTTTTCAATGGAATATGTTACTTTATCTAAAAAAAAAAACAACCTATTTCTTTCAGTGGCACAACAAACGAGAAAAACACGAGGGTCCTGAGCCTACAAGTTGGCGTTTTAAAGCTTTTCTAAGGCTAAGCAACCCAGGATCAATTTTCATTTTATTAAAATTTTCCTGGGTAAGCGATTTACATTCTTTCATTGGTACCTTTATAATTTCCATTGAAATACAGACTGGAAAACTTATAAGACTATTATAAAACTTTGTTATAAACCAACGCGATACAGTTAGAACGACTAGATTACTTAAAGTACTTCTGCTATTGTCAACCAACAGAAACTTGCTTGGCTTTTCATGAGTCTGTCAGTCTGCTAATAAGGGAAAAGAAGGACAATGTAGGGAATCCTTCTCTTTACCCGGGTTTCAAGACACCCTTTGTACCCTATGGTCTATGTCTCTGGGGTTTCTCCCTAATCTAACCAAGGGGTGCCTTATTACCATGGAAGTAAAATGCCTCGAATTAATTAAGAAATTGAATTGATACAAAGATAATTAACTGAAATTGACTACCTTCGACTTGACTCTATCATTTCACTTCCACTTCATTCAATGTCTGTGTTTTGCCAAATTAGCAAGACCAATGATAATATGGTACACTACCCTACATAGATAATATTCTACATAATGCACTATGTTGATCCAGAGTGTAGTAGGTATAATTATGTTATAAATTCTATACGTATTATAACAATGAGATTGTCGAAGTTTAGACAATAAATCCTGTAATGTACAGAAACCAGGATGATTCAGATTGTCTTCATTCTACCGTATTATAGTTAAAACTATTCTAATTAGAAATCTATTATGATTGAACTTAGTTAATGAATTAAATTGAAATAAGATTGACACTAGTATCATTAAAACAAAAGTGATTGCTACTTAAATAATTATGTCCATTGTATTATTCAAACTGTCATCATTGTATTGTTTAGTTCAATCGTATTGTCACCGTTATATCTATTATTCTATTCACTTATTTGTTTCATAATTCCTTGGCTTAAAATCCTCGAATTAATTCCCTCTCGTAGATAGACACATTTTGGTTAATTCATTAAAATAATCATATTATGATTAAACCTTTTACCATTGTACTTTTTTAGTTACTGTACTATTTTATACTTGGTTTTTTTAAATGTACAAAATGTGACTTTAGAGGTCGGTTAATTTACCTTTAACCGTTTAGATTTTACAACGTATTATCGGAAGGGTTATTTTGCTATCTTTGCCCACCTATAGAGGGCAAAATATTGGAAACAGAAAAAAATATTACAAGTAAAAGATTATTATTTTTCACCGTAGAATCCAAGTATGCTATCGAAAATATACACTCCAATTTGAAATTTTGAAGTTGGGTGGCCTGGGGGCAAAGTAGGTGGTTGCCCTTAGTGGGTGATTGCATGAAAACAAACTTCCCTTTGCATGGTAGAGATTCCCCAAGTTTCATTAATTTATCTCAAACCGTTCAAAAGTTAAGAGGGGGGGGGGGGGGACTTTTGGACCACCCTGTATAATCAGAACGTGTGGTGTAATAAACTTTTATTATAACCTACAATATACAGTTGAGGTAGAATCTATTTAAAAATCCATGTTGAGGAGAAAATTAAATAGGTATCCGAATCAGGACTGCTCTACTAATCCTATCCTTATACATTATTCACCAAAATTCAATTCGTTAGTGTATATTGTATATTCATTGGAAAATCAGAGGTTAATTTCTGTTGGCTGCCCAGCCTTGAAGAGATACTTAGAAATTAAAATGTTGACTTGTTCATCATCTTACCATTTTATATTTATAATCATTGTTATTATTAGTATTATTAGCATTTGGTTTTTACATAACCACTATTACTATGTGTGCAGTGCAGTTGTCTGCTTGCAATATTGAACTGAGCGTGTATTTTAATCTTAAACCATAAACATTTTTATTTATATACAGCTGAAATCGGATCAAAAATATTTCTAATTTTTAATTAAAAATCTTTTTTTTCTGTTTTTCTATTTTACCCTCCTCTTAAATGAAAATATGACAAAAGTGAACATAACAACAATAACTGTACTCTTAATGAGCTTTCCAACGACATGCATCATGAAGGGCACATACCATTTTAACTTTTGTACCCGTACCCCGTACCCCTGTGTACCAATTTGGACCATTTAAGATTTATACCTTCCTGTAGTTGGTCACTATGATCGTGCCGAATATTGTGCGGATCGATTGAGCCCTTCAGGAGGAGTATGTGCTCAACCAAATGCAAAGTGTAGTATAAGAATCAATTATTACTACCAATTATACTCAATTATTACTACCAGATAGATAACTCTACCTATATGTTTTTCTTGCTAAAGGTTATTAATAATGATATAATATATATTAAGGTAATTATTGTCATTACTGTTGCTACAAAAGATTTAGAAAGATATATTATAAATTAGAACACGCGTAAATCAAAACACATTGGTGGTTTAATTTAAAATAATATATATTTTTCTAACTACAATAATATACATAAATATAGAAATCAGGCGATCTATTTTCAATGAGATTTTTACACTGATTAAGTAAGAGAAACAGGTATAATAAGTTCAAAAGATAGTGTGGGTCTGTGGAGGGATTAGTGTGAAGGCGCCCACAGATTCAGGGTTGCGGATTAAGGACTTAGTATTTACGACTACCTCTGTAAAGGGTGCAATAAAGAACGTACATGAAATAAAGCTATATACATCAACTAGCTTTGAATGTGGTTAACCTTATTTAATAATGGAAGAAACTATAAGATCTACTTATAGTGCAGAAGTCTTTGCTGAGAGCTAACCTTCGTCCGTTTGACAGGTGCTTGTCGGCAATGTAGCACCCCCCGGCAGTCCATCTGCTGACAGCCGGTCGGGGACGTGGCTGCTTCGTTGTCTCTTGGGGTTTTTTGGGGACGCGCCTCCCTGAGGGTGGGTGCCGGGAGCGAAGGTGAACTTTAGCCTTTAACTAGAGCCGGGTCGAACGGTGCTCATCTGAGGGAAGGTCTGTTTCTGGGGAGCCTTGGGGGGCGCGGGGTGGTCGTCGGTCTCGGCCGGTCGAATAACCAAAGGTCGGCACCGGCATCGATGAACTGCAACCCTCCTCCCTTAGAAAGGTGCTGAGGAGCCAGGAGGACTAAGGGGGGTGATGGAAAAGGGTCCTCCCCTACAGACACTAAAACATTCTTAGTGGAGTAGCAATAGTGGAGGACCGACATACTGTCCCGGCGCCAATGGCCGATGAATAATTGGCTGACGCGCCTTTGGGGGAAGGGAGACGGGTTTAGTCGGTAGGGCTGCATTGCAAACACCAGCGAGTACGACACTCCACAAACGGTAAAATACTTATGTGGGTAAGGTCGTAAATGACTTCCTACTCCCTGCCATAAAAAAAAAGAAAAAAAAAGAAAAAAAGATCTACTTGGTAGTTAACATAATTTGATATTTGGATTGCTCATAATGTGGTTGATTAGGAAAACTATAATCTACACGATAAGATAAAGGCTACGTTATAAGGCCAAAGTAAAGTTAATTAAGTAAACAGTAGTGAATTGGCAAGGTGTATACAACTATTATGAAGGTTTGCCTTTTTGAATTATTTGAATTCATTCTTTCGTTAAAGCATTCTAAATGAGTGTTGTTTAAAGTCCTGTGCATTTCTAAATTTTTCACTAGACCTAGTTTTTTTTTTACTTTTTAACCTCATAAATTTACTAATTCGTAACTATTTTTTAGAGATAATGTGGTTATTTTCTATTAAATGTTTAGTTTAGTCGGAATGGATGATCTGCGATAAGTTTGGATAATCTAAATACCACTTTTGTCAGGTGTGTCTGTTTTTTGAATGACAGAGCCAAAATATTTTCCTTTTGTTAAATTTGGTCACTATGTTAGTTTATTGCTATTGCTTATTTCTTTTTTTATACTTTTGCCTACTTATGTTGAGTTGTGCCCTTAGTAGGATAGACTTATCCCTGAGAGCGATCTGAGTGTTTTTTTATTAAGTGTGTACTTATTGTCATTATGTTTGGTTACCACAAAATATTAGTCAATACTACCAATTTTTTAGAAATATAAAGATGGACAGAAAGCAATGATAATATATTATCGAAATACTTGAACTGATCATTACAGACTGAAAAACTTAAATAATTCTTTACAAACTTTTTAATTGCTCATAAATAAATTTATAGCCGCTAATAAGGACGATTAAATAATATATGACGTGTTTGCGGTATAGTATTTTATATAGGGTGAAAATATAAGTCGTGTTTATGGTATAGTATTTTATACAGGGTGAAAATATAAGACGTGTTTGCGGTATAGTATTTTATACAGGGTGAAAATATAAGTCATGTTTGTGGTATAGTATATTATACAGGGTGAAAATATAAGACGTGTTTGCGGTATAGTATTTTATACAGGGTGAAAATATAAGACGTGTTTGCGGTATAGTATTTTATACACGATGAATATATAAGACGTTTTGGCGGTATAGTATTTTATGCAGGGTGAAAATATAAGACGTGTTTGCGGTATAGTATTTTATGCAGGGTGAAAATATAAGGAGTTGAAGAAATATAATATCATGGTTTTATTACTGACTAAATAAATAATCACACATCGAAGGATTAATCAGTTTAATATCTAACCACAAGAATTTATAATTATATTCTTGTTGTCAGACAATAAACTGTCTGACCACAAGAATATATTTATATTATTCTTGTGGTTTGATAATATACTGTCACTATGTTTGATAATTTGGTCACTATGTTACTTTATTGCTATTGCTTATTTCTTTTTTATACTTTTGCCTACTTGTGTTGAGTTTTGCCCTAAGTAGGATAGACTTATCCCTGAGAGTGATCTGAGTGTTTTTTATTAAGTGTGTACTTATTGTCATTATGTTTGGTTACCACAAAATATTAGTCAATACTACCAATTTTTTAGAAATATAAAGATGGAATGAAATGATAATATACAGAAAGCAATGATAATATATTATCGAAATACTTGAACTGATCATTACAGACTGAAAAACTTAAATAATTCTTTACAAACTTTTTAATTGCTCATAAATAAATTTAAATAGCCGCTAATATTCGATATTCAAGGACGATTAAAAAATATATGACGTGTTTGCGGTATAGTATTTTATGCAGGGTGAAAATATAAGACGTGTTTGCAGTATAGTATTTTATACAGGGTGTTTCTAAAGCGACTACCTATTTTGTGAATTAATAAGAATTATAAAATGCACATTTAAAACATGGTAATATAATATATTTATAATATCATGGTTTTATTACTGACTAAATAAATAATCACACATCGAAGGATTAATCTGTTTAATATCTAACCACAAGAATTTATAATTATATTCTTGTTGTCAGACAATAAACTGTCTGACAACAAGAATATAATTATATTATTCTTGTGGTTTGATAATATACTGTCTGACCACAGGAATATAATTATAAATTCTTGTGGTTAGATGATAAACTGATTTATCCATATATGTCTGTTTATTTATTTACTCAGTAATAAACCATGATATTATCTAAATACCACAAAATCTCCGTTAAAACTACTATTGAATGAAAATATATACACACTTCTACAAAATATAGGTATATTTAATTATTAGTGTCTAAGTGATGATCTTCGTTCAAAGCGATCAGCTGATTCACGGAAAACACGTTCATGTGTTTCAGGTGTCATCTTTTGAATCCCTTCAGTAATGCGATTTTGAATATCAGCTAGATCCCTAATTCTTCTGCGGTACACTTCAGGTATAATGAATCCCCAGCCAAAAAAAACAAAGTGTTGAATCAAGTGAACGTGCTGCCCCTGATTGAGGAACTCCACGCAGGCCCTGATTTTGGGTTAGCGGCACCCATAGCAAAACCTTTGGTAGCGAAATGATCGTTAGATGTGAAAATAAAAATATTACCTTTGGATTTGTTCAAAGCCCGTGTATAAAATAATCATTAACATTTTACAGTACAAGTTTGCACCTTTGATAACTTTGGATTACTTGTTTTAAGGATCATATAGTTGATTAAATCAACAATTAGTTAATTTACCTTTTGAAACTAAGTAATAAGTCAAATTTTTGATAAAATGAATTACAGTGAGTGTACAGCCTGTGATATAGTCAATTTCTATACTATTCTAGAAAACTTTTAACATAACTAAATGGTTAACTTAACTACATGGACCTTTTTCTTGATTTTTTGCTTCCGAGCTTACTGAAGGTAACGGAAGCTATGTGATTGTTCTGAAAAACGAAAAATGTTTAGGTCTCAAAATGTCGATTTCAAAAATTCCAAGACAGAAATCCGTTTCAGGCATCAAGGAACATTTTTGGTTCCGTGTCTGTCGTTAAATTTTTGCGAACCAACAAATCTTAAAAACTACACATCCCATTTTGATGAAATTTGGGTGGTTGGTCATGAGTAGCCCATTGTTGGTCCCATATAAGTTACAACCTTTTGCGCTCATTTGTTTCTCTTCCACATGCACACACTCATACATTTATTTACACCTATAGCTTCACAAGTACTTATCTGATTTGTATGAAACTTTTATAGTTTATCGAAAGTAGCCTGCAGATAGCCCTAGATAAATTTGAACCGTCTGCGCTCTTAAACATTTGCTTAATTGATACTTTAATCCAAGTAAAAAATCAAAACAATTTTGTCACATTAAAAAAACGGGGGAAACAATTAAAAAAATTAAACAATAATGGCTTGTAAAAACTTAAAGTCAATAAAGTACGTGATAGAATGCAAGGAAGCTATGTGCCACATCAATTGGCAGTCTATTTCTTAGCGAACTCGGTAACATCTTAAGATAAATCTGTTTTAGTGTTCCGTATTTTTCAGAACACATTAAAACTAAAGAGTTGAACTTGCTGATCAGTAAAGTTGCTCTTTTAGGATTGTTAACTCTTGAAAGAATAAAATTTCTTTCAGCACTGCAGTTTGTCACTGGCAACGTCAGGAACAATTTAATAACAGTTGAAAGATTGGGGAATGTGCAAGCTAAGTTGTTTTCTTTGATGTACAAATACATTGCAGTTAGTTTTTGAACTTTTCAAGCTCAACGTACAAGTTAGTTGTGTCGGTACCGTTTTTCTTTTTAACCGTTGTTCTGGAAATAATAATAAATAAAAAAAATTCCGCCCCCCAGATATTGCCGCCCTGGGCAATTGCCCAGTCTGCCCATTGGTAAATCGGGGCCTGCCTCCACGGCCAATCAACGATTGGGATAGCGGAATTAGAGATAATCCCGAAAAATCAATTGCTTTAAAATATATCAAATTTCCACCAAAATAGATAGTAACTTTAGAAACAACCTCTATTATATTTTTTATAACTAACATTTGAGTAAGAACACATTTTGCAACAGATTTATTTTATGTTTTCTGTATTTCTGTTTCAGGTTCAGAAATGACATTAGCGATCACATGTTGGCTGTTTTTGCTCACGCTACATGTACACTCGGCTAAAGAATTAGGTATGTTTTTAACATTTTTTTTCACAAGGACTTTAAAATGATTGTTTGTTAAATCTATATTGTTAATCATGATGAGAGTCATTTGCACATAAATGCAAATGATTTCTCTTATGAGCAACAATCTTTAACATCCCCTTAAGAATAATTCCTGTAATGGGTTCGAACAGTCGGGATTAAAAAAAAATTCTCTGAAGTGGTCTCCTCCTAAAAATTTAGATTTATTAGCTTCTTTCCGTAAAATTCTACGCTATATTTGTAATAAATGTAAATAAATTTAATCAAATCGTACTTGTATGTAAAATACAATGAAATATCTTATACAAAATATTGATTAAATATTTTTAGTTTTTCATTAGAATTTCATTTTATTAGAACAAGAATAATTCAAGAAGGAGTTTATAAATTATCCCTTGTCGTAAAATATTTTTAGTCTCGACCGTGCCTCTGAAAATATACACAATTTTCTCCTAATTATTTTATCAATGTAACTCAATTTATTTCACAGCCGGCACAGACTTAAAAGCAGTTTTAACACATTTAACATTTATTTATGTATTTATTTTTTATTTTATTTTTTTAAATATTTGTATATTTTCTGAATGCATTATTTTATTAAAAGAAAAAAAAACTAATAATAGCTTATAATTTTTAATCAGTATGTTATTACTGACTTTTATTGGCAAATTGACTACGGTCTTTCCTAATTACACCTGTAGGGTAATTAATTATCCACTAACTAGCTAAATCCGTGGCTCAACAGCCCGAATCCCGAATTGACCTGCCAAAGACCTAATACAATTATTTATAAAATGGGTGACACAGGTTTAGCGTGTCGTTTCACCAGCTGCATAAACCTTATTATTGGCATTCGTAACCAGTTAGTTGCCAGTTTATATTAGCAGCTACTTATGTAATATAACTATGCTGTGTGAACACAGAGCGGTCGGTCCCGTTGTAGAACCCAGATATGCGGTCACCTATCCTAGCAGCTGCCAATGCTGCTTAACTTTATTGGTAGGCCAGGCTACGCTCATTTGAGCTACCGGGCCCCCCTCTATTATTCATTGGTGCTATTATTTTTGAAAATATTTCTTTTAATTCGTAATCACTTCCCTTGATTAGGCTAAATTATTCTTTTAACAGATTATATTTCTAATTTGATAAATATATTGACTGTTTAAATGTTCTACAAGTGTTAAAAAATATCATCCTTACAATATTTTAATTTCCTTAAACATATGATGATTACTTTTCTATTTAAATCAAATTACAATGCAGGAGGCCTGTGGTTTGAATCCCGGTGCTGGAGTCCACTTTTCTCTGTCTGTCTCCCGTTGCAGATAATAATTGTAATCTGATTTATATTAAAATTTAAATTTTCCGTAGTATGAATACTACAAAAAACTTAAAAATTGAATTTCTAATTGATTGTAATAGGTACAGGTACTAATTGGGTTCTTCATATATAATTATAAGCGCTATTTCTCGGTCTAGTTCTATTATCGCAGTTGTCGATTCCTAAGACTTGTGGAAAAACTGAAAGCTTAATTCGGGACTTGGTATCGTAAACAACAGAGAAAATTATTCTCCAGTATAGCTTAGTTGGTTGGAGCATCTCTACTGGAAATATATGAGGCCCGTGGTTCGAATCCCGGTGCTGGAGTCTATTTTTCTCTGTTTGTCTCCCGTTGTTGTTAATTATTGTAATTTCATTTAAATTGAAAATTAAACTTTCCGTAGTATGAATACTATCAAAAACTTAAAATTTGAATTTCTTTTATAGCTGGAGTTTTCAGTTCAAACATTTCATTTAATTGTTTTAAATAATATAATTTATTTGACAAAAAAAGCATCAAATACAAATAAATGACTCCATCATCCTTGTTTTTCTAACGACTATTATAAACTGCACGTTTTTTTTTGTTTATTTGATCAAATCACGTCAGTCCTAATTCAGCTTCTATTTGACAATGAATCAAGTCGAACATAGTCTAAACACTGTTTTACATTGGAAATTGTTATACATTCAGTAGTACTAAAAGATAATGATCGGTTTTGATTTACACTTCCATTAAAGTTACGACTCACTCTTACAACACCTGCAGTTACTGAGAACATTCAACTGATGTCAGGTTTGTATTTCTGCAGTGTTAGTTGTCATGCTATCAGCTGTATTTTCAAATAATTATTAAGTAATTTACATAAGAACTGAGAACAAAAATAGTTCTTTATGGTTACAATGTTAAATATTTGTTATAGCGAAAGGTTTTAAAACAATGCACGCTATTGTACTGTTAACTCCCGAATTTTTATATTTCTATCTGGCATGTCGATTGAAATATTCTGAAAACTTTTCTTTCCACTTGTAAAATGTTTGATATTTTTACTGGTCTTATATTACTTTTTAATGGTCTTATATTACTTTGCTTTGTAAGTTTCATCGCACATTCCGTTTCCCCAATTTTGAACTACTTCCCGTGATTCAATCTTCCCCAAATTTTGCACATAGATACAACTAAGGTGAAGAATACAGAAACCAAAAAAACAAAAACAAAATGGCGTCAAATTTATTTGCTTTTTAAGTTTCATCGCACACCTATTACCCCAATTTTGAACCACTTACCGTGATTCAATCTTCCCCAAATTTTGCACATAGATACAACTAAGGTGAAGAATACAGAAACCAAAAAAAACAAAAATAAAAAACAAAATGGCGTCAAATTTATTTGCTTTTTAAGTTTCATCGCACACCTATTACCCCAATTTTGAACCACTTACCGTCATTCAATCTTCCCCAAATTTTGCACGTAGATACAACTAGGGTGAAGAATACAGAATCCAAAAACAATAAAACAAAAAACAAAATGACGTCAAATTTATTTGCTTTGTAAGTTTCATCGCACATTTCCGTTTCCCCAATTTTGAACTACTTCCCGTGATTCAATCTTCCCCAAATTTTACACATAGATAAAACTAAGGTGAAGAAGACAGAAACAAAAAAAAAAAAAAAAAAAAAAAAGTTGAAAATAAGACCAGTTTTGAAAAATGGCATTTTTATATTAATTATTTCTTCTATGAGTTTTATTCGCTTATAATATCTATTCAGTCTTCCCGTTTGTCTGTCTCTCACACCTTCTATAACTTCTGAACATGAAGCGTAAAAACAATAAACTGTGGCAACATATTTTGACACATACAGAGCTTACACACCGAGGATGCAAGTGCGACGTGCATCCTCGGTGTGTAAGCTCTCGTTCAGTTATACAGTCCGGTGTTTAAGTGGCATGTATCTTGCCACCAGGACGCATGCATCCTGCGACTTGCTACTTCGGTGTGAAAGCCGCCTAAAGGTTTTGTTTTGATGTTTTAACTCTATCAGTTTGGCTTGAGGATTGTTTGTCAAATGTTTTACCATATCTCAAACATACAAGTTCTGCTTGACATTTCACTCCTTATTATTTATTCAAATCTATTGAGGCACCCGAGATAAAATAAAAATTGTTTAGATCATCGATGGGTTGGTTGGTTGGGACATAAATGTCGATTTATCGGACCAAAAAATATAATTGTTAAAATCATATATATATATATATATATATATATATATATTTTTTTTTTTTTTTCTTGGTAGTTTTAGTCCCGTTCAACAGCTATTAGGTCATTACAGGACTATATATGTATATATGTATATATATATATATATATATATATATATATATATATATATATATATATATATATATATATATATATATATATATATATATATATATATATATATATATATATATACATATATACATATATATATATATATTTAAATTATAACTAGAAAAAAGTTGAGGGTGGATAGTAGCGTTAGAGACGAAAAATTTGTAGGTCCAGGGTCTATGGATAGGAAGCAACGATGATGGTAAGAGCTTAAATAAATGGAGGTCAAGAAATGGTTGGACGAATCAAGAAAGGATATAAAGGGATTCAACTCAAGATTAATTTGGCCCTTTACGGGGCAGCTCAGAGCTCAGGGACAAGAACGAGGGATAACTTAGGATACAACCTAAGGGGAAACTTTATAAACGAATCAGGAACAACCAATCTAACTGCTGATTCGTTACCTCTTTGAACCGTAACCATTTCCATTGCATCTCATCGTTGTAGAAATCCAATAACCATTCAACATTTGACACTTCTCATTTCATTTTAACATATTGGAGTAATTTTTAAAAATGATGGAATAAGAACCTGGGGCCGCCCATGGCACTCGAAAGAAAGAGTAAAAACCTTAACAACTCCCCCTCGATCTTGGGCTCACTATTCTTCTCTCTCCGTTCCCTACATGGGGGCAAATAGATGACATGGTTTAAATTGGTTAAATTGGACATGGTGGATTGGATTTGGTTTATATATATATATATATATATATATATATATATATATATATATATATATATATATATATATATATGTATGTATATATATATATATATATATATATATATATATATATATATATATATATATATATATATATATATATATATATATATAACCTGTTATTAGAGATAAAAGATCATTTTTTTGGGGTTTTTTTCTATCTTATTTTACGGTGAAGGAAACAAAGATTTATTGTGCTTCAAGGTTATTCCCCGTATCTTTCGGACGGTTCTCTCTACCGGACAAAAACCTTTCTCCGACAAAAATTTAGCCGACTTTAGTGGGGAAAAAGTCTAGGGTTCACCGGACAAATATATATCTCGATTATTTCAAATCATCGACAGAATAGGGGGTCCGGACCCCCTCGTGGTTTCTAAATCCTTCGAGACCCCTAAATCAAATACAAAATATAACCGTACTGACCACGAAAACGGTAGTTTTTTATGTCAATGCATCAAGAGAAAAAAAGGTGAAATAAAGCCTAACATGAATTTATTAGAGTTTGTGGTTGATAACATATCAAACGCACGAAATAAAGTTTGTTATTTTGTTAAAACATTTCACCATATAGGTATAATAACTTATCATGGATTTTTGAATAATTAAATATATAAGACAGCTAAAAACAGTGTATTTAGAACTTTTAATCAAATATATATTTATTACTGTTGGTATTTAAGCTCTAAAATGAATAACAGAATTAGTTTTACATTTCATTTTTAGTAATATTTCGTAAATTTATATAATTTAGCATATATAATATTCTAGTGTTTAAAATGAATATAAATTATAACATTTTGAAACACACTTATTTAATAAAATACGTCTCGCGTAAAAAGTTGTGATATCATTGGTTTAGCTAAGTCTCCCCCTGTCCGAGTAAGTTCTACTAGGTCTAATACATCCAGTACAAGTAAATGATGTTAATTTTGTCTGTTCCCGCTCTCTATTCTCTGTCCCATTTTCTTTCCCAAATCACTACACGTTAAATTTGAAAACATTTTCTCACTCGGCAATAATGCTGACGAGGATATGGCGAAATATAGGACACTACATAACATTTTATTTAAAAAGAGATCTTAATTAAAACCATAGAGAAAGTATAAATTAATTAAGAACAAACTGTTTAACCTCTTTATGTTGCGTGATTGCTAAGAAAAAAAGAAAAAGTTAAAAGTTTAGAGTGTATGATTTATATAATTTTTAAAATATAAATCATCGGAATTTTTCGAAACCCATTGTTTTGGACGTTTTATATGTTCTTAGCTTTAGATCACAGATATTGACCTTGATTTCTTATATTGGGGATATTTGGAAACATTAGTCTATGGTACTCCTGTAAATAGCCTCGAGGCAGTGCCGGAACTAGGCGTGTGCATGGGGTCAGCCGCCCTCGGGCCTCGGGGTAAGGGGGGCCTCACTTCCACCCGGCCAGTTATAAAAAAAAAATAAATAAATAAAAATAAATGAATAAAAAATAAAGAATAATTTTACTAAAAAGGTGAAGTTAGTTTATATTTTATTTATTACCATTGTCATTATTAATGATATTTTTATTTTTATGTGGTAGGTAAAACTATATTCTTTTCCACATAATAATAATAATAATTATTATCATTTTTTGAGACAATTGATGTTAAATGCTTATTAAGATTATTATTAATATAATAAATTGACTTACAACATGACGTGATTTTTATACATTTGGATATTTTAGACTGTTAATGTTTTGTATTTTCCTGTAAATGTTTCATAAAAATGTAACTATCTTTAGTAAGTTTTTAAATTACTTATACATTTTTAACTTGTAAAATATGCCTACACAGGGGCCACCTTACACGATCCACACAATATCTCCGGAATCTACTGCAGGAAGAAAGACGCGGTTTGCTGGGTTCTATGTTAACGTAAAATGCGCTTATACAGAAAAAATGCTAAGCACTTTGAGCGCTAAAATGCTCTGCAGCAGTACTTTAAATATGAAAAATTTAATAGAAGAAATAAATATTTTTAAGGCTAAAGTTAGATTCTATGGCTTAAAATAAGAACTTTTCACTCTTGGAAGTTTTTCTCCAAGAATTAAAGTTTCAAAATAAAGTGATTTAAAATATGAGTGATTTCGCATAACTCAAATCTAACAGCTAAAATAATGGAACTAATAAAAAAATTTAAAATAAAGTTCTTATTTTGAGCTATAAACTCGAAATCCATTCTTTTGTATTGATTACAAGGGCTCTTTTTAGGGTTTCGTTGGTCAAACCAAAAAAAGAAACCCTTATAGTTTTGTTCATGTGTCTGTCTGTCTGTCTGTCACTCTGTACGGTTCCAATAACTTTTGAATTAAAAGAGATAAAAACATGAAACTTTCCAATATTAAAGTTCGTTTTGACGCGCACACAGGAATAATATAGTGAACTCAAAATTATCAGCTGTTCAAATCCAAAATGGTGGATAACTCACGTCATGCGAAAAAAAAATTAAATTTTGAGTGGGGTCAAATGAATTAAAAGAGTAGATTACAAAAATATATGTATAACACTCGTGAAAAGCGTTTAATTTTCCACGCCGTTTTAAATTTATATTTCTGCTGTGATTAAAAATATGCAATATGTGCGGTCTGATGGGCCAAAGAATAAATAAGAATAGCAATTTGATCTGATTAACTGGGAATCCAAAATGGCGGCTAATTCCTGTCACGTACAAAAAACACTTGTAGAACATGTTTAATTTGTCATGCTATTTTCTCAAAAAACATAAAAAAAATGCTCCCCCCCCCCCTCCCTTATACTAATTTTATGTTTGCAATACCAACGAAACCCTTTTTACGTGAGACTTTACGCAAAACCGATTTTTTTTACTTTAGCACTACCCTTTGTTCTAAGCAATAGTCTGCCGTACAAAAGTCAAAAAGGTTTGTGTGTTTGTCTCCCCAAGACATTGAGACTCCTGGGGCAGTTTTACATTTAATATTCCTTTATCTTAATAGTTGATTAGATTAAGGGATATGATCACAATTATAAACACAAGTGTGATATTCCTTTGTCCCAAGGTACATTAGAATAAATATCCCTTCGTCTTAACAGTAATTTAGACTAAGGAATATATGCTACTCTGAATAATGTTCCTTTGGCGAAATAACTATTAACACAAAGGGATATAAGGGGATGCTAAAGTAAAAAAGTACCATTACAGGCAACTTTTTTGCTCATTTTCGTAACTTTTTTGCTCTTTTTACTTTCCATATAAAGAGAAAGTATTGTAATGGCGCGAAAATTCGATTTTGATAGATTTACACGTTTTGAGGTCCCCTGAGTCCAAAAAAGTAGTTTTTAAAAAATGTTTAATTTATTTATTTATTTGTTTATTTTTTTATCATAAAATTTTTTTTTTGTTGCAATTTATTACAAATCTTATTTGTATCCTGAAAAATGAGGCGACAAAAATATTAGGTCATCTTGGACGGGGGGGGGGGGGGGGACTCAAAAGAAATCTTGCACACGGGCCTCAGCAGGTCTAGTTCCGTCTCTGCCTCGAGGAGCTGCAGCTACGTATTAATAAAAAAATCCAAGCCAATGAGGGGATATTAGAAAGAGTTGGAATATTCTTCTAACCAAGATGTCGTGCCTGCTCGGAAATGGAAGGGTGGCACTTTGAACGCCTTCTGTAACTTTATTTTTTGGTTTTGCTAAAAGCTTTTTTTCATTGTTTGTACTTAATATACAGGGTGGTCCAAAAGTCTCCCCCCCCCCCTGCCTTTTAACTTTTGAACTATTTGAGATAAATTAATGAAACTTGGGAGATCTGTACCATGTAAAGGGAAGTTTATTTTCATGTAATCGCGCACTAGGGACAACCACCCACTTTGCCCCCAGGCCACCCAACTTTAACATTTCAAATTGGAGTGTATATTTTTGATAGGATATTTGGATTCTACGGTGAGAAATAAAAATATTTAACTTCTAAACTTCTAACTTTTTTTCTATCTCCAATATTTTGCTCCCTATATGGGGCAAGAGTATAAAAATGGTGGATTTCAGCACCTGGGGGCAAAATGGTGGTTGCCCCAAGTACGCGAGTGGATGGATACGCACTTCCCTTTACATGGTAAATATCCCCCAAGTTCCATTACTTTATTTCAAACCGTTCAGATTTTATAATGTAATTGTTTTTTCTTTTTTTTTACTATTTTCGAAGAGTTGTATTTTGATGTGTGAATATTTTACCTCTGTTGGACAAAAAATGACAGAACAAATTAAAAATAAATTAATAAATACAAAGAAAAAACAGCTCGTTATTTTACTATTATTGCCCCCCCCCCCCCCATAGGGGGCGAAATATTGGAGATAGAAAAAGAGATTCAAGTAAAATTTTGTTTTTTTTCAGCGTAGAATCCAAATATGCTATCAAAAATATATACTCCAATTTTAAATGTTAAAGTTGGGTGGCCAGGGGGCAAAGTGGGTGGTTGTCCCTAGTGCGCGATTACATGAAAATAAACTTCCCTTTACATGGTACGGATCTCCCAAGTTTCATTAATTTATCTCAAACAGTTCAAAAGCTAAGAGGGGGGGGGGGGGGGGGGGAGACTTTTGGATGGTAATTAATTTAGATTCAAACATTACCTAACGTTTAACTGGCTTCCATTCTAGAAATCTAACTAATTGCATATTATAATGTCATACCTTTTAATTGTCTTTTAAGTTTTCTATAAAATAGTTTCCATAATAGAATTAACATTATAGTACGAAATGTGATGAGAAATATTGAACGAACCATTTTATTTTTTATACAAATTAGTACGACTTGAAAAATTATGCAAGTTTCTATTAAAATTTGAAAAAAAAAACAAAACAAAAAAAAAATCACAGGGAAGTACTTGCGTCCAAGTACTTTATAGGATTTTGTAGATGATTAAGCATACCCGTTATGAAATAATGATTTTTTTTCTTCCATATCAAGGGTCCCGGGTTCGATCCCCTGGGGAGTTACAATGTTTTTTATCGGTAATAACGAAAAGCTAAATTAAATTCTTCAGGAAATTTTCATCGCCCTACAATAAGGTATTAGCATAAATTATTTCGAAATTTTAGGACCAGCCGTTGTATAGTGCTTGTTTGAGGGAGGGGGGAATTTTTTTACTTATAAAACCAATAAGCAATGAAAAATATATATTTTACTCTTCAGCAGCTTTCATTTGATACCCCACTCAAAATTTTAAAAAAATAAAATTTTGGGCGCACTTCAAATTTTCGCGAACAAAATTAGCGATTATTTTAAATTTGGGATGTACTCCCAGAATTTTCATCGCCCCACAATATGGCATTAGCATGAATTAGGCACATAAACTCGAAAAGCGTTACCAAATAAATTGGTAGTGCGTGAAGTCTCACGTAAAAAGGGTTTCGTTGGTGTTGTAAACATGAAATTAGTAGTTGGGGGGGGGGGGGGGGGGAATTGGATGTTTTTGAAAAAATGGCGTAGAAAATTAAACGCTTTCCACAAGTGTTATATATTTTTGTAATCTACTCTTCAATACCTTTCACTTGATACCCCACTCAAAAGTTTGAAAAAATATTTTTTTCCTTTTTCAAGATTCCTCCAAGGGAATCTTGGATTCCCAGTAAATCAGATCAAATTGCTAATCTTATTTTTTCTATGGCCCACGAGACCACACATTTTGCATATTTTTCTATATTTTTAGTAAGAGCGGAAATACGATTTTAGGGGGGGGGGGGGACACGCAAAATTTCGATGTTTTTTGACAAAATGGTGCCGAAAATTGAACACTTTCCCTAAGTGATATATATATTTGTAATCTACTCTTCAATACCTTTCATTTAATACCCCACCCAAAATTTTAAAAAAATATTTATTTTCGTGTGACATTAATTATCCGCCATCTTGGATTCCCAGTAAATCAGATCAAATTGCTAATCTTATTTTTTCTATGGCCCACCAGACCACAAATTTTGCATATTTTTAGTATGCGCGGAATTACGATTTTAAGGGGGGGGGGACACGCAAAATTTCGATGTTTTTTGACAAAATGGCGCCGAAAATTGAACACTTTCCCTAAGTGATATATACATTTGTAATCTACTCTTTAATACCTTTCATTTGATACCCACTTAAAATTTTAAAAAAATATTTTTTTCGCATGACGTGAGTTATCCGCCAGTTTGGATTTGAACAGCTGATAATTTTGAGTTCGCTATATTTTTCCTGTGTGCGCGTCAAAACGATCTTTAATATTGGAAAGTTTCACGTTTCTATTTCTTTTTATTCAAAAGTTATTGGAACCGTACAGAGTGACAGACAGACAGACAGACAGACAGACACATGAACGAAACTATAAGGGTTTCTTTTTTTGGTTTTACCAACGAAACCCTAAAAAACGACACCAAAAAGCATCACATGAAAATGTCTCACTGTCATGCAGACTCGTATGCAAGCAATTTTTAAACTATTTTTTTAAAAAATATTTTACCGCTTTCCTTGATTCCCCTTGTTAAGTTAAACTAAGTTATTTCGTTTACTTAGTCATATTTCTGTCACTAATTTTTTGAAATAATAAAAACTTAAAAATGGACTCGATGTAGTTTATCTTAGTCAAACACTTTCCTCATAATTCCCTGTTGATCTTAAAAGGGATGTTAATGAAATTATAAAGTCTAGAATTTATAATTCACGCCCTTTGTCCTACATTTTACGCTTCTCTGTGCTCTTCTTACTTAATTATTTACAGCTTCTCAAACTTGCTAAAATTAGTCTAGACAATTAATTAACTTGTCGCCGGATATTCGAACGGATGAAGATTCATTTATTAAAGATTTTCAGTTGTTGTAATACTAGGTTGATGTACAGCGTAATCGTAAGCAATTAGAATTAAATATTGATTACTCCGGCACATGATAGAGATTAAATTCCATGATTTGACGATAAACATTAATAATATAACTAATTATAGTAGCGAGGTAAATGAACGACAATATACGTCATTGCATTAGAACGTATTTATCCTTGGTACCGTCAATCCCTTTAGTTAGACGTTTCACTGCATTCGACCTTAATTGGGATGACTTTGTAGTGTTATATATAGGCGAGCTATAACAGTTATGCTATGGATATAATATAGTTATGCTATAATAGTTAGGTATGTATAGGATCCTATATACGTAACTAGGAATAGATTTAACCTGATATAATGTTAAACTCTAGTCTTAAATTGATACTATTTAAATAAGCATATATATCGTAAACTGATGGAGTAAAATCAGTCTACAATTTGAATTAGCAGTTATCCTCTAAATGAAATGCTGCAACCCATCTAGATTAATTTGATTTCCATTTTCTCAATCGACTACCATTTCACTTAGAAGTCGAAATTACTCGAAGACCTTTGCATTGAATTTCTATTTTATTTGATACATTTGGATAGAGACGTTAGATTTCAGGATTTGGTTTGTCTCAGAATGTTATGATATGGAAGGACTTGGAAATTTTGATTGGTGTAGAAGGGCTGTTATTCCTAAGAAAGAAATGGGATTATCGATTCCTGCTATATGCAAGGTTATACTAGAATTAGGGTTAACATTTATTAGATAGATATAGAAAATGTATCTAACTAAACACCATTATAATTCCTACGTGCCTAATCTATAATACTTTTGGCAACAAGCTAATCTATATTGTTTTATTTATTAAATTAGTAAGTTCCCCAAAATCTATTCCTGTAAACCTTTTTTCTCATGTTGAAAACTAGAAACAACCTTAAACTAACACTTAGCCGGTTCTTAAGCTGCAATATCTATTAAAGGCCCTAATGAAAAATCGTTTCAAATTCTATATCTAAAATTTTTTGTTTTTTGTTATCAAGCATAGTTTTCAAGAAGTTTAATGTTACATTTCTTTTTTCAATTGTATATTTAAACAATTAAATATTCATCAGCGCATTTTTAAAATAAATTTAGGAGTTAAAAGGAAGAGAATAAGAAACAAATTATCAAAATCGGTCTTGACTAACTTGGGTTTCGAGGTGAAAAGTGCTTGGTGACTAGACTTTAATAATAGCCCTAACTTTTAGTCTTTTTAGAGTTTCGTTGGTAAAACCAATAAATAAAACCTTATAGTTTTGTTCCTGTGTCTGTCACTCTGTACGAATTCAATAACTTTTGAATCAAATGAGATAAAAATATGAAACTTTCCATTATTAAAAATCGATTGAGGCGCACACAGGAAAAATATAGCGAACTCAAAATTATCAACTGTTTAAATCCAAAATTGTGGATATTTCACGTCACTTGATTTTTTTTTTTTTTTTTTTTAAACTTTAGTGTGAGGTATCAAATGAAAGTGATTACAAAAATACAGAACCCTTGGTGGAATGTGTTTAATGTTTCATGCCATTTTGTCAAGAAACATCAAACATTTTGCTTGTCCCCCCCCCCTAAAACTATATTTCTGCTGTTACTAAAAGTATAAAAAAATATACAAAAGGTGCGGTCTGATGGGTCAAAGAAAAAAGTAAGAATAGCAATTTGAACGGATTAACTGGGAATCCAAAATAGCGGCGAATTCCTGTCATGGGGGATTTTTTTTTTTTAATTTTGAAAGGGGTATCAAATGAAAGGGATTGAAGAGTAGATTACAAAAATATATAACACCTGTGGAAATTGTTTAATTTTCCATTCCATTTTGTCAAAAAACATCAAATTTTTGCGTTGTAAAATAACTTGCGGATTTTTTCCGACTTAACTTTCCATACAGTAAAATTTGCTAAAACGAATACATAATTAAATTCTGCTGAAAGATGGATAATAGTGTTAAAATAGTGCATTTTCATCGTGTTATAAGCTATTCTAAAAGTTTCAAATGTTTAGCTATTCGGGAAGTTAGTTAAAAATCGATCACAAGATTTGTAAGGGACAAAGAAACAAACAAGAAAGCAAGCTAATAAATACGTAGTAATAAAAGGTCTTTACATAAAGGTGCTTACATTTTATTATTAAAATATCCTAAAATTCAAAAATTTTAAAACTGAAGCAAGCCACGTGATGGTCGACAGTAGCTGGAAAATTATTTTTAACCTACGTAAGAAGAGTTTTAGTAGTAATATGAAAAGCTAATGAACAATGAATTTGATGTCTTATTTTAGTATTATTTTTTATGATGCATCTTAAGCTGATGGGAAGAAGCAATCAAAATTAAAAGGGCTGCCTTTATATATAGAATAATTTTTATTTTATTATTATAAATAACTAATCAACCGTGTTTATTACCTGTAAGAGAGCGTGTTATAATAGTGAAACCCTAAAATGGGTGTTTTTATCACTTTATTATATAGATAATATAAAAGAAAAAAATATATATGAGTAGGGAGATTATAATGGATATAATGAAAAATCTTTTCCTTCCATTCCTTATTCAGTTAAAAAGTTTTTAAGGTAATTAGTGTGTGATTAAGCGAGGGAAAGGATAGCTCGGAGGGTGGGGTTTTAGTCTTAATGAGTGGGGTAAGAGAAGGGGAGAAGCTTTGCCAAGGGACTTTATCGTCTGGGGGCGGCACCAGGTGTAACAGGAAACCCTGGAAAGCAATGTGAGCGAGCCAACCCCTGCTAGGTTTGGAGCAAGGATATTTGCCCTGGAATTCTGTAGACCAACAAAACCTCTGCCAGGACCTCCTGTCTATATCCTGTGCTGTCCTGTGTAATAGTTTACAGAAGGATTTAACAGCTGAACACTTCCCTTTTAGGGCTCGCTATCTCTTCAAATATACACATAGCAAAGCTCCGAGGGTTATTCATCCTTCCTGGCTCTAAAAAAAAAAAAAAAATCTCCCTCTATTGTTTCACCAAAACAAAACCGATACACTTGTTTGTTTTCAAATTCTACCTTGTCTCACACGTACAACTCCATCATCAAAACACATCTCTCGTTATTTCTATTTTTGTTTTACTGCACTTGTTGTTTTGTGCATTTGTTTCTTTTACGTTTGTTCTATTGCACTTCTTGTTTGTTCGTTTCATTGTCGTATTGTTTTTATGTTGTTTTTTGTACTTTTTGTTCCATTAGGAAGGAAGCAAATGCAATTTTCAATGTTGTTATTTTTTACTGCAAAACAAACTAGACAAATTGAATAACCTTGGAGAAAACTTCTAAATTTTATACTGGGGCAACTCTGACTAAATTTTCCTTAATTATATTTTTTCCATGTATTAATTCTTAAATTATGTGAAATTATTAAAAATAAATTAAATTGTATTCGTCTCCACAGTATCAAATCAATTTGATTTTGGAATAAGATAAATATTAGTATGTACATAATCGTACAACAATTTCTAGGATATCTGTTCTCCACGGCTTAGACCGATTTTTCTACTGGTAAATTAATGTACTGTACTTAAGTGAATATGAATTCCCGCTTTGGTAATCAATGGATCTATCTGTCTATGAGTCTGATGTGTGTCAACGCTGGAAAAACCTCTGTTATTAAATTCTTTCGATCCCTTCATCCTATTATTCATAACCAGCCTTCAACCCGCGCTCCGCGCGGGGCTCGTGCTAGGTATTAGTGGCTATGTTTCCTATTGTCATTTAGGCCTAGCAATTAAATGGAATTCCTAAATGGTTTTGTTTCCAATGTCTAAAGTTAAACAGTTAGTAAAAAAAATTTGTAATACAACAATTAGGACTATATTATACATCATTAATTCCATTACTAAGAATATAATACTCTCCAAGTTTATCTATATATTTACAAAATAGCCAATTGAAACTAAGTAATATAGAAATATATAACAATGCTAAAAAATGGATAAAATAAATGAAAATATATACGTAGTCAAAACCAATTAGACTGGGAAGTTATTGAACCATCGACCATGCACGGTAAATTTTAATAACTCTAGTTCTAGAAAAAAATGATAAAATAATAAATACTCGATTTAAAGAGCATTAGTGTGAGGTTTAAGCAACCCAATCAGAAATTAAATCAATTGCGGATGCCATAGGAGCTAAAATAAAATGTAGCTCTATTTAAGGTAGAACCCATGGAAGTACGACAAAAATTCATAGGACCAAAGTTGTAGATAATTTAAAATCATTTACCGCTGGCGCAATCAGCTTGTCGATACGACTAACTTTTTAGCCACAGATAGCCTTAAAAATACTTTAAAGTGCGTCTGCCAAATTTAATTTATAAAGGGGGTAAAAATATATTTATTTAACATTACGGATTTTTCCAGTCGGTTTGGGCCAATTTCCGACCAAACGCAAAAAACCGTGAGTCTCTACTTTAAGTGGTCTAGAAGTACCCAAACATTTTGAATAGCGAGTCTGTGGGGTTTGGTTACGGTGGGTCAACCTAATTTTTTTAGGTTATGTTTTTTTATACATTTTTGTTTTTATAAAATTGTTAATAACTTTTTTCTTTGAGGTTGGGTTGATAAGGGGAATTTTTTTTTTTAAACTATGTTCATCTTAATCGGCTATATTTCGCCTCCACCGAGGCAATCCAATAAACTACGTTAATAACTTTGGTTCTACTCAATACTTTTAGATGAAACTAAGCATATAAATTGCGCACGTTTGCGCTCACCTCTTAAAAAATTAATCGATTTCATTTAGCCAGTTTTGCGGCTATAAAGTCTGACTGGGGTGATAGACACACATACCCACTTACTTACACGAAAAAAGGGAAGGCCGGATTCGGTTTTTGGAATGTATAAAATGAAAAAGTATCAAAAAAAAAAAATTTAAATTTTGACCAGTGTACAGACAACACTTTAATTTTATATTGATAGAATACATGTAACATACTGCTCCTGTGAGTAGGGTTGAAGTCGTTCGTAATCTTGCAGTTATACTGGATGCCAAACTGAAGTTTGATGTCTTTGTGGACTCCATTGTTGCGAAAGCTTATCGTCATTTAGATCTTATTAGACATGTATGCTGTGATCTCTCACTCGAATGTTTCCTCCGTTTGATTATCCCTCTTGTCTGGCCTCTCCTTGAGTAAGCTGTACCGGTCTGGAATAATCTTCCTTTGTTACGCGCTTACCGAAGTGAAGGTGTTCAGTGACTTATTGTGAGGAATTGCTAATTCCGATATTATTACAATAGAATATTTTATTCTTATGAGATTCTATCTGAGCGTTTAGGCCTATTATCTTTATGAGTTAGGAGAAGATCTTATGAAGTTCTGTACCTTCCTAAGGCTTTGATCGGTGAGCTACGATGTGATGATGTCAGTGATCAGGTGGTTGTTCTTCCTGTTGGACGCCGTGCTAGTAGGTTCGCTTATATTAAAGAGTTGTCTGATATGTGTCCTGTGGTCCGTTCTGTTTGAAACCTTAACGCCCTTTGTCGTAATGTTAGTAATATCTCCGTATCAAGCCTATCTTTCCTTCCTTATTTTTATCCTACTCATCAGTAATAACTTCACCTATAATTTTTAGAGGTGGTTTCTTACTTTTTTTATTATTTTCATTTTTATTTATAAGATTTGTATTTTAGTTTTATCTTATTATTTTTCATTTTATAGTTATCTTGTATTTTTTAGAGTGCTTCTCTAGTGGTTATTGTTGCAAAAGACTCTTGGAATATGTAAAATAAATGAATGAATAAATGAATGAATGAATGAATGATTAACTGTGCAATCAGACTAGTCGATAACGTTAATTAGTTGATTTCATTCAAAAACAAATATAAATATAAATATAGTTGATGGATCTTTAGGTGTGAAAATTAAAACATTACTTCATAATTGTTTTAAGAGATGTTTCGACCCATAATCCTAAGGTCATCATCAGTCTTTATTTCTAAAATGACAAAATAATCAGTTACATTAATGCCCTATGCTTACATACGCTAATTTGATGAAAATTAACAATAATATTATTGATCATATGATTAGTGTTAATTTTCACTTTTTTTTGTGTTTTAATATTCACACTTAAAGATCCATCAACTATATTTATATTATAATTACAAAGGTGCTGACTTCAACATATTCGAAAACAAATTGTTTGTTGTGTTAGTTTATTTTGTCATGTGATTTCGTATTTACTACGTTATTATCATTCCTTTAATGTATTAAATAATAAGTGTAAGCAACAATGTAAAGTGCATGATTTAAACATTCAAATACTAAATTACTCTAAGAAAGTACATAGTAGAATAAATACACAGTTCCTAAAATTTTATCATTTTTATTAATTATACCAACAACTAAGCTTATTATACTATGTAGTATACACTACATTATCTCCATTAATATGTAGTTTCCACTCTGTTGTTTTTATAAAGTATTCAGTTTACTAAATGACATTATGTAAAAAATTAATACGAAAAAGGAACTAATCAACTGGTATTTGAATTTTTTAATTATTCTAAAAATGATAATTTAGAACAATTTCCGGTTACACCCTGTTGTCACGTAGGAGTATCACCTGAAAACCGCGGAGAACGTGGGTTGAATGGAAAACAAACAAAGCAGGCTTTGAGACCCCTTGTTCCCCTTCACAGAGGCCTCTTATTATTTCCACAGGGCGGAACAACCTGGCCAAAATTCCTCGTCCTTTCGTTTCTTTTGTTAGGAAACTGTGGAATTTTCGACGTCTCCTTCATCCAATGATCCCCTGCCTTTTTTCACACTCCTCCGCTCTGTCTACCGTCTTTTCAATATTGAAAAAGAAACCGTTTTGTGAATACTAAATTGATTTTTTTTTTATTTTGTAATGATCGACAAATGTATAAAATACAAAAGAACCACTATAAGTATATATATGTTTAAAACAAAAATCTGAAACACCCAGGGTTCGGTCACACAACAACACCTCACAACATTCTCAAAACACTCGACGTTTCAGTGTTAATAAAATCCTTCTTCAAGGGATCTACAACAAAAGAAAAATCAAAATGTTTACATCAAGATGCCTTCTGCTCATATGAAAACAAAATAAAAGATAAACTTAGCTGATGGCTTAAAACTGAAAACTTAAAGAGTAGAAATTAAAGTAATTTTTTTTTTAAATATAAAAAATTACGTGAAATAACCAAACATTTTCAAATTGACTAGAAAAATGCATTAATTAGAAGACGTGATGTGACAAACCAAAGGTAACATTAGGTTTGTTCCAACCCCGCTATTTGTACCGTCCTTTGTATCGTCCCGCGGATCGTTCGGGAATCGTTTAGGACAGGTTTTATACGCATGCGCTAACATTGTACTGTAATAAAATCATGTCAGGTTGGAACGAGTTTAGGACTATTATTCGCACTGTATTAAAAACATTAAGAAAACCTAACAGTTAGGAAACCTTCCTGTTGATATTTGTAATTATTGACATAACTGCGCATGTCATAAAAACGTTAACATGGTATTGTCAGAGGATCGTTGGGACCGTACAGTGAACGGTTCGCAAATGATCCCTGCCGGGGTTGGAACAGTTTCGTGTACGGTACGAAACACTGTCCCAAGTCAGCTTGGAATGGCTTTTATCTACTGCGCATGCCGGTGACGATCCCGCGGACGGTACAATGCTCGGTTGGAACAAACCTATTATAAAACTAAATCTATAAAACAGGTGGCGCTAACTAACGTCAATTCACATAAACACTTTCAAATGAAACAACAAAAATTAAAATTAAAAATGTCTATACATGTCCATGAACACTTAATCTTCCGACTCTTGTATCGGATGAACAGAAGCTACGAACATTAGATATTATGTTATTTATTAAACTGGACCCCTCTTCAATAAATTACAGAAGTAATATTGATAATCTCCACAGTGTCTATTCAGGATTGATTGTATAAAGCAGGTGTTCATGGACAGGACATGTATAGGTATTTTAATTTTAGTTGTTTGATTTGACAATGTGTTAGTAAATTGTCATTAGATAGCGCCACCTGTTTTAAAGATTTAGATTTATAATGTTACCTTTGGTTTGTCGCTTGGACCACCTGCGTTTTTTAGTTTTAGATTGTTAAATTCTTTTTGTTTATGAGTAGATTATTTAATTGTTTCCTCTCATTTTATTCTCAGTTTTCTAATAATGTATTTTTCTAGTAAATTTTAAAATGTTTGATTATTTCACGTAAAAGGTTATTTAAAAAAAAAATCATTCAATTTTCCAAGTAAAATCAGCTAAGTTTATCATTTATTTTATTTTCATAAGAGATAGAAGGCATCTTGATGTTAACATTATTTTTTTTTTCTTTTTTTGCAGATCCCATGAAACGTCGGGTGTTTTTAGAATGTTATGAGGTGTTAAGAATGTGTGAATTATTCGCGGTCGTGTTTTTTATTTTGTATATATATATATATATATATATATATATATATATATATATATATATATATATATAAAATTGACAAAATTTATAATCAATAATATACATAATTATAGCCCTGTAATTAATAACATTATCAATATATATTATTTGACAGTTAAATTAACGTGGAACTACAAGTATATCTTAGAACTTAGAACTTAACATACTTTTAATTTTGAGGCCACTTAAGACAAATTTATCTCATCTTTCTATTTACAATAATATTACCTTTGATATTCTGCGATACATAATTGTACTGTATTGTGACAGTACATGACTTGACATTACTTGTTTAGTTTATATAATGTCAATCTAGTTAATAATAATTTATAATTTGTAAAATGATAAATATATTATCTTAGTGGCGACGAGGATAATTAAATAAAAAAAGGCTTTGAAGAAGTAGAATGAGTGAAGGACCATCTATTACGACATCTGTAACGACGACAATGATAGGTTCCATTAGTGAATTTGATACCAATGAAGATTGGAACATTTATCGAGAGCGGTTAGAACAATTTTTTATCGCCAACTATATCCAGGAGGACCATAAAGTTGCTGTGTTGCTTACAATCATTGGGCAAAAGGCATACACCACGCTAAGGGATTTGTGTGATCCTGAAAAGCCGAGTGATTTGCCGTATAAAAAAATTTGTGATGCAATGGAAAAACAGTACTCTGTCAAAAGGTCGGTATACAGGGAACGCTATTTATTTTATGAGGCAAAGCAGGAAAATAACGAAACTGTCAATACTTGGTACGTACGAGTGAAAAACGCGGCAGTCAATTGTCAATTCGGGAAAAACTTAGAAGACAAAGTAAAGGACAAATTCGTTACTGGATTAAAGAAGGGTCCTATCCTCGATAGACTTTGCGAAGAAGACAAAAAAAAGAAGTTAGAAGTTCTTTTAGACATCGCTCTAAAGAAAGAAGCGGCTATGAAGGAAGGATGTCATCAAGATTATCGAGAAGTCAATAAGTTGCACTCTAAGCCAGGGAAATCGGGAAGCGCTAAGGAATCAAACAGTGGTGATGGAGACAAGACGTCTTCGAACAGGGCTCGACATCGTGCTGGAGAGAAGGGGGTAAATCTGCACTTGAGCACCCACTTATTTATAATTGTCCGATTGACTTCGGGTTTTTTTTAAACTGTTCCTTTTTACATTTTAACAACTATTTACCATGTACCGTGTTGATAAAATCAATAGTTAATTTTTAAAAAAATATATAAAATATCCACTCACGTACATACGGGAAATGTTGGGAAAATGGGGTTTTTTAAGGGTGGGGGATTCACTCAGGATAGCTAAAAACCTTGGAATTGGATGCCAATTATAAAAAAAGACAGTATTCTTCGTAAATAAATGTTTTATAATGAAAAAAATACATCGTTAAAACATTAAAAAAATCTTCGTCGGCCATTATATACATGAACGTAGTAAATGTTATTAGTAGATAAGATAACAGTGACTATCGATATAATAGGAGAATATATATCGATATCGAAACGTGTGTTCAAAGAGTCATCACGTTTGTAGCGGTACATTTATGACTCGTCAAAGAATTCTCCTTCTGTTTCTCTTTATGCTCTGTCACAGTCCTTATGCTCAAATCTTCAGCACTTTCTTATACAAAAGTGTGATGTTCCTTCGTCCTAAAGCACATATAAATAGATATCCCTTAGTCCTAATGTATTGTTAGATTAAGGGTAATAAACTTTCCTATTTAAATTCCTTTGTCTTAATGCCTATTAAGACAAAGGGATATTAAGTCTAATGTACATTGGGACAAAGGAACATCACACTTTTGTATACAAAAGTGTGATGTTCCTTTGTCCCAAAACACATAGAACTTGATATCCCTTAGTCTAAAAGATTGTTTGATGATTAAGGGCAATAAACTCTCCTCTTTATATTCCTTTGTCTTAATGACTATTAAGACAAAGGGATATTCAGCCTAATGTACATTGGGACTAAGGAACATCACACTTTTGTATTCAAAAGTGTGATGTTCCTTAGTCCCAAAACACATAGAACTGGATATCCCTTAGTCTAAAAGATTGTTTGATGATGAAGGGCAATAAACTCTCCTCTTTATATTCCTTTGTCTTAATGACTATTAAGACAAAGGGATATTCAGCCTAATGTACATTGGGACTAAGGAACATCACACTTTTGTATACAAAAGTGTGATGTTCCTTAGTCCCAAAACACATAGAACTGGATTATCCTTAGTCTAAAAGATTGTTTGATGATTAAGGGCAATAAACTCTCCTCTTTATATTCCTTTGTCTTAATGACTATTAAGACAAAGGGATATTCAGCCTAATGTACATTGGGACTAAGGAACATCACACTTTTGTATACAAAAGTGTGATGTTCCTTAGTCCCAAAACACATAGAACTGGATATCCCTTAGTCTAAAAGATTGTTTGATGATTAAGGGCAATAAACTCTCCTCTTTATATTCCTTTGTCTTAATGACTATTAAGACAAAGGGATATTTAGTCTACTGTACATTGGGACTAAGGAACATCACACTTTTGTATATAAAAGTGTGCTCTTTATTGATATGTAAATATCGATCTACAAGTAATAATCGATTAATCATATCAATTGTACAATGTGTGGGAATAGCGTATGTATGCGAGTGTTCTTGTCTGCTGGATTTAAAAAAACGCCAATTATTCTTCTTTTTAATGAAGAATCCGAAGAATTGTTTTGTTTACATGATGAGTTATAACATCGCGCCATCACATTTATACAATATGCATTGAATTATTTATATTATTCTATAATTTTATGTTGCTATTATTTTGTTTTACGTGTTTATACCACCAGTTTTGATGTTTTAAGCTATCTTGAGTGAATCCCCCACCCTTAAAAACCCCTATTTTCCCAACATTTCCCGTATGTACGTGAGTGGATATTTTATATATTTTTTTAAAAATAAACTATTGATTTTATCGACACGGTACATGGTAAATAGTTGTTAAAATGTAAAAAGGAACAGTTTAAAAAAAACCCGAAGTCAATCGGACAATTATAAATAAGTGGGTGCTCAAGTGCAGATTTACCGAGAAGGGGAAAGAAGGCTGTCATCAGGAGCCCGGGGAGAGAAAAATTTGCTACGCCTGTGGGTTAGGTAATAGCCACAATTTTGCAAAATGCAGATACCGTAAATACCGATGTAAGGTATGCAATGCGGTGGGACACCTAGCTCGGGTGTGCGGTAAGAATAAAAATAAAACCCAATTTTTACAGCCTGCCGATTCCATGGAATCACTGACTGAGTGTGAAATGCATGTTGTGAGTAGTGAGTCTAAAGTTGTGAAACCGTATTTAATAGATTTAAGGGTAAACGGTATAATTATTACGGCAGAGATAGATTCAGGTACAGGAATTTCCATAATTCCTGAGAGTTATTATGACAGATATTTTAAGGATCTTGAATTAAAAACTATAAACATGGTATTTAAAACTTATGATGGTAGTACTATTAAGCCGCTAGGGAAAATTTCTGTTACAGTGAAATACAAAAATATTTATAATTATTGCGATTTGGTGGTAGTTTCATCAAGGAACAAACCGTTGTTAGGCAGAGATCTAATTGAAAAATTAGGAATTACTCTGGATAAGGCTTATCATAATAACAATTTTTTGAATACCGGGGATAAAGAATTGCAATCCATTCTCAAAGATCATGAGGCAGTATTCAAAAATGAGTTAGGTGAATATAAGTGTGGTAAAATTCAGATGAAAGTTAAGGAAGGCACTGTTCCTATTTTCTGTAAGGCGCGGAATATTCCACTTGCATTTAAAGATAAGGTAGAAGGGGAACTAGTTCGATTAGAAAAGGAAGGAATTATTAGTAAGGTAGAAGCAAATAATTGGGGAACTCCGCTAGTTCCTGTTTTGAAAAAGGATGGATCGCTTCGGCTGTGCGCTGATTATCGTGTGACGGTAAATAAATGGCTAGAAGATGTTCAGTATCCTTTACCTAGAGTCGAAGAATTGTTTGCGGCACTACAAGGGGGTGAGTATTTTACTGTTAGACATCAGGCAAGCATATAACCAGTTAGTGTTGGACGAAGAAACTAGTAAGTTGCTAGGTTGGAGCACGCATAAGGGCTGTTATGTCATGAATAGATTACCCTTTGGAGCTAAGCCAGCAGTAGCGATTTTTCAGAGGGAGTTAGAAAAGGTGTTGCAAGGAGCAAAAGGGACAATTAACTTTTTAGACGATATTGTAGTGACCGGGAAGAATAAGCCGGAGCATTTAGCAAATTTAAAGGAAGTGTTAAGCAGATTAGAAAAGGCAGGGTTCACGTTAAACAGGGATAAGTGTGAATTTTTTAAAAATGAAATAATGTATTTAGGGCATGTCATTACGAAGCATGGCATAAAAAAAGATCCTAAAAAAATTTCGGCAGTGATTAACGCACCTAAGCCATCATCAGTAGCTGAACTGAGAGCATATTTGGGGTTAATTAATTATTACAGTAAGTTTGCGTCAAATTTTGCTACGGTATTAGAACCTTTATATAAGTTATTACAAAACAATCGTGAATATAAGTGGAGTAGTGATTGCGATAAGGCTTTTAGGCAATCTAAAGAAATTATTGTTTCGGATCAAATACTAGTTCATTTTGACTCTAAATTACCGGTTAAATTAATTTGCGATGCTTCAAATGTAGGTATTGGAGCTGTGTTGCAACACGTGTTTCCGGATGGTACTGAAAGACCAATATATTTTGCCTCTAGGGTTTTAAATAAAACAGAGCGCAATTATTCAGTGATTCATAAGGAGGCGTTAGCTATATATTGGGGCGTGTCAAAATTTTATCATTTTCTAGTAGGTCATAAGTTTATATTAGCTTCTGATCATAAGCCGTTGCAGGCAATTTTCGGAAGTCAAAAGGGAATTCCGCAGTTAGCGGCAGGTAGATTACAAAGATGGGCAGCGTTTTTAGCGGGTTTTGACTATGACTTTCAATACGTGAAAGGGGCTAATAATGTTGCTGATTCTATTTCTAGATTACCTTTGCCGATTGAAGGCAAAGAGAGCGTTGAGCTGGATTATGTAGATCTAATAAAAAATGCTGTACCGGTTTCGGCTGACGATATTCAAGTGGAGCTTCAAAAAGATCCGGTTCTAGCAAAAGTTTATAATTATGCGCAGCACGGTTGGCCTGAGCAGGTGGAGGATGAGGCTCTGAAACCGTATGCTAGGAGAAGGCACGAAATTTACGTAGATCAGGATATTCTTATGTGGGGTTATAGGGTAATAGTACCGATTGCATTAAGGGGTAAGTTATTAGAGGAGGTACATTGCTCGCATCTAGGGGCTACTAAAATGAAATCACTAGCTAGATCTTATTTTTGGTGGCCGTCGTTAGATAGTGACCTGGAGGAAATAGCAAAATCTTGCCGTTCTTGTTTAGAGTATCGAGCTGACCCCGCTAAAATTAAAAATACTAAATGGCCTGAAACTAGTGCTGTGTTTGAGCGAGTTCATATCGACTTCGCAGGTCCGTTTTTAAACAAAATGTTTCTAATTTTAACTGATTCTTTTAGTAAATGGATAGAAGTTTATATAGTAAATAAAGCAGATACAAAGAACACAATTGAGGTGCTACGGGAAATATTTTCGAGATTCGGATTACCTAAAACTATAGTTTCAGATAATGGTAGTGTTTTTACTTCAGTAGAATTTCAGAACTATTGTAAAAAAAATGGTATCCAGCATATTACTTCTCCTGCTTACCACCCAGCAAGTAATGGCGCGGCTGAGAACGCGGTTAAATCGTTCAAAACGGGTCTAAAAAAAGCACTATTTGAAAAAAATAAAAATGGCGATTCTGTTAAAACTGTTCTTTCAAGATTTCTTTTCATGTATAGAAACACTCCTCATTGCACGACAGAAAAAGCCCCCGCTGTTATGATGTTCCAAAGAAGGTTAAGAACAAGGTTAGATTTATTGTTTAGGTCGGGTCAATCCGTAGCAGTCAGTAAGGCACAAAAGTGGAGGGGTGTAGAGGTTAAAGGATTTTGTATTGGAGAGAGAGTTTACGCTAGGAAGTACGGTGGCCAGAGTAAGGGTTGGAAGGAAGCAAAGGTTATAAAAAAGATTGGTGAGCATGTGTATCTGTGTAAGGTTGCTGAATCAGGTGAGACATGGAAACGGCATGCTGAACAACTAATGCATGTTGGGAAATTCTATGAGACTCATGCTAACTCCCAAACCTCAGGCGATGCAAGCTAGGGGGGAGGACTGTACTGTATTGTGACAGTACATGACTTGACATTACTTGTTTAGTTTATATAATGTCAATCTAGTTAATAATAATTTATAATTTGTAAAATGATAAATATATTATCTTAATAATAATAATAATTCAACAATAATGGGTGTTGAAACACCAATTATTATTAAGAAAATATAAGTGGTGTAATTTACTTGACAATAGATTTTTTTTTCTGTTAGTGAAGTGATTTTTATTAATGTATCAGCTTTTGTATTTATATTAATCTCAGGTGTATTTTAAGTTTGCATTGTTTTGTAAACATGTCAATACTACAACTGATAAATCAGTGTCAAATTATAAGTTCAGCTTATTTGTTCTTGTTATAATTCCATATGATGGATTTAAGTAACACATTAATTTCTAGTGTATAAAAACACTTTTTATGAATTCGTGTTAATATTCAATTTCATAGATTACGGACCATCTTAATATTCTGTTGAAACCTTGTCCATACACCTTTCAAGCATACGTGGAATTTATTTAGTTATTGTATCCGATAAAGCTTCAAGAGTTGGGTTTACAATGGAGAGCTACGGATTAATGTAAACCCGAGCTTTCAGGTAACCATATGAGTAATAATCACACGGTAAGATATCCGATGAGCGAGAGGGGTCACTCCATCCCCGCACAATGAAATGAGACGCCCTGGAAATGTTCCCTTAAAGAAGCTATACCCTTGACCATTCACGGCTCCATGGCTACTAAAACGGGAGCATATCAAATTCAAATATAATTTTTTTCATTCCTTGATTATAATCGTATCTAAAACAAACAGGGAGTAAACTCAGGTTCTAGAGGAGAAGATTGACGGTTTTCATGACTACGTCAGAAAGAACATCAGCTTGGCCACCGATCGTATGAAAGCCCACTTTGATCGCCACAGTATGGAATTTAGCTTCAAAGAGGGAGACAGGGTGTGGTTCTACAAACCACAAAGACGCCGAGGGTTGTGCCCAAACTTGCAGGCATCATGGTTAGACCCGTACTTAATTATGAAGAGTATCAACGACGTTGTGTTTAGAATTCATAAGGTACCACGAGGACGATTGAAAAAGTTTAAGCCGTGTCCAGACTGCCAAACCGAACAGAGGAAACGAGCCGAGCATTGGTCTCTGCGCATGCCCAGTCTGAGATGCGCAGGCGCACTTTGTACTGGTCATGCGCAGAGATCAATCTACGGCTCGTTTCCTCTGTTCGGTTCGGCACTCTGGACGCTGCTTTAAAAATAAATTGGGGAAATATGAGTATTCAGCACACTCACAAAGGGTTCGTATGCATTTTATCAAATAAGACTAACATTCATAATCGGTCTAGCCATATCAACATAGAGGTCATTTAAAAGTGTTTTTTTCCGCTACAGCTTTTGAACCATTTATTATGACGTGAAACAGAAGCCATTATATGATTTTTTAATGCTTCCCTATAATTTTTCTATGATTGGGTTATTAAACATAACATAACTGCAAAGTTTCTAATTTTTGTCTAGAGGACTTTCGGACAAATTAAAAAGTTAAACTTAAACATTTTTTTCTTAATCAACTCTTAAAAATGTTAGTCCACAGGCCACCATAAGAAGTGAGTCGCTGATTGATAAAGTTTTCTTACCTTATGGAATCGCTTATTTATGCCTTGTCCACCGATGAATTGGGTATATGGCAACTGGGGGCTGGGCCATTTCTTTTTTGTTGACATGTCAAACTTGCCCTTCTGCGTGAACATTGAAAAGAGATAGATAAAGTTTTGATTTTCACAGGATCGTTTAATTAAATTATTTAAAAAACAGTGGTACACGTGGCCACCGATAAGAGTGGGCCGTTTGGGGTGGCCACCGCCCCAAACATATCGCTCTGCGGGGACGTTGAAAAGAAAACGGCCCACTCTTATCGGTGGCCACATTTACCACTGTTTTTTAAATAATTTAATTAAACGATCCTGTAAAAATCAAAACTTTATCTATCTCTTTTCAATGTTTCTGCAGAAGGGCAAGTTTGGCATGTCAACAAAAAAGAAATGGCCCAGCGCCCAGTTGCCATATACCCAATTCATCGGTGGACACGGCATAAATAAGCAATTCCATAAGGTAAGAAAACTTTATCAATCAGCGACTCACTTCTTATGGTGGCCTGTGGACTATGTATCATAATGAACTTTTAATTATTTTTCTTTTATAATTTATATATATATTTAAATACTGAAATTTTTAAGTTTAGTCATTTTAATTAATATATACAGGGATTTTTCGCACAAAGTGATTTGAATATTTCAGTGGGCTCTAAAAAGAGACGTCAAGGCAGGCCAAGGCTAAAACTCTGTAGGCCGTGATAAGATTCTAATTAGAGAATATCTAATTAACAGGATCCGATCTCAGCATAACTTCATTAATCTCTGTTTATTTTACATTCTTTTAGTATTTAAATACGTAAATTTTTAATAAATTCTAATAAATAAAGTTTTATTTTTTGATTAAAATAATCATTTATTAATCAAAGTTAATTTAAACTAAATTAAAAAGTAAATTTGATAATACTTTTGAATAATTGAACCTTGTTAAAATATACTTCTAATAATTGCGTTTGAAAAAGACAAAATTATTCGTGAAGCTTGGTTTTTGAATTTGTCTAAGTAATGGAATAGAATATCTGAAGAGTACCAATCATTTTATGGGTGGAATCATATTTTTCAGGAAGAGGGTTACCCTTCGGGTGCGCGCGGTCTAATACAGACACGAGAAGGCGCGGACCCCTGATAGGACAATCTGTTTTATATGCCCACACAATAGGCAAAAATAAATATAAACTTGAAATCATTTTGGTTTTATTGTTTGATTATTTTCTTAATTTATCAAAAACCGTTGTTAAGTCTCATAGTTTATAAGCACAAAATTAGTCAGTCTCAATTATAATTTTCAAATTTTTAATTTTTTCTGTATATTTTTATTATTTTATATTTAAATGCAGGCACTATATTAGTTTATTTTGTATTATATGTATAAATCTCACTAAAATTAGCGTAATACTAAAATTTAAGTGAAAGTGGCGCGGGTCCTCTGTCAGGACAATATGGGCACAGCTTTAAGTATAATCACGTACGATGTCAAACAGTGACTGATTCTCTTGATAAAAGGAAGAAATGTAGCTAGACAAATCCCTAGCTTTCAATCGCACCCACATCTATCTCAATTTCACAGTTATATCTCAAATTTAGGCCTCACAGGACCTTGCGTTCCAAATGGATAAATTAAAAAAATATATAAATATTCATGTGAGATGTCTTTTTTCAAGTCTTATATCAAGCTGAATTGAATGAGATAACTTGCAGACCGATTGAATCATTCCTTATCTAGGTATGATGGAAGCAACTCTGTGTGTTTCCCAATAAATCCTGTCATACATTTGTTCAATCGACGTGAATGACTCATTCGGTTAACCTCGATAAAATGTCATTGATTACCCCTGCCTTTCCTCAAAGATTCCTTAAAAATTCCACCCTCTAAAATTTCGTGGACTCTTCAGATAACCAATTTAACTGCCAACACGAACTCAAAAACCAAGTTTCATGAGTTAAACAATTTTGTCTTTTTCAATTCCCTTTTCCCATTTGATTAGGTCTCATTAAGGCCAATTAAATTGACTTTGATGCATACTTTCATATAAAGTTATATTAAACAATTTCATACGAGTCAGCAAGACAGTGAGACATTTTCATGTAACGTTTTTTGATGTCATTATTTGGTAACGCTTTTTGGTGTCGTTTTTTAGTACAGCTTTTCGAGTTTAAGTGCCAAAGTCAAGACATGAAAATGTCAAAAAAAAAAAAACAAAAAAAAAATACTTTTGTGTAGTTTACCTCTAGCGTTTCCTATCCAGTTTTATAGTATCTTCAGGGGACTACTTTCGGGGAAGCAATAATGATGAATCGAGTATTGGGTCAAGGTTAAGATTTTAGGAACGAAATCCTTATGGCACTTATTAGCGTCCGGAGCCCGGGAGTGAATCTATTGGAGATTATGGCTATATGCATACTATGTCTAATTACCCTAAACACAAAAATAATCTGACAGAATCCAAAAAAAACGACCGTCACGAAATCGTCCGATGATGATTACTTGAGTAAAAATTTAAATTTGGTGTACATGTTACTTTTACTAATGCTCAGGCTAAGTTCGTTGGACAGCGTTCGCGCGCAACGCTCGTATAAACGTAAGCTTCAAATGTAAAATTGGAATTTTAGGACGGCAAAAATTCTAACTATATCTATTCAATGAGACAAACAAATTTTATAAATACATTTTTTTTTAACGTGTTGGTGGTAAAACCAACACTGACACCGCTATGAAGTGTTAAAGTTCGCTAAATTTATTAAAGCGGACCTAAATATTTAAAAATAGAGATAACAACGTTTTCACCGATATCTTACGTTCTAACGTTAACGATTTTAATAAAACTTCAAACACATAATCTAAAATACAATTAAAACAGTCATGTAAAATTTCAACCTAATACAAGCAGAAGTTTTTTTGTAGTGAAGTGATAATTGAGTAGGTCGGGTGGGTAGGGAACAGTCCTGTTGCCTCAGGTTCTATACTACACGTATGCTCTTTAGCTATCAACTCATCATGCTTAACTATTTTCTCAATATTCAATACATATTTATTGCAAGAGGCTCGCTTCAATGATAATATATATATATATATATATATATATATATATATATATATATATATATATATATATATATATATATATATATATATATATATATATTCTTTATATTTAGCCTTAATTCCGCTAAGTATAAATAGTTAGTTTTTTAGGGTCCGTAGGCAAAACCAACCCTTATATTTTCCTGCGTGTGTCTGTCCGTCCGTCCTCTCGCGTGCTCTCACGGCTACACCTTTCGTCCGATCACTTTGAAATTTGGCATGTATGTGTCTTGTACCGCCCACATATTTTAAAAATATAGCGACTTAAAAAAAATATTTTCCAAAAAAATTAGGGTAAAAAAACTTAAGTGTTAATTTTTTTTTATTTTTCTTCGACACCATGAGGGGTATCATATGAAAGGGTACGTCGAGCTGATTAGAAAAATATATAATTCTTTGGATATAACTTTGATAGGGCGAGCGTAGGCAAGTTTGAAGTGGGTGTGAAACGTGTCCCCCCCCCCCTCTATCTCGCTTATGTGAAGTGCAGAAAATCTGAAAAAATTCCTGAACATTCTTCGACCAAAAGTAAAGATACCACTTTTTGGAAATTTCGAGAATTTTTTTTTTTTTTTTTTTTTTTTTTATTATTAACAAAATACGCTTTTTTATAATTATGGTCTTTTCGATGTATTTATATGGTTGTAGTCCGGTTCAGTGGCAAAAAAATAATTTATCAGAGTGTGTTTTGATAATATAAGACCCTTAGAATGGTTCAAAGTAAGCTTTTTAGCATTTTAAAAAAACACTGTTTATACACTTTACAGTTAAACACTATATAGTGTGGCCTACGGACCCTCGCTGTGTGCTGACTAGCACACACTTGACCTGTTTATTGTCTCTTTGCTAACTCCACCATATATAAGTAGTTAGCATGGTATACTTAGCATTGTGATTTTATAATTTATATTTAATGAAGGGCTTAAGGAACTTCGTTCCTAACGGGTGTCCCGCGACACCACACGTATGTTTTTTTTATCTTTGAAGTCTGGAACTGGAGTTAATTATTTTGACAGAGCTTGCATTATCCTTGTCTACATGGGAGTTAAGGACATTAAGTGCTTGCAGGCAGTGTGGAGATAAATGGTTTCATTATCTGTTCATCAGTTTACAATTTTGTTCTGTTACTTCTCGAGCTCTACGGCATCCCTAATAACTCTGTTTAGATAGTCAAGAACCAGTGCTAGAGTTAAATAAGTAGTCGAACTCAATATAAGACTTTAGGTATATTTTCAAATACTAAATACATAATATAATAGAATTACAAATGAAGGTTCTTATTACTAGATTACGTCGAAGTCTGACTACTCAAATGTGTCTCCTTGTTGCTGGGTAGGTCCTTTTATATGGCCTAGGGTCAAGATAGTGGAGATAGCTGGGTCACATATCTTTAGATGATTTTCATGTTGCGTATCTTAGTGTGAGTTTCCCGTGTGACACATGTAGATATGACAGTGTGACTCATATAGATATAACTCTAGCACTTAGGTATTCTGAAATTTATTAGGATAGCTCTAAACTTCTGACACTGTTTTTGTTTGCAACTGTTTTAATGTGCTCATGCAGACACGTAAATAGAAATCTTTCTATCTAGTCAATTTATTTAGAGGGGATCTCATAACTAAATACAATTAAGCTTCAGGTAAATGGCCCTTTACTGTGCTCAGGTATTATTTTGTGGTTTTCCTTCAGTGAACGTTAGTATTATGCTTTTTCTTTATGATTTCATTAACACACTTTTTAAGGCACATCTTTTAGAACCTAGAACTTTATTATGAGACCAACCGCAAAAACATAAATATAAGAGTTAATGAATAAACTTTGCTCGGGAAATGAAAGCGTCCCAATATTCCTCTTGGGTTCTTTAGTTCCTGTTAAAGAAGCTATATCTTTTTGGTAATGATAAAAGAGATGTAATAAGTAATAAGTTCACTCCTCCTCAACTCACCTATACCTAACTATGTAATGATTTTAAAGTTAATTATGAACTTGTAAAATGGTCAATAGGTAAGTTAGTTTGGGTAGTAAGAGGTTGCCTCATCCTCCTAGCTAGGCAAGACAAAGTGAATAACTCTGCTACAGAGGGAAAGGGAGGGGGGAGTTATCGGTGGAATTCCAGGGAGGTAGGGGAGGGGGAAGGTAAGTAATGGAGAAACTTTAACCAAGGTAATTGAGAGCCCCTTCTGGTTAGCTGTGCTAACTTATGGCTTCTCTTCCATAAAGCCAGGGTAAACAGTTACTTATAAAACTGCACATCTTTTATCAAAAACTTCAGCTCGGAGTAATAACTTATAACTTCATAACAGTAAACAGTTATGAATTGCACGTAACCACTTTCAATTTTTTTAAAACTAGAAGTAACAGGTTATGAAAAATCGTTCTATCTAAGAAAAAGAAAATATTTTATTGTATTATTTACTGTTATCAAATTTTTTCCCATCAATTATTTTTTTATTGTATTTGACTCAATTGTTAATATTTTACCCATATTATCAATACTAGATTTTTATTCGGAAAGTGACTTAGGTAGATAGTTTATTTTGTATTTAAATAGGCTTGCACATTAGGGACCTTAAAACTATTAAATTCATTGAAATTAATATACTAAAGTAAAACTTTCTCTCTACTAATGTAAGAATGTAAAATAATAAGAATAACTATTTTCTGAAATTAACGAGACAAACATACATTTGTTTGGTAAAACCAACAGCGACACCGCAATGAAGTGAAATATCGCTAAAATTATTAATGCGGACCTAAACTTTTAAAATAGAGAAAAAAAGTTTTCACCAATATCTTACGTTCTAACGCTAACGTATCGATTTTAATAAAACTTCACTTAGATAATTTAATGTACTATTGAAACATGCATGTAAAATTTCAACCTGATTCAAGTAGAATTTTTTGTGTAATGAAGAGATACATTTTATAATAGTTGTTCTTACATTTTCTAGTAGTAGACCGGGGCATGAGGGTTAAAACATAGTCCTGTTTCTTCACTACACGGCTCTTTACTACAATCATCCTCTTTAACTTTCAACTTATCATGATTAATTATTTTCTTAATATTCAATATATATTATATTACGCTAACTTCAATGAAAGAGCAACGCGATGCCTCTTTTTAAAAACTTTACATACTTTTAAATAGAACTATAAACGGTAACTGCATATCACAAAGTCGGGGTAAGATGAGGTCTATGTCGTTATGCAGTGATTGAACCTAGGACAGGCTATGAATTGAGGGCAGAAAAATGTAGAAAAATTGTTCTACGTCTAAGATAGAACGTTATATAGGACGCTTGAATATTCAGGACGAGATTATGGTCTTCTAACCAAAGTTTGGAGTCCATGCTTGGAACGCCAACGAAAAATTTATATTCTAGGTTGCTCTCTATGTCATCTCAACCCTCTGGAGCGTGGTTTTGTAGCGAAATATGGTAATATGGGGAGGAAACTACTTTCATTCTTGTCTTTCATACCATAGTTTGTATTTTTTATAAAGAATTTTTGATTCAAGTAACCTCATACAGTAGAACCTTGATATAACGAATCGCATAGGCGGTGAAAGAAATTTGTAAGAAAGAGTTAGGAGGTTGTACTAAACTATAGTTATAGCTACCCAGCCAGTATTCTCCTGACTTGGCCACCGTTAGAAAAGGTCGTTCAAAACAGTTCATGATTCCAGGAGAATATTTTGAGTAATTGTTGTATTTATTATGAAACAGATTTAGGGTATCAGGTGTCTGCAAATCACATAATATTTTTTCTAGATGTTAAGGTGTTAACAACTTTTGGACCATAATTTGTTATTCAGAGGCGAGAAAGTGGAGCCAAAATTAACTTGTTATTTCTTCTTCTTATTATTTTTAATATATTGATATATTATTAAGGACAATGTATTAGGTACTTCGCTAAAAAAAAGCAATAGTCCTATCATTTAATGATTTATTTTCTTTTTTGAAAGAATTAGATTTCAGAAAATTTACAATAATTGTGAAGCTTAATGCTCTTGAAGTTCGTTACCTGCTACATTATATTCTTTGGTACCTTGTACGACGCTCCAGGACTCTTATATCCTGGATAACATCATGTCTATTACGTGAATATATACATCTTTACATGAGGCAAATCTTAGTTCACCCGGACAAAGAATCTGCGACAATGAACCCGAATAAGAAATCTCAGTGTGTATTAGTAGTGTATGTATTCGTTATTGTTACTTTCGTTATGTCTATAGAAAAGTTTACTACTCCTATGCATCCTTGTGCCGTCGTTTTTCTATCGAACCCCTCTGCCGTCGCCGATCAGCCTTTGAAGTGTTATTTCTTGTTAAATGCCTATCTAATAAAGCCTACTGCGATAAAGTGCTATCAGATATTATTGTGTTACCTCCAGATCGTCGAACAGGCTGATTCCTCTACATCCGTCAACTATCTAACCTTAGTCCTCTTGTCCGTTGTGTGTCCTCTGTCAATAATCTTCCCATTTCCTCACTTAATGTTGACACCCTTTCCCGCCTCCGCCACATCCTTTTGTTATTCTCTGAGCGATTGTGGGTTGTTTAACTTATTTTAAACTATTTTAAATTATGTGTGTTATTAGTAATTTCGTAATCGTTACCACTTTTAATTGTCACCATTTTTAATGCTTATAATACCATATCAACTGTCTAATTTGCTTTTTATTTATCACTTATTTTACTTATATTGAATTGTATCCTTTTTAATTCTTGTTATTCTATGTTTTACGTTAATCTTTTGTTAATCTTTTTGCTCATCTATCTATTTATAATGTCGCTGTGTGAGAGTGCCTCTCTTGTGGTATATAAAATTACTGTAGAGGACTCTATAAATTATAATAAACAAATAAATAAATAAATTAGGCTTTTATTTTACCTGTTTGTAAATTACAGATTATGTATTTAGTTTTTAGCCTAATTTCCTAGGTAGTCCAAATATTTAGGTAGTCACCTAACTTTTATAAATATATCATTATGTATGTCCGATTTAATTGCAAACTAATTTAAAACCAACAAAAATCTACATACAAATATTTTAAAACCAAAATTTGTTTCATTAAAACTCATCTGCGATTGTAATGCAAATTAGCATTAAAATTTTATTATTAAATTGTTAATAACTAGTTTTCCTGAAAGTAGGCAGCCAATTAGTATGGCACATATAGCTTCCTTGCATCGTATTTCATATACTTTAATATTTTATTCGAAGTAGATAGTAGATGTCCCTATTTATTTAATTATTATTTTTTGGTAGGTCAATTAGGGTATTGACCTACCTAAAAATAAGAATTAATATTTTATGCTTTTACAACCTATTATTGTCACATTTATTTAATATCCCTCCGTTATTTTAAATTTGCTAAAACTTGTGATTTTTATAAGAGCGCAAACGGTTGAAATTAATCTGGGGCTATCTGCTGGGACTATCTTTTGACGTACTATAAAAATTTCATAAAAATCAGAATAGTTCTTTTGAAGATATAACTAAATGCATGTTTGTGGAAAATAAACAAATGAGCGCAGACGATTTAAACTTTTATGGGGCCAACAACGGGCTAATTATGACCTACCATCGAAATTTTATTAAAATAGGACGTTTTAAGATATATCAATTAAAATTCAAATCTTTGGTTCCTTGTTTGGCTGTCGGTCTGTCGCTCAATTTTTGCGAAACACCATATCTTAAAAACTACACGTCTGATTTGAATGAAATTTGGAAAGTGACAGACCTACAGACACACTAGGAACCAAAAATGATCCCTGATGTCTAAAACGGATTTCTATAATAACATTTATATTTTTGAATGCTATTAATGACAATTTATTTCTTCCGAGCATACTGAAGGTAACGGAAGCTATGTGATCGTTCCGAAGAACGAAACAAATTTTATATCTCCGATTTCTAAAATATCAAGACAGAAATTTGTTTTACACATCGGGGATCATTTCTGGTTCCGTGTCTAGTCTGTCGCTCAATTTTTGCGAATCAACATATCTTAAAAACTGTATGTCCGATTTGAATGAAATATATATGGTTAGTCATAATTAGCCCATTGTTGGTCCCATATAAATCTCAAGTTTCAGCGCCCATTCTTTTTTTCTTTTGCAACATGCGCACCAACAGACATTTACACCTATATCTTCAGAAGTACTCTGCTGATTTTTTATGAAATTTAGATGGTTTGTCGAAAGTAGACCGCATATATCACAAAATTAATTTCTTTATTAACTCAACGAGATTAATTAACTTAACTTTCGCTTAATTGCTACTTTAATTCATGTAAAAATCAAAACAATTTTGACATAAAAAACAGGGTAAAAATGAAATAAATTAGATAATATTGGGTTGTAAAAGCATAAAATCAAAAAAGTACGTAAAAGGATGCGAAGAAGCAATGTGCCACACTAATTAGCAGTCTATTTTTTCTTTTAATCTTTCAAGCTGGAGTATTTTATCAGGTATAAAATTCGTTGGAAAACTGTGGGAAATGAAAATTATATAATCGCATTATGGTGGTTCTTTTTGGAAATTTTCCGTATGAATGAAATATTATGAAATGTAAAATAAAAAGGAAGGATTTAATCCCGGATAACATCTATAATGGTTGAATTCAACCGTATATTGAATTTGAGAGAGAGAGAGATAATGTCATCAAGCACATCATAAAACAGATACGAGGAATGTGTTAAATCATATGTAAATAATACAATATGCTCATCTCATTGAGTTTCGATAGCGGATAAAAAACCTCAAATCGTTTCAAAATCATTTTCTCATTTAAATTTATCAACGGATTTGATATCATCTAAAAACGTCATACTCAGAAAATTCAAACCGATAAAAAATTTTTGACTTTTGTATTTTGATTGACAAAAAAAGATAATTGAATTAAAATTTTAGAGGAAATAATTTGATATGTTTAAAATGGCGAATAGAATCGTTTATTGCACAAGTGTAATTAATTCGTTTGTGGAAGATCATTTGGTTCCTTAAATAGCTTTTTATTATTATTATTATTATTATTATTTTTATTATTTTTTTTTTTTATTATAATTTCTTATTAACAATCTTATTTAGGATAAACTAAAAACAAATTACTTTGTAACACCATGGGCCTCCCATGCCCGCGATCTGCTTCAATCCCCCCTCCTATTCAATAACTCTGGTTTTCCTCAAAAAGTTTGTCGTGAAAACAATGCTACTCAATTCAGATCAACACGCCTTTTGCAACGTCAGTATTTTACAAAACACTAAAAAAAAAAAAAAGCTTAAATGTTAAGGTTTTCTAGGCCTCTCGAGCCGAATGTTACTTACCTGTAAAATTTCTGTATGTATATTTTTTAAAATTTAAATTATTTCTGTAAAATATATTATTTTATTTATTTAATATTATTATATTTCCCTAACATTGTAATTTTGCATAAAGTACTTGTATATTAAGCGAAGAAACCTATCCCCTGCATCATCTATTTTATAGGTCTTATACGCCTAGGGTGTTTAAAAGGCGCTAAAATATAATGTGTTACTGTCAGGGTTAATTTTTATAGTTCCAAGTGGAACAGCATATTAAAGCAGATGAAAATTCCTTCTATTCAGATGGGAGAGTGGCTATTCTCCCTACATCTCGTTCCTTGCGGCTTCCAATCAAGTGCAAATGCGTTCATCCCAACAACACCCCCCACACACCCCTGATTTGATTTTTAAACTGTAGCGTGTCCGAATCCACTTTCTTTCCCTATTCACGTGAGACGGGCTTCTGGTTTGTTGCAGTCCAAAGGTCCTTGATACTTAAAATGTCCAGCCATCTCAAATTGAATTTCCAGCGGAGGCAACGATTTGAAGACCCCAGATGCTGCGTGATTTCCCTTAAGTATCTTTATTTTTTTCCGTTATTTTTAACAATTTCTGCAACAAATATAACATTTAATATAAATCAAGTAACTTTATTTATATTAGCAGGCAAATCCTTTTAACAATATTTCTGTAACGTGAGCCCTCAATAGCAAAGGCTAGAGCGAGGTCTCAGTCCTTGTCACCATACACGCCTCATATCCATATAGTACGACAGCTTTGACATTTGACTTAAAGAATCTTAGCTTTCTCTTATTTCGTTTTTTAATTGTTTTATCATTCCACGCGGGAGTTGGATAAACTCTCAATTGGTCTTTTTAATTCTGCTTTTGAAATCCTCTTCGGCCCCACCGCTCATTGTCAGACTGCTCTCTGGTACCGGAAAAAGTTCACCTGCCCATTTCCGGTTCCTTCAAGGACACGGGTGTGCCCACTATAGTATTTCTTTTATATTGCAGGCATTGATCTTGAAGCTAGCTCTTTCTGCTTCTATTTGAAGACTTTTGAGGATCTCGTCCATGAATCGTCATCCGCAAAATCTACGTCCTTAAGTCGCTCATTAAACCTCACTGGATCTCATGGCACTAATTTACTTGATTACCCACCCAAAATAACCTTAATGTTTAAATATTTTCTTGACAATTGTTATTTAGACTAAGTGATGTTATCACATTTTCTTTGGACTAAGTATCCCTTTGTCTTAATTGTTATTTAGACGTATAATTATCTTTTAAGGGGTAAACAAATATATGGTGTCTATCTGTCACTCAATTTCTGCTTATGAACATGTCTTAAAAACTACCAGTCTGATTTAATTGAAATTTGGATGGTAGGTCATAATTAGCCCATTGTTGGGTCCCATATAAGTTTAAACCATCTGGGCACTTAATTTTCTCCTCAACCTGTGCACAAACATACATATAAATATAAGAGATATATATATTTTACCAATATCTTTCAAAGTACTTATTTCATTTATATAAAATTTGGATGGTTTGTCGAAAGTAGCACGCAGATAGCCCAAGATTAATTTCAACCGTCTGTGCACTTTAACTTTTCTTAAGTGATGCTTTTTAATTCATGGAAAAAATCAAACCAATGTTGACAGATTTGAAAAACGGGGTTAACTGAAAAATAACTTAGACAATACCGAGTTGTAAAAGCATAACATCAATAAAGTACGTGATAGGATGCGAGGAAGCTATGTGCCACACTAATTGGCAGTCTATTTTTCCTTATCAGCTGAGACATTGCTAAGTCTCTACAGATTTAATTGTATTATTTTAGCAATCTCTAGAAAGCCCTTTCCCTACAATTTAAATCAAAGTTATTTCATTTAAATATTCTTCAGCAACTTTTCTATCAATTTATGAATTTAACGATACAAATATTGATAACCGTACCTGTCTATTCGATGTTTAATTTTCACAAAATTGATTTTATTTTAAAAATTATTCTGTTTATTAATTTGTTTCTTCCATTTTTTGTTTCAGGTAAGCCTCATATATATATATCTACTTTCTATAAAAGGTAATGATTTTTTTTTTTTTTTTTTTTTTTTTCAAATAAAAAGGCTGGTTACTGAATTTGCCTGATTCATAGCTAGTTGTAATCTTAGAGGTTGTAGATAGTAATGTGGCCACTCCCTCAGTCGTGTAATAATATAATGTTGTACTGTTATAAAAGAAACAAAACAAATTGATGTATACTATCTGGTTAGTCCAGCGTTGTCAGTAAAATAACTCAAAAAAGAAATTGCGTAATAGAAACCAAGTAATTTCTAACTTTCATAAAAGCCAGACAAAATTAAAAACCTTTATATAAAATTTAATCCCATTAAAGTTTTCCTCTCATAATTTATTTTTTAATATTAATAAATTGGCCAAGTAAGCTTTTAGCACACACTTAGGCAATTCAACAAATAGAACGAGTTCGTTAACCAGCATAATCGATCCAGCCATATCAAGATGGCAGCCATTTTTTTGTGAAAATCAAAACCGTTTTCTGTTTTGTGTAATGAACGGTCATGATATATTTTCAGATTTTCTTCGTTGATTTGTTTAAAATAATTTCAAGATAAAAAGAACTTTTTATATACTAGGGTTTTTAAATTTTCTGTTGAATCGTATATAACTGTTATATAATATATAATGTTAGTGAAATAACAAGAGTGAAAAAAAAATAAAAAATAGCCATCGATATATTTGAAATATTATAAACAATATAATCGATAAATAATAAATATAATCGATATTTCCTGTTTTGCTGTCATTCAATGTTTATCTATCACAAATTTGAGACCCGTCAAAATGAAGATTGCAAATACTATGGGATATGTCAAAACAAATAAAATAACTTGCGGATTTTTTCCGAACTAACTTTCTGTACAGCAAAATTTGCTGAAAAAATAAAAAATTCTGCTGAAAGATGGCTAAAAGTATTAAAATAATGCATTGTCATCGTGTTCTGGGCTATGCTAAAAGTTTATGCTAAAAGTTATACGAATTTTTTCCCGGAAGGTCTAGTTTTCGAGATATTGATATAAAACATTGTAGGCAAATAAGTCCATTTGGCTTATGCCAGAATTCTTTTTATGTTGGAATTTTTTGAATTAGCTTGATTACCGCAATTTTTTATCTTCGATCTCTTATAAATTATCTCGATTTATAAGAAGTATTTTTTTGTTTTCATTCATTATATCGTTCTTCTTCAATTATTACTCCACCTGATGTTATTGAATAGTGCTGCGATCTAATGGTCCTGGTAGGTTTTATCCGAGCAGTTCACTCTTTTTGAAAATTATATTAAGTAGGTTCATTCCTCAAGGTGAAATAGGAAAGTTTTAGCCCACTGAGTGGTCTTCCCGATCGGTGTTTTTTTGTGGCGGCCTTTTTTTGTGGTGGTCATGGAGTAGGGCATTATATTGAAATTATGAACCACTAAAAAGTCACTGTCATTGTTTCGGAAATCATTGTAAATATTGATTGTTTTACAATTATCCGACGAATCCGCGAATGAGATTGATATATTATTAAATTTCTGGTTTTCAAGATAAAACGACAAAGAGTTGCGTTGTGTAGGATAAAATCTGATTTCTTTCCCTCGAATTTATCACTCTTGAGGTTCCTTGTTTTAATCATTCTAAACAAAGGAGGTACTTCTTTAGATTGTTACTACCTTATGTTTTTTTTAGAATATAAATGACTAACTAAATATCTATTAAGACAAAGGGATGTTTAGTCCAATGTACTTTAGGACAAAGGAATATCACATTTGTTTTTATAAGGGGAGTAACAGTCTAAAGCAGGCGCGTAGCTATCGGGCCGCAGCGCCAGCGGCCGCGGGCGGGCGCAGGCTTGAGGGGGGCGCAAAATCGGAGAAGAAAAAAATAAGTAAAATTTGAAAATGAGAAAACTTGAAAATAAATAAATAAGTGAGCTTCTAACAGTTCAACAAAATATGCATCTTGTCTGTCTGTCTGTCTGTGTGTAACGTTTACGTATCCGACGAGAACTTGAGTAAAAGATGAAATATGGTACTCGTGTTCCTTTCATTAATGCTCAGGCTAAGTTCGTTGGACAGCGTGATCCTTCAACGATTTAACGCGCTATGCTCGCGTAAACGTAAGCTTCAAATGTAAAATTGAAATTTTAGGACGAGAATAGTTTTTATCATCACCTATTCTGATGAGACGAATGCGAATGAGATGATTCGATAACGGATGAGATAATGAAGAACATTTTTTCAATTAACAATTTTTAGTAAAACCAACAGTGACACCGCTATGAATAAATAAAGATCGTCAACACTATCAAAGCGGACCTTTAAAATAGAGAAAACAACGTTTTTACCGATGTCTACGTTCTAACGTAACGATTAATAAAACTTATTAATTAACTCGGGTTAATAGATATTCAAGTGCAAACGCCATATTGTTTTTTTCTATCTATGATCTCTCCACAGCAATTAAGGTGGTTATCAAAATTTAAGATAAAAAAATTTCCCACAAAAAAGTTTTATTCATTTTTTTTTTACGTACAATAGACGGTTTACGGATTATAAGGCGAAGAATGTCTAAAGAATATTTATTATCCGTCGTCGCTCCCCTTTTTACGAATATCTCGCTTCCTACAGCCCGGAGAAAAATTAAGCTGAGTATCAAAAAGCAAGATTATTAAATTTCCCACAAAAAAGTCTCATTCATTTTTTACGTACATCGAATGGTTTAGCAAAAAACTAGCTTACTATAACTTGCGTAGTGTTTGTTTTTGCACGACTTTTTAAGTATTTTTGCGAATATCATGCTACTTCTGGCTCGGAGACCAATTGACGATCAGAATTAAATTGAAGAATATAAAATTTCACACTAGAAACATTGTGTTATTATTTTACGTACTACGAACCGTTTTGATAATAAAGTGCTTCGAAGATTCCACACAAGGCGTAACAACGACTAATAACTTAGGCTTCATTCCTAGGGAGCTCCACGATGGGAGCCGTTATTCTATACCTACGAGTGATATTTCATTTTTCTTTGGACGTGGTTTGAAAATATTCGTGCTCCCAGTCCCAGTGTTTTAATACAATACAAAAGTAAACGTTATGGTGACAATCACAATGCAGTTCTCCTTGTGCGGAAACTATTTAAATAAACGGATTAAGTAAAGGGCGCTTATTAAGTAAGAGGCGCATTTTTTTATCTTGCGGGCGGGCACTATCAGAGCTAGCTACGCCACTGGTCTAAAGAACAACATTCCACACACCTTCTTAAGATTGTTACTCCCCTCTGTTTTTTATAAGGGGGTAACAATTTAAAGATGTGCCACAAAGGGTCTGCTTCATAGAAAATGATGTGTATGCATAAAAAATGCAACGAAATTATGTATGTGTACAAAGGTTTGAAGCATCAATAGCAACCATCTCTGAAATATTATTTTGAAATAAAGTAACCTTGGGAAATTTAAGAGATCTCGCAATTACTTTCTAAATACTACATAAAAATGTAGAAATTCTTCACTTGGTTGATCTTTTAGCCTTAGTATTCCGAACTGTCTGAAAATGATGTAGCAGCATCAACGGAAAACCATGACAATTTTGGAGACTTCTTTTGTTACCACACTCCAATTTTCCTGTGTATTAGATAACCCAAGCTTTTCATAAAACTTGAAGATGAAAGAAGCTTCATTATTAACATAGCTAAAGAGAGGAAAATATACAGAAAATATATAAAAAAAATGAAGAGGCATAATCCACCACAGCAAAGAAGTTGACGACAGGCCAGATAATAAAGAACGTAAATGACGCTCTCGAGGTTTTTTTTTTTTTACTCCTGTTAAAAAAAGAGTTTCTTTTGCCAGGCTAGTGTCAGAGTGTTAGATAGTTAGTGGTCGAAGGAAAGTGGCTATGAAGAAGTCTTTAATATAAAAGATACTGGAAAAGCAGTTAAAGGGAAAGCGTAGTGTGTCCTCCACTGCTTGCCAGTTTCCTCCTTGTCGGCCATTAAACTAAGCCAGTGGTAATTTTCTTTTTCCTCAACAGATACTAATTCACCCGCCTACTTTTGGTTTAATGTGCCTTTTTACTTACCTTACAGTTTTAGCGAACCACTTGAGAAACGTTGCTTTCAACACGTGCTTTAGACTTGTTTTTCTTCTGGCTTTCACAGCTTACTTTTTTTGTAAGTTAAACTAAGCGGCAACATTTTTGATGAAGTATTATTGTTAAGCTAGGTTGTTTATATATATTTTTTTTATTTATTATTATTTTTTTTTTTTTTTAGTTTTTTATGTAACTGTATAATTATTTTTCATAGTCTTATAAAAGCTAAAAATAGAATAAATAAGAACTAAATAATGACAGTGAGCCAGCTCTGAAAGCTTTACTTTTAATTTTTAACGCCACTACATAAAATGTCAAGAATAAAATAATTAATAAAACCGTGAAATCAGAAATTAATTGACCTCTAAAAAATAGAGAGAGGTGACCCAAAAAATGTGAATCTAACTCTAAAAACTATTTTCTTAAATTTTTAAATTTTACATTTCTATATTTTGGTTTATTAAAATTCCATTAAAAAACTATATTATGTTGGTATCTCTGGAAAAAGCTAGTTTCAAAAATTACGGATCTCTAACAATAAAATGATTTCTAGGGGATAGGAAACTTCAGAACTGGAAGTATCACAATAAACTTATAAGAAAGGTTTTTCTGATTCTTCTACTGACTGAGTGATAATAAAGTTAATATACTCGACATACAGAGTGCTAAAGTAGAATTAAATTTAAAATACATATTGTAAATTCCTTCTTAGGCTCTATTTTTTTCTAATTGTAATATTTCCACTATTGCTTTATTTCTCTATTTTACTCGGAGGTTTAGTTTGATGCGTCAACATCTATATTTGTGGCCATATTCTTGCTCTCTTCTGATCTTGCCTCGTCTTCTATCTCATCCATAAGGGTATCTCGTCATGTACAGTACTTATATGTAACAATATAATATGAATAATATAAATACTTTTTAAAAAAAAATAATTGTTTTTCTGTAACATTTTGTTGAGTTATGACGTATTTGTCACAAAAATGCATGTAGATTGTACAGTACACCTCCACGACTCCTATATCGGGGAGACTGACATGACAGTTCTATTATGAGATTACTATTAAATATATATATATATATATATATATATATATATATATATATATATATATATATATATATATATATATATTTATATACACAATTTGTGAGAGACACCAAGGGATGTGCCACGCAAGCGTGACAGATAGGAACTGTTCGAACATCAGACATTGCGTCATTAAGATGTTGGCTCGGCATTACGCCATGTCCTGCATCGTTTCGTCGCGTCCGACTCATCAGGGGCCCGACGATGCCCAACCAACTCTGGACCTAGCGTAATGCCGAGCCAACATCTTAATGACGCAATGTCTGATGTTGGAACAGTTCCTATCTGTCACGCTTGCGTGGCACATCCCTTGGTGTCTCTCACAAATTGTGTAGCCTATTGCAGTGTGCAAAAACACGGTATTACATTGCTGATGTGTTTTGCCAGCCAAGCAAGAATGGCGGTACACGCTCGTCTCTGATAAGTCCTATATCTGGTCTTCTTGATCTAGTATAGGTTCAGAGTTGGTTGGGCATCGTCGGGCCCCCGATGAGTCGGACGCGACGAAACGATGCAGGACATGGCGTAATGCCGAGCCAACATCTTAATGACGCAATGTCCGATGTTGGAACAGTTCCTATCTGTCACGCTTGCGTGGCACATCCCTTGGTGTCTCTCACAAATTGTGTAGCCTATTGCAGTGTGCAAAAACACGGTATTACATTGCTGATATATATATATATATATATATATATATATATATATATATATATGTGTGTGTGTGTGTGTGTGTATACAAAATAGGTGGAAAAGAGTTAAGGGAAAGAGTGCTACTAAGGGACAATGGAGTTTTTTACAAAGTTGGTGCCGCAGTATAAAGTACAAAAGAAGGCTTGAGTTGGGGCCCGAAGTTGTCAAATTCTTATTCCACAAGGGTCCCGTGAGGCCCCCTTAACTTTAACAGCACACTTTACTTCCCTTTTACTTTACTTTCTATCTTTTAAACTTTTCACACTCACACCAACACATTATTTTTAATCAAAGAAAAGTTTCTTTTAATTTAATTTAATTCGTTCATTAATCTTTCTATAATCTTTATTTGCATATTCTTTTGCCGTATCTTTAGCTTTTCAATCGATAAAATATCTAGTTATTTTTATTTATTTATTTTTTTTATTAATAATACCTTTATTAAAATTTAATATACAATAATTATACAATAATAAAACTCATAGTAACATATTTTACAATGATTTTACAGATTAGCACATTTCAGGTTATCTCTTCACTAGAGAACATGTAGTTCTGTGCCGTGAAGAGAGAGATCTTACTTTCAAATTTTTCTTTCCTTCTTTTATGTTTTAATTAGTTATGATATGATTGTTTAGTTATTTTTTAATTTTTTTTTGTTAGTATCATAATTTTTTTAGTGGCCATATTGAGAATTATATTTGTTTTTTATATTATTAGTATCTGTATTAGTATTCTATAAATTAATTTGTTTTTTATTAATCTATATTTTATTTTCTTTTCTTTTACGAATAATTTATCATTTAATGTGTATTTATCTTATTATTTATATAATATGTAAATACATATATTCAATTATTAATTAATTAATTTAAATCTATTTAATTATTTATTTATTTTTTGAGATTATTATAATTATTTTATATATTTATTTTTAAATTAATTTAGAAGAATATGGTTTTTTATTTTAGTTTTAAATAGTTCAAATTTATGTATACTCTTAAGCTCATTGGGTAATTGATTAAATAACAATACTGCTTTATAAGACCAGTGTCTTTGTGCCATAGAGGTTCTAAGAGCTGGTACTACGTAATGACCTTGGGTTAGACCTCTAGTTATTATGGCATGGTCTATTTTCTCTAAGTCGTGTTTACCTTGCTGCAGGCGGGTTAGACATTTATATTGATATAACTGTTTGAGAGTTAGTATCGAAAGCTGTTTAAATAGTGGTTCTGAGTGTTCCATACGTCTTTTATTTAATATAATTCTTACAAAAGCTTTTTGTTTAACAAATATTTTTTCTTTGATAGAGTCACAAGCTGACCCCCACGAGATAAGTCCATATTGTATAATCGAGTCGACTATACCGAAATATAAGACTCTCAACTGCGAGATATTTAGATACATTTTTAATTTTGTAAAAACAAAGATTAATGTTCGTAATTTTTTATTCAAGTTATTAATATGTGGCTTCCAATTTAAACAGCTGTCGATAGTGACTCCCAAGTATTTGACGGTGGGAACCCACTCGATATGTGGGCACTGGCAATGTATAAATTGACAAGTTTGATAATGTATGATCAATTTTTGGATTTGTGGTAATGTGCTCCAGTGAAACGAGTAAGCCATAGCACATGTCTTTTTAATGTTTATTGTCAATTCGTTGAGTTGGAACCAATGTATTATTGCTTGTAAGTCATTTTGTATAAGTGTTGCAGTTCGATTATAGTGTTCAGATTCACATAATAAGGCTAAATCATCCGCAAAACCTACTAGTACTGAGTTGGTAACAATTTTAAAAATAGAATTTATGAAGATAATAAATAATAAGGGACCTAGGACAGTTCCTTGTGGGATTGAGTAGGTGGATGTGAAGCTACTTCCTAGTGTATTATTAAAAAAAATACATTATTGCACGATGGCGGGATGGATTCTTCTCTTCTTACATCTTACATAATATACGTAATATCATTTATATTTATAATCTAGAAGTATCCTGAAATTAAATACGAATCTAATCATATAAGTCGTTATTCCAGAAAAAATCGACATTCAGTTTTGGCTCGATTCTCCACCAAAAGAATTTAAACCAGTTTTTGTATTAGATATGTAAAGGATTTATTTGCAAATGGTTTTTGGAACTACGTTCCTTATGGCATGTTCTGGAGTCCGGGAGTGAATCCGAAAAAACGACCAAAATCACCGTCACAAAATATCCGTCTCAAAACCGACCGTCACGAAATTTACCGATGGCCATAACTTGAGTAAAAGATGACCGAGTTAGTTGAAATGTGGTATACCTATTTATTTTACCAATGTTCAGACCGAGTTCGTTGGACAACGTTATCCGCCCAAGCGTTCATGATCATTTAATGAAACAAACAACTTTTTGAAATAGTTTCTTTTAGTAAAACGAACACCGACACTGCTATGAAGTGTTAAAGATCACTAAATTTATTAAAGCGGACCTAAATCTTTAAAAATTTCAAGATAAAAAGAACTTTTTATATACTACGTTTTTAAATTTTCTGTTGGATAGTATGTAATGTTGATAATATAATTGTTAATGTTATATAATATATAATGTTAGTGAAAAAAAAAGTTCTGAATTTATTTACTTCACATAAATGACAACCATCTAGAGAGCTGATCTTAAACCTAAAAAAGGACAAATCTTTGTACAACGGATCTCCCCAACACCAAATCTAAAGCAGGTCATCGATATATTTGAAATAATATAATCGATAAATAATATAATCGATATTTCCTGTTTGGTGTCATTCAATGTTTATCTATCACAAATTTGAGACCCGTCAAAATGAAGATTGCGTAAATATTGGATATGGCAAAACATTGCGGATTTTTTCCGAACTAACTCTCCGTACAGCAAAATTTGCCGAAAACCAATTAAATTCTGCTGAAAGATGGCTAAAAGTATTAAAATAATGCATTGTCATCGTGTTCTGAGCTATTCTAAAAGTTTCAAATGTCTTGCTATTCGGGAAGTTAGTTAGAAATCGATTGCTAGATTTGTACCGGACAAACAAACAAACAAACAAGAAATCAAGCTAATAAAAACGTAGTAAAATAGGGAAAACAACGTTTTTACCGTAATTTTACGTTCTAACGTAGCAATTTTAATTCAACTTCATAGACATCGTCTAAAGTACAATTGAAAGAGGCATGTAAAATTGCAACCTGATACTAACAGAAGTTTTTTTGTAGGAAAGTTATATGTTTTATAATATTTTATTAGTATGTTTTATTTATACTATTTTATTAGTACGTATCAGTAAGTGCAATCACTGGATAGTTCCTTACAACATGTTCTTTCCAAGTTACTCATTCTCACATCTGTATTGCTTATTACAATAATGTATTGTAGTTGCAGTAATCTAATAAAATTAAAAAAAAAAAAAAAAAAAATAGTATGCCGGATAGGTAGACAACAGTCCTATTTCACACCTACTACAACCATACTCTTTAACTATAAACTCATCATGGTTAAGTTTTTCTCAATATTCAAAACATATTTATTGCAAGATGCTTTCTTCAATGATAAAATAATGCTTTTCTTTTAATTTTGCCTTAACTCCGCTAAGTACAAACAGTTAGTTACTTTTAATTTTGCCTTAACTCCGCTAAGTACAAACAGCTAGTTACTTTTAATTTTTCCATAACTCCGCTAAGTACAAACAGTTAGTTACTTTTAATTTTGCCATAACTCCGCTAAGTACAAACAGTTAGTTACTTTTAATTTTGCCATAACTCCGCTAAGTACAAACAGTTAGTTACTTTTAATTTTGCCATAACTCCGCTAAGTACAAATAGTTAGTTACTTTTAATTTTGCCATAATTCCGCTAAGTACAAACAGTTAGTTACTTTTAATTTTGCCATAACTCCGCTAAGTACAAACAGTTAGTTACTTTTAATTTTTCCATAACTCCGCTAAGTACAAACAGTTTGTTACTTTTAATTTTGCCATAACTCCGCTAAGTACAAACAGTTAGTTACTTTTAATTTTGCCATAACTCCGCTAAGTACAAACAGTTAGTTACTTTTAATTTTGCCATAACTCTGCTAAGTACAAACAGTTAGTTACTTTTAATTTTGTCTCTTATCTAACTCCGCCATGTATATTTAGTTTGCAACGTATATTTAGCAGTGTTTTATAATTTATATTTAATGAAAAGCGTAAGGAACTTCGTTTCTACCGGATGTCCCGCGACACTACAAGTATTTTTTAATCACTTCCATTAGTTGTCATAAGTTAACTATATTTTTTTAAATTTCAATTTGAAGTAAGTACGTATTATATTATTAAGGGAACCCCAAGAAATCAATTTTATTCATCCAAAGTTTAGTCTTATTATTTATATCTAAAAATAAAACCATTAAAAATTGGTATCATACAGCTAAATTGATCAGACAGTGTACTATTTGATTTAAATCTTAATTTGAAAATAGGTTCAATGCAGTAATTCTATATAAATTGTTTGTAAATTTGTGTTGCACATAGCTTCTTAGCTCCCAATTATTGACCGAATGGTCTCATGGGAATTGACTGTCTGGTTCTTTAGAAATGTTTAGATTCTGTGAGAGAAATAAGGCTATATTATCTAAAATAAACTATTACCATTTACTGCTATCTTATTTAGTCTTAGATATATCTATGTCATAGATATAAGGGCATTTATTACTTAATTTATTTTAAAAGATTATATTATATTCTATAATAAGGGAACTAAAAGTAAGAATTGAGATATAATTATTAGACTGAGTTAATCTAAATTACAGTGGGAAAAATAATAGATTTGTCTTATTAAAAAATAGCGAGGAAAACAATCATTTATAAGAGAGCTTGAGAAGTGATGTTTAAAAAAAAGCTCGGAGATGTTTGGATAATGCTTCTCCTGTGAAGGAATAATTAATAATAGTGGAGTAGAGGAAGCTCAGAGAAGGAAGATTAATTAGGAGCTGCATCTCCAGCTAGGGATACCAGACGGCTAAATCAGATGCTCGAGTATTTTCCTAAACCAAGGTTGGATATTTCCTCACTATCTCACCGGGCAAAAGATACAGTGTTGCCTCGTTTTTCTCTGATAAACAGCTTAAATAAGGCAAAGTTTTAACTCTCCGGCAAGTCTGTAATTTACACTAGTGTTGAGCTAAACAGTGTTGACCTAAAAGAAACTCTGTCGAGTGTTAATAACTGTAACAGAGTGATTATTATTCTTATGGTATGTAATATAAATTTTTACTTTTTTCATATACCTACCTATTTATAGAATGGAAATAGTGTAATTGTTGGAAAAATGTGTAAGGATTTACACATATTAAGGTCACATGAATCCAAAAGTGTTCAAGTACGACGATAACTTGAGTAAATGTTGACCGATTTTGATGAAATATTTGTTACACATGTTCATTTTACCAATGCTCAGGACGAGTTCGTTGAACAACGTTGTCTACACAAGCGTTCGCGCGCAACGATCGCGTAAACGTGCGCTTCAAAATTCATATTGGAATTTTAGGACGGGAAAAAAAACTTCAAATAATCGACGGGACAAACATTTTTTTTTCACACAATATTTTTTAGTAAACCAAACAGTGACACCGCTATGAATTAATAAAGATCGTTAAAACTATTAAAGCGGACCTAAACGTTTAAAATAGAGAAAACAAGGATTTTACCAATATATTACGTTCTAACGTAACGATTTTAATAAAACTTCATATACATTGTCAATTGAAACTGGCATGTAAAATTTCAACTTGATACATCATATAGTTTATGTGTAGCGAAGTGATAAATTTTATAATAATTGATGTGGAATGGCCGGGACATGTAGAAGAGTTAAGGAATAGTAGAATAACCCTTCTCCCCCACTTCACGGCTCTCTATTACTAGGTACCATATTCTTTAAATATCAACTCATCATGATTAACTATCTAATATTTATTCTATTACTCTAGCTTCAATTATAGACCCACGCGATGCTTAGTAATATAAGTAACTTTCCTGGGAAAAATCTGTTATTCATAAAAATAAGTTTGTCCCTTGCTGAAAACGAACCCACAATATAAACAACCAGAAACCTATATATATGTATAATTTTGGTTACTTCTGCCTTGCTTTCCTGTAAAAGTCTATTTCATATCAAATAACGCTGACAGATAAAATAGCCCACAAAGATGCAAGAGAATTGGGAGAGGATATTGATTAAATATATTAATTAGAAAGTATTTTAGTACAACTTTTCGTCTTAGAAGTGGAATTATGTTAAGAACTGTTCAAATTTTTAACCATATTTGTATATTAAATCGTCAAGTACAGACAATAATTCCTATAAAATTAAAATAATAACAATTATCTCTTGACGTTTTAGAGAAAAATTTTACTTTTGATTGATTAAAATTCCAAGGTAAAGACACTTTGGATTAACATAAAAAAAAGCTACCCTGAATTAAAAATATATCATTTTGCTCCTCTCATTCATTATACCATAATGAAGACAATGGGGGTTAGAGACAAATATTTACATAACGCTTCTACTCCCTTTCCTTACTTTTTAGCCTCATGCTTATTAAAAATAAATATTTGGACTCCTTGAGACCCAACCTTAACAAGTATTTTAGTTTGTTCATGTACAAAAGTAAACAAAGTTGAAATTCAATTATTTTCAGAAATATCCTAACGATGACAACATAGTTAAATTATTCCTAATATAATAGAGATATAAATTTATATTCTCTTCCTCTTGTTGTAATTTCATATCCCAACATAAACACTTATGTAAAAAAATAAGCCAACTCTGGCGTAAAAAGGTGTGAGATGATAGGTGTAGTCAAGTTTCCCTCATTGAAGTTCTACTAGGTCTGATTTATCCAGTACAAGTTAATGATGTTTGTCTGTCCTCCCTCTCTATTCTTTGTCCCTCACCAACTCGAACATTTTCTTTCCCAAATTACTCTATATGTTTAAATTTAAAAACATTTTTTGAATTGGCAAATACGCAGGACAATGATGCTAAAATTAGATACAGTGTCTTATAAAATGTTGTATATCCTCGTGCTGCGACACTCAAATTTGTCTGTCTTGGCAAATACGCAGGACAAAGAGGCTCAAATTAGATACAGGGTTTTAAAAAAATGTTGTATCCTCGTGCTGCGACACTCTAATTTGTCTGTCTTGGCAAATACGCAGGACAAAGAGGCTCAAATTAGATATAGGGTTTTAAAAAATGTTGTATCCTCGTGCTGCGACACTCAAATTTGTCTGTCTTGGCAAATACGCAGGACAAAGAGGCTCAAATTAGATACAGGGTTTTAAAAAAATGTTGTATCCTCATGCTGTGACACTCAAATTAAAATTTAAAATGTATTATTTGATTTATTGTTGTGTAATAAGTTAACCACTGCTGTGCCCCCAAATATAAATCTCTCTCTCTCTCTGTCTCTCTCACACACACTCTCTCTCACACTCTCTCTCTCTCTCTCTTCTTCCCATCTGCGCAGGTTATAGCGTAAAACGATTTATATAGAAAAAGCATGAGCGTACTGTAGTTGTAGTTTATATAATAGAAAAAAATAGGCATTCATATTTCCATAAAAAATAGTACTTATTAGAAGAACTCTCTATAATTACTGAGTAGGCAATTAGTTGCTATTACGTTGACTTAAAATTTCCTTTAGCAAAGTAGGTAATTATATTAATGAAAACAGCCATTTGAGCAGCAATTACAGCTTAGTTTGAAATATTTGAAGCAGACTTAAGAATAGACTTGTTGAATAGTCTGGGTTTAATACCTCCGTCTGAGAAGGTAACCTCTAGGCCTAACCTTGTAAGCTTGTACCTGGAGTAAACCTCTGGGCCTTGTAAGCTTCAACCAAGGTTCTCATTCATAATAACCTAAAATACTCTGTTAATTAGGCCTGAGCCTTATTACATTTACATTACACTATTTATTCCCCTTAAATTCTTACCTGATTATTGCTTCTGAGCTTACCGAAGCTAACAGAAGCTATGTGATCGTTCCAGTGAACAAACATGTTTTGTGTCTCCGAATTCAAACATTCCAACACAGAACATTTTAGGGCTTATGTCTGTCTATATTTGCTAAAAAAAAAAAAAAGTTTTATTCGTGTTCTTTCAATTTCGGTTTATTTATATGTTAGTAAGTTTTAAAGCTTAATGCTTGTTCATAGGCACTGATGATGGCTTTATAAAAGCCGAAAGCTGCTATGATAAAGAAACAAGTGTCATCTTCCGTGGAGAGACTGTCGCTTGGTATTTATTAAGGATTCAGCAAAATATTCATCTTGACTGTCTGTCAGTAACATTTACGTTTCCGACGATAACTTGAGTAAAAGTTGAACGATTTAGTTAAAATTTGGTATACATGTTCCTTTTCCTAATGCCCAGGCTAAATTTGTTGGACAGCGTCATCCGTCCAAGAGTTCTCGCTCCATCAACGCTCTTATTTCTCAAGTATATCTTCAAAAGTAATCATCTGATTTCTATGAAATATTGATGGTTTGTCGAAAGTAGCCTGGAGATAGCTGCAGATAAATTTCACCCTCAACCAGCTCTTTAAATTTTGCTAAATTGATACTTTAATTCATGTAAATCCCATCGTCGCAGACATTCTCATACTTCGTTAATGGATTTTATTTCAGCGTTTCAAAGAAGTGGTGAAATTAGTTAGTGAGAAGACATATATGCCCAGCCCACCATCTCGAATAAAAATTGCTGTTTGGAAAATATATTTACTGAATTTTGTTTTGTCATAAAAGGAAGCTAATTTTCAAATTTTAATATTCTAGGGTCATTATAAGTTTTCATAAGTCATTTCTAAATATACGGCCAAGTATATTTCTAGGTATACGACCACTATCTAGATTTCAAAATTGCAAACTGGAAAAAGTTTTTTACAAACGATGCTCATATCGAAAAAGAAAGCTTACATAAAAATTCCAAGGTTCTAGTACAATTAGTTCCGGAAATATCAGCAAATGTCTTATATAAATGGCCGCCATCTTAAATCAATATGGTGGATCGTAAAAATATTTTTTAGCGATTACCATGGCCATTGGACCAGTGGATATCGTGGGAAATCAGTGAGTAAATGGTATTTGGATTTTTTTATTTATAGATATCTACACTTCCTTGCGCTTCCGTTCTAAGAATATTTCAGGAGCTTCAATATGTTACTAACCAGAATTTAACCAGTCCCTTCTCTACTCTCTATTCCTTCCCCAAAGCTTTGTCTCAAGATAACAAGTAGCTATGATGTATTGAATAATAACTAGGCATCGCGTGGCTAATCATGATGAGTTGATATTTAAAGAATATGTTTGTAATATAGAGCCATGTAGTGGGGGTGAAGGGGTTTTCTGCTATTCCTTAACTGGCCTACACGTCCCGGCCATTCCATTTCAACTCATAAAATGTATCACTTCGCTACACAAAAACTTCTACATGCATCGAGTTGAAATTTTACATGCCTGTTTCAATTGTGCAATGCCTACAAGATGTATATATGAAGTTTTATTAAAATCGTTACGTTAGAACGTAATATGTCGGTAAAAACCTTGTTTTCTCTACTTTAAACGTTTAGGTCCGCTTTAATAGTTTTAACGATCTTTATTAATTCATAGCGGTGTCACTGTAAGTTTTACAAAAAATGTTGGTCTCATCGAATAGGTGATAATAGAATCTTTTCCCGTCCTGAAATTTCAATTTTACATTTTATGTTCACGTTTACGAGAGCGTTACGCGTGAACTCTTGGAAGGATAACGCTGCCCAACGAACTTAGCCTGGGCCTTAGTAAAAGGAACATGTGTACCAAATGTCAACTAAATCGGCCAACTTTTACTCAAGTTATCGTCGGACACGTAAACGTTACTGACAGACAGACAAGATGCATATTTTGTTGAATGTAAGATGCTAACTTACGCTCGCTTCAATAAATTGAATATTTATTAGAAGATTTGTAAATAGCATTGAAGTTAAAATTTAAATTCACGATTGATTCTTGGAAGTAAAAGGAAATGGTTAAGAAAGTGTGAGACGAAGATTAATACGATCTTTAAGATACACAAAAGACTAAGACTCAGTAAGATGAATAGCGTTGAAGGCTGGGGAAACAACGTAAATCCTTAAGTCTCGTGCCCTTGCGAAGTAAAGGGTTGCCTAGGACAAGGGATAAGGGTTCCTGGAGGTTATTCCATCAAGGACCGTTAGTCAAGTTGTTAGTAACTCCTCAAACTTACCTCCTTTTCAGACTAAGTACTCTGAGCCCTCGGTAAGGAGCAACAACGTGTTACCGTTACATACACATCGATCATTCTAACTCAACTGTAATTGGTTAAATCTATTTCAAACTAGTACTCCACCATTATGTAACTAATGGCAATGTAATTATCCTCTAAAATCCTAAGTATATTTAAATTTTACCGTCTCAAATTCTTCATTGCTGGATGTTTTAAAAATTAATGATGAAATCAGTTTAATTTTCTAATAATAATAACAATAAAACTTCCCTTCCTTGTTTTAAACGTGATATCTTTGGAAGGGTAAGGGAAAAACAAGGAAATGCCAAATTAACACGAGATATAACCTGCACATCTCTAGATTACACTCATCTCAGGCTTGATCAACTGAGGGCATGGATAGAACCCAAATAAGCGCTGACATAAGCCCAGGCGTACAGAGTAGACTTTTTGTCCACATACAGTTTTGTCACTACCTCAAGGGCTAATAAAGTATGTGGGAGTGGAGACAAAGACAGGTGCAAGACAAAAGAGTCCACCAGCCTAGGAGATGTTCTGACAAATTTCTGTCCGCAGACTGTTATGCACAATAAATAAAAATAATCAGTCTCTCCACGGAAGATAATACTTGTTTATTTATCAAAGCAGCTTTTGGCTTTTATAAAACCATTATCAGTGCCGATTTCAGTTAAACTTCTAGTTATACTGAAATCAGCACTGATGATGGCTTTATAAAAGCCCAAAGCTGCTTTGACAAATAAACTAGTATTATCTTCCGTGGAGAGACTGTTTCTTTTTATTTATTAAGATGACCTCCATCAACGCTCTTATTTCTCATGTTATGCACAAATCACAGCAATTTCTACGAGATCCATTTCGCTAAGTACAAGATATGTGACTGTCTTGCCTCCAGTGTGCAAGGCTGTAGCAACACCGTGTGAAAAGGCAGACACAGATACAACTAAGAAAGTTTGGAAATAGTCCGCAGACTGTTTTGTCTCCAGTGTGCGCCTAGCCTTAAGGGTGGAGAAGTAGGATGAGGATTCCAGTGGAACTTAATACAGCTGAATGCATTTTAAGAACGAAAAGAGGCATAATAACCAAACAATTGAGTATTTGTGGACTGTATTTGACTTATATATGGCACTTACATTATTATTTTAAATACTTAAATTCATTATAATTACTCGATCTGCTGTGTGAACCCTGACACAGAAAAGAACAAATAACCAAATGAAAAAGAGATCAATCCGATAAGCTACCCAGACCTTCTCAACAAGTAAGATAGCGAAAACGGTTCGAACGGATGTTGGAGGAGGTATATATTGGCTACTCTGACTGACAATGACTTGACTTATGTGACACTTAAATCATTATTTAAAATATTTAAAATAAATTCAATATAGTTTCTCGTGCATTCATTTACAAAAGATACCGCACACCAAATCACTTTAATGTGTCAGATCGACGACTGTGTTTTTCTCCAATGTGTGATAGCGACTTATCATGAAAAACGTTTTGTTCAATAACCAAACAACGTCTTCACACAAAAAATTGTAATTGGAACAATTGACCGTTTTCGGCTGTTCTAAAGCAACCTTTTTCAGATAATCTAGAGGTTACTAGATCAACTTCGAAAGTACAAGTTTAATGTGTAAATACAAATACCTTTATTTTAATAGTTAATTAGACATTAATATCATCACCATTAAATAATAAAGGAATTCCATACAAATAGTAAACAAATATAGGGTGGGCAAACATGTAACGGTTTGCCACAGGGCACAGTAATTGAGTACCAATAATAAGACATGTAGGGGAAGAAACCAAATGCTGCAGCTTTAAAAGCTATAGGATATATGCTAAGAAATAGGGATGAATGTATTTATGCTGATAAACGATGAAAGATATTAGTTCATGGTCACCAGCAGGTATTAGTATATTATGTTACAAGGCTGTGAAGTGAGTTTTTTCTTTACCGCGGCAATTACATTTACTGTCGAGCGAAGCGAGACAGTAAATATTGCCAAGGTAAAGAAAAAACACTTCAAAGTCGCGTAGCATATGCTATTTTTTCCGAGGTAGCAGACAATGAAAAAACATTAAATATTAATCACTAATCAATATATAATAATAACAAATATTAGTACATACTTAAGACTTAAAAAAAGAAACCTTAAAATGAGGTTACACTATAAGAAAAGATAAATAAAACGCATTGACATCTAGCAGATTTTAATCGTACTAGAAGCATTTCTACAAAGACTGCAGCGGTACTAACGGAAGTTTTGACAACTACCCGCCGTAAAGAAAAACTATTTTAGTGCCTAGGACGTAAAAGATTTTTTCTTTACAGCTAGGAGTAATGAAAAGATTTTTTAAGTCCACGTAATGAAAAAATGGATTTTAGCTATGTTTTTTAGGCTCTAAAGTTACTATTTCACAGCCTACCACGGAAAAAATAGTATTTTTTAAATTATATAATTTTTCGAAATTCAAAGTTTTATTATTTTATTTTATTTATAGAGTGGCTAGAAATGTAAAAAAGTAAGACTTAAATAAATGTCGGTTTTACAAGCTTTTAATTTACTTCGGCAATAAATTAACTAAGAAACTCTTATTTATAATTAATTTGGAAATATCACCAAGATTAAAATTCAAGCGGAGTTGAAAAGGTTATTTGATCTGTAGAAGTTGTGTAGGCTTGGGATTTAGTCGTAGGAATCCTATTGAGTTTGATTCCCCGTTTAAATTAGGCTATAAATTAATCAATTTGTGATTGATTTAGAGTTGGTTTCGAATTGTAAGAATTAATTGCTTCGGTTCGATTAATGTGAATAGTGACTTCTTTATAACGTTGGATAGCAGATTGGAATTTAGGGTTGTTGTTTTTTTATTTTTTTGTAATTCTGGATTAGGGTTGTTCAGTGAGAATGTACTGAGTCTGTGCCCTTCTTTTATAATTTTGTTTGAAGTTTAATCTGTATAATTTTATTTTCCGTTTCCCACCTGTGCCAGCAATTTTAAGAAAAATGTATTATCTTATCTTTGTTTAAAAAAATAGTAATTTACGATGTTATTCCTCTATGAATTTACATATCCGTTATTGAAAACAACAGAATAAATCTAACATTTAACATAGTCAAGAGATTCAAAACGCAATGAGAGTTAAAATAGGTTATAAATTAAATGTTTTTAAAGCCAAGTTAAGATAAGAAACGTTATTTTTAGACTTTTATAGTCCAGTCTGGAGTGAGATTTAGTCTTTATAATCAAGTCAAGCAGGGTTTGAGTTAGTGGAATTTCAAAAAAAAAAAGGAAGAAAAGCCTCTCCACATCAGTAGGTTATTTTTCTGAACAAAACTGAGTCAGTTTTTTGTCTCTCATGTGACTCCACTTCAGGTGTTTTCCTTTACCGGCAACGGCACCGATGATTGCCGAGAGGTCGAAAGCTACTTTTGAAAATTAAATCTTCATTTCAGGAGAGGATTATTATTATTTGTTATTTGTTTAGTATTCTATTGACATCAACTCCACTTGCGCACTTATTCTTCGTTAGATTTAGTCTTTATAGTCAAGTCAGAGAACATTAGATTTGACATTTTTAGTCCAGACAAGGAGAGTTAGGTTTTGTATTAAAAGCGCCAAAAATTATTTTATATATTAAAATAATAAATAAAAACTGTGCAATGGATGAAAATGTATATTTTCTCCCTACTAGAGATAAAATACTGTATTTACCTCGGGAGTAAAGTGCTATAATTAGCGTTATTTCTGATTTAGGGATCGTGGTTCTTTCGGCTTCGCCTCCTTCGGGAATAATGGCTTACTTTACTCCCTAGGTACATAAATAACTATTTTACTTTTAGTCCAGGAGATAGCGTGCAAAAAAGTGTCTGACTAACATCAAGCTAGAATTTTGTATACAAGTCAATCTTTTAGCGCCTTTTAAGAATATGTGGTCTGCTAAGTTCGTCTGCGGGACATAGCTTGGCAATAGGCGTTTGAAAAAAAACAAAGCGGTGAAGAGCGACCATGTCTCACTAATTATGGTGGACAATGTGATTTTCATGATCCTGAGTACAGAATTAGTTAGTAGACCGAAAATCAAGTCGATGTTAGTTTGTCCGTTGACGGGGGACCACGTTGATTTTGATTAATATTAGAATAGCTAACATATCAAGTGTGAAAATAACATCGACTCGATTTTTGGTCTACTGACTAATTCTGTACTCAGGATCATGAAAATCACATTGTCCACCATAAGTGGTGAGACATGGCCGCACTCCACCGGTTTCTTTTTTTCAAATGCCTATTGCCAAGCTATGTCCCGCAGACGAACTTAGCCGACCACATATTCTTAAAAGGCGCTAAAAGATTGACTTGTATACAAAATTCTAGCTTGATGTTAGTCAGACACTTTTTTGCACGCTATCTCCTGGACTATTTGTTTATAATGGTGAAAGAATAGCTTTATTTTTTAATTTAATAAAAATAAAAATATTTGGGCCCCTTTAAAATTAAGTCTAGAAATAAGTTCGGTAATATTCAGTGAAAATAAATACTCCTAAATAAAAATACCCAATTAAAATATACACATATATTTTAAATTTTTATTTTATTTCAAAATTTATTATGACTAGAGAGGTCCCGTCAGAGTTTTAATTTAAAATTATGGTGACAATGCTTTTGTGTTACTTTCTACCAACCCCTCTTGTCATAATTTTGATGTGGTACCACAAAATCTCAGTCAAAATAACTAATTTATTTTTAAAATGTATTCATTATTAATAAAGGTAGGGTAATTAATTTATCACTGTTGAGAAATCATTTATTAATAATATAGGTTTATTTTAAGCTTCAACTTTGTTTTAACAGTAATTATGATATCAGTCTTAATAACTGCAGGCTTAGATTGCCGGCTAAATGCGTTTTATATTATTATATTTTTTAAGAAGAGCTTTTTAATGATCTCTACGGTCATCTAAATCTGTTAAGCCTCCACATTTTAGAAGTTTTGGAGGTTATTGAATTGTTTTTAATAAAACATAGTAAAATATTTGTGCCTATAACAAAGACAAAGCCCATGCACTTTTAAAGTTTCATTATTTTATATGTTACTGTTTCTAAGTTATAGAGGATGATTAGATGAAGAGATTGGCCAGATTTAAGGAAATAGGGGTTTTATATCTTGTCAGAAATTACCGACCCTAAAAAATAATCTGCTAATTTTATCATTTGAAAAAAGCACAAAATCGCTGTGTGAATCGCTCTTGGCCGTTTCAATTTAAACATAAAGTTGAATTTAGCGAGTGGTATTTTGACTTTTATTGGTTGTAAGAGGGACACATTCATACATTCATTCTACTACAAATTTAAAGGGGACGAAAAATAGCCAACTATCTGCCCAATTCGACTCTAATAAATATGCCCTTATATTAAACTATCATATGAATGAGACTATCAGAACTATGTGTTCTCTTTCAGCTAAGAGTTATTAGTATGGGGGGGGGGGGGGTATAATACGAGGTAGCACTATCATAAACTATAGTTTTGAACGAATCTAATAGAATAACTTTGGACTTGGTTTGTAGGGCAATAAATAGTCGATATAATAATAATTTCTAACTAAGGAGATAATTCTCAAAAAGTTAATCATGGATGGGAAACTCCACTAGACATTGAAGAATCTAAGTTTAAAATGTATGTGATAACGTTCACTAACAAAGTGGATGTGCATAATATGAAATATGAGTTTTATGGACCATGAGAAATGATCTAGGCTTGTCTCATATGATATAGGGCATCTCTAAAGGAAAATGAATTTATATATATATTTTTTTTTTTATATATATTTTATGTTCTAGTTACGACAAGAATTGTGTATTTTAACTTTCTCAAATAAATATTCATATCTATTCAAATTTTAGGGATCCTCTGAAGCCCAAAAAATTGGCTTTTGAAATAAGGTCAAAATTAACATTCTAATTTGGTAAACACATATTAGGAAAACTTCTATGTGAAGCGATATCTAAAAATGTGTTTTATCTCCAGTAGGGGGAAAAGTTATGGCTTTGGATAAGTTTAGAGGGTCTAAAGTAAGTCTTTTCTTTCCTGAACTCAAAAAGTAGGGAGAAAAAGAAGGATGGCCAACTTAATTATTTCATAAACCGTAGAGAATGAATGAAGAATGAGAAATTACATAAGAAATGAAGTGAAGTTGTTGAAATCAGGTTGGCGACACTGCTTTTTCGACCTTGTTTATCATTGTTTATAACCTGCATCTAAATAACTTTCTATTTGAGTTAAATTCCAATTCTTATTTGTTTTTAATATCGAATCTCTTATATCTGCTATTAAAAGTGCTAACAATTTCTTTTAAAACTATAATTTCTTTTTGTTAAAAAATGTTTATTTTATTTCATAATTATTTTTTATTTTTTCACTTTAGAAAAATATCGTCCACGTAAAATAACAGAAATTTCACTGTATAGTGTCGGCGACAGTATTTTTTTCACTGTCACTGACACGTGCCGGGTGAGTGTAAACAACACCCTTCAAATCCCTTAAAGAATATTTTAAATTCGTCTGTGGGGTCACGGCACTGTGCCGTCACTGTCACTGTCACTGATGTGTGTAAATGGACCTTTATTGTTATTTATTAAAATAAAATAAAAACTGTGCAATGGATGAAAATGTGTATTTTCAAAAAAAAATATTGTATGTACCTCGGGAGTAAAGTGCTATAATTTAACTCACGATAATTATCTTCCTCCGCTGCGCATCGGGAGCTAATTAGCGTTATTCCCGAGGCTACGCCTCGGGAATTAAATTCTAATTCCCTCGGTTTCGCCTCAAAAACCAACTTATTCGCTCAGGGAATAATGGCTTACTTTACTCCCTTGGTGCATAAATAACTATTAGCTCTAAAATAGGGGCACAATAAATATATCGAACACAATAAATAGTCATCCAATTTTTATGGCTCATAATTATTACCTACCAAATTTAAATAAAAAATAGGATTAGTATAATTTGGTGAGAGAAAGAGAAAGAGAGAAGATATGGTAAGACCCAAAAGTGTACCCTGATGTGGAATTTTTGAATACGAATACATTCTTTTTCTTTAAAACGATTACTATGTTTTTAAGAATGGTCCGTAGGCTTCAGCGGGTAGATTCGTCATAAACAACTTGGGTTTCCGGTGAAATCCGCGTCACGAAGGGGATGAAATCCGACGTTTCGCTTCCACTACTGGAAGCATCTTCAGGGGTGTGGTGCATCGTGGTGTTGACTCGAAGCAAACACATTTCATAGATCGTGTGTTTGCTTCGAGTCAACCCCACGATGCACCACACCCCTGAAGATGCTTCCAGTAGTGGAAGCGAAACGTCGGATCAACCCCTTCGTGACGCGGATTTCACCGGAAACCCAAGCTGTTTACATAAAATATATTTATTTTTAAAATAAACACTGTTCCATAGAAATAGGATTAAACATTTTACAAACATTACAGCTTGGTGTTGATGTATAGTATTTTCAAAAATCGACGTTTTTTTCAATTTATCTATAAACATGCATACTAACGGATTATACTGCAAATATGTAAGATCATATTTCACACATTATAAGTACATTAAGCTTTTTTTTCAACGTCAGTTTCCCATTTCCTCTTCATTCTATCTAGTCTATCATCCATCATTTTCTCTCATATTTTACTACTAACCGCATTGTGTACAAATATCCTATCAATTTGTCTTAGTCTGTTTTTATATCGTTATCAAGCCACCGGAATATATTATTTATTCATCAGATAGGATTAATAATGGAATCAATCAATTATAGCGTAAGCATTATCCTTTTTTTAACACCCTTTAAATTTATTATGGTTATAAAACTAAAAAATATTTTTTTTAAAAATATTTTCTGTATCTTCCTCATTTTAAGGCCATCTTTCGGGTACTTAATTAGGGTTCTTTCATGGTCTTCGATAAGTATTAATTAGGGCTAAACTCGGCAATAGTGTACCCCTTCCATGTAATCGATGTATTTCGAAGTCTTACAGTTGGCTTCGATATATCAATTTATCCCTTCCATTCGTATATAATAATATATGTATATAATAATTATATATGTATGGTTTGTTCATAGGAGAGTTAATATCCCTTTGTCAAAAAATACGTTGGAGTGAGAAGGGGTACGCTATTGCCGATATTTACCAGTATTAGAACAATACAAATTGCTCTAGTCCTTAAATTCATCACTCCAAGGGTTTTTGGAATTGTTTTCGTACTGACTGTATACAACGTTATAGGAGCAGTTATCTAGGAATCCATAGATTACATTCTAACATTAATGGGACAGTTTACTGTCCTAAACTGTATTCTTCTCAAGTATGTGGTAGCAACTCATCATAAAAGAGGTGTAGTTCAGTAACCAAAGATCGTCTTTACGTAAAATGATTGAATTCATAACAATTGGCTGGTTTCGGCTGTTCTTATGCAGCCTTCTTCAGATAATCTAATGGTGATAAAGTGACAAGATTTTATGGTGCTACACTAAGAATAAATATTTCGTTTTAAATTGGAAATATTTTTATGTTCACGTCGTAAATCTGACTGAATCAAAATTACATTTTTCTTTTAAAAATAAATAAAAGCCAATAAAATGCAGGGTTACTGCAACTTGATTAGTAATTTAATTAACTATACCATTCTTATGATGGCCACTAGTAGTGGCTTTCTCGGCCTTTCCCCTTCCGTGTGCTCCTTCCGTTTGATCATTTAATAGATATTTGGTTAAATGGAAGCATTTGGTCCCAGTAGCTAGCATTGCTGTCTCCATCACTTTTCACGCAGGAGGTTGCTGGTTAGGAAAAGGGGCCTCCTAATCAAGGTCCATCCAGCAAATGAGTTATTTATGTAAAATGGTAGCGTAAGTAAAATATAATGTTAATTTAGCTGATAAAGGACACTTACACCGGGTCATTCATTACATACATAAATAGTTTTATACTGTGTATTGTGTTTACCCTTACAGACCACGGTGTTAGTTAGTTAGTTATAGCTGTCTCATTTAACTAAATCCAGATAAAAATAGACTGAACAAATTTATTACGACTATGTAAATCAAGGATTTATAATATAATCACAAATCCACTACGTATAATAAATTATTGTGTGATCAAAATTTGAGAGTATGAGGAATTGTAGTTAAAGTTATGTAAATAAAATCCAAGGTTCCCAAATTGTGAGAAAATATACTTAAAAAAAAAAAAAAAAAAAAAAAAAAAAAAAAGATGCCATTTCTGATGGGGAAATAACTGTTAACTTTTATTAACAGACTTCACATGTTTAATATGAAAACTCTAATTTTTTTAATATAGTTATACTAAATTATATAATTCAGTTTTTATAGAAACACGACGTTTACACAAAGAACCTTGGTTTCATTCCACGTGGTGGGGTGTATTTCTATCTGCCTCTGTCCTTCCTCTTTACTTCGTTTTTTTATTTGTTTAAAAATTTTATGATATTTTGTTTAACTATTTGAATTATTTCTTCGTTCATGGTTAATATCAGATATTTAAAACAATTATAATGAACCAATCCTATAAAAGACTATTATACTGATAATATGAAGGCAGTATGTTGTCCAAAGCATGTTGTTTTTCATAATTTTTAAACGCAGTTTAGTATTGATTATGTTTTTATAAATTATCATACTACGGAAAGTTTAAATTTTAATTTAAATCAAATTATAATTATTATTAGCACTGGGAGACAGACAGAGAAAAATAGACTCCAGCGCCGGGACTTAAAAATTGAATTTCTAATTGATTGTACAAGGTACAGGTACTAATTGAGTACTTTATAATTATAAGCGTTAATTCTCGGTCTAGTTCTAATGTCATAAATATTGACTTGCTAAACTTGTAGAAATATTGAAAGCTTGGATTCTCGATTAGTTATCGGTTACGGCAGAGAAAATCATTCTCCTGCGTAGCTCAGTTGGTAGAGCGCTACACTGGAAATGTAGAGGCCCGTGGTTCAAGTCCCGGCGCTGGAGTCTATTTTTTTCTGTCTGTCTCCCAGTTCTAATGATAATAATAATTTGATTTAAATTTAAATTATCATATTATGAGAACTTTTCGAAAGAATTATTTTAGTTAAAGAAAACGAGAGTGGAAAAGGAAATGTGTATTGTAGAATAAAAATATTTGAAATGTTGAAAAGAAGATAATATTGCAACGAGAAGATAAATGTTTTGGTAAATTATAATCTTACGGTTCTATAGGTAGAAATGTTGAAGGGGGGATCAGCAAGATGGGTTAGATTGTAGAGAGAGCTTAGGTGATATGCAAATTCACCAATAGCTGGACAGCTAGTGTGAGATTACACTAGCGTAGTGTTATGTCACATTCAGTATTAGTGTTAAGGTGGTCAGTATCACACATAAATACAATGGTGTTAGTATATAAACTAGTGCAATGTGTTTTAGGTTGGCAAGCCTGTTTCAACTTGTGCACTAGGGAAAAGCAGGTTGGTTGACAGATCTCTCTGGTGTTTTAGTCCGACTCGATGTAGAACGCATTGAGCGTAACATGTATCATAACTGGCACTTCTAGATCATATCCCATGTTACACTTTCCCCAAACACAGTGCATCTTCACTCTATATTTCAACTTCGGTTTTTTAAAGTTAACATTCAATTTCCCTTTGACATTTTCAAAAGTCTAAAGATAAAATTGCAATAGAGTACAACAATTTTAGTAAATCTTCCGTATGCGACTCAACTTTTATTTTAACGTTAATTTTTACACCTTTTAAATAATTTTTAGAAAATGAACACCACCACTCATAAATAAATAGAAGTGACAATATCCCTTCGTACTAACAGTTAATTTACAGACTAAGGGATATTATCACTTTTATACAGTGGAGAGATAATATTCCTTTATCAAAAACCTTTAGGTATAAACAGCACTCTCCTAAAAATTATCAATTTAAAAAATGTATAATTTAAAAGAAAATGATCAGATATAACAGAATTACGACGTTTCCATCAAAACTTATTAAATAATTTTTAGAAAAAGGACACCACTCTTAAGTAAATAGAAGTGACAATATCCCTTCGTACTAACAGCTAATTTTCAGACTAAGGGATATTAGGGATATGATCACTTCTATACAGTGGAGAGATAATATTCATTTGCCAAAATAACTTTATGACAAATAAACACCACTCTACTAAAAATAAAATAAATAAATAAATTTAAAAAAAAAAATAAAATAAAAAGTAGAATTAAAACAAAATAATCATATATGACAGAATTACGACGATTTCCATCCTAAATTCTTTCAACTGAAAAAATGTGCTTTATTAACTATTAATTTGATTTCAAACTTCAACATACTAATGATGCATATAAGGAACTCGCTTAGAATTTTGTTTTTAAATCGGCCATATTTGTTTTGAATATGGCTACCAAGAAAGCTTTATCGGATAAAAACTTATAAACTCTTAATCTACCTCAAAAGAGCTTTATAATGATATGTAGCATGTTATGTAAGTAAATTATGTTTTTTTTTCAATACCCTTATTTCGGCCATATTTTTTTCAAAATGCCGGGAAGAATGAACATTTTGTAGTAATGGTCACTTAATCTTTCCTACTCTTCAAGATCTACATTGACCGCCATCTTGAAAATTATTTTAGTACTTAAATTTTCTTTACCTTCTCTCAAATTCCTTTTAGTCGATTGATTACTTGTTATGCTGCGTAAAACTTTATTTTTTAGTCGTCTACCATGTTGGCCACCATCTTGAAAATATTAAGTGTGAAACTTCAAAAACCACAGTTGTTGTTACAAGTGCAGAGATGACACTGATGCCGAATTTCGTTCAAATCGATTACTTTTTACGCCGGTTGTAGTGAAACAAAATTTTCAAATCCCAAATCTCTGAAATAAAGTACTCACGCTCGTCCAATTATTTTAAAAGGTTTTAATTTATACAAATAACCATATTAACCTGGACCCGTTGCTTTTCTCGTGCTTGCTCACTTTTGTTTTCAGCACCAATATCTTTAAAGTAATAATATCTTTAAAAGTTGCTTAAAAATGGACTCATAAATTTTAACCACACTTTCAATTACAATGCGATCATTTGTCCAATAATAAGATGCAACAAAGATATGTGCCACACTATTTGGCAGACTATTTTTTACTATGTTTTTATTAACTTGCTTTCTTGTTTGTTTGTTTGTTTGTCCGGTACAAATCTGGCAATCGATTTCTAACTAACTTCTCGAATAGCTAGACATTTGAAACTTTTAGCATAGCTCAGAACACGATGACAATGCATTATTTTAATACTTTTAGCCATCTTTCAGCAGAATTTAATTGGTTTTCAGCAAATTTTGCTGTACGGAAAGTTAGTTCGGGAAAAATCCGCAAGTTATTTTATTTGTTTTGCCATGTCCAATATTTACGCAATCTTCATTTTGACGGGTCTCAAATTTGTGAAACATTGAATGACAGCAAAACAGGAAATGTCGATTATATTATTTATATTATTTCAAATATATCGATGGCACGCTTTAGATTTGGTGTTGGCGAGATTTGTTGTACAAAGATTTGTCCTTTTATAGGTTTAAGATCAGCTCTCTAGATGGTTGTCTTTTATGTGAAGTAAATAAATTCGGAACAATTTTTTTTTCAATAACATTATACATTATATAACAATAACAATTATAATATCAACATTACATACGATTCAACAGAAAATTTAAAATCGTAGTGTATAAAAAGTTCTTTTTATCTTGAAATTATTTCTATTTATTGCATATTATCACACATTAAAGTTATCAAATACATTTAGTTTCTTCAACGTGAAGTGATAATATCTTGATCCTTCCTATAAATAAAATATCAAGAATTATTATTTTCCGCTTATTATATCATACAAGGAAGGATATTATTTACTTATCTTCTAAATTAAATTAGTGTGTTAATAATACTACATGCATCACACTTTCAGAAATACTAAGTGAGTTTATTTCGTATTTTCTATATCAAAGGATATCCTTCCTGCACAGTATAGATAATTTATTATTTTTATTAAGCTTTTTAATTTTAGCTCTCCTCTTAGTTTTGTCCTGTCCTTTGTGCCATTATTTTCTCTCGTATTTTCAATGCACCACATTATGTTAAGATTTTTCTCTATCAATTTGTCTCGATCTGTTTTCATATATTTTGATACGGGAGCAGTGGGAAATCTAGCTTTATTTTTATTTATCAGATGGGATTAGTTGGAAGTCTTGCCTTGGAGATGTATTAGATCGCTTCCATCGATCGAGAGATTGATGGTTGGCAATATCGCTATTGGAATTCTACTCTTCCACTTTCACTCTTCCCTACCCAATCAATTGCCTCATTCTCCAGGCTCCGATAAAAATCGAGCATTTTAATATTTAAAAAGGTAAATAATGGAATGCGTCAACTTCAAATCTGCAATTTCCTCTTTTTTAAACATTTTTTCTCTTCCCTTCTATTTTTTCGAATTTTCTTTTCTTTTATTATTTAATTCCAACTAGCAGTTTAACCTTTTGAACTTTTGTATCCATTACCAATTTGATTTTATTGTCGTCTCTTATTCTTTCTTTCTAACTATTATTCTTTTATACATGGATGATAGTTTCATCTATTTTAAATCGAATTCCAATGAGGCTAAGTGTAGTCAATTCTTTCAACTATTTTATTGGTGTTATATTTTTTTAACAATAGGTTTCACTTGTAAATATGATTTGATGACTTCACCCTAGCTTACCGAATGTAACGGTAGCATTGTGCTCACTTTTAAGTACCAAAAAATTTTAAGTCTCCGATTTTAAAAATTCCAAGACAGAAATCCGTTTCAGACATCAGGGAACATTTTTGTCTGTCTGTCGATATGTGTGTCCGCGAATCCTAACGTGACGATAAATTGAGTTAATGTCGACCGATTTTTATGAAATTTGGTAGAAATGTTCATTTTATCAATGCTCAGGACGAGTTCGTTGGACAAAGTTGTCCGTCCAAGCTTTCACGCGCAACGCTCGCGTAAACGTGAACTTAAAATTCAAAATTGGAACTTCATTTATTCAATAAGACAATCATTTTTTTTCAAATAGAATTTTTTAGTAAAACCAACAGCGACACCGCTATGAAGTGTTAAAGATCGCTAAAACTATGTTAATAGTTTTTACACAATAATCAATATTACAATAATGTTTATGTTAATATAACAATTAAGTACCCCCAACAAAAATTAACAATTAAGTATATAACAATAAGTAAGTATTTCCCAGAAATTCTCTTATTGAAAACTAATAACCTAACTTAAAAAAATGAAATATTAAACTACTAGTGTTACTGTTATAGTTTGAATAAAATAATTTAATATTGTGGTTTTCTAAAAAAAATAGGAAACATTGAAACTCAATTATTATATACAGTAAAACCTGGATAGAGTGACCACCAAAGTGACCGAGCAAAAGTGGCAGGTGGTCAACATACCCAAAATGAGTTGCTCATTCTTGGGTTTTCTGTATTGTTACACACATAAATGGCGAAAAGGAACTTTTATAGAATAGGGATAGTTTTTAAATAGAGTAAAAAATAAAACTTTTATATTATATTATTTACATGAATATGTACTTTCATATTATATACATGTAAGCGTTTGCTTTTACAATGATTGTCAAGGCTTTTATGATTTCATTTTTTTAATTTATTTTATATGATGATCCAATATCTAAAAAGAAAAAAATTTGCTTTTTTTTATTAATGATTAAAGCAGTTGGCTGTAAGTTATAAGAGTTTAGAAATACAAAGCATTCAATAATGATTTTATCATTGATGATGGATTTACTTTTGACGTCACTAGCACTCAACAACCCTATGTGAGATTGTCAATATAGACCTGTTTAACGAAACACTTGATGACAGAAACTGAGTGCATAGTTAGTAGGGTGTTATTGTGCTTTAGATTGCTGATAAGTTGTTTCAAGAGGATTTAGAGAGTTTCAAGAGCATTCTAAAACCATTGGATTCGAGATGCTGAATCCAATGTCGTCTTTTAATCAGTACTAGAGTGCGTTGTTTGCATCTACTACTAGTGTGTGTTAATAATTTATTTAACTTGGTTAAATGAATTATTAATTAAATAAATTGTTCAATCCGGCCCAAAGGACCAACAAATGTCGATTATACTCAGTTGCCAGCAGTGGACTTTAACAATAATGCTTAGTGTGTTTAAAGTGTATATCAATGCATTTTGTTGAAGCTGTTGAAATAAGATTCTGTGTTGTTAATTTTATTGTTTTTGTTAAATATTTATTACAATAAGATATTGATTTATTCCACTCCTTAACTGGATGTATCAACTCTAACATCATGTCATTTTCATTTAAAAAGATATAAATTTAATATGGTTGCTTCGCGAATATAAAATTGCTCAATTGTGAGTAAAGAGGATACTTTTATATTAAGATCTTTTTTAAAAAATAAATGTTATGCAATGTTGTATACAACTTTGCTGTGTAATTGCTAACTAAAACTTTTTTTATATTCGTCCGTCATATTGGTCACCACCTTGAAAATATTAATTGCGAAATTTATAAAACTATTCACTTGTCACAAATGCTGAGATGACCCTGCCTGCAGAATTTCGTTAAAATCGATGTATTTTTACGTCAGTTATCGTTAGACAAAAAAAGAATTATCAAACTAAATTCTAAAGGCCCCCGCCCCCATATATGATCAAACATTTTTCGCAAACCTGATGTCGGGCAAATTTAGGCCAAACACGTCAAACATCGTGATTTGCGAAAACATCAAACAGCCCCATACACGGTCAAAATGTTTGCGCGAACATTTTGACTTTGTATGGGGGCCTTAAGTCTCTTAAATGAAAAACACATTAAGCTTGTTCAATAATGTTTTACATTTCTTCCGAGCTAACCAAAGGTAACTAAAACTACATGATCGTTGAGAAGAACAATAATTTTATTTTGTCTTAGATTTAAAAAATCTAAAACAGAAATCCGTATGAGACATCAGGGAACATATTTTGTTCCGTGTCTGTCGTTATGTCTGTCTGTCGTTAAACTTTCGCGAATCAACACATCTTAAAAACTATGATCAAAAAAGAGGGAACAAATTAAATAAATTAGACAACAATAGGATGTGGAAGCAGAACATAAAGCACGTGACAGGATGCGAGGAAGCTATGTGCCACACTAACTGGCAAACTATTTTTAATTTTATTTTATGTACTTCACTTTATAATAACTTGATAGTTCTAAATACAAATACCAATTTAAAACTGCTCCAATATAATCCAAAATATCTATCACAGTTTTCTTTGTAAGATGTAGACTTATTGCAATACTGTAGACTTGCAATAACTGCAATGAATTTAGAAGAATATATAAAAAGTGATAATGAAACAAAGTAAAATTTATAGGTCTATGGTAAACGAAGCAATTTTACACCGATACAATGTAATCCTCCGACTCGGTAATCCTTCTTTGGCCAACCATTTATACTTTACTTTAATCCTTTCTTAGTTCTGCCTTAATCCTTAACTTATCTTTCTCTTCTAAATGTTTACCCCAAAATTGTAGAAACGTTTTAAAACTTTTTGTTTAAAGTAAATTGAGTCCTTAATTTATGATAAACAGAATCGATTTAAAGTTTTCTCTACTTATAAATTTGAACGAATTATTGTAAAAAATAAATCACCAGTAAGATAATATATTTTATAAATTTGGCATTAACAAAAAATAAAAATAACTACAAATATTCGTTATTATATATATATATATATATATATATATATATATATATATATATATATATATATATATATATATATATATATATATATATATATTTAGTATTTTACATAATTCCGTATTAGTACTAATGTAAACATTATTTTAAAAATGTCCTTTTCTTATTTAAAAAAAATTAAAAACATGCTTTTATAAAACATGCACTAAACAGGGAGAAAATAAAGATATTAACTGCTATAGCACTAAGAGTGATTATAGTGTACGCGTGTCATTAAATATAACAGCGTAGGGCACTATTAACAAATTACAATGGTATCTTAATCTATAAACTTTTTATAGAGCCCCCACGCTTTTATCTTTAGTGGCATGTGTATGCACTATGATACACACCGCTTGTAGTACTGTGTCTGTTAAAAATGATTTTGGAATGAAGTTCCTTATCGCACGTTACAGCGTCGGGAGTCCCAAAGTAAATCCGAAAAAAACTGACCGGTAAAGAAATCGACCGATGACTATAAACTGAGTAAAATTTGACCGATTGAGTTGAAATTTGTTTCACATGTTCTGATTACCAATCACCAAGACGAGTTTGTTGAGCAACGTTATCCACCCAAGCGTTCGCGCACAATGCTCGCGTAAACGTAAGCTTTAAATTGGAATTATGACTAGAGAGGCTGGCTGAAAATAACACTACAATATTATATTAAAACTCACAAAGCACCATCATACAATAAAGTGTGCGTGTTAACTTAAGTAAGAGTGAATACTGTACTAACCTAACTATTTTACAAGTTTTTATGAAAAATTAAAAGTGCAAGATAGGGGTTGACTAGGGCTGTGTGGATAGGTGGATGGACGGATTATGGGAGGAACAAGGTAAGTGATATGGATTTGAGAGGCGAAACTCAGTAAACATAACAATAATTCCTTATTTACTATAACTAAAATTATACCTTAAAACTACCAGTTGTTATTTTTTTAAAAATATTGCTTCCGAGCTTACCGAAGGTAACGGAAGAATTCAAGGACGTAAGCATTTCGGAAGCAGTGTTCACTTTTGAGAACGAAAAATATTTATGTTACCGATTTTAAAAATTCCAAGACAGAAATCTGTTTTAGACATCAGGTAACATTTTTGGTCTCGTGTCTACCTGTCTGTCGATCTGTGAGTCCGCGAACTGTGTCTGAAATATACCGATTTTGATGAAATTTTGTAGACATGTTCATTTTACCAATACCCACGACAAGTTCGTTGGACAATGTTATCAGCCCAAGCGTTCGCACGCAACGCTCGCGTAAACGTGAATAGAATAGGAAATAGATGAGGGGAATAGGGGGTGGCTTGTTTCCCCACCTCTTTAAACCCACCTCCTCAATAGCACAGCGAATCTAGGGACCTCGTGACCAGACGACCAGGCTTTACTCGCTATTAGTACACTGTTGTATTCACTTCTGTGCATACGTTATCGAACCAGAAAATGCCTAAAATCATTAATGTATACGCGAGGAAGCTATGTGCCACTCTAATTGGCAGTGTATTTTTTATTTGTTTTACAAGAGCAGAGTTGTAAAGATTAGATTTTTCATTAAAGCATGCTACATTTGTGTCTTGGATATCTCTTTGAATTTCCAAGTTTTCTAAGAGGACCAAATTCCTGTTTTTAAAAATGGGAAATGGTGTGACAGATAATTACTTAAAAGTTAGCATTAAGTCCGGTTTGTAGTATCAGGTTTACATATATAGGCACAACATATTATAATTAATACCTTCTATATTATCATAATATTATAACAATATACATTAAGTGCCATCTAAGTTTAAAGGCCTATTTTGTCATTATATAATATAAGCCTTCTTAGAGTACGTAAAATAAGCCATTACATTGTTTACATTATGATCAAAACACGATATTATGTTCAAGCTTTTAGATATATACGTCAAATAATTAGCGATCGATTAGATCCTGTCTTGCTTATTTACATTCTTAATTGCACTTATTGCATAACCACAGCGACACGACTACTTTACATAAATATAATGCTCAAGTCAATTTACATAATATTACCTTGCGGTAGATTTTCGAGAATTATCATATATATTATCTGAAGGGGGATTTAGCAGAGCTTTAGTTAATTGCTTGATTTCAGATTTTTTGATACTATTATGTTCAGAATTCACCTACAGTCAAAGAACTTTTTATTCTCCTTGTATGACATTTAACGTTTCTGTCACTTTATTGTAGAATGGCTCCCTGATTTTCTCTCCCTGCTGATTCTTTTTTAGGAAGATTTATTCTTGTGGCTGATTAAGTTAAATACTCCATGGAAAGTATATTTAAGTATTTTTAATTCGGATTTTATATAACTTAAAGGATCTTAACTATCCAGCTGTAGGATTTTATTATTATTATTATTATTTCTTGAGTTGGTATCTTAAAACCAAAATTATAGGAAGGATTGCCTCTGCAGATATTTACTACCTATTGATTCACTACTATTCATTCACACTATGATGATCACTTTGAGATGATAAGTAAAGTGACTGGGTCTCCTCTCCCCTCCCTGGTCCTTTGGTAACCTAATCATGTGTTGAAAGAGATGTAAAAGTAAGAAATGGTTTTTTTTTTTGTTTTAATTAAAAAATGACAATATTTTATTTGAAAGTTGTTCCCACATACACGTTTCAATTAAATCTGTTCTTCCACATAAAACTGTTCCTTCGAGCAAGTTCCACATAAAATATTGGCATTCAACAAGTTACTATATGTGTGCCCATTGACATGCACTTTAATGTTTTGTTTTTTTTCAGGATCTTTAATGTTCTTGGCTTTTTAAGCCTTTAACTCTCGAAGTTTTCAATCCTCTTCTAATATTATCAAAGTATCCATCGAGAAAATGTTGCTAAAAGCTTGAATCCTTATCTTATCTTCTTATTCTTCCTAATTTTTTCTTTCTTCTTATTTCTTTTTTGTCAGGATAACAAAATATGTATTCATAGTAGCTTATCTTCTTTCTTCCTTAGAAGCTTTTTATATTTATAACCTTTCAACAGTCCTTGCACAAGTCGTCTTATGATAGATAGGTTTTTATATGAAAAAGCATATGATATTATAACTATGATAGTTTCTTTGCATTAGCTGACAAATCTGTTTTTCCGATTTTTTCCTTTATAATACTTTTAACATCAAATCCGTTTGTTATTTTATTTTTAAAACTTTTTACTTATCACATGAACTTTTTTTTTAAAAAGGAAGTGAAATATTTAAATTTAAACTAAAATAAAATTCACCCTCTTTTTATGTCATCAACGAAATTCTTTCTGACACATCCAGACGAATATTGATTTAAATAAAAATAGATGGAATGATATCGACTAATTTTTTTTTGTTGAAAACTTTACTTTATATAAATAGGTAAAGATTTTTTTTTTAAAGTAAATGACAAATGATATTTTTACTTTTCCTTTTTTTTAAAATATATTTTGTGTTTGATAAGGGAAATATGGAAGAATTTTGACCCCGTTCATATTTATACTCTGGAGGGATGTAAAATCTTTTATTTCTCGTTCAGTTCGATAAATTCCACAGAACTATTGCTTCTAAGGTTTTTTCTTCTCAGTGTCTTTCTATTTTCATGAATAAAAGGTTAAAAAAAAAAAAAAAAAAAAAAAAAAAAAAAAAAAAAATGTATATTGGTAAAGTTGGAAACTAAAAATAGTGAGATACCTCTGTCTCCCACATGTGTAAGTAATAGAAAATAAAGGATTTTCCTTTTATATTTTGTGTGAAAAGAGTTTTTAAGCTGAAATATTTCCTATCTTTGTGTATTGTAAGTATTTATTTTTTTATTTTTTGTGAAGGTTTAGGTTCTCTTTAAAGAACCTTTGTTTCGTGGCACTGCACCCTAAAACACTAAAAAAAATATTTCTACAAATTGTTGGAATCTTTTTTGATTTACAAAATTTAAATTGTAATCTATTAAACCACGTAAGACAGTATACCGGAAAAAATTTAGTTTCTGAAATATTGAATAAAAATTTGTAACCCCGCTAGATATCGAAACAGTTCATTGTAATCAACTACCTTTCAAATCCAAGCAGGGTATTTTTTTTTTATATTTTTTTTTTAACATGTTTCATAAAATTCTATAGCCAAAGTTTAGTAGAGGTAAGAGTCTAATAATTCGGGATCTTCCGGAGAAGATCAGGTCTAAGATTTAGTGATCCCATTCCAGGGATCTTTCTCAAGTAGGTAAATGTATATATTTGGCTCATTTGCAAATGACTCTCCCATTTTGCAAGAGTAACTCCCTTAAGAATGACCCCTATAATAATCATAAAAAGTATAATAATTTGGGATCTTCCGGAGATGATCATGTAAGAAATTTAGTAATTCCATTCCACGGATCTTTCTCAAGTAAGTTGCTCATTTGAAAATGACTCTCATTATGAGTAATTCCCTTAAGAATGACCCCTAAAATAACCATAAAATGTCTAATAATTCGGGATCTTCCGGAGGTGATCATGTAAAGCCTTGTCCACACTAGTAGACATGTTGCGCGATTTTGGTCTCAGAGACATGTCTAGCGTTTTTGTCTATAGACATCGGCTAGACAAACGGCGTCTACGGTCTCGTTGCTAGACCAAAAATCGCATGTCTATGGTTTTCAATTCTAAATGGTAGACATGGTGCAACGTTAGGCATGTTGCGCAACGTGTCTACAAGTGTGGACGCTTGACCTAGACCATAGACGGTCTAAGCAGATGTCTATAGACAAGTTGCGAGACATTTCTATAGACGGTCTATGAGACCGTCTACAGAAATGTCTCGCAACGTGTTTACTGGTGTGGACTAGGCTTAAGAGATATATAGTGATCCCATTCAAGGGATCTTTCTCAAGTAAGTTGCTCATTTGTAAATGACTCTCATCATGAGTAACTCCCTTAACCCTGGAATGCTAATGGTAGTCGAATCGACGAGCACAGTTTGAACCTTAACCTTTCACGCTCGTATGCGATGGATATGGGTTGGGTATCCCATCCTTCTGCAGTGCTTGCACACGTTAGTAACACACCTGCTAGTGTAGCGGTAGTAGTCCTTTTGAGCATAAACTTGTTTTCTGGCAAATTCCCGTCAAAGCTACTTCGTCGATTCGACTAACGTTTAGTAATAAACGTAGGGAATTAATTGGTCGTCGAATGAGCCTATAGCCTGAGATAAGGGGCAATAGGCCTAGGGGTAAGGGGCAATGTGCCTAGGGTAATTGGCCCTGGGCCAGAGACCAATGACCAATAATCTGGGGCCTGGAGCTCTTAGCAAAGGGCCTAGGACATTTGGCCTGGGGCATGGGACCTGGTGGATTAATGTTCACTCAATTTCAGATTCTTCTGATGTTCCTACTAAGTTATTTGTCATCAAATGTTTGTATATCTCACTAAAAGATTCAATAGTTTTCTCTTTATAAAAGTGTAGTTTCAACCCAAAAAATGTATTTTGTAATCGACGAAGGTTTAGTAATACCAGCCATCTAATTACCATTAATATTTAAGGGTTAAGAATGACCCCTGTAATGATGTTCGAAACGTTGGGACTCACAATATCTCTGACACTTTCTCCTCTGGATGATCTATTTAACTTATGTTTTATAAAACGGTTAATAATGAATTAATAAAATAAAATAACCTCATTGAATTTAAAATGTGGTAATCCCTACGTATTCTAAAAAAAAATGTCCTTACATTTGAATACTTTCAGTCTAATTTCAGTGATTTTCTTGTTTAATTTTTCCATAACACTGTATTTATTTTTTTATTTTTCTCTGCTATCTTCAAATCCCAGTTGTTTCACACAACGACTGTTGTCCAAACTCTCGCATTATTATATAATTATATAATTATTTTTATTTAAACAATTACAAGAATATTTCATTTTCATTTAAGTTACACAATATTTTAAATAATTACAATATGTTTGTCTTTTTTATTTCTAACTTAAAAATAAAAAATAAAAATTTTAATAGCCGCAAAAGCTTTAGCTTGAGCGCGGCTATTGAGTCATCATTACTTTTATAAGTTCTTAATTTACATGAAAATATTTTCTTATTACATACAAATAGTTTTTGTTATAAATGCTTTATAATTTGATGAACATTTCAAGTAATAAATTTAATAAATCCAATTTTCAAATATATATATATATATATATATATAATATTTTATTTACTAATACAAAACAAATAAATAAATATAACATTTAAAAAATCAAATAAGCATTCACAACTATTTCTGATAATTCTTTCACCAAACTTAAATAACATTGATCTCGGACTTACCTGTCTTTACTCTCCTGTTGCAACACCAAAGAAGACTTTAAGGTAATTTCTCATCTTTCTTCTTTTTTTGCTCTTTAAATTTATTCACAAGAAAGTTTGTCACCTTAATTCTCTGGGAGAGATAACCTATCGTTTTTATTCTACACCCTCAAAGCAGTTTAAAGTGCTATAAACATAAATCAATTTAAGATGCACCCCATTTTTTAAACGCTCAAAATCATGATTTTTCCAACTTGTTGAAAAATAACCGTAATATGCTGACTACTTGCTACACTAGATATCTATTTGAAAGAAAATATGAACCTAAATGTTTCTTAACAACAGAAATCACTCTTTACACCTTATTTCATATTATTATTTCCATTTTATTTCACTTTTAAGTAATCAAATAAATCCGCTTATATAATTATTGAGTTTATTTTAACAATCTTCTTTTCGTTGAATTATAAAATCCTTAAATTTTTAGAGTTCAACTCATTTTATTATAAATTAAACAGAATTAAAGCAAGTTTTTTTCGAATTGCTTACTACAAACTTTGATTTTTAACATTTTAAAATACCACGGCCTCTATTTTAATATTATGTTCAAAACTGACCGCCCATCCCCCCACCATCTTCGAATTATTGTAACCAAATGCATTACTATATTTTTCTTAAAGATTGGATTAATTTTAAAGCACTCTCTGGATCCAGGGTGGTTTTAGGTTTCTGTACAAAGTAAAAAAAGAATCCTTATATTACGGCTCTGTCTGTCTGTCTGTCCGTTGGTGTCTGTCCGTTGCTTGTTTCAATTCATAAACTACTATAGCTAGGAACATGAAATTCGGCACACAGGTGCATCTCGGCATTTTAGACAGCTGGACACATTTTGGATTTTTCACACTTAATATTTTCAAAATGGCGGCCAATATGGCGGGCGACTAAAAAAAGTTCTTAGTAACTATGACATGTTATACATAAATTTAAAGGTCTTGAAGTGTAGAAAAGGAATATGCAATTATTAAAATTTTACACTTAAAAATTTCAAGATGGCGGCTAATATGGCGGGTGAATAAAAACAAGTTTTTAGTCACCATGACATGTTATATATCAATTTAAAGGTCTTGAAATGTAGAAAAAGAATATGCAATTATTAAAATTTTCAAGATGGCGGCAAATATGGCGGGTGACAAAACATTGTTTTAGTTACCATAACATGTTATACATCAATTTAAAGGTCTTGAAGAGTAGAAAAAGAATATTACTATTAAAATTAGTGTAATTATATTACACTTAATAATTTTAACTTTAATGTACAGAAACCGACGATTATCGCCCCACGTACGTGAAGCGAGCCTTACTTGTTTATAATAAACCCCTTCGAAATCTAAATGAAATAATTATTTTTTCGTCTTAAAAATACCTAACAATAAGAAGAATATACTGAAATCTTGAGTACTGTAGACACAAGCATAAAAGTATCCCTGTATTTTGGGGCAATATTATAGGCAAAGTTTTCATTTCCATGAGATTTCAGCCCTAAATTCAGCTGCGTATTATATGCAAGATTTTACCATTGATAGACAGATAGATAACTATACATACAGGTTAAAGAACTTGCCCAAGTTTCGCTTAAATGTGAATTAAAAATACATATTTTTGATATAAAGAAACTGTCGTTATATCATACTTAGTTTTAGATAAAATATCTATGTAAAAATTCGTTTATAATTTTTAAGCTGAGTAATACTACCTATAAAATACCTTTATTAAATTTCTATACATTGTAATTAGGATTAGCAAAAGAGCAATATTAATAATAATAATAATAAAATCTTCCTAATTTTGACGACTCAATTAAGAATTGAGAAAAACTTATAACTTAGATTTGTTTCTTGTAAAAGAACAGTTGCGAACTAACCAGTCTATTGTTGTAAATAACAGGTTTCTAGAAGTTTTTCTAGACCTTTTTAACTTTATTCCACCCAGGTGACACTCTTAAATAAGAAATAAGTTTATTACAAGTTTATAGGTCTTAATTTTTATAAACATTTTCTTTTGTTAAGTGATTTAAGCGGGAGAAAAGCTGTAAGTTTGTTGTATCTGTTATATGGGCTCAGTAGCCTAGGAGTTTATCTTGAGTTGAAAATTCTATCCGAGTCAGTTTTAATTGCTTTAAAAAGCCTCCCGACCCTGAGTAAACTTCCCTTCTTATAAACTTGCTTTGTAAAACTTAGCACAACTTTACCTCCTTCTTGTTGTACTAAGTCTCAACATGACTTAGTAGTGACGGCCTATATCTAATGAATATTATAACATATTTTCTTTTCCGCTCTACTAATTTTCTTTAAACTTTATACATTTTGCCATTAGTCGCAAAAAAGGAAATCTACGGATCGTTTCAATCTAAAGTTTGTTCAATGTTAGTTAAAGTTTTATGAACTACTTATTGATTACTATTACTTACTTATTTATACCATCTTACTTTTTACTTTCTCATTTACGTAGTAAATACAGAGAGAAAGTGATGGAGCGAACAATTAATTTTATCACCAGTAGGGAGAAAAAGTTATGATTTTGGATTAGTTTTTGAGGGACTAAAGTAAGTCTTTTCTTCCCTGAACTCAAAATGTTGGGAGAAAAAGTAAAACCAGGGAGAAAATGAAGGATTGCCAACTTAATTAATTTATAAATAGTTAAGAATGAATGGCTAATGTAGTGAAGTTGTTGAAATTAGGTTGGCGACACTACTTTTTTGACCTTATTGTTATTTGCGCTTATCATTGTTTAAACCTGCATCTAAATAACCTACAATTTGAGTTTAATTGCAATTCTTATATTTGTTTTTAATATTTAATCTCTTATATCTGCTGTTAAAAGTTCTAAAAATTATTGTTATTTATTAAAATAATAAATAAAATGCTAATGGATGAAAATGCGTTTTCCTATTTCCTAGTAGATAAAATATTGTATGTACCTCGGGAGTAAAGTGCCACAATTCCCATCACGATAATTATTATCTCTCTCGGCTGCGCCTCGGGATTTAGGGACCATGGTTCCTTCAGCTTTGTCTCAAGAACCAACTTTGCTCAGAGAATAATGGCTTACTTTACTACCTAGGTGCATAACTAACTATTGATTGGTTTACACGTTATAAGGTCCCCTAAATCTAAAATAAGTTTGTTTTTTTTGTTTTTAAATTTATTTTTTTATTTTTTTTAATATATAATAGAAAATTGTATAATAGATTTTTTTTATAGTCAATTTATCCAATGGTTTTATTCTACAAATAAATGGCAGTTCCTTATCCCGTTTTATAGGTATTACTTTTAAGAATTTTAGGATAGATAATAATTAATCAGATTCACTAACCTAATTGTTCGGAAGAGCTAGACAGGTTGCAAAAAGAAATGAACAGGTTGCAAAATGGAATGAAGGGCAACACTATATTAATAACTAATCCATGGAATTATTATTAGTTTGTTTTTTCGATAAAATACAGTACCTTACAGGAAATATAGTTTGTTTATTATCTTTCTTCGTAATATTAAGTTTTTAAATTTTATGTATCGATGGCTAATAAGTGATACCTCGTAACTACCAAAATGGTGATTTTGAGGTTTTCATTATATTGGCTCTGGGAGGCTTGTCTGCAAGTACATGCGAGATCTCGTAAGAGAAAGAAAAATCCTTCACATAGAAAATGTGCAGTCGTGACATCTCGTATCAGATTCGCTAACTATTTGTTATGAGATAGCATGTAACTTCATCTCGTATGTGTTTCTGGTGTATGTATTTTGGCGAAGGTTACTTGTGACTCCTCAACTGAGCTCCTAATTCGTAAGTGAGACCTCGTATATGTTCACTTTATTAAAGAAGTGACATAGTGAGAACTCGTAAGTACATTAATTTATGAACTGTTATAATTTGATAGTTACCAATGTTTAAGAAGGGTTACATGCTATACATTTTGAAGATACGTGGTATCACTTATTAGCCATCAATATATTTAATTTATAATTCCAGGTAATTAATTTATATCTCTAAATGATGCTTAGTTTTAAATAGTTATTTTATAATTTGACCTAGTTTTCCTTTTTTTCTTATCGTGTATCTTCTGAAAGAAATATATGTTATCAGTTAAGATTTTCTTCTCTCTTTGCTGCTTTTCTCTTCTAGTTAGTACAGAGTTAACAGCTAATGAGTTTTTCTGTTAATACTCAGATAGTTATTTTTAATTCTGCAGTAAGGTTTTTATTTCTGTAGTAGAACTGTTAGTTTTTCTCTACTTCTATTCTATACTCTTATTACATAGAAAATGCACTTACTCCAGTTATTATTTTTCAACGAAATATGTTTAGTGTATAGTGTTTTGAACAAAATTAAATTGTATCTTTGTATAACAAAGATAAGATACAACAAAAGTATTAACTTTCTTTCATTATGATAACATTTAATAACTATAAGATATATAGTAACACACAACATATTGTAACATTGAGATAACTCAATATACCTGTTACGAAAAAAACTGAAAGTAAATTAACTTTGACCAAACGATTTTGTTCTTTTTTAATTCTTACAAATTTATTAAAGATAAATTCTAACTTGAAATTTTCAACAGTCAAAGTATTCCACTTAAACAAGTTTGTTAAATTTCCCTAAATCCTAACATACTCCCACCTGAGTTGAGGACCTCAACTTACTGGGGTAAATACCTGTCTGGAGGGCGGACTGACCTCCAGATCTGATGTGTGTGATGGCTTATACCATTTCTTCCTCTTTAGGCTGCTGGAAGTCATTCACTTCTTTTGATGTCACCTCAAGTGGAAAGACTCGCTGAATAGGACGTGTGATTATCTTTCCACCAGCACGTCGCGTCCTAGCTGTAGGCACACCACTCTAACATCTCCATCAGGACCTGGAAGTAACTTAATCTCCCGTGCTAGAGGCTAGTTTACCATTTTTACATTGTCCTGCCCTACTAGTGCAATATCCCTAATATTGACACTAGTTCGAGCCTTAGTCCCTATCTGACGGTGAATTAGTTCCGTTCTAAATCTCTGTCGTAAGTTCTGAAGTTATTTTTGTTTATATTTAAGCCTAACCTTTAATTTTATGAATTATCTGATCTATATCACAGGTACCAAACTTTGTAGTTATCCGTTTATTAGTAAATATAGTGTTAATGGTTTTAAGTCTGAAGCATCATCTGACACATATGTCAAGGGTCTTACATTTATGACTGACTCACATTCACACATATTTATATTGATTTTCTTAGTCACAGTCTGTGTAAAATATTCAGCTGTCATTTCCTCCTGCTCAACTTTTGTTAAATCCTAAAGCCTCGTCCAGACTGCCAAACCGAACAGAGAATACGAGCCGAGCATTGGTCTCTGCGCATGCCCAGTCTAAGGTGCGCCTGCGCATCTCAGTCTGGGCATGCGCAGAGACCAATGCTCGGCTCATTTCCTCTGTTCGGTTCGGCAGTCTGGACGAGGCTTAACAATACCTAATAACCACAAATGAATCTCACACATGAACATGAGAGTCAATATATTTTGAAATTTAATAATAATAAGAATGTGTTTCTATGGAAACTAGCGCTACTAAATTATTGCATATAAAATACTGCTGCATTGTGTCGGATAACATAAGCCGAATAATAAACATTATCTAAACAAATTTGTTTAATTTGTTGTTATTTTGATAAATATCTACTAGAAGGGCTACGTGAAAGTGATAACAATGTGGTAGGCAAAGGCAAACCCAAAATGGAATGCCAGACATTTATTTATTTCAAATTTAATTTTCAATATAATGTTTTTACGTGTATTCAAATACAGAAGTTAAATTTGTAACCTTAAAAAATCAAAACGAATGCTAATAAAATACACTAATATGCTCTTAAAATTGTGTATCTTATTGAACCAATGAGATTCAGATACATAAGCATACAAATGTATTCCGGCATAAACAAGTTAAAATTTGAATGCATAAAAGCAAATGATATTGAGTAACTCGAGGCTAAAGCAGAGTCGGATTATTATTGAGTTTCATGTTTTACGCTCCACGGCTAACTCAGGAGAATGATCTCTGCGTAACAAAAACCAGTAATTGACTTATTGGATCAATGTAGTGACACAAAATTCAACATCAGTATTGATACACAAAGTTCTATATAGACCAGTAACCAAAAGGGTAACTTCATTCATTATATAAAGTAAAGGAAGAGTACTACAAGATAAAATATAATGTAGTTCTATTTTATTATGAAGCTTTGGTTGAAAGTAATAATATGAGTTTTAGATTTTGAAGGTTTTTCTATAAAATCTTTCTTTCTGAAAACCTGAGAATTATCAATGCTCTAAAGACAGTATGTTACAAAAAGATTGGTTGTTTGGACTAAGATTTTGTAATACCACTTCATAATTATGACACAGAAATATTGTCACGACAGTTGCATATTAAAATTAACAATTTTGTTACCTACAATATGTTTGGTATATTTTCAAATTTTCTTTTGGTATTGTGGAAATTATAATGATAAAATTAATTTTTCTTGAATTCAGCATGTTTTGGCTTATAGAAGTTAGTGTTTAAATTGCACACACTTCTTTCTTCAGAAACTTGTATGTGATGAAAACTGAACTCAGAAAAGTTGATGGGATTGGAAATCAACATATGAGTAAATGTAAGGAGAAATTGCCGCAGGAAAGTCTTTTTTTTAAAATCAGATAGATGAAGCTCATGTTCTTCCAACAAATAATGACCTTGTGATTTTGGCGATCGGAAATGAGAGAGATGGAGAAAACAGGGCTAATCAATATTGGTTTAGTTAACAAAAGTTAGGTTCGAGATTAAGGAGTTTATTTACTTTAGTCATTCAACATGCTGCTGTATATTACGAATTAGAAATGATAATTGTTATAAATGATGAATTGTTTATTGCAACATTTCTTGGAATTTAACCGTGATATACCGAATTCGTCGTATCATGATCATGTCTATCACATATAGCTTTCATCTTCAAGCTTACCGCAGGTAACGGATTATTCTGAATATCAATATTCCTTCACAGAATTTTGTTTCCGACATCTGTGAACATTCTTTGGTCTCGTATTTTGTGCCCAGCAACTTAATGTTATGCCCAACTCAGTCAGTACCTAGTTAAGGGTGTGTTTTATAACTACAACTAAACAAATAGTTTAATTACAAAGAAATGAACATATATATATATATATATTTTCTTCTTTCTATTGGGGATAAGAACCATCCCCCATATAAATAAAATTAAAATAATATAAAATTTAAGTTTAAATTGGCTGTAAATGATACACAAAAATACGTTTTGTAAAAAAATAAGCCATCTCGTGTAGAATGTTATGAGGTTATTGGTTTAGCCAAGACTCCCCCTGTCCAAGTAAGTTCTTCTAGGTCTAATATATCCAGTACAAGTAAGGGATGTTGTTTGTGTATCCCCTCTCTCAATTCTCTGCCCTTAACAAACTCAAACTTTTCTCTCCCAAATCACTCTAAACGTTAATATTTTCAAAAACATTTTCTGACTTGGCAATTACTCAGCTCAAATAGGTCGAACAGTTAGTTTATATTTTTGAGATTTTATATTATATTTTTACAATTTGTCTGTAGTTCAAAATTTGGATGATTGTTCATAATTAGCGCTCACCGTTAATTTTAACCTTATCCGCCCATGTTTTCTTTTCCGAATGGGCATAAACTTTTTTGTTAGTCCCATATTTGTTTTTTTAATCCCATAATTTTCAACTTTTTTTATTAACTCTGTTAATAGACAAAGTGCTCATCCGAGGTTGAAGAAATTTAGATGCTTCGTCGAAACAAGTCTTCTCAAAGGCTCTTACTGATTTTGACCTTCAGCACACTTTTACTGACCCCTATTGGATTCAAAACACAAGAGCGTGGTCTATCCAACTCCACTTCCATTCCTTTATTTCTGGGTTGACGGGTCGCTGACCGGTTATCCTCTATAGCTCTTGTTTAGATATCTTCTCTGGCCACCATATCCTGGGGATAATCCGAAGGAGCCATCCATGAAGACCTGGAGTTTCTTTTTTTCTTGTAAGGATCCCTGTTACCTTCAAGGACTCGCATCCGTTTAGCAGGACAGCTTTTACATTGGAACTGAATTTTGTGTTCCATATTTGGGATAAGTATGCAATAACAAGTTGTATATAGCAGCTATGTCGAAATAACACTTCATACACCGCAGCGATAAATCTCCCCATTCTTTATAAGGCGTCCACTTTACTCTAAGTCTATGTTCTAGTACTAACAATGAACAGCAAGTATTAAAAAATATTTAGGGCTATAAAAAATAAGATTGACTTTAATTCAATAAAATAAAAAATTAGTTAATTTTCTTGTTAACGAAAAACTCTAAAATTTATAAAATGGAAAAGTCTGATGTTTTATATAAATCTACGGTAGTATAAAGAACGAAGATGTTTCACAAGTGTCGACACTGTTAAAACGTTATTAGCGTTCTGTCAAAGGCTGGGGCCCCGGGCGGAGTTGCTCTTCCGGGAGCTATAAAAGCAGCGTAGATTGATGCTACACCCCGCGCCGGAGGAATTGAGATGTCGGCCCAACGCTTTTCTTACAATTTACCAGAGAATTTCCCTTAGACCTTAAAATGGCTTTTCGTAAAAAGGGGGTCTTGTTAGCGAGGATATGAGAGATGTTTCGCAGCTTTAAGTCTATTGAGAGAATAATTGAAAATGACTCCAATTATTCTCCAAATCTCACTATCTCTCATTGGGATACATAATTAAACCTTAATTAGAAGAATATCATACTTTCATAACTGTTTATTGTTGAAGGAAATTCCAAATCATTAATTTTATGTTTTATTCTAAGTAGACATTTCCTTGCCCAAGAAGAAGTTCAAAGAAGAATAAAACTAACAATCATTTTTAAGTAATTAGATGTTTAAAAAGTAAAATTGATTAGTTCTACTCGTAAAAGTTCCAAAATAGCAAATTTTTAATAAATTTAGGTTATTATTATGTTTTTTCGTATTTTTGTAGTTATATCAGTTTTCTGTTGATGCTTTTTACAATAACTGATCAATTGTCTTTTAGAGCCATTCACCTTCAGTATGTTTCATCAAATATTAGTGGCTGATTGGATACTTAATAATGAGTGGAATAAGTATTTTGTATAAACAGTTATGCTGTACTTATTATTATTTTAATATTCGTCGTTATATTTTCACTTTTGCCCTTTAAATTAGTAATAATTAGGCAGAAATAACAACACTAAAAAAACTTTTTTTTAAGTTAACTATTCATAATGTTGTTTATGTATACTCCTATGCAGCTTTATTAATAAAATAATTAAATTAATAGCTGCTGTATGCAGCTTATTATTGCACACTTCCCCCAAATATAGAACACAACCAAACTAAATTTTTTTTTAGTTCCAATGTCCAAACTGTCATGTCATTTGGACATTTTGGTTGTTCTTAGTAATTGTATTGGACATGTTCATTTAGGACAACTGTCATTTGGACATTTTTTTGGACATTTTTGGACAACGTAAAAGCTGTTCTGCTATATGGATGCGAGTCCTGGAAGGTAACAGACCCCTGTTACAAGAAGAACAAACTTCAGTCTTTCCTGAATCGCTGCTTTCGGATTATCCTCAGGATATGGTGGCCAGAGAAAATATCTAAACAAGAGCTATAGAGGATAACCGGTCAGCAACCTGTCAACCCAGAGATAAAGGAAAAGAAGTGGCGTTAGATAGGCCACGCTCTTGGAAGAGAAGAAAACTGCTTGTCAAATCAGGTCCTAGATTGGAAGCCCCAGGGATCTCGTAGACTTAGGAGGCCCAGGGAAACCTGGAAAAGGACCATAGAATGGGAGTTGCAAGTGGTCGGTATGACATGAAACCAGGTTAATGAGGTTGTCCGGGACAAGGAGTCATGGAGGTATCTAGTTGCGGCCCTATGTTTCACCTGAGGAATTTATAGGAGCTTAGTAACTATTAATTATGTTATTTATGCATACTACCATGTAGGTTTATTAAGAAAATAATTGAATTGATAGCCGAAAAGTATACAGAATTTTACAAATCCGTATTACTTACTTATTCCATAGCTCTACTATCTCTCGGTGTAGAGGATGCACAAAGACGACGCCACTGCAGTTTATCTGAGACCACGGTCTTTTTGTATATGGTCTATGTAATGTTAGCGTAATTTGGCGTATCTTAGGTCAATAGCATGCTTCTTGTAACTCAGAGTCCAGGGTGTCACTTAGACAGCGCATTTCAGCAGTCTACACTAGACTGCTCCTTTTTGATGTGCGAGCTCCATCTAGCTAAGGTATTATCAACGATTAAAAATCTAAATCCTGACATTACTTTTCCTACAACATGGAATAATAAGGTATTTTCATCGATATTTTTACCGAACTATTCATCTGGTTTATATTCCTCCATCCCTTATAGAAATATGAACTTTTAGTAGCATTCCTATATATTATCTCAATAACAACGCCATCCCAGAAGTGTACAGAGATACTGGTAATATTGTTTGAAACAGATATTGTGAATTGGAGTTCAAACGTTGTTACCGGTTGGGGTGTTCCAAACTCCAATAATTGTAAATTCTCCGAGCTCATAAACGCATTACTATCGTAATATATACAACATTGCTGTGAAAAATATTTTATTTAAAAAACCATTACTAACTGCAAGGTTTAGTCTTGTGTTTTTTCTGTAAACACAATGTTCTATTATATTTAATGCCGATGTATATGCAACAAACTTTAGTTACTGCTTGGTTTTAAAAAGTTTTTTATTACTATAATTTTACGACGTTTTGAGGGACAACAGTTGTGTAAATATACGTGGCTCCGCTAATCAAATAAATTTTATCTGCACAATTTAGACAACGTGCAACACCCAGAGGATGAATCTTAGTGATTGAGGGTCCGCATTTGCTGTCATAGTAAATAGTAAGTCCTTATAAAGGACTAGGGTTTCCGGTAATAATCTCACACCGCTTCCAATAACGGACGTATCTTCAGAGGTGTTCCACTGATAAAAGTGACGACGTTGGCTAAAGACACATTGTTATTTTACATCGCTTGTTAAACTTTGGCGTGTATAATTTAAAAAAAATATGTGTGAGACTCTCGTGCATTAGAAGTGAAACTTAAATTCTTGAAACAGTTGATTTTATGCATTGCCCTCTTTGCATTTTTGTTGACGATTTTTTTTATTTTAGAGCTAAGAAATGGTTATTTGGAATTTAATTGAAAAATAAAATATTGTCATAACGTTTTAGCGAATAATTAAGAAGAAACATTAAAACATAATTCATTTATAGTATTTTAATGTATCTAATATTACGCTTATATAAGGTAAACAACTCAGGTAACAACTCAAACATGACTCCTACTCTATCTCATTAGGCCTAATGTTTTCAGGTTTTGATTGTAAGCCAGTTTTGCATTAATGAAGATATTGTGGAGACTGTAATTTAAATATACTTTGCCTATGAACAATATTTTAATAAATCCAAATAATATTGCATGGTCCTTGCAATTGTCTCTGGGTGCCATTGCCTTTCCAAAAATCAAACGATACGATTAGTCAAATTTAAATATGTTCATGCATGATTGAATAGGTAAATGATAGGTAGTCTTCGTTAATTTATAGGTAACCTGTTTATGTTTATATTCATGAGTTATTTTCTCTAAACACATTACTAATAGAATTTATTCAATTGTAGAGATACATTCGTCTTAGTTTAATAGAATTTATTTCAATAAATAAATAATTACTTATTAAACAAAACTTAATACTGTTTTTCTAAATCTATGTCCCTGACATAAATTCCCGTATCCTATTTTATTTTTAGAGGTATTTATTTTTAACCGCTTTTAATTACTTATCTTGCCAGGGACTAATATTTTAATTTATATTTCACCCATTTCCGAAGTACCTAGAAAGATGAAACTTGCACGTATTATGTATTTTCTTAGAGCATACAATGATCAGTCATTAGTTTTACAAAATCATTTGAAAAAAAATACTGTGCCAATTAATGTGGCACATAGCTTCCTCGCAAAGAAAAGACCGAATTAAGAAAAATGCCTCGATAAAAATAATCAAAAAGTTGGAACGGCGCGGCACTGTTCCAGTAAATATTTAATAAAGTTGAAGAAATTTAAACATTTGTTGGAGAAACAAAGCCTCCAACAAGCTCCAAAAGTTAGCGAACGTATAATTAATTTAATAAAAAAATATAAAACTGCAACCAAATCGTAGAAACCGCTGTATAAAATTTTTTTTTTCGTTTTACCCCCCTCAAAACTAAAAATAACACAAAATAGAATATTACAAAAATTAATCTACTATGCAAGAGCTTTTCAACGACAAACATCATATTATAAAAGATTAACTATAACATTTGTACCCCTGTACTCTGAGGTACCAATATTATATTTTTAAAAAACAAACAATACAAAAGGGAATTCATTTAACTAATAAATACATATATAAATAAAAAACCTAATATCAAAAAAGTATTTAAACCCTTTAACCTACAACAAAATTATAAATCGGTACTAAAGTACATGTACAAAATTTTTAAAAAATCATCAAATAAAATAGCTTTAATGTACACATCAAGGCCTTTAAAATGATATACGACACAATATTAAAAACCAAAAAAAGTGGCCACGTGACACGGCACACGGGGAAAAGTTAACTCTCATGTTCTCACCAAGTAGGATGAACTAATGAAATACAATATACTCAATTTAAAGAGCATTAGTGTGAGATTCAATCGCCGCAATCAGAAATAAAATCGGCCAACTATTATAGAAACTATGGCCATTCAAAGACAAAAATGGAAAAAAATAACAAAATTATCACAATCTAAGGTACAACCGATGATGATACAACAAAAAGTCATAGGACTAAAGTTGTAGATCTTTTAAAATCAGTTACCACTTGTGCTATCCATTTTCTAATACGACTTACCGTTTAGCCGCAATAAGCCCCCAAACCAGCTTAAAAATCAAGTCGCCCATTATTATTTTTTAAGGGGGGAAGAAGGGGGAAAAGTGAACTTTTATAGCTATTTTTGTTCACAATATGGACGTTCCGCGTCGAATAACGCAAACCGCAAGTCTCTAGCTCTTCTGGTAGTGGGTAAACATTAATGTCAGTCAGTGAGTCAGTTAGCCATGCGGCTTTATAGTATAAGACATATAAATTTAGCACGATTTAAAGTGCACAGAAAGTGCGAAATTAGGCAGGTGTTATCTGCAGGCTACTTTCAACAAACCATAAAAATTTCATACAAATCATATGGTTACTTTTAAAGATATGGCAGTAAATAAATGTATGTTTGTGAGCATGTGGAAGATAAACAAATTAGAGCAGAAGGTTGAAACTTATATGGGACCAACAATGGGCTAATTATGACCTACCACCTAAATTTCATTGAAATTGGACGTGTAGTTTTTAAGATATGGTGGTTCGCAAAAATTGAACGTCAGACCGACAGACAGACCGACAACAGACTGACAGACAGACCGACAGACAGACACGGGACCAAAATTGTTCCCTGATGTCTGAAACGGATTTCTGTCTTGAAATCGGAGATATAAAATATTTTCGTTCTTCAGAACGATCACATAGCTTCCGTTACCTTCGGTAAGCTCGGAAGCAAAAATCATTTCAGGAATTCAACAACGATAAAAACGTTTGAAAAAGTTACAAAACATAAAAGTGTGAGCTCCATCAACAGTTTTTAATTTGTTTATAGCGTCCCACGCTTTTAACTTTATAGTGATATATGAATATACGGTGATTGCCCGTAGTACTGTGGTTATTTATTATTATTATTATTTTTTTTTTTCTTCTTCTTTTTTACTGTGTTTCATAAACGTTTTTTCTTTAAAATATATTATCATTTAACATATGACGAAGTAATAAAATGCTAATTCCTCAATATTTTCTATACGTGATACAAATTTAAAATTTTAAATGCCAATGAATATTGACAATGACAAATTCACCTATGTAATACCGACTTCATATGAAAATTATGATATTATTTTATTTATTAAAATACAGAACTCTTGTTCTACTCAGTATTGTTGAGTCAAATAAATTTGTCATGTAGCGAATGTATGGCGCTTTATTTTTCAATTTAATTTAATTATAAAACAAGTTAAATATTTATCGATTATACTGGAAAGAAACAATTGTACTGGAATGTTATTAGTCGAGAAAAAAAACGAATACAATATCCCTCTGTGTGATTGTAATTTGATTTTCTCTCTCTCTGATATTTTTTCTCCCGACTTTCTCATCAATTTTTTTCGACTATTTTTTACCTAGGTTAAATTAGTTTAGGAGTTTAGGATAGACAGAGAAAGAGAGAGTAAGGGTTTTGTGAAAAAGTAGCAGGTGGCTTATGTTTGGCATGACTTAAAAAATCCATTGTAGCTTATTGGATATCTTGAATTATATGTTCCTACATTTGGCTTATTGATTTCTTTCGATTTTTTGATTTACTGATTTTTTAATAGTATTACATTTATTGTGTCGTGTTCTCTCGTTATGGTTATTAAAGTGAAACTGGTCTCCAGGGTTAAATATATTATTAATTCATTCCGTAACTTTACGAGAAAGCTATTTCATACGTAATGCGTGGTGTGTGACTGATTTAATGCGTAATTTAAGTATTGAATATATGAAAAGAAAGTAAGGAATCTAAATGGGGATAGGAAATGTTAAAGAGATTTGAAATTATAGGTTTCCATAGCTTTATTGTAGGTTATTATAGGTTCCATGAGTTAAAAAAGTAAATATTAGGAAGGTAAGGGATGTTGCCAATAAAAGAAAATTTTAAGATGGTGAGGCATAATCTGTGAAAATATTCAAAGATCATCAAGTAAGGGAAATAAAGAACTGTAAGCGCAAAAAAGTCAATTTAAGAAGGTAGGGATGTAGGTAAAGGGAGTAAATGTTGAGAAGGTAAGGGATTTAGGTAAAGAGAGCAATTTAAAGGGAGGAAATGTAAGCGATTAAAGAAAATTTTAAGAAGGTGAGTGATAATCTGTGAAAATATTAAAAGATTATCAAGTAAAGTAAATAAAAAATGTTGTGAAATAAATGTTGAGAAGGTAGGGACGTAGGTAAAGAAATTTAGGTGAAGGAAGTAAATGTTAAGAAGGTAAATGATGTAGGTAAAGAAATGTAGTTGAAGGAAGTGAATGTTATGAAGGTAAGGGATGTTATGAAAGACGTTCTTTTTAAGAAGGTAAGGGATGTAGGTGAAAGAAGTGAATGTTAGGAAGGTAAGGGATGTAGGTAAAGAAATGCAGGTGAAGGAAGTGAATGTTAAGAAGGTAAGACATGTTCTTATTAAGAAGGTAGGGGATGTAGGTAAAGAAATGTAGGTGAAGGAAGTGAATGTTAAGAAGGTAAGGGATGGATGTTAGGGAAGGCGTTCTTTTTAAGAAGGTAGGGGTTGTAGGTAAAGAAATGTAGGTGAAGGAAGTGAATGTTAGGAAGGTAAGGGATGTAGGTAAAGAAATGTAGGTGAAGGAAGTGAATGTTAAGAAGGTAAGACATGTTCTTATTAAGAAGGTAGGGGATGTAGGTAAAGAAATGTAGGTGAAGGAAGTGAATGTTAAGAAGGTAAGGGATGGATGTTAGGGAAGGCGTTCTTTTTAAGAAGGTAGGGGTTGTAGGTAAAGAAATGTAGGTGAAGGAAGTGAATGTTAGGAAGGTAAGGGATGTAGGTAAAGAAATGTAGGTGAAGGAAGTGAATGTTAAGAAGGTAAGGGATGTTCTTATTAAGAAGGTAGGGGATATAGGTAAAGAAATGTAGGTGAAGGAAGTGAATGTTAAGAAGGTAAGGGATGTTCTTATTAAGAAGGTAGGGGATATAGGTAAAGAAATGTAGGTGAAGGAAGTGAATGTTAAGAAGGTAAGGGATGTTCTTATTAAGAAGGTAGGGGATATAGGTAAAGAAATGTAGGTGAAGGAAGTGAATGTTAAGAAGGTAAGGGATGTTCTTATTAAGAAGGTAGGGGATATAGGTAAAGAAATGTAGGTGAAGGAAGTGAATGTTAGGAAGGTAAGGGATGTAGGTAAAGAAATGTAGGTGAAGGAAGTGAATGTTAAGAAGGTAAGACATGTTCTTATTAAGAAGGTAGGGGATGTAGGTAAAGAAATGTAGGTGAAGGAAGTGAATGTTAAGAAGGTAAGGGATGGATGTTAGGGAAGGCGTTCTTTTTAAGAAGGTAGGGGTTGTAGGTAAAGAAATGTAGGTGAAGGAAGTGAATGTTAGGAAGGTAAGGGATGTAGGTAAAGAAATGTAGGTGAAGGAAGTGAATGTTAAGAAGGTAAGGGATGTTCTTATTAAGAAGGTAGGGGATATAGGTAAAGAAATGTAGGTGAAGGAAGTGAATGTTAAGAAGGTAAGGGATGTTCTTATTAAGAAGGTAGGGGATATAGGTAAAGAAATGTAGGTGAAGGAAGTGAATGTTAAGAAGGTAAGGGATGTTCTTATTAAGAAGGTAGGGGATATAGGTAAAGAAATGTAGGTGAAGGAAGTGAATGTTAAGAAGGTAAGGGATGGATGTTAGGGAAGGCGTTCTTTTTAAGAAGGTAGGGGTTGTAGGTAAAGAAATATAGGTGAAGGAAGTGAATGTTAGGAAGGTAAGGGATATAGGTAAAGAAATGTAGGTGAAGGAAGTGAATGTTAAGAAGGTAAGGGATGTTCTTATTAAGAAGGTAGGGGATATAGGTAAAGAAATGAAGGTGAAGGAAGTGAATGTTAAGAAGGTAAGGGATGTTAGAGAAGACAATCTTATTATGAATGTAGGGGATGATAGGGAAGTCGTTCTTATTTAGAAGGTAAGGGATGTAGGTAAAGAAATGTTGGTGAAGGAAGTGAATGTTATGAAGGTAAGGAATGTCAGGAAAGACGTCCTTATTAAGAAGGTAGGGGTTGTTGGCAAACGAATTAATTATTTAGTAGGCAGAGAGAAATACATATAGGGAAAGCAATAAATATTAAAAAGAAAGGGGTGTAGGTTAAAAACATAAACGCTAAAAACCAAGTTAGTTTTTGATGGTTTCGGAAACAATTGGTTGAAAGCTGTTTCAAAAATAGTGGAGAAAGGTGAAGAGTTAAGAACGCACGATTAAGTTGTACAATATTCATCAGGCCTCTTTACCAACTTTTTTATACGGTTCGTTCTCGTTAAGAAAAAGCTATTTAGACTGACTGCAACTGAGAAAAAAAAAGTTTTTAAAGAAAAATAATTTAAAAAATCGAAGAGCGACGTTTCTTGACTACAAAAAATCTAATTTAATGGTATTCATTTTACAAGAAATACTGTTAGAAATTCACGCCAGCAAGATTCTAGAAGGAGTTTTCTTTTTACTGGTCTTATATTACTTTGCTTTGTAAGTTTCATCGCACATTTCCGTTTCCCCAATTTTGAACCACTTCCCGTGATTCAATCTTCCCCAAATTTTGCACATAGATACAACTAAGGTGAAGAATACAGAAACCAAAAAAAACAAAAAATAAAAACAAAATGGCGTCAAATTTATTTGCTTTTTAAGTTTCATCGCACACCTATTACCCCAATTTTGAACCACTTCCCGTGATTCAATCTTCCCCAAATTTTGCACATTTATACAACTAAGGTGAAGAATACAGAAACAAAAAAAAAAAAAAAAGTTTGAAAATAAGACCAGTTTTGAAAAATGGCATTTTTATATGAATTATGTATCACCTCTTTTGAGTTCAACGGCTTATCAACCAAACTTCTTCTTTCTCTTTTTTTATTCGGATATTTACCGATTATTGGATTGTATTAAGTCATACAAGTTTATTGCATTTTGTAACATCTACGAAGTGTAATTCAATGTAACATATCAAACTAATTCAGCATTTGAAGAAAAAGTCAGGAGAACAGCTTTAGAATATAGTAGCCTATCCTCAAAACATTATTTTATTACATTCTTATCACTATACTATCTTTGGTAAGCTCGGAAGCCGAATTTCTTTTAGATATTGAGGAGTCTTTTTTTTTTTCTTTTTTTTTCCATCAACATCTCGGAAACAAAGTGCAAAAACAGTATAGGTATAGAAATATAAATCTTTTATCTATACATAAAAATATATTCTATTACCTGTGTATAGAAATATAGATCTATTATCTATGTATAGAAATATAGATCTATTATCTATGTATAGAAATATAGATCTATTATGTATGTATAGAAATATAGATCTATTATCTATGTATAGAAATATAGATTTATTATCTATACATACAAATATAGATGTGTTATCTATGACTCTATTAATTCTTATCTCAGATGTTTCTAATTTTGCCTATGTTTTCAAATATATTTATTACAAATTCTATTTATTTGCTAATTGTTACTATTTTTCGGGTTACTTCTACTTTCTACTAGAACGGGTAGGACGAACCACTTGTTCGAACCTTGCAATTAGGCCATCACTTAGGCCCTTTTTACGCCCCGCGGTAGAGAGTTCCAGCCACTTCACACATCATACATAAGTACATTGTACCGCCGAAGCGAGTATGATGTGATCAATAGTGAGCCATATAAATCAGAGTTTCACGGCGAGGAATCGAACCTCATCTCGTTCCACTCATAATTCAGTGATGGCCGAGCTGACGTGGTTTAACCCACACGGCCACGCTAGCTCTCTAATTTTTTTTGGGTTAAATATTATTAAATTTTCCTCATAAGGGTAAATCCTATTTTAGTTTTACATAGCTGAAATGTAATCTAATTAATTATCCAATAATTTTCCCAGTTGGGCAAAACTGATTGGTGTCATTGAGGTAAAAGGGAAATTTGATTATCAATTAAATTGATAGGCTACATGTATATTATCACGAATTAATCAATTGTGAGGATTTTAGGGACCGGCATGTTTGAGGTCCAGATAGTCAGGAGCTTAGATTTCTATCAGGCCTGTAATTCTCCTATAGGTGGACACCTTAAGTTAACATATGATGAAATTGTTTTAATCAGTGATATTGCTTCCGAGCTTACCGAAGGTAACGGAAGCATTGTGTTCACTTTTGAGAACAAAAAACTTTTATGCCTCCGATTTTAAAAATTCCAAGACAGAAATCCGTTTCAGACATCAGGGAACATTTTTGATCTCGTGTCTGTCTGTCTGTCGGTCTGTGTGTCTGCGAATTATGAAACGTGCGACCGATTTGATGAAATTTGGTTGACATGTTCATTTTACCAATGCCCAAGACTAGTTCGTTGGACAACGTTATCCGTCCAAGCGTTCACGAGCAAGGCTCGTGTAAACGTGAACTTCAAAAGTCGGGGAAAAAATCGAACTTCATCTATTCAATGAGACAAACATTTTTTCAAATACAATTTTTTAGTAAAACCAACAGTGACACCGCTATGATGTGTTAAAGATCGCTAAAACTATTAATAGTTTTTACACAATAAACAATATAACAATAATGTAATATAACTATAATTTTAATGTTAATATAACAATAAAGTACATGATAGGATGCGAGGAAGCTATGTGCCACACTAATTGGCAGTCTATTTTAAATTCAATTATTGTTAACTCATTACAGAAAGCAGTTGGTTGATTTACACATCATCGACAAATCTAATTAAATTAGAAGATTCTGACACTTTTATTATAAAATGTAAATTACGGCGTGATCCCGGCACGTCTATTCGCATTGGGGAGAGGCACAATATAGCTTATTTTATACACTGACAAAAGTAAAAACCTGCTTGTTTTACAACCCTTTAACGACTCACACTAAAACTTCGAATCAACTATAAAACGGACAAATAAAAGAAAATACATAATTAAACTAAAGAGATAAACTCTGAAGCAACATTGAAAACAGTTGGACAACAGAACCTTTTTATTTATTACGTTCGTAGTATATTATATAAAGAGAAAATATCGTGATAGTGGGAATATTTAACTGTGATACTTTGATGGATTTAGATCTTAGGAAGCCTTATCAGGGTTAACCCTGAGTCAAAAATTTCTGTGTAGTTTACAGACGCGTAGAACCAAACTAGACCGATTTAGATGAAATTTGGCATACTCGTTCAAATAATCACAACCTAAAGCCCCCCATACACTGTCAAAATGTTTGCGCAAACAAGATGTTTGCGAAAATTGCCCGACATCAAGTTTGTGCTATCACCATGTTTGCGCAAAATTTTTGTTCGTGTATGGGGCCCTTAAGACGAAATCAATAAATTAATTTTAGCTCTAATTTGAGGGAACTGTTCACCATTACCCAGAAACAACGTGACAAAAGAATATGTCTCGGAAACGATGCCGACGAATTTAATTGAAATATTTTAAAATGTAGTCCATTTAAACACGATTTCTAACTATATTTTTCTCTGAAAAAGACTAGGTTCCTAGATATTGATGATAGAATAAATTTTATTTTGCTGAAAATTAAAAATAATTATGAACAATCACCTCTTGAACACTTTTTTTAAGTACATATGTTAATATGTTTTGTTAATATAACAAATTAATTAAACTATATATTGTTGTATTTAAATTAATTCTTACTATTTATATGAGAAAGGTTTGATCGTGTTTATCGAAACGATTTTTCAATGGTTCACATAGTATGAGTTATTATAATGAATTTAATAATTATTGCTAATAGAAGCAGCAGTTTGTATTTTTACATTCACACAATTTTTTTCTTTTAAATTTAATTTACACACGCAATTACGTTTACCACGGTTTACCAATATTTTTCATTGACAACATGTTGCCAACATTTATCTTTGACATCTTATTGCCTTATTGCCAACATTTTTCTTTGACAACATGTTCTCAACATTTGTCTATGATATGTTATCAAAATTATGGTCTTATATATATATATTTTTTTTTGAAATTATGCATTTGGATACGAGTTGAAAACAGTTTTTAAATTGTTTTTAACATTTTTATTCCCAGGTAGGTAAATTATTGATAAAAATATAAAGTATTGAATATGATATGTAATAAATTCTTTTCAGGTAAAAAAACAAACTCTTATTTGATTTATTTATTGTATTGAAAACTATATTGATATATAATCTCCTTTGGTCTTCTTAAGGGTGAAAGAAATCATTTGTTTCTTTCTCCTTTTTTTACTTTCTCATATAAAGAGAAAGTATTGTGATGGCGCGAAAATTCGATTTTGAGATTTTGATGGATTTACACGTTTTGAGGTCCCCTGAGTCCAAAAAAGTAGTTTTTAAAAAATGTCTGTGTGTCTGTCGTCTGTCGTCTGTGCAGACGCCTGGAGCCGATTTTGACGAAATTAGGCATACATGTTCAGAAAAATCATACCCCGAGGCGAAATCGAGAAATGAATTTTAGCTCTAATTTTGGGGCGCTACCCCCCAAAAACTCTGAAAAAAAATTATTTCTCGAAAACTGTTCCGACGATTTTGATTAAAAAATTCTAAAATGTAGTCCATTTGAATACGAATCCAACGATATAAGCCGTTTTCCCGGGAAAAATCTAGTTCCTGAGAAATTAGCTTAATACGCGGATGGAGAGAGCCCGGGTTCGATTCCCCGCCGAGGAGAAGTTATTTTTATGATAAATTTTGATGAAATGTTCAATAATATTTAAATGTACATTTGAAAACTAATAAGTGAAAACACTGGGCTAAGTAATTATGAACTCATATATGAGAAAGTTTGTCTGAGTTGTCTCGAACCGATTTTTTAATATAAAAACAAGTATATTTCGCCCTTACTTAGAGCTTCTTCAGGCTATAACATTTAAAACTTAACTATTTTCACTATACATTTTATTGAAGTCATTCAATTGACTGCTTTATAATAGCTATATAATATATATAATTAAATAGACTACCACGGCAAACTAACGAAAATTTCACGTTATACAAATGCAGGACTCCAGGTTTTGAGAGAATGCTAAAACGTTAAATAAATAGCGAATGCAATACATTCATTATTTTGCAATATCTTTGTTGAGCAATTACTTTTAAAATTATTATTGAAAAATAACGAAACTTGAATTCGTCATTTTAACATAAAATAATAATAATCAATGGCCTTAGCTAAACAACTATATTTAGTGAATGACACAGGGACATCGATTTGCTTTCCATATCCGTATAATTGATATTTTTCAACTGGATAGATACCTTTAGTTTGAAAATGAAATAATTAAATCCCTTCCCTCCCCCCTGGGGTGGGGGAGGCCTTAAAAATTAATCCCGAAGCAGTAAGACCCCACATGCAGGTCCAAGTTGCAAACCTAATTTAGTAAACCTTCTTATAATGCTCATCAACTGAGCAGGCGATAGTCACGCAAAAAGTGAGTACTTCTCCTTGAGAAAGTTTTTCAGTCGGCAAATTGGTGAAGCCAAAGATTTCTCACCTAGGCGTCTTAATCCATGACAGCTGCTAATTAGTTGACAAGAGGTTCCCTCATCTTTCTCGTATCTAAACCAAGCAGGTGTAGATGTCGATTTAGTCTACCTTGTCCAGTAAATATGCCTGCCAGAAGATGACAGGATTGATTTTTTTTCGTGAAATCAGTGATCTGGTAAGATGCTGAGATGGTTACCGGATCATCATTTTAGATGTTCGCAAAGTTCATGATTTGTTGCAACAATTCAACAGCTCTTTTGCATAAAAAATGAAATCGTTATTTTCTTTAGTACATAAAATAAATAAAATCAGATAGTAGGAATGACCAGGAGAAGAAAAATATGATATTTCATCAAATTACGAACAAAAAATAGTGATAACTTAGTGAGCAGGCTAAAAGAAATAGTGATAATCCGATAATGTCAAAGATGTCGGAGTTTCTTCCTTCCACTGCGGGAGGACCTCATTTCCAATTATAGACATCACGGATGATTTTTTTTTTTTTGGCTCTCCTTCACCTTTTCTCCCATGATTGGAATCCTGCAAGCAACATCCAATTTCAAAACATAAGCTATATAGGAGGGAAAAGGATGCACAGAGACACGTCTTATTACAAGCTTTTCATGACATTTATTGGCACATTCCCAGAAAACCCCAGGTTCCACATAAGAAGACGTAGTCTGGCCTTAATCCTTACAAGATGCCTCACACTCAAACCTCACGCCAAACCACTACACTCCTTACACACTAATCTTTAAATTAATATATATATATATATTATCATAAATACACACACACACATACACACACACACACATATATATATATATATATATATATATATATATATATATATATATATATATATATATATATATATATATATATATATATATATATGTGTGTGTGTGTGTATGTGTGTGTGTGTATTTATGATATGAAGAGATATTTACAGTCGATACTTGCTCGATCTGAGGGTCATTAAGCTGGTTTCGGCTATAAGCCATCATCAGCAGAAGAATGTGGAACTCTGTGAGGCGAAATGAACTCGTAAAGCCTACATGAGAGATGAAGTTTTAAAAGATAAGGTAGAAGAATAATATAGACAAAGAAGTGTGGTTATGGGGGGGGGGGGATGTGAGACGGGGTGCTTCAAGTTTCAGGTAAGGTGGTGTAATAAAGGAAGAGTGTGTGAAGATAAAATATGATGTAATAAAGGGAAGAGTATGTAAAGAGAAAAATAATACGTGTGGTGTCGCGGGACACCTGTAGTTCCTTACATTTTTCATTAAATATAAATTATAAAATCACACTGCTAATTACGTATACATTGCTAACTACTTATACATGCGATTGCATGAAAACTAACTTCCTTTTGCATGGTACGGATCCCCAAAATTTTAATTATTTATCTCAAACCAATAAAAAGCTTAGAGGGGGGGGGGGGGTACTTTTGGACCACCCTGCAAATATATATATATATATATATATATATATATATATATATATATATATATATATATATATATATATATATATATATATATATATATATACAGTGCTCGATTTCTGGAAATTGAGGTGCCGGAACTCTCTTTATCCCCCCCCCTCCCCCTTTAAAAGGGGGGTCCGGGGGTCCTCCCCCGGGATATTTTTTAAAAATAAACGTTCAAAAACAGCATTTTCAGCAGTTTTGGAGTATACCCACACTGCAATCAGGTTGGTATTTCGTGTGTAAACTTATATCATTTTAAGAAGTATTTTTTTATAAACAATGTCTTGATTAGCATGTCACGTGTTGTTATAATACTCTCAATAATAAATAGATACTTGGTTTATACGAATAATTAAATCAACAAAACATTGCCTGTCTCACTCGCCCCGGGACAGTTTTAGCACAGCGTCTCTGCAAAGTACTCATTTAATACTATCCCTGCCATTAAAAAAACCTTTGTTGTTTCAGGTTATCATTATTTAGTAGTATAATCTCAACAAAAGAGATATTTCTTCTATTCGGAAAAAAAAAAATATTTGCCCCCAAAAAAATACAATGGTGTCAGTTTAATACATGATGTCCTTAATCAAATTTTTAGTCACTCACTGACAAACAAAATTTTAAGTAAGTATTTAAAAAAAATCTAAGTGCCGATCATTTTATTTTTTATTTATCAGAGAGAGAGGTCCCGGAACGCCGTTCCGCCCCGTTCCGCCTGAAATCGAGCCCTGTATATATATATATATATATATATATATATATATATATATATATATATATATATATATATATATATATATATATATATATATATATATATATATATATATATATATATATATATATATATATATATATATATATATATATATATATATACGAAAATAAAATTTATTTTATTATATTTTTATAAAATAAAAGTTTAAAACCTAAAAGGGCAGTTTTTAGAGTCCAGAATGAAAGTAAACAACTTAAAGAAAAAAGTTAGTTAGTTAAGAAATAAGCCATTTAGTTGAGTTTTCTAATATAATTGAAAATAAGTTTTTAAATGAACAATTAGAATGAAGAGTAGAAATTGTATAGTTGTTTAGTTTAGTATCTAAAAGAGTTTTACTACAACTATTTTTAGTATTTTCTTTCTAGTGTGTTAAGTTTTCTTACATTGCATGATGATACCCGTTATGACTTTAGTTTTGTTACAAACTATCAATGTTTTGTTTCTTCTTTGAAATTGAACATGCTTAAAAGAAAAAAAAAGAAAAAAAAGAAAAGAAAGAAAAAAAAGAAAAAAAAAGAAAAGAAAGAAAAAAAGAAGAAAAGAAGAAAAAAAAAAAAAAAAAAAAAATCAAGTCAAAAAAGAAAATAAAAGAGGAATAGTTTATAGAATTTAATTTAACTGTTGTAAGAATGCTGTTTCAAACAGTTTCTTTTTCTCTAGTTTAGTCTTTGTCTTTTATTTTAATTACATTTTTATTTTAGTTGATTCTTACTAGTTAAAATTTGTTTTATTTGAAAAATAGCATTAAATACTAAATTTATATGTATCAATATATTGATTAGATTTTTAGAGCCCTATACAAACTTTAACTTGCCCAACCGTGTATTTCATTCTGGTTAAGCATTTTGCCCCGTCACATTTCAGCAGGTTGACACAACATTATACCCCACCCACAAATATAAAAAGGTTTTGATTTCATCAACTTATTGTTATTTGGTCTCTCAACCTGCCCATACACTATCCTACTTAAATTATATTGAACTACCAAGTTGTACAACGAGATGCAGTGTGTATGGCCCTTTATAGAAAAATGTTTATCGATCTGTCTCGAAACGTCTATTACTTTTTAATTCAACAGCACAATAAATTTATGTAGAACCAAGTACCTATTTATTGCCCCCCCCCCCCCCCCGAATTTCCCTGTTGTTCTAGCCTTCTCATCTTATATTCTACTCCAGGTCTTCCTAGGCCGACCTCTTCCTTGTTTGCTCTGTGGATGTGGATTCCAATCGTAGTCCCACCTTTCGAATGCCTTAGCATCATTCCTGAGTGTATGGCCAATCCATCTCCGCACTTTTTTTGCGTATTTCGATCTCTAAAGCCTCATACCCTGTTTTGTCAATATTGCGCAAACACCGGTATATAACCCTGTGATTAGTCATATATATACAGTATGTCCCAGGATCGACTTGACGATACGTGAAGAGACCAAAAAATTTCAATTTTCAAAAAAAGTCATCTTGATCATCTCTCCTGCATGTCTTCAAATAAAAATTTATCGCTGTAAAAATATGTTTCCATGTAACCTGTTCCCAAAAATAGCGATTTTTAAAATCACACAAGAGGGAACTAGTCTAAATTTTAATTTTATGAAAAAAAGCCATTCTTTTTTAAAAAATATATATAATTAATTTCTTTATAAGAAAATACGAAAAAAATGGTAATTTTTATTTCAACCCCCCCCCCCCCCCCCCCCCCCTGCTTACCTCACTTTAAATAAAAAGAATAAAAATTCAAATTAAATAAAAATGAGGAATCGTTTTGAGTACAACAATGATTGTTCAATACACATTTTGGTTAGAATTATAGAAAAGCAGCCATAATGACATTATTATAAAAATGATAGGTATCTTAGTTTAGTAATGGTCTATAAAAATTAATTTACTTACTCCAATTTCTGCTTTTTAATCAATTTTTATTCTAATCAAATTGGTCAAAACGATTCCTCATTTTTTTAAAAAATTTGAATAATTTTTTTTATTTAAAAAGAGGGAAGCAGGGGGGGGGGGTACAAATTACCATTTTTTGTATTTTCTTTCATACTTAGAAAAATATAATTTTTTAAAAAAGAATGACCTTTTTTTCTAAAAATAAATTTAGACTAGTTCCTTAGTGTGCGATATTAAAAATCGTGAATTTGGTTGGAACAAAATTTTTACTGCGATAAATCTTTATTTGAAGACATGCAGGAGGGATGCTCAAGAATGTTTTTTTGTCGAAAAATGAAATTTTTTGGTTACTTCACGTATTGTTAAGTCCCTGATGATCCTCGGACATACTGCACTATATATATATATATATATATATATATATATATATATATATATATATATATATATATATATATATATATATATATATATATATATATATATATATATATATATATATATATATATATATATGTATAGATCCTCGGACATACTTGCACTGAGAGACACCAAGGGATGTGCCACGCAAGCGTGACCCATAGGAACTGTTCCAACATCAGACATTGCGTCATTAAGATGTTGGCTCGGCATTACGCCATGTCCTGCATCGTTTCGTCGCGTCCGACTCATCAGGGGCCCGACGATGCCCACCCAACTCTGGACCTACACTAGATCAAGAAGATCAGATATAGGACTTATCAGAGACGAGCGTGCTCTCAAACCGCCATTCTTGCTTGGCTGGCAAAACACATCAGCTGTGTAATACCGTGTTTTTGCACACTGCAATAGGCTACACAATTTGTGATCTTCTTGATCTAGTGTAGGTCCAGAGTTGGGTGGGCATCGTCGGGCCCCTGATGAGTCGGACGCGACGAAACGATGCAGGACATGGCGTAATGCCGAGCCAACATCTTAATGACGTAATGTCTGATGTTGGAACAGTTCCTATGGGTCACGCTTGCGTGGCACATCCCTTGGTGTCTCTAACAAATTGTGTATATGTATATATATATATATTATATATATATATATATATATATATATATATATATATATATATATATATATATAGTGATCTATGTAATTTATTATATATATAATATATATATTAATTAATTACATAATTCGCTATAAAGAACTTGAAATTGACTTTGGTTGGATTATGAGGTGTGCGAACAAGAATTTAATTAAGCAGTCCAATAGATAAACTAATATAATATACTCTTTTAAATAGCGTAATATCTTGATTAATGCTAATTACCTTTATTCTATTCCATTTACTTTAATCTCATATTAATAATTATTTTAACCTTATTTAATTCAATGGTAATTAACTATAAAGGAGTATTAGTTGCACGTAAATAATTATTACTTTCAGACCTTCATATTTTACTACGTTTTTATTAGCTTGCTTTCTTGTTTGTTTGTTTGTTTGTCCGGTACAAATCTGGCAATCGATTTCTAACAAACTTCCCGAATAGCTAGACATTTGAAACTTTTAGCATAGCTCAGAACACGATGACAATGCATTATTTTAATACTTTTAGCCATCTTTCAGCAGAATTTAATTAGTTTTCAGCAAATTTTGCTGTGCGGAAAGTTAGTTCGGAAAAAATCCGCAAGTTATTTTATTTGTTTTGCCATATCCAATATTTAGGCAATCTTCATTTTGACGGGTCTCAAATTTGTGATAGATAAACATTGAATGACAGCAAAACAGGAAATATCGATTATATTATTTCAAATATATCGATGGCACGGTTTAGATTTGGTGTTGGGGAGTTCCTTTGTACAAAGATTTGTCCTTTTATAGGTTTAAGATCAGCTCTCTGGATGGTTGTCATTTATGTGAAGTAAATAAATTCGGAAATATATTTTTTTCACTAACATTGTATATTATATAACAATAACAATTATATTATCAACATTACATACGATTCAACAGAAAATTTAAAAACGTAGTATATAAAAAGTTATTTTTATCTTGAAATTTTGACAATTATATCTCAAAGAGTTTTAGTAGGTATTCAACTATAAAACTAATAAGGTAACCAATTTCTTGAATATCTCATCTAATTAAATGTTTGTGAAGGAATTTCATTGATGATGAAAACATTTCGAGACTTCATTAATCTTTGGTTTCGTCTTGAAGCCATAATATAATCTGTAGGTATTACTTTTGAACTTCTTGTTATGCTAAAACCGTTTGGTCTTAATAAATCATATTAATTTGTTCTATTTTGGTCTGGTTGTAAAGTTGGCCCTATTTTCAGTCTCTCAGCACTTTGTATTGATCTTCATTTTAAAGCGATTCCTCCCTAGCTAACTAATAATTATTTTTATAAATAAACATTTTAAAAAGTTACTAACAAATCGTTAAGTTTTTAAACATCCTACCTTTTGAAATTGTACCCCACAATAATTGGAAACAAACGTTCCAATAATTGGAAACAAACATTGGAAGGGGAATATAGTTTTAGCCATACCTTAATCAAATTCATATTACTTCCGAGCCTCTAAAAGTAGCTAAAGCACAGTGATCTTTCTTTGCATTGTAATATATATCGACCAATTTACCAAACATTAGTGGAATCATAAATTAAAGTGCATAGAAACATTTATATTATTAAAAATGTTTCTATGCACTTTAATTTATGATTCCACTAATGTTTGGTAAATAGGTCTATATACAGGGTGTATCAATTTCAGATAACCATAGAAAAAGGGGTATATCTACAGGTCATTTGGAGCAAAAAAGTTCATATAAGCTATAGTCCAATTCTCAACAGGGTAGGAGCTATGAGTGAAAATAGACTGTGTTAAAAACAACCGACCTTTGCCTTAAAAAACTGAAATAACTCAAAATATATTAATCTTGGAATAATGAATGAACAATCGTTCGAAAGAGCAGGAAATTTCCTATAAAATGGTGTATGTTTTAGTTCACTTGTTGCCTTTTTAGTGTGGCCCTGATCTGTTTGAAAACAAAAAAATAGATTTTTTTAAAAAGTCTGAAAAACTTTGAGCCCACTTATCGATATGACCCGAATGGGAGAAATGCGTACAAAGTTAGGAAAAGTTGGCGTTTTTAATAAGCTTTAAAACGATACCAAATACTTCAAAATATTCCAACTCTAAGAGGGCGAACAAACAATCGTTGTAGAAAAAAACATGTCGTGCTTGTAGCTGGAGAAGGGCTAAGAAACGTAACATTGTCAGCTGTGGCATCTTTGACAAAAAGATGCCGAATGTGCATTGTTCAAGGTGGCGGCCATTAGATTAAAATATTAGTTCTCTAACTAGAAGATCTATTATTGTAAAATATACTTACCATGGTATCTCAAGGCAGAAGCTGCTCAAAATGGCCGCCACCTTGAGCAATGCACATTCTCTTTTTTGAGGGGCATTGATTTTTTGTTTTCAAACAGCTCAGGGCCACACTAAAAAGGCAACAAGTGAACTAAAACATACACCATTTTATAGGAAATTTCCTGCTCTTTCCAACGATTGTTCATTCATTATTCCAAGATTAATATATTTTGAGTTATTTCAGTTTTTTAAGGCAAAGGTCGGTTGTTTTTAACACAGTCTATTTTCACTCATAGCTCCTACCCTGTTGAGAATTGGACTATAGCTTATATGAACATTTTTGCTCCGAATGACCTGTAGATATACCCCTTTTTCTATGGCCATCTGAAATTGATACACCCTGTATATTACAATGCAAAGAAAGATCACTGTGCTTTAGCTACTTTTGAGAGGCTCAGAAGAAATATAATTTGATTAAGGTATGGCTAAAACTATATTCCCCTCCCAATGTTTGTTTCTATGGAATTGCTGTTCCACTTTATAAGTTTATTTACAAAGGTTACTTATTGAACAACAATAAGTTACTTATTAGCTTTCACTTAACTAGATCAATATCATGAATTAATTAGTTGAAGTGCTCTTCTACTGAGGCTATAAGAAACAACTCCAACAACATAATTATACAAATATTTGCTCTCGTCTACAAACATTGACGTAATTCACAGTATTCATTTTATCTAATAGAAAATATATATATGTCGTTGGTGGTAAATATATTTGCTATATTCGTAGTGTATTACCCTTTAATCTAATTTATTCTCCTGTCTTACTCAGAGAGTAGACACTCAAGACGTATTTTCTCTATGAGATAATTAATGTTTTAATTGAAAGTAATATTAAATTGAGAACAGTGGATCATTAAAAGGGGAAACAAGTGTAGACGCACGACGCACACATAAACTTTATAAATAAAATGATTAGAGATGAAATGAAAAACAAAATATTGGCAAATAATTTTCAAAATAAAATTATAGAAATATATCTGGGAGTATATTTTGTAAATTTTGAATCTTTGAAATACAGTCAAAGGTTTGTATACTGTAGTTCAAAGCGAGGAGAGAACCCCTGTTTAAATAAACCTATTTATACTTTAAGAGTCTATTTAAATTTCCCGGTTCAATCCTTTAGTAACTAAGAGTAAATAAATAAGTTTTGGATTTAAATTTACCTGATATTTATTAAACCCTACACAATATTTTATAAGCAATATCACTATGTAATTAATTATTTTATCATTTGAAAGTCTAATTAATATAATCCAAATTAATGCACTTAGTACAATACCTACAGGTTTTCCCGGTACACACTTTCATTTTATTATTGTATCTACTGAATCATACTATTTTATTACAATTAATGTAGTACATTTGGAAAAACAAAATTATTCGTTTTATAATTTGTTAGTAACAACTGAACTGTTCCTAAAAGCACATATACTATACCTAAACGAAGTCTAATCAATATAATCCAAATTAATGTAGTTAAATACCGGATTTCCCGGTACATAATTCCATTTTATTATAGTGTACACGAACGCAAAATATTTTATCTACGATTGATACGAAATATAAACATTGTATCTCTGTTAGATGCGTAGAAAGTGATTCTTTATATACTTGTATTCTTTGCGCATGCGTGTTTTTCCTCTTTTTTCCGCCCTAGGCCGGTAAAAAAAAGAATTATTCACCTTAACGCACGATTAGCGAGTTTGTTTACATTTAACAAAACTAATTTGCTGTTTCTTTAATTAAAGTAATTGTTTATATTGAGTTTTTAGTGAAAAACAATCAGTGGTTTAAGTGATAAGACGAAAATGAGGAGAATAATAATACGCCTCCCGAAATAATTAATTCGGCACAAAATACAACTAATGAATTAATGTCATCTTTATCAAAAGATAAATACAATAGTACATTACGCGTCGAGTGCGGAAAGTAGCATTTTACAGCGAGGGTAGTAAAACCACTCGAGCAATGCAAAATGCCGTTTTCGCACGACTTACGTACCGTACTTTATCTACGATTGTTAGATTTAAATAATAAATTCAGAAAAAAAATAAACTTGCTGTTTGTAAGTTCGTATCTCTCTCTTGATAAATATTGCATTAACTCTGGAGTTGTATTTTTTGCCGAATTATTTATTTCTGGAGGAGTATTATTCTCTCATTTTCGTCAAAGTCACATGATTCACTCATTGTGTTTCACTAAAAACTCGATATAAACAGTTACTTTAATAAAAGAACAGCAAATTAGTTTTGATAAATGTAAACAAACTCGCTAATCGTGCGTAAAGCTGAAGAATTCCTCTTCTTTACCGCCCTAGGGTGGTAAAGAAGAGGAATTCTTCAGAACTATGAGACGCGCATGCGCAATGAATACAAGTACGTAAAGAATCACTTTCTACATATCTAAACAGAGATGCAATGTTTATATTTCGTATCAATCGTAGATAAACTTACATACAGGAAGTATATTAATTTTCTTCTGTATTTATTATTAACCCTTAAACGGGCAATGTATGATACGGCATACATAATTTTGGGATTTTTTTTTGTAATTTGTCTATACTTAAACACACTGCGAGTTGAAATGTCTTTATTTAGGGAACTTTCAGCTTTATAAAGGTATTTTTATTTTATAGCATTGGCTATTCTGAGATAACTTTTTTTAAATGTTTTCAAAACTTGTCACATGCAAACCTGCCATTTTGCAAAGGAAACATTTCAAACCTCAATGAGGGTAAGTAAATAATTTATTTTCGTATTCTAAGCTAATTTTTGAAGTTTTTTGCTAGGGGATATTGTAGAGTATATATTTTTGATAATCGTGATGGTTAATTGTTATTGATTTTTTATATATGTTATTTACTACGATTATTTTGCTTCATGTATGTTCTAACATACATTGCCTGATTTCTGCTAAACTAAATATGCCCATAAAGTTTCCTTTTAAAGGGCATTGTATGATGTAACATACATAATTAAAACAATTTTATGTTAGAAAAAAATATTATTTGTTTATTTTTCCATGATTTTAGGATACGAAAAGATTTAAAACAAGATCATGTCCCTCTGTACGAATAATGAAAATTGTGACTGCAAAAAAAAAAAGTTTACTTTTAATGAATTAGCTACATATGGAGACATTTTAGCATAATTTATTAGCAAATTAATACATTATTTATTTAAACAGATGAAATTAGCTTAGAAATTTAATTAATTTTTGGTATTCTTGGTCTGTTTAGGTGGTTTTGCCTGAAGCAAAAGTTTCTTAACCTTCTGCCATTGTCAACATTAGTCCAATTGTGAATATTTATACAGACATATAAATTATTCTAATACCATATTTCCTTTTATATTATGTACCCATTAATTGTGGTATTATATTTTTAGGGTCGAGGTATCTTTTCCAGGAGAACTGAAAGAATCCTGGCATGCCCGAAACCGAATATATAATCAGATATCGAATTCTCGGACAACGAAGAAAATTTGTTTATCATGAATGAAGATTATTTAAATAATGAAACAAATTATTTTAAAAAGAATTGTAGTTTATCAGGCACTGCTTTTAATTGTTACTCCCCAAAGTATTTTTGAAATATAAATGACTTTGACTAATTAACTATTAAGGCAAGGGGATGTTTAGTACAATGTACTTTGGGACAAAGGAATATCACATTTATGTTTTTATAAGGGGAGTAATAGTCTAAAGATGAACATTTCGTACACCTTCTTTAGACTGGTACTCCTTTTTGTTTTATTAAAAGGGGAGTAACAACCTACAGAAGTGCCGTTTATCAATGATAATTACTCCACATTTATATTTTTATACATAATTATTTTAGCTGTGTATACTATTTTTAAACCTCATGTTTTTACATGCATACATTTGTATTGCATTCAATTTTTTACCATATGTATTATTATTATTATTTATTTTTCTTTCTTTTATACCTTTTTTATATTTTCTTTTTACTTATTCTGTATTTAAATATGTTTTAAGTTTTATCTTTATTTAAAATTATAATTTGAAGACTGTTTAATATTATGTGTAAGACTGTGAATTAGTCAAGTATATTATAGCATTATCCTTTTTTTAATATAACGTTGTCAAAGTATAAATTGGTATTTTATTTTTTCCTTAAACATATTAACGATATAACAAATGAAATAAACACATTTTTTTCTAGTTTTTGAAATTATATAACGACTTTAATATGTTAAAACATACTTATAATGTCTTCACATATCGGGCAATGTATGACATATCATACATTCCTCTCACAAGGAGAAATGGTCCATGTATGTTGAAACATACATACCTGACTAGCTGAAATAGGTCAATGTATGTTATAACATACAAACTAAATTTAATATGAATTTAGAAAAAATTAATAATGAAAAGTTGATTTCTTGCCTAATTAAATGTTTCTTTAGTCATATCAATGAAAAAAAAGTGTATTTTTAAATTATTTCTTGTCTTGCCCATTTAAGGGTTAAAATCTAACAATCGTAGATAAAGTACTCATGGGAAAACTGGATTTTGCTTTGCTCGTGTGGTTTTTCTACCCTCGCTGTCACTCGGGTGCAAACTCCACACTCGCATGCAAAATGCTACTTTCCGCACTAGACGCGTAATGTACTATTATTTCAATTAATGTAGTATATTTAGAGAAACAATGTTATTAGTTGTCTAATTTGTTAGTAACATAATGAACTATTCCTAAACATCCATATATGTATACCTAAACGGAAGTGTTAAACACTGTGCAAAAATCATTTACCTTTTTTTCATTACATTTAGTTGATATATGCAATGAAACTTTAAAATATTTGACAAAAAGTATTAAAAGTTACCAAATGGAGAAAGAATAAAGAATACATCTTTAGCGCAAGACAATAAAAACAAAACTAAAATCTTTTAAAATTAATTGTTTCCTTTTATTTTAATCATGTAATACATTGTAAAATAACATACTACGTTAGTTTACTACGTCCTGTATTTGAACATCGTTCAATTTTTGTTGATTTTTTTACACCAAAACAAAAATCCGAATTTTTTATGTATTCAGTCGCAATCTGTTCGTTTATTGTCTTTTGCGTAGTCTATTGGTAAAATACATCTACTTGTTATTCCCATCTTTTCTCCCAAAAAACATAATAATATATTCCACTTTCACATTCTCCTTTTATTCCAATCCGTATTTTACCATCGACTGAAATATGTGAGGGGGGGGGGATACGAAATCTTCCAAATATTTATTTTATTTTTATTTGGTTCGTTATATTTACCTCAGAGCTTATATATAAGTCAGCTTAAGTAACCACCCTAAAAACTTAGGTTTAAGTATAACATATATTTAGACAAAAAAAAAATGATAGATTTTATCGACTCAACTTTTTTTTCTTAAACCTAACATTTAAGATATTACGTTTGCCAAGTATTAAATTATTGTGATTCTTTTGGATGGTTTTTTCCTTCTTTTATCTAGGGGTTTGTAATTTATTATACAGTTGTATTGTAATGGCAGTGCGGTATTATTTAATATAATATTATGTTGGCGATCCTATAAAAATTCAGGGTGGCGCAGCGTGGATGACCACATTTCAAATTGTTACCATGTGCTTAATACTAGAGCCAGGAGATTGAAATAAAGCAAATTTTCAAGAACTAATGTGGAAGTTTACTGGACATAAGTCGAATTTCTAAGTGTGGAAGATAATATCCGATAAATGACGTCCTTATCGATTTCCACATCCACATTATTTACACGACCGAGAAAAATTGGACGCACGCGATCCATGAACACTTGCGTGTCCAGTGGCTCCATCTTGTTGGAACCATATTTGGACAGTATCCATTTCGTTATCCTTTGAATAGGAAATGAAAAATAGGATTCCCTGAGGAAATGTTAATGAATGTGATGCTTAACTTGGCCGAGCACCTCTAAGAATGTGTAAATCGACAAAGCGTCATTTATCGTACATTATCTTCCTCAATTAAAAATTTGACTTATGTCCAGTAAACTTCTACATTTTTGCTTGAAAATTTGCTTCATACCAATCTCCTACCTCTAGTATTAAAGCACATGGTGACCATTTAAAATGTGGACATCCACGCTGCTCCACCCTGTATTTTTATAGGATCACCAACATTGATGTGTATGTATTAAAATTAATTTAAATTTATTATCTGGTTTTTGAATCTGAAGTAGGACCAATATGAATGCTGTCAAATGATCACAGTATTGTAATTATTAACAAATTTGTTAAACATATTTATTATCTTTTTAGTATAACTAATTCGTGGATTGCTCATTATGTTTCAGTGAATGCAGTTGGAGACGACAGGAGATTGCAGAATTTGTCTTTAAGAACAACTCCTTTGTCTAAGTGGGACATCCCTCCGCCAGGTGTACCTTATTTTGAAACAGGTCCTGGTCCTTTGAATCTTACAGTACAGCTTGGATCTAGAATTACGCTCCACTGTAAGGTTAATCAGCTCGCCGACAAGATCGCAGTAAGTACATATATATGCTATTTCTAATCTGACCAGATTTAAAGCATATTGATAGTTAAAATGTCTATACAGGCGTTTAATGTAGACTTGGTGTTTGTCATCGGGTTTTCAACCCCTCGGCAATAAAAAAAATCGGGTACGGGGTACTTCGGAACTTTTCCTCACGTTGGAGGCTACTTAAGTGGCCCTCCAAAGTGCTTCGCAGCAGGAGAGGTATTGGGCGTTATCAGTACTCGGATGGGTGGCCAATTAGAACTAAATGATTTTTTATTATCATTTATCAAAATAAAAATTATACATTGTTTTTATTTATTTTATTTCATTTATTTGAATTTGGAGGTATTTTGACAGATGTAAAAAAATTTGACGTTTAATAAAAGTATCGCACTAATTAATAATTATGTTCGCTAATAACTTTTAAACTAATTAATGGAATTTCATATTTTTTTATATTTGATCCTTATATTTTACCGGTTCCAACGATATGTTATATGTCAAAAACATATTTATACTTTCGGTGTTATTACCGTCAATGTTTCAAAATTCAAAAATCGATAACTTCAAAATTATGCCAATATGAAAATTAAATTTAGTGGCTTTGTTTTTCATACAGAGAGGTACATTCGTGCCAAATTTCAACTTGATCAGACCACTTTTCGATTTTTTACGTTTTTTTTTTTTAAATTTTTGCTGACTCGGCAAACTGGGAAAAATAGCGGAAAATGTTGATTTTCCGGGTGGCACAACTAAATGTAAGGACTAATTTTTCTGCTAAACTTTAACTCTATAGGTTAAATACCCAGGGTATATATAATACGATGGTGACACACATACGCATATACATACACACATACAGACGTCATGCTGAATACTACTCATGACGTCTTAAAAACACCCAAAACGGATAATTCAGATGAAATCTCGAAAAATATGTTAGGTGAAAACATAACTTTTCCTACCATAGGTGAGGAAAATTAAAAATAATATTACAATTGCCCATTGACATTTCTAGAGATGAAGATAATAATTAAACAATTACAAAAAATGAAAAAGCATTAGTTTAGAGTAGTAGTGTTTTAAGGCTCTACTAGAGTCCACCCCTTCTATAAAATGTTGTAAATTTTACTTGTTTTTATCGATAGTAAATATACAATCATTCTCTTCAAATAGTTTTAGTACAAACAGTTTTATTAATATACAAATAGTTTTAGTACAAATAGATTTATTACTATACAAATAGTTTTATTTATATACTTACAGCAAATTTTTATTGCTTATGTATGTTAATAGTTATCCTTATTCTACATTCACCATAAATTCTGATTTTCTTATACTTATACTGTCAGCTTAACGTCAGCCATACGTTAGTAACACCCTCAATATTCCAGAGGTATTGGATTGTCAGATCTCTCTCACCTACGTTGGCTTCTTGCGGCACTTACCTGTCAAATTAGTGTTGGATATTTCGGTAGATCTCGAATATGCGCAAATATAAAATGATAAAGAGATGTCATACCCTTTCTTTTCCCTCTGGAATAAGAAAAACAATCAACCTTAACGGTATTGAATATACATAATACATAGACTTTTTAAAATAATTGTTATTCCAAAATTAATAACATAAATATAAGTAAAATAAAAATACTAAGCCATTTTCGCAAGAAAAAGGATAAATATATTTAAAGAATTTTATATATATAGTATACAATACACATATAAATTAATATTGAACCTTTTCTACAAAATCAAAATTAATATATTCTGCCAATTAATGTGGCACATAGCTTTTAGCTTTTACGACCCATCAATGAATGTTTTCCTCCTTTTTTAAATCTGTCAACATTGTTTTTTTTACGCGTATCAATTTTAAAATATTTAATGTGCGCAGGCGGTTAAAATAAGTGGGACAATATGTGGGCTATTTTCGACAATCCACACAAATTTCTTAAAATTCTCATGAGCACTGTTAAAGATATAGGTGTTAATTAAAATATGTTTGTGTGAAAGTGGAAGAGAAACCAATGGGCACAAAAGCATGAAAATGTTATGGGACCAACAATGGGCTAATTGCAACCTATGATCGAAATTTAATTCAAATCGGACGAGTAGTTTTTAAGATTTAGTGTTTTGCAAATATTTTGAATGACAGACCGACCGCACGACATGAGACTAAAAATGTTTTCTGATTTTAAAAACTTTCGTCCTTCCGAATGATCACATAGCTTCCTTTACCTTTGGTAAGCTCGGAAGAAATATCATACAAGGTTCAGAGGCAGTTTATCATATCGGACGGAGTCGTTAACTCTGAACGACCATATAGCTTCCGTTACCTTCGGTAAGCTCGGGTGGTTAACTCTAAATGACCACATAGCTCCCGTCCCCTTCGGTAAACTCGGGTGCAATATCATACAAGGTTCAGAGGCAGTTTAACATATCGGACGGGGTCGTTAACTCTGTATGACCACATAGTTTCCGTTACCTTTGGTAAGCTCGGGAGCAATATCATACAAGGTTCAGAGGCAGTTTATCATATCGGACGGAGTCGTTAACTCTGAACGACCATATAGCTTCCGTTACCTTCGGTAAGCTCGGGTGGTTAACTCTAAATGACCACATAGCTCCCGTCCCCTTCGGTAAACTCGGGTGCAATATCATACAAGGTTCAGAGGCAGTTTAAAATATCGGATGGAGTCGTTAACTCTAAATGACCACATAGCTTCCGTAACCTTCGGTAAGCTCGGGAGCAATATCATAAAAGGTTCAGAAGCAAATTACCTCATCGGACGGGGTCGTTGACCAGCTTAATCGGCCAGTCGGTTTCAAATGGTGGCCTTTTAAAAGTTTGTTTCAGCTTAACTTTTTAACTATTTAGTCTAATGACATGAATCATACGCCTTTAAATTCATAAATGCAAAAAAATGTTTAGCCCCTTAACCCCTAGTTTTATAGTCTTGAATTTTTGGGACTTACCTATATATTTCCTTTATTTGGGTTATTACGTATTTATAACAAAGCTGCAAAGTTTCAAATTTTTGTGTTGGATAGCTTCGGAGATCAGGTGGGTTGAAGACGGACAGACAAACGCAGGAAATAATTAGAGTCCTCTGTTTAGCCTACTGTGTTCAATAATACCGTAATTTTACCGTTCAAATTATTCTCAAATCAGCTGATTGCTGTTAGTAGTTTAGCCTAAAGACCCTGAAAAAATGCATGCAAATCGGCAGCTTAGCCGAAGCACCAAAATGATGTCTTTATGTTTTTATGTCTTTTCTTAGTTTAATTAAAAAAGTAGAATCATTATTATAATTCAGGATCAGTGTTGGCAAGGTGGGAGTGTTATGCACCTCAAGCCACGATGCCTATTGGCGATGGATTAAGCCTATAAAATTCTTAATCCAAGGTACAAAAATATTGACATATCAAGTTGTTCTAGGCAAGAGTTGAGACTAAAATGTAGATGTGTAAAGGGAGTGTTCCTTCCGTCCTGTTATAACCTAATGAAGTGTTGACGTAAAAAAAAGACCTGTCAATTACAAAAACCTGTCAATTACACACACTAATTGGCAGTTTTTTTTTAAAAAAAAGCCTGTCAATTAGTGTGTGGCTCATTCTTTGTGTCCTATTATTGGATAAAATATCACATATCATTTCGATCAATTTGGATTCTCAGAAATTCGAACTTATTTTGAAGCAACATTAAATTTGCGCACACGTTTGACTTTAATACGGGACCATATTATGTGAGGTAATATAAAATAAAATTTTGTAAAATGGAGGGAATATTACTGAAGATATAGTTGTTAAAACAAATGTATTCTCAAGCGGAACGAAGTGCTTACAATGCTTAATAATATTGTAATAATAATTAAGGGAGATAAATAAATATTCTGAAGTCTATTCTTGGTCGTAAGGGTATAAATAAAAACTAAGTTTGCATTTTCATTTGCGATATTTCAGCCCCACTTGGGCCATTATCAAGCTTTATAACTTATAGATAGAGTTTGATTTGATAAACTCACAATAATAGACAGATTTTCTCTTTGAGAAAAGGAATTTCATTAATTTTTACATATTATGACAAATAATTTATAAGTTTTAGTGACAAAGGCAGTATTGTTCTGCATAATTATCAAGACAATGCCAAAATTAAGTAGAAGATACTTTTGGATGTTCTTTAAGAACAATTATTAAGCTTGATAATGGCCCAAGTGGGGCTGAAATATGAAATTATATTGAAAACTTAGTTTTAGTGAATTTTCGAAGAAAAATAAACTATTGCAATGGTTTCAACATTTGTGTAATGCGAATTTTTGAAAATTTTCTCCATGGAAATTCGTTTTAGACCATTCTTAATCGATTCCTGAAATTTAACACTTTTTATGTATGTATGTATATATTATGTATGTGTCTCTCCAAATGATATCTCACGCTAGGATGCACTTAAAAAATCCAAACAAATTTATTAAAATGTCAATAATATCAAAATAAATTATGGAGTTTTTTGACCAGAATTTTTAGAGTTCATTTAAGGGTAACATTTTGACAATTTAGGGTCATGAATAGCATAATAACATGTTTTTTCCATTTTAACCCCTTCTTATATGAAAATATAACAAAAGTTTTCATAACAAGAATTACTGTACTCTTAAAGAGCTTTCCAACGACATGCATCTTGAAGGGTAAATACTATTTTGACTTTTGTACCGTGTACCCCTGTGTCCTGAGTACCAAATTTGTTTTCATCCATCCGAATTTTAAACCGAAATTTTCCTATATTATCATAAGCCAATATTACGCAGATTTCTTTGAAAATTTGATTATTAAATCATGGTGCATAACTAGACTTTTATTAATACCCTTAAGACCAAGAATTGGCTTCAGAATAACTTAGATAAATAGAAGGGTTACATACTACCACATAAATAAATATGATTATAAGGGTAAAAAGTATTATTAAGATTTAACTTCTAGAGTTCGTAAAGGCGACAACTATGTATTTTAGTTCATCTAAATTTGAATCCTTCTTCAGTTTTAATAAAATTCAAGAAAGTATTTTGTTTAAAATTCTTATAGTTAACTCGAGTATTGGTTAAAGTCAATAATAGAGTGAACTCAAGTTGAATTTACAACATCAAGGATAAATTAGAAACGTGTTTATAGGTAAAAGAAAAGTTTTTGACGTGACTCTGTGACTAGGTAGAGACAAGTTAGATAAGTTTATCTTATTGTATTGTGTGTTGTAGCTTTGCTTCAACTATTCTTAATCCTGTTTGAATCTACCTCTCTTCTCTTGCTAAGCTTTCCAAATCAGTATAAACTTCCCTTTGCACGCCAAGTTACTCTTTACATACAGGCTATATAAGGTGAAAAGGAAGTAACAAGCAGTCTAGATATCTAAACGAAACTAATGAGGAGAAAGTAGGACTAAAATACCATCTCCAACCACCTCAAACCTCGTCCATCTTTTTTTTTTTTTTTTTTTAAAATATATATATATATTTTTTCTTTTTATAAAAATGTAGTAGTCTAGGAGATAGCGTGCAAAAAAGTGTGTGACTAACATCAAGCTAGAATTTTGTATACAAGTCAATCTTTTAGCGCCTTTTAAGAATATGTGGCTGGCTAAGTTTGTCTGCGGGACATAGCTTGGCAATAGGCGTTTGAAATAAACAAACCGGTGGAGAGCGGCCATGTCTCACTAATTATGGTGGACAATGTGATTTTCATCATCCTGAGTACAGAATTAGTTAGTAGACCGAAAATCAAGTTGATGTTAGTTTGTCCGTTGACAGGTGACCACGTTGATTTTTAGTAATATTTAAATAACTAACCTATCAAGTTTGAAAATAACATCGACTTGATTTTTGGTCTACTAACTAATTCTGTACTCAGGATCATGAAAATCACATTGTCCACCATAATTGGTGAGGCATGGCCTCTCTCCACTGGTTTGTTTTTTTCAAACGCCTACTGCCAAGCTATGTCCCGCAGACGAACTTAGCAAAAAAATAATTGTATTTTTTTTTTTTTTTTTTTTTTTTTAATTTTAAAAAATTGGGAATTTGTTTTTGGTGGTTGGAGGTGGTTGAAGGTGGTTAGAGGTGGTTGGTGTGGCCCTAACCACCTTGAACTTCCGGCTCCAACTCAATGTAGCTTATAGAGTCCCACTTACCAGGCGTATGCACAGACGACAGATTAAAGATATATTTTTTTTGTAAAAACCACTTGTTTTAACTTAAGTGTCCTCAAAACATGTAAAACCCATCAAAAGCGAATTTTGCAATGTCACAGTAATTAGGGTCCGTAGGCAAAACCAAGGACCCTTATATTTTCCTGCGTGTGTCTGTCCGTCCGCCCTGTCGCGTGCGCTCACGGCTACAGCTTTCGTCCAATCACTTTGAAATTTGGCATGTATGTGTCTTGTACCTACCCACATATTTTAAAAATATAGCGACTTAAAAAAATAAAAATTCAAAAAAATTAGGGTAAAAAAACTTAAGGTTTAATTTTTTTTTTTTTTTTTTTTTTTTGACACTGTGAAAGGGTACGTCGAGCTGATTACAAAAATATATAATTCTTTGGATATAACTTTGATAGGGCGAGCGTATCACCTCACTTGATCACTCACTTGACCTGTTTATTATTCTTTGCATATACAAACTAAAACTTAAGTGTGGTATCTAGCAGAGATTTATTTTATGCTTGTAATGATAAAATAAAGCTAATTCTACTAATACATGTGAAGAATGGACGAAGAAGAGGAATGACAAGAGATTAGAAAGTTTGGAACGAGGGAGAAGCTATTTGATGGAAAGGCAATGAGATGGAGGAGATATTGGGGCAACACAGAGGTTCGGTTTCATGCCTTGTCTCATGCACTGTTTACTGTTAAACTGCCTCGTTCCCACAAACTTTCCTATCAGAAACTATGTGTTCCCTGGAACTATGCATCTCGGCCTGTTAGATCCGACCCGTTCTAACTAGCGAGAAGCTTCCTAAATTGGCTCCCGGGGCCGACCGCAGCCCGAAACCCCCACTCGTCTATTCCAACGGCGCTCGGCTTAGCAAACATTATACTTGGGTATTATGTTATCGGGAATATGTGGAACGGGTTACAAAGTAGATCTAAAGCCTCGTTCCAAGTTTCAATCTCTCGTATCGCTCCTCTATTTAATTATTATACCCTTACTCAAGCTGTCCCATGCTGAAAGGATAAACCGGATAATTCTATACTAAAATATATTTCACAGTAATAAAATTCCTTGATGTAATCATATTTACAAATAGTTAGCATGGTTAATCTCTCGATCCGAGTGAGATTTTACTAATCACCACTGTTTGTTAATCACTTGCAATTTAAGTAGATGTGTTTGACAAACTGCATTTAAACCTACATTATTTAATTAATTTCTGGTTAAAATTACTGTTTCATCTCAATAACGTTTTCCTCGGCTATTCTTACTTTGAAACAAAACCCCTTTTGCTTTACTTTATGCATATCATTTTATATAATTAAGTAGGCATACGCAAGAAAATTTCCTGTGTTTAGTTTTAACACTCCATAGAGTTCGTGTAATCTATAAGATGAAGAGACAACGTTTCCGTCTGCCAAGGTTTTGTATGTCTCAACAGATGATGGGGCTCCCAAGTTTCTTCTTCACTATCTCTGCTGTGCTACCACGATTTTATGTTCAGTATGCTCTCGGACTACACTGGAGTTTTCTTAATCTAAGAAATTTGCGCTCGATCACAAAGGTTTTTTTAATTCACCAGTTGGGAAATTTACCTTTATAAATCTGTCTTAATACAAGTATTAAGACCAGGTGGGAAAAGCCCACCTGTTATCATTGACTCTGGACGGACAACTTATCCCAACAGTAAAGCAAATAAGATATCTTAGACTATTTTTGGACAAGAACCTCAATTGGCAGACGCAACAAAAACCAAATATCTCAATGATCTCAACCTACTACGGATTATCCAATGACATGGGAGCTGATAGTTCAACCCTCCAACTCCAGATTGTATCCAGACTTTGTATCTACCATCAAATTAAAATAGTAAAATTGGCTATGGATGTGCTTCATTTAGATCAGCCAGGGAGACCTCTTTAAAGATTCTTGATACCGTCCACAGCTCATTTATAATACTGCCAAGGAAGTCTTTAGAACCAGCCTAATTAAAAGCCCACTTGTAGAACCACTGGTCTTTAGGCGATATCTATTCCTACTTCGACTTGAATTTAAAAAAAAAATCCAGAAAATCTAGTGTCAAAATGCGTCAATAATCCAAAATTGTGGATTCATTATGAAAGAAAGCGACATTTACCTAGACCATCCTGACTATGATCTTTCAGAAATACCATTACCAACTCCTTTTACTATCTCCGAATTACCCCCTTGGACAACAAACCTACCCAATAATCATTTTCTCACTAAATAACCGATTAAATCTAAAATCTTAAGAGAACAGTATCTCCAAGAATTTCGAAAGCATAGGTCCAGGTCCATACACCTACACTTTGAACCATTTTTTACAGATATACCAAAATATTCATCTAGAACAGGTTGCACATTTGTGATCCAAGCTGTTCTTTAAATTTCCAAGAAATTATTTTTTGATGGGTTTTACATATTTTGAGGACACTTAAGTTAAAACAAGTGGTTTTTACAAAAAAAAAAAAAAAAAAAAAAAAAAAATCTTTAATCTGTCGTCTGATCATACACCTGGAGCCAATCTACTTGGGCCACATTCTATCAAGTATGCCATACATGTTCAGAAAAAGCATACCCCAAGGCAATGTCGATTAATGTATTTTAGCTATAAATTGGAGTGTACAATTCCCAAAAACTCGCACATACTACCAAACACAAATTTTAAATTAAAAATACTTATTGCATACGAGTCCGTGAGACTTTTATGTTTTCACTCTGCGTAAACTACCGACATAAAATTAAATATAATCGGTAATTTATTCAAGTAATTGATAAAAGTAGATGAAAGATAATTTTTATTCTTATCTCCACACCGGCACTGCCGCGGCTTGATTACATAATACTGAATTCAAAGGCGCCAGCCCGCCTTCTACGAATTGTTAATATGCCTTCATACTAGGTAGGCCGAGAGGGCTGAGAGTTGATGGCAACCTCCTGTTCTTTCCTTATTCCCTGTCATACGTATATCTTTTCGACTCTCTTCGGCCCTATGACGTGCGGTGGAGAGAGGGGCCTCAGCTGGAGACTGGATTACACACCTCCTATAGCTTTTTAACTCCCTGTTATACTTTTCTGAGTTTTTAAGCTAAAAGTAACGTAACGTTTTTGACTTATGTTCCATAGCCTAAACATAAAAATGTCAATAATCTAAAATGTAGTCCATTGAAATAAGAATTTAATCATTAAAGTCGTTTTTTAGAGAAAAGTTTTGTTTCTGAGATTTGATGAATATAAATATTATTTTGTTGAAAATCAAAAACGAGATGTAAGAATTTATATTATTGGAGTTAAATTCAGTCACACAATGGATATGACAAAAATTATTTTGAATTTGTCGAACCGAATTTTTAACAATTAAATCTAATCTCTAAAAACTGATCTGTCCATCTCTCTCATTTCTCGTAGACATATTTTTGTTCTAGTGGACCTCATTTCTCTATTGTTTTGTCTGTTTTAATCGCAATAATTTGATTTTTCCTTGGAAATCGACTAAATGGTTTTTCAGTATCTTATTAATTATTGTTATAAAATAAACATACCTGCTTTGTCCCAAAGTACATTGGACTAAATATCCCTTTGGCTTAATAGTTATTAAGACAAAGCAATCTATAAAAAGTTATATCCATTTATATTCTAAAAAAAAAACAACAGGTGAGTAACCAAGTAAAGAAGTACTGCTAAAGAAGTATTAGTTTCGTATTCAAGTGCTCCTGGATTCGACTTGGACACACAGATACAAAATATACACATTATAAATTATCTCTCTTAAGTTTGTATTGCAAAGGATTCGAAATGTCGGCATTTACCACGTGCTTTTCTTGAATACCTTTGGGTAAGCAAGATTAATTAGATTTTAGCCATGAGCAATGTAATTAGTGGTTAAGTTTCTTCACTATTCAAATCTATTTTAATTAAGTTCAAAATAGTCTAAAAGAATTAGAGTTTTTGGAACCACAGAAATATGAAAGTGAAGTAATAGTACGCTGCATTTAGAACTTAACATAACACTTCGTCATATTTTTTAGAAAAATAGCATAATTAAACAATCTCCTCTCGTTATAATTCGTGGTATACGGATTTAAGTTATTTATAATTTATACCCATGCATATAAATTACCGTTGGATTAGTATTTCGTTTTTTGTTTTTTTTTTTATTGCGTGGTTAGAAAAGGGGGAATTATATTGTCCCCTAAATCTAACAACAAGTAGCCGCATGCAATAATTCATCTAATAAACCAGTAGGGATTGTTCCGCTTGTTCGCTTCAGGATTCAGCGTGCACTGAAAATAGCATTACGTGTCGGCATTTTGTGAAGGAAACGAAAACACAAAAGCACCGATATTACACCATTGTACAGGGCAGGTTGTAAAATATAAAAACCTCAGTAAGCCTGTCTCCGTTTATCATATCATTTAACGTAAACGGACCTTAAAATTATGATGGAACACTGTTAATAAATAATAATAAAAAGAAAAAGAGGAAATGGTATTCCACAGGGATATATATTCTAACCATGTTCATTTCTAATGTACCTACTTTTACCAAATCCATGGTACATAACTATAATAAAAAAACAGTTAAGTAGAAACAATATGCTGGACTTAGTTATATTACAATACTTAAATATTTTGAAATTAAGGTAGTAAATAGAAGTTGTTTTATAGTTTTATTGTAATAGTTTTATTCTATAAGCTTTATTGTGTTAGAACTGTGCCTCAGGAAGTTTGAGAATAATTAGCAATCCGTAAGTTACAGCTTTTTAACAACTGAAAATAATTACAATAATTATAGGATTTAAAATTACAAACTAAATTAATAATAAACATTATTGGAAACATAAAATTAAACGTGTTTATATCAATAATATAATACAAACTATCCATAAAATACATCTAATTTAAATCTAGTTTAAGTCAGATTCATTAACCTATGTCTTTAATTATTTTTTTCTAAATCACTGGAACATTATATTCTATTTATAAATTTATAGATTTCACCTATTAAATTAAAATATTATTAGCATCAAGGAAACTTAACAATTAATATTTAATATTTTAACATATGACTAGCTAATGCTAAATACCTGATTTGGTTGATAAAGAATAAAAAAAAATTAATAATTCATGTAAATACCGTACTCAAAAGTCACTTTATTGTTTGGTAACTAATTTTCTATATATATATATAATTTTTTTTATATTTATAAAATTTTATGTTATCAATAAAGTTTTGATCTAGTATATAAGAAAACAATAATTTTAATACTAGTAATTCTACATATTTAAAAAAAATAACAATATCAGTAAATAATATTAGATAAAATAAGCAATTATTGGCTAGGTAAATAATCTTCTTTATATTCTTAATACTTACTCTTTGTTGCAATCTCTTCTGTAGACTGGTACTCTCCTTCAATTTGCACCTTTAAGATTCTTCATTTTTTTTTAATTAGTCAATTGGGTTCCAATCTAATATAAACTTAGCTCTACATGCCCCATTCCTTCTTAAGCAATGTTATGTTACGTAAGCACACATCATTACAGGCATTACAACGCTTTTGCATTGGTCTGCTTTAATTTCCATTCTGACATAAGATTCATAAGAAATAATTCTGTTCTAATTCAAGGCTCTCCAACCTAATCCAGTCTATCTTTGATTGAAGCTTCTAGTAATGAAAGTCAATATATGATATATAAGCGCTCATCTGACAATATTATGAATTTAGAATAGCTCTTGTATGATAAATTTACATTTTTATATGATTAAAATAGTCTTGTAAACAGTAAACATTCAAGTCCAGAAGTGAGTAAGAAAGAGTAGGATATATACTAAACTGTGCGTGAAACAAGTTTAAAATAAAAATAAGAGAAACTAAACTGTGTACTAATAGTAAAGAAACAAAAGGGGGTAAAGGGGTGGGGAATTAAGAGGTTTAACATAGTGCGTAGGCTTCCGTGAGTAAACTCGCATAAATACCTGGGTTTTCTGGTGAAATCCACGTCACGAAGGCTTTGAAGTCCGCCTTTTCGCTTCAACTACTGGGAGAATCTTCAGGGGTAGCAATAGAAGATATCCCGAAGGCACAAGGGGTATCTTGTAGTTGCTTCAAGTTAACATCTCGTTACACCAATGAAGATGCTTCTGGTTGTGGAAGCAAAACGTCGGACTTCAAACACTTTATTGACGCGGTTTCAAAGGAAAACCAAGCAATAGGGAGGTTTAGCTCATTACTGTTATGTTCTATATTACAAATTACTTTCATGAAACAGTTGCCTCTTTAGCCCCATGGTTGGTAGCAAGTGCGCTTCATATGCGAGAGGAGAGGTCACTGATAGGGAAGGCCCAACATTGATCAGTTAAGCATATAGGTAGGAGAGCGGCCTCCTAGGGGATGACGTGCCAGCAGGAGGTAGAGCCTTCTGATTTATATATATATATATATATATATATATATATATATATATATATATATATATATATATATATATATATATATATATATATATACACTCACTACAAGCATCATATATTTATTTATAAAAATATTAAATGAAAGTACAAAATTCCCTCGTTTGATTAAAAAAAAATAAGATAATTAATGTTAATTTTATTTTAATTAGACAGAATGAAACATAAAAAAAGTCATTATGTCATTTAATTTATAAAACAACCCTTAGTGCTATTCCATGGTATAATAATTCAATTTCGTTCTCAAACTTCGCGGTCCAACAGAGTGAAAAGAAAGTAACAAAAATTTTTGCAATCTGAGTAATGTAACTGAAATTATTTTCTTTTTCTCTTCAAATAATGTTTATTACATTTTCCTTCAATACTTTTTGAATTCTCTTCTCCTTTTCCATTTTCCATTTCCATTAGAAATATATATATATATATATATATATATATATATATATATATATATATATATATATATATATATATATATATATATATATATTTCCTTTTTTTTAATTATTAGGAAATATGTAATTGGATTCTATTTTTTACTTTCTTTTAATTTAGCTGTTGAGGTTTTTCTTATTTTCTCTTACTTTTCTTTAATTTCTTTTAAGGAGGATTTTTTTGGACATAAAAAAATGATTTTATATAAAACCACTTTCCTCTTATAGACTCTGTGTTAGTCTATATGGAAACCATTAATTTAAAATTATTGAGTTACTTCTCTTGTTTGTCTTTCATCTACGAAAATGACGATGAGGACAAGGTCTTATTTTTTATATGTATCTTTTCTTTATCATGTATATTTGTATACCTTATAGCTTGTATGTAGGTCCCATTTAAAAATTTGAGTCCAGGAGATTGAGTGCATAAAAGTGACTGACTGATATCACATAAAGGTTTTGTGGATAACTTAATAGTTTGATGTTATTTAAGAATATGTGGTCAACTTAGATCGTCTTTGAGACATAAGCTGTTAAAAAAAAAAAAAAAAAAATACGTGTGGTGTCGCGGGACACCCGGTAGGAACGAAGTTCCTTACATTTTTCATTAAATATAAATTATAATATCACACTGCTAAGTACGTATGCATTGCTAACTACTTATATATGGCGGAGTTAGAAAAGAGACAAAATTAAAAGTAACGAACTGTTTGTACCCAGCAAGAGTTAAGGAAAAATTAATAGAAAATCATTATTTGGATCATTAAAGCAAGCGTCTTACTATATATATTGAATATAAGAAAAAAATTGATCACGATGAGTTTATAGTTAAAGAGTATGTTTGTTAAGGTATGTTGGATTGAAATAGGACTGTTTTCTACCTACCCAGCGTATTAATTTAAAATATTATAAAATATATATCTTCCCTACTCTAAAGCTTCTGCTTGAATCCGGTTTAATTTTTACATGCCTGTTTCAATTGTACTTTAGACAATGTTTAAGAAGTTTTATTAAAATCGTTATACGTTAGAACGGAAGATATCGGTAAAAACGTTTTTCCTTCATTTTAAACCTTTGGGGCCACTTTAATAAATTTAGCGATCTTTTCCACTTCATAACAGTGTCGGTGTTCGTTTTTCTAAAAAAAAAATATTTAAAAAAGTTGTTTGTCTCATTAAATAGATAAAGTTAGAATTTTTTCTTGGATTAAATACGCAGCATTATAATAATATATTGAATGAAGCGTTAGCACAGATAAATTTTACTTTTAACAAGACCGTGATTATATTTTCGATATTTCAAAACCAAGTGACATTTTGACATATAACAAAAATAAACAAGTCATGTAACAGGCTTCCATAATAACATTTTTTCCCGTCTTTTTGAAGCTTACGTTTACGCGAGCGTTGAGCGTGAACGCTTGGGCGGATAATGTTTTCCAACGAACTCAGCCTGGGCATTGGTAAAATGAACATGTGTACCAAATTTCAACTAACTCAGTGATTTTTTACTCAAGTTGTCGTCATCGGTAGATTTCGTGACGGTTTTTACGTGACGGTGATTTTGTGACGGTGATTTTGGTCGTTGTTTTGAATTCACTCCGGGGCTCCAGAATGTGCCATAAGGAACTTTGTTCCAAAAACAATATGGCGCACAGCAGCCATGTCCCGTTATTGGTTAACAATGTGATAATCATGATCCTGAGAACAAAATTAGTTAAAAAGGCCGAAAATCAAGTTGACCTTTATTTGTCATTTGATAAGTGACCACTTTGATTTGAAGAAAGATTATCAAACGTCATTTTCCAATCACAGCTATTTGTAAATTCAGTGTTAAAAATAAATTTAAGAAATTTTAAATTTCCTCCATGAAAGTTCGACATTAAAAAAATTAAATTCTAAATATAAAGTTAACATTTTTTAAAAATGAATTAGTGTGTAGTAAAATCAGAGGCAACCTATATAAAAATATAAATACAAACCGTAAACAATTATTACATTATAATCTATGAAAAATTACTATAACCTCTATATTGAGTTTTTAACTTTATATTTGGAATTTAATTTTTATAATGACGATTCTTGTGGAGGAAATTAAAAATTTCTTAATTTTTTTACACTTAATTTACAAATAGCTGTGATTGGAAAATATGCTTATAAGCAATGTAAAGGGTCGAAACGTCTCACATTAAACAAATAAAAATCAACATAGTTTTGATTGTATTTAATTACACCTAAAATTATCCACCCAGAACAAGTTTTTAAAAGTTTTTTTTTTTTTTTTGGAAATTTTATCCCGTACCATATTCACCCATTGAACTGCTTCATCTATGTCTTCATACTTAAAACCTCTAGATCTTTTTTTTAAAGATCCCCCCTTGTTTCGTATAGTTTAAATTTTGAATCCCGGTTTTTCAATATTGTAGATACTAGATACTGAAGTTGGAACGATTTCGTATTTACGCGATACTTTTGCAATCTTCATTCCTTTATCTAAGCCTATGAATAAATTAATTTCTTTCTGAAAGTAATTTTCTTTTAGACATCTGTAGAGTGAGTAAATTACTTACACAAAAAAATTAAAAAGTCAAGAGCTTTTTAAACGTCCGAAGCAAAATATAAATTGAGACTAAGAAATTTCTTTACGCTGTGCAAAGATGATTTAGATTCCACAAACTAGTGGACGTAAAATACGCAATAAAATTAGGGTGCTAGAGAAAAAAATCTACTGAAAATGGTTCTAAGAAAGTTAAGGAATGCAAAAACACCGAAAGTTTGTCACAAAGTGTTTGTGGGTTGGACCTATATCCTTATTTGTATGAAATTTGTTCGTTGGAGATAAATTATTTTTATTCTATAAAACCACTTTTATATGGAGAATTTGCGGGGACATAGAAATATTCGTTATGTAGAGATTGTCGTTGTACAGAAGTTCGTTATGAGAAAGTCCAACTGTATTTGCTTTACCACTTACTTGATCATTACATCACGCATTGTTATCTAACTTTTAACCGAGTCCAAAAATTAGAAACTTTACGAATAAAACATATCGTTTTCAGATGTATTCGTCAAAATAAGTTCTCAGAAACTACGATAACGGTGTTGAACATTACGATCTGCATAAATGTTAGGGGTAAGAAAATTAACAGAAGATATTGTCCACAAGTTTTATCCACTTTGTTTTTGTATAAAAACCAGTTTTTACATTATATGACTCGGAACACCTTAGCCTCGGGGGTTCTCAGCGAGAGAAACTTGGTCTGAAATTTTAATTTTATGAATCATGAAAAAGCTAATTTGGGCGTGAGAGAGTTAAGGGAGGGCGAAGCTTGGGCGAGAAGATTTAGAATTATGAAGGAATAACTAAGTAGTCTTGCACGAGACGCTAAAGCTCCCTCGCCAAACTAGGTCACATTTAAATTAGATCTATGTGTAAATTCAGTCTACTCTTGATTGGGCTCACCTTGCCCCCGACCTAACACTAAATCCGTTCAATCATAAATTCAAATCCGGGTTTCAAGTTTCGACTCAACGGAGATTTTGTAATCTGGATACCAATCGATTCCCCTTTTTCCTAAAAAGGAATTTAAATGGATCAATTTTATAATTTGGTGGTCAAATACAATGTTCTTTCTCTTTGAATATTAATTGAAGCGAGCGTAGCGAGCTTCCTACATTCAACGAAATATGCTCCGTGTCTGTCTGTCTGTCTGTCTGTCTGTCAGTAACGTTTACGCGTGTGACGATAACTTGAGTAAAAGTTGACCGATTTAGTTGAAATTTGGTATACATGTTCCTCTTACTAATACTCAGGCTAAGTTCGTTGGACAGCGTGATCCGTCTATGAGTTCGCGCGCAACGCTCGCGTAAACGAGAGGTACAAAAATTAAATTGGAATTTCAGGACGGGAAAAGATTCTATCATCATCTACTCGATGAGACGAACATTTTTTTCAAATAACATTTTTTACTAAAACCAACAGCGACACCGCTATGACTTAATAAAGATTGCTAAAACTATTAAAGCGGACCTAAACGTTTATAATAGAGAAAACAACCTTTTTACCGATATCTTACGTTCTAACGAAACGATTTTAATAAAACTTCATATACACCATCTAATGTACAATTGAAACAGGTATGCAAAATTTCAACTTGATACAAGCAAAATTCTTTGCGTAGTGACGAGATACATTTATAATAATTGTTTAAAAGCTACCGCGGGTGGTGAAGATTGTTATAGTCGTATAGTGTATGGTTTGTTTAGGAAGTAAAGCTTTGTACCGAGTACCCCCACTTTTCCCTACACTACACTCTTCCACTTATCTTCAACTATGACATTCATCATGATTAATAAATTTCAATATTCAGTATTTCATTGCAATACGCTCGCTTCAATGATAGAGCCACGCGATGCCTAGTATACATCGACGCACTGACTCCTGTTGAAATATCTCCTACTTAATCAAGCTTTGACCATTACTTTTAATATTTTATTTTTTACCATATCATCATTAGGGTCATTAGAAATCATTAGGGGTAAAAAAAATGGCGTAGTAAGTATAGATATATAATATTTATTAATAAGATTTGATGAATAGAAATACGACAATAATAATATCGATAGTAAAATTGAAGATTTTTAGGATCAATTGAATTATAAGATCGCGATATTTGGTAAATACCGTATTTATAACCTTCCATAAATTTAATTAAAAAGCTCCAATCCTATACAAAACAATTAAAAAAGGCGCAATATAACCCCTCTAAAAATAAAATTATTACTCCGGTAAACCCAAATATTTGTTTTGTTACTTATGCCAATAAATTACTTGATAAAAAAAATTAATATGATAGCATGAAAAAAAAAATGACATGATGGTATTTTTGAGCAGAATATATCAAAGGGATTTGGATGTTGACAATGGATGGTGTAATTGAACTTCAAACTGGCTGTTTGTATTTCTTTTATTCCCCCAGAAAAATGTAAACTGACTAAATTTACCTTAAAATATCAACATGATAGTTGCCAGAACATTTTTAAAAATCACTTATTTGGTTTCTGAGGATCTTAAAATTTGTATCCATGAAAATACTTTCTCTAGGTCTATTTCGTATATTTAAAAAGAGAATTGGGTATGAACAAGTTTTCCCTGAGATGTTTAAGACATTTTAATAGTTATTTATGCATCTAGGGAATAATGTTAGATATTATTTCCCGCGTGACTGAGTTGATTCCTCAGGCAAAGCCGAAGGAATCAAGGCAACTAAATCCCGAGGCGAAGCCGAGGGTATAAGGTATCTTATTGCCGAGGCGAAGACGTGGTCTATTAGCTTCCTAGGCGTAGCCAAGGGAGATAATTATAACAAGGGAATATTAATGCATTATTCTCGAGGTACATACAAAATGTTATCTCCAGAAAAAGCGCGGTATAAGATTCAATCAATAAAGAAAACATTAGTATTTCTTTATTAAACGAATTAAATACAAAAATAAAACAATATATACTTGTTTTAAAACAATTAATAATCACATTTAAAGTAATAAAAAAAAAAAAGTTCAATCAAAGTTAACGAAAGTAAACAAAGCATCGTAGAATGACTCGGAGTTTTAAAGCAGAGATGCCAACCTGATTTCAATCAATTCACTATATTTGCCATTCATTCTCTACTATTTACAAAATTATTAGGTTGGCGAACGTGGATTAAAAAAGACCAACATTATTACCTATAAACTAGCCCTGAAAAGTTACTTTTCGTCCCTATTGGAGATAAAAGTTTTATAACTAATTTTTGTACTCAATAAATAGTATATTATGTTACTAGGCTGTGAAGTGAGTTTTTTCTTTACCGCGGCAATTACATTTACTGTCGAGCGAAGCGAGACAGTAAATATTGCCAAGGTAAAGAAAAAACACTTCACAGTCACGTAGCATATGCTATTTTTTCCGAGGTAGCAGACAATGAAAAAATATTAAATATTAATCACTAATCATTATATAATAATAACAAATATTAGTACATACTTAAGACTTAAAAAAAGAAACCTTAAAAAGAGGTTTCACTATAAGAAAAGATAAATAAAACGCATTGACATCTAGCGGATTTTAATCGTACTAGAAGCATTTCTACAAAGACTGCAGCGGTACTAACGGAAGTTTTGACAACTACCCGCCGGACATAAAAAATCTTTTAGTTCCTAGGACGTAAAAGATTTTTCTTTACAGCTAGGAGTAATGAAAAGATTTTTTAAGTCCACGTAATGAAAAAATGGATTTTAGCTATGTCTTTTAGGCTATAAAGTTACTATTTCACAGCCTACCACGGAAAAAATATTATTTAAAGCTATTTTAACTAGAGATGTGGCGCATAAAGAAGTCTCGTAGACAATTTTGCTCTTATATATGCCATATCTGTTTTCAATATGGCTACCAGGACACAATTTTGGGGGAAAGCTTACACAGTATTAATTTATCTGAAAAGAGTAACATGCTATTATAAAAGCAAAAATAGTTTATTTAACACCCTCATGTAGCCATTTTTTTTCAAAATGCAGATAAAATATAAACTTTTTGTAACAATAGTTACATAATTCTCAGTTATCGTTAGACAAATAAACACACGAACTTTTCAAAGCCCAAAACTCAGAGAAGAGCTCAATAAATTTAGAGCGCTAAGAGTAGGATTTTAGAGGAAAGTTTGTCCTGGAAGGAAATGGACAGAGTTAGTCCTCGTCTTTACAAATCGATTCACTAAACTAGTTAGATCATTACCTTGGTTTCAAAGCTCCGTCAAGTCTCCGTAGAGAGTTTAAATTTCTAAGTATCTGAACTTAACCAGCATCGACTTGAGAATACTTACAACGCTTCTTATCCTATGGAGAGTATATTTGCTTCCTGGAAACTATTCAACTGACTAATATATATACTCTAACACCTACGTATAAATACTCTAATTTATCCCCTAACTATTAGCCATTATACTAACTAACTCTCTTACTTCTAGTTGGATTCTGAGAATTCACTTTCTAGGAAAACTTGTATGATTTAGTTCTAACCTACCTAGGTATTCCAAAACCCTAGAAATAAATAACTTGTAGATAATTTAAACTAATAATTGATATTTTATTTAATTTGAAGTGAAAGACTAATTATATTTAATTGTTGATTCTGTTTTTCAAATGCAGTATAACCTGGATAAAGTGACCACCGAAGGGACCGACCAAAAGGGGTCACCTTAGCCAGGTGGTCAACATACCCAAAATAAGTTTAAAAAAATTGCTCATTCTTGGTTTTTCTTTAATATTACTCACGTAAAGGGTGAAAAGGAACGTTTATAGAAGGAAGTTTATAGTCACACAATTTTTAAATAGAGTAAAAATAAAACCTTTCTCAAATATGATTAGCTATTTTGCTTCCGAGCTTACCGAAGGTAACGGAAGCTATTTTTACAATTTATGCAAAAACGAGATAAGACATTTTTCTTTAAAATGTTGAAGAAACGTGCATTGTACTTATGTTTAATAGTAAAATCTAAAAAAAATGTACGGTCAATTCAGCACAAAATACACAATGCACATGAAAACACGAAAATTAAGGTGGAAACACACTACCATCACGTCACGTGACATCACGTGAAAAAAGTGTGCGGTGCTGATTTAGTAAGGTTTGTATACATTGCAGCTACACTATTATCACGTCACGTGATGTCACGTGACGTGATGGTAGTGTGTTTCCGCCTGTATTCAAACCTTACTAAATCAGCTCCGCACACTTTTTTCACGTGATATCACGTCACATGATGTCACGTGACGTGATGGTAGTGTGTTTCCGCCTGTATTCAAACCTTACTAAATCAGCACCACACACTTTTTTCACGTGATGTCACGTGACGTGATGGTAGTGTGTTTCCGCCTTTATAAACAAAAAATACACTTTTTACCTTCTAAATCAAATTAAGAGCTGAACAAGAAATAAAATATAAATAGAAGAGAAGGAGATATTCCAAAGAAATGAGGATAAAGTGAATAAGAAAAAAATACAGAGAAATGATGGACTCTTTATGGTTAACTCTTAGAACTAGCAAGAATTATTCCATTTTACTGATTTCCTTGAATTAAATCCTTCTTAATTATTCTTATAAAACAGAAAGACAGTAAAGAGAGTTTTATACATATTGCAATAACTAGTATATAAGTTCTAAGAAATTAAATTAAAAACCGAATGTTTCAAAATTATAATAGGTATTCTCACTAAAAAAATATTTATTTTTTTTACTTTGGTCATTTTAACCAAAATAAATTTACTTCAAGGTAACAGAAGAAAGTTGTCACTGGTCAATATAGGCAGATGGTCACAATAGCAGTAGAAAATGTTCAGTAAAGTATTGAATTTCTGAAGGGACCATGAAAAAGTGGTCACATTGACCAGGTGGTCAATATACACGGGTGGTCATATTAGCAGATTTTATTGTTCTTCAAACTGATTCCTCAATTTCATACACAAGTGAAACTAATACTGTTAATTTGATACCTAATTTAAAGGCTACTTTAAATCTTTCTATATTATTATTAAAAATGTTTTTACAAAACACGAGTGAGTAAGAGAAGGTTATACTAAGGGTTTAATAAACTGAGTGTTAAACAAGGATAGTAATAAGGGGGATAGCCAATTTCATGAAAGAGATTTTTTTATCTATAATGCGATAAACAAGGAAGAAAAAGGGGTGGTGGGCCATCAAGGGATAATTTAACGTTTTGTTTACTTTCCACAGACCTTTTTTCATATTAAGCTTCCAATTTTTTGGATACAGAGAGATTTGAACTAACTGTGTTTTTCTACTTAATCGCATTCAAAAGTTATTACATATTAAAATGTTATTAAAAGTATTTTAATTGAAAAAAAAAAAAACTGGTTAGACAACTGGAGTTGAATGAATCAAATTTCATGTAAATCAGAGATTAAAATTCATAATAAATTCATAACATATTTGTATAGGAAATAAAATGTTATAATTTATAGCTTTCCTTCGGAAGAATAAAATTGTAATCCTTCTGTAATCCTTCTGAAGAACGAAAATATTTTGTCTCCAATTTCAAAAATTCCAAGACAGAAATCCGTTTCAAACATTTTTGGTTCCGTGTCTGTCTGTCAGTCTGTCTGTTTGTCGGTCTGTCGCTCAACATATCTTAAAAACTACACGTCTGATTTTATTGAAATCCATATAATTAATAAATCCCATATACAGTCCAACCTTCTGCGCTCATTTGATTCTCTTCCATGTGCGCACAAACAAACATTTAATTTACATCTATAGCTTCAAAAACACTTATCTGATTCGTATGAAACTTTTACAGTTTATCGAAAGTAACCCGCAGATAGTCCCAGATTAATTTAAACCGTCTGCGCTCTTTTTTTATCCTTCTTTTTGGTCAAAGGTTGCCTTGAATATTCCATGGGGTGACTGTTACCTGAGGGGTTTCCTTTGACAGCGTACTCTCTGAACGGCACTAGCTTTGGTACCATCAGTACCTGTGTTGGAAGGGTTGCTCATTCCTTTGATCAAAGCTAAGGAAGGAACAAGGGCTTCACAAGACCAAGAGAATTAATCTATTATAGTTTCCATTATTTTCAATTCAGTGACTTCAAATCTAATAATAGGGCAAGTGGCTTCAAATTGTATGATGTGTCCTGTTTTGGAGTGCTATACGCCATCACTGATTTGAATAATTTTTTTCTCATTTTTTAATTTTTTTCACAATTTCTAATCCAAAGATAAGTTTCCCACTTTACCTAACGGAAGTAGCTTTTGCAGCAGCTGCAAAACATTTTGCACGCGCTGCACGTTTTAAAAGGTATATAGTCTTTAGGTGACTTAGGAAAACTTCTTTTGGCAAACCAGGCCATGAAGAAAGGGTTGGAGTTGCACCTTCAGAGTAAACTGTCATGTATTAGTTTAGATTATTATTTGTTATTTTATTGGTGTTAATATTTGTTTAAGGTTTTGACATATTGTAATGATAATAAAGAGATGTCAGAGGTTGATATGATCTAGAAAGTATTGTGTTCCTTAATGTATGCTTTAATAGTTATTATATGGTGTCAGGTAAGCAAACTATAGTGATATAGTACGTGTTTCGGTATTAGAACCGTTTAATAAAGATTATAATAACTATTAAAGCATACATTAAGGAACACAATACTTTCTAGATCATATCAACCTCTGACATCTCTTTATTATCATTACAATATGTCAAAACCTTAAACAAATATTAACACCAATAAAATAACAAATAATAATCTAAACTAATACATGACATCTACCGACCTAGCTATGCTACCAAGGTACAGTAATATTTAACTTGAATAGCGCTTTGGTGGCTTGATCTTAGATCGATCTCTTAACTCATAAGGGGAACGATGCTGAGACTGTGAGCCCGTTTTATTACTACTACTTGCCACATTATTCTTATCTTTATAAGGAGTTAAGTGTAAGTGCTCTCTAGTACGACGGTATACTACACCATCCTCATTCTTTACTAGAAAAGATCTAGGAGCAGTATGTTTTTCTATCACATTTCCTCTTTCCCATCCTTTATTATTTGGGGATTTAAACATAACTTTATTCCCTGGCTCAACATCTTTTAACTTCCTAGTATTCCTATCATAATAAAATTTCTGTTTCTCTTGTCTATCTTTTAGCTTTTTATTTAGCTCTCTTATCTCAACCGCCTTAGGTTTTAGGAGGTTTGCAGTCACTGGTAAGTTATCCTTTAACCGCCTACTAAATAGCAATTGAGCTGGTGAAAACTTCAAATCGGGCAACGGCGTATTTCGGTAGTGTAATAAAAACAGTTCAACCTGTGTCCCTGTCATCGTTGATTTCTTTAAAAATTTCTTACACTGACCAACTGCTTTCTCAGCCTGGCCATTGCTTCGAGGGAAGTTAGGACTAGACGTAATCAACTTGACCTCGTGACTTTTTAAAAATGTTTGCAATTGTACACTATTAAAAGGACTGTTATCGGCCATTATTTTGTCTGGGAATCCGTGAACTGAAAATAAATATATCAACTTTTGTTCAATGTCCGAAATTGATTTAGATTTTATTTTTAGTAATTCAATCCATTTTGAATATGAGTCAACTACAACCAAATAATACTTAGAATCATATTCCAAAATGTCTAAACAAAGCCTCTCCCACGGTCTTTGAGCCAATTTATGAGGCCTAAGAGGCATTTTAGCATTGTTTGATCTAAGTCGCTGACAGACTGTACACGACAACACATATTCTTCTATATCTTTACTCATGTTTGGCCAAAATAATTTTTCTCTTGCTAATAATTTGGACTTCACTACTCCTTGATGACCCTGATGAATATTATTCAAAATTCTAGCACGAAGTTCTGTCGGTATCACTAATCGGTTATCATAAAACAATAACTGGTCAAACACAAACAACTGGTCCTTTATAGAAGCATAATGGCCTATGGAAGAATCTGGGTGCTTTGGCCACCTATTACTTTTTATTAATTCCATTACCCTGCTTAATACCCGATCCTGTTTAGTAGCTACTTGATATTTAACTATTTTATCTGGTGATACCAGTAATCTTTTAACTATGGAGTGTACCACCAGGCTTAATTCATCATTATCTTGTTCGTACTCATCTAAAAATGCTCTAGATAGAGTATCAGCTATATACAGTTCCTTGCCAGGAACATACTTTAACGTTAATTTATACTTAATTAATCTAAGAATCATACTTTGTAATCTACCTGAAATTTTATTAATATCCTTTTTTACTATACTTATCAATGGCTTGTGGTCTGTCCAAACAGTAACTTGCCTGCCGTAAATCAAATAGTGAAATCTCTCTACTGCGAAAACTACTGCCCTTAATTCTTTCTCTATAGGTGCATAACGTTTCTCACAGTCTGTTAATGCCCTCGATGCATACGCTATTGGATTATTGTTCATCATTATACAGGCACCCAATCCATCTTTTGAGGAATCACATTGTATAATCAATGGGGACTTGCCATCATAATGTACTAATACAGGACTTTTAGTTATTTGCTCTTTAATCTGAGTTAAAGCCTTATCTTGTATTGAATCCCAATACCACTTAACATCTTCTTTCAATAGCACCCTCAATGGTGCTGCTAATTTAGACAAATTAGGTACAAACCGCCCTACATAATTTACCATTCCTAAAAATCTTAATAATTCCTTTTTATTAGTTGGTTGAGGCATTTCTGTAATTGCCCTTATTCTATTATCATCTATTGCTATCCCGTTCGCAGACACAATGAATCCTAAAACTTTAATTTTAGTTAATTTGTACTGAAATTTATCCGGGTTAAATGTTACACCTGATTGTCTTGCTGTATCTAATACCTTTCTTAATAGATCATCATGGTCTTTTTCAGTTTCTCCTGATATGATTATATCATCGATATATATTTCTTTTAAAATATGTCCAAAAATCTCTTCATTTTTCCTCTGAAATGCCTCAGCAGATATACTTAAACCAAATGGGAGTTTTAAAAACCGATACCGCCCGAAAGGTGTTGAAAACGTACATATTTTAGAGGCCTCCTCAGTCAACTCATACTGATGAATAATTTTTTTCTCATTTTTTAATTTTTTTCACAATTTCTAATCCAAAGATAAGTTTCCCACTTTACCTAACGGAAGTAGCTTTTGCAGCAGCTGCAAAACATTTTGCACGCGCTGCACGTTTTAAAAGGTATATAGTCTTTAGGTGACTTAGGAAAACTTCTTTTGGCAAACCAGGCCATGAAGAAAGGGTTGGAGTTGCACCTTCAGAGTAAACTATCAACCTTATCCACATCCCTTTAACGTTTACGTCTTCTGATAATAAGGTTTTTGTCTGTTGTTTGATCTTTCCCATAATTGTTTTCTTTGTAGCGAATGACTCGATTAATATCCTTGCTGAAAATCTACATTTTCCGCCATCTTGAACCCAGTTTTCTGAGTCAGCAAAGAATTTAATTTAAATCAAATTATAATTATTATTAACTACGGGAAACAGACAGTGAAAAATACACTCCAGCGCCGGGATTTGAACCACGGGCCTCTATACTGGAAATATAGAGGCCCGTGGTTCAAATCCCGGCGCTGGAGTGTATTTTTCACTGTCTGTTTCCCGTAGTTAATAATAATTATAATTTGATTTAAATTAAAATTTAACTTTCCGTAGTATGAAAACTACCAAAAACTTAAAAATTGAATTTCAAAAAATTTAAACAAAATCGTAAATAATTGAAAAGGGGTCCGATCGAGTTGAAATTTAGCACGGATGTACCTTTCTGTATCAAAAACAAATCTACCAAATTTATTTTTTTATCGGCCGCAATTTGAAAGAAATCGATTTTTTAATTATGAAACTTTGGTGGTTAATAATACTGAAAGTATAATTACTTTTTTGACATACAGCATATCGTTTGAACCGTAAAAAAATAAGGAACAAGTATGAAAAAACCCTATGAAATTCCATTAATTATTTTAAAAGTTAAAAGCAACATAATTATTAATTAGGGTGATACTTTAGTTAAACGTCAAAGTTAGTTTAAATCTGTGAAAATACCACCAAAATTCAAATAATTAAATATATTGTCCACAGGCCACCATAAGAAGTGAGTCGCTGATTGATAAAGTTTTCTTACCTTATGGAATCGCTTATTTATGCCGTGTCCACCGATGAATTGAGTATATGGCAACAGGGCACTGGGCCATTTCTTTTTTGTTGGCATGCCAAACTTGCCCTTCTGCGGGAACATTGAAAAGAGATAGATAAAGTTTTGGTTTTCACAGCATCGTTTAATTAAATTATTTCAAAAACAGTGGTAAAGGTGGCCACCGATACGAGTGGGCCGTTTTCTTTTCAACGTCCTCGCAGAGCGACATGTTTGGGACGGTGGACACCCCAAACGGCCCACTCTTATCGGTGGCCACGTGTACCACTGTTTTTTAAATAATTTAATTAAACGATCCTATGAAAATCAAAACTTTATCTATCTCTTTTCAATGATCCCGCAGAGGGGCATGTTTGGCATGTCAATAAAAAAGAAATGGCCCAGCGCCCAGTTGCCATATACCCAATTCATCGGTGGACAAGGCATAAATAAGCGATTCCATAAGGTAAGAAAACTTTATCAATCAGCGACTCACTTCTTATGGTGGCCTGTGGACTAATAATAAATAAAAATTATGTACAAACTTATTTTTGAAAAATAATAATAAAGATCAGTTAGTTCAAGACGGTCACCCATCCAAGTACATCAATACCCAATGCTGCTTACTCCTGCTGCTCCGCAGCAGGAGAGGCCACTTTAGTGGCCTCCGAAGTAGGAAAAGTTCCGAGGTACCCCGTACCCGATTTTCTTTAGTTGTGAAAGGCTCTACATATATATAAGATTTCAATTACATTTTAAAAATAAACTGATAATTTAAAATCCTTTAATCTTATTCAATATAATAAAGTTTTGCAAAGGCTTAGGAGAGACAGCCATTTATAAAAATAGTGTTATATATTAAATTAAAAATCTAATTATTTAAAAAGAAATAATTTTGACTTATTTCCTTTTTTCCTTTACTCCATAACATTCCTTTTCACTACATAAGATAGTATTATGTCACCTGACATTTTCCTGTGTGTATGTTTCAAAATCCGAAATATCCTTAAGACATATAGAATATCCTAAGTACGTCCTTAATGGATGTAATCTATCCAACATATATGTCCTTAATGTATGCAATCAATCTGAAACCAGGCCCCAAATGTATTTACTATAATTACTGATATATAGTGTTACCTACAGGTTAAATTAAATTCCCTGCAGTAATTAGATTTCATTAGTAATATGTGTGATAATGCTATTAATGCAATGTGTAATTACGTCCAAAGGCCTATCAAATATCAGGAATTTAAATGACGTTCGTTAACAGGTCTGGAATACGGGCTCGGGCAGCAAAATATAATCTACTCCTGATGACTTGATCCGTTCTTAGATGTTCTTAACGACCTCACCAGACAATCTTAATAGATTAAACTCACTTTAATAGCTCTGCTTTGTTTAATTGTGTAATTTAACACCATTGGTAATAATAAACGTCTTTTCAACTAAAATTAGAATAAAAATATGATAAGTTTCATTAATAAATTACTGTAATTACAATTAGTGCATTTTTAACCATTGCCTTTTGTAAGTTTTATGTTTTTGTGGTATTCTTTATGATTTTTACTGGTCTTATATTACTATGCTTTGTAAGTTTCATCGCACATTTCCGTTTCCCCAATTTTCAACCACATCCCGTGATTCAATCTTTCCCAAATTTTGCACATAGATACAACTAAGGTGAAGAATACAGAAACCAAAAAAAAAAAAAAAAAATGGCGTCAAATTTATTTGCTTTTTAAGTTTCATCGCACACCTATTACCCCAATTTTGATCTACTTACCGTCATTCTATCTTCCCCAAATTTTGCACATAGATACAACTAAGGTGAAGAATACAGAAACCAAAAAAAAAAAAGTTAAAAATAAGACCAGTTTTGAAAAATGGCATTCTTATATTAATTATTTCTGTATTAATTGTAATTTTGTTAATGTCTTGAACATTGAATGAGCATTGAACAAATGCTATTACTCTCTTCTACCACTCTTCCGAAGTTCAAATTTAAGCCAAAATACTGTTGTCCTTGTTTACACTACAGTTTTCCACCCTGTAGTAACTTGGCTTCTTAAACTTGGATGTTGCCTACTACAAACACAGTCAATGACAGCAATGCTCAGAAGATGGGAAAGGAAGATTCATATAAAAATATTCGGCACTGCTTACACATGTGAATATGAAGAACCAGGACCTATTCTGAGCTCCAAAATCCATATAAAATTATTGAACTTGTAAATAAGATTAAGGCAGGATTATGATGGCTAGGCCACGTTCAACGAATGCCATTGGAAACATGCTCTCTAAGGGTGTTCTACGGACAACCAGGAGGCAGCAGATGTCATGGAAAGCTAAAGGAAAAGATAAGGAGGATTTAAGAAAGCTTAGAGTCCGTAGCTGGAGAAGGCGGTCTCTAGGCCGAGATGACTAGAACCATGTTTTAGAACAGGTCAGAGCCCTTCACGGGCTGTTGGGCCATGGAGTGAGTGAGTCCCATAGTTTTTTAATACTATATTACATTTCTCAACATGTTCGTATCATGTACGTTACGTACCTCATTTATCATGTTTCTATAAGTTCCTAATATTTTCTTAACATGTTCTAGTATTTCTGTCTTGTCTCTAAAACACCAGTGCAAAGAGTTTTGTTCATTAAAAAAATATCTAGTTGTCTTAATTTAACTTCTTTTAATTTCAATCACCTAATAGTAGTCTTTGAATTAAGTATTTCAATAGGAAGATTAAATTTCGTAAATTTGATCTAGTGAAAGTTTATTTGACATGGTTTAGGATTTAATTGGAGATAAAAAAAAATCTATTTAAGAATGTCAGTAATTAATTTGTTAAGTTTTTAAGTGGAAGTATTTTCTATTTTTTGGGAGGGATTCTTGGATAAGTTAATTATCATATTTTTGCTCTTGATGAAACTACTAAATAAAAAGGAAGAAGAATGAAACCCTTTTTGTTGTGGTATTAGAATTAAGACCAAATATTTTTAAACATATTTTTTTTACACTATTTAAAGACATACTTCATAAAAAATGATAAGAACTACACAGATACATATTTAATCAGTGGTTATAATGTAGGTAAATATTTAGAGACCTTTTATAAGTTAGACTCGTTTTGCTTTGGTCTGATAGGTGATAGTGGCTTACATATTAGCCTAACTCTATAGACTCTTTTCAACTTTTAGATGATTGCAGAAAGGTCCTGCACTCTAGTAGGCAATAGTTAAATTGTGCTCTTAGAAATTCAAAAAATACGTGATCCAACTAGTAGCAGGTATTCATTATTATGGAGATTCTTAATGGTTGCTATGATCCAATGTATGGAGAGTTAAAATGGAATTAGTTGTTTATTAATGGACTAAAAATTTTTTTGAAAAGTATGGCAAATTTATTAAATCTAAACCCTTTGTAAGCTTTTCTAGTTCAACGTTAGTTAACTTTATTGATTTTCCGACTCTCTGTAGATGTAGTCCAACGTCAATGACGCGAAATAACGACAGCAGTGTTGGAATAGAACAAGTTACTGCTTTCAGTCTAATAAAAGATATAAATTCAAAGTACGAGATGTGCAAATAAATGGAATAAGAGTAAAGTCGAGTATCTAATAGAGTGCGGCCGTTGAATTCATAAACTAAGAACTATGTGTTATAAGAGAGGGGAGAGGGGTTTAAATCATGAGAAATAGAGTCGTTGTTGTCGGTAGTTGAAAGCTCCTGTAACTTGACTATATAAAGCAATAGTAAGCCGGCTATAACCGAATGAAATACGAGATTAATAAGTAAAACGGAGAACGATTATTAATCTGTTTTTGTTTTAAGTGGTCAGACTGAGAGGGTTGGGTTCGTAGGTTTCCCGGTCAGGCTAATAGAGAGAGTGCTGGCGCGACCCCTGCCGGGTAGTTTCCACTTAGTTTATGGGTCGTTTGTTTGTTGTGGTAGCAGCCTGAGAGGGAGGAGAGAATCGAGTCTTCGGTCCGAAGTGCCGCCACGAGCTCAGCGCCTAATTGCTATCAAAATCTATTGTCGGAGGACGCTAATTGTCTGGGCGGAATTGCTCGGTGACTCTTACAACTGGGGCGCCCCTTTCCCTTGGGATTATGTTCCATCCTCAAGTCCTACATAGTTTCTCTCTCAATCACTCCAGTTCGCCCTTTTCGTCCCTTGTTGAGCAAACCAATAACTGATCACGATACTGCCGGTTTAGCTCGACATGGTTCCGCTCCGTGGTTTACTGCAATCCTCCTTGTTTATTTTCTCTAAGTTTCTCTGATCGTGCTACTCCATTAGAAACTTGTATTCGTGTTTCGACGTCAATCTAATTATTCGCCTACTCTAGAAGCTGTTGGCAAAATAACATTCCGGCATTATAGCTGTTGTTTGATTACATTGCATGCATTTACCTTTAACACCTTTTCGTTAATTTCATTGCAGCCTTTTCTATAATCAATCTTTAGATGATTATCTGGCTTACAAATATTATTGACGATAAAGTTTTCTGGTCGAATCCTATAAAGTAATGAGGCACAACTGAGGAATACCTCCGACTTCGAGAGATACCTTGACTTGTGCCAGTCTCTTGCTTTGCATGACTCACCCCTATGAGCTATTATTTTTAATTCACGTTTCCTTTTTTTTCGGTACTGATGATGTACTTATAGAGGCCTAAATATGCTTTAAAAATAAATTGTAATTTATTCGTGGGGAGACTTTCCCTTATACCTTTGAGGGATACCTGTTTCACTGATCAAAATCGAGGTACCAGAGTAAACTTCCATCGGATAATATTTTTTTTATGCAACAAACTAACAGCCTTTTTAACACCTTTTATAGATTATTTGTATAGACCCAATTAAGCAGTGGGCTAGTGGATTTTTAGAAAATAAAAAAATATCAAATAAACTAATAAAGATGAGGAAATAATACAGACACAAAGATATGTTTACTGCAACACTTGAAAAAGTAAAAATAACTTTATTGGACAAAACTGTTTTGAAAGTAATTAAGATAGCAAGCTATCACCAGATCTAGATTTATAAATGTCAATTATCTTATATTAACTCTTTCTCTCTCACATTTCTACTCATCTCATCAGCTATCATCAGGTCTAGATTTAGATATTTTAATTTTTAGTGAAGCGATGTCTCTCCACGCGTCTTTCTTTATTCCGTATCTAGCCAAAAAGAACATTAAATTTTCTCTATTTTTTGGCCTAATCAAATGACACTTCTGCTCATTTAATCTAATAAATTTATTAATAACTTTTATTAAAATATATAAACAAATAATTTTCCCTTTTTGTATTTATTCCTTACACTTTTCATCCCCATTCGTCCTTTCTTGTCACTATTCGTCTATTGGTTATCCGATAAAGGAAGATTATAAAGAACAGCATTCAGATTAATATTTAAATTAGATGTCGAATTTATAGCCATAACCCCCTTCTCATTGCGCGCTAAAGAAGTGAAAAGCGTGTTTACTTTATTATATTTTTTCTTTGACCCTCGTCTGTCTTCGTTTTATTGGGCGCTTTTCTTTCACTCTGAGGGTTTGTATCAGTATTTTGGCCTGAGTGTTATATTTAATATATATATATATATATATATATATATATATATATATATATATATATATATATATATATATATATATATATATATATATATATATATAATATATATATATATATATATATATATATATATATATATATATATATATATATATATATATATATATATATATATATATATATATATATATATATATATATATATATATATATACAGTGCTCGATTTCTAGAAATTGAGGTGCCGGAACTACAACCTACCCTCTCTTTGCCACCACCCCCCCCCCCCCTGTAGAAGGGGGGTCCGGGGGTCCTCCCCCGGGAAAATTTTGAAAAATAATCGTTCAAAAACAACATTTTAAGAGTTTTAGACATACACCCACACTGCAATCAAGTGGGTTTCGTGTGGAAACTTGTATAATTTTAAGTAGTATTTACATAAACAATTTCTAGATTAGCATGCCACATTTTGTTATAATACTCTCAATAAATAAATAGGTAGTTAGGTTTATACGAATAATTAAATCAACATAACATTCCCTGTCTCACTCGCCCTTGAGAGTTTCGGCACAGCGTCTCTGCACAGTACTTATTTAATACGATCCCTGCCTTAAAAAAAACCTTCGTTGTTTCAGGTTATCATAATTTAGTAGTATAATCTCAACAAATAGATATTTTTTGTATTTTGAAAAGAAAAATATTTGCCAGTTTAATACATGATGTCCTTAATCAAATTTGTAGTCACTCATTGACAAATAAAATTTTAACAAAGGATTTTAAAAAAAATCTTAGTGCCGATAATTTTATTTTTTATTTATCAGAGAGAGAGGTCCCGGAACGCCGTTCCGCCGCGTTCCGCCTCAAATCGAGCCCTGTATATATATATATATATATATATATATATATATATATATATATATATATATATATATATATATATATATATATATATATATATATATATATATATATATATATATATATATATATATATATATATATATATATATATATATATATATATATATATATATATATATATATATATATATATATATATATATATATATAGAGCAAACCATTTCCAACTTATTCTATTTTTTGTGCTCTTTTCTTACTCAAGAGATGTTGGGAAGTTTTTTCTTGAAATGTTGAACCTTATCTTGACTGATATGGATACAGAACCTTATAACCACGTATTTATACGGTTTCTTTTTATTTATGTAGAAAATTGAAGAGTAAGAAAGAAAACCTCTTCTCCATGTCTCCTTCACATATTATAGACTAAATCCTTATATTTTATTTTGAAGGATTTATATTATATTCAATTTTGCTTCCGAGTTTACTTAAGGTATCAGAATCAATGTGAGGATTCTGAAGAACAACTATTTTGTCTCCAAATTTAAAATTTCCCAGAAAGAAATCCGTTTCAGTCATAGGAGACAATTTTGGCCTCGTGACTACCCCTCGGTCTGTCCATCAATATTTTTACGATCCGCCATATCTTGGAAACTATTAATGTAATTTTAATAAACTTTGGATGGTAGGACGTAATTAGCTCACTGCTAGACCCATTCAACTTTCTGCGCCTATTTATTTGTTTTAACATAACGTCATCAACTCTTTTAGATGATGACGACTAATCACTTTATATTAATAGCTTGTCTTGTGAATGTTGATTTTAATATTAATACTATTTGCTAAATTTCTATGTAATATTTCAATACCTTTAAACCAGCGCGTATAAACAAACTTTGTTTTATTATTATTTCTGGTCTTATATTACTTTGCTTTGTAAGTTTCATCGCACACCTCTCTTCCCACGTCCCCCCCCTTACACAATTTTATGAGATAATAAAAAAAAAATGAAAAAAAAGCATTATTACATTGAATAACCATTCATTTATTTGTATTACTATTTTTTTATAACATTACAAGTTAATCTTATTACAGATGATCTTATGGGATCTTATAAGATGGATGAGCTTGTATTTTGTTTTACAAGATTCCCTATTCATGGATGAGTATTAGAAAGTGCACAACGAAAATCAAGCACAGCAACATAAAGTTTGCCACGATACTTTGTTTTTATTGTAAAAAGTGCTGAAAAATATTTGTTTGCACAAATAAGTGCTTGAAAAAGGTAAATAAAATCGAAGTGCTTGCTGTGATATACTGGGGTACACTTTGTAATACTTAACCCAAAACGATGGTTTGTCCATTTTATCAAAATCGACAGCAGAACCTTTTTTTTATTTCTAAAGCTTGTTCTTGAAGTGTTTCGGGCAGGGAATCTATGTTGACACTGAAAGGATCCATTGTTAATTTGTAAATGTTGTCATCACATGTGTTAAAGAAGTATCTGCTGAATTCGTCAGTGAGGTTCTCCAACTGGTTTAATATTTGGATTTTTATATAATTGCATTAGACGTTCGGATGGCAAAGCTATCTCGATTTCAAGGTCCCATGTCCCCTTGACTTGTCTTCACGCCTCCCTTGGGGAGCGCGCCCCCACTTTGGGAACCAATGCTCTAAAGGAACATTTTTTAACTGATTGGTTGTTTTGACTAAGATTTTGTGTTACTACTTCATAATAATTTTTAATTGAGATATAAATATGTAGCTTAGTAGAGAATTAACTCGTATTATGTTAACACTCAACACTGAAGATGATATAACATGTCGAAACACGTTTGTGTGTTTGAATATAAAATTGTGGTGACACTATTGTTGAGTTACTTTTTTTTTTTTTACCCATTCTTGCAGGAAGTACTAGACTACTACTTTTACTACTGCTACTACTTTCTAAATCCCAAGGTAGAAATTTGATTAAGCTATTAAACATCAGAGAACATTTTTTGGTTCCGTGTCTGTTAATTGGTTTGTCCAACATTTTTGGGAACTTACTAACTTTTGCGAACTATTTTAAAAACAACTCGTTTCATTTTAACAATTCAGTCTGATTTAGCGTGCATTTTTAGCATTTTGTAGTGTTTGTTTTGTAGGTCCAAAGTAGCCCACTGATTGTCCAATAATAATTTCAAACGTTCGCACTCACAAACTTTTGCTAAATTGATACTTTTATTCGTGTAAAAAACTTTAATTAGTCAATAATAAGTTAAGCATAGCGTCATTAAAGTACGCGATGGGCCTCAAGTATTTCTAAAAGTAATCATCCAATTTTAAATAAAGTTTGACGAATGTAGCCCACAGGTGGTCCTAGTGTATATGAAAAGTTGCCCCATTCTTTACAATAGGGATGTTGTGGAGTGAGGAATTATAATAATAAAAATCACTTCTTTGATTCATCCTCGCAGTTTATGAAGAGTGAACCTTAAGAAGAGTTTCGTTCTTTTTTCCCCCCTTTACCATTTAAATGGTGTTTTTCACCGATTTGGTGTATTTGGACATGCTGTTGGCTCGGCATTACGCCATGTCCTCCATCGTTTCGTCGCGTCCGACTCATCAGGGGCCCGACGATGCCCACCCAGAGTTGGCTGGGCAACGTTGGGCCCCTGGCGTAATGCCGAGCTAAGGACATGGCGTTCCAATCCAACAGTTCCTATGTGTCGCGCTTGCGTGGCACATCCCTTGGTTTCTCTCACTACACAAATTGTGTATATATATATATATATATATATATATATATATATATATATATATATATATATATATATATATAATTTTAAACTTATTAATTTACATTAATGTGCTTTATTAAGCTTGTTTGTTTGTTTATTTTATTTACCAATTTCATGATAAAATATTTAATGATTATGTAAATTTTTTAGGCGTTTTAACCCGGACCTATTGCATCACCCCTTACCCCTACTTATCATTCAGGCCGGATATTTTTCCTCACCCTCAACTCCATTTAATGTAAATAAACAGACGAACAAAAAGTGGATAAACTAAACTGTTTTTGCAGGATTAAATTAAACACCCAGAGAACGAAAACGAAATAAAAATTTAAAAAAAAAAAAATCAAATAAACAAGACTGCTCGTATAAAGTTTTTAAAGCATTTCCATACTGTATTCAAATGAAAATGTTAAATGGTTTAAATTTCCCTTGAATTTTTTTAAAGAGCACAAAAAATATAAATAAATCATTAATATTAAAGTAATGCTTTGTTCTGTACGAATTCAATACAGTTAACATAATGTTTTATTTAATTCAAAATTTAACTTGATAAATTTGCATTACTGAATTTTATGTATTTTTTTAAGTAGGCTGAATTGCATACATATTTTTTTCCTACTTGCGACATTTTATGAATTATGTTTCGCTTCCACTGCTTGAAGCATCTGTAGGTAGGTGGTGATGTTAACTTCAAGCAATATTAAGTGTTGCATTGAGCTAACAACACGATTCGCATCCAGTAGTGGGCGCGAAACGTTGGACTTCAAACCGTTCATGACCCGGATTTCACCACAAAACCAAGAAAATTATTAAGGGGTAACTCGAGCAAGCCTAAGCAACATTTAATTTTTTTTTTATTTTATTTATTTTTTTTTTTCCTCACCTATGGTAGGAAAAGTTATGATTTCACCTATGGTGGTGCTACTTTACTATCAAACTTCACTCACAGTTTGAAGCACGGTCAAATTAGTCCAAAAGAAAGAATTTTAAAAATACATTTTTATAAAACAAAATCTTCTTATCCCAACATAAAGACTTAGTTGTATTCAAGGTTCACAAGAGTAACAAAACAGTTATGCCAGGACAATCAATATAATATGATAACAAAATTAAGAAATTTTATTAGAAGGTCATTCTACATATTCAAGAAATAAGGTAGAGATATCCGTCTACAACTGTGCAGAATAAGTGTAACCACTTTGTTGATCTGTTAATAGCTAATAGCTGCTAAATGGATTCTCAACAGGCAAGCTGGTAAGCTTAAATGCTTTAATGGCATTTCCCCTAAACTGTTTGGTTTACCTAAGGTACACAAGGACTGTACGATTGAGGAGGGGGATCCTATTCGTCCGATTGTGTCATGCTTGGTTCTCCGGCATGTGTAACTTGTCTAGGTTTGTCGCCAATATATTAATAAATTGGCTCTTTCGTAGATTTGATATCAAGAATTCTGAGTAGTTTAATGAGTCTTTGAAGAATGTAGTTATCAGTGAAACATCTATAATGGTCTCATTAGATGTGAAAGTTCTTGCCACTAATATTCCCAGTGTTGTGGTTGGTGAATTGTTAATCATTATTTATTTGGCAGAGTCTGGAAGGTTTAGATATTCTAGGGCTTTTATAGCCTGGTTTCTGCATACGGCCGCTTCCTAGCGGTTCGCATGAGAACCAGGCATCTGGCTTCCGCCCTGGTGGGGATACGTTTCCCTTCCGGACCGAACCGGCGTTGGATCGGGTAGTGTTCGACTGCTGTGTATTGTAATCGCACTCACCGCAATATCGAAAGCCGCCATATAGTTTCAGTTTCACCGCAAGTTTATATATAATTTTATGTGTTTAAGTATCATTTTATTTTATGGTTTTAAAGTTCCGTCGGTTTCGCGCATCACCAATCATCACTTCGCCATCTAACTCCCAGGACTGGAAAGTTCCAGGTAAGCTATAGAATTAATCTTACCTTCCAGACGAACTTAGATTTTGTGTTCTCTGTCGCCTTACCGGATGCCAACTTCCAAAAGTAAATTAAAGTATTGTTCACAGTCCACAATACCACCTCCCCCCCCCCCCCCCCTCTTTCCTTTCATTTACCAGCGTTCGCAGGCAGGGTTTAAATCCTCCTTTAAAATTAAGGGGAAATCCTCCAGTGGTCATCAAAATTTTCAGGAATAGATGGGAAGAAATTAAGCAGTTTACTGACATTCCCCCTGGTTTATTTGTTGAGATGTTTGAGTATTTGTTAGGAACGGGTTCTTTATCATATCAGGGGAAAATGTATGAAGAAATATTTGGTTGCCAAATGGGAAGTACTTTAGCAGCTAATTTTAGCTAGCTTATAGGGGTAAATGACATTTTTGAAGCATCTATTGCTCATTTAACTTCTATTACATTTATACGCGTGTTCATGCATTACATATTTGTTATTCAATCGCGTGATGCTAAGGACGAAGCTGTGCATGTTTTCAACAATGCATATTAACTATTGAAGAGGAGCAGGATTCCAAATTAGCTTTTTTAGACAAGACGGTTCATCGCATCCCTTCTGGTAAGCTGATTACAAATTGGTTTCGTAAACCTCGTTCTTCTGGTCGTTTCCTTGGCTCACCCTATGCATCAGAAGTTCAATTGTGCCTTTAACCTGACAACGCGTGTCATATCGCTCAGCGACCCTATTTTCATTTATACAAACCGTATGGTGGTGTTTGATTTATTACTAGCTAAGTTTCCTAGGGGTCTTGTTAAAAGTCTTTGGTGTAAGAATAATATTGTAAAGGACAACACGTTCACCAACCTCAGTAATCAGGTTGATAAAGAGTTTTACAAACTGCCTTTTGTTTAATGTTTAAGGGAGGGTAATAAAGTTTGTTTTTCCAATGTTATCGGCAAGGAATGTACTTTTTATTCCAGGCATAGTATCCTTAGCTTGTTTACTCCCTTGAAGGACGCTGTTCCTTAACCTCTCCTGTCCAACATCATGTATCAGGTTCATTGTAAGGTTGTAATGATGTTTATATTGGCAACTCAACCCGGTATCTGAAATCTCAAGCTCACCAGCATTCTCATTCCATCAATAGTAGGGAAAAGGTCCCAGACATAGCTGTACTTGCCTTAGATATTTTGTAGGCATATGTTGGGAGCACTACATTGACATGGATGACATCTCCTTACATGGTAGAGGAACCAATGAGAAAAAACTTGGATAAAAAAAGGTGGATAGAGATGATTCTCATTAAAAAATCTGGCGCTGTAATTTCCGGTCTGATATTAATCAAGTGTTAATATTTTGTATACTAATCTACTTAACGTTTTTACAACTTATTTTTTATTTGTGTACTGGGTTGGTAATCTGGTTTTAGGTGAAGATCATGGAAGTAAAATCTTTTTTTAAAAAAAAATTAAATTATTAATGGATTTATAAACTTCCATAAGAAATCTGTTGAAGTAATTATACTAAGCAGAAATATCTAAACGTCACAAAGTTTTCTAACCCCTCCCCCCTCCTTTTTATACTACCCCCTCCCCGTGGATCAAATCTAATTTGCTAATTTCCTTTATTAGTACCTGTTCCTGTTCGAATTTTGCGAAGCATTTTAAAATGTGATCCTTCCGGAAAAATCAAAAGGCATTTTCCATCTGTGCTCCTCTCCCTCGGTGTATTATAGCATCCGTGGAATTATCTTATATAAATTTGCTTATATCCTAAAGAGAAGCCCTTTCCCAAGTATTAAGTTCCTAATTTAAATATAGTCTGGGCTCAATCCCATTTTATTATTTACTATGACTCTATTTCCCCTCAAACCAAATTTAAAACAACAAAAATGTTCTTGGCAGATATTAATATTATTTTTGAGATTATCATACCAAATACAATTATTTTATTTCAGCATTTTAAAGAAGATGGTGATAAATATATCTTAAACTACGAGTATCTAATAAGATTGTACATCATTTTATATTCTAATTATATAATATATGTATTATGTTTTAATTCACAGAAGTTAATGTTAAAAATATTCGTGTTTTTATTTTCATTTATCACATTATACACAAATACCGAGGAGAACTGTGCTGATTTGGTTACCATTGTTCTAATTCCCGGTATTTGATTTCCAATAATCAAGAGAGTAGTTCCAGCAATAGCTTGTGAACACATGCAATATTGGATGTAATACTATTGTATAATTGTATCAGTCAATGATAACTCTGTAAGGGATTAGTAAATCTACTTTGTATGCTGCATGTGACATAGGTGCAGGGATAGCAACTTTTTTAACTCCTCCTCCTCATTATAGGGGTTTGTTAATGAGGTGTCAATGACAAAGTGTGTGAGTTGAATCTATAATTCCTTCAGTTCGATGAAGAATTTTTAAACTGATAGTAATAATTAACAAGCAGGTTTCCATGATTTTTTCGCGATAATGTTTGATGCACCACTCATCCAAGTATTTTAATTGCTAATTTAAAAAGAAGATAGTTTCAAATTTTATATTTTATTAAAAAAATTATATAGTTATTATTTCTTCGACTTCATAAAATGAAACGGACAGACATCTGTTTCAGACATAAGGGAACAATTTTGCTCTCGTGTCTGTTTCTCGACATTTTTGCAAAACACTATATCTTAAAAACTACAAGTCCACAGTAATTTGGATGGAAGGTCATGACTAGCCCATTGTTGATCCCATAGGTGCGTTTTAACCCCTAGACCCATTTTATCTTCCTCTTGCTCAAACTTGTTTTCTACATAATTAATGTTTACTTGTGTTCCACATAATACCCCTCTATGTCAAACATGTCATATCATGTTAGGATTTAATTCATGCGAGTGTCTGTGCTAACCACTAGTTGTTTAGCTAACCCCTCCTCGACTAAGCCGATCCCTAACTAAATACTTTTATTTCGAATGAATTATATGTGAAAAAAATATACAATGCCAAACCTTCCTTAATTTATATATAGTTGGTTATTGAAAATATATGGTGATTCTAAAAAGATTGGGATTAATCATAATTTTTAAAAAACAATATATTCATACTTCAATATCTTTGACTTTTTTTTTTTTTCAAACTTCCTATGTCAATGGGATTGCTTTATCCCTTTCAGACCTGAGCATTTTTATTTCTCAGATTTTTTATCTTTATGTTTTAACCTTGTCTTTATGGTCTTTTCAGTTCGTTTCACTACGTTTTTATTAGCTTGCTTTCTTGTTTGTTTGTTTGTTTGTCTGGTACAAATTTCTCAATCATTTTTAACTAACTTCCCAAGTACCTAAACATTTGAAATTTTTAGAATAGCTCAGAATACGATGATAATCAATTATTTTAATACTTTTTTTTTGTATGGAAAGTTAGTTCGGAAAACATCTGCAAGTTATTTTATTTGTTTTGACATATCCCATAGTATTTACAATCTTCATTTTGACGGGTTTCAAATTTGTGATTTTTTATTAGGAGGTAAACATTGAATGCCAGCTAAAAGTAAACAAAGAAATAAATTAATTGACGTGTGACACACAGGTTAGTTTTCACTTGTATCCTAGGTATAGGTTTAATTTTTCTGCATCTGTACTTCTTTACTTGTACAAATTTTTCTTCTCTTACTGTCCCTACACAGGGGCATATCAATGGCACGGTGTAGATTCGGTGTTGGTGAGATCCATTGTACAAAGATTTGTCCTTTTATAGGTTTAAGATCAGCTCTCTTGATGGTTGTCATTATTATGTGAAGTAAATAAATTCGGAACTATGCATTTTTTTTTACTAACATTATATTATATAACTTTCAATTAGAATTATATATAACAATGACAATTATATTATCAACATTACATATTATGATTCAACATAAAATTTAAAAACGTAGTATCTAAAAAGTTCTTTTTATCTTGTAATTATTTTAATCGTGTCATTGTTATCTGATTGCAGGTATCATGGTTGCGTCGAGAAGGAGAAAAGTTGAAACTTGTTTCAGTAGGTCTTGATCCCTACTCAAACGAGCCGAGGTACACAACGTTGTACAGCGAACCGAACGACTGGCAGCTTCGGCTCGACAGGGTCCAGCATTCTGATCAGGGCCAATATGAGTGTCACGTATCCTCACATCCGCCCATCAGTTTGTCGTTCTTTCTCACTGTCGTCGGTAAGTACCCCTTCACAACTAAACTTTACAGGCAATCAAAATCTTTTCGGTGTTGGGAATGGTGTGACTTGCATGTTTCGTAGCTATTTCTGTAAGGTTTGTGACATTTTTTATTTTTAATCTTCTTCCGTTGATTAAAACTACTCATTATATACCTAGTTTTAAGCTTGGAAATACTTCTTTACAAGCTTGAAACAAATTTCAAGCATAGTGTTGTCCAAAAAAAAAAAAAAAATAAATAATGTATAAATCATAAATATAAATGTAGATTTGTAGATATATTAATCTTAAAATGCCCATGCACAGCCCAACAGATTTTATCAACCAGTTCATCAAACCTGAAAATTGAGTGGAAGACCAGCCCACACATATTGACCCTGTTGGATATCTGGCCCATGTTGTACTGCAAATCCTACTTTTTGGCTAAAATTTCAAAGCCCCCCCCCTTGCCTTTAAGGTTGAGTTTGAATAAGATAGTTATGAAAGTAAAATTTAAAGAAAAAAAAATTCTTACCAGAATAAATAATAAATCTAAATCTAAACTTAGGTGTTTGAAATGATTGAGGAATAGGGCATACTCGTACATAATGAGTTTTTCTAATTTTTCGGAACTAAGTGTAGCTTATATATAAACGTATAATACATATTCTAAACATAATCAGAGTTGTCAAGATATGGTTTACTGACCGTTTGGTTGTATCAATCCAGTATTGGATTTATAATCCAGGTTTGTTTGAAAGACCCACTTCGTGGTCTATGTCATGTCTTCGGGCGCAAGCCCCCGGATTTAAAGAAAAACGAGAAAATTTGTTGAAAGACTACCCATCTGCAATATCTGTGTAATAATAAATGGCTTAATTGAGAAAGTAAAGCCTTGCTAATTAATGGCGGAAGGCTAAACTGTATACAATTTTCTGATGACATATGTCTAATTTGGAACTCAGTGGAGGATACATAAGAAATTATAGTTGAATTAGAAGTTAAAAGAAAAGAAGTAGGTCTTGAGATAAGCTTAGAAAAAACACTAAATATTTTCAAGTTAGTGGCCAATATGGTGGATGGTTAAATAAGTTTTGTCAGTATGACATGTTATAAATAATTTTAAAGCCTAGAAAATTAAATTAGGACAATAATAATTAACAATTATTACAAAAATTGTCATTTGTTTTGCCGGCATTTTGAAAACAATTATGGCCGACATAAGGGTGTTAAAAGAAATGATATGCTTATATAGCATGTTACATTTCATTTTAAAGCTCTTTTCAGGTAGATTAAGAATATGTGAATTATTACTTAAACTTTTTTTTTTTTATATAACCCTATTGGAAACAATTTGGGCTGATATAAGTGGAAAATTAAAATTGTCTTAGCGAGTTTTTTATGCACCACATCACTATAATATTTAATCAAAACCTATATTATTCTACGCCGTTCAGTAGAGGTAGCAACGGTAGAAAGCCTTTTAGAAAGGAATTTTAGTTGCTTTTTATTGACCCTTCGTTACACGGGCTGGCGCATTGAGTGCGCCAAGAGTAAAAAAGTTTCTGCAAATCACAGATTCACGTTGCGAGAATAATAAAACCTCATTTTACCCTACCACTAGAGACCCGTAAAACAGATGAAACAGTCTGCTTTGATTATTGCTTTGTTCTGCATTGTTTTTGCCGTGTTTATTTGTCTTGGTGTACTGTATGCGCCCGTGCCACCATGTCCGGTGTAGAGAAATTATGCCTTCCGATCAATATTTTTTGGTTCTTGCATGAGTTGTCGGATTAGGATGATGGTTGTGAGGAGTTATCTTAGGACTTTGACAACTAATAATAATTAATAGGGTTGATAATTAAGGTTGAAAGCCCGATACTAAGTCAGAACGCTGAAGGAGTAATTACTGATTTTTTATAGTAATTTTTATTTTTATAATTATAGATGTCATTGAGAAATAAATATAAAATACGTTAATTCACTTTTTAGTTCATCATTTCTAAAACGCAATCTAGATAATCTGGATTTTACCTATTTATGGTTGGAAAAATGCAATGGCGTATAAAGTACGCCGCCCGTGCCTCCAATTTGTCCGCTATAGCCGTGCAACGATGGCTTAACCATACAAACCAAATATAATTGAAACATTGCGGTCTAATCTAATAATACCTCTTGCTATCATTTTTAATTTATGACAGAAATTGGTTTACACTATTTCATTTTTTCAATTTGGTAGATATTACTTTGGTTGTGCTATAACTTGATAGTGTTATGATGCCTTTAAGTCCGATTCCATGCAATCCTGTGTTGAGATAAGCATAGAAAAAAGCATGGACTTCCGTGACTTAACTTCTTCATACAAAATTGCTGATTGACTTAACTCCTTTGGAACATAATTCGTAATACTCGTATTTGAGATAGTTTATAAGAATTTGTATTGCATCTATTTATATATGTACACAAGCATCAACCTCACTTGTTTCACATAATAGACGTATGATAGCAGTAGAGATGTAGTCCACTATCTACTGAATCCTAGTAATAGGTTAGGGTTAGAGGGCCAGAACACGTAATGCTCTTCTGTAAACGGTCCCCTTTTTAGTACTTTTTCTATGGATGGTCAGTTGAAGTACTAAAGCCATTCATCCTGAACATGCAGCTGGAGGAAGGACTACAAGATAAACAATGCTTTTATCTTTTTTAACTCCGAAATTTACTTCGTCTATAGATTATGTGTCGTCTACTCTATTTTATATATCTAAAAGTTTTATTTTGTCTATTGAAAAACGTTTACAAAGATAAAAATGATCATTTGTGCCGATTGTTTTTATCGTGATTAAGTTTGACAGTGAATTATTTTTATTTGTTTGACCTTTATTACAGGACTTTGTAAAATATAATCGAATCCATTATTTATTATTGCTTTCTTTACACTAAATAAAATGTAACATGTAGAATTAATCAGTCCAATGTCAATGTTCGTTTATATATATGGTCTGGTTGTAATTCCTTAAACTATTCTCGTACTAGTATCTAAAAAGTTAGACTTTTTTATCTCTGTCAAACTGGTTTATATTTATTCACACATAACACATATATATATCTCAAAGAAAATGTGAATATTTACCTAAATTACAGATAATAAATTGCAATCTTTATCATCTTTAGACAATATTGTTCTACAACGTTGGATCATTATTCCTTCTACGTTTAGCTAAATATTTTCAAAAGTTTTGAAAAAAAAAAAAACGATACTTAACTTCTTTATACCATATTGTTGATTGACTTCACTTGATTCTTAACACCTTTGGATCATAATTCGTAATATTTGAGATAGTTTATAAGAATTGTAATGCATCTATTAATAGTTTAAAATGAGAATTAAAATGCTAAATTAACGTGTTGCTGGTGCTTATAAGGTTCGGTAAGACAAACTGACCAACCGATAGTTAATAGTACCTAGTACTAAAGTACTAGACGGGTAGGACGAACCACTTAGAATATTCAGTAGACCTTATTTAGGTCCTTTTGCCTAGCCTTGTGGTGGAGAATCCCAGCCACTTAACGCATCATACCTCTGAACAATGTACCGCCGATGCGAGTATAATGTCATCATTAGTGAGACATACGAGTATAAATCAGAGCATCAACCCACGGCTCGTGCTGCCCTCGATTAATTAATGGCTGGCAGACGTGGCAAGTAGTTTAATCCACATGGCCAACCTAGCTCCCAACCGATGGATAAATCTGATAGTTAAGTTAATAGTGAAGTACCTATAACACCCTGCAACATTTTTTTTTGTAGGTCTCTCGACTCAATGAACAAATATCCATTCAACCTCAAATGAACCTACGTGATTCAATTTAATCATAATTCCCTATTTGGAAGATCCAACTTTTGGCTGAACCAAAAGGAGAAAGTCCAAGTCTACTATGCTTTAAGATCAAAAGACTATAAATTAATGATTAGAGCGTTTCTTATCATATTTTCACGCTGGAATGACTTTTCCACCGGATTCGACCCAGCCCTCATCGGAAAGTGAAAGTTTTAAAACGGTTATCTGATTGGGAATCCATGACCTATTCTGGGAATTTTCCTTATTTTCACCGTCTTTCCTTTCTAAAAGAAATTTTCTCTGCTTCAAAGAGCACCACTAAGCTTTTATTTCTTAAATCATCGATAAATTTCACTTTCTTCTCTCTCTCTTTATTTATAAATGTATATATGTAGTATATAAAGATTATGAACATTGTTTCAACATTAGCGTTAGCAAGATTAAAATTAATACTATACAGATATCCTGTACTACAGTTTGTGCGGAATGAGTGTGACATCATGTGACAGCGCGGGAAAATCTAAATAATGGGGGGGGGGGGGGAGTCAATAAAAGCTCAAGATCTTCAAAATCCTGGCATCTCATTAGCTCCCATACAATTGTTCGATTTTCCCGTGTTGTGACAAAATCAACACCCATTACGAAAAAATCTAGTAATATTGAAAGTGTAATTTTGGCAGGCCTTGCCCTACAGGGGCTGTTAGAGTTATTAAATTGGTTAATTCCCCTACAAAATCTAACCGTAATAAAAGCCCAAATTCCTGACCCCCTCCCAAAAAAGTAAGCATGTCAAAGTAGTGATATCTACAGTGTTGCCAAGTCTGCTCTTTCTTTAGTCCATAACCTAACTTCAACAGACTTGGCCACAACTAAGGCTGATTTTTGGGGATATCATTCCTTTTTTCTGACTTCAGCATCGTGAGTTTCTTAAATTTTTCCGCCAGTTACACGGCTATAGCTACAATTGTGGCAAATTTCAAGTTTCTAGCTTTTCTGAGTCACTTGAAATTTTGATGATGAGTGAGTTAATAATAAAAATGCAAACTTTGAAACTCTCCCCTTTTGAAAAGCCTGGGTAGGTTGTTTGTTGCTGTTGGCTTTCAATCAATTAGGTAAAGTAGCATCGGGCACAGCTATGGCTTCAATGTCCTATGTCCACACAACATTGCATATACAAATGGGAAGCTATTCACCACACAGGTGGAGAGCAATTTCACAACTTGAGTTAGCGCTACCACAACAGGTTTCGCCCGGAAAACCTTAGTCGACCCTCTCGGTTTCATTAATAATTGAGATGTGATTATTAATTTTTATTTAAAAAATAAGAAATGGTTTCCTGATCATCACTTCACATATTTGAGAGATGGTCTTCCAACATTGGATTTTTAAATGGACCCACCTAAATGGTCTGCTTCTTCTCTAACGAGAGTAAAGTAATTTTGTAAAGTATTCACTTGAATTATTTGTTCTGTTTTAGAATTACAGCTTTAAATAAAACTAAAAACCAAAATTGACTTGTATACTATTCACATATCATGTTTAAAAATAACAATAATAATCATAAAATAATCAAGTAATAACAGTAAATAATCAAATTTATGTACTACTATATACTATATATATATTACTTTATATACATCTATTACTTATTAGAAACATCTGAAAATACCCAGATAACATTATTTTATCAATTTAAAATAATTTCTAAAAAGCCATTTATAGTTTCTTTGTTTTATTTGTCTTACCGTTAGCATAACACGAAAGAAAAATATTTGATTAAGCTTTTAAAAATATGAAGATCAAAAACCCATTTTGTCTTACTTACAACAAAAAAATATTTTAAGTGATTTCCCTTTAAAAGTTAAAACTAAAAAAAAAATGGAGCACATGCAATTTACCCTTTTATAAAAATAATATTACATAGGTTAAAAAAACTAAATTTAAATTCAATTCAAGACATTAATTTCTTTACTTTTTCTTTACTTATTTCATCAATTTACATTTTTATGTTTATTTTGTTAAAATAAAATATTATTTTACATAAATAAAAGAAAAATGGATGGGTCTAAATTATTGGTTTAAATGTTCTTAGGGTTATTGTGAGAGCTTGTTATTTAAATTAGCTTTCTGGATAGAAGAACAGAAAGAATTACTCTTTATTTTTGACTGGATGATGGAGTTTTTTTTTGAGGGAGGCACCTTTGTGAAAGCCACGATGGTTTCATTTAAGATGTATATAAGAAGATCGTAACGTAAAAGTTGCCTTGAGATATTTATCTTAAGAATGAGAACAAAAGAGAATTCGAAAGAGTAAAAGACTTCTTTTTCTTCCTCCTATAAAAGGAAAAACTCCTTTAAAGGCAGTTAAAAAGAGAAGCAACTCAATTCTAACATTCTGAGGCAAGTTTTTTTCAACTATTTCTGTGTAATTTTGTTGCTCTTTTTCGTTTCTTCGCTTTCACTTTCTTTGCTTAATATTCTTCGGTGGGTTATCGCCTTGTTTCAAATTTTAAGTATTAGTAATTTATTACGTGAAAAGAAGAAATTCTTATTCAAAGAGGTAAATATACAAATAAATTAAGATTAGGAAGTCTGTCAATTAGTGTGGCACATAACTTCCTCCTAATATTGTATGAATGGTTACTTTCTCACTGGAAATCGAAGTGACCTGTTTCGATTCCTAGTGGCGTCACATTTATTTGATATTTTCATACTAAATGCTCATAGACAATTGAAATTAATATGCGAGTTATATCAATATAGAATGCTGACTCTGGCAAAACTTAGAAACACATACTCTCACAACTTAATCTATACATCAGAGCCACCTTGTCTATATAAGACCAAACTCAAAGCTTGTCACATTATGATTTCAGACTTCGCATTATTATTATATTACTAAAGCACTTCATTATTAACTTCTCTTTCAATTTATTGTACATCTACATTTAAAGTTTATCAAATTATAATTATTATTAACTACGGGAAACAGACAGTGAAAAATACACTCCAGCGCCGGGATTTGAACCACGGGCCTCTATATTTCCAGTATAGCGCTCTTCCATCTAAGCTACGCAGGAGAATGATTTTTCACTACCGTAATCGATAACTAGTCCCGAATCCAAGCTTTCAATATTCATATACATTTAGACAGTCAATATTTATGACATTAGAACTAAACCAAGAATTAACGCTTATAATTATAAAGTACTCAATTAGTACCTGTACCTTGTACAATCAATTCGAAATTCAATTTTTAAGTTTTTATAATTTGATTTAAATTAAAATTTAACTTTCCGTAGTATGAAAACTACCAAAAACTTAAAAATTGAATTTAAAGTTTATTTAATCTTTAATTTTGTATTGTTTATCTAAAAATAAACTTTTTAAAAACACAGATGGCGAGTGGTTCACATTATTTGCGACTGTCTGTGGGTTACTTTTAACAAATCTTAATTTGGTGCGTAGGCTTCCGCGACTTGAGTCGTAATATAAAGTGTGGTTTTCCGATTAAATCAGCGTCACGAAGAGGTTGAAGTCCGACGTTTCGCTTCCTCTACTGAAAGCATCTTCAGGAGTGCGGTGCATCGTGATTTTTACTTGAAGCAACAACAAGGTATACAGTATAATATTTAGTAGATATTCAGTATATATCTTGTTGTTGCTTCAAGTTAACATCACGATGCACCACACCTCTGAAGATGGTATTAGTAGTGGAGCAAAACGTCGGACTTCAACGCCTTCGTGACGCGGATTTTACCGGAAAACCAAGCTATGAATTAAATCTTAATTTCATCAAACTAGGATGAGTAGTTCAAGAGGCCATTTTAGAATGAATTAGGAGTCTTATAATATAATTGTTCTTCAGAATGACCACATTGCTTCTGTTACCTTCGGTTAGCTCGGCAGCGAAATGAGTTTTACCTTTAAATTTTGAATTTCAACCTTTAATATACAAATTATGAACCTGGAAGCATTTATCTAAATCTAAATTGTGCTAATTATGTTCCACACTCAATTTCTCATTAATTCTCGTATCTAATATCTAGGCTTGAATTATTATGTATATGATTTCTTAATTTAAAAATACTTCAACACCTAACTTAACACAACTTTTTGTGCTGTTTTACCTGAAGTTTGTCATTTAATTATTTGTTTTGGAAATCTTTAGTTCATTAGATATCGCAGATATAATTTGCTTAAGACTGCGAATAATTCCTCCAACAATGCTGAGCAGAGTTTTCCATTCAGGCTTGCTGGGAGGTCCGTAGACTAAATATTGGGTAAACAAACATGGTTCAAATACCAGTTGTCTCATGCATTTTCACCTTCCTTTTCTCCCGTCTTCTTCTATATTATTATCTGTCACTAGGTACTTATAAAGTAACATAATATAGCATTTTGCTTCCGAGCTTACCGAAGGTAACGGAAGCATTGTGTTCACTTTTGAGAACGAAAAACTTTTATGCCTCCGATTTCAAAAATTCCAAGACAGAAACCCGTTTCAGACATCAGGGAACATTTTTGGTCTCGTGTCTGTCTGTCTGTCTGTCTGTCTGTCGGTCTGTGTGTCCGTGAATTATGAAACGTGCAACGATAACTTGAGTAAATATCGACAGATTTTGATGAAATTTGGTAGACATGTTCATTTTACCAATGCCCAGGACGAGTTCGTTGGTCAACGTTATCCGTCCAATCGTTCACGAGCAACGCTCGCGTAAACGTGAACTTTAAATTTAAAATTGGAATTTTAGGTCGGGGAAAAAATCTAACTTCATCTATTCAATGAGACAAACATTTTTTTCAATTACAATTTTTTAGTAAAACCAACAGCGACACCGCTATGAAGTGTTAAAGATCGCTAAAACCATTAATAGTTTTTACAAAATAAACAATATTACAATAAAGTAATACAACAATAATTGTTATAGTACATGATAGGATGCGAGGAAGCTATGTGCCACACTAATTGGCAGTCTATTTTTTTTTTTAATGGAATTATCTTTTGATGGTTTTCGTTTTTATGGATATTGTAGAATTGATGGATGTTGTAGGTGTGAATGAAACGATTCTAACAAGTAATACATTGTATTATTATATCAAACATTCACAAATACATGAGAAACGACAAAATTTAACGGTAACAATAAATTTTGAAACAATATACATCAAATTACTAAATCAACACGAAAATCATCATAAAATATAAGAAGCAGTCCATAAACTTAATGTTTATAATTTAATAGAATTATCTGTTAAATTTCATAGCTATTTCCATATAATTATATACACATTTGCATAACTTCTTATTGAATTTGTTTTGATGGGCTATCTACGCTACAAATCTTCGAGTTCTAACATCTGTTACGAAAGCATTTTTTTTTTTTTTTTTGTATAGATATCTTTGTATTTGGACATTTAAAATCCCTTTATATAGTTTCTATGCTCACAAAATTGTTATTAGTTGCAAAATATTTATCTAGTTGCATTATTTAAAAAGTAACACAACAATATTGTCACCACAATTTTATATTAAAGAATATGCAGTATATACTTTAATATTACCATGTACTAATACTCAACACTGAAGATGATAATACACGTCCAAATGTGTTTGTGTATTTTAATTTAAAATTGTGGTTTCAATATTGTTGTGTTACTTTCCACCAACCTCTCTCATAATTATGAAGTGGCTCCACAAAATCTCAGTCAAAACAATTAATTATTTACAGAATTAAAGTTGTATTTGGTCATGCTTTTATCCTATTCATGGTGTTTCAACGAATGAGTGGCAAACTTTTGTAAATAATTACTCATTAATTTTAAAACCAAAGAAGTTTTCTCAATTGGAAATGAAGATTAGGATTAAATTAAATTAAAACTTGACTTTATACAATAGTTTTTTGTTATTTGTTTTTAAGCAGACTAAGGATATGGCTGCGGTTGTTAAAGCAGTACCAATTTCAAAGGCTGCTATCTCGTAAACTTCCGAGTTCTCTCTTTCTCCGTCTATCCCTCCTCTTAATTTTCGTCTCTTTAAATTAAGTTGTTCCACTTAAAAAGCGGATAATCCGGTTGTTTTATTGCTTCTGTTCATCTAAGCGGAAAAACTTTTTGGCAGGAAGTAAAGCGGAGATTTTCGTCCGCTCCCTCTTTACTTTAACCACAAAAAAAGAAAATAAAGGATCACCACCAGTTACGATTAAAATGCCTTTATTATCTTTATCTCAAGATTCCGTTGAAGAAGGAAATCTTAAAATCTAATTATGAACCTCTTTTAATTCTATAATTTTATCCTTGTCTATTTGTCTCCTTCTAGATGCTTACACTTATAGGAAAATCGATGTAAGCTATAAATGCTATCTTTTTCTTTGTCGTATGAATTGAAAAGGAGGTAATTTACAAGATATCTATACATATACAGTGTGTCCCAAGATAGAGTATCTAAGAGGAAACATTTTTCTTATTTTTGGGTTTTCAAAAAAAAGTCATTGTTTATAAAAACTCCTTGTTCTTAAACCTCTAAAAATGCTCAAATTTTTCCTAAATTAGTTGATTTTTGGTCTAAAGGATAATTAAAACGCTCCCATTTGCGATATTTCAACCCCTCCTTGGGTCATTCTCAAGCTAGAAACCAATTTATTAAATATATTAATTACATATAGGCATCAACAATTTATTGAATTTAACACATATTAAGACATTAACCATTTATAACCAAATTATTTTAACTTAAACATATACAACATTAATGTTGGCGGACGCCTAAATAGAATGTTTTAGTTAGCATGACATGATAATATTTCCATAAATGAACGAAAAAATAAAGATTGTTGGAATTTACATTGTAACCATATATGATCAATTTGCGATCTAAAGTTGTGATTCATTATCTTATTTTCAACTTCGCGTCGCAAACCAAAACAGCGTCCCCACTAATCTACTCTTGCACAATTACTTTTAAAAGGTTTGTTAATTTCCCCCCTCCACCACCATTGCTTTAATTCCGAGTTATGTCGAAACCACAGTTAGTCCAAACTTTAATAATTTTCTGATAACAAAATTTCCTCCTGGGTGCTTGTACTTGTTTTCTATTAGGAAAAAGTTAAAGAGTTCCGGGGGGGTTAAGCCTTCATCGCCATTAGTATGAGGGGGACACAGTTTGAAGCAGAAGTGAAGTCTTCTTGCTTCCCAACACAGTTTGCCAAGTTATTATTGAATTAGCGTAAAACCCAGCTACCCTCTCCCTCCTCCCTTAGTATAATGAAGGCTCTCTTCTAAATTAGGCACGACAATTAAATAACACTCAACCATCTGCCTACTGTAACACCCTCTTCTCATTACAAAACTCATGAAAATTCGACAAATTTTGCCACTGGTTTTTTTTTTTGTCCCCGAAATTATTAAACTTGTCTCTAACAACACCCTCGCTCCTACTCTCTAATTAACCTAAAAGCTTTAATTAAGAATAATCATCAACCAATGCCTTTTGATTAGATAAATTCAACAGTTATTTTCTTTTCATAAAAATGTAAATTATAAATAAACAAACATACAAAATAAATTTTACATGTCATCAACGAAATTTTGCCTCAAAAGTAATATTTTTATTTATTTATTTATTTATTATTTTTAACGAGCCCCAAGACGGCAAAACCACTGGTTGGGCGCTCGGTACAAATACAATAAATTATGGATTACAAAAAATGTAACATTAAAAAAAGTAACAAAAGTAATATTAACAATAAAGCTTCATAAAATATCAATAACAACAATATATATTGATAAATAAAATATATATTGATATTTTTCTTTGTTAAAGTTTGAGTAAATAAAAAATTACCTTCATAAAGCTAATATATGTTTTTTTTTAATGTGGGTCATATTAGGGTAACTTAAAATAATTTAAACCAAATTATAAATATTTACCGACCCCTAAAAAATAATTTATTTGCCCCATAAAAATAATCAACAGATTCTGGCGTACAGCTTTAAATAATCACATCACAACAGAAAATATGGATAATACAAAATAGTATAAATCTGTAACCTATATAAACGGCTTAACCGAACACTTTATTTATTTATTTAAACAAATTTTTTACGAGCCCTCTACAGCCTCGTATATAAAAACATTCAACGATGTGATTGCAATTTCGTAAAATTCGGATTAAAACCTGTTAACAATATAAAAGACAAATTGCACAACAACTTATATAAACCAGAAAACTAAAACAACAAAAACATTTTACGTGACATACAAAATAAATTGCATTGAATGTGATAAGGTTACATCAGTGAAACAATGCAAAAGTTAGGAAGCCAACTAAAACAACATTGTATGAAATACAGGCCAAAAATGGTAAAACGTCTTTAGCCATTCATACTAAACATGAAAACCAACAAATAGACAAACATGAACTTAAAATATTAGACACCAAAATAATTGAATCTAAAAGAAAATTTCTGGAAGCTGCGTACAATACTGAAAACTCAATAAATTACAAAACTGATGCAAGAGATAGAAATAAATACGAGAATTATTCAGCTTTATAAAAATTAAAATCATATCAAATCTCAAGCCAACAATTAAGCTCGATACTTTAATAAAATATATAATACTATAATAAATTATACAAATGTTAATAAGTGTATTGAATAACAAATATATGTATAATAAATATAATTTAAAATAGACTGCCAATTAGTGTGGCACGTAGCTTCCTCGCATCCTATTATGTACTATAACAATGATTGTTATATTACTTTATTGTAATATTGTTTATTTTGAAAAAACAATTAATAGTTTTAACGATCTTTAACACTTCATAGCGGTGTCGCTGTTGGTTTTACTAAAAAATTGTATTTGAAAAAAATGTTTGTCTCATTGAATAGATGAAGTTAGATTTTTTCCCCTACCTAAAATCCCAATTTTAAAATTAAAGTTCACGTTTACGCGAGCGTTGCTCGTGAACGCTTGGACGGATAACGTTGTCCAACGAACTCGACCTGGGCATTGGTAAAATGAACATGTCTACCAAATTTCATCAAAATCGGTCGACATTTACTCAAGTTATCGTCGCACGTTTCACAATTCGCGGACACACAGACCGACAGACAGACAGACAGACAGACACGAAACCAAAAATGTTCCCTGATGTCTGAAACTGATTTCTGTCTTGGAATTTTTGAAATCGGAGGCATAAAAGTTTTTCGTTCTCAAAAGTGAACACAATGCTTCCGTTACCTTCGGTAAGCTCGGGAGCAAAATTAATTCTAATAAATCAACACAACTAATAAGATTCGATAAAAAAAATTATAATTTATACTGTTTGATAATAGGAAGGTTACATTTGGTTACCTCAATGTTACTATTGTCAGTTTTATTAATTATTTATTTTAGTTAATTACTTGTTAATTGTATAGTGAAAGTGTGAATTAAATTAATGGTTCAAAATTTGAGGTAAAATTATTGTATAAATTGTCGAAAACAAGGTTTGTAAAATTGTGAAATTAAATATAAAAAAATACGTCTCTAGACTAAGTAAGACGATTGTCTAATGTTATGATATAATCTGAATATTAATGTTTAATGTTTTATAAATGTAATTTAAGCAATACCTAATAATGTACCTGCAATGTATAAAATGTTTAGGTATTGATGTTTTAGGTATGATTAGGGACGAAATATAGATATAAGATAAGATAAGATAATCCATTTATTAAATTCAGTTATCTTTTACATTTACAAATCTATACAACATTCGAATTCAAATCAGCCAAAGCTGTGGATTTAACATAATAATTATTAAATAACTTATTTTTATACACTTCATTTATTTTAATGGTAGGATTTTATTAAATATATATATATATATATATATATATATATATATATATATATATATATATATATATATATATATATATATTTTATTTATTTTTATTATTTTTTTTTTTTAATATAGATATATCACGATGAATAATTTAGTTAAAATTATTTCAAGTAACCCTTATAACAGAAACAAATAAAACAAACTTTACTAATATATATGTATAGATTATATCATAAGCATTATTATATACTTACTCCTTTCGTATAAAATTATTATACATAGGTACTTTTTAGGACCTTTCATATTTAAAATTTTCTTTTATTTCACCATGATTTAATAAATTAGTTCTACATGCGCAAAAAAAAAAAAAAAAATATATATATATATTTATTTACACATATATCTTTAAAAGTACTCATTTGACTTCTAAAAATTCTGGATAGTTTGTCGAAAGTAGCCCGTAGATTGCCAGATTAATTTCAGCCGTCTCCGCTTATTTTACTGTTCTAAATTGATAACTTTTATCCATGTAATGCATCAAAATAATTTTGGCATAGGAAAAATTAAATAAATTAGACAATAATGGATTGTAAAATAATAATAATAAAAAAAAATTACGCGATAGAACGCTAGGAAGCCGTGATACAGGCTAACTATATTTTTCCCCATTTTAGATCATCATCATATGTGTAATTATCATATAAACAAAATATTATTTGTGTATCTAACTTTCTGAAAAATAAGAGTTTTGGAAATGAATTCCTGCATATATCTATTAATCAACTATTCCTCCCTCACCAGGTTTTGAACCCAGAACTTTGGATTTTTTTGGCATTTATTCTTAATATTTTATTTTTTTGATATTCTTAAAATATTTTTCTTCCTATACCTTTATATATATATATATATATATATATATATATATATATATATATATATATATATATATATATTATATATATATATATATATATATATATATATATATATATATATATATATATATATATATATATATATATATATATATATATATATATATATAACGTATTTGAGAAAGTAACAACAAAAATATATCTGTATTCTATATCAGAAAAGAATAATTCCTGACATTGGGTAATATCGTAAGAATAAATTTGCGTGTCTAAGTTGTCTAGGGAGATGGGTATTATCCTGATATTATTTATGTTATAAAAAGGCTTATAACATGATTTATACTTTCAGTATCACTTGTCTAGACAAATATACAGTCAGTACTTCCCTTGCTTCATGATAAATATTTCCCGGCTAAAAATAACTAGCGATGACTTTGTACTGATAACTACCTAGAAATAAATATTCATATTAGTTCTGGTTTATATTAAACATTCATCTAATTTTATACCCCAGGGATAAACGTATTGTTCAGTAGATTATAATCTTTGTGTGTTGTTATTATAATACAATTATATATTGTTGGAATATATAATTATACGAGTATATGGTGAATATATAATATGTCATATTTATAAACTACCAAGCCTACCCTTTGGGTAAGTACTTGTTTACTATTAACTTGGTAACTTGCCTTACCAGAAATATACAATAACTCACCTGTAATTTTCTCATTAATGTATATACTCGTATATATATATATATATTGCTTCCGAGCTTACCGAAGGTAACGGAAGCATTGTGTTCACTTTTGAGAACGAAAAACTTTTATGTCTCCGATTTTAAAAATTCCAAGACAGAAATCCGTTTCAGACATCAGGAAACATTTTTGGTCTCGTGTCTGTCTGTCTGTCTGTCTGTCGGTCTGTATGTCCGCGAATTATAAAACGTGCGACGATAATTTGAGTAAATGTTGACCGATTTTGATGAAATTTGGTAGACATGTTCATTTTACCAATGCCCAGGACGAGTTCGTTGGACAACGTTATCCGTCTAAGTGTTCACGAGCAACTCTCGCGTAAATGTGAACATCAAATTTAAAATTGGAATTTTATGTCGGAAAAAAAATCTAACTTCATCTATTCAATGAGACAAACATTTTTTTCAAATACAATTTTTTAGTAAAACCAACAGCGACACCGCTATGAAGTGTTAAAGATCGCTAAAACTAGTAATAGTTTTTACACAATAAACAATATAACAATAATTTTAATTAAAATTTAATAATTTTAATGTTAATATAACAATAAAGTACATGATAGGATGCGAGGAAGCTATGTGCCACACTAATTGGCAGTCTATTTTTTTTTAATTTGAGTGGAAAATAATAATTTTCAGTTTAAACCTAGACTAAATATAACTTAAAACCTTAGGTTATATAGGCTAGGGATTTGTTCAATTAGTTGTTTTACCGTGGAATATATTCTTTTTGTTTGTGGTCTTTAGTGATTATTAATTAATAAAAACTATTTTTTAATTATACTATTTTTTGAACAAGCTATATTTCGCCCAAACCTGAGCATCTTCTGGCCTTATCTGAATATTACATATGATGTGACAATTGATTAATGAATGTTATTTAAAGCTTGAGTAATACATCTTATCACACTCATTGTTCAACGGTTACTCTACCCTCTAGACTCTACTTTACTCTAGTAGAGTACTACTAGAACTAGAGTAATCGTTGAACCATGAGTGTGTTAAAATGTGTTACTCAAGCTTAAAATAACTTTCATTAACCAATTTTCGCATAAAATTATATACTATTTTTTGAACAAGCTATATTTCGCCCAAACCTGAGGATCTTCTGGCCTTATCTGAATATTACATATGATGTGACAATTGATTAATGAATGTTATTTAAAGCTTGAGTAACACATCTTATCACACTCATTGTTCAATGGTTACTCTACCTTCTAGACTCTAGAGTACTACTAGAGTAACCGTAACCATTGAACCATGAGTGTGTTACTCTAGCTTTAAATAACTTTCATTAACCAATTTTCACATAAAATGAATATTCGAATAAGGCCTGAAGATGCCCAGGTTTGGGCGATATATAGCTTTTTTTAAAAATAGTATAATTAAAAAATAGTTGATTTTGAATTAATAATCCCTAAAGACCATAAACAAGAAGAATTTATAATCAAAGGGATCAACTGAAGAATAAACAGGGATTATATGTTTAACTTGTATTACTTGCATAGCTTAATATTTATATTTCTTCTTGAGGATTGAATGATATACAAAACTAGAAAAAAGCAAAAATCTTATCAGGATTACTCTCTCTCTCTCTCTCTCTCTCTCTCTCTCTCTCTCTCTCTCTTTCTCTCTCTCTCTCTCTCTCTCTCTCTCTCTTTCTCTTTCTCTTACTATTTTCCTTCCAGCTGAGAATATCAGTAAAATGCTTGTCGGATTTAAAGTAAGGAGTATATCTTTTGAAAGGATGCGATCAGCTGGAAATCCTATTTCCTTCCTATCCGTACTTGCCGTATGGTTTCTTCCATTTTACAAACTATCTTCAGGTAAAACATATTTTCTTGTACATCTAACAAAAATCCTTTTAAAAAATAATAAAAGTCTTTATGAAACCCTATTCTCGAATCCATATTAGTCCATTTATATATATTTTAATTTATATTTTTATAGTATATAGATATTTTATAATCCCTTACAAATAATTTATCAATTTAATAATAATTAAAGGATGACAAATGAATTCATAGTTCTACATACTGATCATTGATTAGTAATTTAGATTTAAATATATTATACAAAGTGTGAAAAACACCATAAAATACATTTTATGTATGATATAGCAAAGTTGTCCCAAGGGTGTCCGAGAGGAAATATTTTACTCTATTTTGGGATACACTCTGTGTATGTTTTGTTCATAATGTATCTATAATGTGGAATGCTAAATTCTAACATAGATATGTTTAGCTCTGGAGGACAGAAGAAATTTCCGTCACGCAAAAAACTAAATGAAAAATATGACGCTTTTAAATATCGTGGCAGGATGTTAGGATTTAAGAGGAGGTCGATAGGTTTTCATTTATAGTACAGCAGTTAGGCGGGCTGAAGTTTCAGTAAACGACAGGCACAGTGTGACGCTCTTAAATATCGTGCCAGGAAGATAGAATTTTCTAGGAGGTAGATTGGTTTTCACTAGTAATACTATATTTCGTGGATAGAAGTTTCTAAATGATATCAGAGCTCCTAGCGGACCAAATAGTAATCAAAATGGATTAATATTTCATCATTTCACACCTTCAGATTCATCTACTATATCAATTAGACTAATGTATACGGATTTTCTCCACTTCATGGAAAAACATTGTGCCCAATGGAACATATTCAATGCCCAAAATCATATCTAAATAAATGTTTTTCAATAATTATTTTCTCCTCTCTTGAAATTGATCTTAACTTTTTCATTTTGTTCGAGTATCATTTTCAAAGAGAACGTTTTAAGCTTATTGCATTCATAGTTTTCCACTAATTCATTGTTTATAATTATAGGTAAAAAATAATTTGACGATTATTACATTAATAATAGTAATATCCAGCGATCATAGAATCCTTAAACGGAATGATTTCCAACTCCCCTCTTTATCTACCTGTGTTAGACCACTACCACTTGTCGAGCTATTTGGGGGTTAAAATTGTAACTAAATCATTTACACCGTTCAAAAGATTTTGAGCTTCTTAATTCAAAGACAAATTAATAAATTAATTTGTCAGTTTGCTAGATTCGAACCCGAGATCTCTTCCACTCGAAGCAATCGTGCATATCTTGCAGCCACCAAGACTTTTTTTTTCATTTCATTATTTACAAAATAGTACAAATGTCTGACAACCAGTATTTGTTTATATCTTTCAGTTTAAGGATTCTATGATCGCTGAGCGCAGTGGTCTTACTCCTCTAGAATACTATAGTTGGATACCCCTGGTAATATCTATCTATATTATAAAAAAGTTTTGTAAATAAACAAATGTGTCAAATTGTCAAATGTCAAATTGTGTGAAGGTTCCGGGCAGTGGCCGCTTTTTAACGAGCGAAGCGAGTAGGGGCAGAGCCCCCTAGTATATTTAAAATTAATGCAGAAAATAATAAATTCATTATCAGAATGATCATTTAATTAGCTTGATTAATAAGTTATTAAACATATTTATTTAATTCAATAACTGCTTTAACAGCAATGTTTTCCACCGGCGTCTGTTTTGCTTAGATAGAAACTCCAGTATCTTTTAGTGCTTCAAGTTTGCAAAAGTGACAGTCTTGTCTTGAGCGTTGAAAATGGTGTAGTATTTTCCCATGAACACATCACCCAGGATCCAGTCAACAGCTGGATTGTTCATGCCTTGAAAGCCAAGAATGCAAGCATCACCGTATGGGCTGCTTACCTGTAAATAATAATAAGTTCATTTAAATATCTTAGTGAATGATCACATAGATTTTGGAGGGCAAAGAAAGTAATAGCTACATGAAGAAGTATTGTGTGTACTTAATCTTTTAAAATCTGATGCTCAAGTTATGCTTATTTAAAGCAAGTTTATACGAACTTTTAATGATGCTGAATTAATTATTGAGACAATTATTTTTGAATGAGCGAAGTTCTTAATTTTAATGGCTGGATTTTAATAAATTTTGTATTTCTCTAACGATAACTAACATAATTATTGACCAAGTTAAAGGAAGTCCAGCCCACATGTGCATCTCAACATTTGTGCACACTTGATATTTTCAAGGTTGGGGCCAATATAGTGGATGACCAAACAAAAAGGTTTTAGTCAGCATGAAATGTTATACATCGTTTTAAAGGTCTTGAAGGTAGGCATTTATTATCAGTTTATTTTATATTGAAGATAATAATTATGGCACAAAGAACTGTGTAAGATAAGTACACTGCTATACCTTGACAATGTAATCTTCTCCATTTAAATCGTAAACATTTCCGTTGATATTGAATGAGATTTTAGGAAGCGTGTCTAGAGAACCACAATCAACCTGAATAAAAGAAAACATAAATCAGTTAATGAGGAGCTTATTAAATAAGTATATATAAATGTCGAACGAAAATTCACTTATTCAACAAGAACTTACGAAAGCCAATCCTTGTGGTCCGGTTTGTGCTCCTACAGTTTCAAAAATCTGTTGGATGTCGGCGGGAGGTCCAACAAGGAGAGAGGTGCCAGTGTCAGCAATAGCACGACAACCATTGTTGCAGAGGGTAGTATCATCTCCAATATTGATGCTGAAACGAATATTATATATTTATTTAAATATGGCGGTTCAATAAGATCAACAGTTGCATTTGAACTGTTCGAATAAACTATGGTTTGAAATATACCTGTCCATGTTGAACTGCCAGAATGTTTCACTTGTAAGAGGGATTGCTTGAGCGTTGGAAATATCCGCAATGTTTTCATCAATTCCTCCAAACATGATCTCACCTCCTTGGTCCATGTTCTGATCCCTGAAAATATTTGTTAGTGATAAATATTCTTTGAAAATATGTATACATGGAGAGGCGTAAATCATAGAGTTATCATACAACGGTATTTCTATTATTTGAATTTTCAGTCGATCACAAAAATATCTATGTTGCAAAAATCTAGTAAAATTGCAAAATCCTCATCTTGTTTTACTCTCTGTTTTCTATAGTGATTTGTTCTTAATTCTTGGACAATTAATATTACTTACCTATTAAGCCATACAGAGAACAAAGGCTCAGTCAAATGTTCCTTGATCATATTGAAAAATGGAGGAACAACTTGATCAGCCGAAATGGACTGGAAGGCAAGACCAAGGATACCATCAGCTTGAGTTGCTACGAAAGTCTGACCCGGTTCAACTGTGGCTTCTCCGAAAACTTGGTTCTCAACCTTGAGATCTCCAATCTAAAAAAAGTGAAACGTTAATATTTGAATATGTTGAATCAATTATCTACATCTAAATTATGATTTTATTCAGCGAATTAGTTTGTTTTCTTATTATTATTTATGACAAATATGAGTATGAAGTATTATGAAAATTTTGATAAAGGAACATTATGTTATCCTAAAATTTAATATTTATAGTTTAAAGTTAAAGAAATGTTGACACTACACTATAACTATTAAGGACAAGTTAAGAATAATTACCATAAGATTTAGATTAGTCGATATAGATTTTTGAAAAATATTTTAGACAAAATTCTCAATCATATGATTGAGCATGTCTCTATTAACATACGGTCCTTATGCAAGAGGTTACGGACCAACGAACGGAAGATTTTATTGACTCCAACTAGGGAACACCCAAGTTCGGTAATTATCCTGCAACGGATATAAATGGGTTAAGTAAAGTTGCGTCTATTTGGTTGCAAAATGACAATTATATGGCTTTAACGACTGAATGAGTGACACTCCGATATTCTTTCGTTCATAAAACATAGTTGTAATGTTAAAAAAAGGTTTAATTTATTTGTAGAACAATACAGTTGGTATTTTTATCATTCATTCTAATTCCAGCACCAATGTAGACATATTTATAGCTAAAGCAAAATTTATTTGTATTGCTATTGTTGAAGAGCATTCTATATGACCTGGATTAGAGGGATAAGCACGTCGAATAGTCACAATTCTTTGCAAACCATATACATTCCAGGATGTTAACTTTTATTTTAAAACACATAATATTTATTATTTAAATCTGTTTCAACTTCTGCTAATCTACAACACCTATATATTTTTGTCACTTAGCGGATATTTTATTAGTACTTTAATATTTTGTAGGACATTACCGTTAGAGTATCTTGAGAAAGGAATCCTTTCATGGAGCCTGTTCCATAACCGATTTCCAAGGGTGTTCCATCAGCTTGGTATGTTGAAGAAGCAGAGCTCTTATATCTGTGATGGGTTTCTGCAAAAACAACAAATTTGTCAATGAATGTACTTTGCTTCAATCCTCAATTTCAGTTAAATAAAATTAATTAGGTAAGAGCATAATGCGCAAAATTGTAGACTTACGACATGCTTGGTTACTTGAAGGGCATTGGCTGGATGGAATCCAAAGATTTGCGGAACCAGTGTCAAAGATAACTTCAAATTGCTGAGCAGGAGTTCCTAAACCAATCAGTCCGTAGTATTGGGACTGAAATAATAAGGAAAATTCTCAGACTTTGCAAAAGTAATGATTATCAGTGTTCACTATGCAAAGCAAAAATATAAATTTCTTTTTCTAAAATTAGGTGTTCGTAAATATGTAATTCTTACATTCTTGAAGTTGGTAAGACCTTCAGGGGTTCCTGAAGAGACAGCTCCAAACCTGGGGAATTTCCTCACCTTCAGTTCAGTCTGGAAGTCTTCAACAGGCCTTAGACCCTTGTAGGATTTAAGCAAGGGGACTCTGAAACAGACAAAATTCATTAGTAGTCTTCCTTGGTTAGTATTAAAATGAAGTTCTAGGTATTCCGATAGAGACGGCTTCATGAAAGGTTTAGGTTCTGACGTTGCTTCCAGTGTTGAGAGCATTGTGATGGTAGTACTATGTTATTCTAATAATGTGACAATCTTAACTTTGTTTTTATCTGATTACTTTTTTGTAGTAAATTTTATTGTTTTCCAAACATTTTATTACGTTATTTTGCTGTTTTATTATCACTTAAAGTAAAAGCTTGGAGCGCCTAAATTACAAAACCCCAACGAATGCTAGCATTAAAACTACTTAATTTAGTTAATCCTATGAATTAATTTAATTGTCTATATCATTGAATTTGAATGCTCGGAATACAAAATCGAAAGAAATGATAAAAAAGTTAAAACAGCCCTGTACTAATTGAGGTCTTTCAAATTATATACAACACAATAAAAAAAAAAAAAAAAAAAAAAAATTAAAAAGTGGTTTCTAGACACGGCACTCGGGAAAAAGTTTACTCTCATGTTCTCAGTAAATAGGATGAATTTGTAAAATAATATCAACTCGATTTAAAGAGCATTGGTATGAGATTTGATCCATTCAACTAGAAATGAAATAATTCAATAATTATGGACGCTATAAGAGCCCAAAGTCAAAAATTAAAAAATATTAATCTATCTAGCTTCGAATAAGGTACAACCAATGGAGGTAAAAAGAAAAGACTTAAAATCAAACTTATAGATCTTGAAAAATCAGTAGCTACTTGCACAATCAGTTTTTCGTTACGACTTTACAATAAAACTCTCTTTTTGAAAAGGCTTAATATTAAGAGCGAAATTTTGGACAGTGTCCTAAGCTACTAAACTAAATCTTTGTTTTTAAATTACAAAAGCATATTTCAAGAGGCATTTGAGTTTTTTATTATAAGGGTGAAAAAACTGGTCGAATTGGTTCAAGTAAAGATATACTATACACTACATATTAGAGCTGAAACATGAACTACCCTGCGCTCAGATTTTATATTAATTTGAGCACAGTAACGTCATTATCATTAAATATTAAACAAAACTATTAAACATAATTAAGCTATAGTAAAGAAGATAATGAAGGCAGCAATAAGACAATTATAATTTGAGAGCTTTTAGTCGTATTGTTTAGTATTTAGTATTTAGTAATACCAATCACTAAATGATCTAATTATTTTGATGTAAACTATAAATATAATAATATTTAATGTGAAGGAAGTTTGTCGTAAACCAATATATCTTAAAATTCGTTTAAGGTAATTTATGAGTAAATTTCAAATAAATTTAATTTATCTAATATAAATTTATGTATTAGTAGTATAAGGGGACTGGGTAGCCAAGCCTAGCAATAGGACCTCCTTCTAATTTCGTATTTTTTTTTTTTTCATTTTTCCCAACCCTTAAAAGTTACAAACACTTGTGTAAGTACATTAGACAAAATTATGCTTAGTTAATAGAACATTACGCGTCAAATGCGGAAAGTAGCATTTTGCATGCGAGTGTGGAGTTTGCACCCGAGTGACAGCGAGGGTAGTAAAACCACACGAGCAATGCAAAATGCCGTTTTCGCACGAGTTGCGTACCGTACTTTATCTACGATTGTTAGATTTAAATAATAAATACAGAAAAAAATAAACTTGCTGTATGTAAGTTCGTATCTCTTCTCTTGATAAAGATGGCATTAATCTTGAGTTGTATTTTTCGCCGAATTAATTATTTCTGGAGGAGTATTATTCTCTATACATTTTCGTCAAAACCACTTGATTCATTCATTTTTTTTTGCACTAAAAACTCGATATAAACAGTTGCTTTAATAAAATAATAGCAAATTAGTTTTGTTAAATGTAAACAAACTCGCTAATTGTGCGTAAAGCTGAAGAATGAACAATTCTTCTTCTTTACCACGCTAGCGCGGTAAAGAGGAGGAATTGTTCAGTACTATGAGACGCGCATGCGCAATGAATACAAGTACGTAAATAACCACTTTCTACGCATCTATACAGAAATATAATGTTTATATTTCGTATCAATCGTAGATGAAATATATTTATATTAGTATATCATATTATAGTTTTTTAATGTATAGTACTTAATTTACATACCTTAGTACTCCCAAGCAGGGAGACACTACTAAAAACAAACAAACGGCTAAAGACACTTGATTCATCATTTTACTGCAATGATTAACCTCTAAGAAATCAACTATATTTATATGAACCATCTCAAGTGCATCTTCTGATAACATCGAACCATATTAGGTCTCGTGTAATCAAGATTACAGGGAAAGTGATACCTTACAATTACCTTAATTGAATCATGTTTAGAGCAATTAAATAGTATTTTTAATAAATCTTTTTTATTATATTAAAACGTCATTATTATTTATAATATCATTACATTTTATTGATTTCAATCGATTAAAGTGTTTTATAGGTACTAATGGAAGTACATATTTATTTTGTTTAATTATTTACATTATAATATATATTGTATAAAGTGGTACTTGTGATAAGTGTTGTATCATTTTCCACTTATGGGGAAAAGAAATTTTGATAATAATCTTAATTTTTAAAAATCTCTTTATTTTAATTTTTGTTCGGTCAATGTTATATTAACCCTAGAACACCCCGACATATTTTTTTTACGTAAACTCCACACAGGGGTCAGAGAGACCCCAATTAATTAATGGGTTAAATTAATTAATTAAACATTTTTTTTTCAATTATTTATATATTATTGTAAATATAATTTGTCATACTAAAAATACTATTTAATTTGGACCAAAACAAATAAGGATATTAAAATTAAATAGTATACATATATATTTTCATCAACATTTTTTTAGAAAAATTGGTACTTTTAAAAAAAATATACATAAAATTTTGTGTTCTTTAGATTGGGTTAATATTTTTATTTATATAATATTAAGAGTTATTTTACAGAAAACAGGAACAAAAATGATTTAAAACATTATAGATTTTCTTACATACTCTGTCAAAGTTAAGCATTTTTGGCCTTAAATCCTTACTGTGATCCACTAAACCTTCAACTTATATAAGTCTACTAATAGTAATAAAAGTTTTATTTTGGAACTTATGACAGTCTTAAACATTTCAGCAGCCCCAAAAAAATATAAAATAAGTTTTTTAATACAATAAAAAAAATAAGACAGTTAACAGTGGTATGTAAAACAATTACGTTAATGGCCCACAGGTGTCTATGGGACCCCAACTCTAACTCTAATGAATACTGAAGGAAAACTAAAGCTAATAACATAGGTATTGTTATCAGTATAAACACAGAAAGGTTCAAAGGTAAATTAGAAGGGAGTCTAGGTTTAGAGAAATACAAATAAAATATAAAAAAAACCTGATTATAGTTTGTATGGGGTCTGTGGGACCCCAAAAAGGCGTTCTAGGGTTAAGCCTTTATTGCTAAATTTAATTTTACATTTTATTTTTTACTTTCTCAAAGAATTTATATAGAGAATTTTGTGATGGCGCGTAAATTCAATTTTGATAGCTTTTCCAGGCCCCCTGAGTCCAAAAAAGTGGTTATAAAAAATGACTGTGTTTGTCTACGAAGACGATTTGAGCCTAAACTAGTGACCTGATTTCAATTTGAATATGGGGGTGCACCTCTTAAAACAATTGGATTTCTAAATTTCTTGTCTTGAAATTTTTGAATTTGGAAACAAAAATCTTCGTTCTTTAAAACGATCTCATAGCTTCTCTTGCCGGAAAAAATACACTTTAAAAGGGAATTTAAAAAATATACTTTAAAAGGGGAAAACAATCAAATTAATCAGACTATATTGGGATGTAATAGCATAATATCAATAAGATAAGTGATAGGATGCGCGGAAGCTATGTGCCACACTAATTGGCAGATCATTATAATATATTAAGGTCTTGCATTTGGTGTTTAAGTAAGTACTTACAGCTCTTATTGATTGATTCAGCAAATGTGTAGCTTGTTGAAACTCCGATATTTTAAACTGAATCAGGTAATTGATTAGTTGGTTTTTGACGCATCACTTTTCAATTATAAATAAAATAAAGACTCATCTCAAATTCAAGAAGTAATTCAGAGAAGAGTCCTTATTCTAGAAAAAGGGTTTCTGTCACATTTTGATGGATTTCGAGATTATAGCGCCATCTGTTAGGCATCCGAGAGTACTACAAAATGGTGTATCAAGTTTGGCTAAAAATGATCTGAGTCTCATTAAAAAAAAAAAGGAAATGCTGGTGAAAATAGATTTTTGTGCAAAAGTTGTGGGGAAAAACGGTTGAAAACTTGTGAAATAAGGATTGATGTCCACCTCTTATTTTTATTTTTCTTACTTTTTCATTATTTTCCACAATTTCATAAAAACATTTTCCTCATAATTGTTAAGTATAGTGTTCAAATTTTACTTTAAACTTAATAAAAGTTTATTTATATCCCTTTTTCATACTTTCATTACTTTAGAGTTAGGTAAGTTAGTTTTTGTTCTCCTGAAAAATTGAGTTTGATTGACATGCACCCTTTTTCCCCTGGACCCTTCAAAGGTAATTCTCAAAATCAATTATTTGCTCCGTCATAGAACTTTCTTTACACTGGCCCCACGTTGGGCGCCAGTGTAAAGCTACTAGTAACTATTAACTAACACAGATAATAGATAAATCCATTTCATATATAAATGTATTATTATTTTACATTGAACTCAATCATTGACAGCTTGTCATCAGTGATGTCACATAGTGTCACACAATACATATGTACATGTACAAGAAAGTAACAAAAGAACAATAGAATAACGTAATATATATATTTTTAAGATTGTTAACGAAAAATGAAAAAATCTACTTGAAATATGACCTGATTATTGTTGCAATAAATACCATTTATAATTACATTTGTTTCTGTTGTTTTCAAAATTTTAATTACATTGTTTATTAAAAGGAAATCATTTAATTAGTACATTCGGTTTCTACTTGAAAAAAAATAATACGTTTTTATTTTTCAGCTTAATTATGGTATAATTTTAATTAAATAATTAGCGTTATTTGGTATTCAATTAATAAATATATTGGCCAAGTATTGCCCATTAAATTGCTAATTTTGGCAAAGTTTTAAATGTTTGTGTTTGGTACTTTTGGATATTATGTACGTCACAATGTACAAGCGCATGTATAAGGTTTTACGTTTTTGGCTACTGACTGTAAAAAGACTAAATTTATTTCCCAAGTTCTCGCCAAACCCAAGTAACATAAAAATTAGGTAACTCCCCAATTTACCCTCACAGAACCTAAAGTAAGAAAATTAAATTCATTTGATCGAGCTTATCCAATGTACTACCTGAAAAATAAAATTCGGTCCTACAAACTCCGTCAAAACTTTGTCATATACACTATATTGTGCATACTGTGAAACTTCTTCTTTCTATATTAGGTAATAAAATCGTGTTTTATACAAACGATCCATGCGATTAACAAAGAATAGAGTGACTATAACATTGGTGTAGTAAACTATACCAAGAGTAGAAGTTAATCCTTAGCTTATTTGTTGGAAAGGAAAGGAGATATAATGTCAGACTGTACTCTCTTTGTCTTTCCCCCTATGCCACCATGCATTCTTTTTTTTAACATTTTATGATTACTTCTCACTGCTAATTTTGGGAATATTTTCTGTACTATATGTTTTTAATAACGTAAAGATTTCATCCAAAATATTAGACTAACCGTTGGTTTTCTTCCAAAACGCATTTAAAAGTTATTTGACTTTCATTTTTTCCATTTCTTTTTCTTCAATTGCTAAAGATTTTAAATGAGAACTGTCAGTTTATTATATCTGTTTAAACAGCTATCAAAAATGAGTTGATAATTTTTTTTTTTTTAAATAAAATAGTTTATTATTCATTAAAGTAGCTTTTGGCAATCGTTACTTTGCTTGATTAAATTTATGTTATTATTTCTATATTTATTAATATTCTCTCTCCATCTATCTATCTATCTATCTCTCTCTCTCTCTCTCTCTCTCTCTCTCTCTCTCTCTCTCTCTCTCTCTCTCTCTTTCTATATATATATATATACATTCATGTGTCACCATTTTAAGACGTACCTATGTAAGTAAAATCATGGTACAATTTAATAATTGCATAGAACTCTTTCACTTGAGGTGGAGTATTCGACTACGGTCCTTAAGGTCGTGGGTTCAATTACATGTGACTACACCGTTGGATGGTTGTTGTCATGTTCCATTTGTATGGTTAAATTGATATTTAAATGGACTATATATTTGTTGATCCTAACAGTTGAAAAGTATTTTGAGAAATGAATTTTCCCCCGATTATTCAGAGTTCTTGCGATAGAGCATCTAGATTCCTCCTTAGGGTATGATTATTTCTCAACTTTTGCGACAGAAAGGCACTAACCAACTTTCTATTCTGGTCAATGACCCTAAAAATCTTTTAAATATATATATATATATATATATATATATATATATATATATATATATATATATATATATATATATATATATATATATAATATATATATATATATATATATATATATATATATATATAACTCGTGATTCCAAGGTCAGAAAGTATTTTAAAAGTTAAATTTAAAGCAATTAATTCAACTTTAGAAGGCAAATATATTGAAAATAACACTTTATTAATATGTTTATTTAATAATAAAATTAATTATTTTAAATTATATTTAAAAAAAAAAAAATGAAGAATAATAATAAATTATTAATTCGAACTTCTTTTAAGAATAATTATTTAGAGCTTGAAATGTAAACTGAAGTAGCAATGTACAAAATCAGGCATTTTCGGAGGGTGTTCACAAATGTTTTAGATTTGCAAATTTGATTGTTTTATCTTTAGCGTTGAAGATAGTGTAGAATTTGCCCAGGAAAACATCACCTAGGATCCAATCGACTGAAACATCATCCATGGCTTGTAGACCAACAATACAAGCTTCGCCGTCGGGTCGGTTCACCTGCAGAACAATGGAGTATTTAAAATAGGTATTTTGCTTCCGAGCTTAACGAAGGTAATGGAAGCTATGTGATCTTTCTAAAGAACGGAAATATTTTATGTCTCCAATTTCAAAAATTCTAAGACAGAAATCCGTTTTAGACTTTAGGGGACATTTTTGGTTCCGTGTCGGTCTGTCGTTCAATTTTTGCGAACCAACATATCTTAAAAACTACACATCCAATTATAATGAAATTTGGGTGGTTGGTCATGAGTAGCCCATTGTTGGTCCCATATAAGTTTCAACCTTTTGCGCTCATTTTTTTCTCTTCCACATGCGCACAAACATACATTTATTTACACCTATAGCTTCAAATGTACTTATCTGATTTATATGAAACTTTATAGTTAGTATTGAAAGTACCGTGTGTGTCTGCACTCTTTAACTTTTGCTAAATTGATACTTTAATTCATGTAAAAAATCAAAACAACTATGACAGATTAAAAAAATCGCTCCGAGACAACTCAGACAAACTTTCTCATATACGAGTTCATAATTATTTAGCCCAGTGTTTCCCATTTATTAGTTTTCGTATGTAAATTTAATTATTTTTGAACATTTCATCAAAATGTATCATAAAAATAACATCTCCTGGGCGGGGAATCGAACCCGAGGTACGGGTTTTTGGGGGGTAGCGCCTCCAAATTTGGAGCTAAAATTCGTTTCTCGATTTCGCCTTTGGGTATGATTTTTCTGAACATGTATGCCAAATTTCGTCAAAATCGGCCCAGTAGTTTAGGCTCCAGGCGTCTGCACAGTCAGACTGACTAAAGACAGACATTTTTTAAAAACCACTTTTTTGGACTCAGGGTACCTCAAAACGTGTAAATCCGTCAAAATCTCAAAATCGAATTTTCGCGCCATCACAATACTTTTTCTTTATATGAGAAAGTAAAAACGGGGAAAACAATTAAACAAATTAGACAATAAGGGCTTGTAAAAGACCATAAACTCAATAAAGTACGTGATAGGATGCGAGGAAGCTATGTGCCACATCAATTGGCAGTATTTTAAAAAGAAATTGTGACAATACTTTCTTATTCTATATTGCCATACCTTGATGGTGTAATCCTTTCCTTTCAATGATAAAAAGTTGCCATGTATTCTAAAAGTGATTTGAGGTAAATTTTTAACAGACCGGCAATCAACCTTGAACCAAAATTATTTAAGTTAGAAGAAACAAATATTCTTAATTTAAGTACTTTATATTTGAATACTTTCAGCTTCTTTTAATAATTATTTAAGTTATAAACAAGACTTTTCTGATTGGATAATCAGATACAAATTATGACAACTACTTACTGTAGGATTTCCATGCTTGTCGCTTTTAACTCCAATAATGTAATAAATATGTTCGATATCATTTGAAGGTCCAATTAGGAGGGAGGTACCTGTGTCAACGACAGCTTGGCACCCACTGCCACAGTAATTGGTGCCATTTCCTCCAAGATTAATACTGCAATACAATAATGAGACAAATGAAGACCTTAGGGATCAATTTTGTTTCATATTTCATTAGTTCTTGTTGTTATTACTTTTTGACAAGATGATTTATAATTAAAACATAAAGACCTCTCTATTTCAAACTGCCAGAATGACTCGCTTGAAAGTGGTATCGCCTTAGATTTTGATGCATCAGCAATGTTTTCGTCAATTCCTCCAAACAAAATTTCACCTCCTTTTATCTGTTTCTTATCCCTTAAAATAAGATGAAAATATTTTTTTTAGTATTAAATACTATCATTATTAATTTCAACCTTCATCCATGCTCATCACAATGGAAAACTATATCTTACATAATTCCTGAATTTGTTCTTAGTTCGTTCCTGTATTGCTTCCGAGCTTACCGAAGGTAACGGAAGCTATGTGATCGTTTCGAAGAACGAAACATTTTTAGGGCTCCGATTTTAAAAATTCCAAGACAGAAATCCGTTTCAGACATCAGGGAACATTTTTGGTTCCGTGTCTGTCTGTCGGTCTGTCATTCAATTTTTGCGAACCAACATATCTTAAAAACTACACATTCTATTTTTATGAAATTTGGGTGGTTGGTCATAATTAGCCCATTGTTGGTCCCATATAAGTTTCAACCTTCTGCGCCAATTTATTACTCTTCCACATGCGCACAAACATACATTTATTTACACCTATAGCTTCAAATGTACTTATCTGATTTGAATGAAACTTTTATAGTTTATCGAAAGTAACCCGCAGATGGCCACAGATTAATTTGAACAGTAGAGTCTACGCTCTTTAACTTTTGCTAAATTGATACTTTAATTCGTGTAAAAAATCTAAACAATTTTGACAGATTAAAAAAACGGGAGAAACAATTGAACTATTTGACAATAATGACTTTTAAAAGCATAAAATCAATAAAGTTCGTGGATAGGATGCGAGGAAGCTAAGTGCCAGACCAATTGGCAGTCTATTTTTTATTTGCACTTAGTGCAGCTTCGAAGCAGAGCCACCTTGATCTACAAATTTCAAGCATTTTAATAACTCACTATTTTTCTTCGACCTTTACAATGCGGTTTTATGTTTTTCTAAACCTACCCTTGCTAAGAGTTTCCTTAGGCTTTCAATCAATTATTCCCTTGTCTAATGGATTTTTTACTATTCTACATATATTATTATTATTAAATGAGCATGGCTAGTTCAGTTCCTATAATCTAATTTGCGCTCTGATAAAGGAAGAAATAAATTCACCACAATTTATATTTGATACCATTGAAAGGTTAAGGTTAAGACTATTACTTTAATAATAGACTATTTTATTGTGATAATAGTCTATCTCAATGATAATATTAATACTAGTTTTAGTTATTAGTGTTTCCCTATAATGTCTAATCTTTTTATTACAAGACTCATTTTAGCATTAAGGTGATCATTTACAACCAACTATGTTGTCAAATTAGTATGTAAATTCAAAAAAGTCTATTTCTAAATTCAGAACTGGTATAGTTGCCGAAATTACTATTCCCTTACAAACATTGAAATCCTTATCATCTTCACAACATAGTATCTTACAAGAATTAAACAATACTGAATAATGTGAGAACCTGTTAAGCCAGATCGAGAAAACAGGATCAGATAGATTTTGGTTGATCATATTGAAGAATGGAGGAACAACATCATCTTCAGAAATAGACTGGAAAGCTAGACCAAATACTCCATCTGCTCTTATTGTTACAAACGTCTGACCTGGCTCAACGGTAGCTTCTCCAAAAGTTTGATTTTCGACCTTGACATCGCCTATCTGAAATAAGATAGCAATCTTTAGTTTTTATGGGAAAATTTTAATTTTATCAGGTACATTTATGTATGAGGAATTTACTTCTCTCTCTCTTAATTTTTTGTTTATTTCTTTTTATTTATAACAATAATAGTTTCGGGTCGTTGCAGAGTAGAAAGATTAACCCAATTATTTTAAATTGTAAGATCAGGGATTGAACTTCACTTACTTCTTCGCAAGTCAAACTTAAGAGTCGGTGTCAGGACTTTAGATCCATTGAGGTTTCCTTAATCCTCTGTAGCAAAATGGTCCCTTAAGAATATTTATTATTTTCTAACATGATAACTTACAGTCAGCGTGTCTTTAGAAAGAAATCCTTGCATAGATCCAACACCATATTCAATTTCTAAAGGTGTCCCATCAGCTTTATAAGTCGAAGAAGCAGAACTCTTGTACTTATTATGAATTTCTAATAAATAATCAAATATAAATCATTCAAATTATTGATTATAATGTTCCACTAAGAAATGTATAATATATTAATGGTAGTAAATGGTACTATGGAATCGATGCTAAATAGTTCTTACTACAAGCTTGGCAGACGGAGGAACATTTGCTGGATGGAATCCAAAGGTTTGCTGATCCTGTATCAAATATAACGTCAAATGTCTGTGGAGGAGTTCCAATACCAATCACACCATAGTATTGGGTCTGAAATAAAAATTATTAAATATGATTAAAACAAAACAAGTTCTTTATAATACTCCCAGTAAAGTTAAACATTCTAACTTAATTTTGTGCTATGATGTACTTGACAGAGGACTAATGAAAAATCCAAAGTTTCGACCTCGTCAGACCTCCAGATTTTTCTCAAAAATCCAAATAACCGTTTTTTCAGGTATTGCCAATTTTGACCCCAAAGAACTAATTTTTCATCATGATGAAATTCATGTGGCATCCTCAACTATCCTCTAAATTTGAGTGAAATTGAACCATTAAGTCGTTGGAGACCATTGACGTTTGGAGGATTTCATGTTTGAGTCTGCGCACTGCGCATAGGCTACCATTGGTACGCGAGTAATGAAATTCATAGGGAACTATCTAGGAGGCATCTAACTAGTAATATTTTCTAATACATTTATATTTAGTATTTATAGTTAATATAATTGTTTCAAGGAAATTAATACTTAATATATTAAATCTCACTTAAATATATTGTAAAGTTCTTACATTTTCAAAGTTGACAAGTAGTTCAGTTGTTACAGAAGAGATAACTCCTATATTTGAAACATCTATTTTTGTCTGTAAATTCTCAGAAGGCCTTCCACTCTGGTTGTATTTGTGGAGAGGAACTCTAAAATCAACGCCATCCATAAAGCAATCTGTTCCAAGCAAAGTTGGCTTTTAAATTATAATAAAAATTAATGCGTAGGCTTCCTCAGGAGCATCTTCAGGAGTGTGGTGCATCATGATGTTAAATCAAAGCAACAACAAGATCTACTGACGACTGGAGAAGTACAGTTTATCACACTTCTTTTCTAGAAAGTATAGATTGTACCTGGATTATTTTTATACCAGGGTAATCCCGAATGAAGGAACGCCCGGGAAATCCAGGTAGCTACAATCTACAATCCAGAAAAGCAGTATAATACGTCGTTTTTCTCTACAGCCGTCAGTATATCTTGTTGTTGCTTCAAGGTAACATCGCGATGCTTCCTGTAATAGAAAGGCTTTCAGAAGTAGTAATGAAACTTCTCAAATCTCGCACAACATCTCTTATTGTCTCGATTTCCTTGGCTATGGTTTGCTATCATCTCGGATATTGTTTTAGTTAAATGTACTAAAATACTTTAATTAATTGAAATGCAAAAATTGACTACATTTATTTGTGTAATGTTAAGTACAACCTCAAATTTAGGGTACTTCTTTAGATTGTTACTCCCCTATGTTATTTTAGAATATAATTGACTTTGACTAAATATCTATACAGAAAAAGGGATGTTTAGTTCAAAGTACTTTTGGACAAAGGAATATCACACTTCTGTTTTTATATGTGGAGTAACAGTCTAAAGAAGAATATTCCGTACACCTTCTTTAGATTGTTACTCCCCTTAGTTTTTTTAAAAGGGGAGTAACAATGTAAATAAGTGCCAAATTTAGAAGATAAATAATCTTTTCAATTTGACCTTGAGGTATGACTATTGAATTTCGAAATAGTTTTCTCTCCTTTTTGCATAAACAAAAATATTATAGCGATATTGTTTATGTAATTTTAAAAAATTAGTAAATAAATAAATAATTATTACATACCTTATTACTTTTAAGCAAGTGGAGACGAAAAAAAGAGGAATTACAACTAATAAATATTTACTTATCATTTTGCTTGAATGATTTTTCTGTCACTTCATTATTTTTTTATCTAAATAAATTTCAATATTTAATCCTAATCATTTAAATATACTTTCTAAAATAATTAATATTTTGATGCATGTCTCAAAATATTATTATTTTCACCATTTTTACCTTTAAAATTGCTTTAATCGTAAGTTATCTTATATGTATCTTTCAGTAAATAGTGTTTGTATACAAAAAGTAATTAAACGTCAAAATAATTTATTTTTTTAATATTAATATCTAGCCTTCAGAATAATTTGCTATAGAAAATTAATTATAACTTCGTAAGTAACATAAAATGGTTACTTCGGTGAATCAAAAGGGATTATTTTCAATTTTTCCTCATTTTAAAATTTAATTTAAATCAATCTAATTTCATTTATTGATTTATTGTCATTAGCTGACTGGATATAAACAAATAAAATGTTATAATATTTTAAGAAGTAACAATATTCTTAACTAGTATTTTACGTACAACTAGTACTATTTAATCACTTAAGACTAAAACAGACATAAAATGTTTTAGATTCCAAAACACTTTGTTAAACATGTAAGAATAAAGAAAAATGTTCTTACAAAGATGTATCCTAAAATGCATATTTACCGAGATATCCGCCATTTAGTGTTGTTTTTTTAAAAAAAATCTCTGAATTCATCTAATAGATTTTTTTGGAACTCAGTATATTTCTTTATCTGGTAAAGACACTTTAAAAAAAAAAAAAAATAGTAGCTTAATCCAATTTTTGGTTTCTAAATGGTGACCATTTGAAATTTTCTAATTGAAATAGCGAAAAAACGATAAAGTTTTCAAAAGTCAATCAAAATCAAAAAATAACTTCTTTTCTTTTTAGACAGTTTAATTTCTAATCCAACAAAACCTCAATTTTCGAAATCGGTTCAAAAAACTTAGAATGCTTAAAAAAAAAAAAAAAAAAGTAAGAAGCATCAAGAATTCAATTTTAAATGGCTGCCATTTTTAAACCAAAAATTGGCTCTTATTTTTTTTTTCAAAAAGTGTCTATTAGATAAAGAAATATATTGAGTTTCGAAAAATCGATTGAATAAATTCAGTTTTTTTCTTATAGGAAACACAAAATGACGGATATCTGAGTAAATATGCTTCTTAGGATGTACCATTATATGATGTTTTTCTCTTTATTTTTGAATATTTTACCGTATCCCGAAGTTTGAAAGAGTTTTTTTTTGTACACTCTATAGTTTATATATATATATATATATATATATATATATATATATTAAGGGAAACTTTTGGAAAGAAAGAAATAAATGTAATAGATGATAATATAAATATTTTTATATTTTAAATGCAATAGTAACATTAATAAATTATAGATATAAAAAAGTATATAAAAAACAATACATTATTTAAAGAAATATTTTGTTCTTAAATGTTTAATGAGTTTTTAATATATTTATATTAAATGTTTATTAATTGAATGCCATAATATCGAGTGCTCCAAAGACTATTCTGTCTAAGGTGTCTTTACTGTTTCAAATTGGCAAAAGTGACAGTCTGGTCTTGTGCGTTGAAGATGGTGTAATATTTGCCCATGAAAACATCACCAAGGATCCAGTCAACTGATGGGTTGTCCATACCTTGTAGACCAACAATACAAGCATCGCCGTCTGAACTGCTCACCTGCGAAGTAAAAACCGTTTCTTATGGATAATCTCGTGATGTCGGATAAAATAAAATTCCATTATATAGGAGACAAAGAAAAAGGAGTAGATACGTGTTAGATTTAAACAGATATTAATCGTAAACATAATCTATGAATTCAATGCTTATCGGATTATCAAAATATAGATCTTGTAACATATCAATGCCAACAGAATAATTCAACTTCCTCACGCTATATTCAGGTGAAGACCTATAAAGTTTATCAGTTCTGACGAGTTTTATGTATGCTAATATTAAACGGACCTCTATATAAAGAAATTGATGATTCCAGAAAGAATTCACTGCATAGAAAATTTGTTATGTAGAATTTTTCTTTTTTTTTTTAGAGAGAAACAAAATGTGTGGTCCTGAAAAAGGAAGATTTTTATCCCGTTCCATTTTCACCTATTTCAAAACTGCTTCATCAACGTCTTCATACTTAAAATCTCTAGATATTAATTTCAAAATCTCCATTCTTGTTTCGTATAGTTTAAATATAGAATCCCGGTTTTTCAAAATTGTAGACACTGAACTCTAAGCGATTTCATATTTACGGGATACATCTTCGTTCTTAATTTGTTTATCGACGCCTTGGAATTATTTTTTTCTGAAAGTGATTTTGAGGTAGAATTAGAAAAATTATTAGAGTGGTAGTGCAAGAAATTCCTACAAATAGTTCTAAGAAAATAAAGGAATACTACTACACCAAAAATATGGATTTAATAAATTCTGTTGTATTGAGATTGTAGTTTACACCTTTAGTATCACTATGAGCTTTTTATTATATTAGAAAAAAAATGACACTCCAGAGAAAGCATAGAAAATAATAGATGACTTTTAAATAGGGACAGCTTTAGTAATATTAATTAGTTGTCGAAGAATTTATAATTTATCTGAGAATTTAATTTACAATTTTGAAGGTAATTATTAAAGATGAATTTATCATGGACGCATAAATGGATTGTTGCAACCATTTAATTAAATGTGAGGTTTTGTTGCGTCTGACTATTTAAATTTTTCGGAAATTTATAATAGATTAAGGGATATTAGAAAAGGAACTGATTATTATACCTTAATTGTGTAATCCTGTCCTTCCAAGACGAAAGAGTTGCCGTTGATGCTGAAAGTGAGATTTGGAAGTTGATCAATTGAACCACAGTCAACCTGAAAGAAACATATATTCAATTATAAATCTAATCAAATTGAAGACAATGATTGATAGAATTGTTATTGGACAATTACTTACAAAAGCCATTCCTTGTGGACCAGTCTCAACTCCAATAGTGTCTAAGAGCTGTTGGACATCATCAGAAGGTCCAACAAGGAGGGAGGTACCAGTGTCAGCGATAGCTTGGCAACCACCATCACAGAGAGTAGCCTGACCTCCAACATCGATACTAAAACAACATCAAGTAGATATGTAATAAACACTGACTATTTTCTTTAATATTGCTTTTTTTAATTGCTTGTTAACAGAACTATACAAGTTTAGCATAATGACATACTTGTCCATGCTAAATTGCCAGTAGGTTTCACTTGAAAGAGGTATGGCCTTAGCATTGGATGTATCAGCTATGCTGTCATCAATTCCTCCAAACATTATTTCACCTCCTTGTTCCTGATTTTGATCCCTGAAAAAAAGAATATTTTATAAATTTAAAATTATAAAGATAATTAGAAATAACAATGTTGTCAATATTGTTCATCCAGTGTTGAAAACATTTTAAAGAAGAGTTTATATTGTCCTGGAGAAGTGATAACGTTTGCTGAGAGCTCCATTAAGACATTGTTTATGAAATAAGAATGCTGTGTAGTTTTAAATACATTGTCAGTCTTAGACATCAATATTGTTAACAACGATTGAAATGTTCAAGTTATGTTTTTCTATAAAATTACCAAAAAAAAAATTGGTCTCACCTGTTAAGCCAAACGGAGAACAATGGTTCAGTCAGATGTTCTTTGATCATATTGAAGAATGGAGGAACAACTTGATCTTCAGAGATAGATTGGAAGGCCAGACCAAGGATACCGTCGGCTTGAGTTGCTACGAAGGTCTGACCTGGTTCAACAGTAGCTTCACCAAAAACTTGGTTCTCAATCTTGAGATCTCCAATCTGAAAACAAAAATCAATTATTGTAACTTCAGAATTTTATTTGATTTGTTATCAGAATTTAACTAGAAAACCTCACAGTTATAGCACATGCATGAGCACAGTTTATAGCACAGTTATGTGGCATATGCATGAGTCAATTAGCAGGAACTTTTGCATATAAATAAAATGTTTGTAGAGAGTACCATTTAAGTGTATGACTCACCGTCAATGTATCTTGAGAAAGGAATCCTTTCATAGATCCAGTGCCGTAACCAATTTCCAAGGGTGTTCCATCAGCTTGGTAAGTTGATGAAGCAGAACTTTTATATCTGTGATGGGTTTCTGTAAGAGAATAAACATGCTAATTACATTATTGTCCAAGACTTACTTTATTACTGCAAATTTAAATAAGTTCTTATAATTAAAAACTTACGACAAGCTTGGTTGTCTGAGGAACATTGGCTGGATGGAATCCATAAATTTGCAGAACCTGTATCGAAAATGACTTCAAATTGCTGGGAAGGAGTTCCAAGACCAATCAATCCATAATACTGGGTCTAAAATAAAAAAAACCATAACATTTATATTTGTTTAATTAAATCTACATTATTATGGAACAAATAGTCTGCCAATGAATGTGTCACATAGTCGCGTCCTATTTCGTATACTCTAATGATTTTATGCTTTTACAACCTATTATTGACAAATTTGTATAATTTTTCCCCGTTTTTTAAATCTGTCAAAATTAATTTAAGTATCAATTTAGCAATATATCCAGAGCGCAGACGGTTGAGATTAATTTAGGGTTATCTGCAGGCTGCTTTCGACAAACCATCCAAATTTCATAAAATTAAGATAAGTACTTTTGATGATATAGGTGTTAATAAATGTATGTTTGTGCGCATATGAAAGACAAACATATGGGTGGAGACGGTTGAAACTTATAAGGGACTAATACTTATAATGGGCTAATTATGACCTACCATCTAAATTTCATCAAATTTGGATGGGTTTTTAAAATATGTTGGTTCTCAAATATTAAGCGACAGACCGACAGATAGGCACGCAACCAAGATTTTTCCCTGATTTCTGAAACGGATTTCTGTCTAGAAATTTTTAAATTGGAGACAAAAGAATGTTCGTTCGTCAGAACGATCAAAGCTTCCGTTATCTTCGGTTAGTTCAGAAGCAAAACATCTTTCAAAGAGAATTAAAAAGAAAAAACGAAATAGTTCTTACATTCTTGAAGTTGGTAAGACCTTCAGGGGTTCCAGAAGAGACAGCTCCAAACCTGGGGAATTTCCTCACCTTCAGTTCAGTCTGGAAGTCTTCAATAGGCCTTAGACCCTTGTAGGATTTGAGCAGGGGCACTCTGAAACAGACAATTTTCGTTAGTGGTCTTCCACAGTTAGTATTAAAATGAAGTTAATGGTATTACAGTAGTAACCGCATCATGAAAGGTTTAGGTTATGACGTTGCTTCCATTTTTGGGAGCATCGTCATAGGAGTACTATGTTATTCCAAAAAAGTAACAATCTTAACTGGGTTCAGCAACATTCGTTATTAAAACTACTATCCTAAATTTAATTTATGTGACTATAAATGGTTAGCTACATAAATGAAGTGGTGTCTATCTATTTGCGTTATCCAATATTAGATAATGTATCTAAAAAAAAAAATAGGAATACTGTATCTCCTGTTACTATATAACAAATATTACAATTAGTCGATAAAGTAAATTATTTAAATAAAATTAACTGATGGTCCAAATTGTTTCCTTTTCTCCAAATAAAACAAAAATAAAATAGACTGCCAATTAGTGTGGAACTTAGCTCCCTAAAAATAAAATTCATGGAAGATCATCTGTTTTTTTGTTCTTAACTAACCTGTAATTCTGTGCAAAATCGCTTCGTTAGAACTGGAAAATAATTAGAAAAGCAAAAATTGGACTAGGGTGTCTCGAACCATTCCTCAACAAATAATTCCAAAATGGTGGCAGATATTATGTAGAAATATGGAGGAATTATTTATCTTATAGAAAGATATAATTGGTGCGAATTTCAGCTCAACTAACGAAACAGTTCCGTAATGATTTAGCGTTAATGTTTCAAAGTTTATAAGGGATATTTTTCAAAATGGTGTCAGATGTCAAAACAAAATTCAGTAGAAATGTTTCTTTTAGCGAATTTTCAAAGAAAATTACGCTATTGCAATGGCTTCAAAATTTTTGTAATGCGAATTTTTGAAAAATTTTTCCATGGAAATCCGTTTTAGACCATTCTGAATCGATTCCTAAAATTTAACACTTTTTTTTATGTATGTATGTATATATGTATGTATATATGTATGTATATATGTATGTATATATGTATGTATATATGTATATATGTGTCACTCCAGACGATATCTCCCCTTAGGATGCACTTAAAAATTTCAAACAAATTTTAAAATGTCAATAATATCAAAAGAAAGGATGAGTTCGTTGGCCAGAATTTTTGGAGTACATTTAGGGGTCAAATTTTGACCATATAGGGTCAAAAAACGTTTTTTTCCATTTTACCCCCCTTTTATGTGAAAATATGATAAAAGTGTAAATAACAACAATTACTGTACTCTTAAAGAGCTTTCCAACGACATGCATCTTGAAGGGTAAATACTATTTTGACTTTTGTACCCCGTACCCCTGTGTACCAATTTTTTTTTTCACCCGAGCAAATTCTAAACCAAAATTTTCCTATATTATCATAAGCCAATAAAACGCAGATTTCTTTGAAAATTCGCTCATTAAGTCATGGTGCATGACTGGACTTTTTAAATAACTGGTTGTTTAGACTGAGATATTGTGGTAGCACTTCATAATTATGACTAGAGAGGTTAATAGAAAGTTAAACAACAATATTGACACCATAATTTTATATTAATAATTAACAAACGCGTTTCGACATTATATTTCATCTTCAGTGATGTGTTAATATATTAAGAGTAAAATCTCTACTCTAAGTAGAGTCCTTACGTATCTTTTTTTTAAGGAAAAGTAAAAATGTATCACATTATTGTTGAAATAACTAAAAATAGTATAAATATAAATAAACACCTGTTTAACACTTTTCAAATTTGATTTTTTTTTTAGTTTTTAGTAGTATTCACACTACGGAAAGATTAAATTTTACTTTAAATCAAATTATAATTATCAATAACTACGGGAGACTTACAGAGAAAAATAGACCCCCGCACCGGGACTTGAACCTCGGGTCCTCCTATTAATCCGTTACAGGTGCTCTTACCAACTGAGCTATACGGGAGAATGTTTTTCTCTGTCGTTACCGATACAAATTCCCCGAATCCAAGCTTTCAATCTTTTCTACAAATCTAGCAGGCCAAATATTCACGAAAATAGAACTAGATCGAGAATTAACGCTTATAATTATAAAGTACTCAATTAGTACCTGTACCTAGTACAATCTTTTAGAAATTGATTTTTTTAAGTTTTGGTAGTATTCATACTACGGAAAGATTAAATTTTACGTTAAATAAATTATAATTATCAATAACTACGGGAGACATACAGAGAAAAATACAAGTTTGGTTTTATATTAAATTAGTTAAAGTAGATTCAGTATCTCTATGTACTTTGAGCAAGTATTGTTCGAGTTTACATAGATTCTTTTGTAATTTATAAAAAAAAAACTTAGCCATTGAATTTAATTTAGCAACAGAATATACTAAAAATTTATAAATATCACATACCTCAGTACTCCCAAGCAGGGAGAGACTACTAAGAACACACAAACGGCTAAAGACACCTTATTCATCATGTTACTTGTACACTATGTTTCTGTATGATCTACAATGAACTGGTTTTTCAATTTTTATACTAAAATATCAAGTATTCCCCTTCAATAAAAAAATTATATTATACTAGATTTTTTTGGTTGTTATCAGTTATCAGAAAAGAAGAGGATTATTCCGTATAAGTGTACATATTAAAACGTAATACGTTTATTTTTAATTACATTACAGTTATGAGCTAATTCACTCAAATATTAATTATCATTTTAATGATTTTTTTTTTCTAATTCCTAATCAAATTTAAAAGAGGATACTTGAAATTTTTGTTTTTCATAATCAACTACTTCCTAAAAAAAAAAAATAAAAAAAAAATTCTTGGAAACAATTGTTTTTACCAAGTTCGCCTTCCGGGAGGACAAAAATCGGTTCGACAATATAAATCCAATAATATCTATAATTTACCTATTTAATTTATTAATAAACACATTTAAACAACGGTGCTAGCACAACACTTGGTTTTCGATTTTCACCAATAGATAGATAGATTCCGATTAATTTATAATAATGTGTATGTAAACGGTCCACATTTTAGAAATATTTAATTATTATCGTAGAAACCGTTTTTGAAAATTTATTTTCAGAGTTTTTGCGGCTACAATTATTTTCTTCATTTTGCCTCGGGGTATGATTCTTCTAAACTTGTACTACACCAAATTGCATTGAAAGTTGGGCTCCAAACTTCTTCATAGACTACAGACAGGACAGACAGACAAAGAAACACACTACTAAGAAATATTTTTTAAAACCCTATTGTTTGTACTCATAAGACTTTAAAACGATTTAGACCATCAAAAAATATCAAAAAACAAATTTTTGCACTATCGCAATACTTTCTACCATTTACCTATACTACGTATATTAGAGACTAAAACATATTAAATACGGCATATCCATGTCTGGCTTAACTTGATTAATTTAATAAAATAATAGTAATGAATATTAATAGTTTTAATTTAATAAAACTTCGAGTTGAATGACACTCAAATTCATTGGTCGTCAACGAACTGTGAAAAGTCCTATTTCTTTGGTTATTGGGTAAAAACACAAAAAGCAATATTGATCACTTTACTGTCAATAATATATAATAATATATAATATTACCTTGTATTTAATAATATCATTGGTTATAATGATTATGACCATATAAAGTTGTCTGTGCCGGTCATTAGGGCAAGAGGTGGTTAGTGGTGCTTAGAGAAAGATAATTTAGGCAAGAGGTGGTTAGCGGTGCTTAGAGAGAGGTCATTAGGGCAAGAGGTGGTTAGCCTTGCTTAGAGTGAAGTCATTTGGGCAAGCGTTGGTTAGTGGTGCTTAGAAAAAGGTCATTAGGGCATTTATTGAGTTTTCTAATGTTGAAAATTTGTCAAAATTTAAGGCGAAAAATATTAATTTTTCTTTCTGGATCATACTTCTAGGATAAGCCTAGAAGAATTGTAAATCTTTATGACTCATATTATATTAGGTCTAAAATAATATTCTGTGAAGTTCCTGGTCACTAATTCCCAATGTGAAGAGTGATCTTTGATAATATTTCTATGGAGTAAGCTTAAATATGTATTTCTTTACCTAGCTTTCTCGATTATATCACTAAACAGTTATCTGAAAATTAAGTACTGCCGATACCTATTCATTAATATAGTAAAATATTTACTATGAGGAGACTTATGGCATTTATTTATTTATTGCCTTCACTAGCTCATAAAACTTTCGTTAAACGTTATAGTACATTACGCGTCTAGTGCGGAAAGTAGCATTTTGCATGTGAGTGTGGAGTTTGCACCCGAGTGACAGCGAGGGTAGTAAAACCACACAAGCAAAGCAAAATGCCGTTTTCGCACGAGTTGCGTACCGTACTTTAACTACGATAGTTGGATTTTAATAATAAATACAGAAACAAATTTAACAAACTTCCTGTATGTAAATGAAGAAAGAAAAAGTCACTCCACGTGAAATAAGTTTATTTTCAAAGCAGCTTTCAACCACTATAGGGTCATTATCAGTGCCGCAGAAGCGAAGAACGTTACTTATACATATAAAAACATGGGAGAAAGGTGAGTCATGTTAAACCAGCGACTGGTACAAGACTCAAAAGTCCTTTCTCCCATGTTTTATATGTATAAGTAACGTTCTTCGCTTCTGCGGCACTGATGATGACCCTATAGTGGTTGAAAGCTGCTTTGAAAATAAACTTATTTCACGTGGAGTGACTTTTTCTTTCTTCATTTAATGATGACCTCCACTAACGCCTCATATCCTAATTCCTGTATGTAAGTTCGTATTTCTCTTTTGATAAAGATGCCATTAATTCATTAGTTGTATTTGTGCCAAATTATTTATTTCGGGAGGTGTATTATTCTCCTCATTTTCGTCTTATCACTTAAATCGCTCATTGTTTTGACTAAAAACTCGATATAAACAGTTACTTTAATTAAACAAACAGCAAAGTAGTTTTGTTAGGTGTAAACAAACTCGCTAATTGTGCGTAAAGGTGAAGAATTTTCTTTTTTACCGTCATGGGTGAAAAAAAAAAGGAATTATAAAAACTCGCATGCGCAATGAATACAAGTACGTAATGAATCACTTTCGACCCATCTAAACAGAGATACAATGTTTTTATTTCGTATCAATCGTAGATAGAGTAACATTTATGTACAACATAATAATGTTCAAGAAAATATACTAAAGGAAGGATATTAATAATCCTAATATATCCCTGTCCTTAAATTAATTTATATAAGGGACAAAAAGAACATATTATTTAAAGTTCAATAAAAATTATCGTAAAATTGATCAAAAAGAATCCAATATTTTTTTTTACAAAAACCAATCCTTATGGGCTGGGCTAAACTCCAAGCGGTAGATGTAAGCAGTTTTTTTTTTTTTTTTTTTTTTTTTCAAAGTGTAATTAACTAGGCGAAAAAAAATTACCTCCTCCTTTTATTTTGTATTGTATGGAGAGATAAGATTGAACAGTAATTTATGTTTATTAGTTAATTTTATTTAATATTTCCTGCTTTAATGTGTTGAAGGAATGGAATGTATAGGAGTGGCATTTAATAATTAATAGACGAATCATAAGTGATATGGTTAGTAAAGGTTTATAACAGGGTGCATAGAAGGAAAAGGGATTTGGCAGTGTACGCAGTAGAGAGAGGATTACGGCAGGATGCGTGGTTAGGACAGGATTAAAGTATAATCATAAAGGGGAGAATTATTACAGAAAACTTTGGGAAGATTGATGGGTAACGGATAAGCTTGGATGTTATAGTATCATAGCCCGTGTACACGGGCTTTTGAGTAGCAGGTATGCATTTTCCTACAGCAAGTTATTTCCTGTAACACGGTGCTTTTTGTCGTGCATTCTACACTACCTGTTGTATACTCTCATGCAGTGATAAAGTACAATGTATTCACGGCCTACGCTTGTTTTACACTGCACTCATTGTTGACTAAAAATGGGTCTTTGGTCGCCTCCATTAATTTAAGTCTAGTAAAAGTCGGCTATTTGAGCGACTTTTACAGGCACTCATTTATTTTATCTACTCACGGCAGAAAAATTTAGCATTGTTGTAATGTTCTCTTTCTGCAAAATGTCATTTTTTTTATTCTTTTGTAGTATGTTAAGAAAAATATGCAGCAAACTAATAAAGTGACAGCAAAATTTTAAGAAAAGGTTACTACATCGCAGGTTATGTACTCTCCCACCATATTTTATATATTTAAGCGAAATATTCTGCTAAATATTTCTATATTTTTTGAAAATACCTTTAATAATAAACAAATTTTATTATTTTACAGTGATTATTAAAAATAATCGCTAAAAATTGAGATAAGAAACAGCTATTAATAAAAAAAAGTGGCAACACTGAATTCGTTATGCTTTTGTTTTATTTTAACTTGATGACTCAAACTTTCGTATTTTTACAACTTTCATTTCTTTAATTCTTTTATCTATTAAATCAGGAATATAATAATTAGTGTATTTTTTCTGCCGTTATTAGATAATATATATATATAATATTGTATGTAACTATGCAGCAAAGGAAACATTCCTGACTCGTTTAAAGATTACCTGCTTCGGTTACACCTTAGCAGGTAATTAACATGTTCCTGCCTTGGCTTCGCCTTGTCAGTCAAAATGTAATTTTCCTGACTCGGCTTCACCTCGTCAGTAAAATAGTAAATTTCCTGTCTCGGCATCGCCTGTGCAGTAAATTTGTTTTGCCCATCCCCGCCTTCGGCGCGGAATTTGACAGCAAAATTCCATTCTGCTGCCTAGTAACATAAATAACTATTTCACTTTAGATTTTTCTGAATGACAAGAAATTCTTTTACTGCAATACTGTAGCTTTAAACTAAAAATAAATGTTATATTCACAACATTCTCAAAAACCCGAAGTTTCGGTATACTTTAAACCGCATATACATGGTATCTATAACAAAAGAAAATACGTAAAGGTAATATATATATATATATATATATATATATATATATATATATATATATATATATATATATATATATATATATATTTATATATATATATATATAAAAAGATGCAATGAAGTTTAAAAGAAAATAATAACTTTGTTGTGGAACAGAAATAAAAACTTACATTGAGAAAAAATTGGAAAGATAATTTAAATTAACATATTAGGTAAAAGAATATTAAAGTGACTAGGAACAGAATTTAAATATATATATATATATATATATATATATATATATATATATATATATATATATATATATATATACCTATATGTATATAAATCAGAGGTAACAAAGAATAAAGAACAAGTTAACCAATTATGGCACCATCTAGTGGCAAATTCACTGATACCCATAATAATTACTCTCTATTAAAATTAAAACTATGTAAAACCAGGATTCATTCCCGGGCTCCAGAACGTGCCATAAGGAACTTCGTTCCAATATTTCACATCGCTACGCGAAAACGTCTGCTTGTATCAGGTTAAAATTTTAGACGATGTGCATAAAGTTTTATTAAAATCGTTACGTTAGAACGTAATATATTGATAAAAATGTTGTTTTCTCTATTTTAAACGTTTAGGTTCGCTTTAATAAATTTACTTTAATAATTGTTTTACTGAAACAATTATTTATAAAAGTTGTTTGTTTCATTGAATAGATGAAGTAAAAATTTTTACTCGTCCTAAAATTCCATTTTTACATTTGAAGCATACGTTTACACGAGCGTTGCGCGTGAATGCTTGGGCGGATAACGTTGACCAACGATCTCGGCCTGAGCATTGATAAAATGAACATGTATTTTAAATTTTAACTAAATCTGTCAACTTTTACTCAAGTTTTCGTCATCGGTGGATTTTGTCATGGTCATTTTTTCGGACTCACTCCCGGGCTCCAGAACGTGCCATAAGGAACTTCGTTCCAATAATAATTAAAATTGAATTCTTAATAATTTTTGAGTTAATAAATAATTAATACTTGTTTAGTTTATAAATAATTAATAATATGATGTTGAGAGGCATTATGTGTACAATATCCAGTGAAATAAAATGAAAATATGAATTATTTTTATTTATGATAGGTGGATTTTATGATTGTAGAGTGTCGGAATTGATAAATTCTCTATTGTAATATTCCTGCAACTAGTCAAATGCAATAAATATAAAATAATTTGAGAATGTTTTTTGTAGGGTAATGTATAATATCAGGAATACTAAGGATATGATTCATAATTCAGTAAATAACTATATTTAATAATATTATATCACAGCAATTAATTAAGTTAAATGAGTATTTAAAAATAAATTAAGAACAAGAATGATCAATTCAAATTGAAGGAAAATAAGCTTTTGGCTATAATTTTATCCAAGATTAGTTGCATTGTTCTATCTTTTTCACAAAACGTTCCCACAATTCTTGCAGTATGCAGTTTCTTCTTTTTCATTGAGATGTCTTTCTTTTAAGTTCTTCTCAGTGTTTCAAGTTAGCGAATGTGACAGTTTTATCTTGTGCATTGAAGACGGTATAGTATTTGCCCATGAAAACGTCACCAAGGATCCAATCTACATTTGGGTTATCCATAGCTCCCAAACCAACAATGCATGCATCACCGTATGGGCTGCTCACCTGTATAACATAGTATATAACGTAGTATAGTAACGAAATAATTAAAAAAAAAAATAACCATAATAGAAATAATAGAACTAATAAAAATAAAAATAAAATAATAATAACATGGAAGTGACAATAAGGGTGATTCTTGGTGACAGAATTTATAATTGAGGATATGAAATCCTACAAAGCGGCTTATGCCTATCATATATTTGTTCATTTATTAGTGTGCCCGTATTAAAATTTCAATTAATAATTAATACCTACTCAGTATAAGGTTATACTCTTTGATACTCAAATCTTTGATAATCTATTCAGTCTCTAAACATACAATTATTTGGTCATGTTTAAGCTATTTGGCTAGGAGAGATAGAGGGGAAAACCCTATATTGTATAATTGGTCTCAAATAATAGGATAAACTATTCGGAGCAAGAATATGTGTATAATATAGATTATAGATTATATAAATGTCTAGTGCACATTTTAATTAATTATAACTAGATAATGGCATCACTATTGTTTATATGACTTTTTTTAATGACACCAGTTGGGCTAAATGGGGCTAAACTTTATGGTGACAACTAAAATATGAATTAGGAAATAGATTATTTACCTTGACAATGTAGTCCTCTCCTTCCAATACATATGCATTACCGTTAATATTGAAGGTTAGATTGGGAAGCTCGCTAATAGAACCGCAATCAACCTAAAAAAAGAAAGAAAAAAATTGTAAACAATAGAAGAAATATAATATACGTATATAAAAGATTGAAAAGTTGATACAAGTCTTTATTTTATCGTTGTTTGAGAATAATTATTTCCATCGTTGTTTGGAGAAGATATATTTCCAAAATAAAGACATGAGGGGCAGAACCGGCCTATTGAACTGCAAGTAAGAGACAGGAAATAAGGCTGGATCGGGCATGCCCTAAGGGAACAAGATGATTCCGATGGTGCCAAAAGGGCCAATCTGAAAAAAATCCACAAGGGCCAATCTACAACTAATATCACGTTTGTTTTTTAATTTATAATTAATAAATAAATTTGGTTATTTTAACTTATTAATTAGGTATTCAAGTATATTTTAAATGAATAAAAATATAATTAAGGCATTCAAATATCAATTTTTCATTATAGGTTTTCAAGTTTTAGAATTCAAATACAAAATGCAGATTGGCCCTTTTGGCGCAACACCATCGATTCGATAGAGCGAAACTCGTAAGGGACGTGGAGGCGTACGATTGATGACGAAGTTATGCGTAGTGGGAAAAAGTGGCAAGAAGTAAAGACGATTAGTTCGTGCCAAAGAAAATAACGATAATTTGTAAAAACCCTATGCTCCATCACGGTGTGACAGGAAATAAGTCGACAGTACTTAGAGCATAAAATAATATTAATATTAGCCGAGCATCAATATTTTACGCTGAAAATATAAGGCGATTAGATAAAGGTAAAGCCCTTATGAAACTTACAAAAGCTAATCCTTCTGGACCGGGTTGAACTCCAAGGGTTTGGTAGAGTTTTTGGATGTCAGCAGGTGGTCCAACAAGGAGAGAGGTTCCAGTATCGGCAATAGCACGACAACCGCTACTGCAGAGAGTAGTTTCTTCTTCACCACCAACATTGACGCTACAAAAAGAAAGATATGACATTAATGCCTTTAGATCGTGATTTTTACTTTAACCACTATAGTCAACACATTTTTCTTCACAATAAACTAGTAACTCTGTGGCGCAACAGCCCAACGAGGGCGTAGGCCTGCCAAAGGGTTTATACAAATATATTATATGTAATAGATAACACGGGCTTAGTGTGTTTTTACTGAATACACCTAACGATTGACATACTCAACCAGTTAGTCACCACTTCACATAAGCAGCTACCCATTTATAGACACTCGAGTAAGGGGTCCGATCCGGGAATTGAACCAGATCTGTGGTCACCCATCCTAGCTGTGTTCATGCGCGATGCTGTTTAACTTAATTAATAGGAGAGCCAACTGCTTTCACTAAACAACTATTACAGTTTGAATATGAAAATATTTTAATAATTTAAGCACACCTGTCCATGCTAAATTGCCAGTAGGTTTCGCTAGAAAGAGGAATAGGAGTTGCACTGGAGGTGTCTGCAATGTTTTCGTCAATTCCACCAAACATGATTTCACCACCTTCTTCCTGACTATCATCCCTAGAAATAAAAACAATAAACGCATTCAGTTTCACCCGTAGAAACACCTCTTTCATAACTGAAATTAAAAGTCAATAACTCCTTTATTTAATCATCACCTAAATATTCCGGTAAGCTTACCTGTTAAGCCAGACGGCAAACATAGGTTCTGTCAGATGTTCATTGATCATATTGAAGAATGGAGGAACAACTTGATCAGCTGAGATGGACTGGAAAGCAAGGCCAAGAATACCGTCAGCTTGAGTTGCTACGAATGTCTGACCTGGTTCAACAGTGGCTTCACCGAAAACTTGGTTCTCAATAGTAATATCACCGATCTAGAACAATTAAACTTAAATGTTAACAATATTAATTCACCCAATAATAACCTAAAGAGTTAAAAAGGGACGAAAATTAGGCAAAAACAAAAAAATAAAATTATAATAATAACAAATTACGTTACAAAAACTCGTGGTTTAGCTTTACAGATGCTGTGTGTTTTAGATCTAAACGATTGGAAACATTAAGTGGATTTGAAATTTCTCATTTAAACAAATTACCCAGATTCCTGATTGATAGAATATACGAGTGCAATTACCTGAATGATAAATTGTGCTCTGAGGATTGTTAAGCAAATGAATTTATACAGCTTTAAAATGTTTTTGATCATTTACTTTATAAATCTGATTGTTAACTTAACTAGAGTTAATTTAAGTACAGACATAAAAAGAAATACAAATAGACGATGTATATACATTTAATTCCGGTTAAATTTTTGTAATATGTATACAAGCGTACAAAACAACTTACTGTCAATGTGTCTTCTGAGAGAAATCCTTTCATGGATCCAGTTCCGTAACCAATTTCCAAGGGTGTTCCATTAGCCTTGTAAGTCGAAGAAGCAGAACTCTTGTACTTGTGATGGGTTTCTATAGTGCACAACAATATTTAAAATTAATAATAGAAATCAAATGAGACTCAATTTTACTTAGTAAATTTAATGATAGATGTCAGTAGGCTTCCTGATTATAGATACCGGTAGAATGAAAGATGCCAGTATGTAATCCAGTAAGATATTGTAGAAATTATTTTGCCTACATATCAATTCTCTTAGAAAAAATAAATTCGTAGTGTTAGCTGAGATCAAGGGTTCGATTCCTAATGGATTCAAATTTATCTGTATTTTCCTTTAATTCTAATTATATCATCAAGATATTGATTTCTAAGCCCAAAGTTCTTGAGTCATTTATAATTTCTAAATAATTGTTTTAAAAAAATAAATCATTAAATTAATGCTGAGTATAGAAGGCGAATGATTGACTTACGACATGCTTGGTTGGTTGAAGGACACTGACTGGAAGGAATCCAAAGATTGGCAGATCCAGTGTCAAAGATGACTTCGAATTGCTGAGAAGGTGTTCCAAGTCCAATCAATCCATAGTACTGGGTCTAAAATATAAAAAGACATTACATCTGCATGAGTGCTAGCTGTGAATCAAGAAAAATTAAACAGAACTATTATTATTTATTCTTCCACAGTCATAATTCCAAAAAATTATATGAAACTGCATTGGTAACTGTTGTTACCATCATTAAAGTAACATGAACACCCCTGAATCGCTTTTCTTTACGGAGACAAGGAAATCGGGTCTGACGAAGAGATTACACTGTTGGTTAGCAGGGTGAAGTGGCGTTTCCCTACTTTTCTACCCTAAATTGGATGGGATTCCCCCCCCCCCCCTCCCCAAAAGAAGTTACCATTGACGTGGTTTACACCGCGTACACTTGGTTAGAGATCTGAAGTATATTGGTTTTGCTTTATATTGTAATTTGTCAAACTTAAATTATCCTCAATAAATGAGTTAATCAATAATTGTTAATATAATGTGCATCTATTAATACACGATTAGATATATATTATGATAATTCTTAAAACAATAAGAAGGCTTATAATTATAATAAAGCCCAGATCTGGTTAATTATGAAATAATCTGTGGCGCTTTTTAATACTAAGCCTTTAAAAGGGTTTAGGTCTGCCAAAGAGCTTATAAAACTGTATAATACGTAATAGATGGGATGTGATTAAAATTTCGCTACATCAGCTGTATCGACACCATTTCAATTAGGTAACTACTCATTTTTATCACAATGCTAGGTAAACACGAGCTTAGGCTCCTTGACGGAGTCGGCAATCGAACCCGGAACTCTTACTTCCGAAGCATCATTAATGATAGCAATGAGTTAATAAGGACCTCTTCTGGGTATTGTTTGCTCTTGGGTCTAGGTAATTTAAAACTTATAAAATTTTGTTACATTTTTAAAGTTGGTGAGAGGTTCAGGAGACCCAGCGGTGGCGGCTTCAAATCTAGGGAATCTCCTCACTTTCGGCCCTGTTTGGAAGTCCTCAATAGGTCTTGGACCCTTGTAGGATTTGAGTAGAGGAACTCTGAAAACATCAGCAATAAATCATTCATTTATCTTCCAAATAATCCAGCTTAACTTATGTTATAAATGGGGTGTGTTAAAAATTATGCAATGGAAAGTTTGCTACAATTTCAATGAGAAATAATCGGTCCGAGACAATTAAGTCATACTTTCTCATATATGAGATCATAATTACTTAGCCCAGTTTTTTCTATTTATTAGTTTTCGCAAATACATTTAAATAATATTCAACATTTCATCGATATTTTTCATAAAAATAACTTTTCCTCGGCGGGGAATCGAACCTGGCCTCTCTCTGTCGGTGTTTTAAGCTATTTTCTCAGGAACTAGATTTTTCCCGGGAAAACGGCTTAAATCATTAGATTCGTATTTAAATGGACTACATTTTAGAATTTTTTAATCAAAATCATCAAAACCGTTTTCGAGAAATAATTTTTTTTACGTTTTTTGAGGGGTAGCGCCCCTAAATTTGGAGTTCAAATTTATTTCTCGATTTCGCCCCTGGGTATGATTTTTCTGAACATGATGCCAAATTTCGTTTAAATCAGCCAAGTAGTTTAGTCTCCAAGTGTCTAATTCAGACAGACGGCAGAAAGACATTTTTTAAAAACCACTTTTTTGGACTCATGGGACCTTATAACGTGTAAATCCATCAAAATCTGAAAATCGAATTTTCGCGCCATCACAATACTTTCTCTTTATATGAGAAAGTAAAAAGCTACTGCTGCAATGAAAAGAAGCTAGTATTACAATAAAAATAATCTAGAAATTCTATAAAACAAGCTAGTAGTACAGTTGCAGAAGAAGCTATAATTACAATAAGTAAAAGGAGACTAAATAATTCAAATGAGAAGAAGCTTTAATTATAATGAGAGAAAGATACAGTTGCAATGAAAAGAAGTAGAATTACAGCGAGGAGAATCTAGAAATACTATAATTAGAAGCCAAAAGTGTAGACTACTAGAATTACAATAAGGATTATTAAAAATAAGGACTACTAGAATTACAATGTGATGAACCTAGAATTACAATAAGGACTACTAGAATTACAATGTGATGAACCTAGAATTACAATAAGGACTACTAGAATTACAATGTGATGAACCTATAATTAAATTAAGGACTACTAGAATTACAATGTGATGAACCTATAATTAAATTAAGGACTACTAGAATTACAATGTGATGAACCTAGAATTACAATAAGGACTACTAGAATTGCAATGGGAATAATCTTGAATTACAATTACATAAAGTTACTATAATAGCTAATTAAAAGCTCGTCCAGATTAATAAAATTGAAATATTTTCAATAATTAAATTAAATATAAAGTAATATTAACATACCTAAGTGCTCCCAAACAGGGAGAAACCACTAAGAACAGGCAAATAGCTAAAGACACTTTAGTGGCCATTATAACAGAATAACTAAGCTAAACAACTTCAAACAAATTATTATATAGCTAAAATCTCAAGTATCTTCACACCACCTTACGACATCGAGTCAATGCTTGCGCAAAAATATTTTGATTAAAAACCCCTTATCTGCTATCACAAAAATGCAACTGATTTAATAAGTAAAGGTACTTGAGATTCATACTTTTTTTTGTCACAACAATGACTCTTAGCGTCTTAGAATTTGTATTTAATTATATTATAGCCAATGAGAGAATTCTTATTATTTCGTTCTTTTATATGTATATATATATATATATATATATATATATATATAAAATTAAATTAAAAATGCAATGCTGTTTGGTTCGAGATTATCTTGTTTGAAGTGCTCTCTTAATTTATAATTAATTTTGTATTTAGATATAGTTTTATTTATGAGTTGAATCAGATAGTTTGACAACTTAAATATTCGTGATAAATGGAACTGCTCCAGTGGCGTAGCTAGGGCATTGCCCCCCCCCCCCCCCCCGCAAGAACTCTTCGTGGGCCCCTCGCAAAAGAAAATTAATGAGAAAAAAAAATTGCATTCGAACTGAATGGGCCCCTTAAAATGGTATAGAAGTATGATTACAAGGTACTTAAATTATTTTATTATGCTTTAAAGGGGCCCCCATTGACATTGGTACATTGGGTTTGGGGGCCCCCTCGCACCGGGGTCCATTCCGCAATGCCGGCCCGTGCGGGCCCTTAGTTAAGCCACTGAACCGCTCCCATTCAATGGTCATCAACTGATTACTGTGCGGAGTCTTCCCATTTCTTTGATTTCTATACGAAATTATCTCAATGAACATTCGCGAATATTTGTTTAACTCTCAAAGACCAGTATTGATTTATTGTCAATAAAATATATTACCGGTTAAGATGAACATTTCCAAATAAAGGGGGTCAAAACCGATCATTGGGATAAAGTGGACTGTGTAAAATGGTGGTTAGCATAAGTGGCACATGAAAACCGGGTTCGCCGATTTCAGTTCGCGAGATCCAAGTTCACCTGTGTGTGGACGTTTAACGAGTCACGTTCGTGATTCCAAACTTGGTATTCCATCAGGTTAGAACTTGGATGAGCGAATGGAGATGAGCGAACCTGCGGTTCCTATGTGCATATAGGGGCTCATAAAATGATGTTAGAAAGAGATCATTAAGACGACTTTCTTCTCTCTTCTTTCAACATTATGCTCAACGTTCTGCAAAGCAATATTTATTAAATTTTTGTATAATTAACATTTGTGTTTTCAATTCGTATTCTTGATTGCGTTAATACATTATTAGATAACTTCTTCATACTCTCTCATTCCCAGATTTGATTTCTCTCTTCCTAAATAAATATAATTTTCAAGATGACAAGTTCAGCTCCTTCTTTTTTATTAGGGCCCCTTATTACCTCCCTTATTACCCTTATTACATACCTCTTTGAATTTGTGTCTCTCTGCCGTTATCGTAGCTGATCTCTGAAAGTACCCAACAACAAAAATAATGGGGTCATGAGTTATAACCAAAATACTGGAAACAATTTAGGAAAACAAATCATCCCTCAAAAACAAGGGGTTCAAGTTCAAGAAATGGCTTTTTAAATTTTATGGGAAAACCCCCTGTGTGCAAATATATACATACCGACCCATTTGATTGCGTTTTTGTACCAATTTTATCACCATACTACTTCTAACACGTATTCATCTATCTACCATCTAACCCTAAAACAGGAAAATTACAGGGTAGATCCACTGCTGTGGACATACTGGTACTGAATTATACATTACAAGCCGTTATGCCTGTGGCAACGGGCTTAATTTTATATTTAGAAAAGTAAAATTAATTGAATTAATTTAGATATCTATTTAGATAATTCATTATATTATCTATTTAAAGACCAACAAATAAAAAAACTTTATTTTTATTGAAATAAATATATGGGTTTCTTATCAATCATCCCTTATCATCAATTCATTTTGAGGTGCGTCGTCGGGACACTTCTCGATTATATTAATAAATTATTGTACTTGTTGTTGATTATTATTCTTCTTGATAGTTAAATTTCGACCTCAGTTTGTTTTGAGTAGTTACGGGCTTTTTTCGTCTAAAACCAACTGCAACTTTTAGGTCAAACTTAAAAGGCGATGGAAAAAAGTTGAAATATAATGTTATACCATATACTTTTGTTATAAACTTGTTGTTCATATTATATACTTTTTTCTAGTTATTTTCACAATAGATTGTTTGTTTCTTTTTATTTTAACACTGCAGCGAAGTTTTAGAGTATGTTTTATTCAATGTTCGATAGATTTTATAAAAATATGTATGTTGAATACAATAGACTCTATTAAAACTCTAAATTCATTAAAGTTTGTATGAAATGTATTGAAAAACTAACAAGCATATGGGTTTTTTTTTATAATAACTTCATTTGCTTTTTTTTTCACGTTTTATCCATTTCTTTTTCTTTGGTCTATTGTCTGTTTCATATACGAGATTTTGCAGTTTTTCTTTGTCTCTTTTAGACTTGAGATATGGTAAATCCCTTGAATTAGAATTTGTCTGAAATAGTTTTATTATTTGAAAAATATACTGCTCAACACAATATAAGGTTCTCAAAGTAAAACATATTTAATATTTTCAACATTTTCCTGTAAATTATATCTTCAGCAAAAACCTAACCTTGAAAAAAAAGCCAAGCCCAAAAAAGTCAGCCTATCAAAGTAGTGATATCTACATTATGGCCAAGTCTACTTTTTATTTGGCCCATAACCTCACTTCACTCCTACTTTCATGGGCAAGAATAGTCTTATATTTTTATTTCTTAACACTTGGCCCGTTTCTATTCTATTTGTCACTTATAATTTTGATGAGTGAGTGAGTGAGTCAACTTCAATAATCAATGTCAAAATGTCAAAATTGAAACTCTCTCCTGCTGAAAAGGCTGACTATTAAGAGCTTAATTTTTCACAGTTTCCTAAGCTACTTATGTTTTGTCTATGTTTAAAATTTGAAAATACCATCCTAAAAGGAAGCAGATATATGAGGGTGAGACAAGTTAAAGGGTTGGTACAAGTTAAAATACACTGCACGCTTAAGCCGTGTCCAGACTGCCGAACCGAACCGAGGAAGCAAGCCGAGCATTGGTCTCTGCGCATGCCCAGTTTAAAGTCCGCATGCGCATCACAGGCTTGGGCATGCACAAAGACCAATGCTCGGCTCGTTTCCTCCACGGCTTTACTGGAACTTGGCTTTGCGCACTGCCGTACGCTCAGATTAATTTAGGTTTAAATAATAAAATAAATGTAAAATAGAAATAATAAATGTAACTAAATACTTATTTTAAATCAAATTATAATAACTATTTACAAAGGGAGACAGACTGAGAAAAAAAAAATCTAATTGATTGTACTAAGTATAGGTACTAATTGAGTACTTTATAATTACAAGCGTATTTCTCGGTCTAGTTCTATTTTCGTTTGTTGACTTCTAAGATTTGTAGAAAAAATTTGAAAGCTTAACTCGGGATTAGGTATCGATATCGTCAGAGGAAATTATTCTTCAGTGTAGCTTAATTGGTTAGAGCTGCCGCACACTGGAAATGAGGGGGAGGTCCGTGGTTCGAGTCCCGGCGCTGAAGTCTATTTTTTCTCTGTCTGTCTCCCTTTGTAAATAGTAATTATAATTTTATTTAAATTAAAATTTAAACGTTCCGTTGTATGAATACTGCCAAAAACTTATAAAAATTGAATTTATAAATACTTATTTTCATCCATTATCAGCTGATAGCTTTAAGAAATCAACCATATTTATTAAGTTAAAGAGGGTATGCGTCCTTTGTGTTTAATAGTGTATAATATATAACTAATTTTAACTTTATTAAAGTTATTTATAAAAAGTTCGTTGTTTTGGCTGAGATTATGTGGAAATCAAACATAATGAAGGGTTTGTATCACTTGTTAAAAGAAATATTAACACTGTACTGTTATAAAATATAAGTTTATTTGTCTTGACCACAATATCTAAATTTAATTCTAAATCAGACTGGTTTCAGCCTCTAAAATACTAAAATATAACAGGTATATAGAGTATGACGGCTATCTTCAGTGCCTTATATTTATAGACTGACGAGAAGGTAAGTTAGGACAAGGTAGTTTAGGACATAAGGTCAGGAGGGGGGTGGTATTCATGGAATAGCGGATGTGAGGGGTTTCCAATCGGATTAAGAGCTAGGGTCAAGCTCTAGGTCTTGGAGTGTAAAGGAAGTATAAATATGTACATGGAATTAAACAACATAAAAATTACAGGTTTGAATAATAATCACTTTCAGTCATTATTATTCAATTATTATTATTGAATCATTATTATTCAAACCTGTAATTTGTATGTTGTCTAATTCCATGTACATATTTATTCTTCCTTTACACTCCTAGACCTAGAGCTTGGCCCTAGCTCTTAATCCGATTGGAAACCCCTCACGTCCGCTTTTCCATGAATACCACCCCCCCCCCCCCCCCCTCCCGACCTTATGTCCTAAACACTTGCCACCTTACCTTCTCGTCAGTCTATAAATATAAGGCACTGAAGATAGCCGTCATACTCTATATACCTGTTATATTTTAGTATTTTAGAGGCTGAAACCAGTCTGATTTAGAATTAAATTTAAATATTGTGGTCAAGACAAATAAACTTATATTTTATATCTGTACAGTGTAAATATTTCTTTTAACAAGTGATACAAACCCTTCATAAAGTTATTTATATAAAAGCGAGTAATTGTATCAAAGTTCAAATGAAGTCAGTTAACCAATTTTATTACATAAGTTGGGTTTATAAATAGTAAATTCAGGTCGTTGAGAATAGTAACTCACAAAACGTATTCCATGTACCCTATCTCAAGCTACATTACATAACATTGACAGTACCTTTGTCTGATGACATGGAAACATGTTTGAATTTGACACATGGTACATTAATGGATGAGGTATGTGATAATGTTAACATAATGGCATACAGTGGAATGATTTGTAGCTAAACGTGATAGTATTTTCTTGTCTCTGGGATACATGTAGATCTTGGTTCTACGATTTCATGCTTTTGTAGAAACTGAACCTTACTCGAATATTTGTACATCACATTTTCCAAAATTAATTCTATTCTTGGTGCCATTATGCGTAAGATTTTGATGACAATCACCCAATAATACTAGTCAAAGCGATTTCATTACGTGATTCTGAGGAAACCTATGTTTTTACTTTCAAGTAGTACATAAAAAGAAAGTGATGTTGAAAAAATTGATTGATTTTTTTTGTTGTGATTTTGATAGATTTAGACGTGTTTGTTTAGGCCCCTTTAGTCCAAAAAAGTTTTTAAATTATGCCTCTATGTCGTATGTTGCCTGTGCTGGCATGAGAAGCCAAACCTACTAGGCCGATTTCGATTATATTAGCTGTATGCATGTTCAGAAAAATTACTCAACATTTTTAAATTTCTTTAGGCGAAATTGAGAAATGAGTTTTAGCTCCAAATTTGGTGGCGCTGCCCCCAAAAACTCTGAAAAAAAAAATATATTCTTCAAAACGGTTCCGACGACTTTGATTACTTAGTCCATTTTAAAACAAATCTAACGATATAACCCATTTTCCCGGGAAAAATCTATTTCCTGAGAAAATAGTTTTAAACGTGGAGGGAGAGAGGCCGGGTTCGATTCCCCGCGAAGGAGAAATTATTTATATGATATATTGTGATAAAATGTTCAATAATAATTAAATGTACCAGCGAAAACTAATAAATGGAAAACATTGGGCCAAGTAATTATAATTATGAACTCGTATATGAGAAAGTTTGTCTGAGTTGTCTCTGACCGATTTTTGTTTTAATAATATTATATTAGTAGGCTTGTTATTAATTTAATATAGGTACTTTTTTTGTTATTCTAGTAATAACGAACGCCTTTTTCTCAGCGCAACTGCTGATTATCATACCTAATGTTAGAGATCATTGATGTTATTAGTTTTATTATGATTGTTAATTTTCTCATATTATTAACTTAAGAAAGGAAAGGCAAATAAATTATGGAAATAAAATATAGTATCAATATCTACTTATATGAAGAAGTTGAATTCTATTTGTTAGACCGGTATTTTAATTCATTTAAAAAAAAAATCAATTTTAAGATTTGATGTATTTACACGTATTAAGGATGTCTGAGTCCATGCAATATGTTTTTAAAACATGAATGTATTTCATCTGTATCCCGCGAAGCTTAAACTACTGGACCTATTCCTATTTGTATGAACCATGACATACATAATCAAAAAATCATACCTATAGATACGAAAACAGAGTAAATTTAGGGGCGCTGCCCCATAAAAAGGGAGATTTGTGAAAAAAATAATCTCAAAAACAGTTCCTACGATTTTAATTAAAATGTTTTTGTGTCGTCCTAATTGTATGTTGTTTTTCTAGGAAAAGTCTAGTTTTTTTTAGCTAGATTCATCAAAAATTAATTTGTCCCCGTAGAAATAGAAACCGAAATAGAAAAAACACCCACCCTTTAGAACTAAAATTGAAAACAACCACCCAACAATTGAATATAAATTCAGCTTATATATATATATATATATATATATATATATATATATATATATATATATATATATATATATATATATATATATATATATGAAAAAGTTTGGTTTGAGTTTCAAATCGGGTCAAATTTGTTTTTTCATTTTAAAATTTTCAAAAAAAAGCTGTGTAATACAAAGGTATATACGAACTCGAAAATGTATTGTGTTTCACAAACATTTGTAGGTCTCCCAAATAATAAAAATAAATCTGCCTTAAGTCTATTATCAGTATATATTATATTACGTAGGCTCGTGTCTCAATGATATAAATATATATATATATATATATATATATATATATATATATATATATATATATATATATATATATATATATATATATATATATATATATATATATATATATATATATATATATACATATATTTATTTATTTATATCAAAATAATGTACTAAGTAGGCTCGTATGTCAAAGATAAGTCGAGCTCTAAATTCCCTTAGGAGGCATTCCATTTAAATATCGTATAGCGTATACCTTTCTTTGGAATCTTAACATATTCATGTAATGTACATTTTATACGACATGTAGCAATAAAACCAATTTTCCTAAAGTTGACAGATAAAGTGGTTGTTATAGCACTCAAAATAGTACGCAAAACAGCAGATTTCTGCACTTACACTACTTTACCGCACTCGTTTTACTTTACCGCACTCATTTTACTTTACCGCACTCCACTTTTCAACTTACGAACATAAAGAACTTAAATCTAAACAAAGATTAAATAATCCAAATTATAATAATAATGACAACTAATGATTATTTTTTAACTAACTACATGCTTTAACACTGTATATCAAATATAAAAATCGGTCCGAGACAACTGAGACTAACTTTCTCATAATATATAAAACTTGTCCCAGATACCAGAAAACATATTTATTATTTTATTTATACTGACGGATAGGCGTGTCGATCTGCTATTGTAATCCCACCTTTAACAGGGTTACTAAAGAACCTTTTCCACCCGTCACTACCGTCTACTCCAATCATCCTTTTAACCTATAAACGCATCATGATTAACTATTAATTTGCTTAATATTTATTGCATTCAGCCTGCTTCAATGATAAACCTACGTGATGCCTATTAAATATTATTTTATTAAATAATTCATTCAACAAGTCGTTGTTAACTTTTTGTTTTCGATTTTCAATAGTCAGATATTTTTTCATTAATATCTCGGAAACTAGATTTTACCCGGGAAAACGGCTTATATCGTTGGATTCGTATTGAAATGTGACCATGCCCGATTCTATTTACCGTTAGGAAAGAATTCAGGGGAGCCAGCGTGGATGAATGGCTTAAGGCGCTCGCCCAGCTACCAATAAGTCGAGGCGACTCAAGATCGTGGGTTCAATCCCGTGCCATGATACTCTGAATTGCATCTATGAATCGCGGATGAAGCAGGGCGAGAGACACCCCCTATGAGGCACTCTTGCCCCACTCTTTGATGTCCGATTGAAGTGCACATTTTATAATTTTTTAATCAAATTCGTAGGAACCGTTTGCGAGAATTTTTTTTTCACGTTTTTTCTTTTTTTCGAATTTTCGCGCCATTACCATAATTTCTCTTTATATGATAATGTAAAAAGCTAAACGATTCTTAACTCCTACTCGTATTCTTATCGCAGTCTGAGTTCTCGCTAATCATGTCAAATTGTACATTGTTAAGATCAAATCGCCTAGGCTTTCCTTTGTTTTCAACTTTTCCTATATTTTATTATTTTTTACCTTTATTTTCTTACATTTTTAATATTTATATGCGTACAATTTTGCATTTGTGACCTCATCAGCAAATGACAAAAATAAATTCATTGTTTCTTACTTTAAAAGGTCTAAATATATCGAAATGGGCTATAATAGAGAAGAAAATTGCCTTCTTATAATAATGGTCCTCCTTCCTATTATTGTTCGTTTATATAGCCCCCCACCCCTATCGAAAATAAATTTCTACACCACTGAATGTATTAAACCCGTTTTAAATAAACTCAAGTAGGAAAACTTCATACATACCTATAAAATTATACAGAGTTTAGAATTTTCAGAAATAAGTTTATTTAAAGATTAATTTAATGTTGAGTGAGTGTCATATTTAGAGGTGTTGTCATCGACAAACGTCCTTCTACAAAATGACTTTAGAATTAATTTAGTTTGAAGGCTAAATTACGTGTAAAAACCTATAAACTGTTGGATATTTAGAAGCTAAAGCTTTAAGTTGCTTAAAACAAAGTTTATGTCGTTTTTCCCACTCGCTATGACTTCTAACTTCAGATTATAGATTTTTTGGTCTTTCTACAGTGTCAATCGTGTCAAAAGAATTACCTCTTAGATTCAACAAGATCGTTCCCAACTTTTATAAACACGCTCTAACAAGTTTTTATCAAGTTTTAAAGGCGACATTCTGAGTAAATGATAAATGTTGACGCTTGACTTTTAATTGGTTTGAAAAATCTGTCCTATTACGTACCTTACGATGTGTAAGTATTACAAGAAATTAATAGACTTCTTTCATACAACTTTTGTTCTTTCTTGTTTAAGGGAAGCCATTTATAGAATAAGAGTTTTGTCAATGGACTCCTTTTCTGCTTCCTACTTCTTCCTATATCTTCAGTTGTGTTAACATCACTGCATTCTCCCCTGTTCCAGCGTGTCTATTTTGATTAATTTTTTAAAGGGGGCACGAAAAACACCATGTACATGTACATGCTCAAAGTTAAAATTTGAGGCGATCTCCGCTCTTTTATTTAAAACATCACATGACGCATTTCCAAAACAATATGTCTACCTTTTAAACTTCATATTCCCTTGTTTTTGAGGAATAATTTTTTGTTGCTTTTGAAGTAAAAAAAAGCTTCTTTGTGTCGTTTCTGATATGACATACAGCAAAGTATGTATTAAATGTTGTTCTCTCAGTTCTTACTTCCAGAGATACAAGTGTCTTAATGACAGACAGACACAGGAAATTATTGTTAAATAGAGACTTACAAAGTCGGAGGCAACACTGTTCGGAAGGTTACCTCAATGCATCTCGATCTCGTGTTTCATAGATATATTGTCTATGTCTATTCTCGTGCGTGTGTCTAAGGTAGTTAATGTTAGTTTTCTTATCACATCTATTTAACAAAAATATTTCGTATTACTTTAACTGTTTAATCTATTTATATTTAAATACGACTCTAATGATTATATAACCTGTTTTCCCGGGAAAAATCTAGTTCCTAAGAAAATATTTTTTAAACGTGGATGGAGAGAGGCCGGGTTCGATTCTCCGCCGAGGAGAAGTTTATTTTTATGATACATTTTGATGAAATGTTCAATAATAATTAAATGTACCTACGAAAACACAAAAATTAATAAATGGAAAACACTGCGGGCTTAGAAATTGTAAAATCGTATTTGATTGATTTTATTTTTGCCTTAGAACCCTAAATATGGATATGATTATATTGACAGAGATAAGACGTTCTCGATGAAATTAGAATGTTGTCAAAATCAAATATCTGGATTAGATTCTCAAAGAGATAAAACGTTTCCATCAATAATCTATTTCTTTCAAACGATGTTTAGAGATTCTGATTATTCCAGAAGCATCTGTTAAAACACAATTACATTTTATGTTGCGTGATACGTTACATGTAGTAAAAAAAGAAATTAAAAATGAAATAATTAGGATCTCGCAATTTCTGTAAATTTTAATCAATTCTCTGGAATTAAAATCGAATCTCTCATTGTGTTAAATTTAATATTTTGGATGACTTTAGAATATAAATTAATTTTTCACCTCTTATCAATTAGGTAAAAAGAAGTAAATTAATTATGTTTATTGTTTTCAAGGACTTATGCATTTGATGAAATTGTCTTTTTGTTATCTAAAAGAAAATACTTCCCCAGATTGTAAAAATATTTTTAATAAAAAAATTATACAATAGATTTTTTTTTTTACAACATCATTATGTTTACTGTCAATAAATTCACAAGGGTAAATATAAAATATAACAAATTAAATACTTTAAACATTTAGGTAATATTTAAATGTATTACATAGCTTGTGTAGATTACTTGTGTAGTTGGTTTTTTTATTTAAATAATAAATAACTTTACATTTGTATTTTCTTGGAAGAATATTAAACATAAGCCACAAAATATAATTAAAAACCATCTAGAATTTTCTTGAAATCATTTGACTCTACTACCAATTAGAGCATCGTCGTATAAATGCGATAGCTGCTTGTGTGAAGTGGGTGACAACTGTCGAAACGCCGAGAGAATGTGCGTGGATAAATCGATATTGGGTCGAAGTTTTAAACTAACTATCGACTTCACTTCTAGATATATCGATGTTCCTCTAGGCAGAGTCCTCTCTAGGAGTTACGACCTTTTCTACCTTACAACCTGGGCGTCGTCAGCAGTACAATATTGGGGGGGACACATTCGGGGAGGGGGTTCCGGGGGTCCTCTCCCGGAAAATTTTGAAAATATGATCTCTCAAAACAGCGTTTTTATGCATTCTTATGTGAAATTTGGTTTTACCTTTGTCATAAAATAAAGTAAACCTACGGTGTAGTTCGTTGACAAACTATGAACACAAGTATTTTTATAAAAATAGCAAACTGAAATAGTAACTTAACAGTAGTAAATGCATAATAAAAGTTGTGCTCCTAATCATTGTAGATTAATAGATCAGTAAATAGCAATTATGCAATATCACTTAAAATCTATAATAAACTGTAATTTAATCAATAGTTTATGAAAAAAAAATAAAAACATGTTTTCTTAGGGTGGCCAGGATATAAAGTTTAGTCCAAAACGGGACATTGGATTTTGAGGGGTGGTCGAGCTATTGCAGCTCTCAGACGAAGTTGGGGGTGTCTGGGGTCCCTAGAAAAATTTCGTGAATTTTAAGGTTCATATGCATTCTTTATTCATATTTTACGATTTTGGTAGTATTCATACTACGGAACGATTAAATTTTAATTTAAATCAAATTATAATTATTATTAACTACGGGAAACAGATATAGAGGCCGGTGGTTCATATCCCCGCGCTGGAGTCTATTTTTCTCTGTATGCATTCTTTAGTAAAGTTTTCTCTTTTGCCATCAATCTGCACTATTTTGCCTATTTCGTACTGTCTGATTTACTTCGTTTATTTTTTTAAAACTGTTCCTTGTTACAGGATTTGTCATTTTTACAGTATCTCAGGACACTGTAAAAACTATTCTGGTTGTAGTATCTCGATAAATTCAGTATTTTCTATTTATTAAAAATACACAAAGTGTCACGTTTTATATAGTAATGATGGAAGGTTAGGGTTAGGTTAGGTCAGGTCAAAAAGTAATAAACTTAACCTAAACTAACCATAACCTTGCATCATTTTCCCTAAAATGAAAAAAAAAGAAGTTAAACAAATATGATTTAATTTATCGAGATGCTACAACCGAAATAATTTTTTGGGTTTTGAGGTCATCCTAGAAACCCTTATGCTTTTGGTAGATCATCCGTCGCATCTTGGATCAAATCCCCCGACCTGTTGTAGCTAGAGATTTGAAATTTGGTAGACAAGTTAAACTTTTTTGCCCGAAAACAGGAAAAATGTTGTGAATTTTACAACTCACAATTTCTTCGATCAGAGGGCAATTGCGATTTTTGGTAATTTTTGAGAAGGGTATCATTGTAAAGGTATTGAAATGTAGATTACAAATATATATCGTTTCCAAAATGGTGGCCATATTACCCCCGAAATTACCAAACCAAATCCCCCCATAAAAAGGCTCCTTATTCCCAGTGGCGTAACTATGGGCCCGCACGGGCCCACTTCGCGGGGGGCCCCCAATAACTGGAAATACTATCCTTGTACCAACGTCGAGGGGGGCCACCAATCCTGAACGCAAGAGGCTTTTTTTTGTTCAACAATTTTCTTGGGCGAGGGGCCCCCAAAAAGTTTTCGGGGGGGTCCATATGGTCTAGCTATTCCACTGCCTATTCCCCATAAGGAAAGGCCCTAAAAATGAGGAAAAAATACATCAAAATATACTTCTGGGCCGAAGATATTTCCGGGAGTTAATATAAAAAAGCCAAATTTTGGAAATTTTAGGCGGCCGTAACTGTGGTGACCAAAAATATTTATTTTTTGTCATTTTTGAGTGGGGTATTATATTAAAGATATTGACATTTAGATTACAAATATATTAAATCGTTTGTGGCGACCATTTTACCCTGCCGAAATTACCAAATAAGTGCATACCTATAAGATGCTAAAAGATAATATACAGTACAGAACTTGTTCCTCTTAAGTGCAACTTTTTATACATATTTTAGTAGAAATGTAGGGAAATATGAATTTTTATGATCGAAGAAACCCTTTTAGTAGCTTGCTGAAAGTACATGTCGAGATGTTTTGTATACTGTAAAAAGGAACAATTTGAAAAAGCCGATTTTAACGGATGTTTAGAAATAAGTGGGGCGTATTATGCAGATTTACCGCACACACTAAATAACATGTTCGTCATCATTTTGAAAGGGAGGGGGGGGGGGGACACTAGGTCTTCACACAAAGTATTTGTAATAACTGATAACAGGTTTCTAACTGAATCTGAAGATTCCATATTAGTTTTTCACTGTTAACAGTAACATGGATCGAAGTGACATACAGTGGATAATATATTATTAATGATAAAATATATGTAGAAAAGTAAAAACGGGTTAGATATTTTAAACTTTTTTTTAGGTTAAATTCTTTATTCCATCTCAAACATTGGGGGGGACGCGTCCCCCCTGTCCCCCCCGGCGACGACGCCCGTGCCTTACAATATTATACTATACACTCAAATAGGCCTACTGTCTATAATAAAAATAGATCCTCGAATTTCAACCCTTATAACTTCTAAACGGAAAGTCGTATTTAGATAAAACAAGTTTATTTATTAAGACAATTAAATAATATTGTATAAGACCGACTAAACAAATGTTGTTTTTTATTCATTTTGAGCGGGACAGTTTGTTCAAAGGAAAGCAGCTTGCATTAGGAGATTATTTTCCTGCAAATATTTATAAATGTTTACCATTTGCCATGAAAAATACCACTTCTTTAAAAATTAAAGGGTTTATCTCATTCCAAGCTAAGGTCAATCACCACCCAAAGGTAAGTAATCCCATTCAATCATCCTTTCGCTTTTTATAATCCTAAGTTACCTACTCATTAAGTAGCTTATGCCCTATCAATATTTAGTATACATATTCAGATAAAGATTACAGTACAGCTAAAAACTAGTATGACATCAAGAGTTTAAAAATATTTCTTCGATAGCAAACATGGGTTAAAATTATAGGACTGAAAACAATTATCGGTTGGACTAGCCTATATGGGGCATCATGTATAGAAATGCAAAAACTAACAAATATAATGCATACATAATTAAAGTGTTTCCTGTATATTGATATAAATTGCATTATTTATTGCTTTTTCATTCCATACTCTCTTGAAAAACCAGATACGCTACATCGAAGCCCCAGGTAATCTACAACAGGTACATACTCCCAAGATTCCCAAAATTGACCAGTATACAGCTGTGCCTCAAAATAGTGGACTGAAGATGGAAATTTTATTAAGAAGAAACTTATGAAATGAAGAAGAATCCATAATTGGTGAATTTTTTATCAATATATAGAAAAGACTTTAATTATATGTGCCAGTGTTTTTGCATTTCTATACATGATGCCCCGTATAGGCTAGTTCAACCCAATTATCTTAAGACGAAACCTTAACAGAAAAAATATATACTTAAAGTTTTTTTTTAAATTCTATATATTTTTTTAATACATTTTTTTTTTTTATAAAAAAAAGTAAAGTTGTACAAGAATATTATTCTTTTTCTACACTTCAAGACCTTTAAATTGATGTATTATAACATGTCATGGTGACTAAATATTTTTTTTTAGTCTCACGCCATATTGAATATTATTTGTGGAAACGCCAAAAAGTGTACAGTTGTCACAATTGCCGAGATGCACCTGTGTGCCGACTTTCATTTTCCTAGCTAAAGTAGATTATGAATTGAAACCTGCCAACCTGAAACCTGAAACCTGCGGACAGGCAGACTGACAGACAGACAGAGCCGTTATATAAGATTTATTTTCGTACTTCGTACAGAAACCTAAAAGTAAATATGCAAAAGAACAGAATGAATTTCAAGTTTTGAAGATTTATGCTGAGGTAAGAAGTAAATCTTTCCTCTCAGATTATCAAAACATTAGTTAAAGCGGTTCATTTCGAGCGAGTTAGTAGGCAGAGAAATACTTTCACTCTTATTATCCTCATATATTTTTTTCTCCCAAATTTCCCCATTTTATACAAGAACCTAGGCCATGTACTCGTATACTTTTCCCCTCTCACGGTATAATTTCCATAATGGGTGTTCCTTTGTAAATAAATCTGGGGTTTTATACATAGCTTCTCCATTAGGATCATGGTAGGTTGATATGGCTCGAGTGTGTAAGTAAATTCCATGTAGATGTAAACAAACCCTTCAAGCCTCGAGGTATAACTTACCTTGCATTTTTTAACTCAAACTTAACTCTGAAACTCAAGTTTGAGACAGAAATATTTACACTTTAAATTCTACTTTAACCCTTAAGAGCTCTGCATTTCTCAAGGGTTTTTCTTTTTTAAGGGTTTTCTTGACTTGGAATGTAAAGACTTCTAGAATTTCGTTCATTCTTTCTAAAACAATACATACTTGAGCTTTTTTTTTTAGATTTTCCTCTTCATGTGCTTCTGACCACACAACCAAATCATGGTACATTTCAAACTGTTGTGTGCTTAAAAATATCTACAAATTTGCATAAGAGGGCTCTTAACTATTCTCTGAATTCAAGAAAGTTGTTCTTGTTTACATCATAAGAGGTATTGAAATATTGAAATAAATTAGGATATTTTGTTAATTTTGGGTTGTGGCAGAAGCTACATTTCTCCATGAAGTTACTTTCTTATTTATCCATGAAGTTATATTTTATTATCCACCATATTTTATTATGAATTTCGGTAGTTTTGGTACAGACAGATACAGGAAGACCAACCTCTATTTCTGGATTGTTAGCATTTAAAAATGATCTTAGCAGTCAAAATTTCTCGTCGTCGTATTACTTTACACATCCACTCCCGACTCCTTCTGACAACAAAAAAAAATCCATAAACCTCTTCTTTCAATATATCTTAAACCCAGATTCAGTCACCGTCACCTGTCTTGCAACATCTTCCACCGAGTGAAATCTGGTCTCCTGTGGAGTATATATCCATATTTCTAAATACCTGCCTCCCTCTAAGTATGTCCTATTCCTCTTCGTCGACCTCCAGTAATTTCACAATCCTCCTTTCTGGTCGTATAAACTCCCCAGTTGCCATTTACAGTTTAACTAAACGAACTCGGCCATCACGTCCTGGGAACGTCTCTGTAACTCTTGCTAAGGCCAGTTACTCCTCTCGTTATCATATGCTTGGATGGGGGGGGGGGGGGGGAATATCCCGTCTACCTTTTTCCTGTCTGCGAACCCCTAAAAATATTCAGTCCTGAACTGTTTCGTAAGTCTCCACCAGCCGAACTATATTTAAATTGTCGTCCTAGATCTATCAGCTTGCTTATGTGGGATTAACAATGGGGTTAATTGTGACCAACCATAGACATTTAATTAAATCGGACTATTAGATATTAAGTTCTAGGCCTCTGACAACGTGGACTAGATAGTTTACGCTGTCCTTTAAAAATTAAAATTTATAATGCACACCCCTGAAGATGCCATCAGCATAGGAGGCATCTCAGGGTCTATCAAGCCACCGGAAAACCTAGAACTTAATGATGACATTAACCACAGAGGCCCACGAACTAAGATATTAGATTTTAAGATAGTATGTTGGTTCGCAAAAATTGTGGGGAGACCGACATGCAGATACCAAATTTGTTCCTTGATGTCTTACAGCAAGGAACAAACAGATTTCTATCTGTATAATATTCGTTCTTCAGAACGATCGCATAGCTTCAGTTGAAATCTTATCTAGATAAAACTCTATTGCACTTAGTCCATTAGAAAACAGTTTCCTCGCGTCCTATCACGCATTTTATTGATTTTATGTTTTACAACGCAATATTGTCTAATTTATTTAATTGTTGTCCCTCTTTTTTAAAACAAATCTGTCAAAATTTTGTTGCTTTCTTACCTGAACAAAATCATCAATTTAGCAATATTATTTGTGCGCAGGTGGTTGAAATTAATCTGGGGCTATCAGCGCCAGCGGGTTAATTTTGACAAACCATCTCTAAATTTTTAAAATATCAGATGCACTTTTAAAGGTATAGGTGTAAATAAATGTTTGTTTATGTCTATGAGGAACAGAAACAAATGGGAAGTATTTAAGTAAGTTACGTCGGTTCGCAAGAATTGTGGACATATCGACTGACAGACCGATAGACAGCACAGGAAAAAATCATTTCCTTGATGTCTAAAAGGTATGTCTTGAATTTTTGAATTTAGAGAAAAAATGTTCCTTTATCAGTGCTTCCGTTATCTTTGGTATTCTCAGAAGCAATATAAATGCACAAAAATTGATGAAAAATTTAGATATGTTATTAGACCGAGTATTTCATATAATTGTGTAGTTACTTCTAAGACTGCTAAATAAGAGAGTTCCATTTACCTAAATAAAATACATATTTTACGATTTTGGTAGTATTCTTAATACAGAAAGATTAAATTTTAATTTAAATCAAATTATAATTATTATTAACTACGGGAAACAGACAGAGAAAAATAGGCACCTGCGCCGGGATTTGAACCACGGGCCTTTATATTGCCAGTATAGTGCTCTACCGATGTAGAGGCCCGTAGTTCAAATCCTGGCGTTGGAGCCTATTTTTCTCTGTCTGTTTCCCGTAGTTAATAATAATTATAATTTGATTTAAATTAAAATAAATAAAATATTAGGGAATTCATATAAATGTTTGTTTTCTATAATACATAAAAGCAAAAAATAATACGTTTGACTATAAATAATATATTAATAATTTCGATATTGCCTACAGTTATTTTGTTTATATGTTGTACCTTATTCTAATAATTTCAAGGTAGAATAAACAGGATAAAATATAATTTGAGAGAAACACCCGAAGCGTTAGTAACTTAAAATCACCTTTAGCCGCTATTTAAAGAAAAAAGTATTTCTATTAAATGAACATATTTTAAATCGGCTCGTTGAGATGTTAAGGAAACGAATATTTACTATAAAAGAGGAAACAACACAATAGCCTTGTTATTTAGTATTCAATGTTCATTCATTGGAATGACCCGAGAATCAGACCGAGAATATTTTGAAAACTGAATCAGAATAAAATTTACAAGGGAAAACTGATTTAACAGACGGCTAAGCCAACGACCTTTGTACTGGATAAAATAAAAGTCTCTTCCCAGTTCCAATAGACTTCAATTGTTCTTCATTTAAATAATAAAAAATAAAATGGTCTGTCAATTAGTGTGGCACATAGTTTCCTCCGGTCCTTTTTCCTTTACATTAATCATTTTATGTGTTTTATTCGTTTATGTGCTATTATTGTCTAATTTATTCAATTTCCCATCCGTTATTTAAACCTGTCAAAATTGTTTCTTTTTTACATGAATTAAAGTATTAATTTAGCAAAATTTAAAGAGCGTAGATGGTTGAAATTAATCTTTGGCTATCTCCAGGCTACTTTCGACAAACCATCAAAATGTCATCAGATGAGTACTTTTAAAAGATATGGGTATAAACTAGTAGTTCTGTGATCAGTAGACCTCGCAAAAATTAGAAATTAATTTAAACGTTACAGAGGGTCTATTTAAATACGAATCTATTGGTATAACTCGATTTCCCTAGAAAAATCTAGTTTCTGTGAAAATAATTTTAAACGCGGACAGTGAGAGGTGGGGCTCGATTCCCCGCTGGGGTGAAGTTATTTTTATGGTATTTGTAAAATTTTAATTCGAAAATAAACAATAAAAATCGATTTCAAATACTTAGAGGATAAATGAGAACCCGAGGTGAAATCGAGAAATTAATTTAAGCAATAAATTTGGGCGCACTCCCCCTCAAAAACTCTGAAAAAACATTATTTCTCAAAAACTATTGCGACGATTTTTAATATGTAGTCTATTTAAATAAGAATTTAACGGTATAAGTCGTTTTCCCGGGAAAAATCTAGCTTCTGAGAAAATAATTTTAAACCCGGACAGTGAGAGGCCGGGTTCGATTCCCTGCAGGGAAGGTTATTTTTATGGTAATTCTAAACATTTTTTAAACAAATAAACCATATACATCGATTTTAATGTCTTAAAGAAACATTTATTCCAAATTTCTAGAAAAAATAAAAACATTTTTTTTTTTTTCTTTTAAAAAGTCTAAATAACATTTTTTTTTTTTAAATTATTAACAATTGTATTTATGAAAAAAAACAACTATATATATTTATTTTCCCAACTTGAAGTAACATTCATGCCAAATTTCAAGATAAACAAAAAATAAATTAGAAAAAACCTTTTCTATTTTGTTTTATTTTTTAAAAATTTAAAAATGAAATTCATTAAATATAAAACTCATTCGTTGTTTTTTATGACTTTAAAGAACATCTATGCCAAATTTGAAGAAAATCTAATCAAGCGTTTAGACGTAAGCGCGTAACAAACATTTTCAGACGAAATGCAAATCGGTCTAGTACCTGGGGAAGACTGGGGAACAAAAAAGTTAAAACATAGACCTCCCTTCGCTCGGTCAATAAATATATACCTACCAGCAAATGTCATTATAACCGGACGGGTAGTTTTTTAAATATGTTGGTTCGCAAAAATTAAGCAATCGACAGACCGACACGAACAAAACATGTTCCCTGATGTCTGAAACGGATTTCTGTTTGAATTTTTGAAATCGGAGGATAAAACATTTCTTTCTTTAGAACGTTCTCATACCTTCCGTAAGCTCGGAAGCAAAATTACCTATCTTTGTATAATCATATACAATTCTAAAAACATACTTCAATTCCCTTCTCGAAATACATAAACGTGCGAATCTTCTTTCTTCTCCTAAATTTAAATTAATAATTATAAGTGAATTGTGTATTTGTTTTAAATTTCTCATATACGATGTATATTGTATATACTACCAGTTTATAATAGTAAAAAGTAATGAAGGACAGGGCATAAGTAGAGTCTGCTAACCAGTAATAATTAGCCCTCCCGTTTTAAGATGCTAGGCATTTATAAATTTGTTTAAGCTTAAACTTTTAAACTTTTTTTATAATTATGCAAAGCATAAGCAATTATTTTTATTTTACTTTGATGTCTCTAGCTCAAATCGTTTTCAAGATATTATAATGTTAAGTTTAAAAAAAAAAAAAACCCCTTATAAAACAGTTTTTTGTTAAAAACAAAATGAAATACATATGTACTGAGGGCGTTCTTCTCTATCATTTAACACCTCACATGACGCATTTCCATTATACAAATGATTAACCCCTTGAATTTCAACGTGATGATATTTTGAGGGAGGATTTGTTGGGTACCTTTGGGGATCAGGCGCGTTAAAGACTGTCTACTTTATGTCGGAGATAAAGTTGTGAGTCTCACGTTCATCTCTAATACCTCGTTTACATTCAGCCCACTTCCGTGGAAGTAAGCAGGCAAAGTGGGAAAGAAATAGAGCAGCGCGAGTATGTAAACAGGTTACTTGCGCCGCCCATTGGAGCAATGGGGAGCGGAAGCAATGTTGGTGGTTTTACTTGCGGCAGCCAAAGAACAAATAGCGTGAGTGGCAGGGAGTGTTTACGTTTACACTCTGCTCTTCTATTTACTCGCCTAAAACCATTTTTCTGTATTAGCAAATATTTAAAAAATTCGTAACAAATATGAAAATGTTCCGATTGTGATTAAATATGTCGGAATCACACCTCTTTATGATTCAAACATTCCCGGTAAATTTCGTTTTGTGTCCTCCATTATGAAAGGTAGAATGGGAAGCAAGTGAGGGAGAATGTAAACACTCACTGCTATTTATGCAGCTACAGAATTATTTTAGGGAATGGGAATAAATACAGCATCTCAAGGAGCAGTGAAAGTGGCTGAATGTAGAGAAGGCACAACATGAAGTAGACACCTTTCACTAATTTCCTTTTATAAATGTAACTCTATTTCTTCCTCATTTCGGTACTGATGATGGCCTTATGAAGGCTGAAAGCTTCTTTGTTAAATAAACAAGTTTTAATTTACGTGGAGAGGCAGTTCAATGTTATTCCATTAAGATCACCTCCATAGATGCTCCCAAATATAAATAGAAATGAAGACATTTTTCCACAGAAAATATTTACATAGAATAGAGGTCAACTTGATCTGGCAGTCACCTTTTACAGAGTGTCACATTAATGGTTACTTCACAGGAGTTCACATTAAGGTTTTACTTATACAGTCCATTAACATCTTACGTACCTGGTGAAACATGTTTGCAAAATTTTAACCTCACTTTTTCCTGGCTGATAAATCAAACCGCATTAAGTAGTAATAGAGGTAATAAAAATGTTTATTCAAGTTAGGTGTATATTTATTTTTATTTTATTATATGAATTCACCTTTAACATTTTTCTCGCGTGAAAAAAGGGGGTCAAAAAGGTAAACAGAAGAGTTGAGAGATAAAATTAATTTTAGGTGTACATAGGGAAAAACAAAATCGAACAAGGGGGGAAAAGTGAGGCTGTGAATTTCAGCGAACGTTGCAAGAAAACCTGTTGCATGAAAATTATGTAAAATAACGAGTATAAAAATAATCGGACGGGAGAATGGCCCACCTTAGACCTTGAAAATGCTTATCAGGATAAAACTCTGCTTGTTCTTTATTATTAAAATTCATCTATATCGTAATCCTTTTATCTAATAAAGTAACAAAAACTTTATTTAAAAAATTAAATTATTCTGGAAGTTTTTTTTTTATTAATTATCTTGAACTACTAACAAAATATTCTTTTTTTTACGACGATGCTATTGTGTTATGAATATGCTATAGAGGTTGCAGGATCTAGGATGTAATAAAATGTTTTATAATTAAAATGCATCATATTTATTTCAGCTTTTTAAACCATGGGGTAGGACAGTTAGAGAGAATGGTGGCAAACAATTCACAACTAGATAAACAATTATCTAACTGGTAGTAAACAGCTTGGGTTTCCGGTGAAATTTGCGCCACGAAAGGGTTGATGTCCAACGTTTCCCTTTCACTACTGGAAGCATCTTCAGGGGTGTGGTGCATCTTGATGTATACTTGAAGCAACAACAAGACAAACTCAAGTTAGTTTAGTCAGTTGCTTCAAGTAAACATCACGATGCACCATACCCCTGAAGATGCTTCCAGTGGAAGGGAAACGTCAACCCCTTTATTACGCGGATTTCACCGGAAAACCAAGCTGTTTATTACGAGTCTACCCGCGGAAGCCAAGTTCATTATCTAACTGTGTCACAGTTATTAACACGAAGCCAAGTAGAATACTCCAATGTTAGACAAAGCAATAACAATTAAACAGTAAGAATAATGACATTGTTTGCCTAATTTCCCCCAGATCGTTACGCACTGTCGACATCCGTCACTTGTTGAATATTAAAATGAGAAGGGAGAGGAAGAGACGTCGTAGAATCAGGATGCTTGATTTCACAACCGGAATCTAATTAGCTAACATGTAAAACAAGGGGACGTTTTAGCTGTACAGAAGGGAATCACCGTGCTAATACTCCATCAAAACATGTTCACTTGCCTCGTAAACTCTGATTAACTTTAACCGCTTCTATAGTATAACCATGGAATACGGTAAACAAATGATAAACCCGGTGACAACAAAACACGTCTCCTCCAATCAAATCATTGTGAGAACTTCATTTAAGCAGGATTAACGGCTTCAAACCCTACATCTACCATACCTAAAACATGTACTTATCTTTAAGCCTTGATTAAAATTTCCATTAGTGGAATTATTCTAACTTTTTTTTACAGACTGGTGCAAAACTTTAATTTTTGACACATATCAGTTGAGCAAAGATATCAAAACCTCAAATCAAAGATATTAACTATTGAATACAGCATTTTTTTAAACATCAAACTGATCAATTTTGCTCAATATTTATTTCTTTATTATTAGTTCCCCAACATATTGGTAAAAAAAAATAGATAAAATAGACCATATGCCAATAAACATCTTGTCATTAGGGTCAGCGATATCTCACCTAAAAAGTTTAATTTATGAACTCCGCCTTTATATTTATGGAGTATACAAATGCTGCTACATGATTGTCCTGCTCCTTTACTAAAAATTCCATCAAAAATGCATAGATAACCTTTTCTAATAAAAGAGCATTTTCATCGCATGTTAAATTTTCGTGAAGGCTAAGAGATTTGTAGTGGAGATAATTAACGAGAAAGCCTATTAACTTGTTGCGAAAACAAAACCTCAAGGGTCTAAGAGGTTAAGAAGCGACCGTGTTGCCAAGAAGTTAGTGCAGCTTAAGACACGAGTTGCTAACCCGTCTCTGCATGAAAAATAGATGTGAGGATTTTCGCAACAAACTTTTGCTTCGACTAGAGATCTTCATATACGAGCAAAACCTTACGACCATCCTTACTACTTGTCTAATTTTGAATCCTACACGAAATATTTATTATTTCCTACATCCTTTTACACATCAAGTCATTGTTGGTAGAGTTTTACTTCTCATAAAAAGCCTATTTGTTCCTGGGATAGTGGCTGGTTAATTTGATATTACTGAAGAAATGGTTATTTTAAAGTTTGTTTAATTTCATACATTTCCCCGGGACGCACAGCACCTTGTAATAGGATACGAAACTAACCTTGCACAAGAACAGCTCAATAATAATTAAGGTTTAATGTCAAAAAAGTCGTTATCTTATCTGGGGACTGTCAAAGCTACCTCAATCAATAAATTATCCTATCGTTTGCTGGCGCCACCACTTCTTGCCACGTCTAATTTCAGAAATAATATGTAACTATATTTTTAGGGTCCGTAGGCAAAACCAAGGACCCTTATATTTTCCTGCGTGTGTATGTCCGTCCGTCCTCTCGCGTGCTCTCACGGCTACACCTTTCGTCCGATCACTTTGAAATTTGGCATGTATGTGTCTTGTACCTACACACATATTTTAAAAATATAGCGACTTAAAAAAAATATTTTTCAAAAAAAAATAGGGTAAAAAAACTTAAGGGTTACATTTTTTTTTTTTTTTTTTTTCGACACTGTTATGAAAGGGTACGTCGAGCTGATTACAAAAATATATAATTCTTTGGATATAACTTTGATAGGGCGAGCGTAGGCGAGTTTGAAGCGGGTTTGAAACGTGTCCCCCCCCACCCCCCTCTACCTCGCTTATGTGAAGTGCAAAAAATCTGAAAAAATTCCTGAACATTCTTCGACCAAAAGTAAAGATACCACTTTTTGGAAATTTCGAAAAAAATATTACTTTATTTTTTATTGTCAAAATACGTTTTATTATAATTATGGTCTTTTCGATGTATTTATATTGTTGTAGTCCGGTTCAGTGGCAAAAAAATACTTTATCAAATTGTGTTTTGAGAATATCAGACCCTTAGAATGGTTCCAAGTAAGCTTTTCAGCATTTAAAAAAAAACACTGTTTATACACTTATAGTGTGGCCTACGGACCCTCGCTGTGTGCTGACTAGCACACACTTGACCTGTTTATTTTTTATTTGTCAACAAGGCTTATGCTTGAATCTTATCACTGCGACCAAAAGTGGTCTAATGTGACAAAACCTTTTACTTAAAATTTTTTCCAGTCATTACTCAGTCTTTTGACAAAACAGGATATTTCTGGGGCTGCCTGCCGTATGTCGGTAAGTACAAAGATAGCTTTACCGAGAAATAGCAGCAGTTTTTACAAAGCTCATTCGCAATTGTACAAAATAATGTCTTCACTTTCTGCTGTTTGAGAGTTTTGACGGCAGATGTCATCCTTAGCAGAACCCATCTTTTTTAGGTGATATTTAAGATGACAGTGTCCAGTAAGGAAAAGTCCAGTAGCCTCAATTTATGTTTAATGAGTAAGAGGTGCATTGTTTTCCTCTTTTTTTTTGGAAAGTTTAAAAACCTTTTAGATTGCTTAAGGACCGGGATATTGTCCTAGTGCGAGGCCTTTAGTCTGGCCTCCTATAAGTTAATTCCCTTCTCTATGTGGCTACTGTTTGTTCCACAGAAAGGCTCCAGTCCAATGAATTGAGACTGCTCCTTTCATAGCAAGGTGCTTGGCAATCTCATTTCCTTTACATCCTACCCACATTAGATAACTTTGTTGGAAGTAGCCTGTATGTTCAGAGTTTTAAAGCATTCTATGACAAGCTTAGACTCAAAATTGAATTTACTTAGATCTTTTAAGGCTGCCTAACTGTCCGGTATACATTTTAGCTCCATTTAGTCCTTTGACAAGGTTTTCAGGGGCACACATTTGTGTTTGGACTTCCGCCTGGAATACATATTGTGGGAAACGAGCCCAAGAATTTGAAAGTTTATAGTTTGGAGCTTTTATATTCCTAATCCTACCTTTTCATCCATTTTCGATCCATTCGTGTACCAGGTTAATGCAACTCGTTCGTTGATTAGAGGTTCAAATGTTCGTACAAAGTTTAGTATCTTAAGCATTACATCTATTATAGTAATCTTGGACCTCTTTTAGATCACCTATTCTTAGGTGTATTTAGGTATCATTAGGTGTCCAGTTAGATCGCCTATTTTATAAGCAAATGTCCTTTGCACTGTTAAAAAAGAACTTTTTGCAGCCTCTCTTCTAATAACTAATAAAATATTATCAAAGATAAACCTGCTAACAATTTATATTATTTACCTGGGGTTACATATGCAAAAATTTAACTAACACTAATGCCAGGTTTACACGGGTATAGTAAACAGGAGAGTAGAGTAGCAAGTAGAGTAACTATACCCGAAGAAACTCGAAAAAACGCTCCGTAGAGTAGAGTGGCATGTAGAGTAGCTAGTAGCTGGTACAGTAGAGTGCTATACCGCATGCAGTAAAGTTAACTCTCTACTCTATTTTCCCCACCACAGCTCCCCACTCTACTAGCTTCGCCACTCTACCCGTGTAAACGTTTTCAATAGCAAGTACCAAGTAGAGTTTAGTTTCAGTTTATACATTGTTGTGCAACCATTTCTTTTTTTTACTCTACTTCACTAGCTTATGTGTAAACGCTCCAAAATCAGAATTGGTAGAGTGTAGAGTATGAAGTAAAGTACACTCTACTCGCTACTCTACTCTCCTGTTTACTCTACCTGTGTAAACCCGGCTTAATGGTAAGCAAACAACTAGTGCTTCTCCATAAATTTATTTTATTTTCAAGGTCATCATCAGTGCCCATAATGAAGAACAATATGAATAAGTAATTCTGGGTAACAAGTAATAAGTTTAATAGAATATAGGTTATAAAATTAATTCCCCAAATCAAATAGAAGCTTAAAATTTACAGAAAGTTATAAATACAATACTAAAAATTATATTAATATTACTTCTTTTAAGACTACAATTATTTAAATATTGAAATATCAATATAATTAACAAAATAAATAATTCATCACTAAATGTAATTTTAAACAAATGAATGATACTCTACAATAAGATTAATAGGTCATGGACACCCTTCCGGGGCCCGCTCTTACACCTTTTTAAAAACACAAAAAACACCTTTTTTTAAAAAACTTTATAGCTTTTGATGTGTTTAAATATTGGTAGATTTTGAATCTGGATTTAGCAAGGTTCAAAGCATTAAGCTCTCTACGTAATAGTGCATATATAACATATAATGTGTAACATATAAGGGTGTCCATGACCGACTCTTCAAAGGTACCATTGATTCCTCTTTATCCCCCAAATTTCTAAAACGAAACAATAAAAAAGAAAAGGTAATAACGATAATGATATAAGCTGGCGAGAATAATTAAAATTACAGAAAAGAATAATTAGAATTAAAGAAACAGATATTACGTTATGAAATAAAAACGTAATTTTATCATATATGTGTTAATTAATAAGCTAATACATTATATGTTATTGCACTATTTCGTAGAGAGCTTAATGCTTTGAACCTTGCTAAATCCAGATTCAAAATCTACCAATATTTAAACACATCATAAGCTATAAAGTTTTTTAAAAAAGGGGTTTTTTGTGTTTTTTTAAAAAGTGTAAGAGTGGGCCCCGGAAGGGTGTCCATGACCCATTAATATTACAAATCAAATTGAGTTTTATACTATTCAATCTAAGTTAATATTTTCATAAAAACAATTTTTTAAAATTATATTTACAATATATATTTATTTTATATAATTTGGTTAAAGTTTTAACATTAAAAAAACAAGATATGAGTACGGAGCGTAATTGTTTTATGATAAGAACTGAATATTAGTTGTTAAATTATTATTATTAGTATCAGAACATTAGTAGTAGTATTAAAAATACCATCAAATTATCTCATTCCAAGTAAAATTAACTTGAAACAATATATTATGTACACTAACTGAATTCAAGAGAAATTTTTTTTTAAGTCATGTTTTAACTACATATTTAATTGTATTTTTGTTGTAAAATGAAAATAGCTGTAAACATTGACATTTCTTAAGAATAATTTTTTTCTAAAATAAAAAAAAGATGAAATTAAAACATTTTAAAAGAAGAAGGACAAGGTTTTGTTTTTCGGAGAACTGGCTAGAGAGACATTAGGTATTACGATAATTAATTCTATGAAACCATTTGCCTCCACTTTCTTCAAATGTTTTTCTAGTGAATTCTAGCTAGTTTTTTTTTATTTTGCTCTATGTCTGTCTCGTGCATTTAGGGGGAAGGGGATACACCTTTGATCAATCTGTCATTAATTTAGTCTGCAGTCTGTTTCCGGCTATCGTCTAGGTCTCATGTTTTTATACCATTTTCTTTGTGAGTTTTTTGTTTAGTTTTTTTCATACAAAATGTATTGTTTAATTTTAACTGACTACAAAGCTGCGTTATATTTGTGTGTTTGATTTCTATTTATTAAAATAGTTTATTGATTTCTGTCATAAGACAACATGGCTAATATACGCTAAATTGTACATTCACTAAAATACATTGAAACGTTATAAAAATTATCAGCAATTATTTACTGCTCAACACAATTAAAGCATACCGTTGCTCAAAGTTAAAAATGTTAATTTTTTCATAAGTTTTAGTTATATTATAAATAACAGTTAGTTTATAAGTTAACCAGTTCTAGTTTAACTAATAATAAAAGTTTAACTAATTTTAGTTTTAACTAATAAAATAAAGATAAACACTAAATAAAATACACTAAAACAATTTAGTAGAAATCCAAGTTAAGGTATTGAGTGCTGCAGCTCCCTGCATTCTTTGTAACTCTTTGTCTGGTGATGGTTGTAGGTGTTCTTATTGTGGTTACAGTTTTTGACAAACTCAACTACAGTGTCAATTTTAATAGGCTTACATTCCATACCTTTACCTTCAAATATTATAGTCTAAGATCCAGTATAAGGAATATATTATACCCTCATCGGTTATTTAATTATAATAAAAAATATATGATAGAGAATTTATAGATTGATACATCGCAAATAGGTTGCCTAGCTAAATCGCGTACCAATGATGTTTAATAATAAACCTTTTATTACCTTCCCCTTACTTCCCCGATGTGTTATTTTTGAAAATCGAACATTAAATGAGAGAATTCACCCCCAAGGAATTCAAAAAATAAGGGTTGCCTACTTTTCCCTCTGGACAACTATGGGGTTGCCAAGTATAAACATGTGACTAACGTAATTAATATACCCTCATCAGTTTCTATATCGAATTATATATCAAATTAAAGGTAATTTTATTCCCAACCCAACCGTATTAGGTTGCCTTATCAAAACGTTGGTGGACTCCATGGTTGCCTAGATTATAGATCTAAAATTTTTAATTTTAATTTAGAATTTAAGGCAACCTAATACAGTTGGATTGGGAATAAAATTACCTTTAATTTGATATATAATTCGATATAATAACAGATGAGGGTATATTAATTACGTTACTCACCTGCTTATACCTGGCAACTCCATAGTTGGCCAGAGGGAAAAGTAGGCAACCCTTATTTTTTGAATTCCTTGGGGTGAATTCTCTCAGTTAATATTCAATTGTCATAAATAAACACATCGGGGAAGTTGAAGTAAGGGGAAGGTAATAAACAGTTTATTATTTAACATCATCGGTACGCGATTTAGCTAGGCAACCTATTTGCGATGTATCAATCTATAAATTCTCTATCATATATTCTTTATTATAATTAAATAACAGATGAGGGTATATATTCATTATACTGGATCTTAGACCATTAGTATATTTGTCCAATTCAATTCCTTTCCAATCTGTATCAATTAAAATGTTCTATCATTAGAGCACTAGACCGAAACTTGGCAAATTAGTTGACTGTTAGCACGTGTCACGTATTATTTCTAAATGTTCCACACGATGTGAGTAAGCTTGACCAAAGTGATAGTTGGTGTGTTTATGTTGTCGGAAACCGATTCAGCAGTAAAATGAATACAGAAACACACACAAAATACATCTAAAAGCAAACATATCTCTGTATACTCTCTAAATGCAGGTAAAGCATATTGACAAGTAAAAGATAGAACATGACTTAATTGTTAAATTATTCTAACAATTATCAATGTTATATAAAGCTATAGTGCGCAGAGTTAAATCGGGAAATTATTTTCTATTTATGCATAAACTGAATTTAATTATTAATCTTATTTTTTTAAATTCTGTTTGGTTTTATCAATTCACAAATGATTCACACGGTTTAGATTAAACAAAGATTTTAGTTAAAACTAATTTAAATCAATTAATAACACTGATAATAATATGATTATTTATTTCTATTGTATGATCAGCCATATTTAAAGAATAATTATTATTGAAAAAACCTTGTTTAAAAATTAAATAAGTAATACATCATTCAAAGAAACAACAATCCAGCACAAATAAATAAAATTCTGAAAATTATTTAAGCGTAAAAAATTCTCAAAAAATAATTAAAAAAAAAGAAGTGAAAAACAATTTGCCACAGGTGCGATCGATCGTGTGAATTATGCACATTTTAAAATGTATAATGTATTATACGTTTATTATATTTGAAAAAATAAATAAAAGTAACATTAGGTTATTCGCCGATAATTTTCAATTATTAAATTATATTTAGTATAATATAGTTTTTAAAGGTTGGCAACCCTGGCTGGAATTAAATAAAACTAGAACAACATGTGTTTAGGTTAGTAATCTTTTCTCGCCACGCTTGTTCGAGTATATCGTCTCACTTTTTAATGTTTTTTGATTAATTTAAAACGTACTTGATCGGTTTAATGGATATTGTGTTCCAATGTTGTTAAAAGAAGATCTGTTTAATGGATTATAGAGTTCAATGTTGTTTTAGGATGATCGGTTTAATGGGTTTTGTGTTCGTGAATTATGATTTTGAAATGATGAAAAAAGGTAACTATCTTATTTTTTTATCTAAATATGAATTATTTGAAATATCTTAGTACAAAAGCATTTTAAATTTGCATCAAACTTTTGTTATTGCAGTTAAGTATCCTGTTTGTTTTTCAACTTTGTTTTGTTTTCTTCGTAATAATGTATATTTTTATTGACTCCAAAACTGAAAGGATTTTGAACTAAGTTTAATCGGTGTTTATATGTTGTTTTTCTTAATTGGTTAAATTTCATTTGTTATAAGCTTTATAATTGTGTTTACTTATTAGTTGTAGGTCAAAGTTTAGTTATTGTACAGTATAAAAATTGTTTTACAAATTCAAACAAATTATATTGTATGATAAAAGAAAACTTAATAAGTAAAAAAGAAAAAAAGGTTCTGAAGAATTGTTTTAGTATCTGAAGTATAAAATAAGCTTGTTATAAAATATCACTGTTTCTTATTGTCTTTGAGTTTTGTTGTGATGAAAGTTTCTGCTGATAGAGTGTTTGTTTTATTTAAATTGAAATCTTTATTATATTAAGTTAATTATTTTTATTATTATTATTTTTTTTTTTTTACGGGTGATATTTATCTTGGTTACTTCCCTATATTTGTTTACCACTAATAAGAAATGTCGGCTATTTCATATTGTATTTGCCAGAGAATTTTTCAAAGGGTGGTTAGAGATAGTTAGAGGTGGCTATAAATCTCGGCCTGGCACGTACCTACAATATGAATTTACCAAAATTTCTTTTGTCTAAATAATTATTAATTACTAAGGGATATTTAATCCAAAGAAACTTATTTCAATGGAACTTCACCCTTCCATATATATATTGTTGATAAATGTGATTATGTTCCTAAGTCTAATTAACTATTAATACAATGGAATATTTTTAGATTAAAGTAATTTTGTGTAGATAATTAAGTAAATAAGTACCTTTTTACGATGCTATGACAACTCACTTTATTTCTTGGAATAGTGAATATGGTTTTAGTGGGTTGTTTATTAATAATATAGATAGGCATATGAATACTTTATAAATTTGACAATTCTTATAAGAATATCCATCTTCCACCAGATGTGGTATATTTTGTGTTCCATGTTTCATTATCAAATCTATTGATTAAGTTCACCTACCTTTATTAGGCATGGCCAAACCAAGATGGGAATATTTTTTTAGTCGTACTTTCTTTGTAAATCTTTGTTACTTATTAAATTTCTATTAGGATCATTTAACATTAGTTTATAATTCTTTAAACCTGAATTGATTTTTTCATCACGAATTTTGTATTATTCATCAGTTTAGTGTTATTATAAATGACAGACTACTATTGCTGATTATTTTAAAAACTTTGATTCTTATTAATTATCTTGATTTTTTTTTTTTGATACAGTGACTTCATTATTTATTCACTACTACTTGTTTGCATCCAAGTTAAATTTGCATTCAGAATAACTATTTCTCTTTTTACTTTTCCTCACTACTAACAGTAGGAAAAGTATTGGTTTCACAAACAAATTTTTTTCTCGAGATTTCAACGGAATTATCCGTTTTAGGTGTTTTTAAGACCTCCTGAGTGGTTTTCAGCATGACGTATGTATGTGTGATCATCGTAGCGCCCAAGGTATTTAACCTAGAGAGTTGAAACTTGGCAGAAAAATTAGTCCTAACCTGTAGTTGTGCCGCCCGGAAAATCAACTTTTTCCGCCATCTTGAACCCAGTTTGCTGAGTCAGCAAAAATTAAAAAAAAAATCGTAATAAATCGAAAATGGTCCTGATCGAGTTGAAATTTGGCTCGAATGTACCTCTCTGTATGACAAACAAGCCCACTAAATTCATTCATTTAGTCCCCCATAAAATTTCATTTTGATATTGGCCGCCATTTTTCTTTGGTGGTTAATAATACCGAAAGTATAAATACGTTTTCCACATATAGCATATCGTTTGAACCGGAAAAAATAAGGAACAAATTATATGAAAAAAAAAACGATTAAATTCTATTAATTAGTTTAAAAGTTAAGATCAACATAATTATTAATTAGTGTGATACTTTTGATAAACGTCAAAGTTTTTTTTACATCTGTCAAAATACCGCCAAAATTCAAAAAATAATGTATATATATATTTTTTTTTTTTTTTTGAAAAATTATAAAAAAAAATTAATTAATTCAAACCGGTCACCCAACCAAGTACTGACCAATACCAATGCTGCTTCCTGCTGCTCCGCACACACATGGAGGCTACTTTAGTGGCCTCCGAAGTGACGAGGTTGCGAGGTTCCCTGTACCCGATTTTTTTAATATCAAAAATAGTAAATTAAAGCAAATTCTTATATCTAATACAAACAGTCAAGGTAGATGTAAATATTGACTTTTTTAGGGAGTTTAGTTTTAAATACATTTGCGAGTTCCCTCTACTAATAATGAAGCTTTTTTGTTTGTGTTTTAAATATATTATAAAATCTACTGTGTGTTCTTCCTAATTTAAGATCATTAGTTGTAAAGCAATATACATATTTTTACAGATGTTAGTGGATCTTGTTGATTATTATCTAAAATAATCATTATCAAATATTTGTTATATAACCTCCTGAATGAATTTCTTCTTTCAACTTTATTTCACTGTATTTTCTTACCTCTGTTTATCTTATAACTTTAACGTTGTGCAAACTTTAAAGTTTATTTGTCACGTGTGGCTACTGTTTCCCTTTTTATTCCGTTTCTTCTTGCTAGTTTTACGTTTAGACAAATCCTTCTTTATCGTTTATAACTAAGTAGAAAGAAAAACTTTAAAAGGATTGAAAGTTTTTCTTACTTTTGATAATGTAGTATTTCCTAATAGTAAGGAGAAAGCATGGATTGAGTATTTTATAAATTTATAAACTTTTTTTTTTTTACATTTCCAACGGACCTTTAAACATTAGACATTCTCAAGGCTTGATTGAAACGCGCTTGATAGCATTAAGTGATAATTAATCTTACTTACTAAACGTAAACTAATCTATTATTTGTTCCTTATTTTATTATTTTTGTACATAATGATGAACCCTCTACCAGGTTACTGAAAGGCGGTATGAATTTCTTAACTCATCTTTTTATAAGTAAATATATTTGATACCTCTGAAAATCAAACGAGTAAGATAGAATTAAGGCTGCTCGACACTATATCTCAAGCAACGCTTTAACAATGCTCAAGCGATGCTCTGTATTCTATATTACTAAGCGAGTGTAGCGTTCGTTGGACAGCGTTACCTATCTTCAGTGATCTTTATCATTTCATTGCCGGTTTTTACAAAAAAGATCTATTTGAAAAACTGTTAACTTCGTCGAATAAATAAAGGTAGAATCTTTTCCCATCCTAATATTCCGATTTCAAATTAGAAGCGAGCTTTACGCATGAACGCCTGGATGGTTAACGATTTCCAACGAGCACAGCCTGAGCTTTGGTAAAAGAAACATGTATGCCAAAAATCGGTCACCTTTTACTTAAGTTAGCGACAAATACGTAAACAATACTGACAAACAGACAGGCAGACTGACAGAATGCATATTTTGTTAAATGTATTAAGCTCGCTTCCGCTCGCTTCAATGATAGTTAGACGGAGCTTCTATCTGTGTTTTTATAGTCCAGGAGATAGCGAGCAAAAAAGTGTCTGACTTACATCAAGGTAGAATTTTGTGTATAAGTAAATGTTCTGGTGCCTTTTAAGAATATCTGGTTGGTTACGGTCGTCTGCGAGACATAGCTTGGCAATAGGCATTTGAAAAAAACAAACTTGTGGGGAGCGGCCATGTCCCGCCCTTTTTTGTGGACAATGCGATGTTCATGATCCTGAGTACTAACTTAGTCACTAGACCAAAAACCAAGTTGATGGAAGTCCGTCACTTAATAGGAGGCCACTTTGATTTGGAGTAATATTTGACTTACTAACCTATTAAGTGACGAACTATCATCAACTTATTTTTTGTCTACTAACTAATTTTGTACTCAGGATCATGAAAATCACATTGTCCACCAAAAAGGGCAGGACATGGCCGCTCACCACAGGTTTGTTTTTTTCAAATGCCTATTGCCAATCTATGTCCCACAGACGAACTTAGCCGACCACATATTCTTAAAAGGAGCTAAAAGATTGACTTGTACCCAAAATTCTAGCTTTATGTTAGTCAGACACTTTATTGCACGCTATCTCCTGGACTATTAGGTTAAGGGTGGATGCAAAGAACAAGGGTAATGAAGGAAGGCACCGAGCATCCCATTCCACTAACCATTAGTCAACTCATTCTATTAAGATATGACATATTTTCCTATTTTCTTAAAATTCAATATATTTTGCATTACGCTCGCTTTAATGACCCACGCGATGCCTAGTTATAATTATAATTAAATGGGAATGTTCTGATTGTAGTGCGCAGCACGCTCACTCGCTATGAAATGAGCGTCGCAATCTCTTTTCAAGAATATTTTGGGAATAATTTATCATTTATGCTTGATTTATCCACGTCAAGTGCCAGGTAAGGGGGATGGGCGAGCCCGATGCGTGAAAACTTCTGAGCAGGAGCGTGTCTAGTGTGTGAGAATTGCTTGAGGTATGGAGTGATTAATGCACATTTTGCTCCTGAAGAGAGGTTTTCCTCGTTTAAACTCTGACGTATAGAAATTCATATTGATACAATAACTGCGGTTTGTTCAATAAATTTATCTATTTAGCATACTTTATCTATTTCTATTATAACCGTTAAACCCACTAGTGTCGTATCAATTGACTGCATTTGCTATAAAATCACACTGAAATAAGATTGTATACTACATTAATGTATAGTTTTAATTATTGCCACAAATCTTCAGTTGTAATTAAATAGAATAAGGATAATATTCGTTATAAAATAGTTAGTAATACGTTCATTTATGCAGTCTAAGTCAGTGGATACCAGTTGTGCCCCACTTGCAAAGTCACTAAACCATTTTTTTTGGTTGGTATATTTTAACTCATCAAACCAATAAAGAATTCTTCATTTGACGAAGTCAGTAAACAATAATAAATATCGGTATATAAACTAGAATAGCCCTACTTCTAATTCCAGCAGCGGAATAATTTTTATCCATATTTATTTATCTTTTGTACAAAGTAAAAGTGATTATGTCCTTAAAGATTGATTGAAACGCTACGCCCAGCAAAATCTTGGTCAGGGCACGGTAAGGTATTATCTAATGGGGATTCATTAGAGTCATTCACACTATACCGAGCCCTGACAAGATGGTCTCCCTGCAGCCGAGGCACGAAGACCATCACCTGTCAAGGTTAAAAGCGATGGATTTATGAGCTGGAACATTGTCATTCTTAGTCCAGTAAACAATTCTTGTGCAAGCTTGGAGATAAACAACAACTATATTGTTTTTGAAATGGTTTTGAATGCATTTGTTTGAAAATAAAGCATGGTGTGGTATTTTCTAGCTATTACTTACTTGACCTTTCAAACTTCATTTTAAAAACACCTTTAATTGGAACTAAAAATTCGAAGTTTAGGGATAAATTTGGTGTAAAATCTATCGAAAACATTAGATTTCTGTGATTTTTTTTAGATAACTGTTATCGTTCAGGCTCTCTGTGTGAAAGTAATGATATAAATAAATGCTAATATCCCTAAATCTCGGACCTTTGATTCCAAATTATTCCTCTAAAATAATGTTGATATACAATTTTACAATCTTCTAGTTGATATTCACTTTCACTGTAAGTAGTTATTTGAAAAAATGCAACAAAAACATGATATATACCTAGTTTGAACTGGCCAACTATATCAAGCACAGTACAATAACATCACATGATTGGTGTTTTCACTTAATCACTGAATGGCACCAAAACACAGTAGCTTTGATTGTTTTGGCGTTTGTTTTTTATGTGGTAGTTGGTCGTGCTTGTACTGAACCCAGTTCTTTGAAAATAAAAAATTGTATAAAGTGGCTTTCTACGATTGTTAGTTCCAGAGCTGGTGATACAGGACGAGAGAGGGTTGGAGATACGGAACAAGTTCTACAACTCAGGTTCCACGATAGAACTTAAGTGCATCATAAGCAAGCTGCCGGAGCCTTCGCATTTTATCATCTGGAGACACGGTGACAGAATGCTCAACTACGACACGACAAGAGGAGGCATAAGGTACAAATAAATCCATATTATCTTTATAAAATTATTTTATTCTTAAATTTTACAGCATTGCTTTCCTGAACCATTGTTTTTAAGTAGGTTTTTCAGTGATAATAGATATATTTCTTAAGTAGACCACTTGACGATGGATTTACCAAACTTCTGTTAAAATTTCGGTTTTAGTTTTATATTTTCCCAACTATTTGTAATTATTTAAACGTAATCCACACTATAGTAGTTAGTAACCTTACAAACATTACATAATCAAATAAGGGTACTTCTTTAGATTGTTACTCCCCTCTATTTTTTTCTAAGGGGAGTTAAAATCTAAAGAAGTGCCCAAATATAAGAACCACAGACCTCTCTATAGAAATATCAAGACTATTCTAGACCTTTGATAAACCGAAATACGTACTATTATATTTTATATTACATGGACTGAACAAAAACGATTCTATGAAAAAAAAAAAAAAAAAAAAACATCTGGGACGTAGAACTTGTAAATTATCCTGAAAATCTTAAAAAGCAAAAAATCGGACGAGCATATTATATTAAATAAAATAGAATCATAAGTTGCACTATGCCACTAGTATGTCGGTTACCAGGAGTTATTTTTACCTTAATTAAATAAAAGTTAAATTATTAATTCAATTCAATTATTAAGGATATTTATAATTCCGAATCAAATACAGACAATAAATCATAAATAAGATAATTTAGATTGTTAAGTTTCATTCACATGCGCATTCATACAAGTTAAAAGTTAAGTTATACAAAATTGTTTCACACCAAAACAATCATTCACACAGAAGTTAAATTAAAAGGTACATAAATGATAAATAATTAGTTAAATGGATTTAGCCGTTGACAGGATGTCTGGCAGCATGCCGCAACGTAGGTGCGTAAGTTTCTGACGTCTTCAATCCGGACTCCATGAAAATCAAAGATGTGTGAAATTTATGTGAAGCTGAGAGCCCTGAGACTAACTTGAAATGTTAATTAAGTTAATGAAAATGAAACATGTTAAAAATTATTTGCAGACACGTGCACGTGTCCGTAGGCAAGCCTCAAACGAAACGGTCAGTCGGAGTTCCTGGAAGTTCGAGTGGGACGAGTCTACTTTCATATGGACTATACATATTATATTATATATGTTTGGAATATGATATATCTGTATTCCAGCCCTAATACATTCGGGCTTGGTATATCCAGCGTAAGCAAGAAGAGTGATGCCTTTTCTGAACGTGAAGACTAAAACGAAGGAGGTTCCAACCAGGTTATACCAGTTGACAATCCTTTCACGTTAACACGTTCAGGACGGCCAGAAAAACCTGGAATTATCCTACGGGCTGAATTTTTATAAAATTCATAATTGATGTAAAAACATCATATAAACACATAAAAAATATTTAAATTTTTTTTTTTTTAATTATTTAGGTAATTTATAATTAAATTATTCAAAACGCATATACGCGGCGTGCAGGCCGAGGGGAAGTTTGCAAAAAATTTGTAGCTGGTTTAGCCTACCTAGGATGGCATAGCTTTACTACATATAAGTTATAAAAGGATCTAAATATTAAAATAACAACTCTAAGTCATAGTTTAACATTACAACGTATATTTAGAACATTAAAAAGTATAAACATAATAATTCACGCTGATAGCGTACGTCATAATAATACTAATAATTAATAAATACTAATAAAAACTTAGGAAGCATAAAAAATATATAACATATAAAAACATAACAATTTACGCTAATAGCGTACGTCATAATAATACTAACAATTAAACTTGTAGTTTTCCTTCCAACAGTGTTCGTACGACTTTAGAGGTGTGCCCGGTCCCTGCAACCTCTGCATCCTTAGCTCCGCCATAATCATGGATTTTATGGACAAGCCCATCAGGCTCAGCCAATACATCCAGCTTTATTCCGTACTTGTGTCGATAGCCATTTATGTATTGACGAAACGATAAACGACCTCGCCATAACACCATACTTTCATCTATAGATAAATTCTTTGACGGGTAATAATTGGATTTCATGACTTCGTTGAAGTAAGTTATTACTGGCCGAATCTTCCCAAGAGGGTCAAATAAATTTAGTTCCATAGAAAAATGAAGAGCCCTTGAAATGAATAAGAATTTGTCGCGAGACATAAATTTAGGAATGGGCATTTGAAAGAGGTAATCTCCTCTCCAATAATCTTTTAATCTATTTAATTTAATTATCCCCATTAAAAAAATAACGCCTAAAAATGTTTTGAACTCCGCAGCTGTAATGTCTTTCCACTTGACAAAGGACTTTGGAGACACGTGGTTAACCAGTAGAGACGAAGCATAGGCATTAGATTCCTTTACCACCATGTCGATCAACGAGTCCGTTTAGATTTGAAATTTACTTATAAGAAACATTTTCTTCTAAAATCCGTCGCAACTCCTCCTCTGTGGACCCTTCAAACATCATTGCCCTTAGATTTCGATCTTTTCCTTGCAGGACCCTGAGACGTAAACGGTGCATCCATTCTTAAAAAAAAAGAAGAAGAAAATAGTAAATAAATTTATAGGTACATATTTTGGTAAAAACAAGGACATATTGTGCAGAGTATTTATAAACTATAATACTTCAAAAATATTGGAATAGTTGTATGATAAACCCCAATGGTTATAAATTTAGTCAGGGGTAATAATAACGGGGATTAGATATAGTCGCAACTACTTGAAGAATATTACGGATTACTTGGGCCTTGAAAAATATAGGTCATTAACAGGGGGCAAGGGTTTTCCAAGTTTATTTGAATACAAAGTACAAACAAACAACAAGATTACTCTTAGCAAAATGAATAGGGTAGTGATTAGCGCCCAACTTATGCAAAACCATCTGCCATAATCCCTTTAGGGTTGTTGTTTTGTACAAATATATACGTACTAAGTAATTTTTTTAACTGTTACCTAACAAATCTGAGAGCAATAGGCTAAAACTGTAAATACTTCATATTATTATTCTTATTTTTGTACTCTTGAAAAATTACGCACTAATTTTTAAATATCCTCTTCCGAATTGTTGAACAACTCGAAAGTATTCCATCAGTGTACCAATTTTACTACTTTCAATGTGAATCACATATTTTGGGGTGAATACCATTGAGAAATACATGCTTCAGTAATTTAAATTTAAATATTATGTAAAAAATAACATTCTAGTTAAATTATGCCAAATGACACAAGGGTGGTGAAAATATTTTTAGCTAAGCTTTCCTTAGGAATTTTGCTATGCATAGAAAAATGCAATAAAACTTCAACTTTGAGTAATTATAGAATAATTTATAAATAAATTTTATTAGAAATCATTTTAACTTCGTTTATATAATATATTCAAACTAAAAAAATAATTAATAAGTTATTGATCATAAAAAAAAAAAAAAAAAGGTTTTTTGCAATTATAAAAAAAAGCACTTTAATTTAAAGTAAAGTAATAATTAATGTATAAATCTAAGATATTATTTGCTTACCTTTATAAAAATGATGAAAACTGAAGAAATCAAACTTTTGAGAATATTGAAAAAAGTTTTCCCGACAACTTACAGACGAAGTAAATGAGGTAAGAGGTATGGTTGTTGTGAAGGCCTACAGCGAGTTTCAGACTTATAAAGCCAGCCTAGCTCCCTCAACAACCCATAACAACCAAAAATACTTGGCCCCGCACATGTGCGGCGGCAGGCCGGCGGGTAAGTCGTCCCGCCGCACATACGCGGCGTGCCGGGCTGAACGTGTTTTAATTGTAAACAAATGTCATAGCTAAACATATTTTTTTAGTCTCAGAGTAAGGAAGGGGTAGAGGGAACAATACTATAGAATCGGGTTCTCAAAAAGTGGTTCATTATGCTACACCCCTATACCAAACCTCCCAAGCGGCAGTTTGGTGAAACAGTATTGTTATCTCGATAAAAACTCGAAATTTATCTATCAGCTGATAAGAATAATGTGATATTTTCTTACGACATTAATATTATAATACCGTTTTTTTTAAATAAATTATATGTACTTTAATGTTTGTAGTTAACCGTATTAATTATCTAATGGCAGTTACGTTGTTAATAACATGTAATAGTTCCTAGATAACCAAAAGCAATCTTATATCAAACAAAATCGTCTTCTAAAGCAATCACATCAGATTTTTCTCTGACATATTTGACATTTCGATAATAAAACAATCAAACAAAGCACAAGATGAGGTTAAAGGTTTTGTTGACAAGCGTCCGTGGGCACGGAAGGACAAGGAATAGACAATAAGACAAGGACCAGTGACCACGTGATCGTGCTGTTGTCACTTTAGTTCGGATTGAGCTCGCTTGAGAGGTTGAGTATATGGGTGTAGCATAATAAACCACTTTTCAAATCGCATTGCTCCCTCTACCCCTTCCTTACTCTGAGTTTTGTTAATGAAAGTGTTGAGTCGATTTGAAGAATAGCACAATTTCTTCAAATCGACCCAACAAAAAATAGTGCGATTATTAAAAGAAAATAATGCAGTATAAAATAAGGTAAAATATAAAATAAACAACTGTTTGTCTCCAACAAGTATATGATAATAAAGTTGTATTTGAAAACGTTTTCCCTACACCTGAGAAATGAAGATATTATTTGTATAACTGTCCAATGACTTATCCCACAAATTAGGTCTTTCTTCAATTAATGAGATAAATAATTAGATGGACATTAGGAATTCGTCTCCCATCTTGGCAAGAGTAGCGCTACTATGACTAGTTTGAGTTGAGTTAGTTCATGTGAGCGAAACAACATAAACATAACCACTAGTGCATCACGTATTCGGTAAAATACATTCAAGATTTATCGTGTCGCAGAGACAAGATACCAAATAGGCTTGTGAGAACAACCTAATGAAATATTTACTGCCACTGTACTATTCGATGAAACCACGTATTCGGTATATGAACCTAGCCAGACTTTACGCCACCTTCCTTTGCCTTACTAACTTTGCCTTATCCAACACTATTAGCACTGATTATATCGCAATGTAATGGTATTGTAAATTCTTATAAAGAATCAAAGTAAGAAAATGTTATTTTCCAACTTAAAATCAAAATGACGATTGATGAAAAATAACATAGAATGTTAAAAGTATAAAGTAGTGGTTGTTACAAATATCTTATTTTTGAAGAAAAATAATTTATCAACACAAAAGAATAATCCTCTTAATAAGAAAAATGAATGACAAAATTATTTTAAATCATTTATCACTTTTTTTAATATCTCGTCTTCTAAGTTGAATAATAAAAGAATGGAGTGAGAAGATTTATAAAATTGATGGAGCTTTACTAAAATGAAATAAAAACAAAAAATAAATAAATCGTTTTAACCTATAGATTTAATAAATCAATGGGCAAAGGCTCCTCACCAGATATTAAGTAGGTATGTACTTCGAACTACCAAATGAAATCAGATTAATGGAACGAACCAAGACCAAGTGGAATAAAGTTATTATTTCTAATATTTGATGCTTTACCTTATTAGGAAAATTAGATTATCAAAAATCTTATTATTTATTACTATTATAAAGGCTATTGCATCCAAACTGGATGGGTCTTTGAAACGGGCTAACTTAATGAATTTTCGTAGTTTTTACTTTTTTTATAATTTGAAAGAGGAATAATGAAAATTTACAGTATATACAAAAAAAAATATATTTAATAATAATAACATTACCTAAATGACGACTTCCATCAATTTTTAATTATATTTTTTTCCTCCTGCACTGTTCGATTCACAAAACTGAGTCACTGTATCATTTTTCTTTAGGTAGATGATCTAGTTAATAGTTAGCTTTGAACCTACTAAACTTTGTAATTTCGTTGTCTTAGATTTCACTATTTTTCTTTAGGTAGCGGATCTTGTATAATAGTTAGCTTCGAACCTACTAAACTTTGTTATTTCGTTGTCTTAGATTTCACTATTTTTCTTTAGGTAGCGGATCTTGTATAATAGTTAGCTTCGAACCTACTAAACTTTGTTATTTCGTTGTCTTAGATTTCACTATTTTTCTTTAGGTAGCGGATCTAGTTAATATATAGGAAGGTAGTCAACTTCTTTTTAGTGCATTGCTTAGGTTAGGGGGGGGGGGGGGGGACTCCTCCTTACAGTTTAGAATATACAGCTGAAAGATATTTTTTTGTATAAATAAAATCTAGGAAATTCTTTAAAAAGAGAAGCTTAGGAAAAAGTGAGAGCCCCTTGGGCATTTTATTTGGTGGAGAAGAGACCGAGCGTATGGAAAAAAGTGAATTTTTAACGCAAGGATTTTAATATTTAGATCATAAAAAGTAAGGTATTTTGTGAGAGTTAGTGGATCTATACAACTGTACAATATTTGCGGGCGCATTGTAAGAAAAAATATAAAGAATATAGAGAAATAAATAAAATCGCTTTCAATTGAACATAACCGGCTGATATAGGAAAAATACCTTCAACCCAAAGGGCCTGTATTTCATACATTATAAACATCCAATTTATTGAAATATAGTTATAATAACGACTAAAAAAATTCTATAAATGAGAGTTTTGATAAACTACTACCAAAAATAAACTTAGTATTTTGTAAATATTTATAGTTAAAGGTTTTTTATTTCCTAATTAAATCTCAAAATTAACTTTCCTAGCCAAAAAATAGTTTACAAAATACGAATGTTAGAGCGCGCTCTTGTCATCCTACTGGGACACAGATATCTAAACTATACAATGGTAAAGTTTGTGCAAGTTATCTCCATCCCCTAAAAATAAAAATGACAAAGTCTCTGTACCTTATCGTTGTTTCGAATCGTATAAAACAAAATAAATTTATTTCATGATAAATAAAACTTTAAGATGAGATAAAACAATATTTCCTTTAAAACATTAAAAAGGGCAGCACAAAAACTGCAATATTGGACCTCATCCTTATCAGTATGTACATTTATTGTCTCATATATTAATATAATACATATTTATTGTTATCATGAAACTTTTTTGAAGGGGGGGGGGGGGGGGGCTGGATCTAAACAACAATGAATAAAATATGGTTTATAAACAATGTCATTTTTATACAAAAGTGACAACTATTATTTAAAGTTTTATAATTTATCTATTGAGTTTATATTTTCATTACTACTAAAACTACATACTTTTGAAACTTATTCTGTGTGATTTTTCATTCTATGAAATAATTATTTTCTTTATTCAATTGAAGATAAACACCTGAAATTAATTTCTAAGCTCATTTAAATTCCAAAATAATGTCATAAATATTTGATTATCCATGCGTAATCGGACGAGTTCGTTAACCAGGATGATCGCCCGTTCGTTTCAATATGGTGGCCATTTAAAAGTTTGTTTTAGCTATATCCTTTGGACTGTTTATTATAATGAGGTGTAAAACTAAAGCCTATAAATGATTTTTTTTTCCGTCTAGCTCAAACCGTTCACGCAAGAGAATCGATTATAAGAATTTTTTTGAGTGGGGAGGGGGGCTCCATTCTTTTCTTAAATGTATGAAAAAATCCTTAAAATCAGTTTTATGTTATTTGACAGTTAAGAAAACTCATTAGTTCGTTGATTTGGTAAAATAGACTGCCCATTGGTGTGGCACATAGCTTCCTCGCATTCTATCCACATACTTTATTGATTTTATGCTTTTACAAGCCATTATTGTCTAATTGGTTTAATTGTTTCCCCTCTGTTTTTTTTAATCTGTCAAAATTGTTTTGATTTTTTACACGGGCACTCTTTTAGTTTGGTCCCCCTTACTTCAATGCAAATTTGAGAAGACCTGGGTAGGTAAATGAGTGGAAAATAGTACTGACTTGCCTAGTTGGACAGTTAGTACTATGCCCAACAAATTTAAACACCCAGGTCATCTTAAATTTACAATGAAATGGGTCAGTAATTAATAATATATAATGAGTGGATTTTACAAACATTGTTTCTGATCATCTTTTCTTTTCCCGAAATGGGAAAGAAAAGACTGACCCACTTTGTCAAAATAACTACAACGATAATCGGATATTTAATATAATGTACATTGGGACAAAGGAATATCACACTCTTGTATACAAAAGTGTGATATTCCTTTGTCCCAATGTACATTAGACTAAACATTCCTTTTTCGTAATAGTTTTTTAGTCAGAGTAGGGCAGTCACAATATATTTACCGAAAGATATGAGTGAGCGATACTAGGTTATTTTCATTCATTTTAATATTATGTTCTAATTTTAAGAAATAAAATACCTCAAACAAACTTTCACAAAAATTACAATTCAAATTTTAAGTACCTTACCACATCCATTGGAAAAACTCCCTCTCATCTAATTATCCATTAAACAGAATTACACTTCGGAAATTTAGACCTCTCTATTCCTCTAAAACTCAACTTATTATAATTTCGCTTTGGACAAATCTAATATTTTTCTGTCAACGAAATAAAATTTAATTGACAATGCCTATTTTGATATATAACAGGTCATTCAATTAAAAAAAAAAAATCCCCAAGAAATGATACATAATACTCCCTTTGTCTATGACGTTAGAGAGGTGTTTCTCACTTTTTTCATTTTAATTCCTGCCCTAAATTAATTTAATTAAATAATCCTACTAGATTATTCATTTTTCTTAAGGGGGTACCAAACTAAAAGAGGCGACTCTATACGCTTCTTTTAGTTTGGTACCCCCCTACTAGATTACATCTTTTTCTTAGGGGATATCAAACTAAAAGAGGCGTATAGAGGCGCCTCTTTTAGTTTGGTACCCCCCTACTAGATTATTCCTTTTTCTCAAGGGGGTATCAAACTAAAAGAGGCGTATAGGGGCGCCTCTTTTAGTTTGGTACCCCTCTATCTTTTTCTTCTCTTTCTTTCCCCTTTCTCAACCCCACACAAAAGACCAACTGCTTTTGAACATTCCCCTATAGTTAATTTTTTAATTATATAAAATACCATTTCATCATGTATTTAAATTAAAATAAACGGGGGTACCAAACTAAAGTGCTGCCACATGGTGTCTATTTTAGTTTAGTACCCCCCTGTTGGGGGGTACCAAACTAAAAGAGTACCTTTACACGAATTAAAGTATCAATATAGCAAACATTAAAGAGCGCCGACGCGACGGTTCGAATTAACATGGGGCTATCTGCGGGTTACATTTGATAAACTATAAAAGTTTCATTCAAATGAGATAAGTAATTTTGAAGCTATAGGTGTAAATAAATGTATCTTTGTGCGCATGTGGAAGAGAAACAAATAGGCGCAGAAGGCTGAAACTTATATGGGACCAACAATGGGCTATAGTTATGACCTACCACCCAAATTACATTATAATTGGACCTGTAGTGTTTAAGATATGTTGGTTCGAAAAAATTGAACGACAGACCGACCGACCGACCGACAGACAGACACGGTACCAAAAATGTTAGGGTACCATGAAAATACGGTACCATGAAAATATATAGGGTCTTTAGTTTTGCCTTTGGATCCTAAAAAAACATTAAATTGGATTATGTCAATGCCACTGTGAGAGTTCAAGACAAAACGTCCTTTTAGCTTTTTTTTTAGTAACAAACCAAATTATTGGTAGACATTTTAAAAAACTCAGTCAAGAGAATTCTTAATTCTCAACATTTCCAAGCTCTATCCTGCACCTTCTTTAGCTAATTAGAAATTCAAATTTAGAACATTATCTTTATTTAAATAAAAGGTTACCTCTTTAAGTTTATTCTTTTTTTTCAAATCATATTAATCCCTTAACAAAAGCGAATTTATTAAAACAGTAATATTTACAGAAATAACATCTTCGTATTAAATAAGGATAGTAATTTGAAGAGAGCCAAGAAACAATAATACAATTTAAATTTTACTAGGAGAAATACTTGGAATTGTTTTTACGTTATCCCTAGAATCCTGTTCTGTAATCCCTAGAATAGCAATTATAAAATGGAACCTTGTTCCAATATAATGGATTATTATTTTCAATTATTCTTAGAAGTAAGGAAATTTCTATAATTACAGAAATATATATATTTTTTTTAATTAAATATTATAATTATAATCTTATTATAATAAAAATAATTTACAGGCTGGACAAAAAATTGTCTATTATGTTTCAAGGCTGTGAAGTGAGCTTTTTCTTTACCGCGGCAATCATATTTACAAATAAAATAATTGCCAAGGTTAAGAAAAAACACTTCACAGTCGTGTAGCATATGCTATTTTTTCCGAGGTAACAGGCGAAAACTAACTTTTTTTTAAATAAAAACAGAGCGTAACATATATATGTAAAAAAAAAAAAAATTTCCGTGGTAGGCTGTGAAATAGTAACTTTAGAGCCTAAAAGACATAGCTAAAATCCATTTTTTTATTACGTGGACTTAAAAAATCTTTTCATTACTCCTAGCTGTAAAGAAAAAATCTTTTACGTCCTAGGAACTAAAAGATTTTTTATGTCCGGCGGGTAGTTGTCAAAACTTCCGTTAGTACCGCTGCAGTCTTTGTAGAAATGCTTCTAGTACGATTAAAATCCGCTAGATGTCAATGCGTTTTATTTATCTTTTCTTATAGTGTAACCTCTTTTTAAGGTTTCTTTTTTTAAGTCTTAAGTATGTACTAATATTTCTTATTATTATATATTGATTAGTGATTAATATTTAATGTTTTTTCATTGTCTGCTACCTCGGAAAAAATAGCATATGCTACGCGACTGTGAAGTGTTTTTTCTTTACCTTGGCAATATTCTTGTGTTACTTTTATTTTAATTATCCTCTCTAGTCATAATTATCCTTATTTGTTAAGAAATAGAGAACAAAACTCGAAGATAAATATTTACCAGTTTGTTGTAAAATTTGCAATGAGCTGTACTTTTATACACATCATATTTGTTTTCAATATGGGTGCCAGAAATATTTCCGGGAAAAACTTACATATTCTTGATCTACCTGAAAAGTAATTTATTATAAGCCAAAACTTTTTTCAAACACCCACATTTCGGTCATTTTTGAATTCAAAATGCTGGCAAATAATATAAATCTTTTAATAATTATTACATATTATTTTAAATCTTTTTAAATTTTATTATCTTAAATCTTTTCTTTAATATAATATAAATCTTTAACCTGTATCTTTAACCTGTGTAACCTCTTTTTAAGGTTTCTTTTTTTAAGTCTTAAGTATGTACTAATATTTGTTATTATTATATATTGATTAGTGATTAATATTTAATGTTTTTTCATTGTCTGCTACCTCGGAAAAAATAGCATATGCTACGCGACTGTGAAGTGTTTTTTCTTTACCTTGGCAATATTTACTGTCTCGCTTCGCTCGACAGTAAATGTAATTGCCGCGGTAAAGAAAAAACTCACTTCACAGCCTAGTAACATAATATACTATTGTTAGCAAACAAAAAAACAAGTTAAAAAGAACCTAAAAGAGGTTCCGCTATAAAAATAAAAGATAAAATGCATTGACATCTAGTGGATTTGAATCGTACTAAGATGCATGTATATTTGTTTGCAGCGCTAAAAACGGCACTTTTGATAACTACCCGCAGGATGTAAAAAAAATGTCAATACAGTTTAGAAGTATTGAAAGGATTTTTTAAGTTCACGTAATGAAAAAATGGATTTTAGCTATATTTTTTAGGCTCTATAGTTACTATTTCACAGCCTACCACGGATGAAACCCTTTTTTGAAAACTTATAGCTTACCTTCTGCAATAGATAGAGATATGGAGTTTGCTTTTACAACCTATTATTTTTTAATTTATTTCATTTTCCCCCTTTTTTGAATTTGTCAAAATTGTTTTGATTTTTTACATGAATTGAAGTACCAATTTAGCAAAATTTTAAAAACGCAGACGGTTGATATTAATCAGAGACTATCTGCGGGCTACGTTCGACAAACCATCAAAATTCCATAAGAAATCTTAAATATTTAGGAGTAAATAAATTTATGTTTATGCATTTGTGGAAGAGAAACAAATAAGCGCAGAATGTTAAACTTATATGGGACCAAGAATGGGCTAATTATGACCTACCATCCAAATTTCAATAAAATTGATCAAGTAGACACGGAACCAAAAATGTTCTCTGATGTCTGGAACGGATTTGTCTTGGAATTTTTGAAACCCGAGACGTAAAGAAATTTTATTCTTCAGAACGATCACATAGCTTCCGTTACAATCAGGAAGCTCGGAAGCAAAATTAATTTCTGGTAGAATTATAAAATATACATTTTATATATGTCACGACCAAGTTTGTAACGTTAATTTGAAATCTTTACAAGTTATTGGATTTTCTTTTTACACAGTAAGTTGCTTACTTCATCTCTCATGTGTTAACATACAAGTAAAGTAAAAAGAAAAAAATACAATAATAAATAAATCTGAAAATCTCATTATCCTCTAACTTAATATTCTATTTCACTTGCATAATAATAAGACTAGAGTAGAAAAACGAGGGAGAAAAACTCAAGTAAAAAAGCACCTTAGATTTATCAACTTTACGTGTAAAGATTGTGAAGCACGTCTAACACACGTGGTCTTCTAGTTTCTCTAAGTTCAAAATACTTTTCGCTCAAATAAAATGGAATTCCACTCTAATGTTAGTTGTACTTAGGTGCACGTAGATTAAACATATCAATTGTTTTTTTAAATCTATATTCAAGAAATGTGACTTCTTAACGCAATTTTATACCTTTATATATATATTTTTTTTTTTAACTTTAAACACATTATTCTTTTGACTTGTTCAATCCATTCTTATATTTGTTGCAACTTGGATGAAAAAGTAATAAGCGTAGAAGGTTAAAACTTATATGGGATCAAAAATGGGCTAAGTATGACCAACCATATAAATTTAGTAATTAATTAGGTAGTTTTTAAGATATGTTGGTTCACAACCAACGACCTGTTATTAAACGACAGATAGACCGACAGCCCAACAGACAGACACGATACCAAAAATGTTCCCTGATGTCTAAAGGTATTTCTGCCTTGGAATTTTTGAAAAAGACATAAAAAAAAGTTCATTCTTCAGGTCGATCACTTAGTTTTTTTTACCTTCGTTAAGTTCGTCAGTAAGTTTTTACCATCGTTATGTCTCCGATTTGAAAACTTACAAGACAGAAATCCGTTTCAGACATTAGAGATCATTTTTGGTATCGTGTCTGGCTGTCTGTCTGTCGGTCAGTGTGTCCGTGAACCGTGAAACGTGTGACGATAACTTGAGTAAAAGTAGTCCGATTGTGATGAAATTTGGTAGACATGTTCATTTTACCAATGCCCAGGACGAGTTCGTTGGAGAACAATATCCGCCCAAGCGTTCAAATTTAAAATTGGAATTTTAGGTCGGGGAAAAATCTAACTTCATCTATTTAATGAGACAAACATTTTTTTTTTAAATACAATTTTTTAATAAAACCAACAGCGACCCCGCTATGAAGTGTTAAAGCTCGCTAAAATTAAATAGTTTTTATTATGGAGAGAACTCGGGGAGGGAGATAGACGAGGGGAATATGAGGTGGTTTGGTTCCCCCAACTCTCTATTTGACCTATCTCTTCAATAGCACAGCGAGCCTAGGGACCTCGAGGCCAGGCAACAAGGCTTCATTTGGAGAGAAATTAAATAAATTAGACATTAATAAATTTAAAAAGCCTAAAATCACTAAAGTATACGCTATAAGACGCGAGGATGATATGTGCCACTTTAATTGACAGTGTATTTTACTTGTTAGCAACAAAATTATTAATTTAAAATAAATAAATTTATGCATTAAAGTATACTTCGAATTAAGTATATTCATTATTTATTTTGAATGACTTTTATAAAATTACATTTAAACTAAATAAGTAACTATCAATAAAGTAAAGTAAATATGTAACTATCAATTTTATCTTACTTTAAAACCAGTCTACCCAAAAGAAATAAATGGTTTTAAGAAATAAAGTTAATAGACTAATAAATTAATGGACTTTTGGTCAAACAATGAAAATGTATAAGATATATATACAGGGCATTGAAATAATTTTCCAAATGTACATAGAGCATGCAGTGGTTTTAGGGAAAGCAAAGGACCATAGCACTAAATCTCTTAGAAAGAGGGTGCTGTTTCTCAAAAATAACCTTACGGGAACACTAAGTTATAAAAGGAATGTCCACGTATTTACTATACCTACAGTGTACCTACCTTCACGTACGTACATAACTTCTTACAGCATAAACTACTACGTAAAGCTGGAGCAATGAAGTTATGTTGTGTTGAGTTTCAAGGCGAAGCTTTTAATTCAGTCTAACAAAGTGAGTGGGATAAGGTAAAACCCTGCCTTTATTCCTCATTTCTCCAAACCTCCAGGGAGTCCTTTCACCTTTTTACATATTTTACCTCCGAAGTTAAACAAAGTCTATTAATATTTGATTGTGTATAAACTTCATTTTTAAATTACATACTTATTTTCCCCCAGTGGTTAAAATTTATTTTTAATTTTTTCGTAAATGAAATGAAGATTTATTTTATTATCTTATATTGAAATATGATAAGGGATCCATGGTAGCTCGATCATTGCTATGCCATTCATGCTTATGCAAGCAAGAGATCCAGGTTCGAATACCGACTCCGGCAAAGAGACTCATGCTCGGTATTGACCCAGATTTTTTAATTGTTTCCCCTGTTTTTTTATTCTGCCAAAATTGTTTTAATTTTTTACATGAATTAAAGTATCAATTTAACAAACGTTAAAGAGCACAGACGGTTCAAACTAATCTGGGACTATCTGCGGGTTACGTTCGATAAACTATAAAAGTTTCACACAAATCAGATATGTATTTTTGCAGCTGTAGGTGTAAATAAATGTAAGTTTGTGCGCATAAGGAAGAGAAACAAATGAGCGCAGAAGGTTGAAACTTATATGGGACCAACAATGGGCTAGTTATGACCTACCATATAAATTTCTTTAAAATCAGACGTGTAGTTTTTAAGATATGTTGGTTCGCAAAAATTGAGTGACAGATCGGCAGACAGACACGGAACCAAAAAGGCTCCCTGATGTCTAAAACAGATTTTTGTCTTAGAATTTTTGAAATTGGCGACAAAATAATTTCGTTTTTCAGAACGATCACATAGCGTTACCGTCTTATTCCGTTACCTTCGGTAAGCTCGGAGGCAAAATAATTATAAACCAACTATGGGCGGGTAGTTTTTAAGATAAGTTGGTTAAAAATAATCTTGAAAGGGAGAAAGACCATAGACGTAAAATATTTTCTTATTAGAATATTTGAATTCTGAGACAAAAAACTCGTTATTTGGTACGATCTTAATGCTTGTCTTACTTTAGGTAAACTAAGCAATAAATAAAAATATCTTTAGTCCCTCAAATCAAATATCATATTTCAATAATAAGTAGAAGGCAAGTGAAGCCTGTGCCCTCCACTTATTATTGAAATATGATATTAAATTTGAGGGACTAAAGATATTTTTTATTTATTGCTTCCGAGTTTACCTAACGTAACATAAGCATTAAGATCGTTCCAAATAACGATTTTTTGCCTCAGAATTAAAAAATTCTAATCTGAATCCATTTGTGGTCTGCGGTGTTTCTAGCGTTCAAGATTTTTGTAAACCAACTTATCTTAAAATCTACCCGTCTATTGTTGGTTTATAATTTATATTTTCTTATAAATTTATAATTTCAAAACTTCTTGCCTACATTCATCGTAAATTTTAATTAATTTGATCAAGTCGTAATAATTATTTCATTAAATGTTATTGAAGCGAGCGTAAGCGAGCTTCTTACATTCAACGAAATATGCAACTTGTCTGTCTGTCTGTCTGTCTGTCTGTCTGTCAGTAACGTTCACGCGTGTGACGATAACTTGAGTAAAAGTTGACCGATTTAGTTGAAATTTGGTATACATGATCCTCTTACTAATACTCAGGCTAAGTTCGTTGGACAGCGGGATCCGTCCAAGAGTTCGCGCGCAACGCTCGCGTAAACGAGAGGTTCAAAAATTAAATTGGAATTTCAGGACGGGAAAAGATTCTATCATCATCTATTCGATGAGACGAACATTTTTTTCAAATAACATTTTTCAGTAAAACCAACAGCGACACCGCTATGAATTAATAAAGATCGCTAAAACTATTAAAGCGGGCCTAAACGTTTAAAATAGAGAAAACAACCTTTTTACCGATATCTTACGTTCTAACGTAACGATTTTAATAAAACTTCATAGACACCATCTGATGCACAATTGAAACAGGCATGCAAAATTTCAATTTGATACATGCAGTAGTTTGTTTGTAGCAAAGAGATACAAATTATAAATATTGAAATAGAGATGTGTGGTTAGTGGAATAGTAAGAATGCGGGGTGGTTCCCTTACTACTAGCCGCTGCACTACTACCAGACCCATTATCTATCAACTCATCATGATTCACAATAATCTTTTTTTTCAATATTCAATACATATTTATTACTATACGCTCGCTTCAATGATAGAGCCACGCGATGCCTAGTTATTTCATTAAATGTTATTGAAGCGAGCGTAAGCGAGCTTCTTACATTCAACGAAATATGCAACTTGTCTGTCTGTCTGTCTGTCTGTCTGTCTGTCAGTAACGTTTACGCGTGTGACGATAACTTGAGTAAAAGTTGACCGATTTAGATGAAATTTGGTATACATGATCTTCTTACTAATACTCAGGCTAAGTTCGTTGGACAGCGTGATCCTCCAAGAGTTCGCGCGCAATGCTCGCGTAAACGTGAGCTTCAAATTTAAAATTGGAATTTCAGGACGGGAAAAAATTCTATTATCACCTACTCGATGAGACGAACACTTTTTTCAAATAACATTTTTCAGTAAAACCAACAACGACACTGCTATGATTTAATAAAGATCGCTAAAACTATTAAAGCGGACCTAAACGTTTAAAATAGAGAAAACAACCTGTTTACCGATATCTTACGTTCTAACGTAACGATCTTAATAAAACTTCATGTACATCGTCTAAAGTACAATTGAAACAAGTATGTAAAATTTCAACTTGATACATGCAGTAGTATTTGAGTTATGAAGTGATACATTTATAATATTAGTTTAAAAGTTATTCCGGGAGGTTAAGATTCTTACAGTCGTTTTGTGTGTAGGTTTGTTATGAAAAAGCTTTGTACCGAGTACCCCCACTCTACCCCTTACTACCCTCTTCCACTTATCTTCAACTATGACATTCATCATGATTAACAAATTTCAATATTCAGTATTTTATTGCAATACGCTCGCTTCAATGATAGAGCCACGCGATGCCTAGTTAAAATACTTCTAAAGTATTCATCTATATTTTTGAAATTAAACTGAGAAATTATCCGGTAATAAAAATGACTAATTATCAGATAAGTTTGACGTAAGCTCTGGCTACGAAGTCTGTAACATCTTCTTTCAAAATGTTCTTTACTCAAAGATGTACAAAGCATTTCTTTGTTAAGCCCGAAGCTCGTTCCCTTGAGAACAGATTAGCAAACTTGGGAAAAGAAAGATAAAAAGACGTATGAAGCAGTGTTTAAAGACTGACAGATTTCTGACTAAAATAACTCCTTCCCTAAGGATGCAGTGTTATTCTCATTTTTTTAACCCCGTTACTTTTCATACATGTCTCATTCTTAACGTAGTTGTTATCTCTAGCAAGTAGTATACTTTTATCAGATTTGGATTCAAAAAGCTTTCTCTGCATTTAAAATAATACTTCGTTTATTTATCATTCGTCAATTTAGCAAACTTTAAAGAGCGCAGACGGTTTTAATTAATAAGGGCTATCAGCCCACTGATAGCCCTTTGTTTACCTTCGGCAGACAAAAAAAAATATCATAAAAGTACCTTTAAAGACATAGGTGGAAATAAATGTTTGTTTGTGCTCACGTGGAAGAGAAATAAACTTCTAGGGACCAACAATAGGCTAATTATGACCTACCATCCAAATTTCAATAAAATCGGCCTAGTAGTTTTAAGATTGGTGGTTCGAAAAAATTGAGTGACAGACAGACTGACAGACCGACAGACAGACACGGTACCAAAAATGTTTCCTGATGTCAGAAACGGAATTTTTGAAATCGGAGACATAAGAAATGCTAATCCTTCAGAATGATCACATCTTCTGTTACCTTCGGTAAGCTTGGAAGCTAAAGGGGAAGACAATTAATCAGTCAAAAGCATAAACATCATTTGAGTACGTTATAGAACGCGAGAAAGCTATGTGCCACACTATTTTTATCTGTTATTTATTTGTACTTTTTAGTTTGACATGTGTAATAAGTAATTCTTTATGCTTTACTTCAAAATTATTAGCATTTCAATTTATCTTCGATTTTTTTCTATTAATCTATTGTTTGTGTGTCAATCACTTAAACATGTTAGTGTAACAGCTATTTGCGTATTCTATTGCTTTCTTTTATTCTATTGTGTCCTTAATCAATCACTTTGACGTGTTATTGTAACAGTTATTTGTATACTAAATTGCTTTCTTTTATTTTATTGTGTCCATCTTCCATTACTTTGACGTTTTATTGTAACAGCTATTTGCGTATTGTATTGTTTTCTTTAATTCTATTGTGTCCTTAATCAATCACTTTGACATATTATTGTAACAGCTATTTGCGTATTCAATTCTTTCTTTTATTCTATTGTGTCCTTAATCAATCTTTTCGACTCGTTATTGTAACAGTTATTTGCATATTCAATTGCTTTCTTTTATTCTATTGCGTCCGTATTCAATAACTTTGACATATTATTGTAACAGCTATTTGCGTATTCAATTGCTTTCTTTTATTCTATTCTGTCCTTAATCAATCACTTTGACATGGTATTGTAACAGTAATTTGCATATTCAATTGCTTTCTTTTATTCTATACGTAGTCAATCACTTTGACATATTAGTGTAACAGCTATTTGCGGATTCTGCTGCTTTCTTTTATTTTATTGTGTCCTTAATTAATCACTTTGACATGTTATTGTAACAGTTATTTGCATATTCAATTGCTTTCTTTTATTCTATTGCGTCCGTATTCAATAACTTTGACATATTATTGTAACAGCTATTTGCGTATTCAATTCTTTCTTTTATTCTATTGTGTCCTTAATCAATCTTTTCGACTCGTTATTGTAACAGTTATTTGCATATTCAATTGCTTTCTTTTATTCTATTGCGTCCGTATTCAATAACTTTGACATATTATTGTAACAGCTATTTGCGTATTCAATTGCTTTCTTTTATTCTATTCTGTCCTTAATCAATCACTTTGACATGGTATTGTAACAGTAATTTGCATATTCAATTGCTTTCTTTTATTCTATACGTAGTCAATCACTTTGACATATTAGTGTAACAGCTATTTGCGGATTCTGCTGCTTTCTTTTATTTTATTGTGTCCTTAATTAATCACTTTGACATGTTATTGTAACAGTTATTTGCATATTCAATTGCTTTCTTTTATTCTATACGTATTCAATCACTTTGACATATTAGTGTAACAGCTATTTGCGTATTTAATTGCTTTCTTTTGTTCTATTGTGTTCCTATTTAATAACTTTGGCATTTAATCGCCATAGATGTTTGTTTGAGAGTGCGTTACCCTTTTGGGTCCTTTACTCATTTTAATTATTAGAATTATTTTTACTTTTAAAATACCAGCTTGCTTTTAGATACTCCAAGTCACTGTTAAGTTATTTCTTTTTATTCTAGTCACAAATCGTCATTAATATTCTTATCAGCTGTTGTTTGTTTGTTAGGATTCTAGTAGAAGGCTTTTCTTAATTAGGTGTAATATTTTCTCGAGCCGCCTAATAAAGATGAGGTGTTGGCAACACCTGCTTCTCCAATCTCTACTCTTCATCTTAAGCTTTTCTCTGCACCTTCTGGCAAACTAATCAACATTATTCTAGCTTCTATCATTCACTTTTTGCTTTACTTTATTTTCGAAGTCAGTTGAAGCTACTCGAAATAAATTTTCTCTATTTTCAAACCACCTCAAATCATTAAAGAATATATATTTTCATTAAAAAAATATATATTTTCATTAAAAAAATATATATTTTCATTAAAAAATATATATTTTCATTAAACATATATATTTTCATTAAAAAAATATATATTTTCATTAAAAAATATATATTTTCATTAAAAATATATATTTTAATTAAAAAATATATATTTTCGGTACTTTTTTAATTTAGCACCCCCCTATATCCCTTTGTGTTAATAGTTATTTAGACTAAGGATCATTATACAGAGTAGCATATATTCCTTAAGCTAAATTATTAAAAAAAGAAGAAGGGATATTTATTCCAATGTACCTTGGGACAAAGGAATATCACACTTGTTTATATAATTGTAATCATATCCTTAGTCTTATCGTCTTATCAACTACAGTAGAGTCTCGATAATCCGAGCTCCGATAATCCGAGTTTCCAATAATCCGAGTCAAACGAGAGTTCTTGGAAAGTAGGAGGGGGAGCAGGTTCCCTGAATTAAACACAATTAAGACAGGGCAGGACAGTGCTGGTAAAGATGGTTCCGTATGATTTCATGGAATTTCTTTTCTATCTGAGCAGCTGTGTTTACATTCAAATTCAGGGAAACCTATTAATTTGTTTATTTTTCTTCAGTTCTAAGTTATATCTTTAACCGAAAGCATTGCGTGACATTTTAATAATGAGAGAACGAAAACATACCGAATTTCCGAGTAAATCTGCACTATTTGGCCCACCAATTTCTTATACATAGTCCGATTTACTTAAAAAAAAATTAAACTTTTTCTTTTTACATATTAAAAACTAAAAATAAAGATTCAGGTTGTACCATATCGGTAAATTCAATAGTTTTTTAAAAAAAAAAAAACAACGTAAAAGTGAATTGTATGGTGCTGTTTACAGAATCGAAGTATTTTCGATGGCCGCTTAGCGGTACTCCGCTCATTTTCTGAATAAAAAGAACCCTTCTGCATATAGACCAGGTAGAGGTCCAAATCGAAGTACAAAATTCACTTAATTTTCACTTTTACTTTAGCAAAAAAAAAACGCAAAGCGTCACTTCCTAGAAAAATAAGGGAAGGTTATAGTTAGTTTAGGTTAAGATTTGTACTTTTTGGCATAACCTTTCCTCATGTCCATAAGAATGTGGCTCTTTTACGTATTCTTTTTACAAAAAACTATTAAATTTACCGAGAGGGTACAACCGGAATCGTTTTTAATATGTAATAAAGGAACAGTTTAAAAAAAAAAATTGTAAGTAAATCGGACTATTAGAAATTAGTGGGCCAAATATTTTGCAGATTTACGCCCTAATGAAAATAAAATATGATAGTAACTATTATTTTTCAATAAAGAATTCACATTTTTCGTAAATTTCCAATAATCCGAGGTTTTTGGTAATCCGAGTTACTGCCGGTCCCATCCAACTCGGATTATCGAGACTCTACTGTATTAAGATAAAAGAATGTTAAACTTCCCCAGGAGTCTCAATGTCTTAGGGAGCAAAACACGGAAACCATTGAGACTTTTGTAGGGCAGACTATTGTTTAGAACCAAGGGGGATGCTAAAGTAAAAAAGTGCCCTCCGTCACAATTTTTACGTTGTTATACACAGACTAATCTAATTATATTTCACACATACAAATATGTGTGTGACACATTTGCCAGTTGATGTATGAGTATAATTCAAGACACACTTTTTATTGAGTGTCAAAGTAGCTCTAATGCATTGTAATACAATTTGGTAGCTAATTTATATTTAATCAGTAATTTTTGAAATTTAAAAAGCATATTTGTTTATAAGCTTTTTAAATTTTTAAATTTTACTCATTGTTATGAGTAAAACGTGTCTGTGATAATAAATTGTGATTTTAAGTTTAGAAAGACTTAATTAAAGTGGTGTTTTTAAAACTAAAAACACTCCTGCAACAAGAAAATTACTTGAGCGAAATAGAGCATGAACTACCGAGTTTTCCCAGGAATTTAGTGAGGAGTCTACCGTTAAATTTTAACAAGCAAACATAACAATACTTTAGTTCACTTCGAGAGCTTCTTCAAATTCTAGGACGTGGAAAGAAAGAAAGAGTTAGTACTAAATTAGACAAGTGTAAGCATGGCAAATAGAAGTACGCCTGCTTTCTCTCCCTGTAAGTATCCGTAGTTTGAAGAAAAACGCCTTTTCTAAATTTGGGCTGTTAAAGCTTCTCAATTATAGCTTGAGGAATTCTTATCTTGTATGTTGAAGCTTGAAAAGATTAGGGCTGTATCTCGCTGTTGGAACAACCTCTTTCACTTGTTAATGAGCCTCAAGTCTTGAATAAACAAGAATAAAACAGGCATTTAATTTACCCTCTCAATGAGGCATTTCCACAAATCCTAGAATGAACAAACAGACAAATAAAAAGTAGTTTGAGGCAGTAAAGTATTTCTTCTTTTATTTATGCTTATTTATTCAAATTACTTCAATTAATGAATTAGCAGATGTACTGTTGCTTGAATGGTTCGACTTAAAGCAGCGTCCACACTATGCCGATCGACAATATCAAACAAGTGTGTACGGGTCGCCCTGCTTTGTTGAACCACGTCGGGCCTAGTCGAAGGCATCCCGAATCAAGTCGGTGAGGATCTATGGAAGTGAATCGACAACAGTAGTGTCGAAACATGTTGTTCAACTTTTCAGTTGGTACAAAATATTCATTCTGTTCAGTTTTGTTTTGCTGAGTGCATTTATTGGTTTTCAGTTTGATTAATTGTATCATGTTGAATTGGAGTGACGAACAAACAATTTCGTTTATGGAAATGTATCGTGATCGGAGTTTATCGTGGGAAATCCTTCATAAATTTCTGCGTACTATACTTTTTTCTACCTTGGACGAGGCTGGGCCTAACCAATACCTCCTTGGCTGGTGACGACGATCTTACTGGCTTCCAACAACTGCAATGATAATTGCAGAAGCCGATACTGTAGTATCTTTTAAATCACTCATTTAAAAGTTAAATTAAATTAAAACTAGGTATTTAAAATCACTATTTCTCGCTCGACTAGTCCACACATACTTAGAATCTGGACAAGTCAAAAAGTCGGCATAGTGTAGACACGGCTTAAGGCATCGCTTGCATATTATATATTAAGTGGGGCACTGTGAAAATCTTCAAACATATCACTTTTAATTAAAACAGTCAGAGAATGTGATGTTGCAATTATTTCTTGGTCAACATAAAATATTTTCTAGACTATGCTAATTTTACGATTTTTGTAGTATTCATACTGCGGAAAGATTAAATTTTAATTTAAATCAAATTACAATTATTATTAACTACGGGAAACAAACAGAGAAAAATACACTCCAGCGCCGGGATTTGAACCACGGGCTTCTATATTTCCAGTAAAGCGCTCTACCAACTAAGCTACGCAAGAGAATGATTTTCTCTGACGTTAATGATACCTTGTCCCGAATTTAAGCTTTCAATTTTCCACAAATCTGAGAAGTCAACATTAATGAAATAGATCTAGACCGAGAAATAACGCTTATAATTATAAAGTACCCAATATAGAGGCCCGTGGTTCAAATCCCGGCGCTGGAGTGAATTTTTCTCTGTCTGTTTCCCGTAGTTAATAATAATTATAATTTGATTTAGACTATGCTAATCTGAAAATCTTTAGTTTCTTTGGACGTCATAAATATGAACTTTCATTTTTAGAATTTAAATCTAAATCGCTCCGCATATCTGTATATAAATTATTTCAATTTTAACATATTCATAAAATAAAAATAAATAATAATGAAAACACTGCTCCTTAGAAAATATCTTTATTTAGAATCGGTTAAGATATAAATCTTAATAAATTCCACTCTGTTAAAGAAGTTTTTCATTCCCTGCCCAAAAGCTCCTCTACTTTTTCTTCTCGTCGTTAAATTCAGAGGTTATTCTTTTACGCCTTCCTCTTGCAAAACAAAAATATTATGCCAAACTCAATTTTTATAAAAATACATCCTCTATACCCCGTCTTTTTCCTCTATCTACCTTCTTATTTCTCCTCCGGTGAATTAAAAATCCACAAAAAAGAGGAGAAATAAAATGTTTTAAAAAAACCGTAGGATTAATGGTCATAATAAAGTTAGTGGATTTTCTCTGCCTAACTAAAGTTGGCAAAGCATGAAGTTTCTGTCAGTATTCCAATAACTTTTTCTCCCTTCTTTTTGTCGAAGTTAGAGTAGCATTGGATTTACTTTTTTTTATTCCTTGTAGATTTCTTTTCTTCTATTATTTCTTACTCCCTATTTCCTCTTGTTCCTTTTCCTGATTTTTTTTTTTTTCTATATATACCATAAACTGCAAATAAGGTTTAACAAACAATTGTTGTTTTTTGGCAAAATAGTTGAAGTATGTTGGTAAAGGATTATCACTTGAAATTGAATTTATAAGCCGTATATTTTGTCATGTAGGGTTTATTTTTTAGTTAGTTATATAATATGTTTGTTGATATACCAGAGTTATGTGGGTTTAAAACAAATGTATATAATTTGTTGCTTTTTGGTCTTAAGGAAAAAATAAATCGCTCCCTTCTGCGATATCAAATTTATATATAATATATATATATATATATATATATATATATATATATATATATATATATATATATATATATATATATATATATATATATAATTTAAACAAATGTGTTCTCACTAGGAATCGAAATTGGTCCAAACAACCACATTTTCAATTACCTTGTGACCATTTATCCAATAACACACCACACTAAGAGAAATCTACTTACCACACTAATTGGCACACTATTTACATTTAGCCTTAAATTTTATAGTGATACGAGAAACTTAAAATCTTTTTTAAAATAACAGTTGGAATATTTAGTAATAATCATTATTTACAAGATGGGATTTGAAACGCAAAGGCAAGCTATGAAACGAGGTGGATGTTCAAATTGAATTAATCAATTATTTGATGAACTTGTGCGGACGAACGAAAAGTGCATGTTTAAATTTCGAGCTCAAATAAAAACTAAATAAATAAAAATAAATAATCAATAAAACTCAACCACACTTATCCTTATATAAAATTCTATTAATGAGAGTGAAATAATACTTTAGTTTTGATCTTCACTACTAGGTTGTGCTTGTTATAATTGTTTTAAATATGTATTGTTAATATACTTCTTTTTTTAGCATTGAGAGGGGTAAAGAACCAGATTCTTTTGGAGTTTTTAATTTTTCCTTTTTTTTGTACATTAAACTCTACCTATATAATATATTTCTAGGATTGCTACAAGTGCTTTAGAATTTTGATGAGTCAGTCAATAATTTAGTCAGTGAGTGTAAAAATAATTTAGGCTTTATATATCTTTAACTTGGGCTCGTATATCTTATGGACTCATATTATATGGATAGAGGTGTGACATTTTTATTTCTGGTTCAGTTGGTAAAGAACTCTAATTTAAAATTAATTTTTAGAAGGTATCTAAATATCATTAATAAGAGTAAAAAAAAATAACACAAAATTAATTTTTAATTTTCAAAGCTAGCTTTCGGCCTCTTGGCCATCATCGGTGCCTACAAAATAACCCTATAATTATGGATACATAAGTACTATGTACAAAATGAAAAGTTTACAATAAAAATTAAAATAAAATTACAGTTAACATAAATATAATGTGTAAAAATAAAAAGTAGGGAAAAATTTAATTAACAGAATGAAATAAAATAATATGATTAAAAAAGGTGATATAGGTGAATAAAACGAATTAATCAATTAATGGAAATGAAATAAAATAATTTAATATCATAAGTATAAGCAAATAAAACGAGATAGTTAATTTTTTAAAAAATTATAAAATTAATAAAAAGAATGAAATGAATATATAAAATTAATTTCCGTCAATGGAAAAACCCGACGTGGAGTCTCTTGAGAGACAAATAACCGACTGGGAGGCGGGGAATATTACTAAGCCTGTCTAGCAGTAGAGAAGTAGTATAGCTCTCCCCCCTCTCATTAAGGAATAAGCCCCCCCCCCCCTCATTTGGGTTTAGGCACAGTCTTGTTCAGTGCGAAAAGTTGCAAGAACTCTTCTTTGTTTCTTTTCCGAGTGAGTTTATCTACAAAGATAGGATTGTAGCCGTTGGAGCTATTTGAGCTATTGCTTTTCCCTGCTGTTAGCTCAAAGCGAAAGAGGGAATTTAATAATATATCTACTACTGAAGGGAAAGCAGCCTTTTTTGGGTCCAAGGATACCGTGATAAAGCGGGTATAACTCTGTTGCTGAAGTTGTAGGTTTTCTGAAAATGTCTAATGAGAGCTTGCTATCTTGTCGGGTTATAGATAAATACAGGTAATTTGAAGTCTCGCTAACTTCAACTTTATAGTTAAAAGTAATTTTCGGATAACAATTGTTGAGATATGCGAGGAAGTCATGAAGATCGTCCTTAGAGCCTTACCAGATGCAATATACATCGTCTAAATATCTTTTCCATGCGTATACGAACTCTCTACTGAAATAGTGAAAACTTTAGCACAAGCGAGTGCAATGGGAGAACCCATGGAAAATCTTCGATGCGACATAAAATTTTTCTTCAAACTGAAAATAGTTTTGGCTAAGTAATAGCTCTAAAAGATTCATATATTCAGTGTTTATGATTTTTATCGCAAGTTTCTTTGTTCAAGGTAGGTTTGATTTGTTTCATCAAAGTAGCAGGTAAGATTCTAGTAATGAGGTCTTCACCCTCAAATGACATTAAAATAGCTTAGGAGGCAAACAATGATCTTTAAATTCGTTGCTATTTTTAATAGTATCGTATGCCTTGATGCAGAGGTTGTAAAAATCGCTGCTAACAAATCTCGCCACCAACGGGAGATGAAAAAAACTAAACTTTCGGTCTGATGGGAATACAGTCTTTATGCATTTTAGGAGCACCGTATAATCGGAGGTATGTCAAGATTCAACTTCCAAATTGCAGCAAAATGTTAGAGGAAAAATTTAAAAATACCTATCACATCCTAAAAAGATAGAAACAAGCAAAAGTTAGTAACATGAATGCTAAAGCTTCCCGATGAAAGTGCACGGATAATACTAATACGAGTAAAAGCCATTCAATGTTTAATTTATCACCATTGACGAAAAACACTATTTATTGATAATATTTCAAATGATTTAATTTACTTACAACATTTCGTCCTCAGCGAAAAAGAGAAAACAATATAAGACCATACGATAAAATTTATGTTTAGATTTTTCAACTGTACGTTGTTTTTTGTTCATATAGTTAAAAGCGTGTAATAACTTGTCCCAGAGGCCAGAGGCTCCTCTAAATCTTGGCAAACGATCCCAAGATACGCCCATCTAATACGATAAAGCCAACCAGAATTAAGTTTATTGTAGTAAATTTAATCCTATATCTTTTTTGACTTTTTAGGTCCCTCGTTCTCTGTAAAAAATTATATATTTTTTAGTATATGTGTTTTATGATTTAAATTTAACTTTCAAAGTTCAAGCGAGTTAAAAATGGTAACGCAGTGTTTATCTTAGCAGCTAAACGTGCGTTATCTTTTATACAACTATTATTAAGAGGAAGGATTAAAAATAATTTCTAACTTTTTGGTTTTGAACAAAGATTTATATTATTTTAAAGAGAAGGTTTAAGATAGTAAAAATTTAAAAAGATTTAAAATAATATGTAATAATTATTAAAAGATTTATATTATTTGCCAGCATTTTGAATTCAAAAATGACCGAAATGTGGGTGTTTGAAAAAAGTTTTGGCTTATAATAACTTACTTTTCAGGCAGATCAAGAATATGTAAATATTTCTGGTACCCATATTGAAAACAAATATGATGTGTATAAAAGTACAGCTCATTGCAAATTTTACAACAAACTGGTAAATATTTATCTTCGAGTTTTGTTCTCTATTTCTTAACAAATAAGGATAATTATAACTAGAGAGGTTAATTAAAATAAAAGTAACACAAGAATATTGTCACGGAGCTATCCCGACTCCTCCCCGAGGATCACCTGATTGATCCCCACTGATAATCTCTTGAAAATCACACAGCCCGATTCCTCCCCGAGTGAAAAAAAGGTCACAGCCCGATTCCTCCCCAATACCTGGATTAACAAAAGTCCAATAAATACATTTTATGTTTATGTATTTGTTTATGTTTAGATAATTTTTCGTGAACATTGCACAAGAATAGGAAGAATGTTAAATCCTAAAAATTATTCGTGGATTTTGAAGTCACAAAGCATAATGCAGTAAAAAATATTTTTTCCGTGGTAGGCTGTGAAATAATAACTTTAGAGCCTAAAAAACATAACTAAAATCCATTTTTTCATTACGTGGACTTAAAAAATCTTTTCATTACTCCTAGCTGTAAAGAAAAAATCTTTTAGTTCCTAGGAACTAAAAGATTTTTTCTTTACAGCGGGTAGTTGTCAAAACTTCCGTTAGTATCGCTGCAGTCTTTGTAGAAATGCTTCTAGTACGATTAAAATCCTCTAGATGTCAATGCGTTTTATTTATCCTTTCTTATAGTGTAACCTCTTTTTAAGGTTTCTTTTTTTAAGTCTTAAGTATGCACTAATATTTGAAAAACTCACTTCACAGCCTATAGTAACATAATATACTATTTCTTGATACCGTCGTGCTTGGTTGCCACTTTCATCTAAAGCAATAAAAGTAAAGACAAACCCAATGCCTTGGACTGACCCGATGCTTTAGAGATGATGAGTCAGAAGAGGGCCGGTGTTTAACAAGTATATTTGGTTTACCGTTCTTAAATCCATCTAAAGTAGGAGACTTCGTAGCATTTTAACATTCTTCTATACAGCCGATAAACGAAGGAATTCAACATTTTATGGATTATATTGTAAACATACATTGACAAAGAAGAATAGTTCCCAGCTTTCACACCAAATTTAATGCTAGTTTTTATAGAGCTAATCCTATTATATTTAAATTTGCCGAAGAGCTAAATTACTTCGGGAAAGACAGCTCAATTAAGGTGAATTCAATTTACAAAGGCCCTGCAATAATTAAATGTTCAAATAGAAAAATAATTAAATATTTTGAAGAATTCATAAAAAACTTTGAAGAAGGCATATTACAATTTTGCAATACATTCAAAATGTAAGTCGAAGGAACTTATCAGTTAATAATTTATAACTACTAGAATTTAATACTTTGTTCGGTTGATTTTCCTATTTTGTAAGTTAAAGACATAATACATTTTGTTTTAAACAAAGGTTATGTATGATATGTATTTTTTTTATACCTGAAAATAATTTGGGGATCAATCGGGATGTTTAAAATTCAGCTGTCATTTAAAACGAAGAGGAATCGGGCTTCCAAAAAGGGTCATTTTTACCTGGGGGGGGGGGGGGGAATCAGGCATCCCCCCATTGTCACCACAATTTTATATTAATAAACATATGCATTTCGATATTTATCACGTTATCATCTTCAGTGTAAATGTTGATACATAGTGTACATACAAATAATGTACTGTACAAATAATGTACAAATAATGTAATGTACATAAAAGTAAATGTACATACATAGTGAGTGAAATATTGCTAGGCTACATATTTACTTTACAAGCTTTTATGTCAAAATAACAGTACAAAGTGGGGGTAGAATAGGAATAGAGAAGGATTAAGGAACCAAAGGTAAGGGATATGGAGGCTAAGTCAGGTATTACATTATTTCTCAACTGCTTAAAGCTAAACAATAATGTCCTTATTTTACTGCACCTAAATTATATTATGTACCTTAAAACTAATATACGTTATTTTACAAAATTATTTTTTATAGGTTCTACAAGGGCAGAGTGGTTGAGATTAAATCTTTCATTAAAACATTCTTTATTTGTGTCTTGGATAGCTCTTTAAATTTCCAAGTTTTCTAAAAAAGTCTAATTTCCTATATTTTTAGTTCATAATTATTGAAAACAAATCTATAATCACTTTCTAGTACATGGTTGGCATAGCTGGATACATTTACATGTTTTTGGTCTCTGTCTTTCGATATTTTACGCCATGATTTATTGTGCTCAGCAATGCGTGCACTTATTTATGTATAGTAAAATAAGGATATTATTGTTTAGCTTTAAGCAGTTGAAAAATAATGTAATGCCTGACTTAGCCTCCATATCTCTTACCTTTGGTTGTATAATCCTTCAATAGCCCTATTCTACCCCCACTTTGTACTGTTATTTTGTCATAAAAGCTTGTAAAGTAAATATGCAGCGTAGTATTCTTTCACTCACTATGCTAACACTTACACTGAAGATTATATAAACGTCGAAACGCGTACGTTTATTAATATAACATTGTGTTGACAATATTGTTTTATTACTTTTTATTAACCTCTCTAATCATAATTATGATGTGGTACCACAAAATCTCAGTCAACACAACCTATTTATTAAATAAGGATGAAGTAAATTTGTTTAAATATTTTGTTTTAGAGCTGAAAACTAATCTAGTTGATCTGAAGAGTACATAGAAGTTTGTAGGGAAGATTTAACGTTGTGCGAAGGATAAAAGCAATTAGGTTATTCAAATATTGTGTTGGATGTGAGGGCTTGGTGGTAACTTCATTACCCTGTGACGTAGGAAGAAAGAGACAGATTGCTAGATTCATTTCTAGATTGCTCCACTTTAATGAAAAGTGTGTCACTAATAAATTCCACTCGTGCGCCTAATGGATTCTAAACATACATTATAGCGTAGGTCAAAGCTTGATATTTTAGACTATTCCTAAATCATCGTGGTTAGATTGTAAACAGTGAGATTGCTTGGGAACGGTGCTCATTCCTAAACTGTTGTTTACCTTTATAACTGGAATCCGATTGGCTGATTAGGAGCTCCGAATGCCCTCTTCGGAATGATTTAAGGGACCTTTAGATCCTTGGGTAAACTGCGGGAATAGATTAGGGCTAGGTTGGAAGGACGGCGGACCAGAAAACCCCTCCACTCTCTTCCCGGGGATAATTTGCATGGATTTCAGAATCTAAACAGATTTTAGCAGAGCGGTTTTCATTATAACGAGTGAAGCCGTGTAAAATTCTCAAGCGCCAGCATCATTTAAATAGCACGTTAGTTCGCTACAACTATGGTCGCTATGGCACGGAATTCTCTCCGCCTCTCTTCAGTTGCAAACGGATGAATAGTCATAAGGTATTTTCGCTGTTTAATGGCATTCAACTAGGGGCCCGTTTTCCGAAGCCGTTTTTACCCCTAGGCTATCGAGTGCCGTCCCATTTCCACTCGAACATCCCTCCGCCGAGATTAAATAAATGTAAGCGTTTCCAGTAATCTCATTTTAAAGCGAAGAACCGGGGCACAGAATAGATAAATATTAACCCCACGACACTGTCTTTTAATTCCTGTGGCACTTCCATTTCCTCTCTCTTATGCAGACTCTTTCATTCTCTCACACGTGCACACGCGCTCGACTTTACTTATTTTAACCGTGGCATCCGACCATTCTATGGCCTAACTATTAAAGAAAACAACCGACAAAGATAATACCTACCAAGAAATCTTTTTATCAACTTATCCATAGCTTCATTGCAATTATAATTTTGTGCAACCGTTGGAAAAAATAATAAATAAAAATGTAGAGAAATATTATAGAAAATATACAAATTATATCTATTTTATTGCTTTTAAACTAATAACAAATGCTATTGAAGTTATTACTGCGTAGCACTTACTTCGCATCATTATTAAAGATAATTGACTAATATTTCAATCCCGAATATGAAGAAAAAAATTGTTCTCTTTCGATAAGACATTTATAAAAAATAACTGTAAAATGTGACCGCTATAGTCTTTAAGTGGTATGAGAATCAAACTTTAATGAGCAATTATCAAGCTTAGACAGGTTGTCTAACGTTACCTTAAAATCATACGTGCGAATGAATTCGAGGGGTATTTTAACAGTAAGAACATTCTAAAAACAGTCATTAACATTAACAGTCTGAAGAAGCACATACCTTACACCTTCTTTAGATTGTTACTCCCCTCTTTTTTTTATAAGGGGAGTAACAATCTAAAGAAGTTCGAAATAGACGATGTTAGAATTTTTCACGTCCTTAAATTTCAATTTTACATTTAAAAATTACGTTTACACAAGCCTTGCGCGCGAACGTTGGGCGGATAACGTTGTTCAGCGAACTCTTCCTGGGCATTGGTAAAATGAACATGTATACCAAATTTCAACTAAATCGGTCATCGTTTACTCAAGTTATCGTCATCGGTCGATTTCGTGACGGTTGGTTTGTGACGGCCGTTTTTGTGAAAGTCGTTTTTTTCGGATTCACACACAAATTATTTTTTTTTAGTTTTTAGATTAACAATATCGAGAACAGTACATAGAATTACTATGAGGATCAGGTTTCACCTTAAATTTTTTTAAATATATTTAAAAAACTAATATTAGATATGATAATATATTTCTATATTCCTTTTTTTTTTTTTTCAAAAGAATCTTCCAGAGAGTATCACCAATACTCTTTGATGAAATTTAAATTTTCATCAGATTTTTTTATATATATTTAATTAATTTTATGCACAGGAATAAATTTATGAATATTTATTATTTAGGTGGAACGTATATTTTAGTTTAAAAAAAAATGTTTCTTCGTTGGTAAGTTAGTAATAAAAAAGTTTGACTTTTCTTATAACTCATCTAAGTTTACTATGAATCCAGGACATTCCTGAAGATGGATTTTTACTTTGTCAAAAATTAAGTTACAGATTTCTTCGAGTAAATAATATATTATTTATAAAATATAACTTAAATTTCATGAAAAAACCCAATATAATCTTCAATTTTCTAGAAGAAACTTATACTTATTAAAATTTTAAACTTTCCGCAACATGTAACCTTAAATTGTTGATATTTTCAAATCCTACAACTTCGACGATAAATAATGGAGGTCAGACTGTCCAAGTCGAGGGTCCATTAACCCTAGGGAACGCGCGGTCATGTAAGGCCTAAATTTGTAATAAAGCAGTGAAATTTAGATAAAAATGAGAGCGATTGGAAGGTGGGGATTTTTCTAGCTACATTTCTTGCTATTATCAGGAGAATCAGTCACTATTTGACATCGTACGTGATTATACTTCAATTCTGTGCCCATATTGTCCTTACAGGGGACGCGCGCCACTTTCACTTAAATTTTATTATTACGCTAATATTGTGAAATTTATGCACCCGAGGGTTAAGGAGATATTGAATATCGATAATTAGATGCAACAAATATTGAAAATGGTCTGCCTTAAAATTTATAGCGATTAAGTTGTGTATCTGTGTTGTTATTTGACTACCAGTGGCCTGAAAGTACAATTCCCTATAACGATATTATTATGTTCTAATCCTATAGAAGTATTCTACTTTTCTCATTGATAGAATAGATATGTGAAATGACTGATCATTAATTGATCTACCTTCGAAATTTCATCAATTCAAATGAGTAGTTTTTAAAATTCTGTTTTTAAGGGGTTCAATTTAGGAACTTGGAAAAATTCGAAGACTTAAATAAATTTTGTTTTTTCAAAATGATCGCAATTCTTCCATTTCTTTAAGTTCGGAAGCAAAACAAAGAAGAAAGAACTGTTATGTACAAAATAAAACTAGCTTATTTTATTAAAGCAGTGTTCGAATTTTATAAGGTTATTAGATATTATAATAATTGCAGGTATATAGACTAAGTAGAGTTACGTTTATAAAATAATTTGGTGGTAGGGGGGGGGGGGGTATTCGTAGTGTCATGTGCCCCCTGTGCCCCCCCCTGGATACGCCGCTAAACTGAGAACAATATTAAATATTGGTCTATTATTCAAATTGTTTACCTGGCCACTCCGGGAGGATGTTTCTTTTGATTTCACGAGTCGACTTTTTTTAGAGTTTTGAGAATGACTGGTCCAAGGTTGTGTTTATTTTTCCAGATGGAAAACAGTCGGTGTTGTCCTTGCAATATATTACACTTTTAAATTATTTAGTTCTTTGTCACATGCGGCTTAATTCAGCATGGCCAATGACGAACGTTTGACCGGGAAAATATTTTAATTTAAAAAACTACCAATTAAATCATTCCCCCTTATTACAATTAACCACTCACCCCTGTAATATTCATTTATATATGTAACTCAAGTTCTTCCATAATCATCCTTGAAGACCTTATTAAGGCCAAAAACTGCTTTGATAAATCAACAAGTATTATTTTACGTGGAGAGATACTTTCTTTGAATCCATTAAAATTATCTTTATTAACGCTTAAATTGTGACACTTATTTTCAAGGTATTCCCTTTTATTGATTGTATTTTTCTCTATTATTACTTACCTTCACTTGTTTAAGTTCCTGGTAAATAAGTTGTCATTTTAAAAAGCGGCAGAAATATTTTAATTATAGATTCGAATTAAGGAATAGGGTTGTAGGTAGTGTTCATTTTGTTTATCTATTAAATCATTGCCTCGTCGTTTTAAACACAAATTTAAAAATGTCCCTGACAAATTCAAAAATAACCATCGAACTTATAAATTATACATTTTGTAAGCCAAGTATTTTTTTACTCGGGGAAAGTCTGTTCTGCCTAAACACTACTAAGATTTTATGCTCCCATTACTTCCTAGCATTATTCTCTTCTCTTGGTTGTTTAAATCTTTGAGGTTTTTTTTTTTTTGGCTCCCTATCTCAAGAACATCCTAAATATAAATTTCAAAAACCTCCCTCTCTCCTTACCTCTTTTCTTCCAGAAAAACCTCCCAAGTGGATCTGACACTCCAGGATATCTTATGGCTTGTCTAGGATGTGGAACCAATTGAACCACGTACATTTTTTTTAAAAAAAAGAACAAGCATAAATTTATCTCAAATGTTTTTCTTTTTTTCTCTTTTTAAAATTTATTTCTCTATATAAAAATAAAAAAAGTGTAAAAAAAGAGTTTTATCTTGAAATGTAAGATATTCAGAAGAATAGCTCTTTATACATTATATTGATCAATAAATCAAATTTGTTTTATAGTTTCAATGGAAATTTTATAAAGGTAATTTGGCTCGTATGAGAGATATTTATGAATTGGCAATGAGGAATTTTGCTGAACAATTTATTACAACGATTAAAATTATTCATAATTTAAAAATGTATCCTATTTTTATTATCTTCAAATAAGAAATAATTATGGTTTTTAAGGTTTAATATAAATATTTAAGGCGAACACTTATTTCACGTTGAAACGTTTCGACTCATCCTCTAGGTCTAGAGTCATCTTCGGCAATCATATTTTTATCTGAACAAACTTAACAATACATAATTGAATTGAGCGAAGCGAGGCTCTTATACTACATTTTGAATTTATTTGGTTGCATACTCCTCCTGAACGGCTGAACCGATCCGCACGAAATTCGGCACGGTCATAGTGACCAACCACAGGAAGGTATAAATCTGAAATGGCCCAAATTGGTACACACAGGTACGGGGTACGGGGTACAAAAGTTTCCTCCTGAACGGCTGAACCGATCCGCACGAAATTCGGCACGGTCAATGTGACCAACCGCAGGAAGGTATGAATCTGAAATGTTCAATATTGGAGGGGTACGGGGTACAAAAGTTAAAATAGTATGTGCCCTTCATGATGCATGTCGTTGGAAAGCTCTTTAAGAGTGCAGTTATTGTTGTTATGTTCACTTTTGTAATATTTTCATTTAAGAGGGGGGTAAAATATAAAAACAGGAAAAAACGCGGTTAAATTAAAAATTAGAAATATTGTTTTTTTTTTATCCGATTTCAGCTGTTTATAAATAAGAATGTTTATCGTTTAAGATTAAAATTCACGCTCAGCTCAATATTGCAAGCAGACAACTTGCAATATTGCAATATTGCAAGCAGACAAGCATTGCACACCTAGTAACTAATTACAAGAGTATCTTATTATTAATCAGAATCATACGTGGATCATCGTAAAAAATCATAAATCATCGTTTATGGTATTGCATTCTTAAATTAAATTTAATATAATCTTGAATTATGAATTTTAAGCTATTGTTAAACCTGAATTCATATTATATAAGACTATAGAAGTCAGGTACCAATATTAAAGTTGATTGTAAACAGTACAATACCATAGGGGAGAATAGAGTAAAGTTAATATCACTTTTATTATCAAATCAATAATGAACTAAGTGTTTAAGCAGTATTATAATTTAAAGTTAACTATTTTATAGTTAATTTCACTGTGTAAGATATTTGAGCATAAATACTTTTACTATTATTTTTACGGTGGAGTCGTAAAATAATTACGACTCATATAATAGTTACTAATAAAGAATGGCTTTATCAAATATAGCCTTTAATTCTAACTATACTCTACTCAACGTTTTGTTCTTTTATTAATTACATATTTATCACTTTACTGATTAATTATGGCATATATTAATTGTATCTGAATTTGTTATTTTACTACGTTTTTATTAGCTTGCTTTCTTGTTTGTTTGTCCAGTACAAATCTTGCAATCGATTTTTAACTAACTTCCCGAGTAGCTAGACATTTGAAACTATTAGAATAGCTCATTATTTTAATACTTTTAGCCATCTTTTAGCAGAATTTAATTCGTATTCAGCAAATTTTGCTGTATGGAAAGCTAGTTCGGAAAAAATCCGCAAGTTATTTTATTTGTTTTGACATATCCCATATTTACGATCTTCATTTTGACGAGTTTCAAATTCATGATTTATGACAGAAAATTTAAAAACGTAGTGTATAAAAAGTTCTTTTTATCTTGCAATTATTACAAACTTTTATTTAACTTGCAATGCTTGTATGTATGTTCGGGTCAAATCTTGCAACTTAAAGAAGTTATCCTTAACCGATTGAATTGCATTTTTGCAAATTCGTTTAGTTTGGATGACAATGCATAGTTAGCTAAGTGAAGTCATTCTAAATTCAATATGGTGGACAATTCAAGATGGCAGACTAATTATTTTTAAGTACGCACATGATATGGGTATCAAATGAAAGGATTTGCTGAGAAGAATACGAATAAAAGCTTGTTTTTTATTAAAGTATTTCTTTTTATAATCAACTTATTATGCAGTATATTTATTAATTGTAGATTTATAATTTCTGCCAAAATTTCATCGTAATTAATCTAGTAGTTTTGGTCTGCAAAGACGACTGACCAGACCATAAAACTATCAACATTTCAAAATAGATTTTTTGCGCTATCAGAACACTTATGATTACCTTCTCATATACGTAGTATATATTGAAAAAATAGTCTGTGCCAATTAGTGTGGCACATAGCTTCCTCGCTTCCTATTTAATATAGTAGGATTTAAGTCTTTTACAACCAATTATTTTCGAATTTATATCATTTTACCTCCATAAAGTGTCAACCTTCTGCGCCCATTTGTTTCTCTTCCACATGCGCACAAACATACATTTATTTACACCTATATCTTCAAAAGTACTCATCTGACTTTTATGAAATTTAGATGGTTTATCAAACGTAGCCCGCAGATAGCCCCACATTAATTTTAATCGTCTGCCCTCTTTAAATTTTGCTAAATTAATACCTAAATTCAGCTTAGAAATTAAATCAATAAAAAACGGGGGGAAATGAAATAAATTTGACTATATTAGGTTGTAAAAGCATAAAAAAATTTAAATATATGAAATAGGAGCGAGAAAGCTATTGTTCCACGCATTCAACACATCTCCAATTTTGATAGGGGTTTTATTAATTGTTCTTATCACTTTCTATTATACTTAGAATACATAGAAAGTATTTTGTTCCATAAAACGTAAATGTTTTATGTCTCAGAATTCAAAATTCTAAGACAGAAATCCGTTTCTGTCCTGATGTCTTTCAGACATCAGGGAACATTTTGGTCCCTTGTCTATTTGTCGGTCTGTTGCTCAATTTTTGCGAACCAATCTTAATAGTTTTTGTGGGTTGCGCTCCCAAATGAAGCTAAAATTCGATTTTTCTACCATGATATTTTCTTAACATGTATGCCAAATACCATCGAAGTCGGTCTTGTAATGTAGGCTCTATGTATCTCCACAGACTACAGATAGGCATTTTTTTTTTGGACTCAAGGGATCTCAAAACGTGTAAATTCATCGAAATCTCAGAATCAAATTTTCTCGCCACCACCATATTTTCTCTGTATATTTAATTACGTGTATGAAAAAGTAAGAAACTAATAAAATCTTGTGAAAAAATGTATATGGTCGGATACGACAGATTTACCAATATTTTTACAATAGAGTTTAAAGTTTATGCGGTAATTTAAATAATCTTACTGTATACAATTTTCAAGATAGTCTAGCCAACAACGTTCTTAACAAATTAAAATGGTTAGTAAAAAGTCATAATCATTAGATTATCGCTATTTAAATGGTCCAATTTGCATAAATGAAAATAATCTTATATTTTTCTTACTTATTTTCTTAGAAAATCTTTTTCGTTACATTCTTTCTGGGATTGTTTTTTATTCTTATTTAAGAAAAGGCATCAAGCTTATCTTGAATTTTCCTGTGGAAAGGAAGATAAAACCACTTTTCCCCGATGGTCCGCATGATGTCTGTTAAATCCTTCGACAAAAGGAAAAAAAGAATCAGGAAAAAACATTCCCAGCCTAATTAAATTCTTTACGTTTCTCCTCTGCTCTTTTATTACCTCTTTTCATCCCTGATTTTTTCCCCTCACTATTCCAAGGAAAAGTCTAAAATGAAATGAAGGAAACCTTAGGCCTTTTTCTTTAAAAGAATGAAAGATGTGTTTCCGTTTTTAGGTTTTTCTTTCTGTCACATTCCATACTTTATGTTGTGAAAAGGTGTAAAGGAAGAGAGAAATCTTTCCCTATTCCTTTGGATCCCACTCTAGTAGTAATAAATATTCAAAAGAAAGAATCAATGACACAAGAAATCTAAAACCTTTTCTTGCTCAGAACTATCGTTTACTTTCCATCGTACCTTTTTTCGTTACCTTCTATATCAAAGAGTTTTCCGTCAGCATAATATTTTCTTTTATTCTATATTATTTTATATCATCCAACACGCCTTTGTTTTTCTTTAGATGTATTTATGTATCAGAGAAAAGGAATAAGTGCCTGTATGATATTATAGCTGAGTTATTATTCCTATGTATAAATTTAACGGTTTCTGCAAGTTTTCTGAGCATTTATTGTCTGCAGAAGTATGAGATAGTCGTTATTATTATTATTATCTATTATGTTTCTATGTAGTAATGAGTCGTCGCGTCTATTTTTCATGAAGTTTCTTCAAAGTAGTTTTGTTTTTGGAACGATGTTCCTTATGGCACGTTCTGGAGCCCGGGAGTGAATCCGAAAATAACGACCAAAATCACCGTCACAAAATAACCGTAACAAAATCACCGTCACAAAATCACCGTCATTCTAACTTCATCTATTTAATGAGACAAACAACTTTTTAAATATTTTTTTTTAGTAAAACGAACACCGACACTACTATGAAGTGATAAAGATCGCTAAATTTATTAAAGCGGACCAAACCGATTAATATAAAGAAAACAACGTTTTTACCGATATCTTACGTTCTAACGTAAAGATTTAAATGAAACTTTGTATACATCACCTACAGTACAATTGAAACAAGCATGTAACATTTCAACCTGATACAAGCAGAAGTTTTTGTGAATTAATGATTTATATTTTTTATTTTGATATTTAATTGGAGTAATATGCCGACGGGGCCTGGGAGGACAGTTCTTTTTCGTTCTACAACCATCTGCTTTAACTATAAATGTATCATTAACTTTTTTCTCAATATACAATACATTATTTATTGAAAGACGCTCGCTTCAAAGATAATAAAAAGATTTTCATTTAATTTTGCCTTAACTCCGCTAGTACAAATAGTTAGTTACTTTTAATTTTGTCTCTTTTCTAACTCCACCATGTATACGTAGTTATTACAGCGATTTTATAATTTATATTTAATGAAAAGCGAAAGGAACTTCGTTCCTACCGGGTGTCCCACGACACCACACGTATTTTTTTTTTTTTATTTATTTATTTATTTTTTGTAGTAAAGTTTAAGTAAGTAACCTTCAGTTGAACCGGCAACTTTGTTGAGTTTTTTATTTTTTATAACTAAATCCTCAGACCAGAAAAAAAAATTAGAATATGGGAGTATGAATATATATATAAGCACAGAGAAAACCCAGGGCTCGGTCATAAAAACACTATTCACTCACAACATACTCAAAAACCCGACGTTTCGGTTTATTCTTTAAACCTTCTTCATAGGATCTAAAGCAAAAGAAAATACAAAAAGTTTACACGGGATGCAATTAAGTTTGAAAGAGTTTACATTTAGAAAAACTGAACTAACTGAACTTGTGTTTTTAAGTTCAGTTTTTCTAAATGTAAACTCTTTCAAACTTAATTGCATCCCGTGTAAACTTTTTGTATTTTGTTTTGTTTTAGATCCTATGAAGAAGGTTTAAAGAATAAACCGAAACGTCGGGTTTTTGAGTATGTTGTGAGTGAATAGTGTTTTTATGACCGAGCCCTGGGTTTTCTCTGTGCTTATATATTATTCGCGGTCGTGTGTTTTTCGTATGTATATATATATATATATATATATATATATATATATATATATATATATATATATATATATATATATATATATATATATATATATATATATATATATATATATATATTGATTTATATAAAATTCAAAATCAAATTTTCGAATCATTACAGTACTGTTCTATTATTTTACCTTTGTGTTTATGAGAGTATAAAAATTCAGCGTATATATTATTAAAGTTCAAATTCAATATGAAAAATTAACACATTACCAATCATGATTCGTTTCTTTTAAACTTATTAAATATTACAGAGCTATTTGTTAAATGGTAATATTTATCTCAGCCCTAAAACTAGATTAAAATTGATTTTATCCCAGCCTACATTCAACACGTCTAATTGCATAATAAATAAACCGTAAATAATTCATTTGACGGCGTTTCAAATTGAATTTAATATTTTGCCAGTTATAATTAAATCTCGAAAAGCACAAATTAGTAAATAAAACATTCATCGCTATTATAAACGTTAAATTGCATTTTCAACAGTACTATTTCATTTAATATTATTATTTTATTTTATTTAATTTGGATATTAATGATAATATATGAGTGTACCCTCAGTAAATAAATTAACAATTAAACAATTAATTATTAAAACGTTTTGTAAAATTATTAATAATACGAGGAAAAAATACGATTAAAATTAAATATTTGTTGATTTTTAAATCAGTATTTATGTTACTGATATGAGAAAATTTTATCTCACTTTGTCGAACCAATTTTATCAAAATTTAATTATTAAACGAGCGTAGTGAGTTCTTCATTTTAATTACTTGGTATTTTAATAGTTTATTTGTCTATTGAAACTGGCGTGAAAATTTAACTTTTTCAGTTTTTTTTGACAATTATATAGTTTTTTTTTTTTTAATTTCACACTTAATATTTTCAAGATGGTGGCCAACATTATGGACGACTATACAAATAACCCAAGTGTACGCGTGCAACGCTCACGTAAACGTAAGCTTTAAATGTAAAATTGAAATTTTAGGACGGGAACATTTTTTAACTTCATCTATTTAATGAGGCAAACAGCTTTTAAAAAATATTAATTTTTAGTAAAACCAACACCGACACCGCACCGTTCAGAGGTGTTAAAGATCGCTGAAACTATTAATGCAGACCTAAACGTTTATTATAAAGAAAAAAACGTTTTTACCACTATCTTATGTTTTAACATAACAATTTTAATAAAACTTGTTACACATTCACATCGTTTAATGTACAAATGAAACAGGCATGTAAATTTTCACCTTATACAAGCAGAAGTTTTTGTGTAGTGAAGTGATATATTTTATAATATTTAAAATGGAGTAGTAGGCCGAGGCGTAGGATTAGGGAATAGTTCTGTTCTCTCACTTCTTGCGTCTATACTACAATAGTCCTCTTTAACTATCAACTCATCATGATTAACTATTTTCTCTATATTCAATTCATATTTTTTGCAATACGCTCGCCTCAATGATAAAACAAATGCTTTTATCTATGATTGATACGAAATATAAACATTACATCTCTGTTTAGATGCGTCGAAAGTGATTCTTTACGTACTTGTATTTATCGCGCATGAGCGTTTCATAATTCCATTTTTTCCGCCCTAGTGCGGTAAAAAAGAAGAATTCTCCACCTTAACGAACGATTAGTGAGTTAGTTTACATTTAATAAAACTAATTTGCCGTTTGTTTAATTTGAGTAACTGTTTATATTGAGTTTTTAGTAAAAGACAATGATTGATTTATGTCATTATGACGAAAATGAGGAGAATAATACGCTTCCCGAAATAATTAATTCACACAACATACAACTAATGAATTAATGCCATCTTAATCAAAAGAGAAATTCGAACTTACAAACAGGAAGTTTATTAATTTTTTTTCTGTATTTATTATCAAAATACACCATCGTAGATAAAGTACGGTACGCAACTCGAGCAAAAAAATAATATGCAACTATTAAAATGTTACACTTAATATTTTGAAAATGGCGGCTAATATGGCGGGTGACTTAATTGAAATCTCCTATACTTCTTTGACAAGTGTTCACGAACCATTGTGGGATCATATTTTAGTCTCCGCAAAGGGACCTATCTCCAAGCCCTGGTCTACGGACTGAAAGAAGTGCATAGACAGGGTCATTGGGGGCAGTTTCCGATGTCCGCTCAACTACGATGATTTAATAATTTTATAGATTATCATATTTCATAAATCACGCAAAATTGTAACTCAAATGGGTGAAAACACCGGCAAATAAAGTTCATACTGCATAATGTCAGCTTTTATTAAATGTTTATCTTACTTTACGACACGGAAACAGTCTTTAATCAAGTTTTATGAAATTACGAAAAATAATACCCGATACGAGACATGTGTCACTGATAAGTAACATTAATACGATCAAATTTATTGAAAACTTATAGTATAAAATGTTGCAATTTTACATAAAGAAAACGATCGTACAGAAACCGGCGATTATCGCCTCACGTACTTACGTGAAGCGCGTCTTAAATACTTGTTATCTTTTATTTCCATTTACATTCATACCTTTCCTTTTGCTTGACTTGTCCACTACACTAATTGATTTTATCACACTGTTGAAATTTTTACTAAACATATCCAGATTTGTTGAGGTATTCTGTTTTGTTTGGATCAGTAGTGGTTTTATTTTAATATTAAATTGAATGATTGAAATTTTAATACTGATTTGTATCTGAATATTTTCGACTTTCAAGATACTCTTACAATATAAATTCGTTTGAATAGAAAAAAAAAAATCTTTAAAAGAGATGAATTTTGCTTTTATATTTCCTAGAGGGATTTTTTTGTTATGTAATACCTATTTCTATATTATATTGATGTAAACGAACCATTTAAGTTTATACATTCAAATAAAATATTTGTATTACTAAAACAAAAAAAAATAAAATAAAAAAATATATAGGGTATTGGTTTCCCTCTGGACTGTGTATACTTCGGGAATGAATAAATATGCTTTTGGTTTTTGATTTTTGAGGATTTTTTTTTTTTTTTTTTTTCGATATCCATTTTTTTAAAGAAAAAACCCATACCTTTTTTGGGAGTAAAAAGTAAAAGTAAAGAAATATATATATTTTTTTTGATTATGGATTCTGTTTTCATCACAGGGTCTGGATTTGTACTTGGGAAAAGGGACTAGGAAAAACCTCGAGAGGCCCTTGAAAGTAGAAAGGGAAAAGAAGTATGAGGTGACGAGGGTAAAGTTTCCCCCCACACCATACGAAACGCTTTTCCTTCTCTTCGCTTACCTCCCCCTAACCTCCCCCCTAACCCTCCCCCCTCCGTGTAATTGGGATGCTGGATAGCGCTACCATCACGGGAAGATTTCGTCTCTTCCCCCTCTTCTTGGGAATACATGGTCCGAATACAAGACCGTGTAAGGACATGATATAGGGACATGCTTCTTGAAGGAAATTGGGTATCACTTGTGTCCTACTCTAGAAGAGAAAAACCACGGGAATGATCCTCCCGCATATATTTCTAGCCCTCATACTATTTCTCATACTTTTTTCCCCGAAAATTGAAGTGTTCCTGCTGCTCACCTGAGACTCCAACACATTTCCAATAATAATATATATATAGTACTAGATGATTTTCCGTGCTTCGCTACGGATTTTTACTTTATCATATAAAGAGAAAGTATTGTGATGGGCCGAAAATTTGATTTTGAGAGATTTGAAAAGTTTTGAGGTCCCTTGAGTCCAAAAAAGTTCTTTTAAAAAAATAAACTATTGGGCCGATTTTTATAAAATTTGGCATACATGTTCAAAATAATCATACTCAATCTATAGTTTAGTTGGATAGGGTAGGGCGGGGTAAGACGGTAAGGGTGGGTAAGACGGCACTTGCTAATAATTCACAGATAGACCGCTAGGACGCATTAATTATAGTTGATTAACCTTTAATTATGGTAGAACTCTCTAGCAACGCCTCTACGTCTCTATCTTCAATCCGTTTTTTTAAAATTTGACTAAGTACATTATTTACCTTTTTGATATAAGATAAGATAAGATAAGATAAGATAATCCATTTATTAAATTCAGTTATCTTTTACATTTACAAATCTATACAAAATTCGAATTCAAATCAGCCAAAGCTGTGGATTTACATAATATTTATTAAATAACTTATTTTTATACACTTCATTTATTTTAATGGTAGGATTTTATTAAATATATATATTTTTTTTTTTAGTTAGTATATATATATACTAGTCTACATAACTAACATTGAAATGCCTATATACATGCACACTTAACCATACAATACATACATATATATGAACATGCATGCACATACATACATACATATACATACACACATACATAACACAAACAATAACATAACAGAATAAACATATTATAAAACCCTAAATAACAGTATAAACATATATAATAACAAAAAAAAAAACACCAAACTTAACTTTGTAAAAAGTAAATAATAAATTATAAATTTAACAGATGTGTATATATATTATATCTAAAATTATACTGTAGTAGGTTACATATATTATATTTGGTTAGCTCATCATGATCGAAAGCGGTGGGTTATTCCGGTTTAAGCCAGGCCTGAACATAAACACTGCTCATTCTCCTCCACTCTATTCTCTCCCTAGCCACTCTCTTCCATAGCACACCTCCACAGCACCTTCTCATTTCCTCGTCCCATCTAGCCCTGGGTCTTCCTCTTGTTCTTTTCATATCCATAGGACACCAGTCTATTATTTTATTACTCCATCTTCCGTCTTCACTTCTTATCATGTGGCCTGCCCATCTCCATTTTTTCTCCTGAACTAGCTTACCTATGTCGTCAAAACCTGTTGTGTTCCTTATCCATATATTAGTTTTCCTCTCTCTTCTACCAATGCGGAGCATGCTCCTCTCCATTCTCCTAACCGTAACTCTCAATCTATTCAGAATCTTATCAGTAATAGTCCACGTCTCACATGCATACATCAACACAGGTTTGACCACACTCTCCCATAACTTTTTTTTCTCTTTTATTCCTACTTCCGATCTAAATAACTTCCTATATTTGTTATATGCTTTCCATGCTAGACCAATTCTTCTTCCTATCTCTTTATCCATACTGTCTATTTTAGATATTAACTGTCCTAAATATACAAACTCATTCACTTCTTCTATTTCTACCCCATTCACGTTAATTTTTACCTCATTTTTATTATTTATCGCCATGATTTTAGTTTTTTCTAAATTGATTTTCAATCCTATATTCCTAGCTTCCTCATTCAGACTTTCTATCATTTGTATTATTTCTGTTTCTGTCTTTCCCACAAGCAGAACGTCGTCGGCAAACTTTATTTTATTTAGGGATTCTCCATTAATTTTTATACCGAACTGTTCCCATTCTAGCTGTTTAAATACATTTTCAAGAATCGCAGTAAATATTTTGGCCGAAGGTACGTCACCCTGTCTTAGCCCTCTTTCGATCTTAAGATACTTCGCTTCTTTACCTAATTCTATTTTAAGTTGAGCATTATTGTAAATAAATTCTATTATCTCTATGTAATCTTTCTCTATCATATTGTCTTTGAGCGCTTGAATTATATACTCCTTTTTGACACTGTCGAATGCCTTCTCAAAGTCTATAAACAATAGATAAACAGGAAAGTTGTACTCGTGTGCCTTATACATAATCTGTTGTACTACAAATATTGCTTCACTCGTGGAAAAGTTACTTTTGAAACCAACCTGATCAGGGGGTGAGTTCATATCCAGGGTTTTGCTTATTCTGTTTGTAATGATGGTCATGAACAGCTTATAGATAACAGATAGAAGATTTATGGGCCTGTAATTTTTAATTTCAAGCTTATCGCCCTTTTTAAATAAGAGTACCAATTTCGAAAATAGCCAAGCCTTTGGTATTTCCTTAATAACTAAAATTGTATTAAATAAACTTAATAGCTCTTTTCTTAAAGCTATCCCTCCTGCTTTTATCTGTTCATTGATAATATCATCTAGTCCAGCTGCTTTTCCTGATTTTAGTTTCCTGGTAGCATACTCTAGTTCATCCATCTGAATTAATTCCACATTTAAATTATTTTCTTTTTTCTCCAGTTGATCTATATTATCTAGTCGTATATTCCTCTGGCTTCCATCGCTATACAGTTTATCGTAAAAATCATAGATTATCTTGAACATTTCTTTTTCATCTTTTTTTACGACATTGTTGCTGTCTTTCAGGGCTGTTATTAGTTTCTTGCCGATGTTTTGATTTGTAATACATTTCTTTAAACTGGTTCCGTTTTCAATAGCTTTCCTAATATCCTCTATTTTTCTCTCATCTAACCATTTTTTAATTTCAGTTCTTATTTTCCTAGATATTTGAAAATACTCTTGTTTTCTTATTTCATTGAGTTTAAGTTTTCTTCTTTTTCTCATTAATCTTTTAACGTTCTTTGGGATTTGTTTTATTTGTTTTTTATTGTCCATTTGTATCATAACTTCGTTAGTACTTTCTTTAATACTACTAACTACTATTTTTTCCATATCATCTACATCATTATCTTTATGTTTATTATTTTTTCTTCTTTCATTAAATTTTTCCATAAGTTTACTTTCATAGCCTTTCTCTTTTAACAACTCTGTATTTATTGAACTTCTTTTTTTAAATTTTTTTGCGTGGCCTCTTTTATTAAATTGGACAATAGCTTTGACCGCCCTGTGGTCACTACCTATATTTATTTTTTCATCAACGTCAACATCCAGGACCATATATTTTTTATCAGTAACTATGTAGTCTATCTCGTTTTTAGTTTTCCCGTCCGGGCTGATCCAAGTCCATTTCCTTTCTGGGTTTTTGTGGAAAAAAGTATTCATAATATTCAATTTATTAGATTCGATAAAAACAGCCATCTTCTCTCCCCTTTCGTTTCTGCTTCCAAGTCCATACCGTCCTATCCCTTCTTCTCCTTTGGTCGGTCCTATCTTAGAGTTCCAGTCTCCTCCTATAATAGTGCATCTACAATCGTCCTCTTCGATAGCCAGCTGTAACATGTTGTAGAAGGTATCGCACTCTGCTTCCGTAGCTTCGGTTGTAGGCGCATACACTTGGATTATTTTAGTACGACCCTGTTGTTTAGTTTTAGGCTTCAATATTAATTTAGAGATTCTTGTAGAGTAGGTTTTGTATGATGCTATATAATTTGCTAAGTTTTTATTAACGATAAAACCAGTTCCTCCTATACTTGCTTCTCCGTTATAATAGAACTTTAGGTTGTCTTCCATTAGGATACATCCTTCGCCGTTTCTTCTTATTTCTGATAAGCCTATAATGTCCCATTCTATATTCTTCAGTTCTTCAAGTAATTCTACAACTTTCTCATCTCCTCTTAAAGTTAAACAATTGTAGGTATGAAATACAATGTAGTTTTTATTTGCTTCATTTTTGGTATCTATTAATTGCTACATGTTGCTATTTTCTTTTTTTAAATTGATTAATAACTGAGTAAAATCCTTCTTTACAATTTCTTCAAGTACTGCCTGCCCGTCGCTATCTTTGTGATATAACCCTATTCCGTCTTTCCACCAAAATCTTTTACTTTCGAGCACCAATTCATCCCTTACTACTGTTACCCTTATCTCTTTATTTACTTTTTTTTATTTCTTTTTTTAATTTTATCAGAATAGAGCGTCGCTTTCTTGTAGGTGTAATCAGGTCTTCTTGTATGGATACGTTTGTTCCTTGTAGCTTCGCACATCTTCTTAGGATTCTTACTTTCTCGTCTAAAGTTGCTAGTGTTATTAACAGTGGTTTTGTATCATCTGCTGCTTTCGATGTAGAACGAATATTCTTAATGCCGACTTCATTTTCTATTTCTAAAGTATCTTTTTGATATAACTCATGCTTAATAATGACTGATGAATTAAGATATTTTCTAGGTAATATTTATATGGATATGCACTATAGTCTTAGTCATCAATAAGATTTTAATATTTAAACCGTACCAACATTCTTTAATCTCTTGCTATGTGGTCAGATGCGTTGGTGACATCTTACCCCTCTACCATGGGGTAAGATGCCACTTCGTTAGAGAGGTAAGATGCCACACCAATTGGCAATCTATTTTAACAATTTTTATTTTTTTTATTTTATTAATTAGATATGTAGTTCATTTTTATTTTTGAGGATTGACGATTTATTTACATAATTCTACAAAATAAAGGCTGCTTTGTCTAAGACATGATTTTTGTAGTAAGTAACAGTAAAAATGGCATCATAGAAAGCATGCCAGCTCTTGTTGAATTAATTAAAGTTTTGTGGCAGCTTACCCCAATAACGAGTGGCATCTTACCCACCCTATGCGGGGAAGATGCCACTTTCGGGAGTTTTATATGTATGCATAACAAACATATTTGTTCAGTGACTACAACAATAAGTAAATAATAGTAAGAAAAAGAAGGTTATACTTTTATTATTACGTATAATATAATTTGATATTCCTATAAATGTGGCAGAAATTTACAAAAATGTCTTAAGTATGGCGTCTTACCCCGCCCTACCCTATAAAAAATAGGTCCAAGACAACTCAGACTAACTTTCTCATATAATCTCGGTCCCAAACCCCAGGAAACATGAATATAATATTAAATATTTATTTCATTAAGCTCGCTTCAATGATGAACCAACGTGATGCTTAGTTAATTCATTTTGATTAAAATGTGTTCAACAAGTGGTTGTTTACTTTTTGTTTTTCATTTTCAACAAAATCATATTTGTTTTCATCAATATCTCGGATACTATGACTTGATAACTAACTATGTTCTCCCGGATCTGGGACCGAGATTATATGAGAAAGTTAGTCTGAGTTGTCTCGAATCAATTTTTTACATATAACTAAACTATTGAAAATAAGAAAAATAGACTGCCAAATTGCAAAAAAAAAAATTAAAATTCCAAATTTAAATTTGAAGTTCACGTTTACACGAGCCTTGCTCGAGAACGCTTGGACGGATAACGTTGTCCTACGAACTCGTCCTGGGCATTGGTAAAATGAACACGTCTACCAAATTTCATCAAAATCGGTCGACATTTACTCAAGTTATCGTCGCACGTTTCATAATTCGCGGACACACAGACCGACAGACAGACAGACAGACAGACAGACAGATACGAGACCAAAAATGTTTCCTGATATCTGAAACGGATTTCTGTCTTGGAATTTTTAAAATCGGAGGCATAAAAGTTTTTCGTTCTCAAAAGTGAACACAATGCTTCCGTTACCTTCGGTAAACTCGGAAGCAAAAGAGTAAATATTTAAATTTAGAGTGTCCACCATTTTTGAACTGGAGTAGATAGAAAGCTGTTGTTCGGAAGCAAATGTTTTCTTTTTTCAAGACCTTTCCAAAAATGGATCACTTTATGGGTGTTCCAATTCTTCTCTTTTAAATTCCCTCTGACAGAGTTCAGTCTTTGTATGTTTCTTTTTTATTTTTCTTTTGTATTGAGGAATAATCTATTTTATCTTTAATATTTCCTTCAACATTTTTGGGTAGTAGTGCAATTGGTTCCGGAAATATCGTCGTATAGATTTTTGCAAGTGAATTGTCGCCATCTTGAATCAAGATGGTGAATGGTAAAAATATTTCTTAGGAAGCATGCAAGCGCTAAGACGAACCTATGTACAACATTTCATGATAATAGGTCTAGTGGTTACAATAATATCGTGAGTCAATCATCCATATCATAGACTAAGATAAGTCAAATTTAAGAAAGCAAACAGTATTTTTCTCAAATCTAACAATTGTTTAAATAATTTTGTGAGTTACGTGGCTAATTATATTAACGGGCAAAAGAATGCAGATGAATCAAGAAAGATGTCTGAAAAAACTTTTCTCTTTATGGCATTTGTATGTGAAGTGAAGTTTCTACACGCTTTCAAAAAGTTTTTTTTTTTTCAACCTTATGTACCGGGTTTAAAAGTTGAGTTTCAATCTTAATACATCAAGACATACAGAGGTTTTATAGTGTTAGACAGTACACAATTACACAAAAGACAAACAGACTTTTCATAACTTTTTTAACTTAAAGAGATGAAAAGGCGTAGCACAAGGCAAGCATGACGGCAGTGTTTTTAGCTTAGTTCAGAAGAGAAGTTAGGCGTTATTTTCTCACTAACCAGTTTAAAATGAGGACAACTGTAAAAACTTATTTAATTGTGAAGAATAAAACGTGTATTTGTATGCAACAGAACTTCCTTTACAATTCTACTATATGTTAAGAAAAAACTACATTTTCATCTCAATTTGTATGAGTTTGCCCTCTTGTTTTCTTACTTATCTATGTCTTCTAGAAATATCCTTGTAATAGTTTTCAATGAATTGTATTTTTTATAAAAATAGTAAAATATCTGGTATTTTTTTACTTTAGCACCCCAATATATCCCTTTGTGTTAATAATTATTTAGACAAAGGAACATATACAAGTAGCATATATTCCTTAGTCTAAATTACTATTAAGACGAAGGGATATTTATACCAATGTACCTTAGGACAATGGAATATCACGCTTGTGTATATAATTGTGATCATATCCCTTAGTCTAATCAACTATTAAGATAAAGGTATATTAAATATAGTAGTAGTAGAAGTAGTTTTATATTAAATATAAAACTGCCCCAAGAGTCTAATGGAAATTATAATTGATGGTCCAACAATTTACGTTGATACTTTAATTCACATAAAAAAAATACGTGTGGTGTCGCAGGACACCCGTTAGGAACGAAGTTCCTTAGGCTTTTCATTAAATATAAATTATAAAATCACACTTCTAAGTATATACGTTACAAATTACTAATACATGGCGGAGTTAGAAAAGAGACAAAATTAAAAGTAACTAACTGTTTCTCTAGTGGAGTGTTCTCTACCTACACAGCCTACTAATTTAAAATATTATAAAATATATCACTTTCCTACACAAAAAATTCTACTTGAATCAGGTTGAAATTTTACATGCCTGTTTCAATTGTACTTTAGACGATGTGTATGAAGTTTTATTAAAATATTACGTTAGAACGTAAGATATCGGTAAAAACGTTGTTTTTTCTATTATAAAGATTTAGGTTCGCTTTAAAAAAATTAGCGATCTTTATCACTTCATAGCGGTGTTGGTGTTAGTTTTACTAAGAGAAAGAGATTTAAAAAAGTTGTTTGTCTCATTGAATAGATGAAGTTGGAATTCCTAAAAAATAACTAAACTCGTCCTGGGCATTGGTATAAAATATCTACCAAATTTCATCAAAATCGGTCCACTTTTACTCAAGTTATCGTCACACGTTTCAGACACACAGACCGAAAGACACGAGACCAAAAATAATCCCTGATGTCTGAAACGGATTTCTGTCTTGGAATTTTATAAAACGGAGACATCAAATATTTTTATTCCCAAAAGTAAACACAATGGTTCCGTTGCCTTCGGTAAGCTCGGCAGCAATACCATGAACTATGCTAGTTATTTCTTGCAGGCAAGTCAATAAGGTATGTCCACTTAAGTTGTGTAAAAAAGAATAAAAAATACCTTGAACTATGGTAATAATAAAATAATTGTAATGCTTATTTTGTTTGTGGAAAATTCTTCAAAACGCCATTTCTTGGTTTTAGACGCATTTCGAATAAGCTAACCGTTTGACTACGCCGATCCCAATTATTTATTGACTAGTTTGGAGGTAATAAATATTGTGTATTAATTTTAGTTCAGTAAAAAACAATAAAACAATAAATTCTTCAGGCTATAAACTATGGGACAAATTAATTTTTGTGCCAATTTTTGTGTGAAATATTGTTCAAACATCTATTTCTTTCTATAATTTGAGTTTCACCGACTTTTTTTTTCACCCACTATTTTTAGCTAACACTGTCAGGTCATAGAGTGTGAGAGGTAAAATATAAATGCTTTCGAGTTTTTTTTTTTTATTCTCTCTGATTGTGTAGCTGGCAAGTATCCCAAAGTATTATACTCGTTAGTCTAGTAATATTAACCATGTTTGTTAGTTAACTTTTCACAATCAGTATTTTCTACTCTTTTGTTTTTTGTTTTTTTTCTTTTTGTTTACCAAAAAAAAAAATATAAAACAACCATAACTCTACGAGTTTCTACTCAGAGAACTGTATTAAGGCTGTAAAAATTCATAATAAATATCCGCCTTTTTAGCACGATCTTGTATAAAAAAGCAAGGAGATAAAAAAAAAACTCAGTTAATTTAACGGTTTAATAGCTTCCAAAAAAATGGTTTGAGCCAAAAAAACGGATTATTATTAAGCGAGGTGAAATTATAAAGAGAAAAAATAAATTATGAGTTACATTAAACTCGTATAAAGGAAAATAATATATTTTTTTTTTTTTTTTAAGTATTATTTTATATTAATATTACATTTGTTGAAAATATACTTATTGTCAAAAACAGTTTGTTTTGTTTGTTTTTTTGTTGTTTTTTTTTTTTTCACTTGCAGAATAAAGTTTTATATTTATTTTTGTTTTAATATAATTGTTGTTGATTTTATTTTTCAAAAGTCTAACTTTTCTGGGAGCCTGTTTCGTTGAATTCATCTGCTGTTTTTAAGTGGCCTTTTAAAACATTATTTCTATTAGTATTGCACTTAATGTTGTTGAGGTGATTATGTTGCTTTTAAATAATTTTTTTTTTACTTATTAGTTCTACCTCAGTGATGGAATAGTCCACAATTCAGTCAAGTTTTCAAGCCTTAACAAATTTATTAAGAATTTTTAAGAACCAATTTAGATATATAAATTAAAGTTAAATACTTGGCTTGTCTTAAATAAGTAATAATACTGATTTATATAAAATTATTTGATAAACCTTATTTATCTTTTGTTTTTGACAAGGCAATTATTATTAACATTTTCTTGTTTTCAAAATATTTATTTCTATTTCTCCTCTCATTAAATATATATTGGATAACATTAAAATTAGGTAAATAAATTTTATAAATACATTCATTTATACAATTATATATCTTTCTTATATTAATTTACAACCTTTCATAAAAATTTATTGTACTGATCTTTTTGTTATAGTACATTACGCGTCAAATGAGGAAAGTAGCATTTTGCATGCGAGTGTGGAGTTTGCTCCACACGAGCAAAGCAAAATGCAGTTTTTGCAAAATGCAGAGTTGCGTACCGTACTTTTTTTTATGATTGTTGGATTTTAATAATAAATACAGAAAAAATAAACAATTAATAACATAAAAAATTAATAAACTTCCTGTATGTAAGTTCGTATGTCTCTTTTAATAAAGATGACATTAATTCATTAGTTGTATTTTTTGCCGAAATAATTATTTTGGGAGGCGTATTATTCTCTTCATTTTCATCTTAATGACATAAATCACTCATTATCTTTCACTAAAAACTCGATATAGACAGTTACTTTAATTAAACAAACAGCAAATTAGTTTTGTCAAATGTAAACAAACTCGCTAATCGTGCGTTAAGGTGAAGAATTCTTTTTTGCCGGACTAGGGCAGAAAAAAGTGAAATTATGAAACGCGCATGCGCAATGAACACAAGTACGTAAAGAATCACTTTCTAGCATCTAAACAGAGATACAATGTTTATATTTCGTAACACTCATAAATGAAATTATTTTTGTTAATGCTAAAACCTTTAAATTAACTTTTTTTTTTTTTTTGTGAACTATGAAAAGAGAAAGAAACAACAGTTAGCAAGCGGATATTTTTATTATACAACTTCACGATTTCCAAGCCTTAATTCTGTTTCATGATTTAAAAAACTCATAGGTTAAATTAGTTTAGCTTTTTGGCAAAAAAACGAAATTATATATATATATATATATATATATATATATATATATATATATATATATATATATATATATATATATATATATATATATATATATATATATATATATGTACATTAAGAGTAGAAAAAATTGACTGCGTAGAGTTTACAAAATTACAAACACATGGTGAATATTACCAGACTTAAAGAGAATACTACTTTGGGACGCTTGCCAGTTTTGCTACCAGAGAGAGCCTAGTAAATATGTAAAGGGTTCGTATTTTAGATCTCACCCTCTATATGAGCTTCCACAGTATTAGTTAAAAAAGTATAGGATGCAAAACAAAATTGGACTAACAAAAAGAATGGACATAAATAGAGTTCTAAAATAAAAATCAACCTAAAAATTGGCACTGGAATTAACTTTTTACATGTTGTTTATATTTGGCAAAATCTTTTGGTTTTTACTGAACTAGAATAAGATTTCTTATTTCTTTATTACCTACGAACTATTACATAAATACTGTAATACAGCAATATTAATATCGGCTTGTACGTGTGATGTTTTAAACAAAAATAAAAAATATGTTCAAACATTATAGTTCAGGAGATAGCGTTCGAAAAGGTTTCTGACTAATATCAAGCTTAATTTGTGTATAAGTTTATCTTTTGGTGCCTCTTAAGAATATGTCTGCTGGACCTTTGCAATAAGCATCTGAAAAAACAACAAAAACACCGGTGGAGAGCGGCTATGTCTCGTCCATTATTGTGGACAATGTGATTTTCATGTATAGTAAAAATTTTGTAAATTGACCAAAAATCAAGTTGATGTTCATTTCTCACCTCTTTGATTTAGAGTAATATTTGAATAACTAACCTATCGAATGACAATTAACATTAACTTGATTTTTGGTTCATTAACTAATTTTTAACTTATGATCATCCACTCTCCATCGGTTTGATTTTATCAAATGCTTATTGCAAAGCTATCTCCCGAAGACGAACTAGGTCATCCATATTATATTCTTAGAAGGCCTCAAAGATTAACTTATAAACAAAATTTTAACTTTATGTTAGTCAGACAGGTTTTTGCACGCAATTTCAAGGACTATAATGATAATTAGTTCAGACGAATAAAACACACAGGTTTGTTTAATCTAAAATAATAATAATTTTGACTTCGCTATATTTTTTCTGTGTGCGCGTCAAAACGATCTTTAATATTGGAAAGTTTCACGTTTCTATCTCTTTTTATTCAAAAGTTATTGGAACCGTACAGAGTGACAGACAGACACATGAACGAAACTATAAGGGTTTCTTTTTTTGGTTTTACCAACGAAACCCTAAAAATTGTCTAACCAAAAAATAAATGCATATATCAATAATAGTCTATGCATTGAAAATAGTCGAATGACTAAAAAGATCGTTTTGTGGTTAGATAATTATTATTGTGTTAGATATAAAAACCTGTGTCTATTCAAGTGAGAATTACTTATCAGGATCCATATGGTTACGTAATCGTGACTAGCTTAAAACTAATTCGTTAGTCTGGACTCCGTTGTTTTTATGAAATCTAATTCTTGGACAAATATTATAAGAGCTGATTTGGCCAGAAACAATAAAACTTTTAATTGCAAAACGCCACATAATCTTCTTAATTTGATGTAATGAACTTGACTTTATTCGTCACTAACTTACCACTGCAAGAGCTGATTTGGTTAGTAAGAATAATAATTTGAATGTTGCAAAATATCACACGTAACCTGACATTCTTACTTGCTGTAATGCACTTAACATTCTTCGTATAAATTCTAAAATAGTCTATTTAAATTAACCTAACGATATAAGCCGATTTCCCGGATAAATATAATTTCCGAGATAATGATGAAAATGAATCTGATTTTGTTGAATATCTTAAATAAAAAGTTAAGAGCCACCTGTTAAATACATTTTAAATAATATATTAACTAGGCATCGCGTGGCTTTATCATTGAAGCGAGCTTAATGCAATAAATATTTAATAATAAGCAAATATTATTATGAGTTTATAGTTTAAAAGGATGATTGGAGTTGACGGTAGTACCGGGTGGTACTCTCGCTTAACTTGGAAGGTTCTATAGTAACTTCCCAAAGATGGGTTCACAGTCGTTGACACGCGTTTACATCTGCATATATATCAAGGTCTATATTTATATTTTCTGTTATCTGGGACCGAGATTATATGAGAAAATTTAAGAGATTTTTCATAAGTAACTTGCCGTATGGAAAGAAGGAGCTGAAGTTTCCGGGTTAGTTTACAAAAGATCGTAGAATAAATTATAATATTTTACAGAATTACCAGCATAATATATATATATACAACCAAACTTCAAGAAATTCTTTAAAGACTTCTAGGAAATTGTTTTACGGGGAATTTTATGAGCTAATAAATTTGTTAGTTAGATAATGTTGTTTGGGTATAGTTCATTTTTAATTCATTTGAGTGGTAGTATGTAGGAAAGTTTACACCCAGAGGTGAATTTGGACTCTCTTCTTTTGGGTTTGCTGAAAACAATTATTAACTTCAGAGATTAGCTTTTAGCTTAAGTAAGATTAAAAGCGAGTGTAAAAACTAAAAGGGTTAAATATTAACAATGAAATGCGGAATGCGAATATTAAGACTTATTGATATAAAAGAGCTTAAAGATAAACAATGGGCTACCAACCTAGTTATTATAAATGTCCCTACATTTGGAAACACATTTGATGAACACCGAAGATAGCCAACTAGCCTCTTGATCAAGCGTTGCTGAGATTAGAGTGGGGGAGAACATCCTCCTTACAATTATAAATGACAGTAGCGCTGCCCGTCCGCCAGGGAAAAGAGGAACTAATGCCCGTGTGTACCTGTAACTTTCCGCACCACGGTGCGTAAAGTTTTTCTTAAACCTGTAAGTTTTGCGAAGTGTCTTAAACCTATGATCTTCTGATCTACTGATAAGTGACTTAGATCGCTCGCAATTGAAAAATCTCCTACTTCTCGTAGGAAGTGACTTATTTTCAATTTTTAAGTTCCTACATCAAATTGTTTCTCAAGATATTTCAATCTCAAAAATTACTTAAGAATGTCCACTACCTAGAATTAAAATGTTTTTTGAATATCTTAAGTCTAAACCAATAAAGGTATTGGTATTGATATAGTTCTTATCAAAATTTGATATTGAAGCATTTACGATGTCTGTCTGAGATGTAGTGATAAATAGTTGATTGGGGACTTGACTTCTAAATACGAATGTGGACGCCATTTTGAATAAAAAAAACTTGCTAAATAGAAGAAATAGAATAGGTTTATGTCATAAGAAATAACTTATTTCCAATTAAAGTTCGGTACATTTTTAGATTGTTACTCCCCTATATTTTTTTTAGAATATAAATGACTTTGACTAAATAACTATTAAGATAAAGGGATGCTTATAGTATTTGGTTCAAATACCTTAAAGAATAGAAGAACCTATAAATATACACACCACCGTTGAAATACAACAAAGAGATTCGGCGAACGCACAGAAAAGTTCTTAATATTTTATGATACAAAAAAAACAATGAAAATTCAATATACATGGATACATAACTTCAATTTCTACATACCGCCCCCAGAATAATATGGAAGCCCATAGTATAATATTTTTACATTTTTATAACAGTCACCTGTTAACACCTATTTTTAAATTAAGTAGAGATATTTTTTTTATTTAGCTAATGAAAATTCATTTATTGAAATTCAATTAGAAGGTTTTAGTATTAACTGTTACTACCACCTGTTGCCTTGAATAGCCTGTACAATCAAATGGTCAAATGATAGCACTTTGAAGCTTGTGCTTTAATTAAACTTATCGATCTGAGCCTTTGGGTTTCCTTACTAACCTGAGCTGGACGAGCCCAGGCAAGGCTTTGTTAAACCGGCCGAGGTGTTGACCTCAATCAACTTTAACGCTTTTCTATTTCCTTCGCTTTTCCCATTGCTTTTATATAACAGAGAAAAATAATTAAAAAATGCCTGTCCGATACATCTCGTACTAAACATTCTAAGGCACTTTTTTACTTTAGCACCCCCCTTGGTTCTAAACAATATTCCGCCCTACAAAAGTCTCAATGGTTTGTGTGTTTGTCTCCCCAAGACATTGAGACTCCTTGGGCAGTTTTATATTTAATATTCCTTTATCTTAATAGTTGATTAGACTAACGGATATGATTACAATTATATACACAAGTGTGATATTCCTTTGTCCCAAGGTATACATTGGAATAAATATCCCTTCGTCTTAATAGTAATTTAAACTAATGCTAGTGACACACTTCGCCACCCGGGCTTTTCAAGGATATACATCATATTATAAAAGATTAACTTTGTCATTTGTACCCCAGTACTTTGAGGTGCCAAAATTAAATTTCTAAAAAACAAACAATACAAAAGGGCATAAATTTAACTAATAAATAAATATAAATAAAAGACCTAATAACAAATAGACTGCCAATTGGTGTGTTATCACCTACTATAGTAATTTTATGCTTTTACAAGCCTTTATTCTCTGATTTGTTAAATTGTTTCCCCTGTTCTTTTAATCTGTCAAAATGGTTTCGATTTTTTACTTGAATTAAAGTATCAATTAAGCAAAAGTTAAAGAGCGCAGACGGTTCAAAGTAATCTTGGGCTATCTGCAGGCTACTTTCGATAAACGTAATAAAAGTTTCATAAAAGTTTCATACACATCAGATAAGTACTTTTGAAGCTATAGGTGTAAATAAATGTATGTTTGTGCGCATGTGGAAGAGAAACAAATGAGCGCAGAAGGTTGAAACTTACATGGAACCAACAATGCTACTCACGACCTACCACCCAAATTTCATTAAAATCGGACTTAGTGTTTAAGATACGTTGGTTCGCAAAAATTTAACGACAGACTTAGCCGGCAGACAGACACGGAACCAAAAATTATTCCTGATGTCTGAAACGGGTTTTTGTCTTGCAATTTTTAAATCAGAGACCTAAAAAGTTTTCGTTCTTCAGAACGATCACATAGCTTCCGTTACCTTTGGTAAGCTCGGAAGCAAAATCATTAATTCTCAAAATTGAACAAACAGCGGATCAAGTAATTATGTATAAGTAAATGAGAAAGTTTTGCAGGTGTTTTCCGTCATATTTTAATTTTTAATATTTTGTACTTATTCTTCGTTAGTTTGCTTTTCTGTTTTAAAACCTTTTCTGTCAATATTATAAAAGAAAAGTTTCCATCTCTTACAAATTCTTGTAAATATATTATGTTCACGGTTTTTATTTTAACTCTGCAAATGAAGGTTTAAATTTAAGCTCTAACAAGCATCAAGTCGGGAATTTTCCTCTAAAGATTTTCATTTTTGGAAATTCCTCGTAAATATGCTTTTATGGTTCAATTTTCTTGTTATTTGTTGATTTTTCACATTTTGCATAAATTCCCTAAGAAGTTAATAATGTTAATTTTTTGATAAAATATATCGTGACTCACAAAGCATAACTCATACGAAGTATCTAAAGGAGTTTTATTTTGGACTATTATAAAAAAGATCCATCTATTAGATAAAACATATTAAATAACTACAAGATAAAAAGAACTTTTTTTATACTACGTTTTTAAATTTTCTGTCATAAATCATAAATTTGAAACCCGTCAAAATGAAGATTGTAAATATAGGATATGTCAAAACAAATAAAAATACTTGCGAATTTTTTCCGAACTAACTTTCTATACAGCAAAATTTGCTGAAAAGGAATTAAATTCTTCTGAAAGATGGCAAAAAGTATTAAAATAATGCATTGTCATCGTGTTCTGAGCTATTCTAAAAGTTTCAAATGTCAAACTACTCGGGAAGTTAATTAAAAATCGATTGCAAGATTTGTACTGGACAAACAAACAAACAAGAAAGCAAGCTAATAAAAACGTAGTAAAAGATCTCTGAAGACTTCATTATTTTAAAAAAAAAATCCCACTTTGTTTATATGTCATGCAATTTTCCAGTTTGGCATGAATTCTACTAAATATATGAGTGGAAATAAAGGAAAAACTACGTGAATATTATTTTTTACTTTTTCTCACCCATGGTACGATAAGTAATGTTTTCACCCAACATTTTTTTCGAGATTTCAACTGAATTATCCGTTATGAGTGTTTTTAAGACATCCTGAGTGGTTTTCAGCATGACGTTTGTATGTGTGTTATCATCGTACCGCTCAGGGTATTTAACCTAGAGAGTTAAAACTTGGCAGAAAAATCAGTCCTTACTTCTAGTTGTGCCACCCGGAAAATCAACATTTTTGAACCCAGAGTCAGCAAAAATATTACAAAAATTGTAAATAATCGAAAAGTGGTCTGATGGAGTTGACATTCGGCACGAATGTACCTCTCTGTATGACAAACAAATCCACTACATTTATTTTTGATATTGGCCGCCATTTTGAAGTTATCGATTTTTCAATTTTGAAACTTTGGCGGTTAATAATACCGAAAGTATAAAAATATGTTTTTGACATATAGTATATCATAGGAACCGGTAAAAAAATAAGTAACAAATATAAAAAAAAAAACGATGAAATTCAATTAATTAGTTTCAAAGTTATAAGTGATCATAATTATTAATGAGTGAGCTACTTTTGTTATACGTCAGAGTTTGTTTACATCTGTCAAAGTACCGCTAAAATGCAAATAATTAAATAAATGAAATAAAATAATTTACACATTTTTTTTTTGAAGAATTATAATAAAAAAATCAATTGGTTCAAAACGGTCACCCATCCAAGTACTGACCATGCCCAATGCTGCTTCCCAATTATTATTTAACTATGAGGCTTGTGTATCCGTTGATTTATTAGCGAATTTTCGAAAAAAAATGAAGCCATTGCAATGGCTTCAAAGTTTTTGAATATTTTCTCCATGGAAATCCGTGTTAGACCATTCTGAATCGATTCCTGAAATTTAACACTTTTTTTATGTATATATGTATGTGTATATATTTATGTGTCACTCCGGACGAGGTCCTGGTGCATGACTGGTCTTTTTATATGTAAAGAGTTGTATAAGATGTAACCACAAATAAACTTCTAGCAAAAGAGAATCTCTAAGCTCTTTCTCTTTAAATTAGATTTCCAAACGTTATCTCTACGTCTGAGAGGGATTAAGTTCTAGATACGAATAAATCTAAAATCTAAAGGTTTAGTCTTTCAAAACTTAACATGTGACTAAATTTTAGATTTCTAGTCCTTAATCTAGTTATAACATTACTTTTCTCTGTTCATCTTCAAAATAAATCTACTGTTCTGGTTCAAATTAAAGAGCTCTTTTAAAGAAAACCCTTCTTTATTATAAGTTTTAATTATAGTTTCAGATATCTTTCTTGAATTTATATTTTTATCTTGATTAAATTTGTCGGAATTAAAGGAATATTTTTATTACGGACTTTAACGATGACTATTCTTCAACAAAACAAATTTACAAAACTTCACAAAGAATAAAAAATACGTGTGGTGTCGTGGGACACCCGGTAGGAACGAAGTTCCTTACGCTTATCATTAAATATAAATTATAAAATCGCTGTAATAACTACGTATACATGGTGGAGTTAGAAAAGAGACAAAATTAAAAGTAACTAACTAGCGGAGTTAAGGCAAAATTAAATGAAAATCTTATCTTTGAAATAATAAATAAATTATCTTTGAAGCGAGCGTCTTTCAATAAATAATGTCTTGTATATTGAGAAAAAAGGTAATGATAAATTTATAGTTAAAACAGATGGTTGTAGAACGAAAAAGAACTGTCCTCCCAGGCCCCGTCGGCATATTACTCCAATTAAATATTAAAATAAAAAATATAAATCATTAACTCACAAAAACTTCTGCTTGTATCAGGTTGAAATGTTACATGCTTGTTTCAATTTTACTGTAGGTGATGTATACAAAGTTTCATTTAAATCTTTACGTTAGAACGTAAGATATCGGTAAAAACGTTGCGATCTTTATCACTTCATAGTAGTGTCGGTGTTCGTTTTACTAAAAAAAATTATTTATAAAAGTTGTTTGTCTCATTAAATAGATGAAGTTAGAATATTTTCCCGTCCAAAAGTTCCAATTTTAAATTCGAAGCTTACGTTTACGCGAGCGTTGCGCGTGAACGCTTGGGCGGATAACGTTGTCCAACGAACATGTCCCTGACATTGGTAAAATGAACATGTGTACCAAATTTCAACTAAGTCGGTCAACTTTTACACAAGTTATCGCCAACGGTAGATTTCGTGACGGTGATTTTGGTAGTTTTTTTCGGATTCACTCCCGGGCTCCAGAAAGTGCCATAAGGAACTTCGTTCCAAAACTTTTTTAGTTATTTGTTTAAATTCTTAGAGACGAACTTAGTCTCATTTAGTTTTGCTTGAATAATTCCCATTTGTTGTCTTGTGCAAAATATGTTTCTTCGTCTATTTGTCCTGTTATCTCAAAGTTGTTTGTTTTTGTTTTTTTGTCGGAACATCAATTTGTATGTGGTTTTAAATCGAATCTTTTTTATACCTGAAGACAAATCACGTAGGAGGGTCCATTGAAAAAAACCCTAGTTAGACCCTGGGCTTGACCCTATTTGGGCTAGAAAGAGTGCTCTTAAAAAAGAGCTACCGCACCAGCTGTGTCACAATGAGAGATTTGAAAGAAACATCATCGCTTAACCACATCTCGTGTTACCTGCTATCATAAAATATAAATAAATGTATCATCAATTTTTAACACTATTTTTCCTCTTTAAGTGTATAAATCTTGAGGAACGCTACCATACGAGTGACTACAGCATGTTTTATATTTTTATATTAAAGGTTCGTCTAGACTGCCTGACCGAACAGAGAAAATGAGCCGAACCTGGGTCTCTGCGCTTGCCCAGTCTAATGTGCGCCTGCGCATCTCAGACTGGGCATGCGCAGAGACCAATGCTCGGCTTGTTTACTCTGTTTGGTTCGGCAGTCTGGACGAGGCTTAAGCCAATCAGATTTATTTTACTTACGTTATTGTTACGTCAATGTAATTATTTACTTTATATTATGTCAAAGTCAAATATAATTCAGGCCAGTTTTTTATTCGAGACGAGCGTTTTTTATTCTAAATACTTTTCTCACTTATTAAACTTATACCCTAGTTTAGCTACACGCTTGCTATAGCTAAAATAAGTTATAAGTATAATTCATAAGAAAGTTATCAGAGAGTAAACGCTCGTCTCGAAATAAACTGAACTGCATTATATTTGGCTTTGACATAATATAAAGTAAAAAATAACATTGACGTAACAATAAAATAAGGAAAATAAGTCTGATAGGCTTTCCCCCACATAATAGAACCAATATCCCTTGGAAAGAAACAACAAAAAACATCAAAATCTTAAAATCTAACTTTCCCGCCATCACAATACTTTCTCTTTATATATATACTACGTATATGAGAAAGTAAAAAGGATTTTAGATGTTAATAATAAATCTGACAATATGCACTCCTTTTTTTATTATTGTCTTATGCGCGTAGTACATACAGGGGAATAGTAGTGTGCGATATTTTAAATAGATTACCATGTTTGGGGTCCCCTGAATATAATTGAGTTTTTTTTTTGTTTTGTTTCTTTAATTTCAATATTTAAATTGATACCTTTTTTTTTTTTTTTTAAATTGATAACTTTTTTTTTTTTTTTTGAGTGAGTGAACTAATTTGTTATTTACTTTATGTTTCAGGTAAGATGATCATCTTTTTAAGAACAATACTTAATGTGAGTAAAATTAATTATTGAATTTTTAATTATAGGTTCTACTTTTACTTTAATTAAGTGTAGTATCATAACTAATATTCTTCTATAGAATGTAAAACCTAAGCTTTTGTAACTTACCGGAAAATTGAAATATATTAGATTTGTTCCAACCAAGCATTGTACCGTCCGCCGGATCGTCACTGGCATGCGCAATGGACTGAAGCCGTTCCAAGCCGACTTGTGACAGTGTTTCGAACTGTCCACTAAGTTTAGTGGACGGTCCCTGCCCGGGTAGAACAGTTGTTCTAACCCGGGCAGGGATCGTTTGCGAACCGTTCACTGTACAGTCCCAACGATCCGCTGACAATTCCATGTACTGGTTTGTATGACATGCGCAGGTATGTCAATAGTCACAAATATCAACAGGAAGGTTCCCTTTGTAACGAATGGTAATCTGGGTCAATTTTCATTTCACATTTATTAATTTAAATGTTGTGGAAAATTGATCAGGTTGGCCAGTTATGATTTTGCTAGGTAGTTCATTATAATTTCGATTTTCTGGGTTTGGATAAATCCCAAGTGCGTGTTTCTTTTTTTGTTATTATTTTTAAGTTTTCTGATAAGTTTATTTCCTCCTACGTTTAATAAAATAAATTAGACAGTATAGGTTTTTTTTCCGTGGTCTGAAGACGCCATGCTGGCTTTGACCCAGGCAGAGGCTCTCGGTACGGCGTGGTGGCCGGCGGCTTTGGCCGTGAGGCCTCTAAGAATGTGAGATGATTTTTTTTCTTGACGCTTCTTGATTTTTTGTTCAGTACGCTCATAGCAATATTTTTCTTAGTAAAGTGTACCAGTGGTACTCTTCAACATATTCTTTTTCTTCCACAATCTAAATGTAGAAACTGCATCCGAACCCTTCAAGTGAAGGTAAGCTTCTTTTTCTCTTCGGTTTGGTTGACCATATTGGACCATTTCATTTTTGTTTAGGTTTCTTTCCCATTTAGTTTTATTTTATTGTAATAGCCTCCTTCTTTACTTATTTTTAGGGTAGTTGGTCCAGGGCCGAATTCATCAAAACAGCGTCCAACCATCTCACCAAAAACTAATATTTTTGTTACAATATCAGTATCTAATATGCATATAACGCACCTTTATTTCAACAGCCAATTTTATGTTTAATGTAATCTAACTTTAATGGGGTTGGTTCTTCTCCCCTTTTACAATAAAAGAACCTGGCGCTCACTAAGGTACATGTTTTTTTAATATATCAGTTCATTACTTTGTGTTAATTATTTGCTTCAGTTTTTTTAATCATTAAACGCACCCCAACTACCAACTGAGCTGGGCATATTACTAAATTAATGTGCTTGTCACACCTTGAATGTTTTTAATACAGTGCGAATTACAGTCCTAAACCATTCCAACCTGACATGATTTTATTACAGTACAATGTTAGCTCATGCGTATAAAACCTGTCCTAAGCTATTCCCGAACGGTCCGCGGGACGATACAAAGAACGGTACAAATAGGGGGGTTGGAACAAACCTATTGACCTAATGCCAAATCGGCTTACTTTGATGAGTCTATATGATTGATTCGGATATTATGTAGTTTGTCTTAACTCTTAACTTAATTACTTCCTCAAACTTAATTACTTCCTCTGACTTGCAAATGTTCACTTCTATATGCTGATCTAGAATCTAGAGGATTGAAAAAGATATTTGTAAGCTTCGCTGACTTCAGCCAACCAATTTACATTGATCCACACCACGCTTTTTGAGAAAAGCAATTATCATCTCAAGTCGAGCTTTTTCTTCTTCCCTGTCTTTGTGCTTGGCTGCATAGATTGGTTTGGTTATTCTGTCTTTCGGGCTTCGTAGATTTGCTAGACTAGGTACAAACAGGGATGTTTTGACCAATTAAAAATCCTGTTTAGTTCTTTAATCAGATCCCCAGCGGCTGCTGTCCTTCAATATTTTTATTCTTTGATTTTCTATTTGCACTGAAGGTTGTGCCAAGGTATTTGATGTTCTACTTTGTTCGTCCGGCCAAAAGTATTTAGGGAATTAATATCGAGGTTACCTTTTTTTAGTCTTTCCCACATTTATTTTCCAACGAACCTTTTTTTAATTCCCAATCCTGAATATTTTAAATTTCTTTGATGCTGTTTCTGCTGCAATAACTGAGTCTAATAGCTTATGCTAGTTATCTTCAACGCATAGAGTATAGGCATTAACTGCTGATTCCAAAACTTATCTAACCTAGAGTCTCCTTCTTATGCTTGTACGACGTAATCCATAATTAGAAAAAAAAATCAATAAATGTATTAATTGTATATAATCACAATCCACTAAATAAATGGTTTTGTGTGGTGGAACTGGTTTATCAAAGTTGTCACAAATTTAAAACAATCTATTCCAACCCAGACCAATTCCTATGATGTCTCTATTACTCCTCTACACCCTACACCAAAGATGTTTCCACATTCTTCGTCTTCTCGACTAACACTTCGTCTCCAGGTGGAGCAAGCCAACTGAAAACCTGAAACAACTGAAATGATCTTATATACATTACATGCATTATCCTGCTGGTAAATTGGCTTAAGCCGTGGAGAACATTAGTTTGAAATCTAAATCATATTTGCAAAGTTCATAATAGTGCATATTAATAATTATAGTATTGAAAATACAGCTAATAAATTCTTTAGAATGAGGACTCGTCATGTAATTAACTTTCATATCTCCTCAAGATGAATTCTGTAATATGCCCTTTTTACAACTTGTGATACCAAACACGCTTCATGTAATAGATATCCAACCTTAATGCCTTTTCATTTAACCCCAATGTGGCTTTTTAATCGATAATGATTCGCACATCGTGAGAAGATCAATAGCAGGGATGTCGAGGGATTCAGTTTCTCCATTTATATGTTATTTCCATCAAACATTTTTTCATGGTGCATGAATCATAATACTGTTCAATAATCATATTATTAAAAGATCCTTATATACATATATAGGTAGGTTCTTAAATTTCATTGGTCGAGTTTTTGAAAATTGTAGTTATATGTAGGTATGTAGTTATCATATTAAATAGGTCCAACTGCTTATATCAAGTGGCGACTAACTGGTTGCGAATGTCAATTTTAAGGTCTATAAAGATGATAAAACTTACACACTCTCCTTGTGCAAGCCCTTACTATGGTAGTATAACCATAGTAAGGGCCATGCCTAATAGGCATGCCTATATAGTTGTGTAACCCCTTTGGCATGCCTGTATAGTTGTATAACCCCTTTGGCATGCCTATATAGTTGTGTAACCCCTTTATCATGCCTATATAGTTGTATAACCCCTTTGGCATGCCTATATAGTTGTATAACCCCTTTGGCATGCCTATATTGTTGAATAACCCCTTTGGCATGCCTATATAGTTGTTAACCCCTTTGGCATGCCTATATAGTTTTATAACCCCTTTGGCATGCCTATTAGTTGTATAACCCCTTTAGCATGCCTATATAGTTGTATAACCACTTTGACATGCCTATATAGTTTTATAACCCCTTTGACATGCCTATATAGTTGTATAACCTCTTTGGCATGCCTAGGCCCTCCACGAGCTCTTACAACACGGAGTTAGTTTTATGTAGCTTTAATTTGATATGAAAGTATAGAGGATAGGAATAACTATAATTTAAAGTGTGTCTATATTGTTTAGCTTATTCAATTCTATTTTCTGATTTTATATATATGATGCTCATATGAGGATTTAAATCTATGTATAGCTCAAGAGGATCTAGACATGGGAACTTAACCCTTGATATAGAATAGGTTTCTATGGTAACGAGGCATGCTTTGCAGACCTTACGCATTCCTAGCTTTGAATTATGTCTTTGTACCTCCACAATTACCAAGTCAAAAGCCGGTCCTGTTACCAGTTTAACTCGCAAAGCGACCGTCCCACTCCCTCTCTTTTACTCTCCCTGTGGTAAATACTCATTCGGAAAACCGTCCTAGAAATGCCAGGCTTCCGTTTCTCTTCAAACCCAATGGTTTTTAACCCTTTAAATTCTAAACCCCCTACCTTGTTTTAATGTAAATACTTGAGACGGTGGCATACATAACGTTAGGCCTTTTTTACAACTTCAAAGAGGGAAAAGTGTTGAAAATTCATTAGAAGGCCTTTATGCTGCCGAAACTAAATTAACCTTGGATACAGTTTTCAAAGGTTCTCATAAGAATATGTTAATATATTACTCATCACACTCTTTTATATTTAAATACCCTAATTTTTATTGAGTTATGGTACAAATAAAGCAATAATTAACTGGTGGAAGTAAATACAGCGATTGAGAAATAGTTTGCGATAAAAAATTGTTATTTCACTTAACACATTTAATCAATTCCATTATTAGTTTAGAAAGCAGCATCGATTTATTAAACAATAAATTGTGGACAAGAGTCTAAAAGATCTAGATCTTCCGAAGAGAACCCTATAAGAGATCTCATAAATGCCAACTTTTTTTGAACTTTTTGCAGGGATCATTCTCAATAGAATTGCTCGAACAAAGTCATATTCCTTGCGATTGGGTTATTTTATTTTAAAAATAGCTCTCTTTTTTTTAAATAATATAAATGATTCAATTTATTTCAATAACTTTACCGGAAAGATAACGATAGTAATATATTTGAATAGCCATGAATTTTAGCAGAAACTACTGTGCTCTAGTTATTCCATTTTTGCTTTCGAGCTTACCGAAGTTAACGGAAGCATTGTGCGATAATTTGATAAAATATTATTATTTTTATTTTAATCCAATTATAATTATTATTAACTACGTTAAACAGACAGAGAAAAATAGACTCCAGGGCGGGGATTTGAACCACCTATTTTCCAGGCCTCTATATTTCCAGTATAGCGCTCTAACCAACTAAGCTACGCAGGAGAATGAATTTCTCTGACGTTAATGATACCTTGACCCGAATTTAAAGCTTTCAATTTTTCCACAAGTCTGAGAAGTCAACATTAATGACAAAGAACTCGACCGAGAAATAACGCTTATAATTATAAAGTACCCAATTAGTACCTGTACCTCGTACAATCAATTAGAAATTCATCGTGACCGGGGCACGGTAGTTCTAATATCTTATGAGAAATTTTTCTTCGATTTATCGGACCGTATTATTGTATTATTAGGTCTACGTTAAATAACTACAAATTACGGTGATTTTTTTTTATTTTATAAATATATCATCGGGTTAGGTGGAGGAATAATTATAAAAGGAATTTCGTTATTATTGCAGCAGCTGTTAAATCTATGAAATAATAGTACCTCTAAATCACTCACACGACTCTAATTGACACATTAATGCCAATTAATTAATTTTATATTCCATTAGAATTTGCAATCTTGGCTAAGTTAAATATCCTACATGCTTTATTAAGGATAATTTCATTTTGATTATTGTATTAATCATAAGTTTAATCAATTTTATAATTTTTAATTAATAATTTGAATTATAATTTATTTCGTATTCACATGTTAAAACTAAATTTGTTTTTATACTTCAAATCGTTATCAAGAACAAATCTCATCAACATAAATAATTTTATTAAACACTCTAGCAAATTTTAATTTTAATTAGATTAAATGTTAAGTGATAACTTTTTTAATCATAATCCATGTAATCTCACATTAAAAATTAATATTTCAGTTGAATATAATATATAACATACATTAATGATATAATTAACTCACCACTAATGCCTCTAATGCAGTCGAAGCGAATTAAACTAAATTAAAATAATTATCTGTAAATATAATCGAAAGCTCTATATTTATCATTTTTGTATTTTACAACGAGTTTGTTAATTTAAAAAATATTCCTTATCCGGCATATTAATGTATTTATTCTTCTATTACTATATTTTCTTTAACTGAAATTCTACTTCGTCTTTTATTTGATACTTTTTTGTTTCACTGTATTTAAAAACTCATGTCACATTGTTTAAACAAAATATGTAGTATGCCATTTTAAATGCCATATTATGGCGTATATACAACCATTATATTTAAACATGAAGGTTAATCCAAGCTGACACACACCTGGTCTGTTGTAATGACTGGCATGGAAAACACTCAAGATATTTGCATATGGATATATGAAGTCGGCCCTTTTGCTTCGATATGAAATGAGAAGACACCCTTTACATTTATACTGGGTTCATGCTATGAAATGCTTCGGTGAAAATTCAGCCCTCGACAAACCTAGAATTGGGTTTTGCATTTCCTACCGCAAGCTACACGGTTCATTTCATAAACCCCCGAACCACCAAATTGCTCCCTTGGTTGAAATAATCTCTAACACCACCGTACCAACTATTATTTTCTCTGCTTTAATCATTAAACTAAAATTACTTTCCATTATCATAAGAATAATAAAAGTGGCACAGAAATGATACCATACCGGGAATTACGAGTATATTTTTTATTCTTTTTCAGAAATAATGGTGTCAATTACAGTAAAAATATGCCAATTGGGCAAATTTAATGAAGAATAGAGGCTACTACAATTAAACTAATTATTTGGGCAAGGTGGTAATTTTTTACACAAATTGTGTAAAAAATAATTGTACAAACTTTCATTTTATTCGTTCCTTAGTGGACCGTGCCATTCTCTACCGATCTCTTCCGGAAGATTAAGAATACAGTCAAAATTATTGAAACGAAGTTCCTTATGGCACGTTCTGGAGCCCGGGAGTGAATCGAAAAAAACGACCGTCACAAAACCAAGCGTTACTAAATCTACCGATGACGATAACTTGAGTAAAAGATGACCGTGTTAGTTGAAATTTGGTACACATGTTTATTTTAACAATGCCCTGGATGAATTCGTTGGAAAACGTTATCCGCCCAAGCGTTCACGCGCAACTTTCGTGTAAACTGTAACTTCAAATTGAAAATTGGAATTTTAGGACGGGAAATAATTCTAACTTCATCTATTTAATGAGACAAACAACTTTTATAAAATTTTTTTTTAGTAAAATGAACACCGACACTGCTCCAAAGTGATAAAGGTCGCTAAATTTATTAAAGCGGGCCTAAACGTTTAAAATAAAGAAAACAACGTTTTTACCAATATCTTACGTTCTAATGTAACGATCTTAATACAACTTTTTACACATCGTCTAAAGTAAAATTGAAACAGGCACGTAAAATTTCAACCTGATACAAGCAGACGTTTTTGAGTAGGTAAGAGATATATTTTAAATAGAGTTAAATATGCCGGAGGGAACAGTCGTGTTCCGTCACTACAAGCATCTGCTCTAACTATAAACTCAAAATGATTAACGTTTTTCTCCATATAAAATACATTATTTATTGCAAAACGCTCGCTTCAATGTTAAATAAATGCTTTTCTTTTAATTTTGCCTTAACTCTGCTAGGTACAAATAGTTAGTTACTTTTAATTTTATCACTTTTCTAACTTCGCCATGTATAGGTAGATAGTATCGTAAAACTTAGCAGTTTGATTTTATAATTTATATTTGAAAAGCGTACCGGGTGTCCCGCAATACCACACGTATTTTTTAACACTCACCAATTTTGCCATATCAATTTTGCTTTATTAAAAATAAGTAGAATAAATGTGCAAGTTCTAGCTGAAGATTTATTCTTACTAATTAAAAAATAATTAATCCGCCATCTTGAAATGCCCGCCATATTGAATTTAGAATCACTTCGCTTAGCTAACTATGCATTGTCATCTAAACTAAAGGTATATGCAAAATTTCAATTCAATCGGTTGAGGATAACTGGTTTAAAATTTAGTTGCAAGATTTGACCTGAACATACATACATACAAACATTTCAAGTTAAATAAAAGCTTGTAACAAAACAGAATTTTTTTTTAATAATTTGACATATAAAAGGTTATTTCGAAAATGAGAAATAGGTTTGTTGAAATCCACCAAATAATATTGGAAAAAAACCTAACAGCTAGTGATGTGTAAAACGTATAAGCGGAATGTTACCAGCTTTGCTTGGGACTGGAAAAATCCCAGATAAATTTAACCACAGAATTGATTTTTTTTTCTTATACTCTTTCGAATCTGTAATTTTTGGTTTTTTAGGGATAAGGCAAGGTAAAAAACGCTTAGGGGCTGGGGCTAACATGAAATCGAACTAATGGAGAGGAAAAAACACAAGGGGTAGCCTTTCCGCTTATTGAAAAAATGAATCTAAATATAATACGAAATACGGTGAAAGCTTGGGGTATTAGGAAAAGTAGTCGAAAATCTATTGTTAGGTAAAAAGAGAGAAAAAAATCTAGTTCGATTACTGATGGATGAAAATCTGGTGTTAATAGATCTCGAGAGTAGGAAGGATTTGGTTAGATCATTTCAAATCCAGGAAAATCGTGCTTTTCTTTTTTTTTTAATAACTAAAACGAAATTTCCATCCTTTATTTTTTATTACGAATGACTTTCGGGATTTACACATGGAACCGTCTGATTGATGGCCTAAAGATAATCTCATTATGCCTGACCCTTTTCCCTTTATATAAAAATAAAAAAATAAAAAAACAGGATCTAGCAGATAAAAGAGGGGTTACAAATGAAAAATGCCAAAACACTTTGCTACTATATACGGAGCCTAAAATTTGGTTGAAAGTGAGTTAAAAAAATAGGATTAAAATCTCAACGGATCAACCGAGTAAAACCTGAAAAAGAATTAAATATCGCTCTGTTATCACAACAATAATTTTGACTAATCTCTCTAACTTTATCAAAAATAAAATGTTTGATGTGTCAACTTGATCCTAATGTTTAATTCGTAAAAGAGGATAAAATAAGCATAATAAAAAATGTACGGTTTACTATATATAATGTAAGATAAAAAGAACTTTTTATATCCTACGAATTTAAATTTTCTGTTGAATCGGATGTAGTGTTGATAATATAATTGTTATTGCTATATAAATTGTTAGTAAAAAATCTGTCCGAGACAACTCAGACAAACTTTCTCATATATGAGTTCATTATTACTTAGCCCAGTGTTTCCATTTATTAGTTTTCAAATGTACATTTAAATATTATTGAACATTTCATCAAAATTTATCATAAAAATAACTTCTCCTGGGCGGGGAATCGAACACGGGCTCTCCCCATCCGCGTTTTAAGCTAATTTCTCAGGAACTAGATTTTTCCCGGGGAAACTGCTTATATCGTTGGATTCGTATTCAAATGGACTACATTTTAGAATTTTTTAATCAAAATCGTCGGAACCGTTTTCGAGAAATAATTTTTTTTCAGTGTTTTTGGGGGTAGCGCCCCAAAATTAGAGCTAAAATTCATTCCTCGATTTCGCCTCGGGGTATGATTTTTCTGAACATGTATGCCAAATTTCGTCAAAATCGGCCCAGTAGTTTAGGCTCCAGGCGTCTGCACAGACGACAGACGACAGACGACAGACAGACAGACATTTTTAAAAAACCACTTTTTTGGACTCAGGTGACCTCAAAACGTGTAAAATCGTTTGATATAAATCCATCAAAATCTCAAAATCGAATTTTCGCGCCATCACAATACTTTCTCTTTATATGAGAAAGTAAAAAAAAAAAATATAGTTCCAAATTTATTTACATCATATAAATTACTACCAACTTGACAGCTGATCTTAAACCTATAAAACGACAAATCTTTGTACAACGGATCTCACCAACACTGAATCTAAACCGTGTCATCGATATGCCCCCGTGTAAGGGACGGTAAAAGAAGAAAAATGAGTACAAGTAAAGAAGTACATATTATGCAGAAACATTAAACCTATACCTAGGACACAGGTGTAAACAAACCTGGTTGTCACACGTCAATTAATTTATTTCTTTGTTTACTTTTTCTCAACTCAAAGGAGTTATTACTTCTGTATTGTTCCTTTCATTTTAGCCTTTATGGAATATTGAGTAGCTTCGAAATAAAAAAAACACATCCCTTTCAACTTTCCCCTTTAACTTATTTGAAGGATAGTTTTTCATTGTTAAGTTATATACAGTGAAACTATAATTAGACTGATACAGAATTGTGCGGAAAGTAAATAATTGTTTCAGAGTCTAGATGTCTCTTTTAAAAGGGTTTAGTTCTAATAAAGGTCAAAAGTCTTTCTTACTTCTCAATGTTGAAACTTCCCTTACATTTTCTATTTACTTTTTAAATAGGTTTGTAAAAAATTTAAACGTTTAATTTGTTATAAAGGGGATTTCCAGGCTTTTCTCTAGTGACTGTCTCTGTCTATTGGCAAATAGATAATTTTCTTTGTCAAACAAGAATTATTGATCCCGAGAAGATGATGTCAGCATTATTCTTGGAATTTTGAGATTATCGATCAGCGGAAGAAGCAGCGGCGGTTCTAAGCCTTGCGGGGCCCTGGGCAGTAAGACATGGCGGGGCCCCTTTCGCGGGGGGTCTGGGGGTCCTCCCCCGGGAAATTTTTTGAAAATTAAATGCTTAAAAATGATTTTTTACGCTATTTCAGCTGATACTAAGCCTGATACTGTTATTCGTTATTTTTAAGGAAAATACTTTCTTAACACCCCCTTACTTTTGCTCTTGCTTATGGTTATACTTTTGGTTTCAACTATTGGTAAAATAACTATACAAAATAAATATGTAATAATTGAAGTACCTTCTTATAATATAAAGCTTTTAACTAGTTGTAATTTTTTTTTTTTTTTTAAAAAAACGAGGTTTATTTGAAATTTGAAAAAAAATCCAAAGCCTTTTAATTAATATTTATTTGAAGTTATAACGAACTAAGCATGTTAGGAAGTGAAACAAACGAGTTAGGCTTTACTACAATTATAATAATTACGAAATTTGTTCTAAATTATATTTGATGTTTCATAGTAGGACTTTTAGTAAATATTAAATAAAACTTTGTATTATTTCTATTTGTACTTTGTTATTTTATTTAACCACCCTAAGCAATTAAACGTTTTCTCAAAAGAAATGTATCTAATTTAGCCATGGACATTTCCTTTTAACAATAAATTTATATTTATTTTTCAAAATTATCTAATTATTAATTTTTTTACACTTTTTTGATTGTGCAAGGTAGTTAATGTTTATAGGCGAGCATGAGGTCAAGGTTGAGTGGGATGTGTGTAAAGCCAATTTGTATAGAATATTTAAAAATAACTTTAATAATGCCAATAATATAATATAATACCAATTAGGCTTTACAAATTTTAACTGTTCTTGTCAATATTAAACAATATTAGGATATGAAAATAAACCAAGTTAAAATGAATTGTATTGTAATGAAAACATCATAAACTATACAGGACACAAAAACAATAAATGAGTCTACCATTTTATCCTAGAAATAGGGTCCGTTTTTGTCAGGTTTTACTATATTATATTTTTTTGTAATAATAAACGAATTATAAAATAATGCTTTATATGAGTACAATACTTTGTCACAGATTTTAATTTTTCTTATTCGAAAGTACAAAATTTCCAAAAAAAAAAAAGCAGTGATGGGTACCCACCGCGGGGCCCCCGGAGGCACGGGCGAACCGGGCGGTCGCCCGGTTCGCCCGTGCCTGGCGCCGCCACTGGGAAGAAGATCTTCCTTGAGGGTAGGCGGGGGTTCAGGCTTTTTCTCCCGAAGAGCAGCGAACTTAGTGCCATATTTATCAGAAGATGGGGACACCTGGTGTGGTGTACCGAATTTTAAATTACATTTCTAATAAATGTTATTTGTTGGAGTAAGTTGATTTTCACACATGATGCCATATTTCAATTAATGAATATTTTGACATATTGCTTCATTCGGCCATAACTATAGTATTTCACAATATAGCTTTAATCTCTTTAAACAGTATTTAATATGAGTTGAAGCTTATCCATCCATGTCCGATTCTCCTTTTTACTTTCCTTCAATTTCAATATTTATTCAAATTTTTATACAGTCCACTTTTCAAACAGTTAACTCACGGACAGATGTCTTAAACATTTATTATTGCCTCATCAATGAAAAGCTGCGTACTAGAGAAATTATGATAGGTGTCGTATAAAGTTATTGTATTTTTAAAGTCTTTATAGGAATACAAGCATATATTCTAGGAGACATTAAGTTCAAGGTCACCCGATAGTGTCGTCATCTTGATAGACGTAGGTCCTGATGTTTCGTTGTTAGTGTTTAGGTAATGTCAGTGAAGTGCATGTTACTTCCCTGTCTGATAATTCCTAAGATTACCTGATACTCAACGTATTACCTTCATGATACCTATTTTCTTATGACCCAGGCAATCCAAAAACCCTGTTAACATTTATGATCACCTTATCGGAAGAAACCTTAGGTTCTAACTAGATCTTATAACGTCTAGTCGTGTACTATACTTCTGCTCATGAACAACTTCTGAGGGTACATTGATTTCTACTGGAGGTTGGAATAGGTATTTAAGGTTACTACGTCTGGGAAAGCTGAAAACCACCTTCCTTGTTAAATTTATCAGGAATTTCTCAATTTATACCTCTTCTCTCTACCGTTTCTGTTATAGTAACCAAAAACGGACGCATGGTGCATCACCCTTAAGACTTACTGTCATTCTCATTGTTAACTAACGTCATATACCTATAAATTTCAATTCCTAACGTCTTCCGCATACTTAAAGTAGATTGGACTGGACCATAAACTTTATCGACTCGTTAAAGTAATTACGTGACCCTGCTTCCTTTTGCCTCTACTAGAGCTATTTCGTGGTTCAACAAGAAGCTCTAGATTCGGCTGAACATGTTGACAGTAGACCACGCTTCTTCTCAGCTTTACGACCAAGTTTCCTTTCAAACTAAGTTAGTAGCTTCCACCAAGATTTTGGGGAACCTACTAATCTGTTTAAGTCTCTAAGATTAAACTTGGTTTATCGTCAAACTATAGACCGATTTCAATCAATAGAATTTGCCATCGTATAAGTGAAAACTAATATGAACTATAGAGTCAAAAGTGTTTTGAATCAAAATCTGTGACAGTATTTCTATACAAATACTGTCACAAATTTAATTCAAGAAATAAACATTAAAAATATGAAGACATTCGGATTTATTCGGCAAATTTATTTGCAATCATTTTCTTTAGATTGTCGTATATAATTAGTTTTATAATGGTTGGTTAGATTCCAGCATAGAAAGCTCCAGCTTTTAGCTCCATTATTATTTGTATAATATTACTTGACTTTCGACCATTATTAAATTATAACTGAAACTGATTAATGACTGAAATAAAACGATTTCAGTCATGAAATCTTAATCTTAATGGAGTTCTAGATCTTCCGGTGGTGACCGCTTCATAATAGATTAAGATCCAACGTTTCACACCTTGTGCTAGAGGCATCACGCAATACATAACATGACTTGTTGGAGATGGTCGAGAACTGGAGGTTATATCCCTCTCCGAGACCACAGGAAATTCCTGTTTATTTCATCAGGAATTACATAATCCGTTGGCCAATATCGTAGGCGTTGGGAAGGTCTAGGGAGAGGTGGTTAAAGTAAGCAACAACTAATAAAGCTTATATATCCACGCTTTAGATTTAATGGTCTTAAGGCCCCCATACACGGTCAAATTGTTTGCGCAAACATCATGTTTGCACAAACATTTTGACCGTGTATGGGGCTGTTTGATATTTGGGCAAACATGATGTTTGACGTGTATGGCCTAAATTAAGCGACATCAGGTTTGCGCCAACATGTTTGCGTAAACATTTTGCACAAAATGTTTGATTGTGTATGGGGACCTTTAGTTAACAAAGGTAACTAATAAATAATAATAGTTGTAGAGGTAAATGTAGTTTTATAGTGCATCTTTTTTGACAAGACAATGTAGAAATACGTGGTTCTTTCAATGTTTTTAGAGAGGTTGATATCTATCCAGGAAATGGCTGACGGTTCCATTAAATTAACAAACTTAATATTAAATTCCAGGTATCCTTTCATGCAGAGATTAGAATAAACTACAGGCTTCTTTGTCCCTTCGTCAGTTTCGTCACTCTTTACCTAACTTCCCTCTATCGAGGTGGTCTAAAATATACAAAGTTGTTCGTAACATAAGACGTGGAGTCTACAATAATTGTTAGTCCTAAATGTTTTTGACGTTTGCATTGCCTTTATTTGAAGTTGTGTGTTACATGCCAGATTCATTTAAAGTAGATAAGTTCTATGCCTAACAATTCTTTTTCAAATGGCTTGACGACCTATTCTCTCTATCGTTTCTGTTATAATAACAAAAAAAGGACGCCTGAAGTATCGCTCTTTACACTTACTGTCATACTCATTGTGAACTAACGTCATATTATATACATTTCACTTCCTAACGTCTTCCGCACAGTGCAGTGGTCCATGGCCTGAACAACTTGGCTCCTCCAGACATCCCTCTCAAAATTGAACCAAAGTCCCACCTGCTAGAAGTGCGTCTCCATTCTGTCCGACCACAAGTTCTAGGTCTCCTCTCGGCCGATTGCCCAATGGCTGAAATCGGAAGACTCGCTGGGCCAGGCGGTTCTCACCCAGTCTGCTAACGTGGGCATACCACAAAATGCCATTATGCTTAAAACATGGGAATTTCATGTTATTATTATGTCATTATGTCATTTCAGGGAAATATTATTTATATTATTATTTTCCTCAATCCGTCGGGATCGCCACTGTCCCAGTCCATCTTATTCAGGAACCATATATATAGCCGACATTAGCGCCCCATCCACTGTCGTTATTTCCCGACAGACTTTCCTTTTTCTTAATCGCGAAGGAAAGCACGGCATGATTGATAATCATGTTCATTACCATCACCACAACCACTTTCCTGCACTCTTTCCTGTGAGACAATCCGCTCATTCCATCGTGCAGGCTTGTCGTGTGACTACAATCCCTTCGTTGCCCATCCACATGAAATAGCATAATGCTGTTTGTTTTTAAATGTGTTTCTGTGAGGCCAGAAGGAAAGAACGCGTGTGGGTGGTCTCTTTCCTCTCACTTTCCAAGGGAATGTTGTCTCGTCGAGGGAAAGCGTGTCGTGTCATACAATCCTCTGGGATTCGTTGTCTAACTGGGATAATCTTGCTAGATTATAATCCACTTGAAACTTATCGGTGGACAAGAATGGAGAGGATGGCGCGACGGGATGATCTTGTAAGATTATAATCCTGCCGTTCTTTCCTCTTGAACCCCATACACTAACACTCTCTTTCTTGACGGAATTGGCTTTCCTTACGGAAAGAACGAAAGTGGATGGGGCGCTATTGTAGAAGCTTATGTTTGCACCTGTCCATTAGATAGTCTGTTCCTTAGTTAGGACCCGTGTTTTGAGTTCATGTCAAAGTTTAAACACCAACATAACTCTGGGTTCTATTTTCAGGTAGGTAAAATCCCCAGGCACTTATCTATTACTTTTGTACCCTATTACAATACAATTTTTTTGGGGTTGCATTTAATACATTCTACTTTCCCGGCATAAATATTAAATTATACTCTGAAAGAACAAATAACGTCATACATATTTAACATTTTAACATCTTGCAAAAGACAAACCGTATAAATAAATAAACAGTATATAGATGGGATAACACCTTATATACAGACAAAAATAAAATAAATATAAACTTTACTTAATATTCAACTCAATAACTCAAAGCAGACTTCTTTTGCGAGTAAATTTAAATAAAATTTCCTTTTCACAATGTTTTATTGGTTTCCTTTGTTAATTTTTTTGAAATTCGATTTTCTCTTTGTGAACACCTTTTTTTAAACCACACCTTTTTTTCTTCCACACTTAATCTTATGACTGATAAAAATGTTCACCTCTGTAAGGATTTTATTTTTTGTACTTTCACAACATTTTATTTATATTTACCTTTTATATCTTTTGGTTCTAAGTTGTTACCTTTTTAAACCAGCCGGTGTTAAGTTTTTCCTCTTGGTTTTTTTTTCCTTCTCAACAACTTTGAAATGTATCGGTTTTGCTGCTTTTGAAAGTAAAAGCTATTGTGATTTAATATTAAAAAAATACAAGGGAAGGGAGAGAGAAATAGAGGGTGTCTTGGACTCTTAAAGAGCTTAAACTCTGAAGGGGAAACCGAGAAAAGTCAGAAAAGAACGGTAGCTAACTACTAACCCTTCTAAATGATCCTCAAACACTTTGCTCTTTTCAAATTGTTTACACTCTTTTCTCGTATATCTCTTGAAAACTCCTCGTTCGTTTGTCTTTTTTCCTTCTTCTTTATCGTTTTTCTTTTTGTTTTCTTTTTTACTGTCAACATCATGTAACAAGGGGTCATCTTTCATTTATAAGGATGTCTCTATTGTCTCCATCTTGTCCTTATTTTTATATTTAAACTAGTGTTTTCATTTAATTTTTTTTCTTGTCTTAAATTTTTTTCTTTTGCAAATCTGTTTTGTTTTTGTTTTAAGTTTAAAATTTTATAATATAATAGTTTTTCACATTTTGCTTTCTAGATAAAACATGGTAAAATTATAAATGTATAAATTATATCATTTGTATTAAGGTACCCATGTTACATTGTAACAAGGTTCATCTTTCATGTATAAGGATGTCTCTATTGTCTTCATCTTGTCCTTATTTTATTTTTAAACTGGTATTTGATTAATTTTGATATTACTTTTTTTTTCTTGTCTTATTTTTTTCAAATCTGTTTTATAATTATAAAAGTAAATAATAAAAAATTACTTGTATAGTAATAGGAAATACAAAATCAGTGAAAGTTCCAGCTTTCTAGTTAGTTAGAAAATGGTTTAAATATAGGTTACATAATGTATAACTCACAAACAAGTAAAGTTAAATAAAAGTCATAACTATTGACACTATTCCAATGATCCATTTTTCTTTTGCTGGGGGATATTCCAATGATATTTTTGCACGATTTTATGCAAATGTAATTTTCATGTAACGCTTTTTGGTGTCGTTTTTTGGTAACGCTTTTCGAGTTTATGTGCCAAAGTAAAGACATGAAAATGTCAAAAAATTCGAGCGTGCAGATTCTTGCATTTGTAAATTAGGAATTAAATCGAATTAATTGTTTGTATCAAGTTTTTAGTGATAAACAATGTAGTGATAAAAAATGATGATTTTCTGTATTTATTATTAAAATCCAACAATCGTAGATAGAGTACGATATGCAACTCGTGCGAAAACTACATTTTTCTTTGATGATGTCTTTGCTCGTACATCAATGCTTTGATTGTTATACTACCACCCTCGCTGTCGCTCGGGTGCAAACTCCACACTCGCATGCAAAATGCTACTTTCCGCACTAGACGCGAAATGTACTATTTCTTAAATTACATTTACATTATTATTTATTGCAGCCTTGGCCGGTTCATTCTATCTCTTGCGGACAGAGGCCTATTTTCTTTCCATCCAATATTCTATGCTTTATTTATTCTATATTATATGAAGCATTTGTATGAGCAAACATGCTGCTTTCATGTAAAGCATGAATTGCATGGTGTGAGAAACAATCTAGTGATATCTCTTAATCTATTAGAACTAAATTAATTTATTAAAATTTTAATTTATATTAAATTTTGATTATTGATCACTGTCTGAATTCGCTTGACCAAGGTACCATTGAATGAATTCGTTACATTGAATTAATTATAAGTAATAGTACATTACTCGTCGAGTGCGGAAAGTGGCAGTTTGCATGCGAGTGTGGAGTTTGCACCCGAGCGAAAGCGAGGGTAGTAAAACCACACGAGCAATGCAAAATGCCGTTTTCCCACGAGTTGCGTACCGTACTTTATCTACGATTGTTAGAATTAAATAATAAATACAGAAAAAAATAAACTTGATAATAATGATAAAGATGGCATTAATTCTTGAGTTGTATTTTTTGCCGAATTAATTATTTCTGGAGGAGTATTATTCTCCACATTTTGGTCAAAGTCACTTGATTCATTCATTGTATTTCACTAAAAACTCGATCAAACAGTTACATTAATAAAATAACAGAAAATTAGTTTTGTTAAATGTAAACAAACTCGCTAATGGTGCGTAAAGCTGAAGAATTACACCCTAGGGTGGTAAAGAAGAGAAATTCTTCAGAACTATGAAACACGCATGCGCAATGAATACAAGTACGTAAAGAATCACTTTCTACGCATCTAAACAGAGATACAATGTTTATATTTCGAATCAACCCTAGATAAAAACCATTTCATTCTTACAATTAGTATAAAGTGTATGTTTTACGTAATCAATAAACGTTGTTGATTATATAGCCTAAAATCTACCTATAGAACCAAATTGTTTTTTCGGTAAAATTCTAGTTTCCAAAATAATAGCCGACTCAAATACAGGAAAATGGTAAAAATCAATCATCTCTAGATATTAAATATTCCTACCAATATTAAAGGTAATTGTTTAGTGAGGCCATAGAAAATTTAACTAGAATGTTAACCTATTATGTTATGTATATGAGAATGTTAAATTAATTTATATTTCAAGCCTAGAAATCCAATTACACAAGAGATTGAATTCATTGTTTCCCACTCCCTAAGGCTCGATAACATTCACGGTAGATTTAAAATGTCAATCACGTTAATTAAATCTACTACCTTGGTTTTCAATAGTTTACGTGCGGCTTACTGAGTAAATTGAAATATCAGTATAACAATAAGGTTATTTGTCTTAAACTGAGACAAAAGGGTTACAAATAATATCCTTGCAGTAAATGAAAACTATTGAAGTGAAAAAAATACGTGTGGTGTCGCGGGACACCCGGTAGGAACGAAGTTCCTTACATTTTTCATTAAATATAAATTATAAAATCACACTGCTAAGTACGTATACATTGGCGGAGTTAGAAAAGAGACAAAATTAAAAGTAACGAACTGTTTGTACCTAGCAGAGTTAAGGAAAAATTAAAAGAAAATCATTATTTGTATAATTAAAGCAAGCGTCTTACTATAAATATATATTGAATATAAGAAAAAAGTTTATCATGATGAGTTTATAGTGAAAGAGTATGTTTGTTAAAGAAGTTTGGATTGAAATAGGATTGTTTTCTACCTACCCGGCCAATTAATTTAAAATATTATAAAATATCTCTTCCCTACTCTACAGCTTCTGCTTTGTATCAGAGTGAAATTTTACATGATTATATTTTATTTATTTACAAAACAAAGTGACATTTTTTACATAATATATAAAAAAATAATCAAAACAAGTCAAGTAACAGGCTTCCTTATTAACACTTTTTCCCGTCTTTTGAAGTTTACGTTTACGCGAGCGTTGAGCGTGAACGCTTGGGCGGAAAACCTTTTCCGACGAACTCAGCCTGGGCATTGGTAAAATGAACATGTGTACCAAATTTCATCTAACTCGGTGATCATTTTCTCAAGTTATCGTCATCTGTAGATTTCGTGACGGATTTTGCGTGACGGTGATTTTGGTCGTTTTTTCGGATTCACTCCCGGGCTCCAGAACGTGCCATAAGGAACTTCGTTCCAAAAAAAAATTGTTAATTTTATTAAACAGATTTCATAGTTCGGTCAACGTTCGAGATTCTCACGCAAACGAAGTTTTATGTTTTTAAATTCATAAGTTATGCAGAACGTGACAGACAGACCGAATGAATAATGAGATTACAAGGTTCCGTGTCGCAGACTTAACAACCTAAAAAAAAAATTATTGTAGTAATCTATTTCGGCCATGATATCAACGCAGAATATATCAGATAACAACTTGAAGATATTAACATCTATTTTATTCTTTAAGTTGTATTACTTGAGTACATACTTTCTTAGAAAGAACAAAATAACCTGTTTGACGAGAAATAATCAATGGAATCGGTTATCTACGAAGTGCCTTTTGGTAATTTGTAGCGTAATGGTTAACTCCTGACTGCACAGCAGGTAGTTTTTATTGTTGACTTTTTTTCTTATAAAAGATTATTGGACGACGAGATTTAATATATATTGTTGCTTTCTGTCGTTTATAGTTTATATAAGCTATTGTGCTAGAAACCAGTCTTTCTTGCTTTTTTTTTACTTGGATTGTAAAATTTGTGTCATGTCTCTCAGAAACTGCCGGGCTATTTCTCTCGTGGTATTACTTCGACTGATACCCTACCAAGAGTCGAAGGGGAAAAGAGTATTTTCTGTCGTAAAGGCCTTTTCAAAAAGCCGTTGCCATCCTTTTTCTAGCTTTCCGTTCGGGTGGATTTAAGGTCGGTAAGGATAGTTTGGCGTTGGAAGGATGGGGGAGGGGAGAGCCTATATTCATTGCTGGAATCGTGCCAGCCATTATCCCAGAAAACCGGCTAATGTATTGAGCTTGGAAACCTGCGGTTCGGAGGAAAGGAGGGGGAAGTCGGTGTTTTCTGGTATGAGGGAGTGTTGCGGCATCCAATGTCCCGCCAAATATCGGAGCCAAATACCGTAGGAATCGTTCAAAGGCAGACATACCTCCTCAAACTCTTTTCTTACGTCAAGTATTTCAAAAGGTATAATTATGTCATAAAACCTTGATGAAAAAGTATTCTACTATTCCATCAAATGTTTGCAACTTCTAAAATGCTCTTAACTTGTTTCCATTATCTTTAAATTGTGTTTATTCCATCAAATAACCTTAGTGGACCTTTCGTAAAACTTTTATATCTATACATTTCTCCTCATTTCGTTGGAGGAAAAATAGCATCTTTTGTTATAGAGGTTCAAGTAAAATCGATGAAAACATCCACTTAGACCTCTTTGCTCTACCTATTGTAGGAGTATTCTTTTTCCCCAACTCTGGCTCTTTTCTAAGTTCTGAAAACCTCACCCTCAACTGGACATTCAAACCAATTTGATCGTATTCTTTGTTGAAAAGTACAAACTCTTTATTGGTCTCTTCTTTATTTTGCTTCTAAACAATGTCGAGAGTATAAATGCTACTTGGATCTAGTTCATTCCATAAAAATAACAAACAATATTATTTAAAACAATACAGAAATTTTTAAGAAACAATAATAATTACTATAAAAATTAATCTTGGAAATTTAAAAGGGGAGGGGATATCATTCCTTAGTCTTGTGGTGGAGACCACATCTCGATGTTTCTCACTAAATACTAGAACCTAATACTCCACCCAAATAATAGAACGTAATACTCAAACCAACTACTAGATATCTCCGCCGGTGCGGCGGTTTCGTATTTTGTTTAATTCAAGTATTCAAGAGTATCGTTGCTAAGTATCATAATATAAACACGTCAAATTTTCTCGGCCTCTCTATTAAAAAGAAAACATTTGTTTGGTAAAAAGAGCCACAAAGGCCGAACTTCCTTTTACGAGGTTTTTTAGAATATTTACGGAAAAAGTGTTCGTGTTAGTGTTTAAGAAACGTGTACGGTGCCTATTACTCAAGATCAGTATGGACTCGCTTTTGTTACAATAGTTTTTAGGGTTTCGTTGGTAAAACCAAAAAAAGAAACCCTTATAGTTTCGTTCATGTGTCTGTCTGACTGTCACTCTGTACGGTTCCAATAACTTTTAAATAAAAAGAGATAGAAACGTGAAACTTTCCAATATTAAAGATCGTTTTGACGCGCACACAGGAAAAATATAATAAATAAATAAATAAATAAGCCTCTTTATTGGTTCAAACACATACAAAGTTTGTATAAAAAAAAAAAAAAAAATTAAAATTAAATAGTTAATTTAATGTACTAACTACAAAATATATTTTACTTGTTACTACCAAGACTATACATTTATTTTTTATTTTTTATTTTTTTTTTTTTTTTTCAGCTGTTAGAACCAGGCCCAGTTTGAGCGAAGGCCTCTCCCAATTTATTCCACTCTTCGCGGTTCGTTGCTGTCTTATACCAAGCAAGTCCTGCCTTTTGCCGAATGTCATCTTCCCATCTTTTTTTATGTCGCCCCTGCTTTCTTTTCCCTAAGTATGGTGTCCACAGTGTTGCCTCCTTGGTCCACCTTCCATCTTTTAATCTTGCCAAGTGGCCAGCCCAATTCCATTTTAGCAACTTGACTGCTTGGACTACTACTTGACTGCTTGGAGTCCATACTAGATCAGTATGGACTCGCTTTTGTTACAATAGTTTTTAGGGTTTCGTTGGTAAAACCAAAAAAAGAAACCCTTATAGTTTTGTTCATGTGTCTGTCTGTCTGTCACTCTGTACGGTTCCAATAACTTTTAAATACAAAGAGATAGAAACGTGAAACTTTCCAATATTAAAGATCGTTTTGACGCGTGCACACAGGAAAAATATAGCGAACTCAAAATTATCAGCTGTTCAAATCCAAATGGCGGATAACTCACGTCATGCGAAAAAAATATTATTTTAAAATTTTAAGCGGGGTATCAAATGAAAGGTATAAAAGAGTAGATTACAAAAATATATACCACTTAGGGAAAGTGTTCAATTTTAGGTGCCATTTTGTTAAAAAACCATCGAAATTTTGCGTGCGTTGCTTTAATTCGGATAGGTACTTTTATATATATATAGGTACCTTGTTATATTGGTAAGTAGGTAGATTGTTATATAGGTTCGTTGTTAATAAATAAAAATAAAAAATATTCTCATGAATAAGGGAAAGAATTGGGTGCAGTAAGTTGGGAAAAAAATATAAGTTGAAAAAATTAATAAGGGACCTACAATCAGCTGATTATGACCTACCATCGAAATCGGACGAGTTTTTATCAGGATATAGTGGTTCGATAAAATGTTGAACGTGATCCCTTTTTGAGGAATTTTTTAATTTGGAGATCTAAAAAAATGTCTTTTTTACAATTATTACAATGCTTCTGTTCCTTTCGGTTATTAATTCGGTCCTTTCGGTTAATTAATTCCATAAAAAAAAAAAAAATGAATTAATAAAATAAGAATACTAATTAAAATTAAACAATAGAATAAAATTTGTTACATTTAAAAAAAAAAAAATATAAGAATCAAACAATTTCAAAATGAAGTAAAGTTATTTCCACATTCAAAGCACTGAAAAAAAAAAAAAAAGAAATGAAATTTTAATGAAGTCTAAATGTAATTTTGTTTACTTTTGTACTAATTAATTAGTAAACTTGTGTGTGGGATAAAAGAGAAAAACAAAAAACAAGATAAAAACTTCTCAAATAAATTTAATTAGTATTATTTTTTTGTATGTTTATTTTATTTTATTTCTTTTAGTGAGATAGTGTTTTACTTTGAATGTTTTGGACGTAATAATGTTATCGTAACGAATAGGTAACTCAAAGAGAGTTGTGCAAGGTTATAGCTTCATGTTGCTTCGAGTATCTCTTTATTCATTTGTATTCAAACGTATCTCGTAGATTCGAATAGGTAATCAAGTTTTATTAACATAAGGCATTGGTTTAGGATTCGAGAAAGATGTGCTTTTAGTTCGTATCTCTGTCAGTATGTACTTTATGTAATATAATTATGTTAATGAAAAGAAGAGAGACCTTTTGTTCTAAACAAGAGGTCTTTCCTTTTTTGTATTTTGTGAAAGAAGCAAAAAAAAAAAAAAAAAAAAATAGCTTTGAATGAACAATTTCTAATAATCATGTATTCATTAATTATATTATATAATGTATATTAGAATGTACAGTAAACATTTTTTTAAATATTAATAAATTTAATGAATGAATGAATGAAAAACATGCTTCCTTTTAAAAGAATACAGATAAAAAAAAATACAATACATTATATGGATTTTCTGGTCTGAGGGAATAGTGCCGTCTGAGGGAGTTGGCTTTAGGCTAAAACATAATAAGTAATTATTTCATAATATGATAGGGGTACTTATTTTCTTTTAACTTTATAATGTGTTTGTTTATACATATAAAATAACATTCATTGTGATTTATAGAAATTAAATTATATTCTAAATACATTCGAAAAATATTTATTATATTTACTAAACAATCTTTTAAGAAATTTAGTACTCTTAATGAATCAGTATTTCTGAGTAGACAAAATGAGTACTATATGTTTCAGACAAATGCATAGAAGTGAATGCACTTAAATAGCTTACATCAACGAAAGAACAAGTGCACTAGACATTTTTTAAAATGTATACCACCTGCGCACTCATTCTCAGTACCCCCATTCTTTATTCCTGACCTAAAAGCTAGCCAGTAACTTGAAGAGCTAATAGTATATGCTCATCTTTTAGAACACTCTTTTAGAAAGCTTTAAAAGGCATAGTTAGAGTAGTTTTAAAAAAGTCCAGTCATGCACCATGACTTAATGGGCGAATTTTCAAAGAAAGCTGCGTATTATTGGCTTATAATAATATAGGAAAATTTTGATTTAGAATTTGGATGGGTGAAAAAAAAATTGGTACACAGGAGTACGGGGTACAAAAGTCAAAATAGTATTTACCCTTTAAGATGCATGTCGTTGAAAAGCTCTTTAAGAGTGCAGTAATTGTTGTTGTGTACAGTTTTGTCATATTTCCATATAAGAGGGGGCTAAAATGGGAGAAACACGTTTTTATGCTATGTTCCTAAATTGTCAAAAATTGACCCCTAAATAAACTCCAAAAATTCTGGCCAACGAACTCATTCTTTCTTTTGACATTTTAAAATTTGTTTGAAATTTTTAAGTGCATCCTAAGGGAAAATATCGTCTGGAGTGACACACACACACACACACACACATATATATATATATATATATATATTTATATATATACATAATATATATATATATATATATATACATACCAATGATCTCACAACTTATTTTTTTACCCAAGTGTTTTCGTTGGGATACATTTTACTAAAATACCTTTTGAGGAATGTGACATTTTATTTATTTTTATTTTATTATAGTTATTCTAAAATAGTGTACATATTTGTTGTTGTTGGGAAAGCTATGTAATAACACGTTGAGACTACCACACGTATTTAAGATTTTTGTATCTATTATCTGACCAACTGACAACTGTATATCTTAAGTTTTTCCATTTAGCTACTACACTATTATTAAGTTTGACCAAAATTATCTTATGTATAGTGTTTTATTTTTAAGCTCTATTACTATGATTTCTATTCTTGCTACTTCTGCTCATAATTCTAAATGAATGCCTTTCACAACGTAGAAAGTAGGAGAAGGATCTTTTAAAGAACAGGATTAAATTTGAAGGGGTTTTAGGTCTCCTGTAAGCCAGAAAATGTCCTCACAGCCCCAAGCCAAATTACAGGGAAGACACCTCTTACCCTTTCTTTGCTTTAAAACTTTACCAATTACTGGAAACCATTCTTTATACCTCCTCTCCTTATTTCTTTTGTATTAAGACTAGAGAAAGAAAAGTACAATACAAATAATAGACAAAAGAAAAAAAGAATTTACCTTTACTTTTTCGAAGTCTTTAATTTTTATTTTTCTTATCATCGAATTAAAAAATGAATTTATCGGTCTCTAGTTCTTTTTTTAAATAGCATCAGTACTTAATTATTTTTCAAACTTTTAATTTTATTGCAATTAACTGAATTTATTAATTGTAATTACAAATACCCAAGTCAGTAAGATATATATGATAATGCCCCGTTTTTTTTGTAGCTGAGAGATTAGCTCTAAGAATTATCTTGCAGACGATATATTAAGTTATCTGTTAAAATTTCAGAATTTTCCTATTGATTTTATAAATATTTTATTCCTTATTTAGTAAACAGCCAAAATGTGTTACTTAGAAAACGGATATTACAACCCTAAACTGGGTTAACTCCTTTTAAATATAAAAGAAAGTGGATTTGGGGACATAACTCCTCCTCTTCTTACTTTGTAAGAACAAGTGTTGCTATCTAGTGGCATCATAAAAAAACTATGGACGTGGTCTGTTTTACAACTATAGGTTTTTTCTAACTTAGAGAAGAAGAGAGACAACTTGTGACAACTTGGAGAGAAGAAAGACTACTTGTTTTCTCGTCCTTAAACTTCCATTCTCATATTATATATTTAATATTTTGTAAGGGTAGTCGACAACTTGGTCATATTTATATTAATTAAAAAGTTCCAAATATTTGAATAGCTTTTGAACGGTGGTTTTTATCTATAGACTTCTTTGGTGTGGGTCGTGTAGGGTAGTTAAATTTATTATAAACAACTAAATTATTTCCGTGCGGCTATATTTCGACCACCTCCTGGTCATATCCATGCCTAAAAGATCATTTACACACTTTTAAAAGACATATTACAATATTTCCTTTACAATAAAATTATGATATACATTTTTACTGGTCTTATATTACTTTGCTTTGTAAGTTTCATCGCACATTTCCGTTTCCCCAATTTTGAACCATTTCCCGTGATTCAATCTTCCCCAAATTTTGTACATAGAAACAACTATGGTGAAGAATACAGAAACCAAAAAAAAATAAAAAATAAAAAAAAAAATAAAAAATAAAAATAAAATGGCGTCAAATTTATTTGCTTTTTAAGTTTCATCGCACACCTATTACCCCAATTTTGAACCACTTACCGTCGTTCAATCTTCCCCAAATTTTGCACATAGATACAACTAAGGTGAAGAATACAGAAACCAAAAAAAAAAAATAAAAAATAAAATTGCGTCAAATTTATTTGCTTTTTAAGTTTCATCGCACACCTATTACCCCAATTTTGAACCACTTACTGTCGTTCAATCTTCCCCAAATTTTGCACATAGATACAACTAAGGTGAAGAATACAGAAACCCAAAAAAAAAAAAGGTTGAAAATAAGACCAGTTTTGAAAGATGGCATTTTTATATTTATTATAATTCTTTTTAAGGTACCTATACACTAGAGATTTTTTACCTTGAGTTGATCTAGCTAGAGCCCTCAATTTTGAGTCTAGTAATGTACACAGCAGAAGGTGGTTTTATCGTCTTGAAGTATTTCAGAAATCGTTGATAGGAGTTCAAAGTGTTGCCTTTCCTCGTTGAGTCTGTTGCAGTCACAGACGATATGGTGAACTGGCAATATTATCTCCTTATAATATACAGGTTGGAGGGTCTTGTCGTGAAATGAGGTAGCCGCGAGGTTATCCTTGTGTGATCAATGCGGAGTCTTGCCAAAAAATTATTTCTTCCCTGACAAATTATTGTCTGAAGCATGTTTTATAGTCAATTTTATGAGATTTACGTATTTTATTTAGTGTTTGGGCCGCTCTTTCAGTATTTCTGTCATTATCTTAATAGGGTAGTCCATCGATGCTCAACCTGTTTCAATCCACCTACCCCTTTTTGTGAATAATTGCGCTGACCCCCTAACAACACCTTATTTTAATAAATACTTGTTATATTAGATCAAATGTTGTTTAACTACTGCTAATATTCCTACATCATAGAAAACTAGTAATAGATCATTTTAATTCCAAACAAAATTTATTAATTGACATTTTACGAACAAGTTTTTATCTATCAGACAAAAAAGTAAGCAAAATATCACCGCGTACCCCTAACAAATTTTCGCGTACCGGCAAGGGGTACGCGTACCACAGGTTGAGAACCGTTGGGGTAGCCCATAAAATTTTATTTAAAACCTTACGAGTGATCAAGGTTTCAATTTTTTCTCTTTTTTTTTTTTTTCTTCGGTTCTATTTTCTATTGTCTGTTTAGCCAGTTTGTCTACCTTCTCGTTACCTTCTATGTGGTTTCTTTATCCCTTTTCTATGTTTCTATGGCTTGGTACCCAGCAGTATTTCTCTATGATTTAGTTAATATTCTCATAGTTCTGCTTCGCTGTCACGACAGTATTTTGTGAGTATAGTTTGCATAATGCTTAGAGAGCTGTTAGTCAGTGTAAATTACATTTTTCCACATGTTGTTGTCTACTACGTACTCAACATAACCTACTTTATATTTAACCAAGCAGATTATATCCAGTAGTTCCAGGGAGGTTTCCACAAGGCAGAAGTTATACACCTAGTTGTGCTATTATTTGTAAATTAGAACGATAATATCTTTAATAATTGGCACACTACAAGCATTAGTCACCTTGTTGTACTTTTGACAGCTCTGATCTCCATTTTACTTTCAACTAGTTTTTTGAATTTTCTAAACATGATTTTATTTAGTAAATATATTATTATCTTTTATGTGAAATAATTAGCGATTAATTTTAGGGATGTTACAACGTATTTTCCTTCAAAGTTCCTTTTTATACTGCCATTATATTATTTTCTCTATGTACATGGACTGTATATATATAATGAAATAAAAATGTAGACCTTTTTTAGTTGTACCAACTGATAACGTGAAAAACTTGATCTCTCATAAGTTTCCTGAGTCGCTTTTATTTCTCCTTTCAACATCAAAGCATAACAAATTAAAGAATCAAAAATAAACAATTATTTATTTAATTTTTGCCTTTTTATCTCAACTCGAATAATTAATTTAGCAAAATATATAATTAAGATATGAGATAAACTATACAACGAATATGCTGCACAGCATAATAAATTCTAGTTTAATTGTCGGAGTGGTGAATAGCGCTAGTTTCCAGTTACGTGTTGATTGCAAACTGTTTCATGTTGCATGTCTCGCCCTGATAGCAGACAAATCAACTTAATCTTATTATGTTATCATATTACACTCCACCAGCACACAGTACATACAACCTAATCACTCTTCTCTTCTTAATTGTCTCTGCTTTAGCAATTCTAGACCTATGTATAACTTGATTATGATAAACTTGTTTAATCCACTTTGTTACTTTTTTAATTGGATCCTGAAAAGAAAGTTATAATTTACTCATAGTTAACGGATGAGTAAGGTCTTTAACTCGAATTACTATTAATTAACCTAATTGGTATTTTTGTACAGTTGATATAATATAATTTTAAAGATATAATTAAAATGTATAATACATCAATATGCTAAGAAAATAATAATAATAAAAATAAATAGCAATTTTAATTTAATATATGAACTAGCTGGATGCGCTCCACGCATCGCTGCGGAGGGAGATTTTGATTTAAATATGCATATTAGGTTTAAAAACTATCGTCAAGAAACATTAGATACATTTCTTTTGCTAAACAGAATATTTAGATGCCCCGCATGTATCAAATATAATTTGTAAACCCTCCTAATATTAGGGCCCCTCCACCCCTCCAATTAGTCACTGATTGCCTCATCTGGAAAAGAGCTTATACAACTAACTAACTAAGTATGTATGTACTCGGCATGGACCCTTGGCCTTGACCTGGCCACAATTAGGGTTAAATAAAATAGATTAGAGAGCAGACTGCATATTAGGTTAAATTTAGATGTATATTATATCACTCGGCAATTTAACAGTGTAACAGAGTGGTGAATCAAATTGCCCCAGTCTTTGTGGCTGCCTGGACGAGGTACTGGACTGGTCTCTTGTCTAAACTCAAGAGCATCCTTCCATTTACAAATTCATATTCTAAAATTACCTCACTGATCGGTACTACCAGCTTTCTCAGGGGACATCGCATTCTTCCAATTATATCTCTGTGGGTAATGGAGTACCACAGGGGAGTATTCTTGGCCCTAACCTCTACATAGTATACACGGCAAACATCCCAAAACATTATCATACAACTTGCCAATGCCAATGCTATACTAGTTCTTCACTCCGACACTATCAAAGCATCAACTTACCTTCAAGAGCTCCTCATTCTCCTAGAAAGATGGTTTGTCAAATGAAAAATTAAAATTAATACTGACAAGTGTGTTAATGTTTTCACCCTGTCTAAACGATATTGTCCACCAGTATTTCTAAACCCAGTGGCCTCTTCCCAATGGCGATATTGCTAAATATCTTGGTCTTTACCTTGATTAGGGCACATGGAACCCTCACACCAAGCTTAAAAAACAGAAAACTAACACATGTTACAGTCATAGCCATAGGTTATTTACTTACTAGACAAAAGGTTTAGTGTTATACTTGAGAATTAGATACACCTTTATAATTCCTTAATAAAAACCAATTTAGACTTACTGGTATCGAGCTATGGGGCTCCACAAAACGTTCCCTTAGAATCCAATCCTTGCCTTCTAAAATTCTCAGAACAATTACTAATGCTCCATTCTATGTTTCGAGCCTCAGTTCGAGAGCTCAGTTCCGTTATCAACCCTTCCCTAATTACCTTTCAAATCATGATAAACCTCTTGTTCAATCCCTTTCTCCCAGAAAATCGCCGCAAACGTCTGAAGCGCCAAATTTCAGTTCGATTTGATAAACGGAAGAAAGTTAATTAGCCCTAAAAAAATGTTGATGACTGTCTGAAACACTCAAATTTGAAAATAAGAATTTAAAAAGAACTCCAAAAGTTAAATTAATCAACTTGAAAAATGTCTTATTGATGATTATAAGCTATAATGGTGGACACTGTTATTAACATTATGCTACTCCGGAGGTATTGACAATATGGTTTTTATAGAAACTGTATTAACATTACGGCATTAATGGGAACTGGTATTAAAAATTAGCTATTATTTTTGTTTTTTTACAGCAATATACTGATCAAGTTCACTCTTTGAAATCTTTTAATATAAATATAATGTTATGACAGAATAATAGTTTGTTAAACTGTAACGTCATAACAGATTTTGAATCATGATTAGAGAGTAATTATTAACCAAAAGAACATTGTTTACTTAATATTGTGTGATCAAAGTGAATTTTAAATCCTAGTTTGTGTTTAATATTAGTTTGTAACGAATTCTCTTTGTTTCGAAACTAGTGGTTTGCGGACAAACTAGTGGTTTTATCAAAAGCTTCCCACGTCTGTGGTTGCTATTCCTAGAAAACCTGTGGGAAACAATAAAACTAGGAGAATTTTCTATTTGAAATATGACATCCAGTTATCCTCTGTGACGTCACTTGTTACTTTTATAGAATAACAAAACAAAAAAGTTTTCCTTTCAAAACCATACAGGAAATGCTAGTGCCCTCTAGTTTTCTATTTGTTATTTGTTTTATTTCATTTGTATCTTGTTTATGCCACAATAAACAACTTTGTGGTTGGATGTCAAATTAGTTCTTTGAAGCGTTTTTTAACATGACATCTATTTTTCAATATGGTTTCAACAGTCAATAAGTATTATCATCTCGCAATAAATTACCATTGTTTTTGTAAAATACTTTATTTTGGAACTAATAATTCAATAATTAGGGTCCGTAGGCAAAACCAAGGACCCTTATATTTTCCTGCGTGTGTCTGTCCGTCCGTCCTCTCGCGTACTCTCACGGCTACAGCTTTCGTCTGATCACTTTGAAATTTGGCATATATCTATCTTGTACCTGCCCACATATTTTAAAAGTATAACGACTTAAAAAAAAAAATTTCAAAAAAATTTGGGTAAAAAAACTTAAGGGTTAATTTTTTTTTTTTTTTCTACACCGTGAGGGGTATCATATGAAAGGGTACGTCGAGCTGATTACAAAAATATATAATTCTTTGGATATAACTTTGACAGGGCGAGCGTAGGCAAGTTTGAAGTGGGTGTGAAACGTGTCCCCCCCCTTCTATCTCGCTTATGTGAAGTGCAAAAAATCTGAAAAAATTCCTGAACATTCTTCGACCGAAAGAAATATACCACTTTTTGGAAATTTCGAAAAAAATATTATTTTATTTTTTATTGACACAATACGTTTTTTTTTATAATTATGGTCTTTTCGATGTATTTATATGGTTGTAGTCCGGTTCAGTGGCAAAAAAATACTTTATCAGAGTGTGTTTTGAGAATATCAGACCCTTAGAATGGTTCAAAGTAAGCTTTTTAGAATTTTTAAAAAACACTGTTTGTACACTTTACAGTTAAACACTATATAGTGTGGCCTACGGACCCTCGCTGTGTGCTGACTAGCACACACTTGACATGTTTATTTTGCTATATTTTATGGTATATATATACTCAATTTCTCTATTTCATGGGAAAACATTAATGCCTGGTATACACGATCCAAGTACATGGTCCAAGTCACTTTGATCAAATCCACTTGGTCCAAAAGTTTGTGGAACTTTGAAGTAAGGTCTACACGATCAAAGTATACTTGGTCCAAAAGTTTGTGGAACTTTGAAATAAGGTCTACACGATCAAAGTATACTTGGTCCAAGTAGTGGAATTTTGATACACTATAAAGTAGATGTTAAGATAGATTGTGTGAAATGTTTTTCCCTCTGGAATTTTCCAGTTAAATTGTGCTTATTAAAACGTGTATTAAAACAGTGGTGGTATATCTCCTTCTGGTTAACAAAACCTAGCTCAACCTCACGCCTGTCATATTTTGACAGCTCGTTCTCATAATTTGTCAGGTGGGCGCCATTTTTTGTTTTTATCAAAGTCTACTTAGATGGAACCCATCCAACTCAACTTGGATGTCGAAGTTGACTTTGACACACTGTTTACACGATCAAAATAGCCTCAAAGTAGAGTCAAAACTGACTTGATCCATGTATACTTGGATCGTGTGCCTTAAATCATGGATATTTTTTGGGCATTGAATCCACATATCGACGTTTCAATGTTTATTTATGAAGTGAAGAAAACCAGTATAGGTACATTTGTCTAAGTCATAGAGTAGACGGATCTTAAGGTGTGCAATTATGAAAAAATCCATTTTGATTACCATTTAATCCGCTAGGAGCTCTGATATAATTTTATATATCAAATTTAGAACTTTTATCGACGAAATATAGTACTAAGATGAATACAAGTAGAAACCGATCTACCTCCTACTATATTCTAACTTCCTGGCATGATATTTGAAAGCGTTACATTAATCAAGTTGTTTATTTAAACTTTAGCACGCCCATCGTCAAAATATTGTATTATAAATGTAAACCTATTGTCCTCCTGTTAAATCCTAACTTCCTGGCACGAAAATTTCTTCTTAAATATCCATGTTAAATGAAAAAATAAATAAATAAAAAATTACCAGGAGTTACTTTGTGCTTAAAGCACTCTCTAATCTGAAAACACTTCTAGAATCGATTTACATAACTATGAGACGTATAACCTTGACTTATCTTGTCAAAATGTTAGATTTTTGCTTCTAAGCTTGCTAAAGACAAGAGAGTATTGTGCTCATTCTGAAGAAATACATTTCTATAAACTATAACAACGAAATTTCATTTTATTAGCTGTAACAAGTGGAAAAGATATGGAAAGGGGAAAAATCAGAGAAGAAAACGTGAAGAATTTAATTAGGCTTGGAATGTGTTTTTCTGGGTTTCTTCCTATTGTTGAAGGATTTTATACACATCGTATGAACCAACGAGGAAAACTGGTTTTATCTTCCTTTCTACAGGAAAATTCATGATAAGCTCGATGCCATTTCAAATGAGAAGTAGAGGAAAGAAAAAGATTACCATATAGAATATAATATAGAGAAGATAGTCTGCCAATTAGTGTGTCACATAGCTTCCTCGTGCACATAAATGATGTCATCATTTTACAACCCTTCATTGTCTAATTTATTAAATTGTTTCCAAGCTTACCAAAGATAACGAGAGCTGTGCTTGTGTAACATTTTTATATTTCCGAAATAAACAATTCCTAGTCAGAAATCCGTTTTTGACGTCAGGTAACATTTTTGGTCTAGTGTTTGTCCGTCTGTCGTTTACTTTTTTGAGAACCACCGTATCTTAAAAACTACCAACTTATTTTGTTACTACGTTTTTATTAGCAAAGCATTCTTGTTTGTTTGTTTGTCTGGTACAAATCTGGCAATCGATTTCTAACTAACTTTGACTAACTTAGACATTTGAAACTTTTAGCATAGCTCAGAACACGATGACAATGCATTATTTTAATACTTTTAGCCATCTCTCAGCAGAATTTAATTAGTTTTCAGCAAATTTTGCGGTGCGGAAAGTTAGTTCGGAAAAAATCCGTAAGTTATTTTATTTGATTTGCCATATCCAATATTTACGCAATCTTCATTTTGACGGGTCTCAAATTTGTGATAGATAAACATTGAATGACAGCAAAACAGGAAATATCGATTATATTATTTCAAATATATCGATGGCATGCTTTAGATTTGGTGTTGGGGAGATCCGTTGTACAAAGATTTATCCATTTATAGGTTTAAGATCAGCTCTCTGGATGGTTGTCATTTATGTGAAGTAAATAAATTCGGAACTATTTTTTTTTTTACTAACATTATATATTATATAACAATAACAATTATATTATCAACATTACATACGATTGAACAAAAAATTTAAAAACGTAGTCTATAAAAAGTTCTTTTTATCTTGAAATTATTTTTATGGAATTTGGAGAGTATGTCATATATAATATAAGTAGTACACCGTTGGTGCCATATAAATGTCAACTTGTTTGGCTCATTGCTTTTTCTTGTATGTGCAAACAAACTTTTAGGTTTCTGTACGAAGTAAAAAAAAGAAACATATAACGACTCTGTCTGTCTGTCTGTCCGTTGGCATGTTTCAATTCATAAACTACTATAGCTGGGAACATTAAATTCGGCACACAGGTTCATCTCGGCATTTGTGACAACTGTACACTTTTTGGATTTTTCACACTTAATATTTACGTCTAAAAAAACGTTTTTAGTGACCATGACATGGTGTACATCAATTTAAAGGTCTTGAAGTGAAGAAAAATAATAAGCAATTATTAAAATTTTACACTTAATAATTTTAAAATAATCGCACAGAAACCGGCGATTATTTCCTCACATACTTACATGAAGCGCCTTTTATTAGCAATTATATATTTAAAAGTTCCTACATACTCTCGCATCAGATTTTAAAGAAATTTGGATGGTCTGTCGAAAGTACCTGTTGATGGTCTCATATTATTTTCAACCCTTAAACGTAAATTTTTATAGTGCATAAAATTCAATGTGAAGCAATCAATGCTACTGGGAATTGCATAAAAATCAATGTGAAGCAATCAATGCTACTGGGAATTGCATAAAAATCAATGTGAAGCAATCAATGCTACTGGGAATTGCATAAAAATCAATGTAACTGGAAATTGCATAAAATTCAATGTGACGCAATCAATGTAACTGGAAATTGCATAAAATTCAATGTGACGCAATCAATGTAACTGGGAAATGTCAAAAAATGGATGTTACATATTCAGATCCCTGTTTTGTTTCCTGCCTTAATAGAGGGGGGGGGGGATATTAATAAGTTTAATTTATGAGGATTAGAGATCTAATTCATTAAGGGTGTACTATTCCAAGTACGGTATCTGAGGAGGTGTATTGGAAGAGCAAATATAGTGGATTTCATCTATAAGTATTTTATCAGTATTAAAAACACAAAATATTTCAAACTCAAGAATTGTTAAATAGAAGAAGTGCTTAAATATTTCCACAGCTATTTATTTTAATTTTCATAATATAAAGTTGCCCAAACGCGATGTAAATCACATTTGAAATAGATAAAAAAAAAATGAGACAATGAACTTCAAAACCATCATAAACCTTAGAACTTACATATTTATTGCATACCTTATTTTTAATTTTTACCATTTAAAAAAATAACACCTTCTTTTTGTTTCAACATTAAACAACAATGAATTTAAGTACCAAGTCTGTAAACTACCAGACTGTTGGACTAAAGTAAAACAAAATAATATATACAATAACTTATTGAAAATAGCATTTTCAAAATAAATAATAAAAAAAAAGATAAACTTCTCCAACACGGAATGACTTTATCCTCTTTTTTGCCATTACCATTATTTGTATTTTTTTCTTCTGCCATCTTTTTTTTCTTTTTTTTTTAATATATATAAAGGTATAGAGGTTAGAGAAGTGATTTTGGCCATGGCCCAACAAGGAACTAATAGTTTTCTTTCTTATGGTTTTGGCCACGGATTCATTTCCTGACCGTGCCCGAACAGCCTTTATACTCCAAGTCTTTTTTTCCTACTTTTCCCCAGGATCAGACTCTTAAGATTTACAGGATTGCTCTTGCCCATTCCTTTTTAACTCTTTTCTTGTGTTTTTAATGTTCTCAGCAGAAAATATCCCCATTTTTCCCTCTCGCAACAGTATATTTTTCACATCGTTGAGACAATTTTTCTTTGTAGTTTGTCCCTAAAAATATATATATATATATATATATATATATATACATATATAATCTTTATTTGAGTATTATTTATTGAATAAAGAACTTGAGATCATGAGAGAGCGTATAAAATAAAAATCTATACTTATATTTTAAAAAAAAAACCATTAAACATAATAAAATATTTTCTCTTATATCTTTTGTATTCAATTGCAGGAAATGGTAAATGATTTTTATTGCTCTACCAAGAATGCTTATTGAAATGGGTTTATTTTAAGTCTAGTATCACTATGAATTGTTTAACGTATTATTAGTATATTGTTACTAAAGCTTAAAGATTATTATTTTTATAACAATGCTTAAAATGTTACAATAGTAAAATTAAAATATTACATTCGTAGAAAAAATTGAGTAATATTTTGTCGGATTCATCTTCCGTTTCAGAATTATATATCTATTTTATAAAATAGAAGTATTAATAGGGCGAAAAAATATAGATTTGAAGATATCTCTTGTATCACACGTATTAAAGTCATCCTGAATATAAAAGATTGTATGCCAATATTTGTGGCACATAGATTCCTCGCTTCCGATTATTGTAATTCTTTTTTTTTTTTTTTTTTTTTTTTTTCAGAATGATCGCAATATTTCTGTTTCCCTCGGTAAGGTTGTAAAAAAATCCTCTAACCGACTCTAGGTTGTTCTACCGACATGTTTTCAGACTTACTCACCTTAACCTACATTCTAATATAGTCTGCCAATTAGTGTGGCACATAGCTTCGCGACCTATCGCACACTTTTCTATTGTTTAGCTTTTACGACTCATTATCTAACTTATTTATTGTTTTTCCATCTTTGATTTTTAATATGCCATAATTGTTTTCTTTTTTTATATGAATACATGTTATACAATTTAGCAATATTTAATGTGCCCGAACTATTGATATTAATAATAATATGACCACCTAGCTTCATTCGACTAATCATACAAATTTATTAAAAAATCAGATAAATACTTTTTAAGAAACATATGGGCGTAGAAGATTGAAATGATATAGGACTAACATTGGCCCTCTCCAAATTTCATTAAAATCGAGTTGTTTTTTTAAGATAAATTCGCAAAAATGTTAACAACTGGCTGATAAACAAAAATTGTTCTTTGATGTTTTAAGCAGATTTCTGTCCTGGATTTTTTTTTTTTAAATCGGAGACTTAAAATCATTTCGTTCGCATAAACGATCCAATGCTTCCGTTACCTTCGGTAAGTATGGAAAGCTTGTTGGCCAAAAATGGTAAATATGAAGGGTTTTTTTTCTGTTGTAAATTATTAAACTATACATTTAACATGTTTATTTGTATTCTATTACTTTGGACGTGAGGAAGCTGGGTAGACCATTTTCTTTCAGTTCCATTTGACATGTTTTATCAGTTTATATTTATTTAGTTTTCTTCTTTTTTTAAAAAAAAATATTCTTTCTTATTTGGCTGTTTTTTTTACGTCCGTTTCAATTCATCATATTTAATTATAGTTTCTAGAAATCACTCGTTTTATCGAAATAACACGTGTCCAGGGGTGAATGGGGACAACCACAATAAATAGATGTTTATCAGATCAAAAGTTTGAGTGGTGTCGGTTCAATTTTTGCATTTGAGATCACTGAAGGTAACGGAAGAATTATCACGCTGAAGAAAAAAAATTTTTTTTTTTTTTTTTCTTCTCCGAATTAAAATTCCTTGACAGAAATCCGTTTTAGACATCAGAAAACATTATAAACAGCTTGGTTTAAAGAAAACCATATTTGTTTTCGTGTCTGTCGTTAACAGTGATGGTTTATCGGTCTGTCCGTCGATATTTTTGTGAACCTCTATAACTTATAAACCACTCAACCGATTTTTAATTAAAGTTAGTTGTTATGATTAATCCATTGTTCGTCCTGTATTAATTTCAAATTTCCGCGTCTATTAATTTTAACTGTGCATGCGCTCTAATTGATTTATATTAGTGTCTATTTTTAAAAGTATTCATCCGGCTTTGAAGAAATTAGGATAGTTCGTCTAAAGTATCCTAAAAATTACCCTAATTTAATTTAAAATGTCTACGCACCTATATATTTTTGAATTAAAATAAATGTGACTCTACTAGGAATCGAAACAGGTCCAATTAACCACACAAATTTCATACTCATGTGGCTATTTATCTAATACTCTAACAGAAAGTCTCTACTCTAACTAGTGTCTCTAAGTCTATACTCTAACTATGTGTCATACTGATTGGCAGGCTTTTTAAATATGTTTGTTATGAACGAAGTCAAATTATATTTTTATTAGCTTTGTATGTTAACTTATTTTAAATTGATATACACTGCATGTTCTCTTTTTACGATATTAAAACTCCTCATAGGCATAGATCGGTTTAGGTTCATTTCTAGTTTACTTTGAATTCGAACAAATTCTCTTGGTTCTATCAGGATGGAGGATGAAGTTTTGGAATAACTTAGTTTATCAAGTTGTATTTGGAAGGAAGGAAACTCGATGAGGTCTGAGGGTAACTTTACACGAAAGGAATTTTTACACGAGTTAAGGGGACGAAAAAAAAATATGTTAAAGTAGGAATATACTTTCACAAGGATAAACTTTAGTTCAAGTAGAAGTTTTAGTTAGGGTAAAAAAATTCTGGTTTCGAGTGAGAGGAAAAAAATGTCTTTGTGGGTCACGAGGGTGTACCTTTACCTTAGAAAATTGATGTCGAGAAACTGGCAAGATTCGAAAAAAAACCCAAGAACAAGGAAAGGAAACATTCATCACTCGACAAGCAGTTTTGGTAAGAGGAAGGAGAACCAGTATAAGAGGTTTAAGAACGAGTCAAGGTACACCTCTTCAAGTTATAGGTACAAGGATGAAGAGAGCACAATAGAAACCATGAATGGAAGATGAATGGGAGAGATGCAGAACAGAATAAACAGGTATGGAATGAAGAATGGAAGATGAATGGATGAGACAGTGTAGAGAAAACAGGATGGAATGAATAAGGAGGAACCGAGGAGGGATAGGATAGGTCGTACTGGTAGAGAAAATGGATAGATGATAAATTGATGTAAGGGAGAAACAGAGTCCTTATCCTAACTCTAGGATCCTTCCAATACCTTCTAGAATCCAAACTTGAACCCTTCTCAGCCAAAATTCCCTTTCAGATTTACTTCGACCAGATATATCACGTTAAACCTCTTTTTCTCAGTTACTCTACTACATGGTTTTTTTCCATTCAAAACATTTTCTTTTATCAGGAAAATCATTTCTTGTTGCGTGCGCCAATCGTTAATACTGACGGTATTTCTATTTACATCGTTACACAAGGTAGCGCGTTGCTCAACCAACCTAAACCAATAAAAATCAATAAATATTTTGTATTGACGATTTGTGATTTGTTTGTTGTGAAGTTCATCGTCCTAACTAATCATTGCAAAATAAAAAATCCAATGGCTCAATAGGTCTTAAGTTGGTCTTTATTGGAATTTCTTAGGATAAGTTCATTTCAGTATATTCTAGTAAATATATGACCAGAGCCGATACGGATGTCTGTCATCCACACTTTAAGTTTTGTTTAAGGTTTGGCTGAAGACGTATGGAAACAGTCAAGCATGATCACATGATATATGGTCTACCGTACAGTCGCCCGACATGTCTATAAGAATACCCTGACCAGTTTGGCAACCGTAGGTATAGTGAGTAAGGGGTGGCACGCATTCAATTATTGCACTCATCAGGTGTGCGATAATATATTCAAATTATAAATATTGACGAAAACTAAATATTTCAATGTGTTTACGTTGCTTTGAGTCAGTTTATTTTAGAACATAAATGACTGACTAAATAACTATTAGACAATGGAATGTTTAGTCCAATGTACTTTGGGACAATGGAACATTACACTTCTGTTTTTACAAGGGAAGTAACAGTCTAAAGAAGAACATTCAGTACACCTTCAGATTAAGCCTTGAAGTAATTGCCTCCATCTTTTCCTCTTGAGACCACCCGGTATAGTGAGTAAGGGGTGGTCTCAAGAGGAAAAGATGGAGGCAATTACTTCACTTCTTTAGATTGTTACTCCCCTAATAAAAGAAACAACAGAGGGGAGTAACAATCTGAAGGTGTACAGAATGTTCTTCTTTAGACTGTTACTTCCCTTATAAAAACAGAAGTGTAATGTTCCATTGTCCCAAAGTACATTGGACTAAACATTCCTTTGTCTTAATAGTTATTTAGTCAGTCATTTATGTTCTAAAATAAACTGACTCAAAGCAACGTAAACACATTGAAATATTTAGTTTTCGTCAATATTTATAATTTGAATATATTATCGCACACCTGATGAGTGCAATAATTGAATGCGTGCAATGATTCAGATACACGATCCAAGTTCACTTGGACCATGTAACTTTGATCAAATCCACTTAGTCAAAGTAAAAATGAATTTTTGGATGCAGTGTTTACTTGGTCCAAGTAGGGGAACTTGTCAAAAAAATCATTTAGAAGCAAATGAATAAAAAGCGAAATTTTAAAAGAAATAAAAGTCTCCTTAGATCAAATAACGTCCAACTCAACTTGGATGTCCAAGATGACTTTGATTACCTGTTTACACGATCCAAGTAGCGTCTAAATAGAATCAAAACTGATTGGCTCCAAGTCAACTTGGATCGTGTAAACGCGGCTTAATTAAACATTTCACAAGTTATAAATTATATGAATTTGATTGATGTAGAATTAAATTAACAAGTACTTTCAGGAAACATCTAAAAAAATTAAAACTAAAATTTTCACGCGTCAACACTACTATATATGGAGTGAATTGTAAATATAGGTACTTATCTATAATATGTTGTATACATAAGCTTTTTCGATTTGTCTTAAAGCGACCAATTTTCCTTATTATTATTATTATTATTATTATTATTATTATTTAATGTTTTCCTGCTGTCATTTCCTTGCATATTTTCTACTACATATTTCACAAAGAAAAAGAAATTCTTGAAAAACAATCATAAAAGCTCTGCTTGCAAGGAGATTTTGTTTTTGAAAATCTATTGTCTGTAAGCTATTTTTTATAATAACAAGTTTTTTTGTTTTGTTTTGCTAGCTATTTCTATATTTCTTCACCCAATATTTTTATAGCGACATTTCCAATTTTATATCTTGCAAAGTAAAATAAGGAAATCTAGGTTGAAGATGTGTTATGAAAAGTAAGTTCTTTAAACTATTGGCAATGTTCATGTTTCTCTATTCTCTTCTGGTTTGGATATTTCGGAATTTGGAAATAAATCCGTAGCTTATTGACTTGAAGGTGGGAGGATTTATTCCGAATCTTTTTCCTTATCTACGTGATCTCACCCATCCTTATCCAAAGCCAAATAATCTCTCTAGCCTTATTCAACTTCATTTGTTCTTGTCTTTTACACTCTATATCCTAACATTTCTTAAGGTAAATAGTTTTAGAGCAATACAGCTGTGATTGAAATTCTTCATCTAGTTTCTTGAAACTAAAACAAAAAAACATTTTCCAACTTTACTCTCTTCGTTATCCTATCGATCAGTCTTTGTCAGGGAAGTGAATCGAACTTATATTTATTAAAGATAGATACAATAATTTATATATAAATTAATTTAATTTTCTTTTACATAGTTTTATATACTATATATATATATATATATACAGGGTGGTCCAAAAGTCTCCCCCCCCCCTCTTAACTTTTGAACGGTTTGAGATAAATTGATGAAACTTGGGGGATCTCTACCATGCCAAGGGAAGTTTGTTTTCATGCAATCACCCACTAGGGGCAACCACCCACTTTGCCCCCAGGCCACCCAACTTCAGTATTTCAAATTGGAATGTATATTTTTGATAGCATATTTGGATTCTACAGTGAAAAATAATAAACTTTTACTTGAAACTATTTTTTTTATCTCCAATATTTTGCCCCCTACGGGGGGGCAAAGTTAGCAAAATAACCCTTCCGATAATACGTTGTAAAATCTAAACGGTTAGAGATAAATTAATGAAACTTAGGGGATCTTTACTATGTAAAGGGAAGTTTGTTTTTATGCAATCGCGCAGTAGGGGCAACCTCCCATTTTGCCCCCAGACCACCTAACTTCAAAATTTTAACCTGGAATGTATATTTGTGATAGCAGATTTAGATTCTACGGTAAAAAATAAAAATATTTTACTTCAAACTTTTTTTTCTATCTACAATATTTTGCCCCCTATAGGGGGGCAAAGGTATAAAAATAGTAGATTTCAGCGCCTGGGGGCAAAATGGTGGTTGCCCCTAGTATGCGAGTGGATGATTACACATTTCCCATTACATGGTACAGATCCCCCAAGTTCTATTACTTTATTTCAAACCGTTTAGATTTTATAACGATCTAAGTGTTATTCTTTTACTATTTCGGAAGGGTTATTTCGCTATCTTTACCCCCCTGTAGGGGGAAAAATATTGGAGATAGAAAAAATAGTTTCAACAAAAAAATTATTTTTTTTCACTGTAGAATCCAAATATGCTATCAAAAATATACATTCCAATTTGAAATTCTGAAGTTGGGTGGCCTGGGGGCAAAGTGGGTGGTTGCCCCTAGTGGGTGATTGCATGAAAACAAACTTCCCTTGGCATGGTAGAGATCCCCCAAGTTTCATTAATTTATCTCAAACCGTTCAAAAGTTAAGAGGGGGAGGGAGACTTTTGGACCACCCTGTATATATATATATATATATTTTCTTAAATCAGCTGCTACTCTTGTAGATCTATAACTATATCTATAATACCTTTATCTATAACTATGCAACACATTTGAGTTAAATATCAGCTGCATAAAGATAACTTTGTGTTTACATATTTTCATTGTTATTGTCCGCATGCGCTCTTGTTCTTTCCGAAGACCATACTTTAAATGCCATTGTCCACCATGCTTTTGTTTGTACCCGTCACCATATTTTTATTATACTATTGTCCACTTGCTCTTTTTCATTTCCATGAGAACATTTTTAATGTCATTATATAAATGCTATTTATCATTCCTATGAGCACATTTTTAATGCCATAGTCCACCATGCTCTTGTCTGTACTCTTGACCATATTTGTATTATACGAGTACTATTGTCCACATGCTCTTTTTCATTCCCTTGAGCACATTTTTAATACCATTGTCCACATGCTCTTGTAATACCATACCCATAAGCATATTTTTACTGTACCACTGTGGCACTGTCCACGTGCTTTTGTTCATTTCCATTAGAATAACTTTAATGCCATTGTCCAAATTCTCTTGTTCATTCCCATTAGCATAATTTTAAATCCATTGTTACCATGCTATTGCCTGTAATAACCGTGGTCATATTTATATCCTAGTAGTCCCCATTATCATCTTGGTGTGCCTTTATCTCTTAAATGATTTTTTTTTTTCAGGAATGTGGCATGGTATTTCAAATAGAATACATAGGTTTACGGTGTTGCAGGATTGTTGAAAGGAATTTCGTGGTGAATGTGGGCTGACATACACAAGGAATTCTTTGGTACAATATTCCTTAAAACAAATTTTGGTGTTAGAAGATTTCAGAGAAAAATTCCTTCCGTGAAAACGGCTTTTATCTACATATTGTCTTCGTGTTGGTGAGAATGAGGGGATAGATCGATTTTTCATAGCCTCGGGGGGGGGGGGGGGGTAGCTTAACCAAATAAGAAGGTATTATAATAATAACTCAATTTCCTCTCGGAATATGATTTTTCCAAGTATCTATACTAAAATCCTTGAAATTGTTACAGTAAGTTAGGGTTACACACGCGAGGTCAGAGACAATTTTCGGACATACAAGACCTTCAACCGTATAAAAATCTATCTAAATCAGAAGATCCAGTGTTTGCGTTTTCACGATATTATTATATTTTCTCTAGCCTCTGAAGGCTGCTAATTTGTGTTTATAAGATGTTCAAAGTGTTCCGTGTATTTTTAGGTTTATTTAGGATTAAATCGGTTCACTTTTGCGCTACGTTGTGTCATTATGCTGTGCCACTATAAGATTAAATTTCGGTGGCATTAAAAAATTCTCATGTTGGAGTCATACTGAGTTTCGTTGTTTTACCTTAATTCAGGTATCTACTGATATTTTATATTATTAGTTTTAGGTTGGCTCTTTTTAATTAATATTTCTATCCTTAATTCATGAAATTATCCTAGCGTTTGAAGAAAACTTCTGCAATGTTAATTTTAGCATTTGAAACATATTGAGATTAATGATGAAAAATTGGCAATTTTGAGCTCCATTGACACATTTTACGGTGAATAAACGAAACGCAATGATACTAAATCAAATTTGGACATGATTGAGTTCACTTGCAAACACTTGACAACATCGTTAGCATGGTCAGGATGGTGTTGTGGTTTGTGTAAGTTGGATTGGTGTTATTAACATTTCTAACACCATTTAACTTCAATTATTTCTCCACCTGTTGAAATGAAATATGATAAAAGACGTGTCACATTTAACTGGCTCAATTGATACGTGAAATTGAGACCATAATATGACCTTATCTCTAGGTTATATTTAGATATATAGAGAAATAATTGCACATTACAGTATATTATTTGTATTACCATGAGGGAGGTGATTAATTTCAGAATTATCATAACAATTTTTCTTTAGGTTTTTTGTTCATCTATTAACTTCAAAACTAGTTGTATGTATATAAAAATTCATCAGGCAATTTAATGAATGCAAAAATAGACTGCCAATTAGTGTGGCACATAGCTTCCTCGCATCCTATCGTGTACTATAACAATTATTGTTATATTACTTTATTATAATATTGTTTATTTTGTAAAAACTATTAATAGTTTTAGCGATCTTTAACACTTCATAGTGGTGTCGCTGTTGGTTTTACTAAAAAATTGTATTTTAAAAAAATGTTTGTCTCATTGAAAAGATGAAGTTAGATTTTTCCCCCACCTAAAATTCCAATTTTAAATTTAAAGTTCACGTTTACGCGAGCGTTGCTCGAGAACGCTTGGACGAATAGCGTTGTCCTACGAACTCGTCCTGAGCATTGGTAAAATGAACATGTCTACCAAATTTCATCTAAATCGGTCGACATTTACTCAAGTTATCGTCGCACGTTTCATAATTCGCGGACACACAGACCGACAGACACGAGACCAAAAATGTTCCCTGATGTCTGAAATGGATTTCTGTCTTGGAATTTTTAAAATCGGAGGCACAAAAGTTTTTCGTTCTCAAAAGTGAACACAATGCTTCCGTTACCTTCGGTAAGCTCGGAAGCAATATATATATATAAATGTAGAATTGGTTTATACAGTAAATTAAGTGGAGTTAATGCCAATACTAAGATATATGTGTTAGTACTATTAAATGTTATTGTTGTGTAGGATTATATATATTTAACCATAGTGAATGTAGTATGTATGCATTTATTTATAGAGAGAGGGGGTAATAAACTAGAGAGTAATTAGAAGTTATTTTTATTACGATATTTTTGTTATTGTGTGTATGACCAACATCAAGTGTGTGTGAATTTTTTATTTTTATCTGTTTTACGCAGTGGTTTTTAGTGTAACTTTGGTTTTTTAGTAAATGGAAACAGAGTGGCATCCAGCCTAACTCACTTTATTTAGGAGCTATATAGGACTAGGGGAGTGCTCAGTGCCGAAACACTTCCCTAAATTAACCCCTCCTTTATATGTACTCCCCCCTTTATATATATATATATATATATATATATATATATATATATATATATATATATATATATATATATATATATATAAAACTGGTAGTACATATAAAGGAGGAGATATATGTATATGTATGGATATACAATATACACGCAAAGTAGGCCGAAGAAAAACAGAGTGATAAATAAAAAAAAATTTGCTTTCCAACGAGATACACTTTAAAATGAGATCGTGGCTCGTGATTTTTTATTTAAATATTATTATGTTAGAAGAGGGCACGCGTATTAAATACACTACAGGTTGTTCCTTGACATGAAATAAGTATAAAGTCAGCGAAGGTTTTAAAAATCACTGTGAATGCAAAGACTTCCCACTAACTTCCAAACGGTTCTAACTGTAGCCAAAGGGGAAATTATAGAAGCTCTCCGTACATACTGACTTTATTATGGGTTTAACATCACTCCCCTTTGTCAAAAAAGTTGACAAAATTCCATATTCGTCTCCCAATTACAAAGCACGTATGAGTTACTGCTTCAATAATTGACTTATCGGCTAGTATAGCAGCTTTAGAAGTCATAGGACAGCACTCGCATATACATACCGCAACAGAAATCGCGCGAACTCCGATTACAGTTTTTAACATAACCTCCTGAAGTCCGAAGCCTCATGTTCCTTTAAGCAGCAATGGAACTGAATGACCGAGTCCACGTTTCGGCATTCCTACTAGGTCCACGTGAATGTCGAATCTTCACAGAAGATAAGAAGACCAAAATTGTTTGTTGGATCGGTTGTTCGCAGATGTTTCGGTGCTTCCCGCATCCTGGTGTGACAAATCATCAGGTCCTTGTAGATTCAAACTTCACCCAGCAAAATGGTATCGTAATGCCCACTCACGGAGACAACTGGCTAGAACTTGACTTTGGTTTGCGTGGGTCGTTCAAATGATCCTTAATTTTGACCACCGTTGACAAGTCTATTGTCGGGGCAGACTTCCTAAAATACATTGAATGTCAAAGACATAATATACCTAATTCAGTCCAGTTTACCACGTCTGCTCGGCCATCACTGAATCAATAGCGAGGTCGTGAGTTCGATCCCTCGGGAGGCTCTGATTTATATGTCTCACTAATGATCACATCATACTCGCTTCAGCGGTTCAATGTACTGAGGTCTGAGGTATGATGTGTGAAGTTGCTGGAACTCTCTACCACGGGGCTAGTAAAATGGGTCTAAAAGATGGCCTAATTGCTAGGTTTGAGCAAGTGGTTCGTCCTACCCGTCTAGTATAGTAGTAGGACCATATTACTACTATTTAAGGCGACCTTTTAGTTTCTCATACAATTACTAGTATTATAACAATGTATTAGCTATAGCAAGTCTTTAGCTAATTCTTTTTCTTCTTTAAGGTGTAAAACAGAAATCATTCTTATTATATACTTTAAAGAAGAAACTAAATTATTGATGAGTTAAATTAAAAATAATTTAAATGGTACACCTTATTAATTTTAATGATAGGAAGATCAGATGGATGTTTAAGGTGTGGGAAGGTTTTTTATTCTTAAATAAGAACCATTGCTATATGTTAAATGAGACGTTTCGACTCAATCAGAGTCATCCTCAATATTTTAATTAATTTATTGGAGTGATTAATACGAAAGTGGTTGATTTCAATTAATATTATTATATAAAGTCTTTAAATTTCTACGAGTTGACGCCCTCTCAATGGAGGTAGAGGTGATTTCACACCAAATGAATTAATTAGTAAGTAAACATTTTTAGTAATGATTGATTGATTAATTAATTAGAGGTTTTTTGTTTTTTGAAAAAAATTAAAATTAAAATAAAATAAAAATAATGTGGAACTTGTTAATATTACATATAAAATAATAAACGAATCAAGTAATTGTATTAGCAATTATGATGTTTTAGAATTAACATGATTGTAATTGTATGTAATATATTTGTGTTTAGATAATATATTCGACTGAGGATGACTCTGATTGAGTCGAAACGTCTCATTTAACATATAGCAATGGTTCTTATTTAAGAATAAAAAACCTTCCCACACCTTAAACATCCATCTGATCTTCCTATCAGAAGAAACTAAATTGTTTCTAAAACTTCAGTAAAACTACTACTTTGATTATTTCTCCAAGTCTAATAATTTATTTAATCTCTAATACCTAAAATGGCTGTATCTTAGCCCTCTACTCCAAATAATTTGCTACACAACAGGGACATGTCTATCGCTTCGGAGAAAAATCATGGTCTCTTTTGTTCTGTTTCTTGTACCTGCATACATTTTCTTTGTTTCAAATTTACAATTCGTTACATTGTTTATAAGCTCTAGAATTTCGAATAATATAGAGCTTATATATACATAGCCTCTAGCCTCATTTGTTCGGATTAACTTTCTTACAAATAAATTTACAAAAAAATTAAAATTATCCCCAACGATAATCCAAAAAAACTAGATAAAAATGCAAATATAATATTTAAAAAAAAAAAAAAAAAAAAAAAAAAAAAACATTCAAATTCTCTAACTCTAAAGCATTATATTTTTTACCAAAACTTATGCTTTCCTTATTATTTTAAAAAATAATTAATTAAAAATCTAATCATGTTCTTTTTTTAACCTTAAACCAAGATTACTGCAAAGAAAAACAGGAAAAACTAATTAAAGAAAAACATTCAGTGAAATCCAACATCCTAATCCCACTTTTAATTCTACTCTTACAAGAATCTTCAGTTTATTTTTTACAACAACCCTTATCTTAGTTTTTTTTCTAAAAACAAAATATTGTTTTAAAAACTAATTAAGATTCAGTGACAATTTAGAAAGAACATTTTGACATTTTATTTTTATTTTTTTAAATATTATAAAACCATATTTAACTTTCTCATATACGTAGTATATATAAAGAGAAAGTATTGTGATGTGGCGAAAATTCTATTTTGAGATTTTGATGGATTTACACCAGTTTTTTTCAAACTTTTGTAGCCCGCGGCACTCTGTAAAAAAATAGCCAATTGCCACGGCACGCCTATTACTTTATGCAGGGCCGCCGAGAGCTATCCAGGGCCTCTGTATGTCGATAGGTCTACTGGGTCTCACTTACCGATGGGGGGGGGGGGGGATGGATACCTCCATGGGGAAAAGGGGGTCCTGGGATTTTTTTTTTTAAAATTAGATGTCTGGAAATTACTTTTATCTACGTTTGATACGAAATATAAACATATTATCTCTGTATAGATGCGTAGAAAGTGACTTTTTTACGTACTTGTATTCATTGCGCATGCGCGTTTCATAATTCCTCTTTTTTCCGCCCTAGTGCGGTAGAAAAGAAGAATTATTCACCTTAACGCACGATTAGTGAGTTTGTTTACATTAACAAAACTTATTCGCTGTTTGTTTCATTAAAGTAACTGTTTATATCGAGTTTTAGTGAAAAACAATGATTGATTTATGTCATTATGACGAAAATGAGGAGAATAATACGCCTGCCGAAAAGATTCATTCGGCACAAAATTCATCTAATGAATTAATGTCATCTTTATCAAAAGAGAAATACGAACTTCCATACAGGAATTTTATAAAATATTTGTTTCTGTACTTATTATGTAAATCCAACAATCGTAGATAAAGTACGGTACGCAACTCGTGCGAAAACTGCATTTTGCTTTGCTCTTGTGGTTTTACTACCCTCGCTGTCGCTCGGGTGCAAACTCCACACTCGCATGCAAGATGCTACTTTCCGCACTAGACGCGTAATGTACTATTTACGCTCTTTTGTCATTACCCGTCACTAACAGTTACCATGATTTTTATGAAAACACTTAATAAAAGGTTAATAAATACTTGATACCATGGTATCAATATTATTAGTTTTGCTTCCGAGCTTACCGAAGTTAACGGAAGCTATGTGATCGTTCTGAAGAACGAAATATTTTTATGTCTCCGATTTCAAAAAGTCCAAGACAGAAATCCATTTCAGACATCAGGGAATATTTGTGGTTCCGTGTCTGTTTGTCGCTCAATTTGTGTGAACCAACATAACCTAAAAACTACTCATCCAAATTCAATGAAATGTTGATGATAGGTCAAAATTAGCCCATTGTTTATTCCATATAAGTTTCAACCTTCTGCACCCATTTGAATCAAAAGAATTTTGACGGATCAAAAAACCGGGGGCAAATTAAATAAATTTGACAATAATAGGTTGTGAAAGCATAAAATCTTTGAAGTATACGAAATTGGACGCGAGGAAGCTATGTGCCACACTAATTGGCAGACTATTTTTATTTTTTATTCATGCCAACAAAAGCAAGTTGAAATGTGTAAAATTTCACGAAGATAATTATAGATAATCTTACATATAAAATGTAACATTGCAATCATAATGTTAAAAAACATTACAAATGCAAAATTCGACAAGGAAATTCTTTTAACATAAGTAAGACTAATTGTACCAACTTAATTCTTTTAAAATAGTATTACGGTTAAGGGAAAAGAAAGGACTTTAAGGGAATTAAAGTTTTGTCATGGAATGACGTAAAAGGCAAAAAAAAAGACTTAATCCGATAAATTGAAGGACGAATAAAAGGGTTGGCGGATCTTGTTTTACTTGCAAAAAGGCAAGGTTTCGTTTTGATCCTCTTTTAGGAAGTGGAAGGAGTAAAATCTCCCTTGATTTAAGGGAAGAGTGTCCTTTCTGTTACATACTAGAGAGGTTTCAACGTATCCTTTTTTTCCCTTAAGGCTTTTTTTGAGGGCGAAAGGCTAATTCAACTTCAGATACTGAGAATACGACTTGACGGGAAAAAACATTACACTATTTTTTTGAGCTTCAAAGAATAGTTCTTCAATGAACGTTAAAGGGTAATTTCAATGATATCATTATTTCTTTTTCATAGCGTTGTGTATATATAAAGAAATAGAATTGCGGTGGCACAAAAATTAGTTTTTGATGGATTTACACGTTTTATGGTCCTCTTAGCCAAAAAATATGTTTTTTAAAGAATGTCTGTCTGTAGTCTATAATCCTTTTTATCATACATATTTAGGAAAATTATACCCCGATAACTTATACAAATTTATTCAGAGTTGAATTGCCTCTTGAATAGAGGGGAAATTTGTTTTTTTATAATAAAGTTATTTATAATAATAGTTATTTATGCACCTAGGGACTAAAGTAAGCCATTATTCCCTGAGCGAAAAACCATGGTCCCTAAATCCCGAGGCGAAGCCGAGGGAATTTGACTCTTGAATTCCCGAGGCGCAGCCGAGGGAATAACTCAAATTAGCTCCCGAGGTGCAGCCGAGGGAGATAATTATCGCGAGGGGAGTAATGGCACTTTACTCACGAGGTACATACAATATTTTATCTCCAGTAGGAAGAAAATACACATTTTCGTCCATAGCACAGTTTTTATTTATTATTTTAATAAATAAAAATAATTATTAGAACTTTTTATAGCAGATATAAGAGATTCAATATTAAAAACAAATAAGAATTGGAATTAAACTCAAATGAAGGTTATTTAGATGCAGGTTATAATGTTGTAAACAAAGATAAACATGGTCAAAAAGCACAGTGCCGCCAACCTGATTTCCACAACTTCATTACATTAGCCATACATTTTCTACTATTTATAAAATAATTAAGTTGCAACCTTTACTTTTTTGCCCTACTTTACTTTTTCGCCCTACTTTTACTTTTTCTCCCTACTTTTTGAGTTCAGGGATGAAAAGACCTGTTTTAGTCCCTCTAAACTAATTCAAAATCATTACTTTTTTTTCCTACTGGAGATAAAAGAGACTTTTTATTTTTTGTGATCGTTCTGAATTGCTATGTGATCGTTGTGAAGAACGAACAAATTTTAGGTCTCCGATTTAAAAAAAAATCCACTACAGAAATCCGTTTTAGACATCAGGGAACATTTTTGGTTCCGTGTCTGTCTGTCGATTTGTCGGTCAATTTTTGCGAACCAACATATCTTAAAAACTACTCGTCCGATTTTATTGAAAATTGGATAATAGGTCATAATTAGCTCATTGTTGGGCCCATATAAGTTTCAACCTTCAGCGCCCCTTTGATTTTCTTCCACATGCGCACAAACGTTAATTTATTTGCACCTATATCTTCAGAAGTAACTCAACTGATTTTTAGGAATTTTTGGTTTGTCGAAAGTAGTCTGAAGATAGCCCTAGATTAATTTCAACCGTCTACACTCTTTAAATTTTGCTATATTGATACTTTAATTCATTAAAGATTGATATTTTAATACATAATAGTTTAAATGAGCTGGGGGCCGTGTGGGTATGGTTAAGGCGATTAGTAATTAGAGGATGGTACATTCCCCTATCTCTCTTATTCCTCTCATCATCTTCAACTATGACAAAACAGGATTTACTATTAAAATTCAATGATAGAGCCACGAGATGCCTATTATATACCTATATCAAATCCAAATACCATTGACGTACTGATTACGTTATTTCTGGTACCATTGGATCTATGACCAATCATTTTATTGGTTGGTTTCTCATAGCCCTTAGGTACTCAGTGCTCAGTAGGACATTTTTTTTTACAATCAGCCATTATGTGCAACAATTTTTATGACAATATCTCCGAAACCAATTTCACTAGAGGCTTTAAATTTGGATTTTAACTTCCTTTTATGTTATAAACAACTATTGTGTAAAGGTTTTCCTAAGGCATTTTTAATTTATGTAAAAGGCCAAATACATTATTTAAAACGCCTTCTATAAAAAAGTCCTCTCTCTAATATAACAATTATCAGTACTTCTTAGAAACATTGAAATCATTGTATTTTGGTATGATAATTTCTAAAATAATAAGTCAAGATGATGAGTAATATGTCATGATAAGAGGGGAAATAAAGGGAAAGTAAAAGAAAGAATGGAAAAAGCTTAGACTGATCTTCTAAATTTTTGAAGTTAATACTTTGGACAGGTATTTAGTATTAAGGATGAAAGCATTTATTAATAAATGATAATTCAAATTTCAACCTCTCATCACCTCCGATGATATGAGACTCGCAGGGGAGGGGGGAGACAGATGCAGAAGAAAAGACTCCAGTTGTAGGAATCGATTAATAAAAATAATATCTATTATCCCCACGGTGGAGAATATATATATATATATATATATATATATATATATATATATATATATATATATATATATATATATATATATAAGCTGTGGAGGGATTATGTATTCTGGGACATCTAGATATCAGCTAGGAAGTTAAATCTTGGTTTCTCTTAAGGATGTAAGCACCTATGAATAAATTTTGTTTCCAATAACAACCAGAGATACGCCTATAAACAACAAGAGGAAGGGAGGGGGGGGGACAATTTGGAGGTCAACTCTCGGCTTTGCCTTCAAAGTTAACATTTTCAAATGCTTCTCCAGTAGTGGGATTAGTTTACTAATTAGGAAACTTTGCAAATTATGTTTTAAACATGGGGTTTTTACATTTTCTCGCTTACCAAAAGAATTGTAATATTTCCTGCCAATAGTTTAAAACCCTTATTAAATTGAAAAAATATAATTCCACTGCGAACCACAGTAACCTAGCTATTAAGTATGTATTGTTAATATTTGCTGTTTTAATTGGAATAATAATCAGTAATAGTACTAATTATTCAACTAAAAATTCTATACAGTCCTCTTCATCAAAGAATTTAACTTCAAATTAAACTATTTTAATAAAAACTCATTAAAATCTATTTTAATAAAAACTCATTAAAATTTTAGAAATATATTGATCTTATTTTAAACCTCAACAAACCAATGTGGTTTACTAGTAAATTTAGGTGGCTACGACGAGGTAGTCTCGTAAAATGGAGCTGATCAAATATGAAGCCTCCTAACTAAATTATTACAAAATCCAATATTCATCCAAGCTCTAAGCTCCAACACGCTTAGCAAGGAACTGATGGATTCCCCCCCTCCCCCTTGCCTAACCAATTTGTTTGTTCCTTTCTCGTAAGCTATCAAGTTCAAATCGAAGAAAGATTATCAATAAATTCTTCTTTTTTGAGTCGCCAGAGTATCAACAAATAGTTATAAATTTGGCTACGAGTACAATTTGACATCGCGAGAATCTGTCTTATGGTATCATCCGATGGCATCAAAGCCGATCACTTCATCAACATTTATCATCATCCAATAAGTGGTTTGATAGTCAAAAACATTACCGTGCAGTAAAACTGAGCTGCCTTTTTGCGCACAAAAAGAAAATAAAAAAATATACGCTTTAAGCCATATTAATTTTGAAACGTTTCGACCCTTTGTATGGTCGTCTTCAGTCTGTTTCGTTTAAAAATTAGTGATGTCTTAAGTGATTCTGCTTTATTAAATTAGAATTAGAAATTGAATTAAAAATTCATTGTTACTCCATGAGAGATCGTGAACAATCGTCTAATTTAATAACGTCAATTAACATTTAAAATATTCAATTTCTCATGAAATAATAATGTATTTTAATTCAATTTTAAATTTCTTATTCTAATTTAATAATGCAGAATCACTTAAGACATCACTAATTAATAAACGAAACAGACTGAAGATGACATTACAAAGGGTCGAAACGTTTCAAAATTAATATGGCTTGAAGCTTATATTTTATTTTTTCCACACACTTATAAAATTCCATCCTTTCTCAACTTATTTAAATATGTACATTAATTGTTTATTTTTTGTTTTAAATATAGTATTCTAATATTTTATTTTTTGTTTCAGGTAAGAGAATGAACAAGTTCAAATCATTTTAAATTTGTAAGTACTTTTTCTCTTTTAAATATGATTTTTTTTGTAGAATAGTATTTGCTATTGCCATTATTTAACTGAGATAGGCATATCCACTGGTTTAGGATTATGTGGTAGAGATGATTTTTTTACACTCTAATGTCCTCTTACCATACATTGACCGTTTTCTATTTACGGTTTCGTTGGTAAAACCAAAAAAAAGAAACCCTTATAGTTTCGTTCCTCTGTCTGTCTATAACTCTGTATCGTTCCAATATCTTTTAAATCAAAAGAGATAAAAACATTTTACTTTGCAGTATTAAGGGTCGTTTTGACGCGAATACAGGAAAAATTTACCGAACTAAAAATTATCAGCTGTTCAAATGAAAAATTGTGGATAATTTATTATGAATTTATTAATCCCTTCCTTCATTTTTTACATTATTGGTCTCTTTTTTTTACATAGTAAAAGGATTAGGCCGAGCGCACATTCAGACGCAGGGCAAGGCAGCACAGTTTATTTTAATCGCTGAAATATATCCGATCGCGCGAATTGAGATGGCTGATCCACTATATTCGCTGACTACATGTGGTGTAGTTCTACCCTCATCTGATCTACGCAGGGCAGGGCAAGGTAATCGCGTGGTTTCGTTTATTTTTGTGGTTGAAACTGTGCTGCCCTGCCCTGCGTTTCCTGCATCTTAATGTGCAACCGGGTTAAGTAAGGTAATATTAAATTTGCGCAGACGATATGGGACGATCTATGTCATACTGTGGACAAACTTTGCAAATTCCTTAAAAATCAGATGAGTACATTCAAAGATATAGGAATTCATAAAATTTTGTGCGCATGTGGACGAGAAAGAAATGGGAGCAGATTATTGAAATAAATATGGGTTTAACAGAGGGCTTATTGTGACCAACTAGTCCAGGAGATAGCGTGGAAAGAAGTGTCTTGACTAATATCAAGCTAGAATTTTGAGTATAAGTAAATGTTTTGGTGCCTTTTAAGAATATGTGGTCGGCTAAGTTCATCTGCGGAACATAGCTATTGGCAATAGAGATTTATAAAAAAACCCGGTGGAGAGCGGCCATGTCCCACCCTTTTGGTGGACAATGTTAGTACGAACTTAGTTAGTATACCAATAATCAAGTTGATGGTAGTTTGTCACTTATAATAGGTTAGTTAGTCAAATATTACTCTAAATCTAAGAAGTTACCTGGCAAGTAACAAACTTCCATCAACTTGATTATTGGGTGTACTAACTAAGTTCGTACTCAGAAATCACATTGTCCACCAAAATGCGTGTGACATGGCCGCTCTCCACCGGTTTTTTTTTTTTTTTTTTTTAATTTCTATTGCCAAGCTATGTTCCGCAGACGAACTTAGCCGACCACATATTCTTAATAGGCACCAAAAGATTTACTTGTAAACAAAATTCTAGCTTTATGTTAGTCAGACACTTTTTTGCACGCTATCTCCTGGACTATACTTTTAAAATTTCAATTGAAACCAGACAAGTTGTTTTTAAGATTCGCAAAAATGTTGAACGACTGACTGATGGGCCGTAAAAAAGGCACGAGACCAAACATTTTTTCTGACGTCTGAGACGGATGTCCGAATAGGATTTTTTTCAATTCAAAAACATGTCGTTCTAAAGAATAACCACAAGGCTTCCGTTACATTCGGTCAGCCCGGAAGTAATATAATATAATAATATTACCTGTGGAAAGGAACCAGAAGAAAATATTTATGAAATATCAACAATGTATTTATTTTCTCGCACGAAAGGAAAGGTCCATTCGGCTACTTTCTTACCAAGAGACTTTGAAATTTTGTTTAGTTTTTTGTGTTTCGGGACTAGCTGGGGACAAAGTAAGGGTGTTTTGTCAGAAGTTGTTTGGGCTACGTGTGATAGGTTATGCATGCAGTGAACACAGAATTAAGCTAACGTCAGCTTGACCTCTCCGGTTTCTTTCTATCCAATATCCTGAGGGAATCTTCTACATTATAGCATATTCCTTGTCACATCATTCTCTCCCATTATCATATTTATACCCTTTTTTTCTTCTTCCTGATTGTTAAGTCGATAAGGGTTTTTTTCATAATATTATCAATGTAACGTTAAGTTTGACTTTGACAAAGGTTTTTCTTTTTTTAACCTGTTTTTTAAGGAGCGTGGTTCAAAGTTTTCACATACTGTAAACCTTGAAACTGCTTTAATACACAATGCAAATCAAGTTCTTGATACGTTTATGATGACTATAATTTATTTATTTTAAGAATTCAAGCAGGATATGGACTGTCTGAAATGTGTTGTCTGAAATGTGTTGGTAGTGATATACAGGGTGGTCCAAAAGTCCCCTCCCCCCCTCTTAACTTTTGAACGGTTTGAGATAAAATGAATGAAACTTTGGGGATCTGTACCATGTAAAGGGAAGTTTGTTTTCTTGCAATCGTAGACTAGGGGCAACCACCCACTTTGCCCCCAGGCCACCCAATTTAAAAATTTCAAATTGGAGTGTATATTTTTGATAGAATATTTGGATTCTACGGTGAAAAATAAGAATATTTTACTTCAAACTTGTTTTCTATCTCCAATATGTTGCCCCCTATATGGGACAAAAGTAATCTAACGATATAAGTGTTATTTTTTTACTGTTTTCGAAGAGTTATGCTGCTATATTTGCCCCCCTATAGGGGGCCCTATAGGGGGCCCTATAGGGGCCTATAGGGGGCAAAATATTGGAGATAGAAAAAAAAGTTTGAATGGGGGCTACCCTCACTAAAAATTGGGGGCCTTCTTTAGATTATTACTCCCCTTATAAAAAAACTGAGGAAGTAACAGTCTAGATGTACGGAATGTTTATCTTTAGACTGTTACTCCCCTTATAAAAACAGAAGTGTGATACTCCTTTGTCCCAAAGTACATTGGACTAAACATCCCTTTGTCTTAATAGTTATTTAGTCAGTCATTTATATTCTAAGAAAAAATAAATGGAGTTACAATCTAAAGAAGTACCAAAATTGATCTATGTTTGATTAAGATGTGTCCACCAGACCGTTTTTTGTTTTGTTTTATTTCTCCAAAAAATGCTAAATCTTAAGTTCACCTTGTCTATTTGCCTTTACCTGACAATTCCATTGTTTTTTCTTTGTGGTTACGCTTCGGCAACTTGTTCTAACAATAACTTGGTCTCTGCTTTTTCTGTTCTATTCTTTACCATTTGTATATAAGTACTTTTTATTCCTTTCAGCTGTGCAACGATGTAATATACCCTTTTTTCTAATTAATAGTTTAACAAAAAAGAAAATGGTTTAAAGTTGCTTTTCCAATTGTTAGAAAAAAAGGAGTTTTCATTAAAGTAGACTTTTTTCTTGTGTGTTAGTCATTATTATCTGTGGCCCTTGTTGTATTTAATTAGGTGGAGGAGTCCAGGCAAGTTCCCTCTCCCCCCATTAAATTTCCCTGGAGTTTTTCCAGTGTTAACCAACTAATTTCTATCTTATGCATCTCTTTTGTTATGCAGCTTTATTCTGTTCGTAACTTCTCTGTGCTGTAATTGTTTTTAAGTGTTTTTTGTATTTCTGTCTTTAAATTAAGTTAAAAAATTGAGCAAATCGTTGAGATTAACTTCATTCTAATTTAAATATTTTTAAATTATTGAAGCGAGCGTAGCGAGCTTCCTACATTCAACGAAATATGCTCCGTGTCTGTCTGTCTGTCTGTCTGTCTGTCTGTCTGTCAGTAACGTTTACGCGTGTGACGATAACTTGAGTAAAAGTTGACCGATTTAGTTGAAATTTGGTATACATGTTCCTCTTACAAATACTCAGGCTAAGTTTGTTGGGCAGCGTGATCCGTCCATGAGTTCGCGCGCAACGCTCGCGTAAACGAGAGGTACAAAAATTAAATTGGAATTTCAGGACGGGAAAAGATTCTATCATCATCTACTCGATGAGACGAACATTTTTTTCAAATAACATTTTTTACTAAAACCAACAGCGACACCGCTATGACTTAATAAAGATCGCTAAAACTATTAAAGCGGACCTAAACGTTTATAATAGAGAAAACAACCTTTTTACCGATATCTTACGTTCTAACGAAACGATTTTAATAAAACTTCATATACACCATCTAATGCACAATTGAAACAGGTATGCAAAATTTCAACTTGATACAAGCAAAATTCTTTGCGTAGTGACGAGATACATTTATAATAATTGTTTAAAAGCTACCGCGGGTGGTGAAGATTGTTATAGTCGTATAGTGTATGGTTTGTTTAGGAAGTAAAGCTTTGTACCGAGTACCCCCACTCTTCCCTACACTACCCTCTTCCACTTATCTTCAACTATGACATTCATCATGATTAATAAATTTCAATATTCAGTATTTCATTGCAATACGCTCGCTTCAATGATAGAGCCACGCGATGCCTAGTTACTTTAGTTAATGGATGGATTAGGTGTAATAATTGAAGCGAGCGTAGCGTGCTTCCTACATTCAACGAAATATGCTCCGTGTCTGTCTGTCTGTCTGTCTGTCTGTCTGTCTCTCTGTCTGTCAGTAACGTTCACGCGTGTGACGATAACTTGAGTAAAAGTTGACCGATTAAGTTGAAATTTGGTATACATGATCCTCTTACTAATACTCAGGCTAAGTTCGTTGGACAGCGTGATCCGTCCAAGAGTTCGCGCGCAACGCTCGCGTAAAAGAGAGGTTCAAAAATTAAATTGGAATTTCAGGACGGGAAAAAATTCTATCATCATCTATTCGATGAGACGAACATTTTTTTCAAATAACATTTTTTACTAAAACCAACAGCGACACCGCTATGAATTAATAAAGATCGCTAAATCTATTAAAGCGGACCTAAACGTTTAAAATAGAGAAAACAACCTTTTTACCGATATCTTACGTTCTAACGTAACGATTTTAATAAAACTTCATAGACACCTTTTGATGCACAATTGAAACAGGCATGCAAAATTTCAATTTGATACATGCAGTAGTTTGTTTGTAGTAAAGAGATACAAATTATAAATATTGAAATAGAGATGTGTGGTTAGAGGAATAGTAAGAATGCGGGGCGGTTCCCTTACTACTAGCCGCTGCACTACTACCAGACCCATTATCTATCAACTCATCATGATTCACGATAATCTATTTTTTCAATATTCAATACATATTTATTACTATACGCTCGCTTCAATGATAGAGCCACGCGATGCCTAGTATTAACAATAGTTATCTTGGTATCATGAGACGTTTCAACCCTTTATAGAGTCATCTTGTGACATTGTTATTTACTTTTCCTCACCTATGGTAGGAAAAGTATTATTTTTACTTAACATTTTTTTTGTTTCGAGATTTCAACTGAATTATCCGTTTTGGGTGTTTTTAAGACCTCCTAAGTGGTTTTCAGCATGACGTCTGTATGTGTGTTATCATCGTAGCACCCAAGATATTTAACCTAGAGAGTTGAAACTTGGCAGATACTGTTACCCAATATTACATTTTTTTTTCTTTATGTGTATTTTAATACATTTACATTAGGATCTTAAATAGATGCAGGGTTAAAAATAAATTCTCCACGCCACGGTAGTCGAACCCAGCCTCTCTCCGTCCGCGTTGTAAGCCATTTTCTCAGGAACTATATTTTTCCCGGGGAAACAGCTTATATCGTTTGTATTTAAATGGTCTACGCTTTGTAATTTTTAATGAAAATCATCAGAACCGTTTTCGAGATTTTTTTTTTCACTTTCCTTCAGATTTCTTCATGATACAAACATGATAGAACGTCTCATTATACAAAGAGTATTGATAATATTATTATACCTAATCCATTCATCAACTAAAATAATAATTTAAAAAGTATTTTTGAAAGAAAAGAGTTAAAAAGTTAAATACAGCTTTATTTTAAATCATTTCTTCATCGACTTTCTTTAAACAAAAATCTTTCGATAAAAACTAATTAATAAAATGAATTATTGGAAAAGAAATAAAAGTATCAGTATGACAACTAAGTGGAATGGCTTTTATAAAGCAAAGAATTCCTTCAACTTTTTTATTATAAAATTAAACGATTGTCCCTTTTTTGTAAAACATTTTATTGTATAGAAAGCTATTGTTTTAAATTATTCTCAAAGTAGGGAAAAATTAATTGTATTTTTTTCTTACATTTCTACTTTATTCTTTATATCTTTTTACAAGAATTTCAATTTTAAAGAATTTATTAGTTTAATTCAAGACTTTAATTTCTTCTTCAAACACACACACACATATATATATATATATATATATTTATGTTATTAGTATAAAATAATGTAATAATATTAAACTTAATCACATTTTCTTTGTGTTTTAACAAAAAAATTCTTTTTAAAATATACGATTTATTAAACAAATTTAATATCCTTTTCTAATAATTAACAATAAATTGTATTTTTTAAATTTTTTTTTTTTTTCATTGGCAAAAGTAAGCAACAATATAATGTTAATTGTTATGTTTAGGATTCGCCTTTTTTTTTCTACTTTAAATCTAAATCATTATTAAATCTATGCGGTGGATCCATCGACGAGGTTGTACGGTAAAACTTAGATAATTGAATTATTTTAGCAAGCCTGGGTTCGATCATGTATCCCTCTTACCTTTAGACAGTATTATTTGTTATTATTGTATATATTATATATTGTATATTGTATATATGTTATATATTGTATATGCAGTATTATATGAATTGGAAGTTAAATTACCTTTCAATACTAGCCAAAGTATCAAGCTTTTATTGTCTTTTGGATTTAATTTTACTGCTTTGCGATTTGAACAATCCTATAATAATTTCAAGATAAAAAGAACTTTTTATATACTACGTTTTTAAATTTTCTGTTGAATCGTATGTAATGTTGATAATATAATTGTTATTGTTATATAATATATAATTTTAGTGAAAAAAAAAAAAAAATAGTTCCAAATTTATTTACTTCACATAAATGACAACCATCTAGAGAGCTGATCTTAAACCTATAAAAGGACAAATCTTTGTACAACGGATCTCCCCAACACCAAATCTAAAGCATGCCATTGATATATTTGAAATAATATAAATAATATAATTGATAAATAATATAATCGATATTTCCTGTTTTGCTGTCATTCAATGTTTATCTATCACAAATTTGAGACCCGTCAAAATGAAGATTGCGTAAATATTGGATATGGCAAAACAAATAAAATAACTTACGGATTTTTTCCGAACTAACTTTCCGCACAGCAAAATTTGCTGAACACTAATTAAATTCTGCTGAAAGATGGCTAAAAGTATTAAAATAATGCATTGTCATCGTGTTCTGAGCTATGCTAAAAGTTTCAAATGTCTAGCTATTCGGGAAGTTAGTTAGAAATCGATTGCAGATTTGTACCGGACAAGCAAACAAACAAACAAACAAACAAGAATGCAAGCTAATAAAAACGTAGTAAAAATAGTATGTGATGCTCTAGAGCGAACTATGAGTGGTTCGATACACATTGTGGAAGATGGCGTGGAAAGACCGTTTCATAGTTGTAAGTTACAGAAATACTCCACACAAATCGACTGGCATTGCACCATCAGAACTGTTATTGAGACAAAGGTTATCAACATTGTTTGACATTGTAACATGGTTTGACATTGTACATATTGGCTGAAGATCCTGGAGGAGGGGGGGGGGGGGAATGGAGGTTAGTTTTTCGAAATCTCATGTTGACAGTGACCTTCCTCTTGTTTAGAATGTCAAGTGTGAAAAATTGAATAAACTTCGGAATAAAACTGTACATTTTGTTCGGTACTGCATTTAAGCGCTATCTAGCGGATTGTATCATTCACTTCGTAACTCATTGTACCCCCACCTTCATCCCTACCGGACCTCTTTATACTTCACAACCCTATTCGAGTCTGTGAAGGTCACATACCTTTACCGCATCGCGTTCAACCTTAGTCCGGTAGCGGAGTTTATATACTTTATTTAAATACATATATACAACTTTAAAACCTACTGTCCACTTTTTATTTACCAAAGTAACCCACACATTTGTATAAAAAATAAAAAACAGACAAACCGCTAAACCTTTTTTTAAAAAATATTTATGGACTGATAATTCATTTATATTAATGACTGAACTTAGCGAGCATATAAACCTCAATTCCCATTTTTTCATATGTCATAACATTTTTGGGCACAGACTACAATGAACTAGTAGCTTAATCAGTCTGTGAAGTTGATTTTAGATTAGATAATAATTACTTCGCATTTTATAGATTTTAAAAATAATTTTAATTCTTAGTTTTATAGATTTTCTATTTTTGATTTTTCCTTCTTTCAATAATATTATAATTGTCGCTGTCCCAATAATTTTGTTAATATGTAAATAATTGTAAAGGATTTAAGTGAAAATTATAAAACTGCCACTTGTATACGAATTTTTAAAACTAACCAGTGTTTATTACTAGAATTAAGTAGGCTCAGGAATTTAGGAGGCCCAAAAAATATAAACACACCTTGAATTTAATTTCGGCGTTTATTAAAATACATTTCATTTACAAAATTTGTCATCATAGATAATTAAATTTTTACTTTCTCATATAAAGAGAAAGTATAGTGATGGCGCGAAAATTCGATTTTGAGATTTTTGGATTTACACGTTTTGCGGTCCCCTGAGTCCAAAAAAGTGGTTTTTAAAAAATGTCTGTCTGTCTGTCTGTCTGTCTGTCTGTAGTCTGTGTGTGTAGACGCCAGGAGCCTAAACTACTGGGCCAATTTTGAGGAAATTTGGCATACATGTTCAGAAAAATCATACCCCGAGGTGAAATCGAGAAACGAATTTTTGTTCCAAATTGGGGGGCGCTACCCCCCAAAAACTCTGAGAAAACGTGAAAAAAAATTATTTCTCGAAAACGGTTCCGACGATTTTGATTAAGAAATTCTAAAATGAAGCCCATTTAAATATACGAATCTAACGATATAAGCCGTTTTCTCGGGAAAAATCTAGTTCCTGAGAAAACGCGGCGGAGAGAGCCCGGGTTCGATTCCCCGCCCAGGAGATGTTATTTTTATGATACATTTTTATGAAGTGTTCAATAATAATTAAATGTACATACGAAAACTAATAAATGGAAAACACTGGGCTAAATAATTATGAACTCGTATATGAGAAAAATTGTGTTGTAAACTGAGGCCAATTCTGGTCCAGGCACTACTAAGAACGTATAGCAATTTCTGAAAATTAATTGAGAAAAAGTGTCTACATTTTTTAGGCACTTTATATAATCTTTCGACCAAACATGATAGATTACAAAGTTTGGAAGTAGAAAGAATTTGTGGATGAGAAGATGGAATCAATGACATTTGAAGAAAGAGATAAAGTACTTGTAATGAAGGAAGATGGTTATAAGTGGTCACTTGACCAGACGTTGGAGTAATAAAAGAAAAAAAAGGAAGAACTATCTTATATTTTAATTGTGGGTTAAGCAAAGAAAAGGAAATGAGCATATCAACTTGGACGAAGACAGGAATAGTACGCTCTAACTTAAAAGATTGAAAAAGTTGTATCAAGATGTAAACTTGTGTTTACATTTGTCAGTTAATGTAAATAAATTATTGTTTAACTAGTGTCTCATTGATTCTTTTACTTATGTCATACAATTTACTCTCAGTATCTCCCCTACTCTTGATTCTACGTATAAACTGACCAACGTCATTCATTGCCTGTTCTATCTGATCTAAAACATCATTGAATCGAGTATTCTCTAAACTTTGAACTCTCGCTGTCACATTTTCAATGTCAAAGTTTCTGTTAGTCTTATCTGCCTTCTTACTGATACTAATACTCTCTTCCACAGTTCCATCTGTTCATTTCACTCTAGCTTCTTATCGTTGTACTGTTTTGTTTCTCCATTATTAAGACAATAATTCTATCATTAAAAATAATAATACTTTCTTCATACAAGAAAATTAATGTATTTATTGGTATGGCATAATTTAACGAAATAAAATGATAAATTACAGTTTGAAACTGTTTATAATAATATTACTAATTAACTATCACTCCATTTGTGCACTTGATGTGTTTAATATATTATATAACTTCCAATGTATTCCTGATGATGGTGTGATTACAGAACAAACAGCTAATAATTTGTAGAAAGGTTAATACATTATATAAATTTCAATATTATCTGATAATGGTGTAATTAATATACAAACAACTGATCAATTACAGAAATGAATTTTAAACTCGTTAATTAATAAATTTTATGCTTGCTTAAAGAAATACATAATATAATGATTCACCTTAAGGATTAAATTCTTTTAGGTAATGAGTAGACTTATGGGCCTTATATTTAAGCTAATTCAACTTAAGTTACCCTACTATATCGTATAAATGTTTCATTCCTACCTTTCTTATAGAAAATTTAGTGTACACTTAAGCAATTTTAAGTCTAAACTTCTAAACTTTACAAAATAAGCGTAGGAGTCCCGCAAGGGTTACTACTCGGCCCTATTCTGTACATATTGTTTACTAGTAGCATTTTTCGATTCGCTTATGTTGCTCTAGCTATTTTCGCCGAAGTATGTGTTCTGAAATCATCATGGAGAATTGATACCATACACGTTGGTTTAATTCAGCCTTAATCAAACTGCCCAAGTTTTTTTTTCAAATGGAGGCTCAAGCCAAATGCTAGTAAATTTGAAGCTCTATTGATTATTAAAATAACCTTTCATGAACTATAACATCAAAATAGCCATTGTATTTATTCTATAGAGTAATTCAGCTAGATACTTGGACGCCCATCTAGATTCGAAATTATCATTTACCACTCATAATCAAACAATAGTCCAAAAATTCAAAAATTTAATTAAATCGCAATTGCCGTTATTATCCCGCGATTTATCCATAAGTAGTAAGAACAAATTACAAATAGAGAAAGTAGCCGTCAGCCCTGTAAATAACGTATGTTTGTGCTGCTTGGAGCAGCACATGTAATACCTACGAATCTGGAAAAACTTCAGGTTATCCAAAACAAATTTCTTCGACTTGTGACTCACCAAGACGTACAATTATTAGAAACTTCTATCCAATCTCAATGATTATTGGCATGATTGAAGATGTCATCGTTAAACTAGCTAAATCCTTTTTTAAAAAATGTATTGACAGCAAAAATCATTTAGTAATTGAACTGAGGTTTATATGCTTAGCGAGCATATAAACCTCAATTCCCATTTTGGTCGTCATAAAACTTTAGGGCACGGACTATGATGCACTAGTAGCTTAATTGTGTAGTTGACACTAGATTAAATAATTTAACTTAGCATTTAATAGATTTTTAAAATATTACCAATTGTTAGTTATAGGTTTTTTTAGTTATTTTTCCTTCTATCAATAATATCGTAACTATAAATTTTGTAAATAAGCATATAACATTGTAAAGTATAAAGGAATAACAAAAATCGTCTCTCCACGTCAATTTAAACTAGTTTATTTAACAAAGCAGCTTTCAGCCTTCGTAAGGCCATCATCAGTGCCGATTGAGAAAGAATAGAGTTACATGGAAAAATTAGAAAATCATTAATGAGAGGTGAGCCTATACCATGTCGGAGATCGACGTGAGACATGGGTCTGGGAGATGGGAGTTTTCCATGTAACTCTTTTATTTCTCAATCGGCACTGGGCCTTATGAAGGCTGAAAGCTGCTTTGTTATATAAACCAGTTTAAATATACGTGGAGAGACGATTTTTGTTATTCCTTTAAGATGAACTCCATAGACGCTCCTATATCTAACATGTAAAGTATAAAGTGAAAACTATGAAACCTTTATACTACCTGAAGGAAAAATGAAAAAGTCTCTCCACGTAAAATTAACTTTTTAATAGCCAAAGCAGCTTTCAGCCTTATAAGGCCATCATCAGTGCCGAAATAAAGAAGAAAAAGGAGTTACATATAAGAAGTCATACATACAAGGAGGTACATATAAGGAGTCTTATGTCGATCTTCGACATGAAGTAGACTCACCATTCACATCTTTTTTCTTATATGTAACTCCTTTTTCTTCTTTATTTCGGCACTGATGATGGCCTTATAAGGCTGAAAGCTGCTTTGGCTATTAAAAAGTTAATTTTACGTGGAGAGACTTCTTCATTTTTCCTTAAGATGACCTCCATAGACGCTCCCATATTTTACATTTATACTACCTTGTACTACTAAACTATGTATATATTATTAGAAATAACTTTTTGACCTGAACTAATTGTAATGAGATGTCTATCTTTTAAAAATAGTTAGATAATTATTGTAAATGAGAAATTTTATTGTTTTTAGTGGGAGAACCTATTTGCTCTCAAAAATATAACATTATTTTAAAATTATATAAACAAACTTTGTGAAAAGGGTCTTCCAATTAATCCTGTTTTTCTGGAGTAGAGCCAGATTAAGTTTAAAGAAAAAACTGCCTCCTGGAATTTCCCTAACAATTAAAAAGACCAGATGGAAAATCTCCCTTTCGACCTTCTTTAAATACAGTTTCCCGCATTTTCTTAAAAAAAGATATAACCGCAATTAAATACAGCCTCATCTTAATTACACTTTTATCCCAAAGGTGGATATTAATTTGGGCATTAAAAAAGTGCCATGTACTTAGTTTGAATAATCATTAGTATTTATATTAATTAAAATTCAAGTAGTATATTATGTTATGCAGTCTTTTTATAAAGTGGAAGGACGGAAAAAAAATTAAAACAATTACGTTAATTAAGAAGTATTTTTACTTTTTTTTTACTTGACAACAAAAGTTTTCGCAGATTTATATTTAGAATTCATGTACACGCATGTTATTTTATTTAAATCACTTATTACTGAAGTAAAAATAAAATGAGTAGTTAATATCTTTTTTTATTTTCTCATATACATAGTATATTGAGAGAGGAAGTAGTGTGATCGTGAGTCCAAAATAGTCATTTTTGAAAGATGTCTGTCGTCTAATGTTTGTGCAGACGCGTATCTAAAGTAATAACTGGGCCGGTTCCAATTAAATTTTGCATACATCTTCGGAAAAAATTTCTTTAATTGTTTATGTTTACTTTTCACTGCTTTTTTTAAAGCACGTGTTTCCAATTTTCCTCACATTAAAAACAGGAAGGTTTGACCTACTAGGAAAGTTTAACTTAAAAATTAATTAAAGTAAAACTAAAAAAATAATTAACTTAGATATTATGGGATTTTAAATTTATTATTTTGTTTTATTAAATAAATAGACTTCCAATTGGAGTGGCACATAGCTTTCTCGCTTCCTATTACGTACTTTGTTGATTTTATGCTTTTATAAGCCCAGTTTTTTCAATCTGTCAAAATTGTTTTGATTTTTTACATGAATTAAAGTATCAATTTAGCAAAAGTTAAAGAGCGCAGACGGTTAAAATTAATCTGGGGATATCTGTGGGTTACTTTCGATAAACTGTAAAAGTTTCATACATATCAGATAAGTACTTTTGAAGCTATAGGTGTAAATAAATATATGTTTTTGTGCATGTGGAAGAGAAACAAATGAGCGCAGAAGGTTGAAACTTATATGAGACCAACTATGAGCTAATTATGACCTACAATACATATTTCACTAAAATCGGACGTGTTGTTTTTAAGATATGTTGGGTCGCAAAAATTGAATGACAGACCGACAGACAGACACGGAACCAAAAATGTTTCCTGATGTCTGAAACGGATTTCTTTCTTGGAATTTTTTAAATTGGAGTTATAAAATATTTTCGCTCTTCAGAACGATCGCATAGCTTCCGTTACCTTCTGTAAGCTCGGACGCAGTAAGAAAGTTTTGTTCTGAGTTTTTCGGACGATTTTTTATTTCAACATGAATTGATGAGCAGAAAAAAGTTTAGCTTACGAAATTAATTTTGCGTGACGATTACTAATGTAGAAAGATGATGCGAACACTTTGATGATTGCTGTCTTACGTAAAGGTAGATTTCTCGAACTTAATGACACTGACAGGTGAAAGAGAATAGTGTCTAGTTTGGAAGTCCACCTTATATTTCATCTAAGATCGAGCTGAATCCCAAAAAAGTACTGAATAAGAATTCTTCAGTACTTTTTTTTCGAATAAGAAGTAGTTTCTGAATAAGAATTCTTTTCATTGATATAACCTCACCAAACCCCCTTAAAAAAATACGTGTGGTGTCGCAGGACACCCGGTAGGAACGAAGTTCCTTCCATTTTTCATTAAATATAAATGATAAAATCACAATGATAAGTACTTATACGTTGCTAACTACTTATACATGGCGGAGTTAAGAGACAAAATTAAAAGTAACTAACTGTTTGCACCTAGCGGAGTTAAGGAAAAATTAAAAGAAACAAGAAGCATTATTTGTATCATTAAAGCAAACGTCTTACAATAGAAATTATTGAATATAGAGAAAAATGTTAATCATGATGAGTTTATAGTTAAAGAGTATGTTTGTAGCATATAGCCTGAGAAAAAAGAACTGTTTTCTACCTACCCGGTCTATTAATTAAAATTTAAAAAAATATATATCTTTCCTACTCAAAAATGTCTGCTTGTGTCAGGTTGAAATTTTACCATCCTGTTTCACTTGTACTTTAGACGATGTGTAAGAAGTTCTATTAAAATCGTTGCGTTAGAACGTAAGATATCGGTAAAAACGTTGGTTTCTTTATTTTAAATGTTTAGGTCCGCTTTAATAAATGTTGCGATCTTTATCACTTCATAGCAGTGTCAGTGTTAATTTTACGAAAATAATTTATTTAAAAAAGTTGTTTGTCTCTTTAAATAGATGAAATTAAAATTGTTTACCGTCCTAAAATTCCAATTTTAAATTTGAAGGTTTACGTTTACGCGAGCGTTGCGCGCAAACGCTTGGGTGGATAACGATGTCCAACAAACTCAGCCTGGGCATTGGTAAAATGAACATGTGTACCAAATTTCAACTCACTCGGTCATCTTTTACTCAAGTTATCGTCATCGGTGGATTTCGTGACGCTTGGTTTTGAGACGGTGATTTTGGTCGTTTTTTGCGGATTCACTCCCGGGCTCCAGAACGTGCCATAAGAAACTTCGTTCCAAAAATTGGTTAGCCTTAGGTACTACAGTTTTATTTCAAATACGTGACTTGATAGAGTTTAGTACCATCAAAGGAGATGCTTTCCTTTTTGAAAGAGTAAGTTTACGTCTTTGTATCTTTAAAGTTTAGTGAACTATATACGCTTTTGATTCTCACGTTAAAAGATCAAAATCTAATATTGTTTCCCGTATCATAAATACGCAATTAATATGTATATATAATTATGAAAGTATCAATGCTATGAGAAAAATATGATACAAAAGCTGAGATATAAGAACACGTAGTCTCTAGAAACATTTAGTCAAACAAGAAGAAGCCAAATTGAACTCGGTTTCAAGCAGGATACAGGTTAGTTAAGGAAAGCCACAAAACTTTGTGGAAACTCCGTTAGGAATGTTAAGCAGGGTGCCTTTCACACTTTCCCGGAAGTGAATACTCCAAACCTTAGAGAAAATTAAATAAAAGGAAAGCCTTAAAGTAAGGTGATAACTTTTTATTACCTTACAACATTTTCTACCTACTTCATCAGAAAAGAACGTTGTTTAGATTGTTTTTAACAAAAGTAGTTCAAATTATAATGTATTTTAACACTTGTCCTTTTAAGTCTATTTTTGGATTTTCATCATTTATAAAGATAAAAGATACTTATACAAAAAAGACTATAATTTAGATCAGGGGTGTGCAAACTTTGGAACGTGGGCCAAACCAGGTCCAACAAAGCATTATATCCGGCTAGCGAACTAATTCTAAAAAGAATAAACAGGTCAAGTGTGTGCTAGTCAGCACACAGCGAGGGTCCGTAGGCAACTCTGCGTATAGTTTAAGTAGTACCCTATTGATGGTGTTTTTTAAAATGCTAAAAAGCTTACTTTGAACTCCTATGGGTCTGATATTCTCAAAACACATAAACGAACTTCTTATAAAGTATTTTTTTGCCACTGAACCGGACTACAACCATATAAATACATCAATAAACAGGTCAAGTGTGTGCTAGTCAGCATACAGCGAGGGTACGTAGGCCATCACACTGTATAGTTTAAGTAATACCCTATTGATGGTGTTTTTTAAAATGCTAAAAAGCTTACTTTGAACTATCCTATGGGTCTGATATTCTCAAAACACAAAAACAAACTTCCGATAAAGTATTTTATTTTTTACCACTGAACCGGACTACAACCATATAAATACATCGAAAAGACCATAACTATAAAAAAACGTATTTTGTCAATAAAAAATAAAATACTATTTTTTTAAAAATTTCCAAAAAGTGGTATCTTTACTTTTGGTCGAAGAATGTTCAGGAATTTTTTCAGATTTTTTGCACTTCACATAAGCGAGATAGAAGGGGGGGGGGGGACACGTTTCACACCCACGTCAAACTTGCCTACGCTCGCCCTATCAAAGTTATAACCAAAGAATTATATATTTTTGTAATCAGCTCGACGTACCCTTTCATATGAAACCCCTCAAGGTGTCGAAAAAAAAAATTAACCCATAAGTTATTTTACCCTAATATTTTTGAAAAATTTTTTTTTTGTCGCTATATTTTTAAACTATGTGGGTAGGTACAAGACACATACATGCCAAATTTCAAAGTGATCGGATACAAGGTGTAGCCCTGAGAGCACGCGACAGGACGGACGGACAGACACACGCAGGAAAATATAAGGGTCCTTGGTTTTGCCAACGGACCCTAAAAATAAATAAATTGGCCAATGTGCTATTAGCACACAGAAAGGATGCGTAAAAAATTAACAAATAAGACGAGTTCGTTAACCATCATAATCTGCCTATCTGTATTAAGACCATGGAAGTTTTGTTTTTGCTAAAACTTTGGATCTTTTTATAAACATTTTTATTTTACAAACGCAATGAAGCATTCGTCTACTTTAAAAGTGTCTAGCCCAATCTGTTTACAATATGCGAAAATTGGTAACTTACTGATCAATTCAGAAGGATTCAGTAAATAGTGGGTTTTCAACCTCCTGGGAATAGTCTACAAAAGATACAAAATACGCAATGGCTTTTTCCGAATATAACAAATACGCAATGATAATATTGGCGTAAGCAGAGCGACAGATAGTAGCAGAAGAAGAATGAAGCTTTAGGCTGAAAAAGTTAGTTTTTGATAACTATAATAAAGGGAATAAAAACAAAAAAAAGAAGAAAATTGGAAATTCCTTAGTGTATAATTTTCTCCTTTTTTCCATTTTTTTATTTTTCCCACTATATATATATATATATATATATATATATATATATATATATATATATATATATATATATATATATATATATATATATATATATATATATATATATATATATTCGTTTGGTAAAGAAGGGATAAACTAATTCACATAGATAATAACGTTGGAATACTTTTTCTCCCCACCTTGTTTTCTCAGATTTAATTCAATTTTCTTTTCTCTACTATTCTTTTCCTACCTGATTGAAATGTAGTTTATATTTACAAAAAAAAAAATCCTATTTTAAGAAAATGATGAAAAAATCGACAACAATAGAACTTGCCTCCGTTGCGTAGATTTTTATTGAAAATAGGGAAACAAGAGAGAAAGTGAAATCGAGGTCAATTCAAGAGGATAAAAAAATCAGACCTTTATAATCTAACTGGCTGTTTCTACATTGTACTTTTTTCAGTTTTATCATACGGTATATAGAATAAAGTAAAGGAAATCCAAGTTATCCCCCGGCCAGTCTAGATGTTACTCTTAGTATTCCAGATTAGTGCTTTGGACGTAAGTATTGTTGAAAAGTCTATTTTCTTAGTCTGCTGATATTGAACATTGTTTTCAGGTTCGGTCTTTCTAACTAAGGAACTACCTAGTTCTGATCTGACTTAGGAAAGTTTATAACAATAGATGAATCTGGGCAAAGTTTGTTCTTTGAATTAAGCCTGCAATAGAACATCAAGTCTTAAGGGCTTGATCAGTTTCTAATCCTTACCCTTACCTTACGAAATATCCTAATGATAAACCTTTAGTATTTAAGTTATAACTCATTTAAAAAAAAAAAAAATACCAGGATGTGGTTATTTTATTGTTTTCTTTTTATAATTTAATTTTTGTTGTTTCTTTAACGCATAAAAATTAATAAGTGTAAACAAATGTAATCAAGTTACGAATTGTCTCGTAAATTGTACTCACAAATTTCAATCCATTAGACAAAGTAATTAATCCATGTTCAACAAACCTGAACACAATTATTAAACTTATAAAATAAAAATCGGTCCGAGACAACTCAGACAAACTTTCTCATATACGAGTTTATAATTACTTAGCCCAGTGTTTCCAATTATTAGTTTTCAAATGTACATTTAAATATTATTGAACTTTTAATCAAAATTTATTATAAAAATAACTTCTCCTGGGTAGGGAATCGAACCCGGGCACTCTCCGTCCGCGTTTTAAGCTTATTTCTCAGGAACTAGATTTTTCCCGGGAAAATGGCTTATATCGTTGGATTCGTATTCAAATGGACTACATTTTAGAATTTTCTAATCAAAATCGTCGGAACCGTTTTCGAGAAATATTTTTTTTTCATGTTTTTTAAGAGTTTTTGGGGGGTAGCGCCCCCAAATTTAGAGCTAAAATTTATTTCTCGATTTCGCCTCGGGGTATGATTTTTCTGAACATGTATGCCAAATTTCGTCAAAATCGGCCCAGTAGTTTAGGCTCCAGGCGTCTGCACAGACGACAGGCGACAGACGACGGACAGACATTTTTTAAAACCACTTATTTGGACTCAGGGGACCTCAAAACGTGTAAATCCATCAAAATATCAAAATCGAATTTTCGCGCCATCACAATACTTTCTCTTTATATGAGAAAGTAAAAATTAAAAATATTTAATTTAGATAACTAATTAACATCTTATAAAATTATTCATGCCTGCAATTATTATCTTATTATTAAAATTATATTCTATGTTTCAATACTAAATACAGTTGTCTCTCTAATCCAACAAATATGGGGACATGCCATGTCGGATTACAGAGAATTATTATTACTGGATGTTTGATAATAAATAATTATTAAATCGTTGAAACAGAACACATGAGTGTAGACGTACTAGGAACAAACAACTGGTGTTTTGTTTTTGTTTACCCTAGTGTCCCTGTGTTTCCCAGGGGCAGGGGAGATAGAGGGGGGGACACGTTTCAAACCCGCTTAAAACTCACCTACGCTCGCCCTATCAAAGTTATAACCAAAGAATTATATATTTTTGTAATCAGCTCGACGTACCCTTTTATATGATACCCCTCACGGTGTCGAGAAAAAAATGTAAAATTTTTAGTTTTTTCAGATTTGTACCGGACAAACAAACAAACAAACAAGCAAACAAGAAAGCAAGCTAATAAAAACGGAGTAAAATGTGAAGGCGTAAGCTATAGCCTTAACTGCTACAAAAGTAAAACAAAGAACCAAGTGATAATAAATTTGTATGAAAGTTTAGTATGAATACTGTCTGATAGGTACATGTAATTTTTTTATCAAAGATATTTAATAATTCTTTTTTGTCTACATATTGTTGTGGATGATATAAATAACTTGTGGCGATTGATAAGATCTGGTTTTGAAAATGCAATTATTTTTAATTTCTCAATTAATGTACGTAGTTTTTTTGTTTTTCCTTTTTCATTTGTTTGTCATTTAGATAAAATGTTTTCGGTGTGTTTCTTCTCTCTGAAATATACTGGCCACAGTCACATTCTAGATTAGTTTTTCGGGTGTGTTTTCTGTATTTTTTTTCTTTATTCCCCCCCCCCTCCCTTTTCAAAGCACTGTGGATTGCCTCTAACCGAACAAATGGAGTGGAAATTAAAAAGTCCACTGCAGAAATACGAGTTTCTCCTCTAATATTATCCCACAAAAATTCCTCATCTAATACTACTACAGTGGGTTCCGTTTTGCCAGTGTCGTCTATAGACAAAATAGGACATGATGTGAAAAAAATAAATAAATAAAATAATCAATTATATAAAGTGGACTAAATTAAGTAAATGTGAAATTATTATTTTTTTAATAACTCTGATATAGAAGTGATAAAAATATATTTAAAAAAAACAAAAAACGTGTGGTGTTGCGGGACACCACTTAGGAACGAAGTTCCTTACGCTTTTCATTAAATATAAATTATAAAATCACACTGCTAAGTATACGATGCTAACTATTTATACATGGCGGAGTTAAAAAAGAGACAAAATTAAAAGTACCCAACTAACTATTTTTACTTAAAGAAATTAAGGCAAAATTAAAAGAAAAGCATTTCTTTATCATTGAAGCAAGCGTCTTGCAATAAATATGTATTGCATATTGAAAAAAAGTTAATCATGATAAGTTTATAGTTAAGAGTGTGGTTGTAGTGGTTGTATAGGGAACAGTCCTGTTTCCTACCTAGTTTAAAATATATCACTTCACTACGCAAAAAAAAGTTTGTCTCATTGAAAAGATGAAGTTAGAATTTTTCCCGACCTAAAATTCCAATTTTACATTTGAAGGTTTACGTTTACGCGCACGTTGCACGCGAACGCTTTGGCGGATAACGTTGTCGGTTGTGTGACGGTCGTTTTTTTCGGATTCACTCCAGGGCTCCAGCCACTGTAACGTGCCATAAGGAACTTCGTTCCAATAATAATAATTATTATTATTATTATATTATACTAGCTTTCACCCCGCGCGGAGCGCGGGGTGAAAGCACATACACCGTTTTGCCTAATTAATCGATTTCATTTGCTCCTATAAAGTCTGACTGAGGCGACAGACACACATACATGTCATACATACCCACATACATACACGAAAAAAGTTAAGGCCGGATTCGGTTTTTGGAATGTCTAAAATGAAAAAGTATCCAAAAAATTTTCAATTCTGACCAATGTTCTGACAAAACTTTAATTTTATATATATAGATATTATATAGTAGGACGGGGAGGCAAAAACAAGTAATTTGGCCTACAGATGGGTTTTTTTCAAACCCCATAAGAGCCATGCTTACCTCTTTAGCTAATTTAACTTATCTCCTATCTCCTCTCTATACTCTTATCTCCTGCTTGCATAATTAATCTTTTTTAGAAAATCCCCGCTTCTATAATTTATATCTGATATAGCTAAAAGCTTCACATTCAGCTTGGTAGTGGAAGGAAGTCACCTAGTCTTCTTAAATCACGTGACTTCGGTTTTGATTCGCCTTAGATGTATTTTTTTTATATACATCTATGGCTTTTTCTTTTATGACTCCAACAACTAAGACCTGCTTCACACTCCCTCGACAGTGGTGATCATGACATTTTGTCGTAAATGTATTTTAAATGAGCAGTGTCCTGAAATGGCTTTAACAACTAACACGAATTTTACAGCCACCCTACAGTAAGACATTTTGGCTGCACCTACACAGTAGTAGAGAAATTTTAAGATCTATAAACATTCACCCGATAGCAACACAGTATGCCTTCGTTTATCGCCTGGACTGTATAATAGTTTGTTTTCCTTAGACCAATAGCGCTGGGCTTGTTTTACACGACACTGACAGAAGGCCCTCGCAGTTGGAACTTTCAACATCCCACATTATTTACCCGACTGTCGGATATCGTTATTCTCGACCACAACATATGTCGTCCAAGTGTGAAATATCTAATTCACTTTTCGTCTATCAGGAAGGGAGAAACTGTGTGTGGCTCTTAAAGAGTTCCATATTATTAAAGTTTTTCTACATTCTGTATAAATTCTAATCTTTTTTGCGTTTTAGCTACTCTTCCTGTAAGATCTTTTGACGAATTTTGAAGTGTTACTGCTAGTTTAGGGCCTGAAAGGCATGTCTTCACAACATTTGGCTAGTCCCGGTCTGTCTCCAAATTTTATGGTAGATGAATTTAGATGGTTATTGATAAGTACTATTTTGATGTATAAAACTAGTCTGTCAATTAGTTGGTGTGGCTCATAGCTCCATCGTGTCCTATCGTGTACTTTAATGATGTTATGCTTATACAACACAATATTGTTTTTTTATGTATTAAATCCCCCCCCCCTTTTAAATCTGATTAAAATTATTAAAATTTGTACATGAATAAAAGTATCACATTAGCAAAATGTTATGTGCACAGGTGGTTAAGATTGATGGTCTCATCTGTGGGCTACTTTTGACAAACCATCCTAATTTCTTAAATATTGGATGATTACTTTTTAACATATTTGTGTTGTGTGCAAACACGGTATTACATTGCTAATGTGTTTTACCAGCCAAGCGCAAGTATAGCGGTGTGAGAGCGGGCTCGTCTCTGATAAGTCCATTACCTGATCTTCTTGATCTGGTATAGGTCCAGAGTTGGGTGAGCAGCGTCGGGCCCCTGATAAGTCGGACGCGACGAAACGATGCAGGACATGGCGTAATGCCGAGCCAACATCTTAATGACGTAATGTCTGATGTTGGAACAGTTCCTATGTGCCACGCTTGCGTGATACATCCCTTGGAGGTTCTCACTCACACAATTTGTGTAATTTAAAATTTCACTCTACATTTTGTCCGTCATGTTGGGAGGACTTTTTTACCGCTTTCTCTTTAATTGTTAGCTGTTAAATTATTATTTATTTTTACAATTTTTCTTTTGTTTTATTATTGTTAGATTAGTTTAAAAATAAATAAATAAATAAATAAAGAAACGTTGATATGCGAGGATTTGCCAGGTTGAAGGGCGGGTTGTGAGATGAAAGAGAACTCTAGTCTGTAAGTGATTTACATCATCCCGCATTTTTGATCAACTAACTGGAAAACACGTACGCAAAGTTCATGCGGGCTTTGTGCTTAGATAAAAGTCAAATAAATTACTAATCCCGAATTAATTTGATTTTTTGTAAATTCTCTTTAGGGTATTTAAAGCATGTAGAAATTACTAGTATAAGTTTCTTTATTCTTTTTCATTTTGCTTCCGAGTTTACCGAAGGTAACGGAAGCTATGAGATCGTTCTGAAGAAAGAAACATTTTTATGTCTCCGATTTTTAAAATTACAAGGCAAAAAACCATTTCAGACATCAGGGAACATTTTTGGTGTAAAAAATGTCTGTCTGTCCTCAATTTTTGCAAACCAACATATCTTAAAAAATACTTGGTCATGGACCTTCCGGAGCCCGCTCTTACACGTCCGGCTAGTTTGCCCTCTTCCAGTCGTCCAATCGAGCTGAAACTTGGCACATAGACTCTCTACCACAAAAACATTTTAACAAATTAATTAATTAATTTTTCAATTTAATTAATTAAATTAAATTTTTATTTTATTTCTATCACTTAATTTTTTCAATATTTAATAATTAATCCATTTATTTTTAAAAAGTTAATTAATTAAACTGAAAAATTAATTAATTAATTAATTTGTTAAAATTTTTTTGTGGTAGAGAGTCTATGTGCCAAGTTTCAGCTCGATTGGACGACTGGAAGGGGGTAAACTAGCCGGACGTGTAAGAGCGGGCCCCGGAAGGGTGTCCATGACCAAATACTCGACCAATTTTAATGAAATTTGGGTGTTAACTCATAATTAGTCTATTGTTTGTCTGTTGTCTATTGTTGCTGTATTATGATATTGTTGACCAATAAAAGTTTATCCTTCTGCGTCTACTTGAGCAGAAAGTATATTTTATTATCACATATGATTAATTCGAAAGCATGTTTCTAACGCAACATAATCACATCTTTATATACATCTTTTATATAATCGAGTAGTGTCTCGACAACTTACTTTGAAATAATTTTTTATTGCCAAGCTAAGGCTAGCTCATCTATTCTAATAAAAATTATTGTTTTGATTTATTGGTCTTTTAATAGATCAAATAACTTATCTAAAATAATTTACTTAGTTTTACTTTTTTAAATATAACATTAAGCCCGTTGCCTCGAGCCTAAGGGCTCGTCTTTAAGGCTCTACCGCCCTTTGAGGTTAGAAAAATCATTAAAATGAAAATTTTATTGGTTCTAAGCAAGATATCAAAAATCTAAGTACAGGCTTCATTCCTAATTTTAATTCTGCACAATTTGAGCCCTATTTCAACTCCCTACTACAATAAATACTACAACTATTTTAATACAACGAGTTTTATAGTTGTATTGAAATGGCGCCTGTACTATTTATCATAGGAAGTTGAAATAGGGCTCAAATTGTGCAGAATTAAAATTAGGAATGAAGCCCGTACTTAGATTTTTGATATCTTGCTTAGAACCAATACAATTTTAATTTTACTGTTTTTTCTAACCTCAAAGGGCGGTAGAGCCTTAATAATTTAAATGTTACTGTCAAAATGGTTATAATCATGTAAACAATAACTATATGAATGGTCCCTAAATAATATAAATAAATATATTTTACAGTGTAATTTCAACCCTGTCTGTTTATTTGTTAATTCACGGTTTTCAACTTACATAAAAATACATTTTACTCCAACATTTTTTTGATTATTTGATTTTGACTTCTTAAATCAGGCTCAAATTTAATTTATTTTTCACGAATTTATTCCCTTGAGATGCCACCTGAATAATGATACACCTTGTATATTATTTTTATACAACTTTTTTTATTTTTTTTATTTAGCAAATGAAGTTATTTTTATTTATCTTGTACGTTTTTATAATAAATAAATAAATTTTGTAAAGTAAAGTTTATTCATTACAATATATTTTTTTTTTTTTTTTTTTTATTTTTTTTTTTTATTTTTTTTTTTTTTTGTAGTTTGACTCCCGTTTAACAGCTTTATTAGGTCATTACAGGACGGGGGTTATCCGGCCACATTAAAGATTTTTATTATTTTTATTTTTTTAATTTTTATATGGGAAATAGTAGAATGAGCGAATATTTGGTATTATAATTTATTCATAAATATAATTTATTCATAAATCAATGCAAGGATATGATTATAAAATACATTTTATTATGGTTGGTAAATATAGATAGTTGTTAAAATGTACAAACGGGTTATGACTCGTGTGTTTGTATAACTAAATGTGTAAAGAGGTCATACTTCAACAGTTTTATAACATTATTTGTCAGTTTTTCCCAAGGTTTTTCTTGAAAGGATTTTCGTTCGCTCTAGTTATCATGCTTTTATTCTTTTCTTCCTAACAAAAAATAATATATATATTCTTTTTGATAATATCAAATATGAAAAAGTAAAGAGCATATCATGTTCTTTACTTTTTTATGCAAAGAAGGAAATATAGAATTTTTTGTGGTATTATTTCATTTTTTATGTCTTCAAAAATATAATTATGGAGGAAGTAGTATTTATATTAAATATATATAGAGAACTTATATTATAATTGTATTAATAGTTTGAACGTAAACGGCATTTTTATGGTTTCATCAGAAAAATTATGTATGCATTATTTTTTTTTTTATAATAATGCCATCTACTCGATCTGATCATTAGTGTGAAACATATCCTGTCCATACCTTTTAAGTTCGAACCAAATAAGTCAATGATGTGACCTATAGGTTTTCAGGCATGTTGCGATATCGCTGATGATTATTGCCATCAATAAATAAACAGGTCAAATGTGTGCTAGTCAGCACACAGCGAGGGTCCGTAGGCCACACTATATAGTGTTTAACTGTAAAGTGTATAAACAGTGTTTTTTTAAAATGCTAACAAGCTTACTTTGAACTATTCTAAGGGTGAGATATTCTCAAAACACACTCTGATAAAGTATTCTTTTTGCCACTGAACCGGAATACAACCATATAAATACATCGAAAAGAACATAATTATAAAAAACGTATTTTGTCAATAAAAAATAAAATAATATTTTTTTAGAAATTTCCAAAAAGTGTTATCTTTACTTTTGGTCGAAGAATGTTCAGGAATTTTTTCAGATTTTTTGCACTTCACATAAGCGAGATATAGAGGGGGGGGGGCACGTTTCACACCCACTTCAAACTTGCCTACGCTCGCCCTATCAAATTTATATTTAAAGAATTATATATTTTTGTAATCAGCTCGACGTACCCTTTCATATGATACCCCTCACGGTGTCGAAAAAAAATAAAAACATTTTAACCCTTAAGTTTTTTTACCCTAATATTTTTGATTTTTTTTTTTTTTAAGTCGCTATATTTTTAAAATATGTGGGTAAGTACAAGACACATACATGCCCAATTTCAAAGTGATTGGACGAAAGGTGTAGCCGTGAGAGCACGCGACAGGACGGACGGACAGACACACGCAGGAAAATATAAGGGTCCTTGGTTTTGCCTACGGACCCTAAAAAATTAAGATTATGTCGCGAAACCATTATTTTATTCTGAATATAATTAAATTAATGTGACAACACCATTTAAAATGTGATATACATTTGTTTTTTCCCCTTATCCAACAGAGTGCGGCAGAATCGATTAAGAAGTTTTGAGGGGTTATAAAAACTGTTTTTATTTTTTAATTCAGCAATAAATTCCACTTTGAGTTGGTGACAGGAACACACTGCTTCTCACGTTCTGTGTCACGTTCTCTGAAATTAAGTGCAGCATGATCATCCATTTCGCAGGGTAAGGCGTTAACGTCTTTAATAATCCGCTCCCTTAAGGTCCGTAAGGTGTAAGGGCAATGTTTGACACTTTCCTTTATACATCCTCAAAGAAGAAATCACAATACTCATACCTAGTGACGGTGCCGACCACTCCACACCTTCCATCAGAGAAACTGACGTTGAGAAATCTGACGTTCAGGACACATTCCTCTCAAAACAGTGAGTGCATTACGGGCTGCGTGAGCTTTAGCCCTATTGTAAGTGTTTAAAAATCGCCCTCACACCCTAACGTAGCCACCCTACTATAACTAAGGGGTGGATTACTTTGAAGAAGTTAACGCCCTACCCCGCGAATTATGTATACCACTCACCAAAGTATCTGTTTAAAAAGTTTATTTTGCTTCCGAGCTTACCGAAGGTAACGGGAAGCATTGTGTTCACTTTTGAGAACGAAAAACTTTTATGCCTCCGATTTCAAAAATTCCAAGACAGAAATCCGTTTCAGACATCAGGGAACATTTTTGGTCTCGTGTCTGTCTGTCTGTCTGTCGGTCTGTGTGTCCGCGAATTATGAAACGTGTGACGATAACTTGAGTAAATGTCGACCGATTTTGATGAAATTTGGTAGACATGTTTATTTTGGCAATGCTCAGGACGAGTTCGTTGGACAACGTTATCCGTCCAAGCGTTCACGAGCAATGCTCGCGTAAACGTGAACTTTAAATTTAAAATTGAAATTTTAGGTCGGGGAAAAAATCTAACTTCATCTATTCAAACATTTTTTTCCAATACAATTTTTTAGTAAAACCAACAGCGACACCGCTATGAAGTGTTAAAGATCGCTAAAACTATTAATAGTTTTTACAAAATAAACAATATTACAATAAAGTAATATAACAATAATTGTTATAGTATATGATAGGATGCGAGGAAGCTATGTGCCACACTAATTGGCAGTCTATTTAGATAAACAATACAAAATTAAAGATTACATAAACTGCCTCAAATATTTGGTGGTTCAGTGTTGGAGACAACAACTAACTGACGCAAGAATTTAAATAAGAAAATGCATATAATACTTAAGTGAAAGAGAAGTTAATAATGAAGTGCTTTAATAATATAATAATAATGCGAAGTCTGAAATTATAATGTGACGAGCCTAGGGTGTGGTCATACTTATATAGACAAGGTGGCTCAGACGTCAAGATTAAGTTATGAATGTATGTGTTTGTCAGTGTTTCAAGTATTGCCAGAGTCAGCATTCTATATTGATATAACTCGCGACAGCCCTGTACAAATAGTATTGGCAACATAGTAGTGCCGTTGGTGTTGCTATATTGCCAGTCAACACAAAGTGGAACTAATAAAGTAAACCCCTAATCGCTATTGAACTGACTTCACACCAAATTTTCCTCCCCGAATTAGAGAAGTTAGATTGCCGAGTGGTTTTAGGGACAGAAGGTCACTAATTCGAAAAGCGTTTCGGGTGAAATGTTTTTTACAGGTACCCACGAGAATTAGTTCCTCATTTCACTGGCGAGTGGGGCAGCTCTACTGTCTATTCTAAACTGAATAAGGGGAAGTTCTTCCCCACTCTAACCTTAGCAAAGCTTGTACAAGAGGTAAATTGACTTCTTACTTATTATCTCAACGCTATGTGTGAACGCTACTATTGAATACATAAACCTTTGCATAATCAGGTCTACCACACCCTGCATTGTAATCTCTGTAGTATAACCTCACACATTGAAATTCTTTCTAAATTCAGATCAAAAGTTATTAAAAAAAAACTTTTATAAGTTGATTTTTTGTGTCATAAATCACTATTAGAATATATAAACCTTTGGCTTAATTGGTTCCACCACACCTTGTAATATAATCTGTGAACTATAACCCCACACATATTTATTTATCCTAAATTCAGATCAAAAGTTTTTTTTAGGTTTAAAATGTTGGTTTTTTTTATCATAAAACACTATTAGAATACACAAAACGTTTCCTTTTTTTGCTTTACCAACTTTTTTTTACAAAAAAAAGTTTTTATCTTATCTTGCGTTTTTTTTAAGGGAGTTATGTGACACATAAAAAAAGAATGTTTTTAGGGTTACCAATAGTCCAAGCACAAACAAATCTACATAAAACAAAAGCCTTGTACGAGAATTGTTTCTTTCTGTGTGCTAAGGGCGAGGTCGATTAAACATACCCAAGTACCCTCTTGCTTTATAAACCACGCCGAAATTCTGTGATAGCACAAATGTGCTACTAAAATCTTGAATGAGGCTACTGCCTACACAATTTGCATTTATAACTACACTTTCTAATTAATACTCTTTGCTTTTGCGTTTTATTCCTCTATGAGTAAGTTTCAAAATTCTCGTAGAGCCTATTCATTTTATAATTATTTATTTTCTAGATAACGCTCTAACGCTCTCATTTGACTTTTGAGCCATTTAGTGCCGAAATGTAACTATCCTATACTTATGTTTTAGACATTCAAGTGTATAAATTAAAATTAATTACATTTTAGTTAATTCATCTATCTTTTTTCTACCATTTCTGTGCTAAAATGGAGGTATTAATCATAATTTTCTGGAACAGTTTTTTTGTTTTTTTTCTTCACATTGTTTTACTTTCTACTTCTTCTGAGTTGAAAAAAATATTTCACTTTTTGTAATTTCTGTCAGTAGCAGATGTTTTTCCTTGCCTTTTCTTTAAAAGTTTATTCTTAATGTTAGGTAAAAAGTTTTTTTTTCCATCTTCCTGTTCTTGTATTTATTTTAAGAAAAAAATGCATTTATGGTTGTATTTAACCATTGGTTAAATAAACAGGTCAAGTGTGTGCTAGTCAGCACACAGCGAAGGTCCGTAGACCACACTGCATAGTTTAAGTATTCCCCTATTGATGGTGTTTTTTAAAATGCTAAAAAGCTTCTTTGAACTATCCTATGGGTCTGATATTCTCAAAACCCATAAACAAACTTCCGATAAAGTATTTGTATGCCACTGAACCTGACTACAACCATATAAATACATAGAAAAGACCATAATTATAAAAAACGTATTTTGTCAATAAAAAATAAAATAATATTTTTTTCGAAATTTCCAAAAAGTGGTATCCTTACTTTTGGTCGAAGAATGTTCAGGAATTATTTCAGATTTTTTGCACTTCACATCAGCGAGATAGAGGGGGGGGGGGGGACACGTTTCACATCCGCTTCAAACTCGCCTACGCTCTCCCTATCAACGTTATAACCAAAGAATTATATATTTTTGTAATCAGCTCGACGTACCCTTTCATATGATACCCACACGGTGTAATTTAAAATATGTGGGTAGGTACAAGACACATACATGCCAAATTTCAAAGTGATTGGACGAAAGGTGTAGCCGTGAGAGCACGCGACAGGACGGACGGACAGACACACGCAGGAAAATATAAGGGTCCTTGGTTTTGCCTACGGACCCTAAAAAGGATATTTTTATGGAGCGTTTAGATACTTGCTGTGACTACAATTATGAGAAAGTAAAATTTCAGTAAATAGCAAACACTGGATAATTGGACAACAAAAAAATTGCTCATAGTCAGGACAGAATTTAGTTGTTTTTTTTTCTACAGACAGAAATTGTTATTTTTAGTCAAATAAGACAACCCAAATTTCTAATTGAATAGCTTGGTTCTCTAACGGTAGTCCAACGTTTCGCTTCCACTACTGGAAGCATCTTGGAAGGGGCTTGGTGCATCGTGATGTTAACTCGAAGCAAAAACAAGATTTACTGAAGAGAGAAGAACGGCGTATTTATACTGATTTCCTAGAACGTATAATACTGTACCTGTATTTCCAGGAGTTTCCTTCAGTCGGGTGTCGGGTAAACCCTTTGTAGGGATGATGCAATCGGGCAGGTGCTGCCTTCGTCGGAATTCCTTTGACGAGTGGGTGTTCATTGTGGGAAAGTGACTCTGCCTCTTGCTTGGCACAGGTGTTTACCAAAGGTTTCCAGGTCCGTTAATGGGTCAATACATCCTCTCTGTTGAAGTTCTCTTGTTTTTTCTTTATCTCAAAGGCCCCTAGCCTCCCCTAACACCCTGCCGTAATACCTGTTGACAGATGCGAGTATACGAATGTACTCAAACTTGATGACATTTTTGGTTTCTTCAGAATTTCATCGCAATTTTTCACTGCTCTTACGTTCTTGCAGGCGGATCTAGATTAGTTTCCAGACTGACTGAAAAACTGGAAGACTGATCTTTTTGCCGTTACTGTAAGGGATTTGGTAGACAGCCCAATTTGTTGCCTATTCAATAAATGTTTACTTTCTCATATATGTAATCCATATATAAAGATAGTCTGCCAATTGGTATGGCACATAGCTTCCTCGCATCCTATCACGTATTTTATTGATTTTACACTTTTAAGAACCATTATTGTCTAATTTGTTTAATTGTTTTCCCCCGTTTTTTTTAATATGTCAAAATTGTTTTGATTTTTTACTCGAATTAAAGTATCAATTTAGCAATAGTTAAAGAGCGCAGACGGTTCAAATTAATCAGGGGCTATCTGCGGGTTACTTTCAATAAACTATACAGGTTTCATACAAATCAGTTAAGTACTTTTGAAGCTATAGGTGTAAATAAATGTATGCTTGTGCGTATGTGGAGGATAAACAAAAAATAGAAGGTTTAAACTTATATAGGACCAACAATGAGCTAAATATGAACTAGCATACAAATTTTATAAAAATCGGACATGTAGTTTTTAAAATAAATATGTTGGTTCGCAAAAATTGAGTGACAGACCGACAGATAGACACAGAACCAAAAATGTTCCCTTATGTCTGATACGGAATTCTATCTTGGAAGTTTTTGAAATCAGACATAAAATATTTTCGTTCTTCAGAACGATCACATAGCTTTCGTTACCTTCAGTAAGCTCGGAAGCAAATGTCAAATCATGACGTGGAAATTCGATTTTCAATTTGATAAATCACATGTATCAAACTTCTTGTATCCAAAAAAAAGTATTATTATAAAATATAGTCAGTGCACTCTTTTTTAATCTTTTTAACCGATTTAAATGCAATTAAATATACATATTCTGAAAAATCATACGTCAAGTGAAATTGAGAACATTTTTTTTTTATCTCTAAATTGGAGAATTTGTTTGTTTTTTCCTTCTTTGTTAGTTATATTTAATATGTCTTTAATTTTTAGGCTTTTTTCTCTCCAAATAACTTGTATTAAAAGAAATTAAGCTATTAATTCCCTGTTAAAGCGTTGTTTATTAAAGGAAAATTTACGACCACCTTTCACTAAGTGTTGTTTTACAAGAACTAATTTTTATAAACCTTCAAAATATCTTATAATATATGAACTCTTCATTGCCGTTATCATTAACCCTAGGTTAAGTAAACTAATATTTTAAAGCTGGTGGGATAGAAGTGGCTTTTCACTTGATTAGGTAAATATTTTACTGGTAAAGTAAACAACATTAATAGTGTAACTTTGTCTTCATTATTACCTTACATATTTATTGCATATTTTATTGATAAATCTGATTATGATAAGTAAAATTAATTTATTGATTTTTATAATATAATACTGATTTAATGATTTAACGCTAAATATTAAATATACTTTTAGAATAAGAAACATTGAACATCAAACATTAACAAACATTCAACAGCAATGGAACAAAAAGTCAAAAATTATATTAAAATAAAGATTTTAACTTAAGTGAAAATAAAAACTGAAATAAATGAAGTGCAAAATAGTTAACCATCACCTGATGGTTTTCAAGTAACTTCAAAAGTGCATATGAAATAGTGAAATGGAAGGCTAAGCTACAGGCTATAAGAAGACAAATTAGAGCGCGGGATCTATACCTGCCAATTGGAAAAACTTAAGTTGGACCCTGTGAAAAAAAAAACTGTAGAATTTGGTACACATATTGTGGAGTTAAAAAAATCAAATGTGCTCTAAATTAGGTCTATGTACTTTTCTATTAATTAAATACTTTAATAAATACAGGTAGTTGCTTGCGTAAAGCACTATTGTAGGTCGAAAGAAATATTGAATCCCGGTGCTGATTTAGGCCGCTCCCTGACTTGTCGGTACGATATCGGTGCGATATCGGTAAGCTAGTATGCCGATGCGGTGAGATTCTTTACCGAGCTCCTATATATCTTACCGATTCTTTACCGAGCGCCTATATATCTTACCGATTCGGTACCGATTCTTTACCGAGCGCCTATATATCTTACCGATTCGGTACCGATTCTTTACCGAGCGCCTATATATCTTACCGATTCGGTACCGATTCTTTACCGAGCGCCTATATATCTTACCGATTCGGTACCGATTCCTTACCGCGCGGTAAAGAATCTGTACCGAATCGGTAAGATATAGGCGCTCGGTAAAGAATCTTACCGCATCGGCATACTAGCTTACCGATACCGTACCGGCAAGTCAGGGAGCGGCCTTACAGAGGCTTTTTTAAACGAGAAATGTTTTTAATTATTATGTCGGTTTTTCCCAAAAAATAAAAATAACTTCCATCATTTTTTTCTTTCTCTCTCTCTCTCTATTTTCTTGAACGATATAGCTTAAGGTCCATTATTTACCCTTTTGCCTTACTTTCTTGCTTTTTCCTAGAAAACCCACCAAATATAATAGATATAGATTGAGAAAAGGAGAGCTGTTAAAGTTCCAAGAGAAGGGATAACCAATATAACACTACATATAGGCAAAAAATAAAGAAAAAATATGGAATATTTTCAAGAGAAATATTCCAGAAAAAAAAAAACAAAACAAACAACCCTTCAACCTTTCCCTATCTAGTTTCCACTTTCTAAAGGAGAAAGCAAAAACAGCAGATGTAGAAAATTGACCATAAAAACCGGCACATATCATATCTCTAATAGCGACATGATACCTTCAAAAGAACCACTTACAAAAGAAATGGAAAAAAAAAATATATAAACTCTCAAAACCACTAGTTTCAAACAAGTCTTAAACATGAAACCAACGTGAAGAAAATGAGACCTAGATATTTTATAGTGGGTACGTTTATTCATTTCGAAATAAAAAATACTGTCATTTCTTCTAGATAATTTATAGAATTCGAATACATATACGAAAGTTGTACAGCTTATTATATTTTATTATATGTTTCCCCCATTTAATTTAATACCTGTTTATGACGACAACCCTTTAACCCCAAAAACTCTTTTCTTCTGCCCATGAAATTTGTAATTTGCTATATATATATACTAGACTATTACACAAAAGTGTTATATAAAACAATCAAGGCAGAGGGTGGGAGAGAATCACGATACTGTCAAAGCAAGAAGATTTAATTATGTGCATAACTTATTAATTTTTGCTGATAGACATTGCTTAGAACATGCTCCTAGTGTTTAAAACTGAATAACATGTACAAACAATAACACTAGCTAATTATTGACACGGATTGGTTTCGATCTCTTAAATTGGCGACAATGACTCGGTATTTTACATTATCTACAGTGATGAACTACGCGATTAAAAGTTTTTAAAAGGTATTGCTTCAAATAGAAGACGTACTTTATTCCCCGTTTTTGCATCGCGAATATCGGGATGCGTCTTATAATCGATTTAAGTGTAACATATCTAATTTCTTTTTTTCTACGAACTTTTCTTACAAGAATACAGCTGAGATCTTGTTTTTACTTTTATTTCTAATTCTCTAACCCTCCTATTTCATCTATTTTTTGGAGCTTTAACGAGTTCAATTTCTGATGAGATTTTAGGTGAAAGGGGTTCCGTTTAACCTATTTAATTCGTTTTAGCTTTAACATTCTATTTTTAAAATCTAACCTTGCTATTTCTCTGCCAGCATGGTGTCTGTCTTACATATAAATAAAGATTCAATATTTCAACAATATCCATGGTAGACTGCTTAAATTTGACGTCTGAACATGTTATTTAAAAAGAGAACGGAATATTTTTCCTTGGAAACAGGGGAACTTTGTATTCCATGCATTAATGTCTTTTCCAAATGTTTGGTTCGTAAATCGGAATGCGTCTTATATTTTTGATGCAATAGGTAATATATTTCCAGAGAATGTTTTACGGCATATTATGTGACATTAAAGTAGCGTAGGTTTCTGCAGCTAGAGTTTATAATAAGTCTAGATCTTCCGAAGAAGACCGAGTCAAAGATTTTGTGGATCCCGAAGTTTCGAACCCATTACAGGGATCATTCTCAAAGGAGTTGCTATTGATCAGTGTCTTTGGAAACTGATCATAATGACTGCGATGGTTCTAAATGACTCTCGTCATGAGCAACTCTTTTGAAAAGGATCTCTGCAATTAGTTCCTTGAGCTTGGATTCACAAAATCCCTGATACGATTTCCTCCGGAAGATGAAAGCTTATAATTACAACCCAATAACATCTGGCATACCATTCTTGAATATGTTATACCATAATGAGGTCTAGTCTATGCTCTTATCTCGATCTGTCTTTTTGTGATTTAAGTGAGTTGGCTCTTATATACCTGACATATATTAAAACAAAATTGAGCAACAAATTAGACCAACAAGAGAAGGTAATAAAAAGGTTAGCGGTGTGGAGAACGTTACAATTATTCTAATCTTACTTGCAATTAGGCTCTGTTAAAGAATAGGATGTTGGGCCTAATTTCTTCTTGTTCCTTCTCCAGACCTATTTAAGCCATTGTTCCCTTGGTTTTTCAAATGATGGCTCTGTAAAGGTATGGTAATAGTAGGGTTACTGCTAACGGAGTCTGTGACGAGATTCTCAACGTACGGAAATTGTTCTTGGTCTTGTTAATGGGAAACACCTATTCTTACGTTTACGCACTTCTGGCCCTATAATGTTTTCATCTTAAGTCCATTTTACCATTCTAATCGTGCGCATGATGACAATTTTTTTTTTTTTTTTTACATCATGATCATTTCAACTTTAGGTTATTACGTCATTATCATGTACATTTATTTCCATACATAATATGTATGTATTTGTTTTTTCCCTGAAAAAAATAGACTACCAATTGGTGTGGCACATAGCTTCCTTGCATCCTATCACGTACTTTATTGATTTAATGCTTTTACAACTTATTTTTGTCTAATTTGTTTAATTGTTTCCCCGTTCTATTAATTTGTCAAAATTCAGACACGGACCGAAAATTTTCCTTGATGCGTCTAAAACGAATTTCTGTTTTTTTAATTTTTGAAATTGGAGACATAATAAAACCTTTCGTTACCTTCGGTAAGCTCGAAATCAATTTAATCTTTTATTTTAAACCCTTTTTAAAATATTCGATGTGTGATTGTTAACACTTCGTTTTGGATTTTCATATAAATATTATAATTAATTTCATCGATTTCAAAAGGACAGAGAAGGAAGAGTATTATAGAAAATAAATATATTATAAAAGAGATAATTAATTTAACTTATTAAGGCTTATAAAATTATTATTTTCTATATAAATTTTTTTTAAAAAACAGGCATCTAAAAGGTTAAAAACTCAGAAACTTATATACCCTTTTTCTGACAGAACAGATTAAAAATTCCTTATTTCAAGTGTATATTTTCTGGAGCTTGAGCATTTGGTATTGATTTACTTCTATTAAAATATATATTAGCATTTATATTAAAAAGAATAAGTGTAAAATATACAGCATTTTTCCATGCTATTTGAATTTTTGAAAAATTGTAATGGAAAAATACAAGATTCCTTGAGATGTCTTCTGGTGTAAAGGTCCATACTTCTCTTAAAGTGTTAGATTAAAATTCATTTTTTGTAAACACCATTACTCTTTTGTGATTTTTTTACAATTTATCTTTGTTTTTACTATTTAAACTTCTTTATAATTCTTTTCTTAGATATTTATACCCTTTTTTGTAATCGGATTTATTGAATAAATTTGTCCTTTTATGTTTTATTCAAGATGACTTATTTAACACATATTTTAGATTTCTTGACAGTTGCTTAAACTTAGAAAAACGATCGATATGATTGAACTAAATTACCATTTTTTTCTGTGATATTTTAAAAATAAAAGAAATAAGTTAACCATCAGTTACTATTTTTAAACTGTTGGGATATTCCGTCATTTATATATAACAATATTTCAATTTTTACGATTGTGTCTTTAGTAATTGTTAAATATTTAAAAGTTAAATAAAACAGAAGTAGATATTTATTTGTATTGTACATTTCATTGATACTATTATCAAGTAAGTTACAACAACAAAAAATCTACATTGCGTATTTTAATAGAAAAAATAAAAAAATCAATAATATGAATAATATAGATTAATTGTGAAGATATATAAATCCCAACGTTATAAATAACTTAATTCTGAGGTATTTAAGAGAAAGAGAGGAATAAAGAGTTTGAAAAATAGGGAAGAACAATGGAGTTTGAATTGACCCCTGTGGGAAACCCACGACATTCTAACCTTTTTATACGACCTCTCATATATTACAGAAGGATGGACCTCTGTTGTCGGTGTTAAGAATTATTTATAGATATGTCCATAATAGTGATGGTATTTTTGATACCGCCAGTATTTTCCTTTCTACTTTTCCTTCTAATAATGGTAACTATAGGAGTTCTTTTTTGCCGGGACATTTGTCTTGTTAATGTCCGATGTCGTATGGATAGGGGCAGGCGACAAGAAATTTGTCTTATCTTTTTTCCATTTGTTTTGCACTTACTTCTAAAAAAAAGAAGAAGAAAAAGGACGAATGATAAATCGAAATAGACGTTCAACAAGTGGTTTTTTTCTCTTGGAAACGGCGTGGTAGACGAAATCGGACATGCTTATCGGCATATATTAGATGAAACTTGGCTGAGAAAACCATTTCGAATGACATGACATCTAAAAGTGTTTTAACATTGAAGATGCTGAGGAAGATAAACGACTACATTGAAAAATTCAACCAGTTTCCTTCTAACTTACTGACGTCAAATATCACTTTATCGTCTTATACTGAAATGCCTTTTTGATATTAATGATCTCCTTATTAGGGTTCGTAGGGAAAAACCGAGGACTTTTATCATTCCTGAGTTTGTCTGCATGTCTGGAGGTCGTTAATGCTTATATATCCGAAAGTACCGTACAAACATAAATATTAAAAATATTTTCGTTATGTTATGTGAAATTAACCAAACTGGAAAAATATAGAGAAGCCACAAAAAAATCATTTGGTTAAAGTTTAATTAACAGATCAAAAGTTATAGCAAAAACAAACATTCAAATGGCCGCCATATTCAAACAGCTGAGCCAATTGAATATGCTGGTAAACTAACTCGTCCGATTTGTTATAATGCCTATTGGCTCTTTGTATGAACTAAAAGCATATACGTTTACTACTCTATCCAAAGCTAACTTGAAATATGGCTTGATCAATTTATTTATCTTTAATTTAATAATGATTGGTAAAAACATTCGTCTACTTTTTACATGGATATGTCCTGATATGTTGGTCATGTCCTGTTCGGTGAAACGGGAGGGAAGCGTCCCCATCGAACATCTACTTTTTAAGCCCAATGCACACAAAGCAGGCAACGGGCGGAGGCGCGGCGTGAGCGAGGTGCAGGTTTGGCGTGAAATGCGACGTTTCTAAACCTCCTCTATGTAAACTTATGGCCCAATGCACACAGAGGAGGCGACGGGTGGAGGGGCAGCGTGAGCGAGGTGCAGGTAAGGCGTGAAATGCTACTTTTCTACACCTCTTCTATGCAAACTTATGGCCCAATGCACACAGAGTAGGCGACAGGTGGAGGGGTGGCGTGAGCGAGGTGCAGGTTTGGCGTGAAATGCGACGTTTCTAAACCTCCTCTATGTAAACTTATGGCCCAATGCACACAGAGGAGGCGACGGGTGGAGGGGCAGCGTGAGCGAGGTGCAGGTAAGGCGTGAAATGCTACTTTTCTACACCTCCTCTATGTAAACTTATGGCCCAATGCACACAGAGGCGCCGACGTGAGCGAGGTGCAGGTAAGGCGTGAAATGCGACGTTTCTACACCTCCTCTATGTAAACTTATGGCCCAATGCACACAGAGTAGGTGACGGGTGGAGGCGCGGTGCAGGCGAGGTGAAAACGAGGTGTGAAGCACGAAGCCTCTTTGTAAATCTTTGAGGCAATGCACCCTGAGGAGACAAGGCACCCGTACTCTACTCTTCTCCCTCACATCTAGACTCATTTTGTTTCAACATGTCCACGCCGCCGCGTCTCCGCTCGTCGCCTGCTCTATGTGCCCTGGACCTTTTAAAACTCGCCTGCGCTACGCCTCAGGTGAACTTCGCCTGTTCTGTGTGAATGGGGCCTTATGATCTTCATCGTGCTATCTGTTTTACCTCTCTGGGATTCCAACATTCACCAAGTATACACTATTCATTATTTACCTTTGTTCCATTCGAGTTTGCAAGCACACTAATCACTCAGTTACATCGATCTCAGATCCAGACTTAATAAACATTCGCAATTTTAAAATGATGAATTTAAGCTTTTATTAATTTTTTAAAACTAAGAATAAATCACGTAAAATTTAAACTAATACGTTTAAAGTTAGTACACTAAAGTGTCTATAACATAAATAACATTTTAAAAGCACACTTGAAATATCGTACTTTGAATTTTAACGATGTTATACATCTATAAAATTTAAAACAACTTTTAAATTGGAGCATAGAAAAATTAATGATGTGATTATACTTCGATTTCCTCCTGTGCTATTTCTGGAGTGGTTTATTATTATTCAGTAAGTTCTGTTGTTTCTATAACATAGAAGAAAAAAGTAAACAATATGAGTGTTCAGATGAAAAAGAAGAAGAATAGAATAGATGATAAAATAATGTTATCTTGTAAGAAGTCCGCAGTGCGTTCTTATTTCGACCTTTTCTTTTCTCTAAGCTTTTTTGCCCTCAAGATGAAATTTTTTTTATTTTTTTTAGCGGGGATTTTTCTCTTTTCTTGCCTTCGCCATGATAGAAGCGTTAATATGAACCGAGTAAGGCGAGAACCATCTGCATAAGTAAATGTTCTCCTTCTTTCTTGCCTGCATTCTCCTACCACTTCACCTTGGAGTGTCTTCAACAAAAAAAAAAAAATTATCTTTTTCGCAACAGTTAAACTGAGATTTTGTCTCTAATAAAAATAAAACTAAATTGTGAAAAAGACAATCTTAAGTTATTTTTCCTTACAAGTTTTCCGGGTTTGTTTGTTTAGTACATTAGCAATAAAATGTTACATTGACGATATTTAATATTATCTAGAAAAATTGTAATTTACATACATTATCTTACTATTGCATATTTTCTTCGAGTGTGTTATCTCTGGACACTTTTATTTTGTAATATTATTTTTTGAAATACCTTATTCCTGGTTTAATGGCATTTCTTTAAACGTATAAGGTGTTTAAAAGAATATAAAGTAGACGATTTTTTTTACATTTATTTGTTTTTATGATCGTATTTCGTCTTATCCTATCCTAATATTATTGGGTTTCTTTCCTTTGGATTGCTTAGGATTAAATTGTAAATGAGTCTTATACTTTCGAGCTTACCGAGTGCTTCTTTTGTAATAATTTGTTTTTATTATCTTGCTTCGTCTTATCCTATCCCCCTATTGTATTGTTGGGTTTCCTTCCTTTGGATTGTTTAGGATTAAATTGTAAATGAGTGCTTTCAAGCTTACCGAGTGTAACGGAAGAATTGAGATCATTCTGAAGAATGACTTTTTTCATATCTCGAATAAAAAACCTCTTGACAGAAATCTGTATCAGTGTCTGTCAATCGACATATCTGCTACCACCAAAACATATAATCTATACTCGTCCATTTAAAAAAATAGACTGGCCAAAAATAGCCAATTGTGGCACATAGCTTCCTCGCATCCTATCATGTACTTATTGTTATATTAACATTAACATTGTTATATTGTCTATTAATATAGTTTTAGCGATCATTAACCACTTCATAGCGGTGTCGCTATTGGTTTTACTAAAAAATTGTTGGTCTCATTGAATAGATGAAGTTAGATTTTTTTTCCCCGACCTAAAATGCCAATTTTACATTTGAAGCCTACGTTTACGCGAGCGTTGCACCCGAACGCTTGGGTGAATAACGTTGTCCAAAGAACCTGGGCATTGGTCAAATGAACATGTACACCAAATTTCAACTAAATCGGTCAACGTTTACTCAAGTTATCGTCATTTTGTGACGGTTGATTTCGTTACCGGTCGGTTTTATTCGGATTCACTCCCAAGGCTCCAGACGCTGTAACCTGCCATAAGGAATTTCATTCCAAAACTCACCGAGAAACCAGCCTCTCACCCCGGGAACTGGTGAGTTTATTAAAAATTTAACTCAGTTCATCTTAAGACTAGTTCTGTGACATGTTGTCTGTATGAGAGGGATTTAGTAAAATGTATTAAAGAGGAAATAAACTAACGTTTAAGTGGTAATTAATTGATTATAAGGATTATATGGACCTATGTTGATATTACAGTTATGATTTATGGTCTTCCAACATCTTTTCCATCCATATGCAGTAATTTCTTGCTTAGTTCGTTGCTCCTATACTATTTATTCCTCTTTATTTTCTGAGATTTCTTTATTCAAACGACTACAATACATTGATTAACCCAAACTGTTTATGCAGTGCCTAACCCTTATTTTATAAGGGTATTATCCAAATGGACAATCAAAACATCATCCCTTTGTTATCCTTATTTTATGATCGCAGTCCTCTTTAATTGTTGAAAATTATATCGCGTAATAATGATGCCAAAATCCCAGCAAAATTATCCGAAAAAAATAACTTCTCTGTGCGATTTCACTTGAACATTTCAATCCACAAGACTTAATTAGATTTATAAAATATTAAACTGAATTAATTTCAAGCCCCTGCACAAGCATCCCTCCTTCCTCGAACTATATATCATGTTCCGAAGGAGGGGGGACTTACTTTTGTTTATGAGTGGGTTTCGGGTGGGGCGGAAAATTGCGCGGTGGCGGGTGCCGGAAAAGCTTAAAATATGAAATAGATTGATGCATGGAGCCACTGGTTTCAGTGGAACCTCTGCTTGCCCAGGGCAAAACATCCATTATACCTTGTATAATAAAACCATTTGCATAGAAATTAATATTCAAGTCAAACGGCTGCCTAGTTTTATTAACCGCAATTAATTGCCGGCTCTCTACTTTCTCTTCCCATCAGTTTTCACTGACTATTAAACACTAACAATTATTCTTACATTTTTTTATAACGAAGATTTCAACATTTTTATTTTTTTATATTGGCCTTGACTTAATTTTTACTGTCGAAAAATGTCTTTATTTTTTGTGTTCCTTTCCCAATTTTACGAAAGATTAAGAAAGGGGGAAAAAAAAGAAGTTAATTACTTTTGGTTCTACAATATAATTGCTGGAATTAAAATACGCTGAGAACGGACGTAGAAATATATTTCTCTGTTTTTAGGGTCCGTAGGCAAAACCAAGGACCCTTATATTTTCCTGCGTGTGTCTGTCCGTCCGTCCTGTCGCGTGCTCTCACGGCTACACCTTTCATCCGATCACTTTGAAATTTGGCATGTATGTGTCTTGTACCTACCCACATATTTTAAAAAATATAGCGACTTAAAAAAAAAAAAAATTCAAAAATATTAGGGTAAAAAAACTTAAGGGTTAAAATGTTTTTATTTTTTTTCGACACCGTGAGGGGTATCATATGAAAGGGTACGTCGAGCTGATTACAAAAATATATAATTCTTTAAATATAACTTTGATAGGGCGAGCGTAGGCAAGTTTGAAGTGGGTGTGAAACGTGTCCCCCTCCCCCCCTCTATCTCGCTTATGTGAAGTGCAAAAATTCTGAAAAAATTCCTGAACATTCTTCGACCAAAAGTAAAGATACCACTTTTTGGATATTTCGAAAAAAATATTATTTTTAATTTTTATTGACAAAATACGTTTTTTTATAACTATGGTCTTTTCGATGTATTTATATGGTTGTAGTCCGGGTCAGTGGGACAAAAATACTTTATCAGAAGTTAATTATGTGTTTTGAGAATATCAGACCCATAGGATAGTTCAAAGTAAGCTTTTTAGCATTTTAAAAGACACCATCAATAGGGTACTACTTAAACTATAAGTTAGTCCGTTGCCCACGGACCCTCGCTGTGTGCTGACTAGCACACCCTTGACTATTTATTAAATTATTTTTATTGCGTAGATTGTTCTTTTTTTCATCCAGATAGTCAAATAGAACACGGGAAAATAAATTACTCACAGTTTATATTTACATAGGTATATATTTGATACCTATTTTTGCTTCCAATCTTAGGTGCAAAGGTAGGTGCATACTTATGTGTTATAGGGAAGAGAAACAATTGGGCGCAGAAGTAACTTACAAGGGGCCAACTATGGGCTAATTGTGAAATTAATATAGGTCTAACAATGGTATCATTTTGACCTAAAATTCAAATTGCAATAAAATGTTTAATAAAAGACTGACAAACATGACCTAAGCCCAACAATTTTTCCTGATGTCTTAAAAGAATCTCTGTCTAGAAATTTTGGAATTCGGAGATATAACAAAAATCCTGTTTCAGAAAGATCAATTCTTCGGTTGCCTTCGTTAAGGTTGAAAGTAATAAATTGAAAGAAATCTAGTTGTTTTATAGTATAAAGTATGTTTTTCAAGTTTTCTTAAGGGTGAGTTCTTTCTTGAATCGATACACTGCATTTTTATTATCTTAGCTGTTATTAACAGTGTATACCAAGCTAAAGCATCCAAGAAGGAACTATTTTCTTATTTTTGGGTTTTCGAAAGAAGGTCATTCAAATAAAAAACTCCTGCTTGTTCTTATAAACCTCTAAAAATTATATATCCTTGATTTTGTGTACAGAGTTTTCAGTTTCTTGAAAACTTTAAAAAGTCGGTCCGAGACAACTCAGACCAACTTTCTTATATAACCTCGGTCTCAGATCCCAGTAAAGTCTACTATGGAAGAAGAGAAGCATATCGACTGTGTACCTGCAAAACCTCGTAACCCCAAATACGAAATTTTTCAGGAGAAGCAAAAAACGCTGTTTTAAAAAAGTTTATTTTTATATTTTTTTAATATTCATTTTATTTTAATTAATTTTACTGAAACACTTAAATGTATCCCACAATTAGTTAAAGACTTACAATGCACGGGGTGTAACGAGGTTTTGAAACCTTGTCGTATACGAGGTTTTTGTAGTGATTGACAAATGTCAATGTAAAATGATTTTTGATTGAATTGTTTTTTTAAAATTGATTGATTAAAGTCATTATTAATTCTTTTGTAATAAGTGAACATTAAATATCTTTATATGTGAACAAAGTTATTACCTAGCTTCCACAACAGAGGTTATGGGCCCAGGACGCTTCCACTGTTTTTTCCACCAGTTTTTTGTACACTTTAGTTAAATGATGAATACGAAGTATTACAATAATTTCTATAAAAAAATAATTGCTTAAGGTTTACTTTTTTTTGTACATAGGTGGATATTAATAATATCTATAAAAAAAAATCAATAAAAAGAAAATCTCGATTTTGAGGGTTACGAGGTATTGCAGGTACACAGTCACAGTCAATATATTTATTTATTTAGGATAATGTAACATTAATCATACAGAGAAATTGTTTGTACATATACATTACAATTGCAATTATTTACTTCAAATTTGTTAAACTGGCCGCAAAAGCAAAAGCTTGAGCCCGGCTCAGCTATTTAAGACTAATTACATAAATGTGCTTTGATAGTTTATACAAGGTGGTTTTGTGTACAGGGTACACAAAACCCCCACACATGAGGGGTACAGGTACACCCTCATCTGTAGGATTTCTTTAGTGTTTAGTAATAATATTCTCTCTAAAGATAATAATAAATAATTCAATAACAATAACTAATTACTATAATTGAAAGCTACTGGGTAAACTACTGGGTTGATTTTGACCAACCTTGGCGTGAAAAAGAAATGTATTTCTTGATTTCACGCCAAGGTTGGTCATAATCAACCCAGTAGTTTACGATCCACGTGTGCCGGTAGTTTAGGCTTTTTACTTTCTCTTTACATGAGAAAGGATAAAAAATACCAAGACAATCTTAGCAGATTGTCAAAAGAAGGTAATGAATTGTGTTGTGTGTAAAAAGTAGAGCATAACTATATTAAACAAAAACACAATACTAACTATCGAGTCAGTAGCAAGTTATTGTTAATGGTTCAACATTAAGCACTTCTTAAAGCGCGAAGCACCCGGAGCATTACAGCAACGATTAATTGCTCGATGGAGAGGTGCGTGTAGCGTGCCGAACTGGATAGTTAAATACTTATTTCAATAACTGATAAAATATTCACATATTTTACGTTATCCTTTTTTTAACTTAACTATTAATATATATATATACATTTTTGTTGCAGGTAAGAGCTTTCCAGATCAAACTTATAATAGCATGTAAGTGATTTATAATTATAAATATCTCTCAATACTATATTTTAACCCTTGACTTAACTGGAAAACATTTCATATAAACTTTTCCCTCTATGCAGAAAATTTTCCAAAAACAAACCAACTAATTTATACTTCAAAATATCCGGACAATGCTCGTAATTTAAACTAATATGTCCTCGTTTTAGAGTTTATAAATTTAGTGAGAAATATTCAGATTTTCACACAAATGATATAGGGTTATGAAGAGGGAAGAGGGGAAGGGGATGTGGCAAGGAGAGACGATTGTAAAGTTCCAAATCTGCTTTTTAGAGTTGGAGGAATGTACGAAAATGACTTATTGTTTTTATACATATATATATACATACACACACGGATATATAAATATATAACAGTGGATATATTATGTTAATCGTAGATAGCATGTCGCGATTTGATTAATATACAGGGTGATCTAAAAGTTCGGAAACGGCTTAATATCTCCGGTTATAATTGAGATATTAAGTTCCGGTTTGCGGAGATCTTTATCATTTATAAAAACTATTTTTTTGTTGGGTAATCATTTTTCCGCCATATTGGTTGCCGCCATATAGGATTCAACTTTTAAATTTGAATACCCATAAAGTGATACATTTTTGGAAAGGTCTTTAAAAAGAAAACATTTGCTGCAAACCCGAGCTTTCTATCTAATCCCGTTTTAAAATGGCGACACTCAAAGTTTAAAAATTTACTTTTTGCTTCCAAGCTTACCGAAGGTAACGGAAGCATTGTGTTCACTTTTGAGAAGGAAAAACTTTTATGCCTCCGATTTTAAAAATTCCAAGACAGAAATCCGTTTCAGACATCAGGGAACATTTTTGGTCTCGTGTCTGTCTGTCTGTCTGTCTGTCGGTCTGTGTGTCCGCGAATTATGAAACGTGCGACGATAAATTGAGTAAAGGTCAACCGATTTTGATGAAATTTGGTAGACATGTTCATTTTACCAATGCCCAGGACGAGTTCGTTGGACAACGTTATCCGTCCAAGTGTTCACGAGCAATGCTCGCATAAACGTGAACTTTAAATTAAAAATTGGAATTTTAGGTCGGGGAAAAAATCTAACTTCATCTATTCAATGAGGCAAACATTTTTTTCAAATACAATTTTTTAGTAAAACCAACAGCGACACCGCTATGAAGTGTTAAAGATCGCTAAAATTATTAATAGTCTTTACAAAATTAACAATATAACAATAAAGTAATATAACAATAATTGTTATAGTACATGATAGGATGCGAGGAAGCTATGTGCCACACTAATTGGCAGTCTATTTTTCTTATTTTCAATAGTTTAGTTAGTTGTAAAAAATCGACCCGAGACAACTCAGACTGACTTTCTCATATAATCTCAGTCCCAGATAACATAGTTAGTTATCAAGTCAAAGTTTTTGTGATATTGATGAAAATGAATCTGATTTTGTGGAAAATCAAAAACAAAAGGTAAACAACCACCTGTTGAACGCATTTTAAATAATATGTATATATTAAATAAGCTTCACGTAGGTTTATCATTGAAGCGAGCTTATTGCAATAGTTATTTTTTAATATTATAGTCATGTTTCCTGGGGACCGAGATTATATGAGGAAGTCAGTCTGAGTTGTCTCAGACCGGTTTTTTATAACTAACTAAACTATTGAAAATAAGAAAAAAAAGTAAATTTTTAAACTTGTTCGCCATTTTAAAACGGGATTAGATAGAAAGCTCGGGTTTGCATCAAATGTTTTCTTTTTTAAGACCTTTCCAAAAATGTATCACTTTATGGGTGTTCCAATTTAAAATTTCTAAAGTTGAATCCAATAATATATGTATTCACCTCTACCCACCAAAAAAGTAGTTTTTATAAATGATAAAGATTCCCGCAAACAGGAACTTAAAATCTCAATTATAACCGGAGATATTAAGCCGTTTCCGTACTTTTGGATCACCCTGTATATGTATTTTATTTACGCGTATACATAAAGGATTAATTAGTAGATAACTAATTAAAATTCTAAATCTTGGGAGGGCTTTTAAGAATAGGAAGCAAATAGGAGGAGATTGCAAAAGTGTAATTTTACAGTGAATTCGGCTGCTTATCCAACTCTGCATAAGAGTCGAGAATGAGATACGTTAATCTTGCGAATTTAAAGGCGGAATATTAGGCGTTAATAATCTCTCTATGCTTTTACGGGATGAGGGGATTCGCCGTGAAGAGATAATATCAGTATGAAAATCTCCACCTCTTGATTTGCTACCTTGTACCATTCCCTCTATCTAAACTTCTAAAAACATCTTTCATTAGCTTAAACCTCTCATTATTATAAGTTTCAGAAGATATAAACCAGTGATGTGTTGGAACAACCTACGAGTGTTTTCATTGTATAATCTTTCGTAATCGTTTTACATAGCATAACATTTTAGAAACTCGCTAAATTTACAGTATGATAATCAAGATAAGCTTATATCAGCAGAACTACGTATGTTACACGATAAATGTTGTCGATTATCGAACTCCGTAGTTTTAAGTGTAAAACTTGACGATATTAGATGCTCAGTGTTAATTTGTTTGATTAGAATTTGAGATAATGATTAAGAGTTGTAATTGGTATTTTGAAAATTAGAAGAACTATTTGGCATGTTAATGGAGTTCTACAATCGATTTTGAAACTTTCTGATCATGTGGTAAGAACTTAATATGACATAAAGTTGTGTACGTTCCATGTTTACTAATTGAAAATTCTGCAGATACAAGCTATTTTAATCATGGTATCTTTCATTTGCATTTATTGGTAATTAAATAGTGTCGTGCAAGAAGAATAGTATCATATGGAAGCAATCGTGATCTATGGTTTTACAAATTGATAAATGTGCTCCAATTTCATTCGTGCGGCAAAGAGTTTCTTAAGACTTGATTTCCCTTATCTTTAATTACCTATAACGTTGCTTTTAAGAAATTTTCCAAGACAAGAAACTTTTCTTGGAAAATGTTATTAGATATTGCCCAGACTAATCCACTTTTTGAAATGGATATGTTTTCAATCTGGGAGTCAAAAGACAATTTTATATTGCCAGGAAGTTAGGATTTAGCAGGAGGTCGATAGGTTTTTCATTTATACTATATTTTGACGATAGGGTGAAGTTTAACAATAAGACATGAAAAATGTGACGCTCTTAAATATCATGTCAGGAAGTTAGAATATAATAGGAGGTAGATTGGTTTTAACTTGTATTCATTGCAGTACTAAATTTTACAGGATAAAAATGAAAAATGTATGCTTATTGGAACTTTTCCCGTTAGATATACGGCTTTAGCTACAAATGTGCCAAATTACAAGAGTCTAGCTAGTCTTATAATTTTGATTTAATTTCTTAATTAGTACACAAGTGCAAACTTTGAAACTCCCCCTTATGAAAAGGCTTAATATTAAGGGCTTATCATCTTACAGTGATTTAACCTACTCAAGCTTAATGTATGCCCTTATTTATAAAAGCCCATATTAAGAGAAATCAGAGGTATGAGGGTAAGAAAACCGGGTGAATTGGTTCAAGTAAAGATACACTGCATGCTTCCTGCAACTTGGCCTTGCGCACTATCGGCAACTCAGATAAATACAAAACCATAATACTTATTTATTTAAGACTAGCTGACCCGGCGAACTTCGTACCGCCTAATAAACATTAAGAAATGTACAGCTGCTACGTTTGAAAAACCTTATAAATAGTTTATTTATTAAATAATGTTGCCTTTTATGAAAAATTTATATAACAATTTGCAATATATACTTATAAAATATACAATATTTGTATAAGAGACATACAGATAAACATACATTCGTTTTTATTTATATAGTTAAAGATTATAGAAATATTTTTCCTGTATTTCCATTTTACCCCCTCCTAAATTAAAATATGACAAAAATTTAGGTACATACCAACAATTACTGTACCCTTAAAGAGCTTTTAAACTATATGCAGCATTAAAGTTTTTCATTAATTTGACATTATTTGTACCCCGTACTTCCGTGAACCAAAATCGGAACATAGTTTTACTAACTCAGAAACCTTCCCGAGCATGCGTCCAACCAATACTATACACTTAAAGAGCTTTTCAACGATATGTATCATGAAGGGTTTTCATTACTTTGACATTTGTACCCCGTACCTCCGTGTACCAAAATCGGAACATAGTTTTACTAACGCAGAAGCCTTCCCGGGCATACGTCCAACCATTCCCCAAGGTTTCATCGCAATCGGATGAACGGTTTAGGTAGGCATAAGAGACAGACAGACAGACTAACATTCATTTTATTACTACTTTTTTATTAGCTTGCATTCTTGTTTGTTTGTCCGGTACAAATCTAGCTATCGATTTCTAACTAACTTCCCGAATAGCTAGACATTTGAAACTTTTAGCATAGCTCAGAACACGAAGACAATGCATTATTTTAATACTTTTAGCCATCTTTCAGCAGAATTTAATTGGTTTTCGGTTTTCAGCAAATTTTGCTGTATGGAAAGTTAGTTCGGAAAAAATCCGCAAGTTATTTTATTTGTTTTGCCATGTCCCATATTTACGCAATCTTCATTTTGACGGGTTTCAAATTAGTGATTTTTATAAATAAGATAAACATTGAATGACAGCAGAACAGGAAATATATCGATTATATTATTTATCGATTATATTATTTATATTATTTCAAATATATCGATGGCACGGTTTAGATTTGGTGTTGGGCAGATCCGTTATACAAAGATTTGTCCTTTTATAAGTTTAAGATCAGCTCTCTAGATGGTTTTCATTTATGTGAAGTAAATAAATTCGGAACTATTTTTTTTTCACTAACATTATATATTTATTATATAACAATAACAATTATATTATCAACATTACATACGATTCAACAGAAAATTTAAAAACGTAGTACATAAAAAGTTCCTTTTATCTTGAAATTATTTATATATATAAAGATTAAGAGGAACAGCATTTATAGATAATACTCAAGACTAGTAGGATGTGTTAAAGAAGAAAAGGAATAAAGGATTTAAGAATTATAATATGAATAATTACCGTTGATATTTGCTTGATTTGAGGATCACTGGACCAGTTTCTTCTATACGTCATCGCCATCAGGAGCATTTTAATGAACTCTGGGAGACGAATTGAACCAGAGATCCGCAGATCATGCTAGTATCGTCGTTAAGTAATTCTTTACATTATAGCTTCCTAATTTGCTGTAACCCTTAATTCGAAAAGAAATTTTATATATATTTATTAATTATTTTTTATTAAAATATTTATTTTCTTAATGTTTCACTCTCTATTTTGTTTGAGATATTCATCTCAATAAATAAACAGTTTAAAGTTGGTTCACCGTAGATTTCAAACAAATACTGTGCTTAAAATACATTTAAGAACTTGATCCCCAACTCCCACCCAAGGTTTAGTTATGGAACTAAAATTTAATCTATGGATTAGAAGATTTAACCTGAAGGGTTTAACGTTTTGAAAATTTAGTTACCAGACTAAAGTTAATCCGCTGAACTCTCGAATCGAATTTTCTTAACTCAAGTGGATTTAAGACAATTTAGTTACATCAAACCATCATTACTGAGAACATTTCACTTATGTTTTAAACTTTTATTTTTACTTAATTCCTACCTAGAGTGTTTGAATATTTTTTAAAATAACCTTTTTAACTTTTTTTTTTTTTTTTTTTTTTTTTTTTTTTCTTTATTAAAAAGTATTAGTCCACAGGCCACCATAAGAAGTGAGTCGCTGATTGATAAAGTTTTCTTACCTTATGGAATCGCTTATTTATGCCGTGTCCACCGATGAATTGGGTATATGGCAACTGGGCGCTGGGCCATTTCTTTTTTGTTGACATGCCAAGCTTGCCCTTCTGCGGGAACATTGAAAAGAGATAGATAAAGTTTTGATTTTCACAGGATCGTTTAATTAAATTATTTCAAAAACAGTGGTAAAGGTGGCCACCGATACGAGTGGGCCGTTTTCTTTTCAACGTCCTCGCAGAGCGATATGTTTGGGGCGGTGGCCACCCCTATCGGCCCACTCTTATCGGTGGCCACGTGTACCACTGTTTTTGAAATAATTTAATTAAACGATCCTGTGAAAATCAAAACTTTATCTATCTCTTTTCAATGTTCCCGCAGAAGGGCAAGTTTGGCATGTCAACAAAAAAGAAATGGCCCAGCCCCCAGTTGCCATATACCCAATTCATCGGTGGACACGGCATAAATAAGTGATTCCATAAGGTAAGAAAACTTTATCAATCAGCGACTCACTTCTTATGCTGGCCTGTGGACTATATATTTTTGTATTTAATAAAAATAAATTTCCTTATTCGTCCTAAAACAACAAGATGATACAAAATCAAACTTAATCTTTTGAGAGCTCTGCAAATCCTTTTGTCTTCTTACCCTTTTATTGTTATTTGAATAAATGGATTTATCTAGTACAGTTTCAAGTGTGTTTAGTTGTTCTTAATCTTTAATCCTTCAAGGAGATTTAAACTTTTGTATATAATACCTCTTATCTTGTATTTAATCCTTTTGTAAATGGTAATGTAATGTAATTAATACTGGATTTTATCTCTTGAATTTTAATACTTGGTTTCAAATGTTTTGGAAGTTAACAACGTTGTTTTGGTTAGAATGAATGTTAGATATTGTTACTTTAGAGATAATAGCCTTCTAGAATACTAAATAAATGGCTAGCTGTTTATTTTAAGGGGCAACTAATTGGTTACGTCAATTGTAAGGTTTATACAGCTGTTTGAGTGACATACTAACCCCGTGTCATCCATTACATAGTTGTATAAGCCCTTTGGCAGACCTAGGCCCTTTACGGGCTATTGTGCCACGGAGATAGTTACCGTATTGCTTCGAATATAAGACGCCCCCGAATATAAGACGCATCCCTATTTTCGAACCCAAAAATTAATGCATCATATATAAACGCACCTCGAATATAAGACGCACCCCGATTTTTGGAGAAGCAAAAACAGAAAAAAGTGCGTCTTATATTCGAAGCAATACGGTAGCTTGTGCTAATTGTCTTTATGATATCTCAGCATATTATTTTAATCTGTTGTTTCAAAAAGTTAAGTTTCGTCCAAAGAATGAATGGCTTTTAAAATGATCTAAGTTTGAATATGTTAGTTATGGCTTAACCCTCGAGAACGTGCGGTTCTGTGAGGGTTGAAGAAAAAATGGAACTTTACATAGATATATAACGCAAACAAAACGATACGTCTCACGCACACTGTATTTTTAATAATCTGTACAAACATAATGTAACAACTGTCAACCTAACATTTTGACATTCCAAAATATAAACAATACCAAAATACCCTAAAGGCTTCAACTAGTTTACTTTTCAACAGCCTCCTTTGAAGACTCTTCAACTTTTCCTTTCTGCAGAGGAACTCCTAACGCCTAGTAGATTCCGCAGTCTGCCGAACATTGAGGTCTCCAACGGTTTAGTCAAAATGTCAGCTCTCTGCTCTTGACTTGGTACATACTTGAGAGTGAAGTCCCCATTTCTCACTTTCTCTCTAACAAATTTGTACCTAACATCAATGTGCTTCGTCCTCATGTGAAACTGCTGATTATTGATGTACTGTATGCAACTTTGGTTATCCACAAAAATAACTGGAGCTGATACGTCTGCTCCCATGTCTTTGAATAGCCTTCGCAACCAAATACTTTCCTTAGCTGCTTCAGATGTTGCCATAAACTCAGCTTCTGTTGTGGACAAAGCTACGGAATTTTGTTTCTTACTAAACCAAGAAATCGGTCCACCGTTATAATAAGATACGACTCCAGACCTTGAGCGTCGTGTCTCCTTACAGCCAGCATAATCCGCATCAGAGTAAACTTTAAGTCCATTAACCTTCCTGTTAGAATAGACAATTCCTAAATCTGATGTGCTGTTCAAATACTTGAGTATATGCTTCACCCGAGTCCAATCCAACTGCTTTGGCTTTTCAAGACTTTGAGAAACAATACTCACAGCATACGATATATCGGGTCGCGTACACACTGCCAGATAAAGCAAGCTCCCTACTGCTGCTCTATATTGTGTTCGACCACTCGCATCCAAAAAATATTCCTCTTCACTAGTTGCATTTACTTCTCCCTTGGTAATGGGCACAGTTGCTGACCGACCGTTTTCTTGACGAAACTTTTTCACAATTCTTTGAGCATAGTTCTTCTGATTTATAAATATAGAACCATCCTGGTAATGCTCGATTTCAATGCCAAGATAATGTTCCAGTGGCCCAGATCTCATTTTAAACTCATTAGACAGTTCCTTCAAGAAATTGACAAGATCACTCTCGTCTTCTGCAGCAACAATCCCATCATCAACGTATATGCCAACAATCAATTTGTGATTTGGTTTGACTCTCACAAACAGGCATGGATCTCCATCGCTTTCTTTCAGTCCATAGCGCCGAAAAAAATCTGAAAATCTTTTATTCCAGCACCTGGGTGCTTGTTTCAGACCATATAGACTTTTCACTAATTTACATACACGGGTAGTTCCATCGCTAAATCCTTCCGGCTGGTGCATGTAAATTTCTTCGTCCAAATGTCCATACAAGAAAGCTGTCTCTACGTCTAATTGACACAAATGCATCCCGTCACGTGCAGCAAGTGCTAAAAGAGCTCTAATACTATCATACCTCACAACTGGGCTGAATGTTTCATTGTAGTCAATACCAGAAACCTGCGTATAACCTTTCGCAACCAACCTGGCTTTGAAACGATTAACAGTTCCGTCTGGACGCTTTTTGACTCGAAATACCCACCGACAGTTAATAGCCTTTTTCTCTTTGGGTAACTCTACTAACTTCCACGAGTTATTGTTCTTTAAGGATGCAATTTCAGCTTTCATTGCCTCCTGCCACTGGACATTCTCTTCTGAACTAACCGCATCTCGGTAAGTTTCCGGTTCAATGATGTCAGCGGAAGCACACATATTCCTCATCATTTCGTAATCATCGTACCGTATTGGAGGTCTAAGATCATCTCTTGGTCGAAGATTATACCGGGGAGGACTCAAAACAGGGTCAATATCGAGAGCCTCCTCAAACTGATGACTATTAGTAGACAAATTATCCTCAACATCATCTTCCACGATAGCATCGATAATAGTCCTTCTTTTGTCCAATATCAGCTCTGTTGGTTCTGTGCTCTGACTTTTCGCTGTGACCTTGTTTATTTCAGAAGTTTTCTCGTCAAAAATCACATTCGTTGAAAGAACGACATATCTTTTTGCTGGAAGATAGACTCGATAACCATCGTAGCCACTGTATCCTACAAGCACACCTTTCAGTGATTTACCATCGAGTTTCCTTCTTCTACTGGCCGGAACATGTACATAACATATGGAACCAAAAGTTTTCAAATGCTTTATAGATGGAACTTTATTGAACCACACTTCATACGGTGTTTTATTTGCAGTACTACTCTTCCCGGTGTGATTCAGGATATACGCAGCCGTCGACACGGCTTCAGCCCACAGATTATTTGGTAGACTAGCAGATTTTAACAGGGTGCGTGCCATCTCCATGAGTGTCCTGTTTTCCCGCTCAGCAGCACCATTCTGCTCGTGTGTGTAAGGCATCACAATGCGTAACCGTATCCCGGATTCGTTCAACATCTTCTTCACCACTTGGTTATTAAATTCTCCCCCTCCATCGGTTAGTAATTCCCTAATTTTGATTCCGTCTTGTTTTGATCTTTGGAGAAATGTTTGAATAGCACCGGAAGTATCTGACTTATTCTTCAAAAAGAAAACCTCTCGATATCGGGAAAAGTCATCTTTTAACACTAAGAAATATTTACTACCTCCCAAAGACACATCTCCTGGTTCACATAAATCCGAATGGATTATTTCACCAGTAACCGTAGCTCTAACCAGTCTAGACTTAAAACTTCTTCTAGCTTGTTTTCCAACGACGCAAGCCTCGCAGAAGAATTTCTCGTCTATAAATTTAATATTTCTGTAGTTCAAAAATTGTTTAACATGTTTCATACCCTGATGTCCTAGTCGCTCGTGCCACAATCTGATGCTTAACGGTTTTTCTTCTAGTAGACAACTCTTCTGACCAGCAATAGCAGAAACTGGAGTTTTCTGTTTGACAGGCTGTATTTGAAGTTCTAAGTGTCCACCCCTGACCTTAGCTTCCATTAAGGTCCGCTTCTCACCTTCAAAATAAAATTTAGCAGTCTTTGTATCAGCATTGCACACATGACTCACACCTTTTGACATTGACTGTACAGACGAAAAACAATTTCTAACTAGACCAGGAACATAGAGAACATCGGTGAACGTAACCACTCTACCGTTCACTTTAGACTTGACGTCTACACTACCACGGCCGAAGGCAAACAGGTTCGATGTACCGTCACCAACTAATATAGGTACCGGTTCTCTAAAAGTGTCATAAGTTTTAAAAAATTCGTTGGAATTCGTCATGTGATCGGTTGCGCCGTCATCCTTAATCCACACGTCAGTATCTGTCAACTTACTTATCAAATTAGTGACAGCATAGAGACAGTAGCGTACACAGAAAATTTTTTCGGGGGGGGCCCAACCTAATTTAACTTATATGCGGGTTTAGCATACCCCATAATTTATTATAATTGTAATTTCTCCCCCTTTTCAATACTCTAATTTCAATTTCTAACCTCATATTTAATTAAATTAAAATCCTATGAGATAACACCTCACTATGTAATGTGATCGTTCTAAAGAACGATTATGTCTCCGATTCCAATAATTTCAAGACAGAAATCTGTTCCAGTTATCTGACATTTTTGATCCCGTTTCTGGCTGTTAGTCTGTCTTTCGCTCAATCATTGCGAACAATTCTTAAAAACTACTCTTTCGATTTTAATGAAATTCGGATGGCAGTTAATTAGCATATAAAAAGTCCATTGTTGGTCCTATATAAGGTCCAATCTTCTGGTCCCCTTTCCCTCCACCACATTTCTCCACCTGCCACCATTTCTCTTCCACATGTGCACACACATACATTTATTTACACCTTATCTTAAAAAATATTCATCTGATTTTATGAAACTTATCTGATAGAAGCTCACAGATTAATTTTAACTGTCTGCGCTGTTTAAATTTTGGTAAATTGATACTTTAAATCATGAAAAAATCAAACCAATTTTGACTAATTCAAAAAAGGAGGGAAAATTGAATAAATTTAACATGAATAAAGTATCAATATAGCAATATTTTAAGAGCGCAGACGGTTAAAAAAAAAAAAAATAAATAAACCTTTATTTCCATCATGTAAAAAAAAAAAAAAACTACAACATACAAAATATAAGTTAATCTTATGATGCACCCCCAAGTAAGCAAAGCTTGAGGAAGGGGGTGACTGAAACTGGGGCTTGGGGGGGGGGGTTGAAATTATTCTTGGGTTATCTGCGGGCTACTTTAAACAAACCATTAAAATTTCATAAAAATCAGATGAGTACTTTTGAAGATATAGGTGTAAATAAATGTATGTCTGTGCGAATGTGGAAGAGAAATAAATAGGTGCAGACGATTTAAACTTATACGGGATCAGCAATGTTATAACCTGGCTAATTATGACCTACCATCAAAATTTCAATAAAATTGGACGAATAGCTTTTAAGATATTTTGGTTCGCCAAAATTAAAGGACAGGCGGACACGGGACCCAAACTGTACCCTGATGTTGAACAGATTTCTGTCTTGGAATTTTTGAAATCGGAGACATTAAAATTGTTCGTTCTTCAGAACTGTCTCATATCTTCCGTTTCCTTTGGTAAGCTCGGAAGCAAAACGTGAGCCATACTGCAAAAGCAAACGTGGATTTGGAGCACATACGAATTTCAAATTTTTATCTAGAAGAGAATTCTTCTCTAAGAAAATTAAATACCTATTGCAAAACAAAAGAATCATTCGCTCATTCGCTGGGTAATTACATGGGACATTTAACATCACATGTTTTCTGAACGCTTTTTTACCTAGGCCGAGTCGGCAATCGGGTCTATTATTGAATGCATCCCAATTTATTTTGAAGCATAATTTCCATCAACAAAATCGGGCCTACTAGCAATCAGGCCGATTCATTGTACTCATCCTAATCAATTCAATGCACTTAATTCTATAGCAAAAAATCCGAGCCTAGCTGTCAATCGGAGCAGTATATTTTTACGAATCCAAATTCAATTCATTGCATAGGATTCGTAATGAATTGAAGCTGTCCTATAATGCAACCTATGCTATTGAACTGGACTAAAACCACAAAAAAATCATTGAATTCAATTAGCAAAAAATCGGGCCCATCCGAAATCGGGTCGATCAAGATTAATGTTTTTTGTTCCACTGGCAAAAATCAAGGCCTAGTCGGCAAATGAGCCGATTTATTTCATGCATCCTAATTTAATTCAATGAATCTAATTCCATCAGCAAAAATCTCGGTCCAGCCAAAATCGGGCCGCTATAGTGTTTAATAGTTTTAGTTTCATCGACAAAAATCCGGGCCCAGCCGAACGTCGGGCCGGTATAATGTTTAATAAATTTAATTCCATCGGCAAAATCCAGTTCCAGCCGACAGTCGGGCCGGTGTAGTGTTTAATAAATTTATTCCATCGACAAAATCCGCGCCCAGCCGACAGTCGGGCCGGTATAGTGTTCAATAAATTTAATTCCATCGGCAAAATCCGGGCCCAGACGACAGTCGGGCCGGTATATTGTTTAATAAATTTAATGCCATCGGCAAAAGCCGGGCCCAGCCGACAGTCGGGCCGGTATAGTGTTTAATAAATTTAATGCCATCGGCAAAATCCGGGCCCAGCCGACAGTCGGGCCGGTATAGTGTTTAATAAATTTATTCCATCGGCAAAATCCGGGCCCAGCCGACAGTCGGGCCGGTATAATGTTTTATAAATTTAATTCCATCGACAAAATTCAGTTCCAGCCAACAGTCGGGCCGGTATAGTGTTTAATAAATTTAATTCCATCGGCAAAATCAGGGCCCAGGCTACTCTCGGGCCGGTATAGTGTTTAATAAATTTAGTTCCATCGGCAAAATCCGGACTCAGCCGACAGTCGGGCCGGTATAGTGTTTAATAAATTCAATTCCAGCGGCAAAATCTGGGCCCAGCCGACAATCGGGCCGGTATAGTGTTGAATGAATTTATTTCTATCGGCAAATCCGGGCCGAGCTTATTTGGGGTGATTAAGTGTATACACACCATAAGATAATACTTAATTAATTCCTTAATTACTTAATTAATGGAAAATATTTACAGCCAATTCGAATTCATCTGTCATTACTGTGTTTCTTTGGTTTTAAGTGTATGGCGGGTCTTAGGTATGTAATCATTTCGGGGGGGGCCAGGGCCCCTTGGGCCCCCCCCTGTGTACGCCACTGCATAGAGATTTTCATGTGTATTTATTTTTTCGGAACGCAAACTTTTATTATTTACAATTTTATTATTTTGACGGGCCTTCCCACGATCACCAGACTCCGGACATTCCCTTGCTATATGCCCTGCAAACTTGTTACACTTAAAACAACGCCCTTTAAAAATTCTTGAAGACTTAACTGGCTCGTCTTTCTTGTGAGAGCTAACAGCTTTATTAAGAAACACTGATTCCAAACATTCTCCGGTAGCTGTTTCTTCTCTAACACCTTTAGAACGAGCGTCTCTGAGCTCTAATCTATTGATTAATTCTTCAATTGTCCGATTTTCTTTGACTGTGCCGTCCCACGTTGTTTGGAACTCCGCATATTCTCCTGGCAGTTCAGATAATATTTTATTTATTAACAGAATTTCAGGCAACTGAATTTTCAACTCTATCTGAAACTCACGTTGCAATTCTGCCCACAAAGTCCGTACTCTCGCAACAAAAACAATAATAGATTCCGAGGGCAACTGACGGGCTTTATAAAATTCTTGATTCAACTTACACAAACGGACGTCACTCTTCTTCTCGAAATGATTGCATAGTTCATTCCAGATTGACTTCGCATCATCAGGACACATACGAATTAGCGAACGAACTTCAGTAGTCAAATTAGAACGGATTATTAAAATAGCGCACGTATCAGCCTTATTAAACTTTGCCAATTCTTTTTCATATTGACATATTACGTCAGTCGTAGCCGTGGTCGGGACTGGATCAGGTCTTTTAAGGGTACCGTCGATCACTCCATGAGCATCCTTGTACCTTAAAAGAGTCAAAACATCAGCCTTCCAGTCTACCCAATTGGACTGACCCTTAAGTTTAACGTCTATAAGCTTGCCTATATCCATTATGAAATAAAATTCCCAACTCGCGCAACGCACAATTAGGTCTTAGTCGCAACTAAGTCTCATAATCTGTTGAAGAAAAAATGGAACTTTACATAGATATATAACGCAAACAAAACGATACGTCTCACGCACACTGTATTTTTAATAATCTGTACAAACATAATGTAACAACTGTCAACCTAACATTTTGACATTCCAAAATATAAACAATACCAAAATACCCTAAAGGCTTCAACTAGTTTACTTTTCAACAGCTTGTGCTAATTGTCTTTATGATATCTCAGCATATTATTTTAATCTGTTGTTTCAAAAAGTTAAGTTTCGTCCAAAGAATGAATGGCTTTTAAAATGATCTAAGTTTGAATATGTTAGTTATGGCTTAACCCTCGAGAACGTGCGGTTCTGTGAGGCTTAAATTTGATATATAACTGTGAAATTGAGATAGATGTGAGTGCGATTGAAAGCTAGGGATTTTTCTAGCTAAATTTCTTGCTTTTATCAAGAGAATCAGTCACTGTTTGACATCGTACATGATTAAACTTAAATTCTGTGCCCATATTGTCCTGACAGGGGACCCGCGCATTTTCACTTACATTTTAGTATAACGCTAATTTTAGTGAAATTTATACATATAATTCAAAATAAATTAATATGGTACCTGAATTTAAAAACAAAATAATAAAAATATACTGAAAACATTTTTTCAGTATAAAAATTTATAAAAACGGTTTTTTATAAATTAAGAAAATAATAAAACAATAAAACCAATTTAAATATGTTTTATAATATTTTGCTAAAATGATTTCAAGTTTATATTTATTTTTACCTATTGTGTGGGCATATAAAACAGATTAAGTCTTATCCCTTATTATATATTAGGCCCCCTCTTATATATTAAGAGTCTGCGCCTCCTCGTGTCTGTATTTGACCGCGCGCACCCGAGGGTTAAATGTAAATGCTTTTAATGTAATGTAAACTGCTGTTACTTTAACGTCTTGATGATCATAATACGGATAACGCCAACTAGTTTTAACGTAGGTACGGAGAGTTCGTGACTTGTAAAGAATAAGGCGAGACCTAAAGAGTAAATTCCTCGAACTAAAGAGTAGTTTGATCAAATAAGTTTAAAAATATTAGTTATGGCTTAAATTTAAATGATTTTGTTGTTTCTTTCACGTTTTGATGATCATAACACGGGCAGCATCTACTAGATTTATCGTAGGTATGGAGAGTTCGTAACTTGTAAAGAATAGGGCGAGCAACGTTGAACTAAATAAATAACTAAGTAAATTTGATCAAATAAGTTTGAAAATATAAGCTGCTGCTTTAACTGTCAATTCTATTGCGTCTTGATCATCACATTACAAGCAGCACCGTTGCCTCCCAAATGATTCCCCGGAAAATTATCTAATACCCCTTTTAATTTCGTTCATTACTTTTGCTTCCGAGCTTAGCGAAGGGAACGGAAGCTATGTGATCGTTCTGAAGAACGAAATAATTTTAGGTCTCCGATTTCAAAAATTCCAAGGCAGAAATCCGTTTCAGACATCAGGGAACATTTTTGGTTCCGTGTCTGACTGTCAGTCTGTTGTTCAATTTTTGCGAACCAACATAATATCTTAAAAACTACACGTCCGATTTTAATGAAATTTAGACGGTAGGTCATAATTAGCTCATTGTTGGTCCCATTTAAGTTTCAACCTTCTTCGCTTATTTATTTCTCTTCGACATGCGCACATACATACATTTATTTACACCTATAGCTTCAAAAGTACTTATCTGATTTTATTTAGGATGCGAGTAAGCTATGTGCCACACCAATTGGCAGTCTATTCCGTCACCTTGTGGCCAATGCACCGCGCCTCCGGGAAATGCCTGGCTGGACCGTAAGTCAGCCCTTTTATTATCAGTCAGAAAAATTTCTCATCTCTAAATTTTCCTTAAAAATTTAATTATTTAACAGTGGTTAACATTATTATGTGGTTTGGGGGGAAAATGTATTATTAAATTATGTTTCAACAACGTTTTAACTCTAGATTGTATTTTTATTTAAACAAAGCATTTTTTTCAGGAGTTACAAAATTCCCATTTTGATTGAAGTAATAGCCGTTTTGTTACGAATGTAAATGAAATTTAACAATATTCTTCGACTTATGAACAGATAACCTTAGTAGATATTTTACTATGTTATATCATCTTATTTTAAAAGAAAAGAAAAAAAATATTCTAAGATAAATCAAGGTGCTATTGAAGAAAGAATAAAAAAGGGACTGGACTAGACAGCAATTTCTATCTCTAAAGAAGTAAAAAAGGAGAGGAATAGATTGTAAGAAATTGCGGAAGCATTTAAAGCTAATCCTATCACCAGGCTTAAGAAATATACCGGAAAAGAAGCCAGATACACTGTAAAATAGAGTCCAGTTAAGGCGGTATAAGAAAAAACGGCAAGTCAATGGGATTCTAGTGGGAAAATATGGAGAATTTATTACTTTAACGTTAGCCAATTCAACAGCATTACAGGTCAAACCCAAGCGTGACCTTTTATCTGATTTGCACTTTCATACATCCATATATTCATACATACATATATACATATATATATAATAACAAATATTCGAGCTCTGAGGTTAAAGTAAATAAAAAAAAAATTGGTAGAATTATGTAAGTGTGTGTGAAAAGGAGACCCGGGTTCTATTCTTATATAAGGATATAGGTTTATATTATTTATTCTGAACATTATCAGGAAGGGTATTGGACAATCTTTTATATGTTACAGTATGAATAGAGAGCATAAAAATGACCTCAAATTTCTCCAAAGTATGAAAAGATGAAATTTACAATGAGAAGAAAATCAATAGGGGTAAACAGGGATGTTTTGACCAAAAATATCGTGTAAAAACCTCAAAACTGAAAACTCCGTCTGTAATGCTGGATTAACGGCCGATTAAGAAACGTGAAATGAAGAACCTAAAAGTACTATCGAGGAGACATGATAGTTTTATAGTTTGAGAACTATTACCGTGTAAAAGGGGCGTAGAGACACAAGTAGCGGTTTGACCGAAGCGTATATTGTATCGGTTTTTTCTCTCTGTTGACTGGCACAGCGTTTTAAAAAACTTTTATCGAGTCTAAGTTCGAAGTAACGTTTATCGAAGTCTAGTTTTAATAGTCTACTGTATTGCGCGAACCACTTCCAATCACACTTTAAATGCAGCTACATGAAGCAGGGCTCTTCTACGAGACTACTGTATACGCGCGGCGTTTTTTAAACTGACTTTTAGGGTCGCCTCTTCGATCTACCAACTAAGATCCATAACCGCCTGGCAATGCACAATTCAAACACATTGCAAGACCCTCTTGGCTCGTTTCTGCTCTCGAGAAATGGATTCAGTCAAACCCTTAAGGGTGCTTTTGCCAAACTCTGCCCAGTACCTATTGATATCCCATCACTCAAGAGATAAACAAAATTAAGGATTTTTGGTGTTGCACCAAAAGGGCCAATCTGAAAAAATCCACAAGGACCAATCTGCAACTAATATCACGTTTGTTTATTAATTTAAAATTAATAAAATAAATTTGGTTATTTTGACTTATTAATTAGGTATCCAAGTATATTTTAAATGAATAAAAATATAAATAAGGCATTCAAATATCAATTTTTCATTATAGCTTTTCAAGTTTTAGAATTCAAATACAAAATGCAGATTGGCCCTTTTGGCGCAACACCATCGATATGGTCATGGAGGCCGTCACAGATAAAATTTAGACGTTTATAAATAAATGCTTAAAGGCTCCCATACACGATCAAACATTTTGAGCAAACATGATGTTTGCGTAAAACTGATGTCGAGCAAATTTAGGCCATACACGTCAAACATCATGTTTGCGCAAACATGAAACAGCCCCATCCACGGTCAAAATGTTTGCGCTAATATGATATTTGCGCAAACATTTTGACCGTGTATGTGCCCCTTAAAAGAGAATCCTTTGGGTATTTTGGCGCTGAAGAATTACAAACGAGAAAGAAGAAATGTGAAGGGAACCCCAATAGCAGAAACAATTAAGAGAAGAAAGTACAAATGGATCTGAAAAACCCTTAGAAGAACCTAAGTCTACATCAGTCTGCAGACTCTTGAGTGGAACCCGCAAGGAAAAAGAAAACCTTGAAGGCCTAAAATTACCTGGTAATGTACTTTCGAAGGAGGAAATAAAGATGAAAAAAAGGTGAAAAGGCCAAGGTCCTGAATCTTGTGAAGCACTATGTCCCACGCAAAGGATTGAATAAGTCGATAGAACATTGTTCAGTACTGATCAGGTACATTTTTTATCATCCGTCATTAGAGAATAGATAACAAAATAGTCCGCCAATTAGTGTGGCACATACCTTCCTCGCGTCCTTTTTTTCTAATACTTTATTGATTTTTTATAGAATTTCGGGAGGAGTATTATTCTCCTCATTTTCGTCTTAATCACTTAAAATAAACAGTTAATTTAATTAAACAAACAGAAAATTAGTTGTGTTAAAAATAAAAAATACACGCTAATCGTGCGTTAAGGTGATGAATTGTGAACGCGCGCATGCGCATTGAATACTACGAAAAGAATCACTTTCTAAGCATATCTAATAATTAATATAAAAATGCCATTTTTCAAAACTGGTCTTATTTTGAACCTTATTTTTTTTTTTGGTTTCTGTATTCTTAACCTTAGTTATATCTATGTGCAAAATTTGGGGAAGACTGAATCACGGGAAGTGGTTCAAAATTGGGGAAACGGAAATGTGTGATGAAACTTACAAAGCAAAGTAATATAAGACCAGTAAAAAGAGATAAAATGTGTACATTTTGTATCAATCGTAGATAAAATAATTATTATATTGCATAATATAGCGTCCGCAGATAAATGTACTTTGTTCTAAAATTACGTATTTTTTCGATGTATAATCTACTAGTTGGCAGGTACTAAATTCAATACAATTAAGAAATTCAAATCATAATTCAACTCTAGATCGCTTACGTTTTGAAATTTGCTGTATGAACTTTCTCAATGCTAGCATACGTTACACCTCAACCTTATCTGCAATTCCCCTTTGTGTCATTAACAATGTTGTTCACACCCGCATTTAAATTAGGAATTAAATAGTGATGAATTCTTGGATAGGAAATCATCGAGGAGTAATTATAACAGAGGGGAGGTAAGAGAAGGGGAGTGGGAAGGTTATAAATGCAAATTAATTAAGGTTGAGATAATTAATTCGAAGCTAAGAGTCAAACAGCGTTTAGTATTCCGCATGAAGCCATGTTTTATCAAATAAGTATAGTCATGTGTGTACCTCACATGTTTCTTTGTTTACTCCTGCCATTTGTGTTAATTGAATTTTAACCCTTACTCATCACCTCTAGATTAGCAAATGCTCTAAATATTGATACCAAGCAATGACTTGCTATACCGTATATAAACTTCATTCGTCAATTCCATCATAAAAATGCATTCAACAGTTACTTCGTGTTTTTGAAGTGAAACTTCTTTAGTAGAGTAAAATTGGCTTGGATGAAACGAAGTTTGTGATTCGAAACTCGTCTAAGTTAAAGATTTTTTACGTGTAAATCAACCACCGACTTAAGCCGGCAGTTGATTTATCTGTAAAAGAATCTTTCTTTTGGACGAGTCTCGATCCTCCGACTTCTGATTCAGCAGGCATAAGTGCTAACAATTGCACCACGGAGGTAGATGAATTTTCAATACACAGAATTGGTATATACAGTGTGTCCCAAGATAGAGAATCCAAGTGGAAAAATTTTCTTATTTTTGGGTTTTCGAAAAAAAAGTCATTCTTTATAAAAACTCCTGCTTGTTCTAAAACCTCTAAAAATTATAACATTTTCTTGATTTTGTGTACAGGGTTGTACAGTTTCTACTAGGTCTGATTTATCCAGTACAAGTAAATGATGTTTATCGGTCGCCCTACTCTATTCTTTGTCCCTACCTACTCAAACATTTTCATTCCCAAATTTCTCTACACGTATAAATCTAAAAAAAAATGTCTGGTTTGGCAAATACTCAGCACTAAGTTATTAAACTTCAACAAATCAAATAATACATTTGAATTTTTAATTTAAGTGTTGCTTTACGAGGATACAAAATTGTATATATGACACTGCATCTAATTATAGCCTCTTTGGGCTGCGTATTTGCCAAATCAGAGAATGAAAAACATTTGAGTCTGTGAGGGCCAAAGAATAGAGAGGGGGGACAGACATACATCATTTACTTGTACTGGATAAATCAGTCCTAGTAGAACTTACTTAGACGAGGGAAACTTGTCTAAACCTATGATCTCACTAGTTTTTACACGAGACTTGGCTTATTTTTTTACACTAGTGTTTCTGTTGGGATAAGTATTAATTAAGCAATATTTAATGTGCGCAAGCGGATGAAATTAATCTAGCCCTAGACCCCTTTTGACAAACCAAATGAAACTTATATGGAACCAACAATGAGCTAATAATGCTCCACCAGTTAAAATAGTCTGCCAATTAGTGTGGCACATAGCTTCCTCGAGTCCTATTTTGTATAAATTAATGCCATTAAGCTTTTGCAACCTATTATTGTCAAATTTATTTAATTTCCCACCCGTTATTTAAACCTATCAAAACTGTTTTTATTTTTCACATGAATTTAAGTATCAAATTGGTAAAATTTAAAGAGCGTTACCTTCGGTAAGCTCGGAAGCAAAATAATTTTTTTGTTCGTAAGAACGTTCACATAGCTTCTGTTACTTACTGTAAGCACGAATGCAAAAGGGGGAAAACTTAACTAAATTAGACAATAATGGGTCGTAAAAAGCAACACACCATTAAAGTACACGAGGAAGATATGTGGCTCACTAATTGATAACTATTTTTATTCTTGCGTTGATTTTTTTTTATTTGAATAGTATTGTAAAGGTGGCAGATTTCATAGTAACCCATTCTGTAGCTTTCCATTTCATGAACGCGTTTTTATTTTGATAGTACTCTTAAAAATAAAATATGTTCGTACATAAGATTCTGTATAAGTCTATCTACATAGCAACATTTTTATTCGAATTCTTTTAAATGAATGTCGTGCCTTGAAGAATAAGAACTATGATGCGTGCTATCAAATACTTCGTGTTATTAGGCACCCGTGAATAGATAATAACAACATAAAAACAACAACAGTTAGCAACCATTCTTGATATTTTTTGGCGTTAGTATTTATTACATCCTAGGTTTATTCCATCTGTTAAAGCCTGTGCACTAGGTTTTATAATTATAATGTTATATATATATATATATATATATATATATATATATATATATATATATATATATATATATATATATATATATATATATATATATATGTATATATATATATAATATATATATATATATATATATATTAGTTAACGCTCTACTATTTTATGCCGATGCATTAAAAACAGCGAAACCCTAAAAAGAAATGGGGAAAAAATAAAGATTTTATAACTAAGCATTTTCTTTTTGACTCAATTAAAAATAGTAATTTAAAATAAAAAAAAATATGATAGTTGTTGTTTTACACAAAATATAGAAGAATAAATCTCTAGCTAAAACGACGGATTTAAAAATGAAACAAAAAAAATCTTTGGTTGCAGCTCCCAAGAGGTTAGCTATAAATTTTACTCCTCTTTTTTATTATATTTTTTTCGTTTTCTCTCCCCACTAATTTTAATAAATAGGAAACGCTTTTTCTCGCGAATTTTTATGTCGGTTGGAAAGCTTAGAGCATAAACTTTAAGGGGAAAAATCCCTTGGATTCACCCTAAAAATTGTATTTCACCTAAAGTTTTGAAAAAGAGAGAGGGAGAGATCTCGTAAAAAATTAATTTTACGGGGGCGAAGGACTGTAGAGTAGAGAGGAGGAAAAAGGGACCGGTCTTAAGATACAAGCAGCGCTTTCTATCGGTTGAGTCAGGTACTAACTATTCCTACCCTACATGTTACCGTAACCTTGTTGAGCAGTTTTTCTTTCTTTTTTCAGTGGATATAAACCCTATGTATACCTTCTTCTAAATTTATGGTTATATGCTTTAAAGGTCAAAGGGCATTGCTTAGCTGTTATCGTAGACCCCCACCTGTTGTATGTTGTCCAGGTACACCAAACCAGACCTTGATATCTATATTTAAAATGATTCAAGGGGGCTTGAAAGTACTGAAATTTCCAAGTGGAATATTTTATGACTTGGCTGGTCTCTCTGGGCTGTCTAAAAAGTGATATTTTGATAAAGACAACTTTCAGAAATAAAAATAAAATATTATTAATGTTACTATCCATTATAAATGTTTTTGCTTTTGTCTCCAATCCAATCGAGAACATTTAATAGTAACATCCAGTATAAATTATGAAAGTAAATTACCTAATAGTAATCATGGCAATTAAACATTTTAAGAACAAAGTGGTAAATATTTGATATAGTACAAAGTAAATAATCTGTTTAGTGGTTATAATTACATGTACCATATTCTCTGGACGTCTGGACGTCTTATTGTGTGTCTTTACAAAAAGAGGTCACACATTCCTCTTTTCCGGTATCTACCCTCTCCTCATGTTCCCTTCAATTCAAGGTAACAGCTAAAGAGGAAATGGCCCTGTTAATCATTTTCTTTAAGAATAATGTCATAATAGTAGGAACACCAATGCTTGGTGGGGTCTGTGCTGTAGCTGTGGCTTTAAATCATAAGAGAAAAGCTACTTTTTATAATTTTTGCTTCCAGTCAATAGCATTGTGGATATTCTGAGGGACCTTTTTTATGTCTCCACATTAAAAAATTCCTTGGAAGAAATCCGTTTTATTAGACATCAGAAACATTTTTTGGTCTATCGTGTTGATCAACATTACTTAAATTTGTCCGTTTTGGTGAAATTTTGGTCTCAATAAGCTTATTGTTGGTCCATATTGTTTTAAACATTCTGCGCCTTTTTTTCTGCTTGGGAAAACTCTTTTTACTTTCTCATATAAAGAGGAAGTATTGTGATGCTGCGAAAATTTAATTTTGAGATTTTGATGGTTTTTAAAAATGTCTGTCTGCCTAAACTACTGGGCCGATTTTGACGGAATTTAACATATATGTTCAGAAAAAGCATTCCCCGGGGTGAAATCGAAAAGTGAACCCCCAAAAACTCTAATAAAAATATTTCTCTGAAACGGTTTCAACGTTTTCGATTAAAACGTTCTAAAATGTAGTCAATGTATACAAATCTAACGACATAAGCCGTTTTCCTGGGAAAAATCTATCTGAGAAAATAGCTTTAAACGCGAACGGAGAGAGGGTTCGATTCCCCACCGAGGAGAGGTTATTTTTACTACGTTTTTATTAGCTTGCTTTCTCGTTTGTTTGTTTGTTTGTCCAGTACAAATCTTGTAATAGATTTTTTACTAACTTTCCGAGTAGCTAGACAATTGAAACTTTTAGAATAGCTCAAAGCACGATAACAATGCATTATTTTAATACTTTTAGCCATCTTTCAGCAGAATTTAATTTGTTTTCAGCAAATTTTGCTGTATGAAAAGTTAGATCGGAAAAAATCCGCAAGTTATTTTATTTGTTTTGACATGTCCCATATTTACGATCTTCATTTTGACGGGTTTCAAATTTATGATTTATGACCGGAAATTTAAAAACGTACTATATAAAAAGTTCTTTTTATCTTGTAATTATTATGATATATTTTGATAAAATGTTTAATAATAATTAAATGTACTTACGAAAACTAATAAATGGTAAACACTGGGCTAAGTAATTATGAACTCGTATATGAAAAAGTTTGTCTGAGTTATCTTTGACCGATTTTTTTTATTAATATTCATTTTTAACATTACTCATCCTATTTTGAAGAAATTTCGATAATTAGTCGAAATAAGACCATAGAACATCCTATATTAATTTTTACCACCTGCACAAATTTAATTTTGCTTAATGGTTTTATTCATATAGAAGAAATATAAAAATAACGCTCAACATACCAACATTAATAAATATAAACTCTGACCCACTGAAGACTGAAGTCTTATGCCATAAAAACTGATGGATTACATTTCTAATATTTTGTAGGCGTTTAAAACTTATAACAATTCTACATCATGACGTAATATGACACGAAAGGACATTTAATGTAACAACCATAAACAATTAAAAGCTCTTATGCGTACCATTGTGATACGTGTAGTTCCATTATGCATACATAAATAATTGCCTATTCTCTTAGTACACAAATGTTATAAACTTGACAATCAAGTCTAAACAATGTCACATTAACCTATTAAATTATCATAGGAAATTCGTAAATGCATAAGTACTAATGACAAGTAATAACATTGCGTTGCGTTAATGTAATTAGACCGAACAATGTCGTTATGCTTCATTACGATTGTTAGGTCTATTTGAGAGAGGGTAGAAAGACAATTTTCATTTAGAAAATGCGTTATTGCGGGTAGATCTGACTTGATTTATTAGACTCGGTTATATTACCGTTTAATTACCCGATGTTGCAGTAGCGTGTTCCAACTGTTTACAGTGTTGTAATTAGAATTTAATCAGGAAAACAATCTAGTTTTATCGTCTGATAACAAACTTTAGAGTTCCGGACTGCTAATGTGGTTTCTATTATCATTTTTTTAAAAATAATTCAACACGAAATGAAGAGATATTGATCAGTCAATGCTATGGAAATTATTATATTCTTTAAAAAAAATTTAAGAAAATAAATAACAAATACTTATACAAATACTCCCACATTATCTTGAAGGGTAATCAAATTTATTTAAAATAAAGTTATATATCCTTTTTTTTAATTTTAAAATGAGTTTTAACGTAGGGTTTCATAAGGTGTGGGACATGTCTGGGTGGATACAGAATACAGAATCATTTTATGTAACGTTGTCAGTTTTTTCCTGCTTTTTTATTACAACAAATTTATAAAGTTTTATCTCGAATTTCTATTTAATTCTGTATTGTATTTCGTTTATTTTTTCCTCTTGTGTAACTATTTTCAATATAATTTCAATATCAATGTAGACAAAAATAGTCTGCCAATCAGTGTCGCACTTAGCATCCTCTCGTCCTATTATTGTCGGATGAATAGTCACATTGGATTTGAAGTGTGGTTGAAATTTTACCAATTTTAATGCCCAAAGGGGGCACACTTATTTTAATTCAGCTTTATATGTGCGCAGACGATTGAAATTATTATGGGACGATTTGTGGGCTTTCGACAAACCATTCAAATTTAATTATAATTGGAAATTTTCTTCAAAATTTCTTCATTTCTATCAACCGAAGTTAGGCACTCGGGTGACTGAGGTGCTTGGTACCAGGGACAGCGGTAGCCCCAAGGCGAGTGGAACAGGGTGCCAACCGAGTTTGCTCTACCCTATTGAGAAATATTTGCCGTTTGAAATTAAATGATTTAAACGAAATTAACCTTACTTGGGTGTCACTGGTCATAGTTTTTTACAATGTTTTTCAAGGGTGTGTTTCTAGCGTGTTATAAATTTTCTACCGCCAAAATGTATTGATTTATCGTTTAAGTAATACTAATAATTTTGTCAAACTAATGACTGTTTAGGTATTGTATTATCTTCGGAATTTCATAATGTGTACAAGTTTCAGTTTTGCAGGTAGTTAGCTTTGTGGTATTATATAACAAAATAAAATGTACAAACAAATATATATTAATTTAATCTAGTTTTGTTCAAAATATGAGATACAGTCGAGACATTTTTTTTGCATTAGATTCTATGTGGTTTTTATGGCACTCAATTACTTGGTTATCCACTCACAATTACTTTAATGTGTAAATATTCCAAGTAAAATAATAATTAATTAGACTAAGTGATATTATCACCTTTACATACAGAAAGTACCTACGTTATAAAAACAGAAGTGTGATATACCTTTGTCTTTGTCCCAAAGTACATTGGACTAAACATCCCTTTCTCTTAATAGTCATTTAGTCAAAATCATTACTATTAAAAAAAAAAAAAAAAAAAAAACATTGGGGAGTGAGTAGCAATCTAAAGAAGTACCATGTAAATCTCATGTAACCTTCCCCTTGCTTCGAAGGTCAAGTGTGCAAATTTTCATCAAGATCGCAATACAACTGTGGATTTGTATAAAGGACATTGTGAGGGCGTTAAAAGGAGTGGACTGTAATTTTGAAATAACTTGGTTTAACACAGTAAATTCTGATTATAAAAGATGTATTAAAAGCATGTAGAATAAAACAAGGTTAGCGGAACTTGAAACATGAGATGAGATGCGATGTGAACTGTACCAAAACACAGGGAAGACTACACAGGGGAAACTAGAGCCATCAGCTCGAGAAGGATCACGACTAGCGAAATCTAGTGGAAAAACGAATGAAATAAAATAAATCAGTTGAGGAGTCCGGGGACTGCTGCCACCTGGGAGCAAATCTAAAAACGAAATTGACTTAGCGTCAACAGACATACATACATATTATATACAGACACTCTTCCTTATGTATATTTTATAGCTTAGTCTTGAAGCAAAAAGGGTTCAGATACAAAGTTTTGTCCTTCTTTAATTTAAATTGCTGAGAAAGGACGGGACCCACGGTAAGGCGCGTAGCCATCTTTTGTAAAACATACGATATATTTGGGGATGTCTTGCTTGGCTCATAACCTAGTTATTTTCTTATTAAAAAAATCAATAAGATTATTCGAAGACTAAATAACAATTCATAATAAAATATAAGAAGAAAATAAATTAGTTATAGTTATTCTCAAGTTACTCCTATAGTTAATTAGTAAAACAAAGAAGATATTATTAAATTAAAACTAAGAAAATTATTATTTTCAACTAGAAAGCTAATATTGAAATAATTTAAGTTATTATCATTTCAATGTATTTATTTTTTTAATTAATCCATTTGAACACTTTGTCTTAGTTAAAATAGATATTGTTTTTATTTTATGGATAAAGAATTTAATTAGTGGAAGGTCAAGCTCCGTTTAGTCATTATTTATTCATCTCTGGTTTTATCTAGGTTTCTATTAAATGTTTTTTTCTTTAAATTTAATACTTCAATAAGGATCTAAAAATTTATTAATTCAAACTATTAATTATGCATTCTTTAATTATGAAGTAACTAAACTAAAGTTGTAGTGAAGGTAGATAAGAAAAGAAACCACTTTTACTTGATCAATAACTTTGTTATATTGTCAAACCATAAATACATTTTAACTTACAGACCGGTTTCGACTTATTCAGTCATCGTCAGTGTTTTCTTTTTTAGGGTTTCGTTGGTAAAACCAAAAAAAAGAAACCCTTATAGTTTCGTTCCTGTGTCTGTCTGTCTGTCACTCTGTACGGTTCCAATAACTTTTGAACCAAAAGAGATAAAAACGTGAAACTTTCCAGTATAAAAGATCGTTTTGACGCGCACACAGGAAAAATATAGCGAACTCAAAATTATCAGCACTTCCAATTCAAAATGGCGGATAATTCACGTCGCGTAAAAAAAATATTTTTTTAAAATTTTGAGTGGGGTCTCATATGAAAGGTATTGAAGAGTAGATTACAAATATATATACCACTTAGGGATAGTGTTTAATTTTCGGCGCCATTTTGTCAAAAAAAATCGACATTTTGCGTGTCCCCCCTCCCCCTAAAATCGTATTTGCGCTGTTACTAAAAATATAGAAAAATATGCAAAATGTGTGGTCTGCTGGGCCATAGAAAAAATAAGATTAGCAATTTGATCTGATTTACTGGAAATCCAAGATGGCGGATAATTCACGTCACTGGAAAAAAAATATTTTTTTTAAATTTTGAGTGGGGTATCAAATGAAAGGTACTGAAGAGTAGATTACAAATATATATACTACTTAGGGATAGTGTTTAATTTTCGGCGCCATTTTGTCAAAAAACATCGAAAATTTGCGTGTCCCCCCCCCCTAAAATCGTATTTCCGCTGTTACTAAAAATATAGAAAAATATGCAAAATGTGTGGTCTGCTGGGCCATAGAAAAAATAAGATTAGCAATTTGATCTGATTTTCACGTCACTCGAAATTTTTTTTTTTTTTTTAATTTTGAGTTGGGTATCAAATGAAAGGTATTGAAGAATAGGTTACAAAAATGTATAACACTTGTGGTCAACGTTTAATTTTACGCGCTATTTTGTCAAAAAAAAATTTTCTCCCCCCCCCCCCCCCCCCTTCTAATTTTGTGTTCACAATACCAACGAAACCCTTTTTACGTGAGACTTCACGCCTTACCAATTTATTCTTATCTACCTTTACTATGAGTAAATACCATAAAATCTCAATCAATACTACTAACTTCATTAAACTAAAGTTGTTATTTAGATGTTTACGTTAAATACACTTAACTGGAAGTACGTCGTTAGTTCTTGCATAATCGTTGCCCCAATAATGTAGGTCGAGGATTTAGGACAATAAGGTAGTCCTGTTTAAACCATATTATATTATAGGATATTATGGTTCAAAGAGATTGACGACATCGTCGCAGTTCAGGCTAATAGAATTTTCTCAGCCTTTCCGCATGGAGTTATGATGTCACCGTGACGATTCTTTCGTTTTCTTGGAATAAAGAACTGTCCAATGGCTCCAAATCTTGCGATTACAGACTGCACGTGACTTTTAGACTGTGCAAAAGCCTTTCTTGGTATTCTTGAGATTTATTATCATTATTTCAATTTGCATACATAAATTTCAATGATTTTAGGCAACAACAAAGATATGTTAGAATAAGGAAACATCTAATGAGATTCCTATCCCAAAAGGTGTATTACAAGGTGACATTTTATCTCCCTAATTATTTAATCTGTTTATCGGCAACATTGACGATTTCTTTTTAAAATAGGAGATTTAAAGGGGGTGAGTGTTAACGGAACTACCAACGTGGCTATCTTGGCCTACGCCGACGACTTTACAATTATTACTGACTCCGTAGTTCAACTGAATAAGGCTTTAAATATACTGGATGAATACTGTCATTTAATCGACAACTTTCAATATCAAATCAATTAAAAGCGAAATGTTAACAGCTTCAAAGGGTAAATTGATTGAAAAACGACCGAGATGCTATTGTAAAAACCAGGTGACAGAGGAAATAGTAAGCTTCATATATTTCTGATTGATTCATTGTTACATAAGAAAGGTTTTTCTTAATCACTTTTTTAAAAAAAAGTGTTTTACTTTTTATTCCTGGAACTGCTGTTGCATTGGCGATGCATATAACTAGGAATTTAGGGTTTCTTTTTTCTCAACTAAGTTAATTCCACTACAAGAACATTCCGCTTCTTGTAGTGGAATTTTAAAGTCTTCCAAGCAAAAGTGTAAAATGGTTCATTATATTATTGGGTATTCAGAAGCATGACCGAACTCTCCCCTTCGGGGATTTACATTCATAATTACTCTTAATGACATCAAACGATTCACTTCTCTCAATATAATTATAACACATTTTTTAAATTTAATTTATAGAACACCGTTAAAAGCAATTATATTAAAATAATTTGCAATTTTTTTTTTTTTTTTTTTTTTTTTTTTCGAGGTGTCTCTTTCCTACTTTGAATTGATATTTATATTCAAACTCTTTATTTTAGAATAAATGTTAAATTTGTTATTTTACAAAGTGTATTATACTCGTGAAAGGTTAATGAGTTTTAAAGGCCAACAGAACGGATTCTACAGAGTTATCATATAATAATAGAATCCTAATTCTAGAACAATTAAGTCGAAACATTTACCTACTTTATTTATACAAGAGACAAGCTGAATACCGTGCTTTGCTACGGAAAGTATTATTTTTCATAACATCTCAAATTTTTTATATGCGTTACGGAGAGTGCTATAAGGAATTTTTTTTTTTAAATTAATTGGATTATAATCTGCCATAAAGAAAGATATTTGAATGAATAGTTGAAGAAATGCCTGACCGTAAAGAATTTTTATTATTATTATTATTTTTTTTTTTTAATTTGATAGGGTTTATAAACTGTCGTAAAGAAAAATTGTAATAGTTTTACTAATAGCTTAGCAAGAATATCTAGAAACCCTCAATGAATCAAATATAATTTTCAATACTCCATAATTAGTCATTGACTCCAACTACTGGAAAAGCATTTTTAAATGTTATTTTTCCAGAAAAGCAGAGATGCCTCCTGGATAAGGGGGGGGGGGAGGGGGGTATCCGGTTTCTAAATTAGAAAAATATATGTATTTTATTAATGTACGCTTACATTTTAGCTATTTTTTGAGATTTTCTTTTTCTTTACTTTCCTCATATCTCCTTCCTTAGGGATCAATACAGGGTTAATTACAAATGATTTTCCTGATTTCGATAGAAAAGACCACTTCGATTAAAAAGACCACACAATCACTCTATTTGCAAATAGTACTTTTTTTGTTTTTACCCTCTATAAATATATTATTCTTAATTTGCAGGCTTAAAAATAAACATAACTATGAAACACCCCTAAAAAACCTATTTATTTATCTACACCTTTAAAAAAAATATATAAAAAAGGTGTGCGCAGGTGTTGTTTTACCGCCGAAACACGAGTCATAAAATCATTTAATGGTCTCACCATGAAAAAGAAAACATCCTTTTAAAGACGTGAATCTCTTAAGATATAATATTAATATTTTATCGTTTAAATTTCAAATATTTAAACTTTTGTATACTTTAATAAATATATAGAAACTTAGACATTAATAAAAAAAAAGTTAAAAGTTTTAGTGAAAGTAAAGAAACTTTTTAAACTAAAACTAAGAAGATAAAGAACCATGTCTGATAAAGAGGTACAAACTAGAAGTAAAAAAAATTTTTTTTTTTTTATTAGTTGTAAGACACTATCTATAAGGTAAAAAAAGGGTGTAACTAGATTGAAAAATATAAATTTATTCTAGCTGAGTGCTTCGAAGAATTTTTAAACGTTATTGATTCTTCTTATTCCAAAAATAAATGGATTTTTTTTCTCTTTTTTTCAAGGTTTACCTTGATGAAATTTATTGTGGGGTTTAAAACCTAGTTCTTTCTCGTAAAAACTTAATTTTATTGTATGTACTAAGTCGATGTGGAAAACAAATGTTTTTTTGTTTTGTTTTTGTCTAGCTGGAATTAAATTAGTTGTGTATGACTGGATTATTAATTTTTACTGTTCCTTATATTCTCCGAAGGAATTTTGGAAAAGTATTGTTTTTACCTAAAAATGATGAAATCGAAATTGCAACTGATTTATCCATTTTTTTGGCGTTTTTAAGATTATTTGAGTGGTTTTTAACTGGATGTATGTTTTTCTGTTTATTTGTGTCTCGCATAACTCATAACTCCCACAGTTTTTGTTAGAGAGTTGATACTTCGTACTAAAATCAGTCTGCATATAGTTGTGCCGCCATAAACTCATTAATTTGTGGCGTCATTAACCCATTTTGCTTTTTTTCCGGGGGGTTTAAAACCCAGAGACATAGACCACTTAGGTGGGTCCTTTGAGCAAACCCGGGGTAGTGAAGAATTCTCTCCCTGATTCTTCTATAGTCTGAGCAGACTGAAAGACTCACAAAAAGTCAGGAGTCTGTTCAGAGCTAGTCCCTTAACCTCTTTTAAGGTAAGAATTGGCAATCCAAAGGTTTGCCATCTAAGACGAGCCAACGCTGGGCAGCAGCTTAGTAGGTGAATAGGAGTTTCATCTTCCTCTTCACACAGCCGACAGGTGGGACTTTCAACCAATCCTAGCAGCTGCAAGTGTCTGTTAAGACGACAGTAACCGGTTATAAATTCAGTCATAAGATGACTAGTGCCCCTCTTAAGGGCCAATAGTTAGTTAATTTATGTAATGTGACACGATTGTAATAAAAAAAATTCTGCTATCTAGGCTTGAGAATGGCCTGTAAGACCGAAAAGTTGCCGAACACGTAATGTAGTAAACACTTCTCTTTTATCTATACTCTGAAGGATCCGCATTACGATACATAAATAATTACGTTATTGCTTTTTGATATAATCTACTTAAAACAGAGTCAAATTTTACATTTCTAACTAGCATTATACTCGTAAAAATATTCAAAAGAAGCATATGCTTCTATAATCAAACATAAAACAAAATTGGTAATGTCACGTATCACGTAGAGCAATCATTAATAGTGTAAAAAGCCGTGGGAGAGCCTACATTGGTGGACTACATGAGATAATGTTGGGTATAAAGTGTTCCACGTTATAACTAGTTTACCTCTAGGTCCTACAGCCCTTAAGATTTCCCTTAAACCTTCCTTTCACCTCTATTATAATCTAACTTGTGAATATTCATAGTCATACTGCTAATTTTCTCTTTTTAACAAAAAAATTAATTCTCAAGTTCTAACAGAATATAATAAATATAGAAGGAATTCAAATATACATATAAATATATATATATATATATATATATATATATATATATATATATATATATATATATATATATATATAGATATATATATATATATATATATATATATTATATATAGGTATATATGTAGGTGATAATTTAACATGTTTGCGTGTGTTTTCAATATTTTCCGAGGTTAAAAAGATACAAAAACCACGAAACAAAAAAAAAACACCATTTATTAACTTTGTTTTATTAAATTCCAATATAAGGTTATATTAATAACATTTACCCTTATTAACCTTTTACCTTTAATTCAAAATATTCATTGAAAACCTTTTAGCAGAATATTATGAACTCTGAAGCACCGATATGTGACACACGTATCAACAATAAAACTGTTTAAACCAAAATTTGTTGAAAAATTTGAATGCTTAATTCGGGACTAGGTATCGTTATCGGCAGAGGAAATTATTCTTCAGTATAGCTTAGTTGGCTAGAGTGTCTTTACTGGAAATAAGGGAGGCCTGTGGTTCGAATCCCGGTGCTGAAGTCTATTTTTCTCTGTCTGTTTCCCGTTGTAAATAGTACTTATAATTTGATTTAAATTAAAATTTAAACGTTCTTTAGTATGAAAATTCAAAATATAAATGGTTATAATAGCAATCAAGCTAAAAAGAAATAAAAATTAATTTAGACAAAGAAAAAAATATAAAATTAGCTTTTAATATTGCCTGTAAAGTTTTCTTACTTTAATTTTATTCATTTTATACTCATTTACAATGTAATTTTTCGGGCGCTTTGTAAAGTAGTATTTTGCCAAGTAAAGAAGTATTTCATGGAAAAAGAAGGTAAAATCTAAGCTGTACTTTGTTCTACTTAAACTGCGCTATTTAAATACTTTTTTACCCGTTGAGTTAAAAGTAAAAAGTTCTCTATTTAAGGTAGAGCTGCCAACCGAGTTCTAACGCAGAGAAGCCGTTTATTTCTTAAATTTCCCTTCGGTCGATTCTTTGTGATATTCGGTCTTTTAAACTGGAAATAAGAAAATCAACCGATATTTTTCGGTTCAATATTAAACGTTTAAATTATTATAGTATTAAATTTAATTCTGTAAAATAATTTAAAATATTGTTTATTTGTTCAATCCTTTTTGTTAACTTCACTTTTGTTTGTTTGTGCCTATCGTCTGCCATCAAAATCTTTGGAGGTCTAATTAGCCCTCTTCCAGGCATTCAATCGAGCTGAAACTTGACACATAGACCAAATACAAAAACAAAAACATTTTATCAAATTAATTAATTAAAATAATATTTATTATTAATTGGCTCTTCTTTAGATTGTTATTTGCCTTATAAAAAAACAGAGGGGAGTAACAATCTAAAGAAGATGTGCGGAATATTCTTCTTCAGACTGTTACTCCCCTTATAAAAGCAGAAGTTTGATTCCTTTGTCCCATAGTTCATTGGACTAAACATACCTTTAACTTAATTGTTATTTAGTCAGTCATTTATATTCTAAAAAGCCATAAAGGAGTAACAATCTAAAAAAGTACCTATTAATTGATAATTAAATGAATATAATTAAAAATAAAAATTTAAATCAAATTATAATTATTATTAACAACGGGAGACAGACAGAGAAAAATAGACTCCAGCACCGGGATTATCGCCATCGGTGGATTTCGTGACGGTGGGTTTTGTGACGGTCGTTTTTTCGGATTCACTCCCGGGCTTCAGACGCTGTAACGTGCTATAAGGAACTTTAAAAATAAAAAGCCGAGATTGATATTAACTTGCATTCTGCAATTCAAGAATGTATTGCTGGTTTAGTGTACCTCAAAAGAATTAAGTAGAAATAACTTTTTTAGAAATACAATTTGGTGCTTGTTTATAGTTTTAATAGTCACTCACTGAACACCACTTAATAAACTCACTTGACACTTATTAAACTAAATCTTTCTTTCTTGACTTTTCTCCTTTCCCCTTTAAAACATATCTGAAAAAAAACACAAAAATATTTTTAAAATTTGCCAAACTTAATAATATTCTGCAATTAAATGATATAAATATGTATTTACAAAAATTAATCGTGTTTCAAAATAATATTACCTTTATACATTTAATTATAAAATTTAAGATATTTATTCAGAGAATATTAACTGATTGTTGTAACGATGTTATAATAAACAGGTCAAGTGTGTGCTAGTCAGCACACAGCGAGGGTCCGTAGGCCCCACTATATAGTGTTTAACTGTAAAGTGTATAAACAGTTTTTTTTTAAAATGCTAGAAAGCTTACTTTGAACCATTCTAAGGGTCTTATATTCTCAAAACACACTCTGATAATGTATTTTTTTGCCACTGAACCGGACTACAACCATATAAATAGATCAAAAAGGCCATAATTTAAAAAAAAACGTATTTTGTCAATAAAAAATAAAATAATATTTTTTTCGAAATTTCCAAAAAGTGGTATCTTTACTTTTGGTCGAAGAATGTTCAGGAATTTTTTCAGATTTTTCGCACTTCACATAAGCGAGATAGAAGGGGGGGGGGGACACGTTTCACACCCACTTCAAACTTGCCTATGTTCGCCCTATCAAAGTTATATCCAAAGAATTATATATTTTTTCAGCTCGACGTACCCTTTCATATGATACCCCTCACGGTGTCGAAAAAAAATAAAATCATTTTAACCCTTAAGTTTTTTTAAAGTTATTTTTGATTTTTTTTTTTTTTTAGGTCGCTATATTTTTAAAATATGTGGGTAAGTACAAGACACATACATGCCCAATTTCAAAGTGATCGGACGAAAGGTGTAGCCGTGAGAGCAGGCGACAGGACGGACGGACAGACACACGCAGGAAAATATAAGGGTCCTTGGTTTTGCCTACGGACCCTAATAATCGTTCAGAAGAACAAACATTTTTTATGTCTTCGATTTCAAAAATGCCAGGACACAAATGCGATTCAGACATAAGAGAAGTTTTTGGTTCTGTGTCAGTCCTGTCACTCGATTTTTGCTAACCAACATATTATCATAAAAACTACACGTCAGATTTTAATGAAATTTAAATGGTCGGTCATAATTAGCCCATATAAGATTCAACCTGCTGCGCCCGTTCATTTCTCTTCCACATGGTCACGAACATACATTTATTTGCATCTATATCTTCAAAAGTACTCATCTGTTTTTTTTTTTAATTTAGACGGTTTGTCGAATGTAGCCGCAGATAGCTCCAGATTAATTTCAAACGCCTACGCTATTTATTTTTTTGCGAAATTGATACTTGTAAAAAATGAACATGAAAAAAATTCAGAACAATTTTAATAGATTTAAAAAAACGGGGAGGAGGATAAATTAGATATATTTGACAAAAGTAGTTTGTAACAGCATAAAATTATTAAAGTTTTTGAAATATTAGGATGCTAACTGAAAGACTTTTTTTATATATTCTTGTTTTTATTTATTCCTTCTTCCTCTATCTTTATCTTTCTTCTTTTTCTTCTCATTCCTCTTTCTTTTTTTGAAAAATAACTTATTTTATATTCTTGTCATACTATCAAAAGATGCTTTGCACGTAAATTTAAAAAAAAAAAAACTAGAATGTAATCAGGGAAAAGTATATATTGATTGCGACATTCGTTTGTATCTTTTTCAGTCCGTTGTATATGTATATCAGTCCGTGTTCTCTTAACAGCCACGTTTTCTTATCAGTTTGATAAGAAAGAATAAGGTTTTGACAACAAAAAAAAATACGCTTTAAAAAAAAGAACAAATTTGTTCTCCACTCTCAATTTTCGTTCCATTTAAGTAATAAAAGATATTTTACCGAGAGAGTGTAAAATGGGAAAGCTTATACCCCGTGTGATTCCTACTCGTCTCGCGGGAGGCAAGGATATTAGGGGTTGTTATTTTTGAAAGGGTCCCTGACACCTTTAACTCTCTTCAAATTTCTCCTCGTCCCAGTAAATGGTTGCCAAAGTCAACTTCGCTTCCTCCTTTTTCTTTCTCTCCGTTCGTTTTTTTTTTTTGAGACGTCGCTTACAATTTAAGTCTTTAAATGAAATGAAAAATTCATTCCTCTTTTCTTTCGTTCCGTGTTACTAAGCTATATGTGCTTCCTTCTTTCTTTTCTTCCGTATTTCCCTTCTTGACATAAGATTTAAAATGTCTTGAAAGAAAAGGAGAAATTGAAGCCTCGAGGAAAGAAAATTTGTTGAGAAAAAGTTCATCGAACCTAAAATTTATTATGAGGCATTTGATCCTATTTTATGAGCTATTGTTTGAGTTATTTGAGTCCTTAAAGTATATTTTAATAGGTAAACTTCCGTTATATCAAACACTTTGAGTTATTGGGATCTTTTAATATGACATCGAACAATATATTGTTTGTTGAGATACTGGATTATGTTTCGTTGCCCTGGAGATGTTAGGTAGGTTTCTTTTAGGAACGGTGAGCATGAAATAAAAACTGTAGATTTGTAAAAATGAAACACCCACAAGCACTCTCCTTTAAGTTGCAGGCCTATCGAAGATTTTGGTTTAGGTTTAGGTTCTATGATTTTTTGTCGTATCTCCATTGGCAATACCTTAGATTCAGGGGTGTACTGGTGTCTGAACGCGCCGTTTAGTAAATGAAAAATTACTTTATCTGCGACTTGCATTGTAAGTGGACTTTACATTGCTAATAACAGGGCGGGAAGTGTCACTTCCCTCCCATGGGAGTAAAAAAAAAATCATACCAACTTAAAAGGTATTTTGTTAGGTATGTTTTAAGTATTATGTTGGTAGTAAAGATTTTTCGCTGTTTATAGCTAATTTTTCGGGAAGGTTACTTTAGGTTATCATACAAAGTCTTTAAATTATAAACAAACTATTGAAAGTGTTAGTTGTAAAACGTATATATTTAGTATAAAAAATTTTATTTGAATAAATTAAGCAACTAAATATCAGTTTAAGGTGTTTAAAACTTTTATACCTTTAAACTTAATAGCTATTAGCCATGGTGCACTAGTCGTAGATAAAATTTAATTCGCAACATGGATCGAAGTATTTCTGCTCTCGGGATTATCTCCCTCGGCTTTGCCTCGGGAGTTAATACTACAGTTATCTCCCTCGGCCATAAGGCCTCGAGAGATAATGTAGTTTTCTCCTTCGGTGGTGCCTCAGGAGAAAACTTAACCTCTTGCAGGAAAACACATTCATGGTACACATATTCATTTTATCAATGCCCAGGACGAGTTCGTTGAACAACGTCATCAGCCCAAACGTTCGCGCGAACATTTTAAATTGGAATTTTAAGACGGAAAAATATTCTATATATGTTCAAAATATTCTAATCAATGTGAGGAACATTTTTCCAAATAAATTTGTTTAGTAAAACCAACAGCGACCCCCTCTATAAAGTGATAAAGATCGTTAAAACATCCAGCTAAAAAACTCAAAACGTATTTAAAACACCCAAAACGGATAATAACGTTGAAATCGCGGTTTCGGATTTTTTTGGGTGAAAACAATACTTTTCCTATACACCTTCGGTAAATTGAGGAAAAGTAAAAATGAATTATTTAAAAATGTAATTATTTTAGTGGATGAAATATATAAAATCAAATTAAATTAAATTAAAGAAAAAACTAAGTAGAAAATTGAATTCTATTATTTTATAAATTGTGGCTCTGAAGTATGCGTCATAAGCGACATAGTATTGTAATTGACTACACATAGAATTAGTAAGAGAATCGTATTTACTCAGGTATAAGGAGTATGAAGTGGTAGCGGTAACGTGAGAACTTTCTATTAACTGTGGTACTGTGTGTGAGAACCAGTCTGAGTGAACCTGAAGAAGAAACAAAGACTCTGGGTGAAACTTCAGCACTCTCGGCATAAATAACATAATGCTATTACTTTTACATGATGCTTTACTTTTATTTACTCTTTTAATACTTCAAGTGAAAACCAACTACAGAAGAACCTCACTATTACTGACTTCGCTTATAAAGGACAAAAGAAATAGACTACCAATTGGTGTGGCACATAGCTTCCTTGCATACTATCACGTACTTTATTGATATTATGCTTTTACAAGCCATTATTGTCTAATTTGTTTAATTATTTCCCCCGTTTCTTTTATCAGTCAAAATTGTTTGGATTTTTTACACGAATTTAAGTATCAATTTAGCAAAAGTTAAAGAGCGTAGACGGTTCAAATTAATCTGGTGCTATCTGCGGGTTACTTTCGATAAAATATTTAAGTTTCATACAAATCAGATAAGTACTTTTGAAGCTATAGGTGTAAATAAATGTGTGTTTGTGCGCATGCGGAAAAGAAACAAATAGGTGGAAATGGTTGAAACTTTGATGTATGGTGTTGGATCCTTTAGGGTAATAATGCAAAACCTCTTATTTACGTGGCAAAAAATTTACGTGGTTGAAACTTATATGGAACCAGCAATGAGTTAATTATGACCTACCATACAAATTGACCTACCATTGACAATATATTAATTTACATTGTTTTTTAGCAATTAAAATGTGTCCTTTATTCCCGTTGAATTGGTAAAATATTAATAAATGTCAGTATTAATTAAGGGAATGTGAATTACGTTGTAATAACAAATTAAATAATAATTCTGTTAATGAAATTAATTTGCGGTTTTATCCAGTTCATTATTATAGGTACAATAATGGTTTGATGTATACGAAGCTAAAAACAATCTGTATTATCATTAAAACCTCAATAACGAATATATAGGGTGGTCCAAAAGTCCCTCCCCCCCTCTTAACTTTTGAACGGATTGAGATAAATTAATGAAACTTGGGGGATCCACCCATGTGAAGGGAAGTTTCTTTCATGGTATCGTGCAGTAGGGGCAACCACCCACTTTGCCCCCGGGCCACCCAACTTCAAAATTTCAAATTGGAGTGTATATTTTTGATAGCATATTTGGATTCTACAGTGAAAAGTAATAAAATTTTACTTGTAACTTTTTTTTCTATCTTCAATATTGCCCCCTATAGGGGGAAAAAAATAGCAAAATAAACCTTCGCAAATAGTATAATAATAACACTTAAATCGTTATAAAATCTAAACGGATTGAAATAAAGTAATGGAATTTGGGGGATCTGTACCATGTAAATAAAAGTGTGTATTCATCCACTCGCGTACTAGGGGCAACTACCATTTTGCGCCCAGGCCCAGGCTCTGAAATCAACAATGTTTTTCTACAATGTTATTGGAGATAGAAAAAAAATGTTGAAGTAAAATGTTTTTATTTTTTGCCGTAGAATCCAAATCTGCTATCAAAAATATACACTCCTGTCTAAATTTTTAAGTTAAGGTGGCCTATGGGGCAAAGTGGGTGGTTGCCCCTAGTGCGTGATTGCATGAAAACAAACTTCTCTTTACATGGTACAGATCCCCCAAGATTCATTCATTTATCTCTAACCGTTCAAAAGTTAAGAGGAGGGGGGACTTTTGGACCACCTTGAATAAAGATACATGTTATAATGATATCAATTAAAAAATGAAGGTAAATAAGAAATATGGGGACCTTAATACTTGACTATCGTGTTACCCAATCATTAATGATATTAATATACTTGTTCGCCCCGCGGGCACCTGAGGCAGGCAGGTGCGGGCTTCGTGACCCCGGGGTCTTCCCGTAGCGACTATACACCCTGCCATATCACAGACACAAACACTACTCTGACATTTTACAATTGCACACAGGGACGAGGATTTCGCCGTTGTCTTATCGCTTCCCGCGTCGATATTTATATTGTCAAAGGAGGGATGTTTCGGCGTTGACATCTTTGTCTTTTGGGGAGGGCTGTTTCGGCGTCGTGGTTTTCTTTCGGCGTTGATTCTATCAATTAAGGGAGGAGGCTTTCGGCGTCGGGATGGTCTTCTTCAATTTTGACCGTGGATGGCTCCGTAGCGCACTGGAAGGGCAGGCGGTTTGGGTTGCTTGTTGTTGAGGCGCTCTCTCTCTCCTGCTGTCTTATAGACCGAGGTGTATGCGCGGGGCCATCCTCAGGAATCCAGCCACGTCAGGCCCTGGTCAGGAAGTGGAACATGGTGGGGGGTTGCGGAGCCCCCCACAGTAGTGCGAGTGCTGGTCAGTGTTGGCATTCCCGGACCGGCTTAAACCGTACCACCGACACCCAGAAGACTGGGTTAGGATTGCTGGACAGGTACGCCATCCGGCGTCCGAGGGCACTGTCCGTCGGTGGCGGCCCGCACCTTGTTCCACGATGCGCTGGACAAAATATTTATGGAAAATAAATCACCTACATCAACACCCGATACTGCTGAACGCGCGGTTTCAAGACCTGGTGCGGAAAGCGGGAGGACTACTCCGTCCTCACCAGAGAGGAAGAAAGTTAGGCCTAGCCAGATATCGCCTGTAGGCTCAGCTCCCGGTTCTGAGGTCCCCACGGATCTACCTAAGTACTGGAGCATCAAGCGTGAAGATGAGGATGGAGCAACTTTTGCTAAGGTCTCTCCAATCTTAGTGTATAAGCTTGTTAAGTCTCTTGTCGGCGAGGTTGAGAGCATAGCTATGGCGGGTTCCGGCCTTCTTGTCCTGGGAGTTTCAAACGTCACCCAGGCCAGGAAACTGAAATCCATTACTGCTCTTGGCCAATTTAAAGTAAACGTCGCCCCACATGCAGCATTAAACTGCTCCAGGGGTGTAATATTTTGCAGGGACCTTACCAACAGTAGCGTTGAAGAAATTAAAGAAGATCTGGCCACACAAGGCGTCGTCGATGTTCGACAAATGATGAGGCGAATTGGAGGAGAGCTCGTTCCATCCGGAACATACGTTCTTACCTTTAATTCCCCGGATCCCCCAGAGCGTATAAGAGTAGGATTTTATCGAGGTATAACGGTGCGACGCTTTATTCCCGCACCCCTGAGATGTTTTAAATGCCTCAAGTTTGGACATATCTCCCTCAGGTGCTCTGCGCCCCATAACATGTGTGTGTGTGGGAAACCTCAGCACGAAGGAAGCGAATGTACAAAGCCATCAAAATGCGTCAATTGCGGCGGTGACCATTCGTCACGAGCACCCAATTGTCCCGCGTTTATGATTGAGAAGGAGATTCAACGCCTCAAAGCAACACATAAAGTGTCATATATTGAAGCCAAGAGGATTGTTAATGATAATGCCTACGTCATGCCAGCAGTCTCCTACGCGGCCAAAGCGGCCGCTCCCAGGTCTCTGCCCCTTGCGCCAGCCGTTGTTGCCACCACTACAGTGGCACAGCCTTTGACAAAGAGCCAGAAGAAGAGGAAGAGGAAGAGGGGAGTTGGTGTTAACCCCCTCACAGAATCGTCGACGACCAAACCATTGGTTGCTCGCGATTCCACCACACCCGCTCATCCCCCACCGGAAAGCGGGAACTCCCCTCCTGCAACCCGCTCTGAGCGTGGTTGCAACACGTCCCCTCCTCGGGGACAAGAATCTAAAACTCGTCCCTTGAGGTATCGGCCTCAAACTTCCAACGTCATGGAAGTCGAGGGACGTTCGGACGACGATGGAGATGACGATTCCTTTAATGAATCTCTCTCCAATCGGCAGAAGAAAAAGAAAGGCTGGCCCAAGGGCAAGCCCAGACACCGAACAGAGTCCCAGTAATGGTCACTGCCAACAAGATGATTCAGTGGAATCTACGTGGTATCACTAGCAGGAACGAGGATCTACGTCGTCTTATTCACGACTATAGCCCGTACGCCGTCTGCTTGCAAGAAACAAAACTGCGACCATGTCAAGAATACAACCTCCGTGGATACCGCATCTTCAGGCGGGATGTCGTCCCGAACGCTGAAGGACGTGGACACGGTGGAGTTGCAATCCTGTTGAAAGAGAATATACCACACGTTGTTACTCCGTTAAATACGAACCTCCAGGCCGTGGCCGTCAGAATTTCTTACCCTCTGACCGTCACCCTCTGCAACATTTATTTGCCTGACCAAAATTGGTCGGTTAACGATCTAGAGGACCTTTTAGGTCAACTCCCCTCACCAGTTATTGTTATGGGCGACTTCAACGCCCATAACACATGCTGGGGCTCTTCTAGAACGACCCCTAAAGGAAGGTTAATCGAAGAAATTATAGACCGCAGTAACCTAGTTCTTCTAAACAGTGGAGCACCCACTCACCTTTCCACTTATTCGGGTGCTCTGACGGCTATCGACCTAACCTTCTCCACAGCCTCGATTGCCACGGCCATAGAATGGAAAACCTGCGAAGAGCTGTACTTAAGTGACCATTACCCCGTCATTATGACCACTGGACCAGCACCCGATCCCCCCACCCAGAGATCCACGTGGGATCTCAAGGAAGCGGATTGGGGAAAATATCAGGAGGAATACGTTGTGCCTGCTTTTACCGGAAACGTCGAACACGACGTTGCCAGTTTCAATGATTCCGTCCTGAAGGCGGCAGCCGTCGCCGTTCCCCGCAAGCAGATTGGACATGCTGGTTTCAGCCGGCATCGAGTCCCTTGGTGGAATGATGATTGTAAAAGAGTGAATAGAGAAAAGAAAAAAGCATTGAATAAATTTAAACGTAGGCCGACGCAAGTAAATTTAGACAACCTTAAAAGAGCCAGAGCGATTGAGAGACGCGTCACTCGCAGATCCAAACGCGAGAGTTGGATCGCATACGTGTCTTCAATAAACTCAAAAACGCCGGTATCCGAAATGTGGAATAAAATAAAAGCGATCGCTGGCAGACACCGTCCGTCCCCCACCCCTATATTGAAGGTGGATGGTCGAGTGCATGCCGACCAACAGTCGGTTGCCGACATCTTCGCCGACCACTACGAGCGATCGTCCTCTTCAACCTCCTATACAGATGCCTTCTTAGAAATTAAAAACAGATCAGAAAATCAATTAGTTATCCCAGATCTGTCCATGGACCGGGGAATCGACGGTACCTTTGCCCTCCACGAGTTGGAGAGAGCCTTGGACAGTACATCAGATTCCGCACCAGGCAATGATGACATACCCTATGCTCTTTTAAAGAACTTACCCCAACGCGGTAAGCGAGCTCTCCTCCAATTATACAATTGTATCTGGACCACAGGAACTTACCCCGACATGTGGCGAGAGGCTGTAGTCATACCCTTGCCAAAGGAGGGCAAGGACCACAGCAGTCCCAACGGCCATCGGCCTATATCGCTTACATGTTGCACCGGCAAAGTCCTGGAATCAATCGTAAACTTCAGGCTAAATTGGTATCTAGAACGGCATAACTTGCTTCCTTCGTGCCAAGCAGGATACCGGCGTCATCATTCCACCATCGATCAACTTGCGCTTTTGGAAAAAATCATTCAGGATGCCTTCCTGAGAAGAGAACATGTAGTCAGCGTTTTCTTTGATCTCGAAAAGGCCTTTGACACCGCCTGGAGGTTCTCCATAGTGAGGAAACTTCATTCATGGGGTGTCTCAGGGAGGCTGCTGGCATTCGTCCAAGGTTTTTTGTCGAATCGTAGGTTCAAAGTAAGAGTCGGTTCAGCGTTGTCAGGACCTCGGGTCCAGGAGAACGGAACACCCCAGGGATCCGTTTTAAGCGCAACGCTATTTATTATTGTTAACGCTGACTTAGTCGAAGGACTCCCACAATGCATCAAGAGGTCGATGTACGTAGACGACCTCGGCCTCTTCATGGCGGGCAGGGACTTACATCGGGTCAAAGAGGAAATGCAGAATGCAATTGACATGGTCGCAGTAAAAGCCGAATCCATCGGGTTCAGGTTTTCCTCGAGCAAGACCGTCTGTGTTCACTTTTGTCGTCTGCGCAAGCCGCACGATCCACCGGACTTAATGCTAAACGGGGTTCGAATTGAGTACAAGGACACCGTCCGGTTCCTTGGGCTCATTTTCGACTCCAAACTCCGGTGGAAGCATCACATCGAGCATTTGGTCACGCAATGCAAGCAGTCTCTAAATGTAATTAAAGTGCTATCGAATATGAAATGGGGAGCTGACCGCACCTCTTTGATAAGAATTCTTTGCTCACTGGTACGTTCAAAAATAGACTACGGCAGCAACGTATACGGTTCGGCAAGGCGAAGCTGGCTCCTGGCCTTGGACAGGGTCTTCCAGCATGGGCTTAGGCTGGCCTTGGGTGCGTTTCCTACTAGTAACGCCCTTGGTCTCCATGTAGAAGCAGGCGTATTGCCGCTTTCTCACCGAAGAGAGCAGCTCACTCTCACCTACATGGAAGCCCTAAGAGCCAAAAGCCGACACTTTTTACGAGATGAACTTTTTAGTGAAGCTAACGTTGTGCCTGAGTACGAATGGCTATACACAAGAACCAGACCTCTAGGCGTACGGGCTAAAGAACTGAAGCAAAAGTTGCTGGTACCTGATAGCGATCTCCTTTGCTGGTCTTCTCCCGAGTTTCCACCCTGGGAGGGACCTTCTCCAAAGGTTCTTTTAAAGCTATCAAGTCTTCCAAAAAATAGTACTCCACCAAACATGTACAAACAAGGCCTTTTCGAGATCCTAGCCAAGTACTCCGATCATCGCGCCGTCTATACCGACGGTTCGCGGACTGACACAGGCACAGGATGCGCCCTCTACTGTGGTCATACGAGCAAAGCGTGGCCCCTGCCAAGAACGGCAAGCGTGTACACCGCCGAGCTCTATGCCATAGAGAAATGTCTGCACTATTGCAACAATGAGATGACCGAGAGCATTATAGTCTGCTCTGACTCGCTCTCGGCCCTACAATGTATTAAGAATAGGTACTCCGACGACCCACTAGTCCAAAAGATTTTTACATTGTTCAGACTGTTAAGGTCGTCGGGAAAAGACGCGGTGTTCGTCTGGGTTCCCGGCCATGTTGGCATTAAAGGAAATGAGGCCGCCGATAAAGCGGCAAAGGAGGCGGCGGCAAGCCCAGCTGTAAATGTCCCTGTCCGGCCCGGAGATGCCAGGAACTGTGTCCTGGACTCCGTTTGGACCGGGTGGCAGTCAGTTTGGGACGCTACTCCCTCGCAGTTAAGAAGAGTTAAGAATAGAGTTCGGGGGTCGATCGACCTCCACGCCTTCACTAGGAGGGAGAGCGTTGTTCTCACCCGTTTACGGCTGGGTCACACCCAACTATCACACGGGTACCTCCTCCGTGCAGAAAGGGAACCTAGGTGCAGACATTGTCTTTCAGCAGCATTGACGGTCAGCCACATTATTGAGGATTGCAACACCCTCGCCCCTATCAGGGCCGAATGTGGACTGCCGTCAAATGTGGCTATAGTGCTAGAGGGTAACTCGCCCTATCACCGGAATGCCCTCGACTTCCTTCGAAGAGCAGGGCTATACGGAGAAATTTAGGGCGCATCCACCAGTGAGCAATGAAATGTAATTATAGCAATGAATGATGAGCAATTATAGCAATGAAATGTATATAGATGTCGTCTTATAAGGACTCCTCTATCCCCACCAAGGCAAACTTTTCAGCCTGCGGTGGACATATTCGGCCTCGCTGGCTCGAGGTCCCGAATAAGAGGGGTCCGTTTTATCTGTTAATTTATTTATTTTAGTTTAGTATAATTAGTTAAGTTAGTTAAGGCTCCACCTTCGCCTGTCACGGTTATATGTTTCCCCCGTTGACAGGCTCCTGGATCCCTCTGGCCGGGGTCTTGGATGGTGGGGTCACTAGTTTAGATAGTAAGTTTTATTTATTTGTATATAGTTAGGTTTAGTGTCATGTATATAGGATAGGTTAATTAACGGCCCCACCTTCACCTGTCACGGTTATATGTTTCCCCCGTTGACAGGCTCCTGGATCCCGCTGGCCGGGGTCTTGGATGGTGGGGTCACTAGTTTAGATAGTAAGTCTTATTTATTTGTATATAGTTAGGTCTAGTATCATGTATATAGGATAGGTTAATTAACGGCCCCACCTTCGCCTGTCAAGGTTATATGTTTCCCCCGTTGACAGGCTCCTGGATCCCGCTGGCCGGGGTCCTTGATGGTGGGGTCTCTAGTTCAGATAGTAAGTTTTATTTATTTGTATATAGTTAGGTATATAGTTAAGTTGTATATAGTTTAGTGTCATATATATAGGATAGGTTACTTGACGGCCCCACCTTCGCTTGTCACGGTTATATGTTTCCCCCGTAGACAGGCTCCTGGACCTCGCTGGTCGAGGTCTAGGATGGTGGGGGTCTCTAATTTAGATAGTAAGTTTTATTTATTTGTATATAGTTAGGTTTAGTTTAATGTATATAGGATAGGTTAATTAACGGCCCCACCTTCGCCTGTCACGGTTATATGTTTCCCCCGTTGACAGGCTCCTGGACCTCGCTGGTCGAGGTCTAGGATGGTGGGGTCTCTAATTTAGATAGTAAGTTTTATTTATTTGTATATAGTTAGGTCTAGTTTAATGCATATAGGATAGGTTAATTAACGGCCCCACCTTCGCTTGTCACGGTTATATGTTTCCCCCGTTGACAGGCTCCTGGACCTCACTGATCGAGGTCTAGGATGGTGGAGCCATTAGGGTAATTTTAGTGTCTAAGTCGGTCTCGCCCTAGCCCGCCGCGGTCATTTGTTTCCCCCGCTGGCGGGAACACTGGGCTTTGCCGGTCAAAGTCCAGGAGCGCGAGACCATGTAGTTTTAGGTCTATCTATACTATTACAAAGCTACGTTGCTGCCGTAGCACATAACGAGTATAATGCTGCTGAAAGACCTCCCGCCGAGACAGGCAAGATGATCTTCTGCCTAGGCCTCCAGATCCCCCATCTCAGGTAAACCGAGACGGGAGGGATTTTATGCGGGAGCGTAAAAGTCAACCTCCACAGCACGGGTAAGCAAGGCTTATCGTGGCATGTGGAATGACGCCGGAAAAAAAAAGGCAAGGCGCTAATAGCCTATTCTTGGCTGATGCGCCTTATATAAAAAAAAAAAAAAAAAAAAAAAAAAAAAAAAAAAAAAATATATATATACTTGTTAAAATTTTCATATCAATGTCATTAACAAAATTCAAACTTCTCTTATCTGAACCATTTTTAATGATTTAATATATATTATATATATATATATATATATATATATATATATATATATATATATATATATATATATATATATATATATACATTTAAATTTTAAAAAAATAAGGGAGAATTGAGATAAAATACGATGAATTTAAATAGTAGAATTAATTATAATTGAGAAGCTTATATAAATGATCTGGTTTTGACATTAGGTTGATATAATTTTAATTATTATTAATGTGGAAAAAGGCCTGGCATCACATTAAAAGCTTTTCACTTTACTACTCTTCTGCCTTATACAGTTGGGAAAATTCCTTCTCGAGTGCTTTCATTCATTCTCAATAATCCATTAGCAATTCAGTAGAAATATACGTCAAATTTCTTTTATTATATATAAATATATATTTACATACCAAGTTAAATAAAAGCGAGTAAATATAATTCAAAAATACTGCCAGCAACTTCTGCTTGAATTTCGACTATATAAATTTAGTTCAAGCATTATGAAAGTACTAAAGCAGTAAAGGAGAATGCGTATACCACAATGGGCTGAATAATGCGTAATTATATCATGTAGCTCAATTATTATTATACAGACGTCCATCTTTAATAACTTTCCACATCAGATATCCCCATTAAAAGAAGTCAATGTTTAATTCTTATAAAATAAATAATTAAATTCATACTAACAAATGACAGTGTTAGCATTAGATTATTATTTATTCCCCGAAAGTTAACTTATATTTTAGGTTATATTTAAAACGATAATATTTTAAACTAAAATTCATTATCAATTCATTTTCTGCTATTCTGAACTGCATATCTAATTAATATTTTACTAACCCGTTAAAAATAATGTCATCTTAATCTTATTCATTTCTGCTTCCAATGTTACCGAAAAATGGGTAACCTCGGGGGGGGGGGGATAAATATATTTGCCAATATTGGTTGTAAAAACTTAAAATCATTAAATCATACGAAATAGGACGCGAGGAAGCTATGTGCCACAATAATTGGCAGTCTATTAGTTTCGTTCCTGTGTTTGTCTGTCTGTCACTCTGTACGGTTCCAATAACTTTTGAATCAAAAGAGATAAAAACATAAAACTTTCCAGTATTAAAGATCGTTTTGACGCGCACAAAGGAAAAATATTGCGAACTCAAAATTATCAGCTATTCAAATTCAAAATGGCGGATAATTCACGTCCCACGAAAAAAATATTTTTATAAAATTTTGTGTGGGGTATCAAATGAAAGGTATTGAAGAGTAGATTACAAATATATATATATATACCACTTAGGGAAAGTGTTTAATTTTCGGCGCCATTTTGTTAAAAAATATCAAAATTTAGCGTGTCCCCCACCCTAACATCGTATTTTCGCTGTTACTAAAAATATAAAAAAATATGCAAAATGTGCGGTCCGATAGGCCAAAGAAAAAATAAGATTAGCAGTTTGATCTGATTAACTGGGAATCCAAAATGGCGGCTGACTTCTGTCACAGGGGGAAAAATATTTATTTAAATTTTTGTGTGGGGTATCAAATGAAAGGTACTGAAGAGTAGATTACAAATATATATAACACTTGAGGGTAGTGTTTAATTTTCCGCGCCATTTTGTCAAAAAACATCAAAATATTGCACGCCCTCCCCCCTCCCCTATACTGATTTCAGGTTCACGATACCAACGAAACCCTTTTTACGTGAGACTTCACGCCCAACCAATTTATTTTTTCTTCATTTTGCTTCCGAGCTTACCAAAGGTAACTGAAGATAATAATCGTTCTGAAGAACGTACATTTTGTTTGTCTCCGCTTTCAAAAATTCTAAGACAAAAATCCGTTTCAGACATCAAGGAACATTTTTGGTTCCGTGTCTTTCTGTCGGTCTGTCAGTCTGTCACTCACTTTTTTCGAGTATCTTTAAAACTACACGGGGGAAACAAATAAATGTGACATTAATGGCTTCTAACAGCATAAAATCAATAAATTACGTGATATGATGTGAAGAATCTATGTGCCACACTAATTGGCAGTCAATTTTTGAAGTCATCATAAAATTGAACACACTGTACAAAGAAATCTTGAAAATAATTTATCTTTTGTGGTTTAAGACAGACGAAAACAATTTGTTTCGTTTCTTTCGACTCACGATATTTCTATTTATTTTTAAACTGTGAGCATTTTTCGCTGATACAGTAGAAAATAAAATAAATATTTTTCCTTTTTAGAATTTAAAATCTATCCTTTCACTATAACTTGGTTGGGAACTAGAGGAGCTCGGTTACTGAGAATTAATTTTAACGAAATAAAACTAAATTGCTTTCAAAGACTTTTAATTTTAAGTTAGAAATCAGATTAAAGCTCTATGTTTCCATTGATTAAAAAAACACTCCCCCCCCCCTCTACTCTCACTGAAACCTAGGATCTCTTTTAAAACTTTTCAAGGAAGCTTGAAGACCCTGAAAATGTAGCTGAAAATCACTATGCAAATTTTTGTCATCGTTTCCCGTAGGGCCTTTTTGCATTACGTTAATTGAAAATGGTGAAAATCTTTAATCAAAAAGCAAAAATTTGTTGTTTTTTGTTTACTAAGACGAGAATGATACTTAACTTCCCTAGAAATCTCTTAATTATATCAAAATAAGCGGTAGTACAAATATTGAGGTCACATTTATTTTAATTCAATATTAAATGTGGTCATGCGCAAGAGAAATTAAATGGTGTTGAATGTTGAAATTAATATGGCACCAAAGGTGGATTTTTATTTAATATGTAATGTGTATATAGGTTTGAATTAATACAATAGTTTCTGTATTCCATCTCCAGGCCAGTATGATTTTCAGATTGTATACATTAAATTTAATATAATTTGTTTCCGTAGTTACAGGTGACGGTCATTATTAATTTTATATCTCCAAATTTAAAAAGTTCTAGACATAAATTCGTTTCAGACATCAAGGAAAATTTTAGGTTTCGTGTCTGTCAGTTGGTCTGCGTCTCAACATTTATTTAAATTACGGTATCCTAAACAAGTAAGGCGCGCTTCACGTAAGTACGTGAGGCGATAATCGCCGTTTCTGTACGGTGACGGTCATTATTAATTTTATATCTCCAAATTTAAAAAGTTCTAGACATAAATTCGTTTCAGACATCAAGGAAAATTTTAGGTTTCGTGTCTGTCCGTTGGTCTGCGTCTCAACATTTATTTAAATTACGGTATCCTAAACAAGTAAGGCGCGCTTCACGTAAGTACGTGAGGCGATAATCGCCGTTTCTGTACGATTAAGAGTACATTTTTAATAGTTGCATTTTCTGTTTCTACACTTCAAGACCTTTAAATTGATGTATAATATGTCATGGTGACTAAAAACATTTTTTAGTCGCCCGCCATATTGGCCGCCATCTTGAAAATATTAAGTTTGAAAACTCCAAAAAGTGTACAGTTGTCATAAATGCAGAGATGCACCTGTGTGCCGAATTTCATGTTCCTAGCTGTAGTATTTTATGAATTGAAACATGCCAACAGACAGACAGACAGAGCTGTTATGTAAGGTTTCTTTTCGTACTTCGTTTTCGTACAGAAACCTTAAACCAGCCGTTTGATATTAATGAAATTTTGATAGTTGATCATAATAAGCTCACTGTTGTTCCCATATCATTTCAACCCATTGCCCATTCTGCATGTGCACAAACTTTTTTTTTTTTATTGTCACCTATATGTTTAAAAGTAATCATTTTTTTGTTGGACCGTCTAAGATGGTAGTTCATAAACATTTGAGCCCACAAACCGACACACAGACAGACAGACAGCTGACATTGAAGTCCAAACAACCACGCTTTTAATTCCTATGAATAGAAGTATGCGAGGCAGTTATGTGCCACACTAATTTACTGTCTACTTTCTTTATAAGTTTTATTTTGTAATTTAAATGAAGTATTGTGTTATCAATTAAAATAACGATTTAATTTATGCTTCTATTTTTTTGTCTAAGCAAATCTACAAAAAATATGTTTGCTTTGCTTTTTTATTTATTTATTTTTTTTTTTTTTGTAAATCCTTTCTTGTCATTTTATTTTTCTCTTGTTTGAAAATTTATGCTTCTGGGTTCCCTTTTTTCTACACCCCTGGCAAGCAATTCGCTGATTAAGATTAAATCGTCTGGATAAATGGTCCATTTATAAATGGCTGGTCCCATGGGTTGAGTATTCGGAACTGGAGAATCAGAACCGGGGGTAGACCAAATATTAGCATTTAGACTAACCCCCTTCTTCCAAATTACCAAATGTTCAGGGGTACCCCCTCTCAGTACTAGGTTGAGGTTTATGCCCAAGAAACCGATACTAGAAGCCAGTGGTCACCGGTTTTAGGGGTTCTCTCCGGTTAAAATTTGTAACCCTTACCCTGATTTATCTACTTCTATTTCTATTGATATTGTAGAAGGGTATAGCGCGGAAGTCCCTCGGGAAAATTAACTCTAGTATACCATTTAGGGTCTGTACCATTTGCTAAGAGTTTATTAACTTTAGCACTTGAAATCTGTTTTGTAAGTCAAATACAAAGCCAATTTTAGTCTAAAGTAATAACTGAATTATGAAAACCATTAATAGTTTACTAACTATGAAACTACAGTAAATTTTTATTAAATTATATTGCGATATTGTAAACAAAGCAAGTAGATTAAATCAAGGAATCAGATGAATAAAAGGGAAAGATAAATAATTCGAAAATTTTAATTTCGTTTCTAATTCAATAACGAGAACTCAATAACTTATTAAAGTTTAATAAATACAATGCCGGTATATATTATTGTTTGTTTTATGGCTACGAGTTCTAAACGTTTGATAGTCCCTCGTTGCTTAGGCTACCGTGGGTTTCCTCATAAAATGTTTTCGGTTTAAAAGTCCATCTCGGATTTAACAGGAAAACTAATGTATTTTTACACGCTTTTATTTAACTTTACATGTTTTGAGGTAAAAATTGTGTAATTCTTTTTTAACTCACATTTTGATTACCTTCAAAGTCGAAACTTTCACAGAAAAAGTATTTTCGATAACAATGCAAGTTTTATTAATATTTTAAATCGATTTAAAAGAGGTGGAGATACAATATTTTATCTCCAGTAGGGATAAAATACACATTTTCATCCATTGCACAGTTTTTGACATTTTCATGTTTAGGCTATGGAACATAAGTCAAAAACGTTACGTTACTTTTAGCTTAAAAAATCAGAAAAGTATAACAGGGAGTTAAAAAGCTATAGGAGGTGTGTAATCCAGTCTCCAGCTGTTGGGCCTCCCTCCACCGCACGTCATAGGGCCGAAGAAAGTCGAAAAGATTTATGCGTGTGACAGAGAGTTAGGAAAGTACAGGAGGTTGCCATCAACTCTCAGCCCTCTCGGCCTACCTAGTATGAAGGCATATTAACAATTCGTAGAAGGCGCGCCGGCGCCTTTGAATTCAGTCGTTTGTAATCAAGCCGCGGCAGTGCCGGTGTGGAGATAAGAATAAAAATTATCTTCCATCTACTTTAATCAATTACTTGAATAAATTACCGATTTTATATCATTTTATGTCGGTAGTTTACGCAAAGCGAAAACATGAAAATGTTTCACTGTCTTGCGGACTCGTATGCAAGAAGTTTTTTTTTTTATTTATTATTTTAATAAATAACAATATTTGTAAGAACTTTTATTAGCAGATATAAGAGATTCAATATTAAAAACAAATAAGAATTGCAATTAAACTCAAATAGAAGGTTATTTAGATGCAGGTTTAAACAATGTTAATCAAGGTCGAAAAAGCAGTGTCCCCAACCTGACTTCTACAACCTCACTACATTAGCCATTCATTCTCTACTATTTATAAAATAATGAAGTTGGCAATCCATCTTTTTCTCCCTACTTTTTGAGTTCAGGGAAGAAAAGACATACTTTAATCCATCTAAACTAAAATTATAACTTTTTCTCCCTACTGGGGATAAAATAAATTACTGTTATGGATTTTTCGTGAAGTAATTAGTAAAACTTTCCTACTTCTATTTTAAATAGAACTATATTAAGTGTCTAAATTGCTGAGAATTTAGAATTTTTAACAGAAATTTATCTAAGGCGTATTAACTTTTTTTGACAAATTACTTTAATTTAGACTTTTTTATTTTAGATACCAGGATATAATTGATGATGGTTTGTAAGTCGGAAACTAAAGATTAATATTAATAAGTTTTATAAACTTAATGCATTATAAATGACTAATTAAGATAAAGATAAGACAACGAGTAAACAATGAAAAGTTTTTTTAATTGATTACAGTTTGTAATATGTTGCAAGTTTAAGTTCATTATTTACTTTCTCATATACGTAGTATATGTTATCAGGAGAAATTATTGTAAAACGCAAAAATTAGATTTTGATTTTTTTTCACGTTTTGAAATCCCCTGAGTCCAAAAAAGTGGTTGTAGCGAATTTTCAAAGAAAATTACGCTATTGCAATGGCTTCAAAATTTTTGTAATGCGAATTTTTGAAATTTTTTTTCATGGAAATCCGTTTTAGACCATTCTGAATCGATTCCTAAAATTTAACACTTTTTTTTTATGTATGTATGTATATATGTATGTATATATGTATGTATATATGTATGTATATATGTATGTATATATGTATGTATATATGTATGTATATATGTATGTATATATGTATGTATATATGTATGTATATATGTGTCACTCCGGACGATATCTCCGCTTAGGATGCACTTAAAAATTTCAAACAAATTTTAAAATGTCAATAATATCAAAAGAAAGGATGAGTTCGTTGGCCAGAATTTTTGGAGTTCATTTAGGGGTCAAATTTTTACAATTTAAGGTCAAAAATAGCATAAAAACGTGTTTTATCCATTTTACCCCCCTTTTATATGAAAATATGATAAAAGTGTACATAACAACAATTACTGTACTCTTAAAGAGCTTTCCAACGACATGCATCGTGAAGGGTAAATACTTTTTTGACTTTTGTACCTCGTACCCCTGTGTACCAAATTTGTTTTTCACCCATACAAATTCTATTCCAAAATTTTCCTATATTATCATAAGTGAATAATACGCCGATTTCTTTGAAAATTCGCTCATTAAGTCATGGTGCATGACTGGACTTTTTAAAAAAAGTCTGTTTGCAGTTTGTGTAGACGCGAGGAGCATAAACTATCTTGCTGGTTTCATTGAAATTTGGCAAATATTTTCAGATAAATCAAGTATAACAATATTTAGCTGTTAGTTCTGTAACAGCGCAATGTAAGAAACAGAGAAAAGTTAATATAAAAAAAATATATATATATATTCAATGAAAAAAAAAAAAAAATCAATATTTGTTTGAAAAGAGCATTATGAAAATTGTCAAAGGGAAAGAAATTCTCTTGGTATAGATTTAAAAAAATAAAAAATAAATAAACGGAAACATAATATTAATATTATTCTATTTAAATCCTCTTAAATAGTTTATATTTCTATATTATATTGTCTAAAACAGTTCAACCTTTGCTCAAGGTAATAACAAAGCAAAAAATAAAATAGGGAGACAACAATTTAGAAAATGAAATTCTGATTTTCTAATCTGTTTTGAATGGTTTTGACTTCTATAAAGATTTTCAATTTTCTCTCAAATCAAATATAATATGATATTAGTTTCGAACAGAGATAAACAACAGTATTTTAGTTAAAGGGTCAAAGACTAGAACAATAGTCATTTACCATTTTCATATCGATTTTGTTGAATTAGATTTGCAGATGAAAGAACATGGACTATTGTAATTTTCTCAGTAGGGGAGACCGGGGACGGTAGAAACATTTTTTACAAAATTACTTCCTGCAAAAACATTTTAACCTCAATGTATTTTACAGTGGGCCTTAATCGAACTTTAGTTATCAGGCTAGAAATGGACGAGGTTATAGTAAGATTATCTGCATTACAAAAATATTTATAGGCATTTTAAAAATTCAGGAAAAATGTTTCAACCGACCCCATACCAGGGGCGGTTGTAACAGTTATTGGGGTTAGTTGTAACACTAACAGAATAAAGAGAATTATGTTAGAAACACTTATTTATCGAGTCAAAATCACAGAACATGAAGCAAAATAATTGAATAATTGGTCATACGCAGAATAGTAGGGGTTTAAGATAAATGAAACAATAATAAATATTCTAAATGTAATTTGTATCATATATTTTGTAGTTCAAGGTTAATTATCACTAGGCATCGCGTGGCTCTATCATTGAAGCGAGCGTATTGCAATGAAATACTGAATATTGAAATTTATTAATCATGATGAATGTCATAGTTGAAGATAAGTGGAAGTGGGTAGTGTGGCGAAGAGGGGGGGTACTCGGTACAAAGCTTTACTTCCTAAACAAACATACACTATACAACTATAACAATCTTCACCACCCGCGGTAGCTTTTAAACAATTATTATAAATGTATCTCGTCACTACGCAAAGAATTTTGCTTGTATCAAGTTGAAATTTTGCATACCTGTTTCAATTGTGCATTAGATGGTGTATATGAAGTTTTATTAAAATCGTTACGTTAGAACGTAAGATATCGGTAAAAAGGTTGTTTTCTCTATTATAAACGTTTAGGTCCGCTTTAATAGTTTTAGCGATCTTTATTAAGTCATAGCGGTGTCGCTGTTGGTTTTAGTAAAAAATGTTATTTGAAAAAAATGTTCGTCTCATCGAATAGATGATGATAGAATCTTTTCCCGTCCTGAAATTCCAATTTAATTTTGTACCTCTCGTTTACGCGAGCGTTGCGCGCGAACTCTTGGACGGATCACGCTGTCCAACGAACGTAGCCTGAGTATTAGTAAGAGGATCATGTATACCAAATTTCAACTAAATCGGTCAACTTTTACTCAAGTTATCGTCACACGCGTGAACGTTACTGACAGACAGACAGACACGGAGCATATTTCGTTGAATGTAGGAAGCTCGCTACGCTCGCTTCAATTAAAACTAATAAAAATATGACGAAAGTAAAAAAAAAAAGATTTAATTTAAATTATTTAAATGAAGCTTAAAGCTTATTTGAAAATTTCACACTATATAGCCAGCTGGTAACTTAATTGTAAACAGAACATGATTTAAAAAAGTTGTCGTCATAACCTCCGAAATAAACAATTTAGATAAAAAAAGAATTACACCTGTTGAACTTCCATAACCAAAGTTCTTACGTTAAAAACTATCATAACCACAACTATTTTAGTTTTGGATAAAAAAGCAAAAGAGTATAGCAACAAAAATACTTATCATAGAAGAGGTGTAGTTCAATAACCAAGCAACGTCTTCACACAAAATAATTGTATTTGTAACAATTGACCGGTTTTGGCTGTTCTAATGCAGCCTTCTTCAGATAAACTGTGTAGGTTATAAGGAGGCTTTAAAAATGCAAGTGGTAGACTCTTCTATGATGAGTCGCTATCACACACTGGAGAAAAACACAGTCGATGATCTTAAAAATACTTACTTTTGGACGTGAAAACACAATACCCCCTCTCTGAAACCTACGATAAACTCGAAACGACACCAAACCCAAAAGTTCAGATTCCGCCACGGAAGCCGCGTCCCTTTTCCTTGGTTGTTCCCAAATATTAATTTGCTCATTTTTCCACACATTAATTGGGTTGTTTCAACCGTCCGTCCCCGGTCTCCCCTTATGTTAAAATTGTATCTTTTAACCCTGTTTTTAAGAATCCGCTGGAAATCTTTATTAAAAGTGAAACAAAAAGTGTATTTGGTTGATTTTAAGTTAATGATAGAATCATAAAATAACTTAAATGCATACAGAATAATAACTTACCTTTTTTCTTCTGATAACATTAACTATTAATTTAAATCAAATTATAATTATTATTAACTACGGGAAACATGTCTGTTTCCCGTAGTTAATAATAATTATAATTTGATTTAAATTAAAATTTAACTTTCCGTAGTATGAAAACTACCAAAAACTTAAAAATTGAATTTCGAATTGATTGTACAAGGTACAGGTACTAATTGAGTACTTTATAATTATAAGCGTTAATTCTTGATTTAGTTCTAATGTCATAAATATTGACTGTCTAAATGTATATGAATATTGAAAGCTTGGATTCGGGACTAGTTATCGATTACGGTAGTGAAAAATCATTCTCCTGCGTAGCTTAGATGGAAGAGCGCTATACTGGAAATATAGAGGCCCGTGGTTCAAATCCCGGCGCTGGAGTGTATTTTTCACTGTCTGTTTCCCGTAGTTAATAATAATTATAATTTGATTTAAATTAAAATTTAACTTTCCGTAGTATGAAAACTACCAAAAACTTAAAAATTGAATTAACTATTAATGCTAATAAGTGTAGGGTAAAACGGGGTAAGAAAAATGTAGACGACTACTTCATTAACTGGCTATATTTCGTCCCGTGAGGGACATCTTCAGGCCTGATATATGCTGATGTAGTATCCCATTAGGTTGTAAAATTAAGATTTAAAGCATTTTTTCTTACCCCGTTTTGACCCTACACTTATTAACATCTATGCTAAAAGGGTACCTCAATGTAATAAAAATTAACTATTTATATTATGTAAGAATTTAAATTAGCACAGCAAGAGGTTAAATGTGATATAAATAAACTAAAAAATCGGTACGACAAACTCAAATCAATTTTTCTTATACACATAGTGAGACTGAATGTAAATCCAATAATACCTACTAATTTAATTTAATAATAAACAGGTCAAGTGTGTGCTAGTCAGCACACTATTTTTAAAATGCTAAAAAGACTACTTTTAACTATTTAACTATGGGTCTGGTATTGTCAAAACACATAAACAAACTTCTGATAAAGTATTTTTTGCCAGTGAACCGGACTATAAACATATAAATACATCGAAGAGAGCATAATTTTTTTAAGAGCGTATTTTGTCGATAAAAAATAATAATTTTTTTCCAAAATTTCCAAAAAGATGGTATCTTTACTTTTGGTCGAAGAATGTTCAGGAATTTTTCCAGATTTTTTACACTTTAATATAAGCGAAATAGAGGGGGTTGGGAGGGCACTTATCACACCAACTTCAAACTCGCATACGCTCGCCCTATCAAAGCTTATAACCAAAAAATTATATATTTTGTAATACTCCAAGTCTCCACAAAAAAAAATCAACCCTTACGTTTTTTACCCTAATTTTTTTGAAAAAAAAATTTTAAATCACTACAATTTTAAAATTTGAGGGTAGGTATTATACACATATATGCCAAATTTCAAAGAGATCGGACAAAAGGTGTAGCCGGCAGGACAGACGGACGGACAGACAGACACACGCATAAAAATATAAGGGTCCTTGGTTTTGCCTTCGGACCCTAACAAACTAGGAGGGGGCTATACCTTCCTTTAAAAAACTAAATGTCATCGCTGAAAATGATGAACAATTAAATAATGACAAAAAAAAAAAATAATTGGAAAATTGTAAAGTCATAAATTTTTAACGCGATTCTGTAGATGAACATGGTTAGATTGGTTAGTTTCCTCTTTTAAATCATTTTCATGAATTGTTAATAAAACAAATACAGGGTGTAGTGGGAGAAATCATTTTTTTTTTTTCCACTATACGCTTTATTAGCAATCTCATGAACTTCGTTCTCTCCTATAACGGGAAGAGGGGGATATATCTACCTCCTTCTACTGGTATAGTTTAGTCTACCCTTTTCATTCTTTCTCACTGGTTTGCTTACAAAACCTTTTTAATAATATAGAAAGATTTAAAAATGTTCAACAGGTAGTTGTTTATTTTTCGTTTCGATTTTCAGTTAAATCAAATTTATTTTCTTCACTACCTCGAAATACATTTATGCCTAAAAACAATTAATACTGTTAGATTTGTACTTAAATTTACTAGAATTTGACGTATTTATTAAAAATTATCAGAACCGTGTTCAATAAATAAATTTGTTTCATGTTTAAAAAAGATTTTTTTGAGGGTTTCTAAATTAAGAGATTAAAATTCATTTCTCGATTATGCCTCAGGGTATGATTTTTCAGAACATGTTAAATAAATTTACGAAAAAAAAAAAATCATCGAAGTTTGGACAATCTAATATTAGCGCAGTAATTTTGGCTCTTCGCATCTGCTAGAGGCACTAGACATACATTTTTAAAGGGACTCTTTTGGATTTTAAAACGTTCAAATCCATTAAAATAAAATGAGAAAGTTAAAATGGTTCCAGGGCAACACTGAAAATATTTTATCTACTATTGATACGAAATATTGACATTTTATCTCTTTAGATGCGTAGAAAGTGATTCTTTTCGTAGTTTATTCATTGCGCATGCGCGTTTCATAATTCTACACCTTATCGCCCGATAAGCGTGTTTGTTTACATTTAACAAAACTAATTTGCCGTTTGTTTAATTAAACTAATTGTTTTTTCTATATTTATGATTAAAATCCAACAATCGTAGATAAAGTACGGTACGCAACCCATGCGAAAACTGCATTTTGCTTTGCTCGTGTGGTTTTACTACCCTCGCTGTCACTCGAGTGCAAACTCCACACTCGCATGCAAAATGCTACTTCCCGCACTAGACGCGTAATGTACTATTTCGTGTACATTTTTGTTAATGTTACTCACTTTCCTTAATGTTTTTTAATGTTTGTTAATGTTACTCCTTTTGTTTGTTTACTACTTTATCTTAATACGCTATTTTCTCGGATACTAGATTTGTCCGGTACAAGTACTTGCTTGTCAAATCGGCATTATCGGTATAATCGGCATTCTATAGGCCAAGCGGCATTTGAATTTACTTTTTAAGGCATTTCAATACCTTGAGAAGAATTATTTATTTAGAAAAAAAATTTTGTTTTCCAAGGGCAAAGTCCAAGTATGCATCCACCTTTCTATACCCAGCGGGGTCACATTAGTTATATAGAACCTTTTTACAAAAAATAACATTCATAGAATTATTTACAATACTTGATACAAAGTTTCGTTGAACTGCAACATCTGCTAAATTTAATTTACTCTTTTATTTTCTTTTGATATGTTTATTGAATTTATTTATATATACACAACTTTTATTTAGTATTATATGTGTACAAAAAAAAAGAAGTAGTTTGTCTTTTTTTGAACTAGCATGAACCGAAAACTAATTTCTTTATGGTCTACTATCCGGTAGGTAATTTATAACTATTTGTAACTTTTCGACTCAATAAGAAACGTAACTTTTTGAAAAGTTTTTTTTTATAGTTTTCTGTTAAAACTTGTATTCCTAGAGTTTGTAAAAAAAATTATTGTTGTTAACTCTCTTTTATTAATTTTGAGTTTATTATATAAGAAAACAACTTTAAACCGAATTATTGCAAAAGACAGTTCCTTATTTTTCCCACTATATTAAATAAGTGCTGCCAATGACAATTAAATTAATTGTATTTTTAATAGTTTACAAAATACATTCTTTATGTTTTATCCGAAATATAATTTTTCTCTATTTTATAAATCGATTCAAGGGAATTGCTCATGATTAGGATATTATTTTAAAGAATTGCTAATCATTAGCAACATTTTAATTGTCATTTGCAGCTGCCTCCAGTTGCAAATGACTGTAATCCTGAGCATCTCCTTTAAGAATAATCCCTGTAATAAGTTTGAAACGTCGGGATTCACACATCTTTGACGCAGGATCTATATCTTCCGGAAGATCTAAATTTACTTGAGAAATTTGGCCTTTTTTAGGGTTTTAATTTTTTAAACTTTTATTATATATTAAATATAATAAAAATAAAAAACTTCCACTCTTCTTTGAGAGTCTCTCCCTGGAATTTAAACAGGGAGGATTCAGAAATATTTTTATTTTTATTTTAAATATGTAGTAGTGCTATGTGATACTTATATATATATATTTTTGTGTGTGTATATATATATATATATATATATATATATATATATATATATATATATATATATATATATATATATATATATATATATATATATATATATATATATATATATGGTTTTATTAAGTGTATTCCCAGTTTCATATGTACAGTGACAATGTGTAATGTTACATTTAGAATTATTAAAAGAAAACTTTTGACAAAAGAAGACTCATATGAGAGGGAATTTACAAGCCTGAAGAATCCATAATGTGATGGCGAAATATAGCAATTTTTAAAGAAGAGTGGAAGTTTTTTTATTTTTATTATATTATATAATAAAAGTTTAAAAAATTAAAACCCTAAAAAAGGCCACATTTCTCAAGAAATTTCTACAAAATGTATAAAGAAGGGTACAAAAGAAATTTTGTTTTTTATAACTAAATTTACTATAAAAATACTGCAAATAATAACTTATACTATTTATAAAGTAATATTATTATTGTACCTCACAAGAATTTGTTTAAATTATTTATAACATTATAACATAAAATATTCTCTATATTTTCCTTATCGACTTCATTTAAATTGTTAACAATCTTATGATAAACTAAAACAAATCATACATGAAAATGTCATGTATTCTTCCAAACGTTTTATCCGTCTTATTTTAGGAAACCCCCGTTCTAGTCCTAACGCACAGTACATACGGAATTTTGATAATGTATTATGTAAATATTCAATACGAAAGCAATACTAAGAGAGGATCTCCTTTTTCATTCATAACAAAGTCTTTATAAGCATATATGAATTTCTATAGATTCAAATGAGAATAACAACTCAGACCTTTTCTGTTTATTTTAGTGTAGAAGCTTTAGGCTAGAAGTATATTCCTCGCGTTATTTTATATGTTGTATACATTATTCTATATAGGCTTAGGGCTAACTGAGTATTAAATTATATGTAGAAGAAATTTTATAATAGCAAGGTATTGGTTTTGAATTTCCCTTTTGTTTTTATTACATATTTTCCAAAGGAAATCTTATTGATAAGACTTTCTTATATCAGTAAAACAATGTATAATTAATAATTCATAAAATATTTTTAAAACATTCATTGTGAAATACAATACAAGTTCAATTACTGTTATATGATATTATTTATCAGTGTAAATGCAAAGAAAGGTTTACTTGTTAATGGACTATAAAGGTAAGTAAAATTATCAAAGGTCCAAATTAGTAAGAATTATTCTTCAACTGTAATGAGAGGGAATAAAAATAAAATGGAGAATCCACGTGGAAGAAGTGATTAGACTTTTGAAATAATTCTAGTATAAAACAAGTAAGGCGCGCTTCACGTAAGTACGTGACGCGATAATCGCCGGTTTCTCTACGATTAAGTTAAAATAATTAAGTGTGTTTTAGTCGCCCGCCATATTGGCCGCCAGCTTGACAATATTAAGTGTGAAATTTTAATAGTTGCATATTCTTTTTCTACACTTCAAGACCTTTAAATTTATGTATAACATGTCATGGTGACTAAAAATCTTTTTTTTTTAGTCGCACGCCATATTGGTTGCCATCTTGGAAATATTAAGTGTGAAAACTCCAAAAAGTGTACAGTTGTCACAAATGCTGAGATGCCCTATGAGCCGAATTTCATGTTTCTAACTATAGTGGTTTATGAATTGAGAAACAGGCCAACACTGACAGACAGAGAGACAGGGCCGTTATATAAGGTTTCTTTTCGTGTTTCGTAGAAAGTGGACAACGGTCCCAGTCACAGTAATATACAAGTTAAGTTCCGTTTTACTGGTGAAAGAAAACGAATACGTATTAAGAAACAAATTTTTTCAAAGAATCTCCATTCTTTAAACTATTTTCCTATATAAGTAACCACCAGTTTGTAAGCGCTAGTCATAGCGGGGCAAAATTTGTTGTATCCCTTCGTCATAAAAAGTTGCCACCTGTGATTTCAACCAAGAACTAACATGGTTTTTGATCTCAATATCATCGTTGAACCTCTTGCCAGTAGATTGGATGTATCTCCTTACCATTGAATCACTCATCACATTTTTTCCATACACCTCACAGATCTACCTATTGATGAATTTGTACTGGTTTAGCATTATTCGCATTAAGAAAACTAATTACAGATCTAATCTCACATAAGGCGGGATTTTCATTTAACTAAGCCATTACAAACATGCATTACGAAGTAAAAACAAGTTGCGCACTCAATGTGGCGTCGACTCCTTCGTAATAAGTCAAGGTTAGTACCGCGCATGCGCAGAACTGCAATCGCAACGCTGAGACGGCAAGAAACATAAACTTAATTCTGGACGTGATTCGTAAAAACAATAAACTAATGATCAAATTTGTAAAATGGCTTGGTATAAAAACTAGGTGTGCAATGCAGCTGTCTGCTTGCAATATTGAGCTGAACGTGCATTTTAATCTTAAATTTTATTCATGCGTTAAAATTCATTCTGCATTAATTTTTTGCTTCACGCCATGCCCACATTTATCAAAAACTTGCCCTACTGTTATTGACGAGGGATGTAACTCCGCATCGCTTATTTTAAGAATCCGCATTTTATAGATTATTTTATTTGGCTCAATAACTAATTAGCATTTATGTAAGAATAACAAACACTTATTATAAATGTAAACAAACCACTCAATGATTTTTTAAACAGAATAACAAACTCATACATTTGTATGAGTTTGTTGTAGTACAATAACTGTACTCTTAAAGAGCTTTCCAACGACATGCACCATGAAGGGCATATACTTTTTTAACATTTGTACCCCGTACCCCGTACCCCTGTGTACCAATTTAGACCATTTCAGATTTATAATTCCCTGTGGTTGGTCACTTTGACCGTGCTGAATTTTGTAAGGATCGGTTCAGGCGTTCAGGAGGAGTATGTGCCCAACCAAATGTAAAGTGCAGTAGACAGTTTGTTCTTTGTATTAAAAGTAAAATAATTTCATGTTCACAATACAACGAAATCCTTTTTACGTGAGACTTCACGCTCAACCATTTTATGTCTTCTGAAATGTTTGATGCTGCATTTTTTTCTCGGCAAATAAATTGTCTAGAGTAGAAAATGTCTCACTTCCTTGAGACTCGATCCTAGATACATCGAGTATGGACAAAAGTTCCATTATTCATATAACAACCATTCGTCCATTGTTACATCCTAAGTTATTTGTAACATCTACATTTTGAAATTGATCCCATTTCTTGTTATACTATTCGTATATTGATTATATGTGAGGAAACTATGTAATGTATCACACAAAGTGAATTTATTTTATCTCCAATAGGGACGAAAAGTAACTTTCCATGGCTAGTTTAATGGTAATAATGTTGGTCTTTTCATCCCCGTTCTTAAAAACGGGGAAATAATGTAAAAACAGGGAAATAATGTAAAAACGGGATTATAATCCACGTTCGCCAACCTAATTATTTTGTAAATAGTAGAGAATGAATGGCAAATATAGTGAATTGATTGAAATCAGGTTGGCAACACTGCTTTAAAACTCCCAGCTGATTGCGAGTCATTCTACGACGCTTTGTTTACTTATGTTTAGCTTTCGTTGAATTTTTCTTCTTTTTTTTAATACTTTAAAAGTGATTATTAATTGTTTTAAATAATTTATATTGTTTTATTTTTGTATTTAATTCGTTTAACACGTTCAGGACGGCACGCCGCGTATGTGCGGCGGGTCGACTTACCCGCCGGCCTGCCGCCGCACATGTGCGGGGCCAAGTATTTTTGGTTGTAATGGGTTGTTGAGGGAGCTAGGCTGGCTTTATAAGTCTGAAACTCGCTGTAGGCCTTCACAACAACCATACCTCTTACCTCATTTACTTCGTCTGCAAGTTGTCGGGAAAACTTTTTTCAATATTCTCAAAAGTGTGATTTCTTCAGTTTTCATCATTTTTTTAAAGGTAAGCAAATAATATCTTAGATTTATACATTAATTACTACTTTACTTTAAATTAAAGTGCTTTAGTAAATATAATATTTATCTTATAATTGCAAAACACCTTTTTTTTTTTTTTTTTTTTTTTTTTTTTAGTTGGTCGTTATATTTTTTATTTTTATGATCAATAACTTATTAATTATTTTTTTAGTTTGAATATATTATATAAACGAAGTTAAAATGATTTCTAATAAAATTTATTTTTAAATTATTCTATAATCCTAATCTATAATTACTAAAAGTTGAAGTTTTATTGCATTTTTCTATGCATAGCAAAATGCCCAAGGAAAGCTTAGCTAAAAATATTTTCACCACCCTTGTGTCATATGGCATAATTTAACTAGAACGTTATTTTTTACATAATATTTAAATTTAAATTACTGAAGCATGTATTTCTCAATGGTATTCACCCCAAAATATGTGATTCACATTGAAAGTAGTGAAATTGGTACACTGATGGATTACTTTCGAGTTGTTCAACAATTCGGAAGAGGATATTTAAAAATTAGTGCGTAATTTTTCAAGAGTACAAAAATCAGAATAATAATTTGAAGTATTCAAAGTTTTAGCCTATTGCTCTCAGATTTGTTAGGTAACAGTTAAAAAAATTACTTAGTATGTATATATTTGTACAAAACAACAACCCTAAAGGGATTATGGCAGATGGTTTTGCATAAGTTGGGCGCTAATCACTACCCTATTCATTTTGCTAAGAGTAATCGTGTTGTTTGTTTGTACTTTGTATTCAAATAAACTTGGAAAACCCTTGCCCCCTGTTAATGACCTTTATTTTTCAAGGCCAAAGTAATCCGTTATATTCTTCAAGTAGTTGGGATTATATCTAATCCCCGTTATTATTACCCCTGACTAAATTTATCACCATTGGGGTTTATCATACAACTATTCCAATATTTTTGAAGTATTATAGTTTATAAATACTCAGTACAATATGTCCTTGTTATTACCAAAATATGTACCTATTAATTTATTTACTAATTTCTTTTTTTTTTTTTAAGAATGGAGGCACCGTTTACGTCTCAGGGTCCTGATAGGAAAAGGTCGTAATCTGAGGGGGATGATGTGAGAAGGGTCTACACAGAGGAGGAGTTGCGACGGATTTTAGAAGAAAATGTTTCTTATAGGTAAATTTCTTTCGACGACTCGGACTTTTCGTCAGAAAATGAGGACAAAAATGAGCCCCCAGCAAATCTAAACGCACTCGTTGATCGACATGGTGGTAAAGGAATCTAATGCCTATGCTTCGTCTCTTCTGGTTAAACACGTGTCTCCAAAGTCCTTTGTCAAGTGGAAAAACATTACAGCTGCGGAGTTCAAAACATTTTTAGGCGTTATTTTTTTAATGGGGATAATTAAATTAAATAGATTAAAAGATTATTGGAGAGGAGATTACCTCTTTCAAATGCCCATTCCTAAATTTATGTCTCGCGACAAATTCTTATTAATTTCAAGGGCTCTTCATTTTTCTATGGAACTACATTTATTTGACCCTCTTGGGAAGATTCGGCCAGTAATAACTTACTTCAACGAAGTCATGAAATCCAATTATTACCCGTAAAAGAATCTATCTATAGATGAAAGTATGGTGTTATGGCAAGGTCGTTTATCGTTTCGTCAATACGTAAATGGCAATCGACACAAGTACGGAATAAAGCTGTATGTATTGGCTGAGCCTGATGGGCTTGTCCATAAAATCCATGTTTATGGCGGAGCTAAGGATGCAGAGGTTGCAGGGACCAGGCACACCTCTAAAGTCGTACGAACACTGTTGGAAGGAAAACTACAAGTTTAATTGTTAGTATTATTATGACGTACGCTATTAGCGTAAATTGTTATGTATTTATATGTTATATATTTTTTATGCTTCCTAAGTTTTTATTAGTATTTATTAATTATTAGTATTATTATGACGTACGCTATCAGCGTAAATTATTATGTTTATACTTTTTAATGTTCTAAATATACGTTGTAATGTTAAACTACGACTTAGAGTTGTTATTTTAATATTTAGATCCTTTTATAACATATATGTAGTAAAGCTATGCCATCCTAGGTAGGCTAAACCAGCAACAAATTTTTTGCAAACTTCCCCCCGGCCTGCACGCCGCGTATATGCGTTTTGAATAATTTAATCATTAATTACCTAAATAATTAAAAAAAAAAATTTTAAATATTTTTTATGTGTTTATATGATGTTTTTACATCAATTATGAATTTTATAAAAATTCAGCCCGTAGGAAATTTTAGGTTTTTCTGGCCGTCCTGAACGTGTTAATAAAGAAATACAAATGTTTTCTTTATAGATTAAATCTTATACATCGCTTTTTCTGGAGATAAAATTTTGTATGTACCTCAAGAATAATGCATTATTATTCCCTTGTTATAATTATCTCCCGAGGCGTAGCCGAGGAAGCTAATCGACATTAATCCCTCGGCTTCGCCTCGGGAATTAAGATACCTAATACCCTCGGTTTCTCCTCGGGATTTAGTTGCCTTGATTCCTTCGCCTTTGCCTCAGGAATCAACTCAGTCACGTGGGAAATAATATCTTACATTATTCCCTAGGTGCATAAATAACTATTATCTACGACTTGCATTGTAAGTGGACTTTACATTGCTAATAACAGGGCGGGAAGTGTCACTTCCCACCCATGGGAGTGGAAAACAATCATACCAACTTAAAAGGTATTTTTTAGGTATTTTTTAAGTATTATATTGGTAGTAAAGTTTTTCGGCTGTTTAGCTAATAGGAAGGTTACTTTTGGTTATCATACAGTCTTTAAAGTAAAAACTAACTATGAAAGTGTTTGTTATAAAACGTGAATATTTAGTATAAACAGTTTACTTAAAAAGTTAATTATTTGAATTAACTATAACTAATAGAATTATAATTAACTAATAGAACTATAATTAATAGAATATTTTTTACCTATGTTTATGATATTGAAAATATTACTTGCAATGAAAAGATGTTGGATGTATGTTTTTTTTTTTTTTTTTTTTGTCTGTTTTTTTAAATATAAAGAAACTATTTTGTAAGTTTTTTTGTATACTCATACTTACAAGTCTAATTTTAATTTGTAGGTAAAACTTTTATACCTACAAACATAATAGCTATAATCCATGGTGCACTAGTCTTAGATAAAATTTAATACGCAACATGGAAGCCGAGGATTATCTCCCTCGGCCATGCCTCAGGAGCTAATACTACAGTTATCTCCCTCGGCCAAAAGGCCTCGAGAGCTAATGAACCTCGGGAAGGAAAACCTTCTTCTCTCCCTTGTTGCGTAAATAACTATTAATTATTATTGACATGCATTTGTTTGTTTCTGTTTCAGCGTAAAGACAGATGTTCTTGAGGATGGAGCGAACAGCCGGTTGTACATAGCCAACGCAGGCCCTCATGATTCTGGTAACTACACATGCGCATTATCAGAAATAACCAACTCTACAGTTACCGTTGTCGTCCTCAATGGTAAAGAAGGTACTTAATACTTTTATTATTAACTATCTTTTCCGTAAATTGATATTTGTTTATTTATTGGAGCATCTTTTAGTGCCTGAGTTTTTAATCTCAAATTGATTTCGTATACATAAAGTAGACTGACCTGTCACTGATTAATTTTTTAACGTATCTACTTCTTTCACAATAGAATGAAAGCTGCTTTGTAAATAAACAAATATAAATTTACGTGAAGAGACGATTATATTATTCCTTTAAAATTACTTCCATAGACGCTCCCACGTATAATATATCTTTTATCTACAATTGATACGAAATATAAAAAGTTTATCTCTGTTTAGATGCGTAAAAGAAAATTAAAAGAAGAAAGAAAGTAAAAGAAAAAGTGAAAGAAAATTATTCTTTTCGTAGTTGTCTTCATTGCGCATGCGCGTTCATAATTCTTCTTTTTTCCGCCCTAGGGTCTAGTGCGGAAAAAAAGAAGTATTCCTCACCTAAACGCACGATTAGTGTGTTTGTTTAAATTTAACAAAACTAATTGGCTGTTTGTTTAATTAAAGCAACTGTTTATATCGAGTTTTTAGTGAAAAACAATGTGTGATTTAGATTATGACAAAAATGAGGAGAATAATACTCCTCCCGAAATAATTAATTCGGCATAAATAACTAATGAATTAATGTCATCTTTATCAAAAGAGCAATACGAACTTTCATACAGGAAGTATATTAGTTTTTTCTGTATTTATTATTAAAATCCAACAATCGTAGATAAAGTACGGTACGAAACTCGTGCGAAAACTGCATTTTGCTTTCCTCGTGTGGTTTTACTACCCTCGCTATCACTCGGGTGCAAACTCCACACTCGCATGCAAAATGCTACTCACCGCACTAGGCGCGAACTGTACTATTATCTTATCATTTTAAGGTTATAACGAAAAATTTTAAAATTAACATTCTTCAATTAAGAATTTTCAACTTACAACTTGAAAATACCTTCTCTACTGATGATCAAAACATAATATATTCTTAGTAAGTGAAATGGTCAGAGGTACGAAAAAATCATAGAATCAAACTTGGACATCTTTCAAAATCATCAGCTGTTTGTGTAATCAGATTTTCGATCCGACTTAATTCACAAACGTTTTTAATGTAAAATCAGCTGATCCTACAATAATTAATTTATCTTAAATAGCACGAGGTAACGTTTTTAATCAGTTACTCATTCTCTCAGAGTTTTTTCCTCCAAAATATAAATGATTTAAGTACATAAAAAATGTCTCAAATAATAATTTTTAATTAAGGTTACTCTAGCCATAAAATATAGTGGGAGTTCTGGCTCCTGGTAGACGTGCAGGTCGTGCTTTGTGTATTAAAGAATTCAGACTGTTTCAGATTTCCTTCGGTTACAATATCTCTTTCATTTTTACAATCTTTTATTTTACTTGCTATGTTTTTTGTCTCCAAATCTTGATACTAAATTTGATTCACTTCTCGATTACCTAAAAATTCTGAGACTTGCACTGATTAGGTATTCCTCATGACAATACAATAATCAATCATTAATTTAACAAAACCTAAAAAAGCGTGTTATCAATTTATTTATTTTTTAAATTTTCTTGTTTTTAATATCGTCTGCATTTAATATCGTTAAGTAACAACCACAAAAACGTATCATAAGTTAGTTAGTGTATTCACAATTATCCTGAAACCAAGGATACACCAGTCAATGTGAAGATTTCATCGTTCATCGGAATTTATGCGAATATTTGTACTGCATACAAAAAAATATCAATCCTGCGACATTCTCAAAAACATATCGCAACCAGCCAGCCACTTGCACTCTTCAGAGGGGATCACCCGGCCAATTACAGAGGACGTGAATTCCAAAAATACCACAACGAACCCTCGAGGACAAACACCCAAATAAAACTGGCTCTGCCAAGGGAACCTATTTGACTTCGTAGCACGCAGAACATTCTACTCAGAATATCGTCCCCATAAAATCAACATTTCATCTCTAGCAACTCGAATTGAAGCTAGCGGAAACCAGCTGGGCCTTTGATAATTGATAAAACACCGTCTTCATAGGCCTGTTGAGGATTTGGAAAACATTCCGTCGCACTGTAACTGTCCCCCAGTCTCAATCAAAACTTGAATGCGCACCGATGCTCCAAATTGATTTCACTCGTTTTCAGAACCACTTCAAAAAAATCCTGGTAATATGAACTCCACGTTATTAAATTTTGAAATATGTAACTTCTTTTAGTCCAAATCCAGGAATTTTGAGCGCTCCAGAAATTCTCTTAGCTGCTGCCATTCTCAAGCCTTGGTCTTTATGTATGCTTCAATGCATACAATACTATACTATCATACTTGCTTTTATCATACTACACTTGTTCCTTAGCATATTAATCAATAAATTGCAAAGTTTTATTGTCCTGCAGATTTAATGAACGATTTGTTACTACTCTAGTTGTTGTCATCTTGCTTCGGTGGAGGCAAACACTCACGACTGAAAATCAAACAGGTTTAATTCGAGACGTGAGATAACGCTTGCCTGTGACGTCTAGTCTAGGGCAAACTCACAACTCCTCGTTCACATGGGAAGTGTTCAACGACAGCTTGCCTCACGCTAGCGTGCGGCACGCCCCGTGGCAACCCGGCTTTACTCTAGCGAGTTCAAATTCGTATGGAATTCTCATCAGATTTTGGCCTACCTCCTCTCCAAAAGGGAAGCCATCGGCGTTTCAAGATCGAGCACTACGCTATACCGGCATCATACTCTATTTACACACAAGTACCCATTACCAAATTTTAATATTAAGTTAAAAACCTGAACTATTACTCAAATAAAACCTGTCGGAGAACACAACGAACAGAGCATTGGTCTCTGCTCATGCCCCGCACGCATGCGCCTCACATGGAGCATGCGCAGACACCAATGTTTGAACTTTGCTCGGTTTGTGTTCGCCAATCTAGACGAGGCTTAAAAAAAGGGTTTTCCTCGAATACATCCAACTTATACAATTATCAGCGAAATCCAACTTATTGCCGCCAATCTTCACCACATCATTCAAGTGGCTACTTAATAGTTCTTTTTGTTTTACTTATTAAACATTCGAGTACCTACTTCATAGTTATTTTTGCTCTACGTATTAAACAATATTATGCTTAATTTCACCATGCTTTCATAGGCAAGATAAGTATGCTCTTCAAAAGACTACATGAAACAGTGTGTTCACTTTATTATTATCATTGATTCTTTCTTTCTCTAGAAGTTTTGGGGTCACATACTCCGTGACTTTGATAATTGAAGAATCTTAATTTTAGTTTGCTGTCCTAACAAATCAAAAAAAATGAAAATCATGAAAAATGTAATTCTGAAAAACTTCTGCTTGTATCAAGTTAAAATTGAAAATGCCTATTGCAATAGGTGACGATTTATGTGAAGTTTTATTCAAATCTATACGTTAGAACATAATAAGATATTTGTAAAATCGTTATTTTCTCTTTTTAAAACGTTTCGATCTGATTTAAAGGATTTTATCACTTCGTATAGCGAAGTCGCTATTGGTTTTATATCTATTTGAAAAAAATGTTTGTCTCGTCGAATAGATGAAGATAGAATCTTTTCCCGTACTAGAATTATTCCAATTTATTAATTTAAAGCTCACAGTTACGCGAGCGTTGCGCGAGAACGCATGGATGGATAACGCTGTCCTATACAAACAGCCTGCGCATGTACCAAATTGCAACTACATCGGTCAATTTTTACTCAATTAATCATCGGATACGTAAAAGTTACTGACTGAAAGACAGAAATACTGACTAGATGCATATTTTGTTGAATGTAAGAAGATCCTTTCGATAATTCGGTTACAGAGCATTATATGCGAGAAATACGGTCAGTTATCCAATTTAAGACATTACAAACTGACCATTTCGTTTTTATTTTCATAACTTTGGAGAAATTTATGCAAATGTTTTTAAATACTTTCTTGATTAATAACAACCTCGTTAAAAACAATTGTTTTAATAACTCTCCCGTTCTCAAACTTCTCCTAATTACCTTAATGTATTAAATTTAAAATATTTTATCTTGGACCATTTGTGAACAAACTACTTTTAAAGTCGTTTTAAACATTTATGAAACTATATTTCATTCGATTTTAATTCATTGCTTCCGTGAAATTTAGAACACCTAGACAACTTTTGAATATTCACCTAATTAATAACGTTTTAAAGTTCTCTTTAAAGTTTAAAACCCCATTAACCTATTTTTTTAAAAATATATTTTAATATAAATATTTTATTGCAGTAAAAATGATGTTGATAGTTGTTCTTTCTTTACTTTTTACATTTTTAATGTATTCTCAACTTCTGTCAAATAAACGCAAAGGAGAATTTAAATGGAAAAAAATTAAATATTAAAATTTAAACTTCATATTTCTCAAATATGTAAGTATATTTCTTATTTAACTACTTTTATCTCTTTTTAATTATTAATTTTTAATAACATAATACTTACGCAATTTGGCATATATACATATATACGCTTTCGAGCTTACCTAAAATTACGAAAGCATTGTGATTATTCTTAAGAACGAATTTTTGTTGTCACCAAATTCAAAATTTCCTGAAATCGTTTCAGACATTGGGGAACATTTTTGATCTTGTCTCTGTCCGTATTTCAACATATTTGCGAACCGCCATGTCTTAAAAACTAATCATCTCAGTTTAATGAAACTTGAATTGTAGGTTTAATAGAAAAAAATCGGGTACAAGGTACCTCGGAACTTTTCCTCATTTCGGAGGCCTCTAAAGAGGCCCCTCATTGGGGAAGCAGCATTGCTGATTTTCCGGGCGGCAAAACTAAAAATAAGGACTGATTTTTCTGCTATGTTTAAACTCTCTAGGTTAAATACCCTGATGACAACACTCATACACCCATACACACACACATACAGACGTCATGCTGAAAACCACTCAGGAGGTCTTAAAAACACCCAAAACTTTTCCTACCATAGGTGAGGAAAAGTAAAAAAAACAAAAAACTTTTGTCTTAATTATTACTTAAGAATGTTACTAATGGTACTTTAGACTGGTCCTCAATGAAAAGATTGAAATTTAGGAACGAATCTATAACATTTAAAACAATTTGCTTGAGATTTACAGCTGCTCTTTTTTGTCATTTTTTGATTTAGACGATTTAGTCCGTTTGAATCTCTTATAAATTTTAGAAGTTAACTCCGCTAATAGATACCTTACGGTTAATGAAAACCTTATGGTCAATCGATAAAATGCAGGCATAAAAAAAATCGAATGAAATTGTCAGACCCTTTGCCAGTATTGGGCAAGGATGTTCATCACTAGACCCTGAAAATTTATCGTTCGGCCTGAAGATCTCCCCAACCATTCGACCGCACTCCCTCTCCCCAAATAACTCTTAGCCCCTATGTCCAATTTTAGGCATTCTTCGTTCATCCTGAATAGAATAGAATTTCAAAGCTATTATAGCTCTAGGACCTGTTCATTATTTTTATCCAATAAGAATTTCTGGAGATTGACATTTTTATAATCTTAGGATTGCCAATGCTGAATTTAGCTTAAGGAATAGATTTTAATCAAATATTTAATTCATGCCTTCTTTCGAATATTTTTACGTGTTAACTATCAAAGGCACTGTATTATTAAACTTCTTTAACGCTAAAAACTCCAGATGATTGGCACTATGGTTACAGGTGTTGGAGACCTCAGATCAATTTGGCTAGGGACCAATGGATCCACCAACAGGATTACTTTTTTAGACAACAGGGAACTATTTCGGTCTCGGGTCTGTTTGTCAGGAAATATTTTTGTGAATGCCCATTTTTTTAAGCCTAGTTATCCTAATTTGATGAAATTAGTCGTCTAGTAGTAGTAGCAAGGTCCTAGATGGGTAGAACGAACCACTTGTTCGAACTTTGCAATTAGGCCTTGCAACTAGCCTATGTGCACAAATTATTTTATAGGTACTTAAGTTTAAGAGCCAATAAAATTATTTATTTATCTTATTTTAATGAAATTTACATGGTATATCTGTTTTAATCAACAGGTGGTCCCATATTAATGCTAACTTTCTCTGGGTAACTACGACCTATTATCTGTTAGAAACTGTCAACAGTTACTATGTTAATCGTATGTATTGCATTAATATGCAATGAAATCTATCAACATCAATCTATTATAAACATCTTTTCAGGGTGTCAACCTTGCTTGCGTCAACTTTCTCCAAGGATTTGTACAACCTGATTTGTTTATAAGCATTTATATTTTGAATTTTATTTCATTATGATATAATATCTACTTAATTTTATACTCATATAGCCATTAGTCCCGTGATAGGACATGAGGAATCTACAAGCCACACTAATTGCCAAACTTTTTAAAGGGATGTCCTGCCCAAATTTTAGAGAATAATACTGTTTTAATGGCGTTTGGTAGAGTTTATGAAGATTATATTTATTTGTCAAATTTTCCTGTTAAATCATCTTTCTTCTTTTGTTTTAATTTAAAACGTTTTTCTGAAAGTCCCTTAATATTTTTTCTTTAATTCATATTCAAACTTTTATTTTCTTATTTGTTGTTTTCTTTGGTCTTTTTTCTGTTTTCCTCTATTGACCGGTATCTCTGAACTTTTCTTTAGCATTTATGTTTCTGTACGAAGTACGAAAAGAAACCTTATATAACGGCTCTGTCTGTCTGTCTGTCCGTTGGCATGTTTTAATGCATAAACTACTATAGCTAGGAACATGAAATTCGGCACACAGGTGCATCTTGGCATTTGTAACAACTGTACACTTTTTGGAGTTTTCTCACATAACATTTTCAAGATAGTGGCCAATATGGCGGGCGACTAAAAAAAGATTTTTGTCACCATGACATGTTATACATAAATTTAAAGGTCGTGGAAAAGAATTTTCCTAGACTAAGGAAAATTTTTGGAAGACTTTTTTTTGAAAGAATGCAAATATTAAACTTTACACTTAAAATTTTCAAGATGGCAGCCAATATGGCGGGTGCCTAAAAACAATTTTTAGTCACCATGACATGTTATACATCAATTTAAAGGTCTTGAAGTGTAGAAAAAGAATATGCAACTATTCAAATTTTAGATTTAATAATTTTAACTTAATCGTACAGAAACCGGCGATTATCGCCTAACGTACTTACGTGAAGCGCGCCTTACTTGATTTATTTCTATAGAATAGATCATGTTCTTACGTTTAAAGGTGAAGCTCTACATTGATTTGTCCCATTTCTATTTTTTCATTCTGATTCTTTAAACATATCTTATCTGTTTAACTGATTTATTTCCTTAGTAAAAAACTATCCTTTATATTCTAAAAAGTTTTCCTCCAATAAATTTTGTTTCTGTTGAAAAGAAAAAAAATCAATTCAATCCTACCTTAAATCTTGTTCGATTCTTTTTCACTTTCGGTACCGGTCTAGGAGGAAGCGTCGGCAGGTTACACGATTAATTTATTTATTGTCTCTTATATTCAACACCTCATCACAAAGTTTACTTTTGAGGCAGGAGGGAAGAAGTATTTTACTCTTTTATAGAATATACATAGCTTTAAAACTTTGAGAAAGAAGGAGGTAAAAACAGGAAAGAAAATTTTCAAGGTGTTAACCTTACTTGCTTCTACTTTCTCCAAGGATTTAGTGTCGAAAAGATGGATGGAGTTGGTTAATTTAAAAGAGACCTTGTTATAAGAAGGTGTACAGAAGCTGCTTGTCGGTTCATACCTTGCAGAAGCTGCTAGTCGGTTCTTACCTTGCAGACAAGCCCAAGTATGAGGAACTTGTTAAAATGAAGGCCCTTTTCTTCTTCAAACTAAAGCTCTTTAGCTGAATTACACTGAGAACATAAACTCTTTTTGTATTTCTCGTTCACTCCTCTAAAACAACATGGTTCCATAATTGAACGAATGTTGTGAGTTCTTCATTTCAGATTCTTGGAATTTTAAAAGTTTGTTTGTTTGTCTAAAGATAACTACTGTAAAAATTGACCAATTTAAAATAAATTCAGCACATAGATGCATCTCAGAATTATTGACAGCAAAAAGAAAACTTTTTCTTTATTTTTAAAATAAATAATTATTTTACATTAACTATATTATTAGAATTTATTTATCCATCGGGTGCTTGCGGTCTAATAGAGACACGAGGAGGGCGTACCCCTGATAGGACTTAATCTGTTGTATAAGCCCACACAACAGGTAAAATAAATACTTGAAATAATTTTACCAAAATATTATAAAAATATTTAAATTGGTTTTATTATTTTTTAAATGATAAAATACCGTTGTTTAATCTCATAATTTGTTAGCACAAAGAGAGAGGCAGGTGAAGCCCCAAAGAAAAGAAATGAAGTTGTATTCACCGCGTCAAGTTATCCATTGTCCATAGCACACAGCCCGATCCGGTACTTAACGGCACAGCCTGACTTTAAAACTTTGGCACACAGCCTGACTTTAAAACTTTGGCACACAGTCTTACTTTAAAACTCTGGCACACAGCCTTACTTCATACTTACATGACAGACAGCCCACACTACGGCACACATCCCGTTCTCCACAAACTTACCGACCTAGGTCACTGACTGACTAAATGACTCAGGCTGGCCGGCTTTTATATATCCGGCGAAATACTGGTTGAATCTATACTCGATTCTGCTCGGTGTTCGTCCCTAGTCGAAGCCATTCTGTTCGTGTTGCGTATATGGTTCGAGCCAGGTGCTCGTTCGTGTTACCGCGCTCCGGCTGTTTTAAGTTTTTTTGGTAACCAGGAGGGGCGGGGCTCTGCGGCCACCTGGTTACATGAAAATAAAGAAATATATCTTATTGCAATATTTTAATTTGAAGGAGTGCACTTGACAATAATTCTTATTGTCAATGAGACTCTGTAAGTGGAACGAATCCTGTGGTTTATTTGAATTTATCATTTTACAATGCAGAATAAAAACAGTATTCTGGATTGAGACGGTAGCTCTTTTCCCTTGTTGAGGGTTTTCCTTGCCTTTCTTTTGCTTCCTCTCCCTCTTTTCCTTCTTTTCTTCATGTTATTCAATTTTCGAAAGCGTTTCCTTCTCCGCCACTCTCTCTCATCTGTGGTTCATTCAAACCTTATTTCATATAAATTGAGATATTATCATAATAAACCTTTATTTAAAAAAACAGAAGAAGTAAAACCAACAGCCTCTTTATTTCTCCCCATTTTTCGTGGTAGCTTTTCTTGAAGCTTTCGTCTTTTGTTTTTTTTTTCTTGTCTTTTTATAACTGGTTTTGTTTGGATAATAAAAGCGAAACAACTTTCTAAAAGTATATAAAAATATACTGGGGGCACGGCAGTGCCCCGGCCCAGTCAAGCACAGCCGTACCATCCTTTATTAGACCCCCCCCCCCCTCTATTATCTTATTAAAGATACTAAAATATTTAAAATTAAAGTTCATTGCAAACTGAACCAGAAATATAAATTTCACACCTCTACTTCTATTTTGTCACTAATATATAAATTAACTGACTCATCATAATTCTAAGGCACTTCTAGCAATCCTAGAAACTTGAAATTTTCTATATAGGAAATTTTCTGTATATTTTTAATGTAAAAATAAAGGAAAAAAATACAAAATCCGATAAAACTGGTTCTTTGACCCTCTTAAGGCTAATAGAAAAACCGGCTATGCAAAATTAATAAAAAATTATAACATGTGCTACTAGTGCTACCTAGTAGAGAACTTCAAAACTAAAGTATTATGTTACTGTCATTAATAGAATTTTGTATTGGAATAAAGCCTCGTTCACACGATGACACAAATGTCGCGACATTTAATGCCGTGACACTGCTTGACACTCAGCGTCAGTTATAGTGCATTTAGTGCCATGACATCTATTATTCATACGTGTGAACGAGGCTTAAGTGGGGTTGACATTGTTTCGACAGTGTTGCACACCCAGAACAAGAGGCTAAGAAACGAAAGAATACTTACAAAAAGAAGTGAAATCCTAACTAAAACACTTATGAAAAAAAAATAAGCCGTCTCGCGTAAAAACTTGTGAGATCATAGGTTTAGCCAAGTTTCTCTTGTCAAAATAAGTTCTACTAGGTCTGATTTATCCAGTATAAGTAAATGATGTTTGTCTGTCCCTCTCTCTATTCTTTGGCCCTCACCAACTCAATAATTTTTCATTCTCTGACTTGGCAAATACGCAGCCCAAAGAGGATGCTAAAATTAGATGCAGTGTCATAATAAATATATACAATTTTGTATCCTCGTACTGCAACACTTAAATAAAAAATTCAAATATATTATTTGATTTGTTGTAGTTTAATAAGTTTGTGCTGAGTATTTGCCAAATCAGAAAATGTTTTTAGATTTATACGTGCAGAGAAATTTGGGAAAGAAAATGTTCGAGTTGGGGAGGGACAAAGAATAGGGAGGGGCGACCGATAAACATCATTTACTTGTACTGGATAAATCAGACCTAGTAGAACTTACTTGGACGAGGGTAACTTGGCTACACCTATGATCTCACAACATATGACAAAAGTTTTAGATTTGTTTATTTAAATATCATGTTATACTTTATTTATTATCAGTTTTAAAAAGAGTATTTAATATGTGCTGTAAAACTACAATTCGTTCATTTTAATTGTTCTTATAACCAACTATCTGGCCTGGTCTGGCAAGATAAAAGCCCTTTACCGTACAAAAAGCCTTATCAGCTTTTTAACTCCAAGTACCTCTTGTCTATAAAGTTATATTTTCGTTTAATTTCATTCCTTTCGATCTCCTCATTATATTATTGTTCCCGAGCTTATTGAAAGTAACTTAAGCATTGTGATCATTCTGAAGAACGGGTTTTTTTATAATTCCAAAATTCATAAAAGAAATCCGTTTCAGAACATCAGGGAACATTTTTTGGAACGAAGTTCCTTATGGCACGTTCTGGAGCCCGGGAGTGAATCCGAAAAAAACGACCAAAATCACCGTCACAAAATAACCGTCACATAATCACCGTCACAAAATCACCGTCACGCAAAATCCGTCACGAAATCTACAGATGACGATAACTTGAGTAAAAGATCACCGAGTTAGATGAAATTTGGTACACATGTCCATTTTACCAATGCCCAGGCTGAGTTCGTCAGAAAACGTTATCCGCCCAAGCGTTCACGCGCAACGCTCGCGTAAACGTAAGCTTCAAAAGACGGGAACAAGTGTTATTAAGGAAGCCTGTTACTTGACTTGTTTTCATTATTTTGGTTATATATGTCAAAAATGTCACTTTGTTTTGTAAATAAATAAAATATAATCACGTCAAATTTACCCTGATTCAAGTAGAAGCTGTAGAGTAGGGAAGAGATATATTTTATAACAGTCCTATTTCAATCCAAACTCCTTTAACAAACATACTCTTTCACTATAAACTCATCATGATCAACTTTTTTCTTGTATTCAATATATATTTATAGTAAGACGCTTGCTTTAATTATACAAATAATTATTTTCTTTTAATTTTGCCTTAACTCTGCTAGGTACAAACAGTTCGTTACATTTAATTTTGTCTCTTTTCTAACTCCGCCATGTATAAGTAGTTAGCAAGGTATGCGTACTTAGCAGTGTGATTTTATAATTTATATTTAATGAAAAATGTAAGGAACTTCGTTCCTACCGGGTGTCCCGCGACACCACTCGTTTATTGTCTAATGTCTGTCTGTGAGTAAGGCCGCTCCCTGACTTGTCGGTACGATATCGGTGCGGTATCGGTAAGATTCTTTACCGAGCGCCTATATATCTTACCGATTCGGTACAGATTCTTTACTGCGTGGTAAGGAATCGGTATACTGAGAGTCGGTAAAGAACATCTTACCGACTCTCGGTATACCGATTCCTTACCGCGCAGTAAAGAATCTGTACCGAATCGGTAAGATATATAGGCGCTCGGTAAAGAATCTTACCGCATCGGCATACTAGCTTACCGATACCGCACCGATATCATTTTTTCGAACCACCATATCTTCAAAACTCCACTATACATTTGACACTTACGTTATATTTTACAATTACTTTTGAGTGGACCGGTTTCGACTCGCAGTGGGTCCACTTATATTTATATTTAATAGTAAGTGTGCGTAGACGGTGAAATTAAGATGGAATAATCTGCGGACTCCTTTTCATAAACATTCCAATTTTATTCAAAATATGATGAGTAATTTTAGGTATAAACGTAGGTATAACCGTATAAAAATAACTTTTATCTACGATTGATATGAAATATAAACATTTTATCTCTGTTGAGATGCGTAGAAAGTGATTCTTTTCGTAGTATTATTGCGCATGCGCGTTTTACAATCGTGCCTAAAGGTGAAGAATTCTTCACCTTATCTCACGATTTCCGAGTTTGTTTATATTTAACAAAACTAATTTGCTGTTTGTTTGAATAAAGCAACTGTTCTTATCAAGTTTTTTGTGTATATTTAATGATTGTTTGTATTTATTATTAAAATCCAACAATCGTAGATAAAGTACGGTACGTAACTCGTGCGAACACTGCATTTTGCTTTGCTGGCGTGGTTTTACTACCTCGCTGTCGCTCTGGTGCAAACTCCACACTCGCATGCAAAATCCTACTTTCCGCACTAGACGCGTAATGTACTATTATACGCATGGGGAAGGGAAAGCAAAGGGCGTAGAAAAGTCAAATTAAATGGGACCAACAGTTGATTAACTAACTCTGTGACATAGCAGCTCGCCCTTGGAGGTCCTTGGACTGCCAGAGGGCGTAAGTATCATCCCAATTTCACTATATTCGGACAAGCAGTTTTTAAGATATGGGGGGTTCTAAATATGTTGGCGGACTGATCGACAGACCTTTAGACAGCCACGACTCGGTCTGTATTGCCTGAAACGGAATTTTGAATTCGGAGACAAGAAAATGTCGTTCTTTACAAAGCTTCCGTTATGAGCAGCTAACAAAGTCATAAAACATGACTCTGGTATCTGAGATTTCAGACAACATTAAATTTAAATCCTACGCTGGATTTAAAAAGAAAATTCAATTTAAATTCCATAATTTATATAGCTTCAAAAAATCTTTTACCTATAAAACGTTTGTAGATTCACAGTTTTAAATCGAGTCATATTTCAATTTAAAAATGAAAAAAAAACCTTAAATGTGGTTTATGGTTCAAAAGAAATAAAAAATTGATAACGGCTTCCATTCAATTTATTGAATTATTGGTAACCAGTTACATAACTTTTCATTTTTAGAGGAGAAAAGTGAATTTAATAAATAAATCATTCATTTTCGATTTCAAATGCGAAGCAAAAAAACAGATTTATAAATCTGCAATGATATCCAGAACTTTCGACAATTTTGGTCCACTCCTGTAAACTTTAACAGACTTTCGTAAAAAAAAACACATCCATTATTATATAGGTCTTAATCAGTCGTAATAATTTCGTCTTATCGGCACACCCATTATTTCCATTTGCCAATTCCAGATTCTTTTCTTCTGCCTTTGTGTTGGTCAATGGATGCGGGCTTTTTCTCAGCTACAAATCTACCTTGAAAGGTTGTAATTTATAATTGGGATTTTATTTTTCTGAAGTATTGGCAGAAAAAAGACTTAGGGGAGAATATGGCTACCTTTTGTTAAGGCATTAAATCTCCCTCTTCACTGCCAGATTCTGCTCATTTAGAAGATTAGTGGAACGAAAGGAATTAATGGAGATTGGTAAGGGATGAAGTTTGAAGATGCGATAGGGGAGACTTTGGTTTGCTGGAAATTTCCTCAGGATGAATTGTCTTCGGCCAAAAAAGGCCTAAGTAAGAGTTTCGATTGCGAGATGTTGCTTAATGGTATTGATTTCTTTTTTTTTTTTCTTTCTTGTACGCTGCTACTTATTTTCCAACGTGGAAAGCTCCTTTAGCACTCTTAGCTATTCTTTTTTCTTTTGATTTTAATGGAGGAAACGATTAGAGAATTTCCTATAGAATTAGGCCAATTAAAAAATAATTTCTTTTAACCGTGATGCTTAAAAGAAGTTGAGAGAAGTCGATTAAATCAATTACAGGAGTTAGGGAAAGATCAACTTATTTTCTTAATGATTAGAAAATCGTTGGAAAACCAAAATAGAATAATTGTATGTATTTTTATCATTAGTAAACAAATATGTTATTTTTTTATCTCAATGGAATTTGATGATTCTTTAGATTACATGTGATCTTTTTTTTCACAATACAGATCGACTTTCGTTAATGAAAATGTTTATAAAGTTATTTTCAAAGCCGTTGTTGTCATTGAATTAATAATAGGGTAATTAATTCAATGACAACATAAACAAAACAAATTGCATCGCTATGGCGACATGGTCTCTATATCTTATATTTCACATTCGATAATAGATCGATTTTTTCATCAAATTCTTCTAACAAAAAGAAATTAAATGAAAGTCGTATTTTAAATTTAACCTGAATTAGCGCTCTAGATAGAAACATACAAGCACATTAACAAAAATAATGATTTTCCGCTTACATCAAGCCCCTTCCAGTCATTTAATATTTCGTAAAATTCAAGAATAATTATCTGTACACAAATTTTAATTGTGGCTGTTCGTCGTTTGATTTGCACATTAATTAACTTTAGATACGTATTCTTAATTTGCTTCGTTGGCTGTATTTTGAAATTTAATTTGATATATGCGAAAATGAGATTAAAATTTAGTTCAAAACTTTCTCTCTTTACTAATGATGGAAACATGTTTGTGACAAGAATAAATTTCCCTTAAAATGTATTGTGTTATAACAATGTACAACAAAAATTCTAACAAATATATATATTTATATTATATATAAATTATTACTATTTCGAGTTATCGTATATGTTATTTATATTTTTAACTAGCTGGATACCCGTGCTTCGCTACGGAGTGTTATTTTAATTTGATAAGTTTATAAACTACCATCAAGAAACATTTAAGAATATCTATATTCTACCCTTCCCATTTATAATTTGGTAGATAATTTGCAAATATCCCAAATTTACCCCCCTTCTAAATGAAAATATGATAAAACTGTACATAAAACAATTACTGTACTCTTAAAGAGCTTTTCAACAATATGCATCATGAAGGATATTCATTACTTTGACCAAGTTATTTCTTGTACCCCGTACCCCTGTGTAAAAAAAATAAAATTTCGAAAATTCCTGTAGACAGTGATTTTCCCCTTTTTTTGAAGGTCAAGTGTGCAAATTTTCATCGAGATAGGACTAAAACTGTAATTTGTATAAAGAACATATACACACACGTTGACGTTTAAATATATAATCGTATGATATTTATATTTTTAATATAATCGTATATGTTATTTATATTTTTAATATAATCGTATATGTTATTTGAATTAACTTTTGATTTATGAACTTTTAACTTTATGAAACAAAGCCAAGCCTACCACAACCACCTGGAGTGCGTTTTAAAAAACTAGTATATGTGTACCAAATTGACCAGACACAGCAGATTACACAGTTTAACTTGCCAAATATACCACCATATATTCTGCAAAAACCGTGCGTGCACTATCTGTGCAAATCACATTCTAAGTCAGAGACCCAACTGTTGAAGTACTTACAAGAATTCAGGCGCCACTAATCGAAACATCAGGAGGAAAAACATTTTTATACAGATGGATCCAAAAACTCAATAGGAACAGGCTGTGCGTTTGTAGTCAATGATACCTTTAAGCAATTCAAATGAACAAGCTGAGCTCAATATGTGCAGTGGAGTTAGAGGCAGTTTATGAATCAATCAAACACGCAGTCAGGGAGAGAATGGACAGAATTGTGATATACTCAGACTCAAAAAGTGCATTACAATGTCTAGACAACCTTCAGTGTCATAACCCCGTGGTATCAAAGATCCTCACTTACTCATACCTAACTAATCTCAAGGTAAAGTTCTGCTGGATACCTAGGTACCTACCTGGATCACATAGGTATTCCAGGAAATTACAAAGCAGACCATCTAGCTCAAGCCGCAGTTACAGTGGGAGAACCACTAGAAACTACAGTTACGGCAAAAGATCTCAATGGAAATATCAGAACAGCCTTACAAAGACACTGGCAAAACCAATGGACAAATAGTTTAAATGATAAGTTAAAATATGTAAAACCGCTAGTATCAGATTGGCAAACAAGTTACAGAAAGGTTAGACACGAAGAAATTGTACTTGCAAGACTAAGGATTGGACACACAAGACTGACTCACGGATATTTAATAACAAAACAAGACAGGCCCATATGTACCCTCTGTGGCCAGAGACTGACTGTATTCCATATTTTATGTGAATGTCAACAATTAGAACCTCTACGAAATCAAAATTCACTCCCCCAAAATATGCCTGACATTTTAAAAGACGACGAGACGAACGTTCAAAAGCTACTCCAATATCTACATCAAGCTGGGCTTATGGAAGAAATATAATTTTTTTCAGATTTTTACCCATTACAATACAAATTATAATTAATCACCCTACTACACGCACATCTATAACAATTCACACAAAAACTACTAAATACTAGTACATTCATCCATTCATTAATACCAATATCCATTAATTTTTATGTATTTATATCTATTTGCTTTCTATTTATTTTTATAAATATTTCTAAATATTCTCGGAGGAAAATAACCTCAGCAGTTAAACCTCCAAATAAAAAAAAATTAAAAAAATAAAAAATAAATTGATTTTTAGAAGAAGAAATAACTAAATATGGATTAATCAAGTCTTTTTTGCTTAAATTTCTTTATTGTTGTACAATTTGTCCTCTACTTATTTGCGTGTACATTTCCTCATTGTGTTGATCGTTAATTGGCGACGAAAGCCAAAGTTGCAGTAAAGTTATTTATAGTTTATTATTATGATGCAGGTGAAGCGCCAGCAGCAATGCACGTTGGTGGATGCACCAAGATTTCATCACTCCACATCGTGTGGCTGATGGTGTTCGTATCGATGAGCGTATCATCCAGCTGTTTGCATCAGATGGGCACCAGGTGACTTCTCGCCTAGAGCAAGTCGACCAACCACATCCTTCAACCAAATCCAACCGTTTCATCGGAAGGAAACACCTTCCTTACGTCAAGTCTGAATCTAACTATTTTATACGGAACAGTCTAAGCCAAATTCAATTTAGGTATAAACAAAAATTAAAAAAAAAAAATGTTCATGAATTCTTTTGTATAGTAATTTTATTTTTAGATAATGGTTTTAAATGAAAAAGGATGTATTTTATGATGTATAACATATTTTTATTCATTGGTTAAACAATTTGACTTATTAAATATTATTTATTATATTATTAATATCATAATTATATTTTACAATACCTTCATTTAGTTATATTGTTATGAAAACTATACATTTTAGCAGAGATTTTTTTATCGTAACAGGTAATTTTTAATAAATTTAAGTTAAATCAATTTCGACAACTTTAAGTTGGTCGAATAATCTGTATTAACACATTAGCTATTTAGTATTTGTTTAACTATAAATTTTGAAAAAAAAAAAAAAAAACTATCAATTTGCTCTTTTGCGTTTTACTCACGTGTATTAATCATTTACAAATAGGAGTATGAATAATATAATCGATTAAATAATTAAATGTTTATTATCAGTCATGCAAAGCTCTACAATCAAATATGAATAAGACTTCAACCTAATTAAAATTAAATCATGTATTTGGATGTGTTAAGGTATACATACACGATCATGAAAGTTTGTCAAACTGCTTTGACTGCTAGAAGTTGAGCACCCGCGTTCAAGTAAAATTGATCAAACACTGAGTGTCCTACAGTCTTTTATGTGTGGATGATTGCTATTAAGTGTGATTTTATTTCTAGTGTGTTAGTTCTCTTCATGGATATTGAACGTATGTCGTGTTTTTAATCTTTGTTATTTGAAGGAAACGAATCAGGCAAAATGAAAACGAATGATCGAAATGATGCAACAATTGTGGTTGCTAAAAAGAGGATAGCGTACCCGCACATTAGTATATAGTGAACTAATTGAGAACTAATGGCGCACATTATATATGAGGATGGACAAATATAGTTACCTATTGCTGCTTTCACTTGGCTCATGAGAAATAAATAAATTGGCCAAGTATATGCTATCACCATACATTAAGGGTCCGTAGCAAATTATTATATCAAGATGGTGGCCATTAGAAGTTCCTTCTATTTCATTTAACACTCCACATGATGCATTTCCGTTAAAAAAAGTAAATTTTCTTAAACTTCAATACCCCCTAGTTTTTGAGGGCGTGCTTTTTTGGAGTTTCCCTCTAATGTTCCTATGTACATAGGTTAATACACATAATATAACTCCAAATTTTCAGGTACGTTACAACAGACAGACGGACAAGTGCAGGAATGTATAAGGGTCATTATTTTGGACCATAAAAAAGAAAACATTTTACGACTTAAGACAGAAGAATAAATAAATAATTTTATTAAAATAACATATTTTAAAAAACAAACTTTTATTCGTATTCTTCTCAGAAACTTCTTTCATTTGATACCCATATCATGGGCGTGCATAAAAAATAACTAGTCCACCATTTGGGCTGTCCGCCATTTTGGATTTAGAGTGGCGTCACTTAGCTAACCATTGCCATCCAAACTAAACGTGTATACAAAATTTAAATTCAATCGGTTGAAGATAACTGCTTTAAAAATTAATTGCAAGATTTTACCCGAACATACACAACACAAACATACACAAACATTGCAAGTTAAATAAAAGCTTGTATAATAGGAAACCATGGAGTAGAAGGGGGTCAATAAAAATAAAAATTATATATTTTTAACATCCAATGTATGATCCTTAAGGTGCGTCCACACAATGTCAAGCGGCAAGGAATGGCAAGGCAAAATAGCATTGCTAAGTGTAATGTGGACGTCTCCCTTGGCATTTGCTATTTTGCCAAGCTTGGCACAAAACGTGCCACTTGACATGCCTAGCCGAACCCGACGATTGTCGGTCCGGATCAAAGAAAGCCAGATGGCAAGAAGTCGTATGGCAAGGTGTGGACGTGCCACCCGCACGTCCACACCTTGGGCAACATTGCACTTGGCATCCAGCCTGTCTTTTTTGTGTCAATAATTTGTTAAACATTATTATCTCTTCTCTTCTTCTTATCTTGTGTGACACCTATTTTTATTTGTATTATTAATTTTTTCGTAATACATCACAATCACGCTGGCTTTGTCATTTGCAGTGTGGACGGATGAATTTGTTCGTGGTGCCATCTGGCTTTGCCGCTTGGCCTTGCCAACTGGCATTGCGTGGCATAGTGTGGATTCACCTTTAGTTTTAGTTTAATATGCAATCCTTAGTTTTTAAGGGATGCATTTTTTGGGGCTTCTCTACAATTTTTCTGCTGGTTATTACACAAAACAAAACAAATAAGTTTCAAATGTTTATGTTGGGTACTTTCGAAGATCAGGTGCGTTACACACAGACAAGCGCAGGAATGTATTAAGGATCCTCTATTTTGCCTACGGATCCTACAAAGAAGTGACATATCTCTACATGAACGCATATATCCATATGCAAAGCATATGTCATATCTCCATGTGCAATGTAGATCCCAAAAAGTGGTACCTTTTGATGGCTTGACTACCCAAATTTATTTGTCCACCCACCAGTCTTCAACTATGTTTATCTTTCTGTCAAAATAAGACCGTTATTAAAAAACTTACTTTTCACTTGTTGTTAGGCTTGACAAGCCATGTTTGACAAACTTTCTTAATCTTGCATGGAGCTCTTTAATCATACAAAAAAGCTGATTTAGGCCTGATGCATTTAAAGACAAATGGCAAATGCCACTACATTATTCTCTCAATCAACAGTTTTGAGTTTTCCTCTTTAATTCTTTAAAAAAAAAAGTTTCCTTTTTCTAATTTAGTATACGTATTACTCATTTTATATTTTTTACATCAAAAGAAACAATCATTTAATTGTGTTAACACAAAAATATAAATTATTTTGAAATTATGCGTCTTTTGATTTAAACAGAGGAAATATTTTGTTTATTTATTCATTGACCTCTATGATTTAGTGTTCTTTATTAAAGTAATCTTTATTAAAGGACTTATTAAAGCGTAAGTCTCTGCTCCTCCTAAAGAAACTCTCTCATAATTTGTGTCTTTTTAAGTCTTCTTTTTTTACAAAAATTTAATTATGGTTCCAAAGTATTAAAGGGGTAAGGTTTATTTTAAAACTTTTTTTCGAAAGAAACGATGCACTCCTAATATTAAATATTTTACGGCTTTAAACACGAAATATTTTTTTTTGAAATGATTAAAATGATTGGGTTTTTTTTGTAATATTGATATTTTTTTCAGATTTACTCCATTTATTGATTAAATGAGTGTCATTCTTTTTTGTGTCTTTAGAATATTTACGTGCAAAAACTTTATATTTTATAGAAACTCAAAACATATTAAATGAACAAGTTTATGAATTATATAAGGAAAAGAGTATCAGTGGTGATTTAATTCTGAGAACGTTTTTAGAGATTATTAAGTCAGATGAATGACTATAGTCCACAGGCCACCATAAGAAGTGAGTCGCTGATTGATAAAGTTTTCTTACCTTATAGAATCGCTTATTTATGCCGTGTCCACCGATGAATTGGGTATATGGTAACTGGGCGCTGGGCCATTTCTTTTTTTTTGACATGCCAAACTTGCCGTTCTGGGGGAACATTGAAAAGAGATAGATAAACTTTTGATTTTCTCAGGATCGTTTAATTAAATTATTTAAAAAACAGTGGTACAGGTGGCCACCGATACGAGTGGGCCGTTCACTTTTCAACGTCCCCGCAGACTGACATGTTTGGGGCGGTGGACACCCCCAAACGGCCCACTCGTATCGGTGGCCACGTGTACCACTGTTTTTTTAAATAATTTAATTAAACGATCCTGTGAAAATAAAAACTTTATCTATCTCTTTTCAATGTTCCCGCAGAACGGCATGTTTGGCATGTCAACAAAAAAGAAATGGCCCAGCGCCCAGTTGCCATATACCCAATTCATCGGTGGACACGGCATAAATAAGCGATTCCATAAGGTAAGAAAACTTTATCAATCAGCAACTCACTTCTTATGGTGGCCTGTGGACTATTATAAAATACTTTATATTACTTAGTATTTTAATAATTTGAAGCCATCAACTTAATAAAAACCCTGAATGCAAACTTGGTATTTTTATCTGTTATTAAGTCTATGTTGATTGCATATTTATAACTACCAACATAAGTTGATTAAAAATCTAAAGATATATGTAAACAAGCTAGGATTTAGGTTACAGAATAATTCTGGAATTAATTGCAGTTTTTATTTGTTAAAATCAAAATTTTCCTATATTATCATAAGCCGTATTATTGGCTTATGATTATATAGGAAGATTAATGTGTATTTTATAATTTACTTATTTATTCACTCGTTAATTTGTTAAAAGGCTGTTGTACTCTTTTATCCACCAATAATATGTTTATTTTATTTATTTATTTTAAATTATATTTACAGCAATTATGTAGTGAGTTACAAAATAAAATCTATAAGAAAAGATTTTGTACTCATTTAATTATTTTTACTTGTATTAAAATTTGAGTTTATTAATTTAATTATTTCATCTTTGGTTTGAAGATTTTACGTAGACAATCTCCAAAAAGACCAATAAGAAATTATTTTAATATTTTAATCACCAATTATTCGTTTTAAAACATTTAATTATTAATCTTATTTAAATACATGTATTAAGATTATTTTTTCTATTTGTATAATTAAAAAGGATAAAACTATAATTAATCCTATTAGTCAACTATTAATTAATATACTTTTCATTTTAATCTTCTTTTATTCAAGAATATATATTATTTTGTTTTAATTGCTAATAAAATACAATTAATCTTACTTTATGATATTATCAAATAATACATTTTTAAAACGAGTTACATTTTTTTTTTTTTTTTTTTTATATATTATTAAACTCATTACTATAAAATTACATAATACATACATTTTAATTTTAATCCTCCGTTATCACCGAATATATTATATTATCTATTTTTATTCTTAAAAAATAATTTTTCCACTATTCTCAAATAGACATCTTTACTCTGTTTTATTGGAATACATAATTATTTATTTGTTTATTAGAATATATATTTATTTACTGGTTAAGATTATAAATCTCACATTATTACAATGTCAAATTAAATAATACGATTATCAACCCAATCAAATTAGACACCAAAAAAGTGATCGAGCGAAGAAATAGTTATTTATGCACTTAGGGAGTAAAGTAAGCCATTATTCCCTGAGCGAATAAGTTGGTTCTTGAGGCGAAGCCGAAGAAACCACGGTCCCTAAATCCCGAGGCGAAGCCGAGGGAATAATGCTAATTAGCACCTGAGGCGCAGCCGAGGAAGATAATTATCGTGAGGCGAATTATAGCACTTTACTCCCGTGGTACATACAATATTTTATCTATAGTAGGGAGAAAATACACATTTTCATCCCTTGCACAGTTTTTATTTATTATTTTAATAAATAACAATAATTGTCAGCACTTTTAATAGCAGATATAAGAGATTCAATATTAAAAACAAATAAAAAGTTCAATTAAATTCAAATAGAAGGGTTATTTAGATGCAGGTTGTTTGATGCAATGTAAACACGTTCAAAAAAGCAGTGTCGCCAACCTGATTTCAACAACTTCATTACATAAGCCATTCATTCTCTACTATTTATGAAATGATTAAGTTGGCAATCCTTCTTTTTTCTCTGGTTTTACCTTTTCTCCCTACTTTTCGAGTTCAGGAAAGAAAAGACTTACTTTAGTCCCTCCAAACTAATCCAAAATCATAGCGTTTTCTCCCTACTGGAGATAAAATATATTACTTGGTCAAAAAATCTAATTTGACTGGGCTAATATTTTAATCTTGTTTTGTAGGGAAATATATTATTTATCTGCTTCAATAATTTTTAAATTTATTGTTATACATCAATTAATTTTATTTATTTACTTTAATAAGTTATATATATATATTTATTAAAATGTAAGGATTCAATTATAATAATAACTATAAAAATGCGATAGAAATAAAACCATTTTTGAACCAATTTTAAAATATTATTGTCTCAAAGAGGCAAAATAAAATAAAAATATATAATTGTATATATGTATATAAAAATGTATGTTAAATTATCTATTAATTATTTTTTTCAATTGGATGATATATATGATAAACAGAGAAAATGTCATTTAATTTATGTATGTATCATATTTTATTTATTTTATAAATACCATGCTCGTTAAAAAATATAAAAGCATTTTAATACTATCTGTAATAAATATAAAATATATGTAAAAAAAATAATATTAATAATAACATAAATAATTTAAATATATAAAAAATAAAACGGAATTGGAAATTAAATGTAGATTATGATTATGAAATAAATATAACAATATATATCAAAGAAATGTAATAAAAATAAATACATAAAATCGGTATTCTTTGAATAAACAAAAATATATTTTATGTAAATAAATAAATAATAATTTATGTGTATTATTATTAATAAATGAAATTATATAAATATTTTCTTTATTTCATTTGTACAGTTGATTATTATAATTATTAAAAATATATACATATATATTTTATGTTGAAAGTATATAATAATGTTGATATTATGTAAATAAATTAAAATAAATAAATTGATGAACGATTCATCAATTATTTATAAAAATATAAAAAAATGAAATTGTAAATTTATTTATAATAAAATTTACATTAGTTACTAGAAGGAAAACGGTTTTTAGAATCTTGTATTCCAAATTAATATCTTAATCCCATTTTTTTTTTTTTTTTTTTTTTTACAGCTTTGTTAAGAATTTGTTGAAGGAAATTAATTATCATTTTTTAAAGATAATTCTGTGGTGTTTGGGTTAAAGGGTGGGTACATGTCAAAAAGGTGTAAATTTTAATTTTAAGTTGTATCCCTTTCCTCGTAGTTTTTAGGGTTTCGAGGTCATCCTAGAAACCTTTATATGCTTTTGAAAGTTCGTCAGTCCGTCCGTCGCATCTTCGAGTATATCTCCCGACCTACTGAAACTATAGACTTGAAATTTGGTATAGTTTAACTTTTTTTCCCAAAAACAGAAAAACTATTACGGACTTAAACACTCAAAATTTCTGCGATCTGCGATCAATTGCGAATAGATCGCAATATATTTTATATTTATTGAAATTTTCAAGTAGGGTATCATTTCAAAGTTATTAAAATGAAGATCACAAATATATATATCACGTTTCCAAAATAGCGGCCATTTTACCCCCAAAAAATTTAAACAACACAAAATGTACCCCCCCCCCCCCCCCCCCCCAAATGGCCATCTTACCCAAGATGGCCGTCAAAAAGGGAAACCATCAGGATAAACAAACCTGTTTCTGAGGTCTCTAACATTCTCGAAGTCTAAGGTCCTTGACGCTTGTTGGAAGGTAAGGTAGAACGCAGGTTCAAATCCCTTCTGGGTTGAAGGATTTTTAAAAAGGTCCCTTCAGTGGGAATTAGCTTGTCTTTTTCCTGGCCACCTCGGTTGCTCTGCTGTCAAATCTAAACTGATAGGAGGTGGTTCCCCCTACACTAACATTAGCAATACCCGTGCTAAGAGGGAAGTTGACTATCTTCCCTATTTATTATCTCTGCCTTTACCCCAACACCACAGAATTGTTGAAGTAAAAAATAATGATTATGTAGCAAGTGGATCCTAAAGGGTAGACGGAAGAAGAAGACTTTCACTAGCACATTAACTAGTATTTGTATTTATTGTAGTTCAGGAGATAGCGTGCAAAAAAGTTTCTAACTAACATCAAGCAAGAATTTTTTGTATAAGTACATCTTTTGGTGCCTTTTAAGAATATGCGGTCGACTAAGTTCTTTTGCGGGACATAGCTTGGCAATAGGCAAAAAAACAAATCGATGGAGAGCGGCCATGTCCTAACCTTTTTGATGGACAATGTGATTTTCATGATCCTGAGTACGAACTTAGTTAGTAGACCAATAATCAAGTTGATGGTGGTTTGTCACTTAATAGGTTAGTTAGTCAAATATAACTCCAAATCAAAGGATTACCTAATAACTCAAAAATTCTGAGAATACTCAAAATTCTAGTTTGTTGTTAGACAGACAATTTTTTGCACGTTATCTCCTGGACTATTACCGGTTTTAGGGTTTTTTTAAACGTGGTGAATTAAACCAGCTCCCTTATCTACATTGTACAATCTCACAGTTATAACTCTTTAGCTTGAGGGCTATTTCAGACGACAGAGGTAATAAATATGTATTTTTATGTGTAACTACTTTGAAATAAGTTGTACAGTTACTTGATGTCATGCTTTTATTAAATTATTATGTTTAGGCTCGAAAATGGCTGGTTAAGCCGAAACGCTGCCGTCAGTAGACATGAAGTAGTTTAGTCTTCATCTTCTCCCTTCTACCCTTTAGGATCCACTTACTATACATAATAGTTACTTAATGTACAGCTAATATCACTACTAAAAATAATGATATTTATTCCTGCAATTCCAACATAAATATCATGTATAAAATCGACTTAAATCTTCACAATCAGTTAGTAATATTTAATCATTTTAAACAAATAAATAAATTAGAACACTTCTTGTAAGCAGGTAATTAACAACAACTTTTCCATCATGAAGCAAAGTACCTGATTGGAGTTACTCGACTTTTTCTTCCTACCTACTCTCTTCAAGGAATCAAGTCCTTCTTGTACTTTAAGAACAAAACGTAAATCAATATTATGTAGGTAAGTGTGATAAAAAGAGAAAATTTAATCTTAAAAATTAAACAAAAGAGCCGAGAATAAAATCTTTAACTCATTCTTTCACCTTGTTAAGTTTATTTCCTTTATTGTTTTACAATAAAGTTTTTTGAAGCTAGAATAATTCAAAGTATCATTTTGCTTTATTTCAACTTGCTGAATTCGATACCTTCTCCTTGATGGAAATACTTCTGTTGAATTTTATTTTATTTTTTTTTTCATCTGACTCTGCTTTCAATTGAAAGCAAGAAGGTAATTAATTAAGAGTAACAATTAAGAAAAGGGAAAGGTAAATAGATACTTTCTTTTAATTTTTTTTTTTTTTTTTTCAAATTCCTTAAACAAAGAGACGATTTGCTTGTCGTGTTTTTACGGCCTCTTGATTTTAGGGCTTTAAAATCTTTATTTTTTTCAAGTATAGGTACGAATTTAAAAGAAGAAAAAAGAATATGTTCAACAGGATTCCTTAGAACTGTCTTAGGCTTAAACATTTTAATTAATAAATTAAAATTACTTGTAAAAAAAAAACGCAAGTTTAAAATGTTTGTATTTTGTATACAAAATTAAATTTCATTCTATAGTGTTAATAATTATGACTAGAGAGGTTAATAAAAAGTAACACTTGAATAAAATTGTCTCCACAATTTTATATTATAAAACAGACGCATTTCGACATTTATATCATATTCAGTGTGTGTTAGCATAGCGAGTGAAATACTACTACGCTATATCATTTTACAAGCTTTTATGATTTAAAATAACAGTACAAAGTAGGGGTAGAATAGAAGTAGGGGAAGGAAAGGTGGATGATGAAACCAAAGGTAAGGATATAGAGGCAGTCAGGTAAAGAATTGTTTTTTAACTGCTTAAAGTTAAAATATAATATCCTATTTTACTATACTTAAATTATGTGTACCTTAAAACTAATATACATTATTGGTATTTTTTTACTTTAGCACCCCCCTATATCCCTTTGGCTAAAGTAAAAAAAAATTTACATTATTATTGGCATCAAATGTATGATCAGTTTCAGTTTAATACACACTGAAGATTATATAAATGTCGAAACGCGTCTGTTTTATAATATAAAATTGTGGTGACATTTTACATAAAGCATTTTGCTTCCGAGCTTACCGAAGGTAACGGAAGCTGTGATTGTTCTGAAGAACGAAAAATTGTTAGGTCTCCGGTTTCAAAAATTCCAAGACAGAAATCCGTTTCAGACATCAGGGAACATTTTTGGTTCTGTGTCTGTCGGTCGGTCGGTCTGTCGTTCGATTTTTGCGAACCAACATATTTTAAAAAATACGCGTCCGATTTTAATGAAATTTGGATGGTAGACCATAATTAGCCCATTGTTGGTTCCATATAAGTTTTAACCTTCTACGCGCATTTGCTTCTTTTCCACATGCACACAAACATACACCTATTATAGCTTCATAAGAACTTATCTGATTTGTATGAAACTTTTATAGGTTATCAAAAGTTGCCTGCAGATAGCCCCAGATTAATTTGAACAGTCTGCGCTCTTTAACTTTTGCTAAATTGATACTTTAATTCATGTAAAAAATAGAAACAATTTTTACAGATAAAAACGGGGGAAACAAACAAATTAGACAATAATGGCTTCTAAAGCATAAAATCAATAAAGTACGTGATCGGATGCGAGGAAGCTATGTGCCATACCAATTAACAGTCTATTTTCCATAGAACTCTATGATAGGATGAGATATTACTAACTATTCTTTAATTGTTGATGACAGTGTTTTTAAATCTCAGGAATAATAAATAATATTATCTGGTAAGAGGGAATTTAAAGATTATAATAAGGTGATTATTAGAGTGGAAAGGCAGTGGATATAAGATAGAAGATAAGCGAAAAATGATAGAGATACGTCCTTTCCTACTGGAGAGAAACAAGCATCTTTGGTGTGAAAAAAATATTAGTTTTTAAAAATAATGTAATGAATAGGTTCAGTGAAAAGACATGTCTAGTGTCGCCTGTCTTCAGTCTTTTCGGTGTAAAAGCCATCTAAAAGTTCCAATACTTTTGAAATCAAAGAATAAACCACAACGATTTGGAAAGTTGGATCTTTTACTTAAAGAACATGACATTCTTTAAAAAAAAAAAGGATATGTGAAGATAAAAACTTGGAAGAACACTTGATAGAGTAAAGTTAGTCAAGAGTTCTTTACAGATGAGGTTTAGTTTCCTGACTTTAGTGAGCCAATTTGTTCTCATTCTTCTTATCTGTTGATTTATAATCTTTTAATTATAAGGTTTGTTCCAACCACACTTCAAACTGGTTCGAAACTGCCCGACGCATGCGCATCGGACCACACTTGATCGTTTTTCGCAAATGCGCATGCGTCGTACAGTTTGGAACTAGTTTGAAGTGTGGTTGGAACAAACCTATAGTGTTTATTGTTGTTATCATGGGCATTAATACAATCTTTAGATCCTATCTAATGCAAGCCATTCACGGTCCATCTTGGACGTACTACAAGACTCATACGAGCTAATGTGCTACGTCGGTTGGACTTTTAATGGGTGGTTTTAAATGTAAACTGGGAAAGTTGCCTTCCTTGTTATAAATACTAGAAGCTGTACGCAGTAGACCTCACGTCCAAAAATTCAATTAAAAAGTCTGCCGATTTGTGTGGCACATAGCTTCCTTGCGACATTTTTTTAATATTTGTATGCTTTTACAACCTATTATTGTCAAATTTATTCCCCCCCCCCCCCTGTTTTAGAACCGTCAAAATTGTTTTGATTTTTTAATTAAATTTAAGTATAAATTTAGCAAAATTTTTTAATTAAATTTAAGTATAAATTTAGCAAAATTTTTTAATTAAATTTAAGTATAAATTTAGCAAAATTTTTTAATTAAATTTAAGTATAAATTTAGCAACATTTAAAATTAGGCGCAGAAGGTTTACTTATATGGGACCAACAGTAGGCTAATTATGACCTACCATCTAAATTGCATTAAAGTCGGGCCAAGATAAGTTTGTTTGCAAAAATTGAGTGACAGACCTACACAGAAACGGAGCCAAATATGTTCCTTGATGTCTGAAACGGATTTTGGCCTTAGAACTTTAGAAATCGGAGACATAAAAAGTTTTCGTTATTCAGAACAAACAACGTAGTTATTCGTGACTTGCGCGACTAACAAATTTTGAGACACACATACGAAATACCAGATGGTTGAGTGTCTAGTTAAAACAGAGACCTCGCTCCGATCGCTCAATGATAAAAGACCTCTTTCTACTAACAGTACCTATATTTTCAACCATTACTGGTGATCTTCAGGCAAAATAATGATCCAGATTTAGTCTTAGATTTTAAAGGTAATCAAATCATTAATGAAAACCCCAATAAAAATTGCAATAACTCATCGTCAAAGCCAAATAATTTTAAGAGAAAATGTTAGTTAAGCAAGAATAACATTTTTTAGAATAAAGACAAACAAATTCATTAATTAGGTAATTCATATATTATAGAGCCTAAATAAACAAATATATATTTAATGCCTAAATAAACAATGGTAATGTAATCTGAGAAATTCTGGTTATTTGATTTTATAATACATTAAAATATCTTTAGGGCTTACCATCTTTCATAAAAGTTAAAACTCATCTTTGAGTGGTATACAATATCCAGTATGAATTATTCTGGGCTTTATAGTTTACATTAGTTTCATTTAAAAGTTAGACGACTCTCTCGTAAAGTATTCTATTCATGTTTAAATAAATTCGTTCGTATTTTTGCTTCCGAGTTTACTGAAGGTAATGGAAGCTATGTGATCGTTCAGCAGAACAAAAATATTAAATGTATCCGATTTCAAAATTTCCAAGACAGAAGTCCGTATAAAGACATCAGGGAACATTTTTGGTTTCATGTGTCTAACGGTCTGTCTGTCGCTTAAATTTTGCGAACCAACATATCTTAAAAACTAAATGAAATTTGGATGGTAGTTCACAATTAGCCTATTGTTGGCCCCATATAAGGTTCAACCATTTATGCCTATTTATTTATCTTAAAATTGCGCACAGACACATTTATTTACACTATAACCCTTCGAAATAACCCCCTTCCCAAAACCTCAAAATTACTCATCTGATTTTTATGAAATTTGGATTGTTTGTCGAATGTAGACGGCAGATGGCCCGAGGTTAATTTCAACCGTCTGCGCTCTTTAACTTTTGCTTAATTTAATTCATGTAAAAAAACAAAACAATTTTGACATATTAAAAAAACGAACGAAAAAATTAATTAGACAATAATAACTTGTAAAAGCATAAAATCAATAAAGTTCTAGATGCGAGGAAGCTATGTACCTACTAATTGGCAGTCTATTTTTATTTTATGGTGTTAAAGTTAATTATTATTATGTAATAGTTCATTACGCGTCGAGTGCGGAAAGTAGCATTTTGCATGCGAGTGTGGAGTTTGCACCCGAGCGACAGCGAGGGTGATAAAACCACACGAGCAATGCAAAATGCCGTTTTCGCACGAGTTGCGTACCTACCGTACTTTATCTACGATTGTTAGATTTAAATAATAAATACAGAAACAAATAAACTTGCTGTATGTAAGTTCGTATCTCTCTCTTGATAAAGATGGCATTAATTCATTAGTTGTATTTTTTGCCGAATTAATTATTTCTGGAGGATTATTATTCTCCACATTTTCGTCTAAGTCACTTGATTCACTCATTGTTTTTCACTAAAATCTCGATATTAACAGTTACTTTAATAAAAGAACACCAAATTAGTTTTGTTAAATGTAAACAAACTCACTAATCGTGCGTAAAGGTGGGTTCACAGCTAGCGGATACTTATTTGCGGAGGGCTATATAGATAACAATATATTCTTCGGAGAACCGCCGAGACAGAGGACGGAGTCGTTGTTTCCCTCACCTCGAGTTTCGGTCGGTCAGGTTATAAACAAAGCCAATTATAACATCGTTTTTTCAACTTGAATTTAGTTCTCTTGCTTAAAAAAACTTATATAATTAAGATTATAGATTAGTACTTTTATTATTATATAAATAAGAAATAGGTATATAATCAAAATAATGAAGAAACAGACATAATAAGCACAGATATAAAAAAAACACGGACATAATACACAGATGAAGATAAAACACTGATAAAAAACGTATATTAAACACAGATGCAATACAGATTATAATAAAAATAATGTAGGAACAAATTCAGATTCACAATATAATATAATAAACAATTGTAATATAAAAACAAATAGGAAATAAGAAGAGGACTAATTGAAGGTTTCATACAGGTTTTAAAGCGGCACCGCAAAAAAGATGGTTTGGAACCAACTTTCGGCGGCACCGTAAAAGAGTTGCCATAGATGAATCCCTCCGGGCCTCTGCAATTACGGATCCGCTAGCTATGAACCCACCTTAAAGCTGAAGAATTCCTCTTCTTTACCGCACTAGTGCGGTAAAGAAGAGGAATTATTCAGAACTATGAAACGCGCATGCGCAATGAATACAAGAACGTAAATAATCACTTTCTACGCATCTAAACAAAGATATAATGTTTATATTTCGTATCAATCGTAGATAAACATATTTATGAAAGCAAATATAAGTGAACATAATTATTTGTATTTTTCTAAGGCTAACCCTCCTCGGGAAGGAACTTTGGTGTTTTATGTACACATTTAAATCAGGTCATCCTTTGAAAAATATTCATAATTTTCAGTGTAATGTCAATAATATATAAAAATATATTTAATATTTATTTTTACAAGCATTAGAGGAGGTAACCGACCAAGTAAGCTCGACCTACATATTTAAACATTTAATATAAAATGTTCATTTAAATAAATTTTTATTGCGTTTACTTCCATAAAGAATCTCTTTTCTCGCGCCTCTCAGTTATTTAATTCAAGTATCATTTTTAATTTATTTTTCTCTTTCTCGGTGTAACTTTGATATGTTAAGTTTTTTTTATCCTTTTTAATTCTTATCAAGTCAAAAAAAAAATTATTAAAATGAGTTATTTAATTTTAATTGAACGAGCGTAGTAAGTTCTTAGTTTCCGAGACAGGATTTTAAAATTTTGTGTTTATCTTACGATGACTGGCGTAAAAATTGACTTATTTGAATAAATATTAAAAAAAAAAAACGGCACATAGGTGTATCTAAACATTTGTAAAATCACTATTAGAAACAAATATGCCATGTATAAAAGCAAAATGCAAATTTTACTTTATTTTTTTATGCGCCTCATTACTAGCACTTATTACTTTTGTACATGTGTAAAGAAGCCCAAAAATAACATGTATGGCTTGGTTGGTTTATGCACTTTAAACTTATTAACAAAAATTACTTTCATTGATTATCATAATTATATTTAGTTTTAAATCTCATGAAATGGCAACACTGTCAAATTAAAAAGTGTTGAAAATATAATCAGCTGATCTGCTCATAAACAAGCTACTATTTCTTAAAATATTACCTAGTTATAAAGCGATTTTGTTCAAGGAAAGTTCGCACTCGGGATTGAAAGGAAGAAACGTATTTTATACTTCAGTTTTGTGTTATCGATTATTTGTATTTAACATCGCGTACTATTACTGTGTTAGTTGATGCTGACATAAATGAAGTTCGTTTTACTAATAACTTCTTCCTGGAATTACACGGTCGTTTACTGAGGTATGTAAAACAACCATTTCATTAAATTTGCAGTTTTTGTTGTCTTTTTAGTTTGTTTTCTATTTGAGAATTTAAGTTTTTATTCCAATTTATTTCCCGAATAACATTATGAACATGTGTATTCTTCCGAAGAGCTTTGTCATTATGTAGTTATCTACTAATGTAGAGTTAAATAGCGTTTTTAAATCTTTATTCTCACTTCTTAAAATCTTGCTTATTTAAAATGTTTTAACTCTTGTTTATTAAATTTAAACATGAAACTATTTCTTGCTTTGCTTTTAACTTAAAGTTATTTTTTTAACACTCTTACAATTTGTTGTAATTGTCTGACAGAGACAAAAATTTTAATCAATATTTGGCTCTTTCCTAAATACCTAGTAAGTAGATATTTGCACTGATTATATATTTTAACAATACATCGATCAGTCATTATAGTTTTATAAAATATTTTATACTAACTACTATTTTATACTACTTTAATTTCTAAGATATATCGGTGGTAAAATCATCCGACTTCGAGTGACAAGTAAGAGAGATAGTAAACGTATTTCTGTCTAAATCATTAACTTTTACACGGCTAAGATTTCAGACCATGCGGGGCTTTCTCTGTTCCCTGACTTTTGCCATTTGTTGATACCGCCCCATACTTTAATCTTTATATGCATATACTAATATGTATATTGTGTGTTCGCTTATAGTAGGTACTGTGGCTGTTAAAATCTATTTATAACAGTCTATCGTTTGTATAAAAAGACGATAGTCCCCCAGGCCACCATAAGAAGTGAGTCGCTGATTGATAAAGTTTTCTTACCTTATGGAATCGCTTATTTATGCCGCGTCCACCGATGATTTGGGTATACGGCAACTGGGCGCTGGACCATTTCTTTTTTTTTTTGACATGCCAAACATGCCGTTTTGCTGGAACATTAAAAAGAGATAGGTAAAGTTTTGATTTTCACAGGATCGTTTAATTAAATTATTTAAAAAACAGTGGTACACGTGGCCACCGATACGAGTGGGCCGTTTGGGGTGTCCACCGCTCTAAACATGTTTAGTTGCAGCGCCTAGTTGCCATATACCCAATTCATCGGTGGACAAGGCATATAAATAAGCGATTCCATAAGGTAAGAAAACTTTATCAATCAGCGACTCACATCTTATGGTGGCCTGGGGACTACGAAGTTATAGTTTGTCTTACTTCTTTCCCTAAGTCCCTATTTATTCTGATGTTTGTTAGCCCCATACAATGTCTGTTATATGTCGAAGAGGTTACCTATTTTACATCTATTCAATGATACCATTCGTGTTAAACATCTTTTATAATCTCGTATTTCGAACTTCTTTCTACCTCATGATACCGAGGTCTTTTTAATACTTGTATGTAAAATACTTCTGTATAACATCATATACAGCATGTTTCCTTTTAGTGTTTCAATTCAATGGGCAATATAGTCTTTTCCTGTGGTTGTTTCAGAAAGATATTTCCCTTTTTATTTTCTCATATAGGTAGTTTAATACATAATTTTGAGATTTCGTATGTTTTACATGTTACATTACCTGTTTAAAGGTCCCCTGAGTTTTAAAAATATATTCTTTAACTGTAAAGCTTGAATCTGTAGTATCTGTAGCCTAAACTACTAAATCGATTTCGATGGAATTTAGTATGGATTGGAGGCCTATCTTATGTATATATATATATATATATATATATATATATATATATATATATATATATATATATATATATATATATATATATGAAACTGTTTTTTTGCTTCCGAGCTTACCAAAGGTAACGGAAACTATGTGATCGTTCTGCAGAACGAAAAATTTTTATGTCTTCGATTTCAAAAATTCCAAAGCAGAAATCAATTTCAGACATCGTTTTTCAGGAACATTTTTCAGACATCAATTTCAGGGAACAGTTTTGGTTCCGTTTCTATCGGTCAGTCGCTCAATTTTTGCTTATCAACTTATCTTAAAAACTGCTCGTCCGATTTTAATGAAATTTAAATGGTAGATCAAAGGGGAGCTAGCGTAGCCGTGTGAGTTAAACCACGTCTGCTCGGCCATCACTGAATCTCGAGTGGAACGAGACGGGGTTCGATTCCTCGCCGTGACACTCTGATTTATATGGCTCACTATTGATCATATCATACTCGCTTTGGCGGTACTATGTACAGAGGTATGATGTGTGAAGTGGCTGGATCTCTCTACCGCGGGGCGTAAAAAGGGCCCAAGTGATGGCCTAATTGCAAGGTTCGAACAAGTGGTTCGTCCTACCCGACCTAGTAGAAAGTACTAGACTACTACTACTAAATGATAGATCATGATTAGCATATTGTTGGTCCCATATAAGTTTCAACCTTATGCCCATCTGTTTCTCTTCCACATGCGCACAAACATATACATTTATTTACACCTAGAGCTTCAAAAGTACTTATCTGATTTGTATGAAACTTTTATAGTTTATCGAAAGTAACCCGCAGATAGCCCCAGATTAATTTCAACCACCTACGCTCTTTAACTTTTACTACATTGATACTTTAATTCATATAAAAAATCAAAACAATTTTGACAGATTAAAAAACAGGGGAAACAATTTAAACAAATTAGACAATAATGGCTTGTAAAAGCATAAAATCAATAAAGTACGTGATGGGATGCGAGGAAAAAAATGTTAGCTGATATCTGAAACGGATTTCTGTCGTAGAATGTTTGCATTCAAAGTTATGCAAATGTATTTATTTATTTTTTTGTTCTTCAGAACGATATTATAGCTTACATTATCTTCGGTAAGCTGGGTAAACAAAAATCAGGTAATTTTGATTCTGATTCATTTGAATCATTAGTTTTGATGCTGGATTTAAAAACATTGTTTGTGAAACATAATAATAATTAAATAAACAGGTCAAGTGTGTGCTAGCCAGCACACAGCGAGGGTCCGTAGGCAACCCTGTATAGTTTAAGTAGTACCCTATTGATGGTGTTTTTTAAAATGCTAAAAAGCTTACTTTGAACTATCTTATGGGTCTGATATTCTCAAAACACATAAACAAACTTGTGACAAAGTATTTTTTTGCCACAGAACCGGACTATAACCATATAAATACATCGAAAAGATCATAGTTATAAAAAAACGTATTTTGTCAATAAAAAATAAAATAATATTTTTTTCGAAATTTCCAAAAAGTGGTATCTTTACTTTTGGCCGAAGAATGTCCAGGAATTTTTTCAGATTTTTTGCACTTAACATAAGCGAGATAGAAAGGGGGGACACGTTTCACACCCACTTCAAACTTCCCTACGCTCGCCCTATCAAAGTTATAACCAAATAATTATATATTTTTGTAATCAGCTCGACGTTCCTTTCATATGATACCCCTCACGGTGTCGAAAAAAAATAAAAAAATTTTAACCCTTAAGTTTTTTTACCCTAATTTTTTTAAAAATATTTTTTTTAAGTCGCTATATTTTTAATATATGTGGGTAGGTACAAGACACATACATGCCAAATTTCAAAGTGATCGGACGAAAGGTGTAGCCGTGAGAGCACGCGACAGGACGGACGGACAGACACACGCAGGAAAATATAAGGGTCCTTGGTTTTGCCTACGGACCCTAAAAATTATGTTTTATAGCACTTAAAAGATTTGGAAGATCTGATTTGGAGGAATAAAAATAATATTGTTAAAATTTACAGTAGAAATAAATCCTTAATTATAAAAGCTCTAAGGGATTAGGGATTAAAACGAATAAAAGTTAATTTTATTAGGTGAAAAATTCACACAAGCGTCTACAAAATAATATAAACATCCTTCTTTAAACTAAATTTAAAAATTTAATTTGATTTTTATCATTAACCAGCGTCAAAACATTTAAAAATAATTTTTCTAAGTTACTTTATCAATTTATCAATTTTTCGTAATAATTACGTGCACATAAATGGGAATTATATTATTAATAGAAGTGAGGCTTCCATGACTTGTTTTTAATTGCTCCAAATTGTCTTTATGGTTGCTATCTTATTCCGAAGTTTAGCAAAGAATTTGGCACAGTTTCACACCTCAGGTGTCGGATTGGATCACTATAATAATTCAAATTTTCCATCAGAGTGGTAGTCCACAAAATATAAGCTAACCGCAGTTTGTAACTTGAAGAGAATAGAAAATATGAAGCATATTTTTCTGAGAAGCTCTAACAACAAAGATCAAAGAATTGCGCTTATTTACCTGTCAATCACATCGAGTAGATATGATTTACAGAATCCTCGTCCTGTAATATCCTTATCATGTTTTGATCGGAACGTTAAAGAAAGGACATAATAAAATATACACACACACACACACACACACACACACACACACACACACACACACACACACACATTACTTATAACTTATCGCTTATAAGGTAAAGCAATTTATTGTTTAATTTTTCCCTCTCGTCTTTCTTATTAAATTGGTACCTGTTCTTATCTCTAAGGATAAGATAGGAGTGTGAAAATCTTCTGATATTAATTTATCCATGTAGTTTATAAGGTGTCAAATAGTTAGACGCAAGGGTTTAGTTAAGGTCCTTTTATTAACTGTTTCCCTAAAGGAGATACGTCCTCTAGATATTTTTATATAAATATTTTTTCCCTGATTTAAACTCGAAAAGTAAATTTAATTTTATGGCAATCTAAAATAGTTTATTAGGTGTCAAATAGTTAGACGCAAGGGTTTAGTTAGGGTCCTTTTATTAACTGTTTCCCTAAAGGAGATACGTCCTCTATTTTTTTTTTTTTTATAAATATTTTTTCCTGATTTACACTCAAAAAGTAAATTTAATTTGATGGCAATCTACAATAAATGCTTTAATACAAGGTGAAATTACCCTGGTTCTAATAAAATGATTATCTGCCTTCGCCGTCTTTTTGTAATAATGTTATTATTTATTCTTTTTAACTTCTAAATTGTTAAAATTGATAAGATAAGATCAATAACTATTTAAAATAAGAACTTAGAAGTGAGTTAGTAGGAAACGCTAAGAAATATCTGTATAATTAATGCTTTTATTTAAAACTCTTCATGCAAGGGATCACTGGCTGTAGGCCAAGCCATTAAATGCAATGCCTAAACAGCACTAAACAGTTTCGTTTCTAAAGTCTTGATAGAAAATAATCAGGACTTTATCATTCTTTATTCATTCCATTTTCCATTATTAAAAATAAAATAGCCTGTGCATCGTAGTTAAGATGATATTTACATTCAAAAATTAAAATATTAATATTAAATATTTATTGCATTAAGCTCGCTTAAATGATGAAGCCATGCAATTCCTAGTTAACATAATATTTAAAAGGTAAACATTTTTTTTTAAGATTTTTAGAAGTTTTTTATTTGAGGGGTGTGGGGGGGGGGGGTAGCGCCAACAAATTTGGAGCTAAAATTCATTTCGCTCGGGGTATGATTTTTCTGAACATGTATGCCAAATTTTGTCAAAATTTACCCAGTAGTTTAGGTTTCAACCGTTTGCTCAGACGACAGACGTACATTTTGTAAAAACTACTTTTTTTACTCAAAGGACCTCAAAATGTATAAATATATCAAAACCGAATATCGCGCCATTTCAATACTTTCTCTTTATATGAGAAAGTAAAAAAGGAAAAATGTAAAAAAAAAAGATTTAGATAACTATTACCGTCGGCTCCGCTTTGGAATTTAGTTGCCTTGGTTCCTTCGGCTTTGCCTCAGGAATCCACTCAGTCACGCGGGAAATAATATCTTACATTTTTCCCTAGGTGCATAAATAACTATATTATCTACGATTGATACGAAATATAAACATTGTATCTCTGTTTAGATGCGTAGAAAGTGATGCTTTACATACTTGTATTCATTGCGCATGCCCTTTTCATAATTCCTCTTTTTTCCGCCCTAGTGCGGTAAAAAAAAAAGAATTCTTTACCTTAACGCACGATTAGCGAGTTTGTTTACATTTAACAAAACTAATTTTCTATTAATTTGTTTTATTAAAGTAACTATTTATATCGAGTTTTTAGTGAAACACAATGAGTGATTTATGTCATTATGACGAAAATGAGAAGAATAATACGCCTCCCGAAATAATTAATTCGGCACAAAATACAACTAATGAATTAATGTCATCTTTATCAAAAGAAAAATACGAACTTACGTACAGGAAGTTTATTAATTTTTTTTTTCTGTATTTATTATTAAAATCCAACAATCATAGATAAAGTACGGTACGCAACTCGTGCGAAAACTGCATTTTGCTTTGTTCTGCTCGTGTGGTTTTACTACCCTCGCTGTCGCTCGCAACTCCACACTCGCATGCATGGAATGCTATACTTTCCGCACTAGACGCGGAATGTACTAATTATTGAATACCTACGATCAGAGTCAAATTGATAAATCTATTAGGAAGGAGACTGCGATTTTGTGAATTCTGACGTTTTGAACCCTTTGTAGATATCATTTAAGAGAGTGACGCTAGAACAAATGGGAAGCGGCTCGAAAGAGTTAGCGCCATCCGGTTTTCTGCCTGGAAAACCAGGGTCGAAATTATCGTGTTTTTTAAAAAAAAAAAAAATCGAAACGTGAGACATGGTTTACCTACCAACCCTTCAAATAATTGTGAAGAGTTTGGTCTTCCAACCCGGGTTTGTTCAGTGTTTGACCCTCCTTGGTCTACGTTTTAGCGTGTAAAATTATACCCCAGAATGAAATAACTGACTTATAATTAAAGCCATTGACTCTTATATTGAGAATCAAATCCCTTAAGAATGATCCCTAATCCCTACAGTGGTCTCGAGTAAGTTTGTATTCACGTCATTTCAGACAATGAAGAGCTCTGGCTGAGAAAGTTTTAGTGTGTTAACTTATTTCCTTTAATCCCTTGGGGGTATAGGGCTGCTACAAAGTACTCCTATACCTGACTCAATTTTGTGTCATACTCTTTAGTTCCCCCGAGGTCTTGCCTTCTTTATTTTCTTTTGTGCTGTTCTCCTCTAGTTGTTTTGGATCTGCCAGGTTTCCTCTTCCTGGCAGACCCAATGTTTTGTTTATTTTTTCTTAGAGTAAGTTCGATCCAATCATATTTCCTCACTTTTATTATTGATTCCCCTATATCGGGTATTGAGCTCTATTTGTTTCTACTTCTGTGTGTATTAGATCCCCAAAAAAGTCTCTCCATCTTTCCAGTTGTGTCTCTTGATTCTGGTCTCTTTATTTATTATTTATTAATTGTCCCTAAGGAAGCTTACTCTGTAAATTGAAGTGTTAATGTCTTACTTTACTGAGAATCAAACACAGGAATGTTGGTAATAGGACTTAGTTTCTCAAAAGAGTGCATAGTGCATTTATTTCATTCACACTGTTTCTGTTCTGTTCGTTTTTCACATTAATTATTTTCTGTTTTTCTTTAAATCATATAGGCACTTCTTAAGATTGTTACTCCCATTATAAAAATAAGTAATTTTTATTCTAAAACAACATAGGGGAGTAACAATCTGAATAAGTACCAATATACATATATTTTATGTATATATATATATATATATATATATATATATATATATATATATATATATATATATATATATATATATATATACATATATACCAGCTGGATACCCGTGCTTCGCTACGGAGGTTATTTTTATTTGATGGGTTAATACTAAGCGAGAATATCTAGGTTATTTTTTAAATTTGCAAATATCCCAAGTTAGTAATCCATTCCGATTAATTAAGAAAAATTCTTAAAAGATAACTTTCCGGGAAATGCAGTGGTATTTCCCTCTGTGTGTCGAACATGGAATGAACTTGGAATGATCTTTTTATTAATATATATGCATGCATCCAAAATAGGAGCCCTTTCTCAAGTATTTACTTCCTAAATTTAGATCAGTCTGGGCTTAATCCCCCCCCCCCCTTTTTTTACTTTTTTCCTATATGTTCCCCTTAGGGATAAAATTTTAGTAAATCCCTATTGGCAGTTATCAATATAATTTATAAATTAATAAACTACGTATACAGTATAATACACTCGTAGATTTTATTTTAGCATTTTAAAGAAGCGGTGATAATTATGTTTGCAAAGATTTAGGCATGGTAAGGTGTGAATTATAATTTACTGTCTTCTTCATTTATTTTTTTAAAAATATAAATATTTTTTTTACTGCGATTGAACAGTTCTTCCTACAGACATTTTCACAAAACATAAAATATTGTCTGTAACTCCTTCTGCAATTTTGGTTAAATACATTATTTATAATAAATAAAATTAGAATTCTGAAATCTATTTAGAAGCCCCATTCTATATAAAGCCCTATATAAAGCCACCAAAAAGTTTTATATAACCTATATTACTCGCAGAATTGAGCTTAATATTGTACCCAAAAACCAACCAAATCTGTTCAGCGTTTGGACGTAATTGACAAACAGACAAATATTTTTGACATAAAATTTTCTAAACTTAAATTCAACTTCCCTACTAACTTAAAAGCTCAACCTGTTGAAGATATCTATTTTCTTTGTTTCTTTCATGAGTTCGGTTTTATTATACCTGTGTGTCTCGACTTACCTGTTCAACTTATTACCTTTATTAGATATAGAATTTTACAACGTACAAGTCTTGTGCAAAATATATCTTGAATTTTATTATAATACCAACCCTGTAAGCCTAAAATGTAGATATTACTCTAATATTCTCGGCAAGTTTGCATAATATATTAATCTGCACTAGATTGCACAGTTGGTTGATAGTTAAAACCTCAAATGTTTTCCCTTGATTAAAAGTAATTTATATAAAGAATCTTTTCCTATCCCAGGGTTGATTTTAATTCAGAATGTAACATCTTTTATTTTTTTTTTCTTCTCTTCTAGTAAGGAGGGAATAATTAAGCGCTGTTTCCTTTCTTAACGTAGACTAAATAAAGACCTTAAGAATTCAAACTTTTCTTTTTTTAGAATAATTAAGTAGCGGAAGAAGATTAAAACAAGCCGATACTAAGTACTCGTAAACTTTTACCTTTACTTGGTTCTTCTGATGCTTTCATTTAAGTAGAGGTGTAGTTTACTTTAAGACAGACTTCGAAGACGATAACTTCACCTGATAACGATTAAAACCTGGAATTTATTACAGTGCATAAAACTCTTAAGACAAAAATTGATAACTTAATTATCAATAATACACAATATGCAGCTAATATTTAACAACACACATGGTTTGACAGCTTCAGTTGGTGCCCATGGATATAGTTCCACTGCATCTTCAAAGCTTTATGTTATATTAAAAAGAAGAGTATTTTTGTTTGTGTGTTCATTTTACAAATCAGTTTTATTCCGAACTTGATGAAACTTTGTACGTTTGACCTTCAAAACAAGAAACAAGAGGAAGGTCACTGTCTACATGAGATTTTGAAACTGATCCAAAAGACATCCCTGGGATATCCTTTTGTCCAGATTTGATCCTGTCCATAATCGTTTATCCTTGGGTTCCCCTATGGTTACCACGATTTGGATACCTCATTGGGTCATCCTAAGGATGTCCTATGGATGTCCTTAACGGGATGTCCAGTTAAGGTTATCCTATGGATATCCAGTTGGAGATATCCTATGGACATCGAGTTAAGGGTATCCTATGGATATCCTGTTGGGGATATCCTATAGACATCGAGTTAAGAGTATCCTATGGGTGTCCTTAAAAAAAAATTAGAATTAGATTTGGAAAAAATTATTATTAGAATTGGATTTATTTACGTTATTCAAAGGATGATGTTTCAGTGAAAGCTATATTGAACAATCCTCAAATTATTTATAAAAGTTATATATTTATGGTGTAAGGTTAAATCATTCATTTTGAGTTGCTCTAAAAGGGAAATGACTCATGCTGCTGAGTGGATTTAGCGAGAGACTGACTATCAGGAGGTCCCGGGTTCAAATCTCACAGAGACAACATTAAACTTGTAAAATTAATGTAAAATTAATTCATGTAATGTATGTAAAATTAATTCTGAATATTAACTTCATAAGGAAATTAAATTCTATAATCCATATGACATTTCTTCATTATTTTTTACAAATTTACATTTTAAGCATCCAGATTATGTCCCTAAAATGTCCACAGGATATCCCACGGGATATGCTCTGGACGTCCCGTGGAGGATAGAAGGCCGGACATCGGGTCAGCCATAAGACGTCCAAAATAAAAAATATTACCATCCAAGAGATGTGCAAAAGGACGAAGTGACTGGTCCCGTTGATGTCCCAGGGACTAAGTCGTGCTACTTGGGACGAACTGTAAAGCATAATTATTTACAAATTTAGTGTATCCTAGGTTCACCACAATCTCTTATAGTAAAAAAAATATTAAAGGAGCATCAAAGGGTGCGAGCTCTTAGGGATATTGTGTTACGTTAAGTGATTTGTAGCGGTGTAAAGTAGTCAAAAGGTATTTCTAGGTGAGAACGCATAATGATTTAAAAAAATAAGTAAATTGAAGCGAGCGTTAGCGAGCTTCTTACATGCATTCAACAAAATATGCATCGTGTCTGTCTGTGTGTAACGTTTACGTGTCCGACGATAACTTGAGTAAAAGTTGAACGATTTGATTGAAATTTGGTGTTCGTGTTCCTTTCACTAATGCTCAGGCTAAGTTCGTTGGACAGCGTAATCCATCCAACAGTTCGCGCGCAACGCTCAAAAATAATTTAATGTACCTACGAAAATTAATAAATGGAAACACTGGGCTAGATAATAATTATGAACTCGTATATGAGGAAGTTTGTCTGAGTTGTATCGGACCGATTTTTTTTATTTAAAATTCAGAACGATTACATCCGTTAAATTCGGTAATCTCGAAAACAAAAAATAGGTAAACAATTACCAGAGGTAAACAATTAAGTTGTATAAGCATATCTTTAATAAAATACATGATAGACTATTTTTAGTTGCATTCCAATTAATAGTTATTTATGTAACTAGGCAGCAAAATGAAATTTTGCTGACAAGTTTTTTAAGTTTTAACAATTACTGCAGAGGCGACGCCGAGGCAGGAAAATGTTAATTACCTGCTAAGGTGTAACCGAAGCAGGTAATGTTTAAACGTGTCAGGAATGTTTCCTTTGCTGCATATTTACATACAATATTTTATCTACTAACGGCAGAAAAATTACACTAATTATTATATTCCTTTTTTAATAGATAAAATATTTAAAGTTGTAAAATTACGAAGGTTTGAGTCAACAAAACAAAGGCAAAACGAAATCAGTGTTGCCACTTTCTTTTATTAACAGCTGTTTTTTATCACATTTTGTTTTTAATAATCACTGTAAAATAATAATAAAATTTGTTTTATTAATATAATTTTTAAAAAGATATAAATATTTAGCAGAATATTGCGCTTAAATATATAAAAATGAAGAATATGGAGAGTTCATAACCTGCGATCTAGGAACCTTTTCTTAAAATTTGCCAGCCTGTTCGTTATTTTGCTGAAACTTTGAACTTTTGCTGACACTTTAATATTTGGCTGCGTGTTTTTTTGACATGTTACAAAAGAATCTAGGAAAATGACATTTTTCAGATTGAAAACAGTACAACAATGCTTAATTTTGCTGCCGTGAGTAGATAAAATAATTTGTTCTATTTCGGTGCCTATTCCAATCGTGTGATTAAAATTCGTTAGTGCGCGTCTAGCCTTAGATTAATTAACATAATATTCGGCAACTATGAACTTAACTTAACTATGAACTTAATTTTTGTCTGCCGTTCTATTTCTATTTCCCTATTCTATCTATATCCCTATTTCTATTCTATTTCCCTTATTTTCTCCCAGTTCTTCTTTTATGAATTACTTAGAAATGTAAGACATGCAAAGATAATAAGAGCTTGTTATGGATCCTATTACTCATTGTTGATGATGAAGGTAAAGTGGTCCGTTTTTTTTTTTTTTTTGTTTTTTTTCTAGAAATGCTTTTAGTTGTTCTGCAGTTAGGATTGATGTTAGTCTGTATTTTTTAGGGGGAGGGAAAGAGTTTACCAGGGAATTGTTTCATTTTCCAGTATTGTTTTCTGTTTTCCTCTCCCCTGGTAAGCTTGTTTGAGTTTCGAGAACAAGGTAAATTAGAAACAGCAATGGACAAGTTGAGAGGAAGCTACGATGAAATATTTATTGGACGCGGGCACGCAGCTGAGACCCTCTTTTTCCTGTCGTATTTCCTCAGAACCCTTTTATTTTCTTGCCTGAGCTAAAGCAGAGGACAATTTTACCCAAACTTAAGTTTATTATACCTTTCGTAAGATAAAAAAAAAAAAACACATATATACGTATATATAAATCTGTTTAACAACAAACAAATATACATCAGATTCTGCAGCAGTTAAATTATTTCTTTACATTAGCAATCTATCTCTATAATATGTAGAATCCAAATACCACTCACTGATTGACTGACTTATCACGATATCTCTGAAACCACTGGTCCTACAGGGTAGAATCAAAAAGCAGTAAGACTGGATTTCTGCAGCGCGAACGGAGCGGTGGAGGGTGGTCGGACTACCTGGGCGTTGTAGTTGGGAGCCTTCAGAAGAGACCGATATTTTTTCCAGTCGCTTGCGGGCAAGCGGAGAGTAAGCACGTCGATTTCTGTGAACCTCTGTGAAGTAAATCCGGGGTTTCTCTCTTCTTGGACCGTGACGACATTTCTTAACAGAGGTTCACGGAAATCGACGTGCTTACTCTCCGCTTGCTGGCAAGCGACTGGAAAAAATATCGGTCTCTTTGGAAGGCTCCCCACTACAACGCCCAGATAGATGGTCCGACCGTTCCGTTCGCGCTACAGAAATTCAGTACTACTACTATTTGAAGATCTTCAATCAAAATGGCGGATGGTCAGCCAAAAAAGTGGGTGATGAGCATACCTACAAAATTGTATAGTCATATGAAGAATACGAAAATCTGTAAACCACATACTTAACCACATAGCTTTTCATTATGAAAAGCTAGGTCTAGCTTTTCATAATGTGGTATTTTAGGAGATCTACGAAAGTCATCTTCTTTTTATGACACAATCAAATTTTGAAAAAGCGATTTCCATTCGGCTATTTTGTTTCAAGATAGCGGACATACATGCATTTGAAACCACTCTTACTATAATTATTATCACGATTTATTTGAAACGCTAAAATAAAATCATTGTTTTTTATGATAATTTCTAAAATATTATTGACCTACTAAGAAGCAAATGTCTGAAATTCGATGCCTAAGGAGGAAATAGGGGCAAAGGAAGGGAATTGAGCTCAAACTAATATTCTGAAGCTAGTAATTTATTATGTACCTACTTGGGAAATGGCGTCTCTTTAGGATGTACACTACTAAAAGATCATGAAGGTCTAGTTCTTCCGGTGGTGACCGAGTCTCGATTTTATGATGATTTTATTACAGTACAATGTTAGCGCATGCGTATAAAACCTGTCCAAAACGATTTTCGAACGATCCGCGGGACGATACAAAGGACAGTTATAGGAGGGCGCATAATGTCAATTTCAATTCAGGATTGCGATAAAATACTAGGGGTGGGGGGGGGGGGGTATACCGTAGGAAAATACCATCCTATTTTTTATTCGCTAGGCGTCATGTATTGCTAGGCGTGCATTTATTGTTAGTAATGAAATTTTAAATATTTTCTAAAGCTGTAAGTATAAAACACCACCTTTATGATGTGGATACTGACATCCACAATATAAAAATGGATACGTTGATGAAAGGGAGCTAACCTTCCAATAGAAATTTTTAATTTAAGGCAGTTGTGCTGTTGAATTGAAAAACCGGTTTTGCACTTTTCATTTGCAGCTTATAAGTGACGGAAGAATAGCTATGGAGTTCTGCTAAAGTATATGCCTTAGCTTTTAGTGTGCTGCATCATAAACAGGCTCTTTTCCACCAACTTGATTCACCCTTCCACTTGCGTTTAAAATTCTAGCTACCTTTGAACTGAATGAAGATCCCAGTTCTGTAAAGAGCATTTGCCATTCCCATATGATGTGTTTTGGTACAAGAACACATTAAATTATTAATTTCAAGCTTAATCTTGTTAAACTTACTTGAACTAAATACAATTTGAAAAAGTCAATAAATTTATGAATTTAACGCTTTTAGTTTTAAAATTAATTGTTATTTTGAAAGTGTTGAACGTATTGAATGTAGGTCATATCCTCTCTTGAAATCATAGTGTATAATTGAATAATATAAATTGTCTCTCCACGTAAATTTAATTTTTTTTTTTTTTTACAAAGTAGCTTTCAGCCTTCATAAAGCATGTCAGACCGACATATTGCGCCAGTGCATACTGTGGAAGAAATAGAGTTACATTAATAAAAAAAATTAGTGAGATGTGAGTTTACTTTAAGTCGGAGATCAACTTGAGACTCGTTGATCTCCGAGATGGCCTTCATAGATGCTCCAATATCTAAGAGGCTTTATAATGTTAGGTGGATAGGATATGTCTACTCAAAAGAATCGGAACTGGTTTGTGATTGAAATTGCTAACCTGTTACTAACTCATAATTGATGCATTTCCGCACATCCGGCCTACTGAAATGTGATCGAAATTGGTAGTATTCCGTGTGTTTTGGAAGGTGAAAGGTTAACATCACAAATTGTCTCATGGATATTGATTCGAGTGATGATTCCAGTGATGAATCTGCTATACTATATTAATATTATTACAGATGAAATATTATACGAAGATGATATTGGGTTCATTGATATCTTTGAAAAAATGTCAAGCACCGATTATTCGTTGCTAAAAAAACTTACAAATAAAATAAAATCTAGGTTCTACCGTATGTCTGAAGAAAGTAATTTGGAATTAGTGCAACTGATTTTGCAATAGATATCATCCTATTAAATAAATTAATTCCGTTATTATATTTAATATCTTAGCTAAGTTTCCTTTAAACATATTATATACATATAGATATTTTAAAATATTTAAGATCTAAAAAATGAAAAGATGGAATAAACACCTTTTAAATTTATAAGTAAGTCATTACATTATCCTTTACGACATGAGAACGAATTAATTGAACCGTCATTTTCTCATTGAATTGACATGAATAAGAGGAAAATATTACATTCCTGTAAGGGTTAGGGGGTTCTGTATACAGTTTAACTTGTGTGGTGTTTTGAAAAGAGAAGAGAACGTCTTCATAAGTTATCCTGTGGAGAATTGCTGAACAAAGTTTGAGTTGCAAAGGTTAAAGTTAGTAATACAGTCAACTTGTTTCAAGAAGCAACCCAGATGTTAACGAATACCAAGCAAAGTCATCTAGTTCTAAACACCTCCCACCCCTTCTTCAATATTACCATTAGAAACTTCAAAGTTATAACTTTCCAACACGTGTGCTACCTCCAGGACAGATATGATTGCCAATTTTCAGAAAGGAAACAAACACTTTAATTTTTTAATGTGATGTTTAATAAACACTTATATCAAATTATAATTATTATTAACTACGGGAAACAGACAGAGAAAAATACACTCCAGCGCCGGGATTTGAACCACGGGCCTCTATATGTTGACTTCTAAGACTTATGTGGAAAATTGAAAGCTTAAATTCGGGACAAGGTATCATTTAATGTCAGAGAAACTCATTCTCCTGCGTAGCTTAGTTGGTAGAGCGCTATACTGGAAATATAGAGGCCCATGGTTCAAATCCCGGCGCTGGAGTGTATTTTTCTCTGTCTGTTTCCCGTAGTTAATAATAATTATAATTTGATTTAAATTAAAATTTAATCTTTCTGTAGTATGAATACTACCAAAACGGTAAAATATAAACACTTATATTGAAGCGGTGACACCCGATGAGTTTAGATATAATTGAATTTATGGATTGTGGGCCCGGTCCGGGACTTGAACCCAGATCTATTGTGATCACCCATCCAAGTTGTGACCACACCCGACCCTGTTTAACTTTATTGATAGACGAGCCAACTGCTCTAATATAAGAGCTACCGCGGCCCCCCAAAATGGTTGATAGTTGGTAATAATTTGATATTTAGTGATCATGTGAAATTTAATCTTAAAAGAAGCACATAAATGGCCGCTATCATGAGTAAACATGAGTGTTTATTAGGGAATAAAACCACACCAGTATTTTGACCAGGGGGATAACGAATATATTATGGACTGAATGTATAGATTTGTATACATGAGTTTAGTAAAGATACCTCAAAAAATGGAGGAGCCTATAAAGAACATTGCATTCCCACATTTGTTTTTGCTTCCAAGCATACCGAAGGTTATCGGAAGCTATTTGATTGTTCTGAAGAACGAAAATATAGCTTCCAAGCTTACCGAAGGTAGCGGAAGCTATATAATCGTTCTGAAGAACGAAAATATTTTATTTCTCCGATTTCGAAAATTCCAAGACAGAAATCCGTTTCAGACATCAGGGATCATTTTTGGTTCCGTGACTGTCTGTCGGTCTGTCACTCAATTTTTGCGATCCAACGTATTTTAAAAACTACACGTCTGATTTTAATGAAATTTGTAAGGCATAGGTCATAATTAGCTCATTGTTGGTCCCATATAAGTTTCGCCCTTCTGCGCCCATTTGTTTTTATTCAACATAAACACAAAAATACATTTATTTACATCTATATCTTCAAAAGTATGAAAAGTGCACATTTGATTTTGATGAAATTTTGATAGTTTGTCGAAAGTAGACCGCAGATTAAGTTCAACCGTCTACGTTCTAACTTTTGCTCAATTGATACTTTAATTCAAGTAAAAAATCAAAGCAATTTTGACATTAAGAAAACGAGGGAAACAAATGTTAGATAATAATTGCTTGCACTTGCATAAAATCAATAAAATACGTGACAGTATGCGAGGAAGCTGTGTGCCACACTAATTGGCAGTATTTTTTTTTACCGGGGTAAAAAATATATATGTATTTATATTAAATATAGAATATAGCATTTAGCATTATATGTCTCTTCTTTTTAAGAATTCTATAAATAGTCCTTTATCCTATATACATAGAATCTATTTTTTTCGTTTTTAGTCTTCTTCAGTCCTATATTTTATTACATGGTGGTAGTTTTTTTTTTTTTTCATTCAAACTAAAATTTATATAGGTATATATATAAATAAGGGGAAGGGATATTTTTATTCCTATCTCTTTGGCCTATATTATTTCTTTTCTTATGTAACGAGGGATATGGAGGAGCAGGGGAACAGAAAAAAAGAAATGAAATATAAAAAAAAAAAATTAAAAACAGACAAAAAGAAAATCATACCTGGCGAGAAAAAAGAAGAAAAAAGAAATATCTTAATCAAAATATAAAATAAAATGTTGTTAAGTTAGCTTGAATTTGAAAGCCCTAGAGGAAAAATAAAAATAATGATAAGCTTTCCCCCTCCTCACCAGCGTTGGGAATGTTTATAGTAAAGCCATATTTTTCTTTTATTTTTAACTACAATCTTTTTATAAATTCATCTAACCTTACTTTGAATTTTTTGAAATATATTTTAGGAAAATATTTTACTGTTTTTCATTTCTTTTGTTTCTTTTTTAAATAATTTCTCCCATCACAATTCTGTTACTCAGGTTGGAGCATAGAGCAAACGTAGTAGCTCTCTATCTGACCCAAAATATCGCCTTTGCCATTACCTCCGCTTTCAAAAGTTCAATTCAGCATAGTACCTTGTTAGATTGGATTACAATTAATCTTATCGTTTGGTTCAACTATACTGTTCAATTTTACGGATTCGATTTTTAAATATCCTTTACAAATAAACAACACTATCGTGGTTTATACAGCTAATCGACACACTAACCCCGTGTCCATCCATTACATAATATATAGTGCATAAACCCTTTGGCAGGCATAGGCACTCTCATTGCTAGATGCTGCCAAAGTTTTAAATGTTTGTATTAAATATTTTATTATTGATTTGTGTCAAAAATATATGTCAAACTTATTCAAGATTTGAAGAAAAAGTTTAATTTTCTATTTGAGCAAATATTTTAGTATTTTAAGTAATTTTAACTTTAGTAACGTTAACTTATAGTCCTATTGAGTTGTTCTTACACTTCACTGTCGTGTAGCATATGCTATTTTTTCTGTGGTAGCAGACAATGAAAAAAAAAAAAAAATATTTATCAATCAAATTATAACAAATAGTACATACTTAAGATTTAAAAAAAAAAAACCTTAAAGAGGTTACAGTATAAAAAAAGATAAATAAAATGCATTGACATCTAGTGGGTTTTAATCGTACTAAGAAGCATATCTACAAAGATTAAAGCGCTAACACGGCACTTTTGATAACTACCCGTAGGACGTAAAAGATTTTTACCTCCTATGGAGGTAAAAATAGTTTTCAATACAGTGTAGGAGTAATGAAAAGATTGTTTAGGTCCACGTAATGAAAAAATGGATTTTAGCTATGTTTTTTAGGCTCTATTTTTACTTACTATTTCACAACCTACCACGAAAAATATTGCGCTCGCCACTTAACAAACCTGAAAAAACTCAAATGAGATCATTTTTAAAAACATGGTTTTTAGTGACATAATTCTTAACGCATAATATAACCACATAAATTGTCTGTGAGGGTATTTTGTCCAGACTTTTCTGGCCCATCATATTTTTTGTTAAAATGATTTTGTTTAGCAATCTAAAACAGTTTAAGTGCAATTATAGTTTCCTGCTTAGGTTATAGTCTATTATTATTTATAAGGATCAAAGCCAAACATAATTTTTGTGAGGTTTAACAAAAAAGAAAAGTTGTAGGATGGGTATTCTGTTTAGGAATTGTTTATACAAATTTTCTTCCTATAGGCTTATTGGCCTGTCACGAACACACCTCAATCCCCTATCCTAAAAGGGTCCAAAGCTGCTTTCTTATCTACCTTAGGCCTAAAGGATCGACTTAGAATTGGAAATCTAGCTTAAGAGATTTTTTTAAAATTGTCTTTATTTCAATTATGAGTATCGAGTACTTTTATAAACAACTAGCAACTTAAAATAAAGTATTATAGTTAAAATAATATAATAGAATATTATCCCTCGCTTAAAAAACGATTAGATAACACTCAAAAACAGATAAGAAAATAATTGTATTCCGAAATATAACAGAAAATATATTGTTCTTGAATAAGAAAAGTGAAAAATGTTATCTTTATTATATTTTCTATTTTTTTACGTACAATATTGATCAGAAGGAGTCTTGATTATAAAATAGAGCTCCCTGGCGCTTTTTATTTGTGTCGTCCCCTCTTCTAAATAGATCATATTTAATTTTAAAAGCTTTTAATTTTGTTGAATTAATTACTTTTACCCATTTACTCTTTTCTCTGCCTTGGACCCACTCCAATATTGAGGTTTTTTCAGCCTTTTCTACTCTTCCCATCCTATTCCGGTCTATTTAAAAGCATCAGGCTTCGAAAAATACCTTATATACACGTTATATATATATATATATATATATATATATATATATATATATATATATATATATATATATATATATATATATATATATATATATATATATATATATATATATATATATATATATAAATGAAAAATACTAAAATGTTTGTTTAATTATATTTTGTTTCTTAATTCAGATCTTTGTTCACTTTTGTTTTTTCGGCGTAACAAACTCTCTTTATTTTTTCTTTCATTATTCCCTTTCAAATCATGATATCTCCTAGGAAATCGATGCCGATGCCTGAAGCGAAGATGGCTTGGAGATATTCGGGTTCCTTAAAATAACAAGTAAGGCGCGCTTCACGTAAGTACGTGAGGCGATAATCGCCGGTTTCTGTACGATTAGGTTAAAATTATAAGTGTATAATTTTAATAGTTGCATATTCTTTTTCTACACTTCAAGACCTTTAAATTGATGTATAACATGTCACGGTGACTAAAAAAACTTTTTTTAGTCGCCCGCCATATTGAAAATATTTAGTGTGAAAACTTCAAAAAGGGCACAGTTGTCTCAAATGCCGAGATGCACCTGTGTGCCGAATTTCACGTTCCAAGCTATATAGCAGTATGAATTGAAACAAGCCAACGGACAGACTCCAACGGACAAACAGACAGACAGAGCCGTTATAAAAGGTTTCTTTTTTTTACTTTGTACAGAAACCTAAAATGTATAAACTATCTGTGTATGTATTTGTGTTTTTCGTGTGCCTAGGCAGACGACAGACAGACATTTTTTAAAAAACACTTTTTTGAACTCAGGAGACCTCAAAACGTGTAAATCCATCAAAATCTAATTTTCGTGCCATCACAATACTTTCTCTTTATATGAGAAAGTAAAAAGTCAGTAGAAAGGCGGTTGGGTTTGTTTACGTTAGTTCCACTTTTTGACGGTTACCAGGGTGCAGCACCATCGAACGATAGTTCCCCCCACTCCTGCTAGTTGGACAAGGCTGGTTTAACTGATGCGAATTTCTGAACCCCAACAATAATAATTAACTATATCATCGAGCAGTCCGAAAAAACAACTGTGCAATAATAAGTAAATAAGTTTAACAAATCTTAACAAAGATCTATAAATTATCATATATTTATTTATACATAAAATAAAATAAACTTTTGTTTAATGATATTGACTTTTGTATCGAAGAAACAAAACTTCTGGGTATAACTTTCGATACAGTTTATTAATTTAACAATATTTATTTGTTTAAGTATATAATGTATTATAATCCTCTTCACACTTCATTTACAATAGTATAAACTAGAATTGTAGAGAAAGCAAAACGTACTAAGGGAAGCGTAGATATATTATTAAATTTCAAAATATCAAAATAATTCTTACTCAGATGATGCACTTTAGCCAATGAGGAGCACAAGACTAACCCTCTTACCCGTATGTTTTTATATAAATAGAAGCTTTTTGCCAAATTCTTTTATCTTCAGTTTTACTGTGTTGAGCTCTTTCAACGTAAAATGTCAGAGAGATATTTCAATTTAAGTTGATCTATAAATCATTCTCTTTATTAGTTTAAGGTAGAACACAGAAAATGTATTTTATCCGAGCTTACCGAATGGAATTTTTATTTCATTTTATTACCAAATGGTAATAAAAGCATTGTGATTATTCTGAAGAATGTCATTTTTTATTTCCCCGAATTCAAAAATTTCTTGACAGAAATCCGATTTAGACTTCACAGAGAACATTTTTCGTTTCAGTCTCGTGTCTGATTGTCGGTTTGTTCGTCATAATTTTTGCGAACTACGATATCTTAAAGACGACTAATACTATTTTAATGAATTTAGACGGTAGGTTATAATTAGTCTTTGCTTAATTCGCATCTAAATTTTAACCTTCTGCGCATGGTTTGTCTCTTCCGCATGCGCACAAACTTGTTTTATTACTTGACTATATTGCTTTCGAGCTTACTGAATGGTTACGGAAGCATTGAGATTCAACATGGCGGCCGAATATTCTGGCACCAATTACTCTAGTACCCTGATATCTTTAGCTGACTTTTATTAACAACTTTTTGAAAGGGATTTACAATCGATCATTTTTTATTAAAGATGGCAGCTATATAGGTATTTGAAACCTCAACTCCCCTCACTAAAATAATTAGCAGAGAAATAAGGGGATTAAAGAAATACTGTGGCTTCTAGATATTCTCGTTTGGAAAAAATAATTTTAATTTTTCTTGACAGTAGTTTATAAACACATGAAAGTCAAAAATAGTCTGCCATAATTAGCGTGTGGCAGATAGCCACTCGCATTCTATCGCGTAATTTAATAATATTTTTCTTTTATGGCCTATAATATTCTCAAATTTATTTAATCCCCCCACCATCCATTAAAATAAAATATTTCAAAATTATTTTTGTTTTTACGTGAGTAAAAGTGTCAATTTAGCAACAAGTATCAGGTAACAATTAAAGAGGCGAGTGGGGGCACCTATACTTTACTTTTTTCCAGGGCCGGTGCAAGGGCCATGCGAGACATGCAGCCGCATGTGGCGCCGTCCGGGACGTGGCGCTGGCGAAGCCAGCGTCTTCCTTTAAGTATTTTTTTTTTTTAAATTTATTATAATAATTAAATGTATTACATTTATTTATTATTAAATAATATATTCAGTAAAACCAAACTAAAATGGACCCTGATAACATGGAAACCTGTCATAACGGAAAATAAACTGCGAGAATTTTTCTTCAGGATTATACCCTGTGCAAAGCAAAAACGGAGAGAAATTCTGGGCAGGAATATTTGAACGAGCGTAGTAAGGTCTTTATTTAAGAGACGGGATTAGAAAAGTTTGTGTGTTTGTTTATCTAACAATAACTGGCGTAAATATTGATTGATTTGAACGAAATTCGGCACAAAGGTGCAGCTCATTATTTGTGACAACTCCATAAGAAAATTCCACACTACATATTTTCAAAATGGCGGCCAAAGTGGCGGACAATTAAAAAAGTTTTAGTCAGCATGACATGTTATACCTACATCGTTTCAAAGGTAAGAGTATGCAGAGAGTAAGCATCTATTCAAATGTCTCATTCAATATTTTAAAGATGACGGTCAATATGGTCTAGAACTTAAGAAAAAGTTTTAGTCAGCAAGACATGTCATACATCGTTTTGAAGATATTAAGAATGTGAAAAAAGTAATTACCTATTACAATTTCACAGTTAATATTTTCAAGATGGCGACCAATTAGAAGGACGACTAATAAAAGGTTTTAATTGGCGTGAAAGGTTTTAATGTTCAACATTGTTTAAAAGGACTTTAAGAATAGGAATAGAACTCGTAATCTGCAAAGCTCGACATTTTTGGACTACAAGAGGTCGAAAAATGGACACAATAGTGTCATTAGTCGTAAAGGAACTGAAGATGAAATTGTGGTGAGGCCAAGAAAGAGTAAACAACAAATTTCTTACGAGGGTTAAGATGAACCTGTGAAGTCTGGCAAGGAATCTTTTAAAGTAATTTTTTTGTCGTCCTCGACACTGCAATCAATTCTTTGACAGAGAGGTTTGAACTAATGGAAAACCACAGCAAACATTTTAAATTTCTCTATGACATTTTATAATAAGAGAGATGTGAAAAAGGTTTAATTAGAGAACATTGCAGAAACCTATACGGTCAGCATTGACTGCAGATGATAAGAGTCATACTAATATCAATGGGGAAGAACTGCTGAGGGAAATCATAATTTTAGCTCTAATGTTGTCCAAAGATAGTTGCCCCGAAGTACATTATCTTACTTAACAATTTACAGTGCATTCAACATTTTTCCCAATGTGTTTGTTGCATTACGAATATCAGTGGTCAGCAAAGAAATAAGGAGTTTTTTCAAAACTAAAGATTATAAAAAACTATCGTATAGGACGAACAATCGTCCTATACGATAGGGGGGGGGGGGGGATTTAGAAAAGGGTTCTATTGTAGATTAAGATTTTAAAAATTGCAGATACCCGACCTTTTACAAGGAAGACTATTTTTTGTACTTATGACTGGATTGTTAGATACCCTACTATTTTTATTTTTAACCTAATACTATCAGCTAATTCCTGTTGAACTCAAAACATTTGGCGTAGGTACTATTTTTTTGTTAATTCACATAACTAAAATATTTTTAAAATATACCAATTTATTTTTCTGGCTACTAAAATGAAACATTAGTCTATTATTAATGTACAACTTTTAATAATAAAATATTATTCAAATATAATTTTGTTTAAATAAAATACCCAGGTCTTCATATCCCGTTCATAAAAAACAAATTTATTTGTATAAAATAACATTTTAGATGCTCTTGGAATAGGCTAAAAAGACGTTTTCAAGTAACGTAAACTACAAAAATTTTCCCGGGGGAGTGCCCCCGAACCCCCCTAAAAGAGAGCCAACCCCTTCTCAAAATTGGCAGCATCCACCCTTGATATGAAGTAATAGAAGAACAAAGAAAATCTAACTGTGGTTATGCTAAGCCCACATTACATCCCTTTCCCCCTTAGTTTTTTTAGTCTGTGCCCCCTCCAAAAAATATCCTGGGTGCGCCACTCATGGGCGTGCTTAAAAAATAACCAGTCCGCCATCTTGGGCTGTCCACCATATTGGATTTAGAATGACATCACTTAGCTAACCATGCATTGTCATCCAAACTAAACGTGTATGCAAAATTTCAATTCTATCGGTTGAGGATAACTGCATAAAATTCAGTTGCAAGATTTGACCCAAACATACATACGAACATTGGATGTTGGTCATGGACACCTTAGCGTGGCCCGCTCTTAGACGTCCGTTTTAGAGGCTTTTTCGGGGGCGTGTATCTTTTTTCCTATTCACTTTAAAAAAAAAACTATTTTTTCCCTTTACGCAAGGCCTACAAAAAAGAAAAAATGCGTCGGACCGCTGCGGTCGACCGTATTCGAGTTATGCGAAAAAAACGGTTTTTCGGGGGAAAAGAAACAGTTTTTTCCGCATAACTCGAATACGGTCGACCGCAGCGGTCCGACGCAAAGGACCTTTTTTGTAGGCCTTGCGTAAAGGGGAAAAAATGTTCTTTTGTTTGTTTTTTTAAAGTGAATAGGAAAAAAGATACACGCCCCCGAAAAAGCCTCTAAAACGGACGTCTAAGAGCGGGCCACGCTAAGGTGTCCATGACCATTTGTAGTTTTATTTTTAAAAAATCATTAAAATCAGATTTTATATTTTTAATGTTTAAAAAATAAATTGCCTTGTTTAAATAATTGTGGAAAATCAATACCAATCTCGTAATTGGTCACGATTACGTGCATAAGAATGCAGAATAAACGATGGAACTTAATTAATTAATGTGGTTGTTTGCAGTAGCGTACACAGAAAATTTTTTCGGGGGAGGCCCAACCTAATTTAACTTATATGCGGGTTTAGCATACCCCATAATTTATTATAATTGTAATTTCTCCCCCTTTTCAACACTCTAATTTCAATTTCTAACCTCATATTTAATTAAATTAAAATCCTATGAGGTAACACCTCACTATGTGATGTGATCGTTCTAAAGAACGATTATGTCTCCGATTCCAATAATTCCAAGACAGAAATCTGTTCCAGTTATCAGACATTTTTGATCCCGTTTCTGGCTGTTAGTCTGTCTCTCGCTCAATCATTGCGAACAATTCTTAAAAACTACTCTTTCGATTTTAATGAAATTCGGATAGCAGTTAATTAGCATATAAAAAGTCCATTGTTGGTCCTACATAAGGCCCAATCTTCTGGTCTCATTTCCCTCCACTACATTTCTCCACCTACCACCATTTCTCTTCCACATGTGCACACAAATACATTAATTTACACCTTATCTTCAAAAATATTCATCTGATTTTATAAAACTTATCTGATAGAAGCTCACAGATTAATTTTAACTGTCTGCGCTGTTTAAATTTTGGTAAATTGATACTTTAAATCATGTAAAAATCAAACCAATTTTGACTAATTTACAAAAAGGAGGGAAAATTGAGTAAATTTAACATGAATAAAGTATCAATATAGCAATATTTTAAGAGCGCAGACGGTTGAAATTATTCTTGGGTTATCTGCGGGCTACTTTAAACAAACCATTAAAATTTCATAAAAATCAGATGAGTACTTTTGAAGATATAGGTGTAAATAAATGTATATCTGTGCGAATGTGGAAGAGAAATAAATAGGTGCAGAAGATTGTAACTTATACGGGACCAGCAATGTTATGACTTATGACCTGGCTAATTATGACCTACCATCAAAATTTCAATAAAATTGGACGAATAGCTTTTAAGATATGTTGGTTCGCAAAAATTGAAGGACAGGCGGACACGGGACCCAAACTGTACCCTGATGTTGAACAGATTTCTGTCTTGGAATTTTTGAAATCGGAGACATAAAAATTGTTCGTTCTTCAGAACTGTCACATATCTTCCGTTTCCTTTGGTAAGCTCGGAAGCAAAACGTGATCCATACTGCAAAAGCAAACGTGGATTTGGAGCACATACGAATTCGAAATTTTAATCTAGAAGAGAATTCTTCTCTACGAAAATTAAATACCTGTTGCAAAACAAAAGAATCATTCGTTCAACGCTGGGTAATTACATGGGATATTTAACATCAAATGTTTTCTGAACGCTTTTTGAGTTTTTAGATTTAAATTTACTATTACTATGTAATATGAATTAGCTTTTTCACAAAATGATAAACCGATTTATTTATATTGCCTCTGTTTTCCCACTACATGTCGACGAACACTAGTCCGACCTGAGTCAGCAAGAGGGGAATGCCGCATAGACAAGAGGACCCACGTAGCGTTCTACACACAATCCTGGTACAAAACAAAAATTTGCTACTGAAATCCACAACCATCATTTTCCCGTTTAAGCCAGTCTAGTGTGCATATTTTAATTCAATTAATTTAATTCCATCGGCAAAAGATCGAGTTGACTCGGGCCTCATTTAATTGAATGTGCTTAACACCTAGGCCGAGCCGGCAATCGGGTCTATTATTGAACGCATCCCAATTTATTTTGATGCATAATTTCCATCGACAAAGTCGGGCCTACTAGCAATCAGGCCGATTCATTGTACTCATCCTAATCAATTCAATGCACTTAATTCTATAGCAAAAAATCCGGGCCTAGCTGTCAATCGAAGCAGTCTATTTTTACGAATCCAAATTCAATTCATTGCATTAGGATTCGTAATGAATTTAAGCTGTCCTATAATGCAACCTATGGTATTGAACTGGACTAAAACCACAAAAAAAATCATTGAATTCAATTGGTGAAAAATCGGGCCCAGCCGAAATCGGGTCGATCAAATTTAATGTTTTTAGTTCCACTGGAAAAAAACCAAGGCCTAGGCGGCAAATGAGCCGATTTATTTCATGCATCCTAATTTAATTCAATGAATCTAATTCCATCAGCAAAAATCTCGGTCCAGCCAAAATCGGGCCGCTATAGTGTTTAATAGTTTTAGTTTCATCGACAAAAATCCGGGCCCAACCGAAAGTCGGGCCAGTATAGTGTTTAATAAATTCAATTCCATCGGCAAAATCCGGGCCCAGCCGACAGTCGGGCCGGTATATTGTTTAATAAATTTAATTCCATCGGCAAAATCCGGGCCCAGCCGACAGTCGGGCCGGTATAGTGTTTAATAAATTCAATTCCATTGGCAAAATCCGGGCCCACCCGACAGTCGGGCCGGTATAGTGTTTAATAAATTCAATTCCATCGGCAAAATCCGGGCCCAGCCGACAGTCGGGCCGGTATATTGTTTAATAAATTCAATTCCATCGGCAAAATCCGGGCCCAGCCGACAGTCGGGCCGGTATAGTGTTTATTAAATTCAATTCCATCGGCAAAATCCGGGCCCAGCCGACATTTGGGCCGGTATAGTGTTTAATAAATTTAATTCCATCGGCAAAATCCGGGCCCAGCCGACAGTCGGGCCGGTATAGTGTTTAATAAGTTAAATTCCATCGGCAAAATCCGGGCCCAGCCGACAATTGGGCCGGTATAGTGTTGAATGAATTTAATTCTATTGGCAAATCCGGGCCGAGCATATTTGGGGTGATTAAGTGTATACACACCATAAGATAATATTTAATTAATTCCTTTTATTGGAAAATATTTACAGCCAATTCTAATGCATCTGTCATTACTGTGTTTTTTTGGTTTTAAGTGTATGGCGGGTCTTAGGTATGTAATCATTTCGGGGGGGGGGGGGGGGGGGGGGGGGGCAGGGCCCCTTGCCCCCCCCCCCCCCCCCCCCTGTGTACGCCACTGGTTGTTTGACAAGAGGACCAGTTTTGGCGTGATGCATCTTAATATTTCCGTAGTGATGATATCTCGGCGTGACTAATATCTAATGAAAAGGTGCCAAGAATTTACCTCACTTCCACATTCATATTTATAAATACCTTCACTGTCCTTATTATAAAAACAACTAAATATAAAGATTTCTATTAGTGGATCTATTCACAAGCCTAAAAATAAATTATAAATATTTTAATTCGTATTTTAACACCGCCCCCTCCTGGTATTGAATTGTAAATCGGCCTTCGTTTTCAGTTTAAATGGTCGTAGAACTCTTCATAATAGCTTAGTTACTTTCGTGGGACTGAAAAGACCGTTTGTTTAAAAATCTATTTTCATTTAACAAGCATTTACGTTTAATATAAATATTGTTTACAATATTTTTAAAAATCGAAATAGCGTCCCCCCAATGACCTCATGACCCTAATATCAGACCGACAGAAATAAATCTCGTGTGGTGGCAACACTGCAAACAGGTTTGTTTTGATTCCGTTATTGTGTTATTTCAGGGTCAGGTTATAAGATGTTCCACGAAAGTATGCACCTATTTAATTAATATTAAAAGTTTATTTCTATTAAAATAGTGATGTTTTAGCGAGAATGGAACCCCATAAGGAATCTTTCGACTCGGATTACGATGTGTTCGAAGAAATCGGAAAGTAAGTTTGAATATTGTTTCAGTATTTTTTACCTATGTTTTGTTCCGTTGGCTTTGCCCCAAGACGCTTTGTCCCTTTCCTGCTTTTGCAAGAGGAATTTTTCGCATTCCAACTACCCCCGTTTCCTGTTATCTATATTCTAACGTTGTTTTATATGAATTTTGACTAATTTTACAATAATTTCTTCGTTTTTAGAGTCCAAAATACCTTTCGAAAGGTATTTAAAACGGTTGCCCTAATTTATTTTGAGGTCTACACGGTTAGGCTTTTTATTCCCATCGTATGCTTAACAGGGAATGTTTGTTTGCTTTACTTATTCTACTTTCTTAAACGTCGCCTAATTTCATATTGATTTTAATATCTTTAGATTGTAATTTTATATTTCTTAGTTGATAAAAACAACATTATCAATTCTTTATTTGCAGACTTTTAAGTAGCTTTTGTCCTTTATCTTTAATGAGTCAAGATATCGATGTTTTCTCACGTACATATATACATACCTTATGATTTCTCTAATTCTCCCTCAAATTGTTTACAGACAAATAAATAATATAGTAATTTCTACGCAGTTTTGCCCTTTGGGTGAAATATTTATGTAGCTAAGCTACTTTTTGGTGCCTGGGAATTCTGAAGACTAACATTTTCTCTTTTTTACGTTTATCTATTGTTCGAAATTACAGGCACATTTCTTTTTTTCATGTAGCCTACTTTTACAAAAAAAAAAAAACAACAACTAATAAGTAACTAAGCTAAATAACCAAAAATATCTTAAATTTCGTTTATTTATGACCCATTTCTTTTTTGTTTCGTTGAGCTTGAATCTAGAAAAGAAATCTATTCTTCTTTATTTAATCTACTATCTTTAAGTCTTAATGTTCATTTGGGAACAGCATATTTTCTAAATGATAGAACGTAACTTTAAAAGTTAGGTTCTAGATAAATCTGTAGCAAATTCCCCTCTTAATTTTTCTCATTTTGTCTTTGTAAGATCATTTTTTAATATGAAAAAGGATAATGTTTTTAAATTAAAATTACTTTAGTCACAGGAGCTTCAACACAGACTTAAATTATTCAACATATTGTATCTTGTTTAAGTTATAACCTGTTAAATAAGTAACCTTCCTTATCTTAAAGAAAATATTATTAAAACAAGGAAGAAATTTAAACTTTGTTAAGGCATCATCTTTTTAATCAGTTCTTATAAAACATACATTAAGTCAATGGGGAAAGTCATAATAAGTCAGGCATCTACTACACAAACATATGGAACTGTAATGAACCTGCATATTGTCATTTTGGGTTAATCTTTAATTTGCACTTCCGTTCCCTCTATTGTAAGTTATTAGTTCAGTTTATTTGTTTTAGAATTAGTTAGAGATTGATATATTTTTGTCTAATAGTTCATATTAGGTATTTATAGTTTCCTCCTTTTAAAATTGAGTTTTGTAATTTAATAAGGAAATCATTCTTAAAAATAAAATAGAAGACTTTTCTTGCCCTCCTCTTCAAAAATGTATTTTCTAATTATTAAATTTCTAGGTGTTAATTTCCATAAAATTTGACTTTGTTGATTTAATGATAACTCAACACACATTTTGTTTTATTTAACAGTAGTGTCAAGAAGAGAATTAATTCTTGACACTCAGGTTGGCCTACATATTACTACGTTTCCATGTTGTTTAAATACAGATTCAATATGGGTTGAATACAGTTTTTGAATCTAAAATGCCCATGGAAACCTAGATACAATTTGGATTGAATACGATTTAGATCCAGTTATGATTCACTAAATTCTGGGATCATATCTGGATCGAATTGCATGGAAACACCTGAACTCGATCCTGACATGCTCAGAGCGTGGGTGTGAGCGCACCTAGCGTATATCTGTAGAAACTGTAGTCAAATCTGTCAAAATACTTAATAAAAAACATAGTTGAGGTGAAGGTTACAAAATTATTTATAACCTTTAACAAAAGTAACCAAGAAAAAGTTTTATTTTTTTTATTTCTTATTGAATACAGATTTAATACCGCTCTTGGAACTTTTTAAAACAACTAACTTTTTAAATCCCAGATCAGGATTCAATCCTTTTTTTAAGACATGGAAACGTAGTAATCTTGGAAATTTAGTGTATGTGGGGGAGAAAATAAAGCCTCTAGGCGGTTATCTTAAGAGCAAGCAGTGACATTTTTGTTTTCCTTGTTGGTGATAGTTTTTTTTTATTTTCTTATATCAGAGCTTTAGAAATTAAATATAAGGATAGGTGTTTCAATTACTGGCAATTATGGGTCAGTTGCATTTTTATCTATCCTTTCTTCTTTGTTTCTTTAATTTGTTTTGTAAATTTTAATTAGGGCTACTGTAAACTAACTAAAGTAACAAACTTACTACTTCTGCAAAATCAAAGACTTTATCAATAGGTTAATTAATTTTAGCTGATTGATTCGGAGAAAGCCGAAGGTTCAATTTTTAATCAAGAGTTGAGTGTGCAGAATTCACAATTTGGCTTGTTCCACCAATTTGTCTGAATTTAATGATGTACACTAGGGTTGGGACATCGATGTCGATGTATCGAAAACATCGATGTATCGGACTTTAAAAAATCGATGTTTAACATTGATGCTGATCTTTCGATGTATCGGTCAACATCGATGTTTTCCTGAAACATCGAAAAACTGATGTTATCGATGCATCGCAGCCTAAAAAACGGACGACAACGAAAATCAGGAACGAAAAGGAGAGATTTTTTGAAAGTGGTGACCTTTTTTTTTTTTTTTTTTTGCTCTTCACCTTGGAGGACCGATGTCGATGTATCGAAAACATCGATGTTTTCTTTCGATGTTTTGGCTAACATCGATGTTTGTTCTTTCGATGTCGATGTATCGAAAACATCGATGTTTGCCTATCGATGTCCCAACCCTAATGTACACTATAAGCCTCTTATAATTTTATACGTCTTGATCTTCTAGAGGAGACTAACGTGGTCTTATTTTGGAGATCTAGATTTATTTAAGCCGAAATCTCCGCTATAGAACTGTTATAATTTAACCTTTTATATCCTGAAATCCAAATCCACTTTATTATTCTACCAAAATTATGAATAAACTGGTTTTCATCAGTTCTTGGAGTACTGAATGTTGATGGTAACAGCATACTTCAAATTTTAAATAAAGGAATCACACTCCAGCAGAAATAATGCATAAAAGTGACTACCTAACATCAAGCTAGAATTTTGTTTATGAGTTAATTTTCCATGTCCAAGAGTATGTGGTCAGCAAAGTTCGTCCACAGGACATAGCTCGCCTATGAGTTGTTATTAAAAAGACCCGTGAAGAGCGGCTATGTCCTGCCCATTATGACAAACAAGGTGATTTTCATGATCCTAAAAACAAAATTAGTTTATAGAACAAAAATTAAATTTGTTAGTTTGTCACATGATTTATTAGTTTGTCAAATATTTTAACAAATTTAGTGATCACTGATCAAGCGACAAAGGAACGTCAACTTGATTTTTGGTCTAAACAAACTTTGTTACTTAGAATCATGAAAATCACCTTTTCTGCCATAATGGGCACCCGCCCATGGCTGCTCACGACCAATATTTCTTGTTTAACAGCTTATAGGCAAGCTGTGCCCTGTGGACAAATTTTGCTACCACATATTCTAGGAGGATATTAAAGAATTAACTCATGCACAAAATTCTATTTTTGATTTTTTTGTCAGTCTCTTTTATGTACACTATCTCTTGGACTATCATATCGTAGTTGACGAATCTTAACGCATAGTAAATTAACACATTAGTTACTTTTTAAAAATTTTACTGTAAGAAACTTATACCGTTCTGAGAAACATTTGAAGTGGAGTAAAAATTCCGCTTCAAATGTGTTTATTTAAAATTATTTTATAAAATAAAATTTATTATTCCACTCTAATGGGAATTTGATCAGTCAAGTAGTGAATTAGAATTGACTGATAAGGTTTTATTTATTTTATTTTTATTTATTTATTTTTTTGAACTGAGATAGATTGGTGGTTTCTTTTTTCCTTAATACTCAATACTTTTTAAAATGATCAGAGAAATAGTTAGGTGTAGTATTTAATAAAATGAAATGCTTCTCTCATGAGGTATTAAAAACTCAACTCATTCTAAATGTTATTGCCTCATAATGAATATAATATTTTGTTCAAATAATTGGAAGATATGGGAGAGTTTGTGCTGATAAGATGTGCAAACTTAGACCCTGGTTCTGTAGTGTAAAGGTTGCATGAGAAGAAAAACCTTGAATAATTTGTAGAAGGTAATCAAGGTTACTTTCTCTAGCACATTTATCTTTTACTTTACTTTTATTGTTTTTTTTGTGTTGTGTAAGAATTCAAACGGGAAATGATTAAAACAATGTTTAATAAGCTTGGCATATGCTTGGTTTTCAACTTTATATCATATTATGTAGAAAAGAAATTAATGGACTTGACAATTGAATAAAAAGTCCTATTGTCAGAATATGCAAGGGAAGGAGTTAAGCCACTAGTGAGTTTGGAATCACTAACTAGGTTGACAGATCGGTCGTCCAGAGGTTAGTTTTGGCTAGTGCCATGGCTACTTGAAATAATCTTGTTACCGAACAGGACCGATTTTAGTCACTGGTCAACCAAAAAGGTTATAAACAAAGAGAGGTTATAAAATTAGCTGATGATTTTTGTTTGGTGTAAGATATAAGCAACGCTATTATAGGCATGTTAATTTGATAATAATTATAGGCATGTTATCAATCATAGGCATGTTAGTTTGTTATTTAATAAAATTATTTAATTTATTTATTAATAGAATGTTTATGCTTAAGTTAATTATAAAAAAAGTATATAATTAAATTTTTTTTAACTAATTAATTCAATAAAATGGATTTGCAGTGGTACATAGTCTTTGTGCCAAGTTTCATCTTGATTGGATAACTGGAAGAGGTTTATTTGCTCAACAAATTTTTTAAAAGAACTGTAAAAGAACTTTAGCTGGGCAGAGTAGTCTGGAACATGTGGACCACTTCTCTGAGAATAAAACTAATTATGTTAGTATTTCCGGCTGTGGTTCCAGGGCGAAAGCTTTTAATTCATCAAAGATTCTGTTCACAATTTTACAGTATATTGCAGTGAAGTAAAAAAATCAAGGCAGACAAGAGCCACTGCTAACAATAAATCAAAAGGGTTGCTACAGGTTTTTGTTTTCAAAATGGTATGAGTACATCTGCATTAAACATGCAGGCAAAACGTAAGAGAAAAAGATCTAAATAAAGCAAGATATGCGTCATACGTAAACAACAGTACAATCTTTAGTAATATCTTAGAAAATAATTTAAGAGAGAACATAAAAAACAGCAACTCTTATTTGTTAAGGTATTCAAACAGTAAAAAAAAATTCTTTGAAACGTTGTCATTAATCAATGATATCATAACAGTTATGAAGTAATCATGCGTTTTTTATCAGTTGAGAAGCTTAAAGATACCATGGAATTGAATATCTTTAGCTACTCTACTTCAAAATAATCAATTAGAGGTAAGAATGATAAAAGATATTGGCAATGCTGCCAGCAAGCTGTTAACTTCATTCTAAAGTGAAAAGGCAGATCAGCTTTAAGCTATAACAAGCTTTTGACTCCAACTTTATAAACCCATTTAATTGTTTCCCCCGTTTTTTTAATAAGTCAAAATTAAATTTTTACTTGAATTAAAGTATCAATTTATATTAATCAAATTATAATTATTATTTACTACGGGAAACAGACATACAGTATATACAGGAGACCCGTGGTTCAAATCCCGGCGTGGGAGTGTATTGTTCACTGTCTGTTTCCCGTAGTAAATAATAATTATAATTTGATTTAAATTAAAATTTAAACTTTCCGTAGTATGAAAACTACCAAAAACTTAAAAAAGTATCAATTTAGCAAAAGTAAAAGAGCGCAGACGGTTCAAACTAATGTGGGGCTATCTGCTGGTTACTTTCGATAAACTATAAAAGTTTTATACAAATCAGAAGAGTAATTTTGAAGATATAGGTGTAAATAAATGTATTTTTGTGCCCACATGGAAGAGAAACAAAAGGCGCAGAAGTTTAAAACTTATATGGGACCAACAATAATTGTGACCTTCCATACAAATTTCATTAAAATCAGACGTGTAGGTTTTAAGATATGATGGTTAGCAAAAATTGAGCGACAGACCAACCTGGATGTCTGAAACGGATTTCTGTCTTGGACTTTTTGAAATCGGAGACAAAATATTTTCTTTCCTCAGAACGATTACATAGCGTCTGTTACCTTCGGTAAGCTCGGAAGCAAAATGATTTAATTATAATAGTACATTACGCGTCGAGTGCGGAAAGTAGCATTTTGCATGCGAGTGTGGAGTTTGCACCCGAGCGACAGCGAGGGTAGTAAAACCACACGAGCAATGCAAAATGCCGTTTTCGCACGAGTTGCGTGTCGTACTTTATCTACGATTGTTAGATTTAAATAATAATTACAGAAAAAAATAAACTTGCTGTATGTAAGTTCGTATCTCTTCTCTTGATAAAGATGGCATTAATCTTGAGTTGTATTTTTTACCGAATCAATTATTTCTGGAGGAGTATTATTCTCCACATTTTTGTCAAAGCCACTTGATTCATTCATTGTTTTTCACTAAAAACTCGATATAAACAGTTACTTTAATAAAATAATAGCAAATTAGTTTTGTTAAATGAAACAAACTCGCTAATCGTGCGTAAAGCTGAAGAATTCCTCTTCTTTACCGCGCTAGCGTGGTAAAGAAGGGGAATTCTTCAGAACTATGAGACGCGCATGCACAATGAATACAAGTACGTAAATAATCACTTTCTACGCATCTAAACAGAGATATAATGTTTATATTTCGTATCAATCGTAGATAAAATAATCTTACCAAATGAATTTTATGATTTAAATAATCTAATTCACATTGTCCTAATTTCTTCTATTTTTAATTGCAATTAAAACCTTTCCACTCTTATCTGAGAATAGGAATTAAAGGATAAGAAATAATACTCAGAGAAAAGAGAAAAGAAAAAAAAGCATATATTATTGTCTAAGCTCCTTAGCAAATGTTTTGAAGTACCAGGTATAGAGCAGTTTTGATATCTTATATGATGCACTTTGAAAGTAAGATTGTGGTAATTATTTGCTCTTTCTTCTTTTAATTGTAACACATTGTTGGTTTTTAGTTTATTTTAAAGTCCTAATTGGCACAACATTGGACTATTGCATGGGACTTTACACATTAAACTTGATTGAGTGTGAAATATGTCTCACTTGTCTTGGAATCGAACCTTCACCAGCTGTGATAGTGTTTAGATCTTGGTTTTAAATGAGCTTTGAGTGCACTTAACACTTGGCTTCACTTGCCAAACACATTGTCAATGTACCCAAGAGGTTTAAAGCATTCTCTAAAATTAAATTTCAAACAGCACATATTTGGGTTTGTTTCTTTCCCAGTGCTAGAGAGATGGAAAATATTCCAATTTCAAACAATGTATAAACAATGACCTGGTGCTGACGATTAACTCCATCAAAATCGAAGAGAAGTTGAGAAATTATACAATTTAATGGAATAAAAATGTTGTTCTAGCCTTAAAGTTTATATGCCTATTGTTAATCTTATGGGTTAATATAGTTGAAATAAAAAGGTTATCTTAAAGTTGATATGCCTATTGTTAATCTAATGGGTTTATTAAGTTGAAATAAAAAGGTTGTTATCTTAAAGTTGATATGCCTATTGTTAATCTAATGGGTTAATAAAGTTGGAGTCAAAAGCTTGTTATAGCCTTTAAGCTGATCTGCCTTTTCACTATTGAATAAAGTTAACAGCTTGCTGGCAGCATTACCAATATCTTTTATCTTTTTTACCTCTAATAATTAATTCTTTTGAAGTAGAGTAGCTAAAGATATTCAATTCCATGGTATCTTTAAGCTTCTCAACTGATAAAAAATAGATACGGCAACTTGAAGAACTAACACTGATATCACATGATTACTTCATAACTGGTATGATATCATTGATTAATGACCAACTTTCAAAGAATTTTTCTTTACTGTTTGAATACCTTCAAGAAAATAGCTTTAAAGAAATACGAATTTAAGATTTAATCTAAATGGGTTTTCAACACTTCACAATTTGTCTTTTTATTACTTTCAAAGTGTTTTATGTTCTCTCTTAAATTATTTTCTAAGATATTTCTAAAGATTGTAGGGTTGTTTACATATGATGCACATCTTGCTTTATTTAGATCTTTTTCTCTTACTTTTTGCCTGCATGTTTAATGCAGATGCACTTGTACTATTTTGAAAACAAAAACCTGTAGCAACCCTTTTGATTTATTGTTAACAGTGGCTCTTGTCTGTCTTGATTTTTTACTTCACTGCAATATACTGTTTAAAATAGCTTTATATAAATCAATCCGAGACAACTCAGACAAAATTTCTCATATACGAGGAGTCATAATTACTTAGCACAATTTTCCATTTATTAGTTGTCGTGTTTTTGTAGGCACATTTAATTGTTAATGAACATTACATTAACATTTATCATAATAATAACTTCTCCTTTGTGGGGAATTGAACCCAGCTTCTCACTGTCCGCGTTTAAAGTTATTTACTCAGGAACTAGATGTTTCCTGAGAAAACGGCTCACATTGTTAGATTCGTATTTAAATGGACTGCATTTTATAATTTTTTTAATAAAAATCGTGAGAACCGAGTATTTGGGGGTGGCCCCCCAAATTTGGAGCTATATTTATTTCTCGATTTCCCCTCAGGGTATGATTTTCCTAAGCATGAATACCAAATTTTGACAAAATCAGCCCAGTGGTTTAGGCTCAACTCGTCTGCACAGACGACAGACAGGCATTTTTTAAAAACCTCTTTTTTGGACTCAGGGAACCTCAAAATGTGTAAATCCATAAAAATTGAATATTTGTGCCATCATAATACTTTCTCTTTATATGAGATCATATATATATAGTACATATATAGATAAAGTGTATAGGTAATACATAAATACTGAAATCAGTTTGCATTAAATTGCCTTCTTAAAGCACATCTACATATTTATTAGGATTATCTTAAGAAGGAAGAAGGTTTTTTTTTATAGTATTTAATACTTTATTTTTTTGTTGCAGAGGTCATTTTGCCGTTGTCAAGAGATGCTACAGAAAGACAGATGGACAAATGCTGGCTGGCAAGTTCATCAGAAAAAAGAGAGTCTGTCGTGGGGTTCCACTGGAAGACATAAATAGAGAAATTCTTACACTTGCACAACTTCAGCATCCGGGAATCATCAAACTACATGAAGTCTACGATACAGGACAGTCCATCGTACTAATGCTAGAACTGTAAGTTTTTTCTTTGAAGTTATTTACTGTCATGAAACTTAATAATGTTATTTAGTAACTAATAGTTAGATAGCTCATTTGGTGTGGATTAAGGCCCATTTACACTTCGATTATTGTGAGTGTTTAGTAAAAACACTAAACCCATTTGGACACCATGTGTTTAGTGTAAGTGTTAAGTAATTTTTAAGCAAATTTTTACTAACCCATTCAATGCGGGTGGATCTATGCCGTGCCCACGCGCCTGGCGGGTGGATCCAAGCCCTCCCTTTCAGCCCTCTGTAGCTCTATTCTCCGTGCCTCGAGTAGAACCATCTTGCAAGGCTCCGTCAGGCCCGCTCACGTTTATATCCACAGTAGATTCACATTTTTTTTTTATTTTTAAATTAACTTTTAAAATCGTTTAGATATACAGTAGAGTCCCGCTAATCCGAACTAATTGGGACCGAACCCAGTGGAATTCCCAGTGAAAATTCGGATTAGGTGGATTTTTGTAAATTAATGTCATATATTGACTTTAGGAGGCAATAATATCCTAATTTAAAAATAACGAATTCTAGAAAACCTTCTAGAAGTCTAATTTATCATAAGATAAATTAGACGAAGCACTTTTCTTATGGTTTTCTCAAGAAAGACTGAAAGGAATCCCTATCATTGGCCCTCTAATCCAAGAAAAATCTTGGATTTTCGGATTAGCGGGGTTCGGATTAGTGGGACTCTACTGTATACGGTAACTAAGGTAGGTTCATGAATTGGATTATGCATTGAATGGGTTAACACTTGCACTAATCAAAGTGTAAATGGGCCTTTTGTTTCTGCTTCTTAAGTGAAAAGGTAATAATCATTTTAGTGAATCACCACCAAGTTTGAAACTGTAGTGGTTCAAACCCCTCGCTAGAAATTTCTTCTGAGATGATCAACATTAGGATGTGTTATAGATGCAACACAACAACTGTTCATTTTGACACTGCTTTGAATCAACACGCTTTACATATTAAAGACAGCTCTAGGCCACAAAGCAGACCAGATTAACAATGACAGAGATGAATAGTGTACATGTAATCAATCCATTTCTAGGATGAAGATTGTATCGTGCATTATATCCTGTTGTTGTTGTAGCTACCTTATGATTTTCTCCTAACATAGGTTTGCTTCAGGCTATTGTCAATAGTTGTATCTACAATGTGTTAATCAACAGAATTCATTGTGCTTGCTTCTATTTACAAGCTAACAGACATTAAAATAGTTAAAGAAGCTTTAAAGAAAAAAAATTCAACAAAGAACAGAGATTTACAAATTGCACCATGCTTAAGGCTCTACCGCTCTTTGAAGTTAGGAAAAACAGTAAAATTACAATTATACTGGTTCTAAGCAAGATATCAAAAATCTAATCACAGGCTTCATTCCTAATTTTAATCCTGCACAATTTGAGCCCTATTTCAACTTTCTATGATAAATAGTATAGGCGGCATTTCAATACAACGATAAAATTCTCAATTTTTTTTATTTTAAGATGCTATAGTGATAAAGTAGCAAATATGCCATATCCGTTAATTTGCTTTCTTAAACTCAAATTATGTCATTTGTGTTGTTCACTAGAGTTAAAAATGGAAAAAAAAAAAAAAAAAATGGAAAGTGAAAAGAAAGGAAGGCTCCTTGCCTTAATTTGCAATCTACGCATGCAGTTGATAGGATTGTGTTGCTCATTACCGAGTTTTTTTAAAACATATTTGCTATTTCAGGATGAGAATTTTAAAAAAATCTTCACATGTTAAAGTGAAAGAGTTGATTGTGGCCTTCCGATAAGAGCTGCAGATTTGACGTTTCGTCACAAGATAGATGCACTACCAAAAGTTTCATAGTAAACTGTTGAAACTGAAAAATGTGATTTTACACGTCAGTTTGACATGGTGGCGTAAAAATGTGGAAGCCTTTGATAACACCAAGGGACAAACAATTTTGTGAGGGATTTTACTATATAGGTGATTCCATTAAGCACATCTAATTAATGCTCAGTGATAAAATAGTACATTACGCGTCGAGTGTGGAAAGTAGCATTTTGCATGCAAGTGTGGAGTTTGCACCTGAGCGATAGCGAGGGTAGTAAAACCACACGAGCAATGCAAAATGCCGTTTTCGCATGAGTTGCGAATAGTACTTTATCTACGATTGTTAGATTTAAATAATAAATACAGAAAATAAAAAACTTGCTGTATGTAAGTTCGCATCTCTCTCTTGATAAAGATGACATTTATTCTTGAGTTTGAGTTGTATTTTTCGCCGAATTAATTATTTCTGGAGGAGTATTATTCTCCACATTTTCGTCAAAGTCACTTGATTAACTCATTGTTTTTCACTTAAAACTCGATATAAACCGTTACTTTAATAAAAGAACAGCAAATTAGTGTTGTTAACAATGTAAACAAACTCATTAATCGTGCGTAAAGCTGAAGAATTCCTCTTCTTTACCGCACTAGGGTGGTAAAGAAGAGGAATTCTTCAGAACTATGAGACGATACAATGAATACAACTACGTAAAGAATCACTTTCTACGCATCTAAACAGAGATACAATGTTTATATTTCGAATCAATCGTAGATAAATAAATAAATATACCTGGATAAATAAAAATAAACATTCCTAAGCAAAACAACGTCCATAGCTCATCTTTTCTTAGGGTAGTGACACACTTCGCCACCCGGGTAGCTCCACCTGGGTGGCGCCCACCTGGTTGATGCCACTTGCTCCCGTGCGCCACCCACTTATATGAGGGATGCAGTCAGCCCCAGATTTGATTTCCCCTATATTTGATTGAAGGAGTGGGGGCTGAGTGGCAGGGACTTGGGTGGCACCATGTGACAGGCTCAATTGAAAACAATGGGTTGACTGGGTGGTGCCACCTGTGGGTGGCGGCTAGACCGTCGGACGGTCGACCGTGTAGTGCCACCCGGCAGGTAGCGCTACCTTGTGTGACAGGTTCCATCTATTCTCATAGACGACCGGGTAGCACCACCCAGGTTGCGCTACCCGGGTGGCGAAGTGTGTCACCCCCCTTATTAGACTTACCTTTTAACGTCTCATCAATGCATTTGATTTCATTATAAAAATCAGACGCATTTGTTTCTGCACCTGTATACCTAAGATTATATTCATATTCCTTATTAATGTCAGAAAAATTTGTAATGAAACATGTTATCTCTCTCTAAAAAAGAAAGTTGATTACCTATTACAATGATTTTTTTATTGATTTCAGTGTAAGCGGAGGCGAACTTCACCAATTTGTGAGTGATGATGGATGCCTGACAGAACCTCAGAGTATTCACATCATGAAACAGATTCTTGATGCACTCGCGCACCTGCATTCCAAGAATATAGCACATCTAGACCTTAAGGTAACATCATCTGTCTATAATTACATTGAACCTAGTAACAAATTATTCTACGAGTTTGGAGGGAGATAAAAATGAAGCTCTCCGTTGGGAACAAAACCTAGATACCTTTCTTTTTAAGCTAGTGCTGTAACCACTCAACCCTCCAGAAAAATTATCTTTATCTAACCCAGAATTAGTGGTTGAATTTCCTGTGATGCAATTCATATTATCTGCCTTTTTTCTTTTTCTTTTTTTTTCTTTTTCATCTTCAATAACTAATATTATATCAGTCCTAACCGCTCTAATTGAGAAAAGAGGAAAATATAAATGGATCTCTTATAATCCTTGAGCTCTAAATCTTAAACAGGGCATAAAAACAGATGTAATAGAATTAAATTCCCTGCCTTGCTGTAGATTTATGCCTACTGCAGCCTTAATAATATTTGAGGTTACCGATTGTAGTCAAAGCCTGTCACCCTTTTGGCCTTGCCTCAATAGTTCTCCTAGTAATCTAGCGAGCAACTTGGCTGAGGTCTCCGATACTAAGTCGTTTTGGAATAACATAAAAAAAACTAAGGAGTAGTAACTTCACGATATCCAGTCTGATTAAACCCGAAGATTGGAGAAGGCATTTTGATAACCTGTTAAATCCGTTAAATATTAGCCCTCTGACAACATGCCCTGTTCAACATGCCCAACCCTTTATAGAAAATATAATACTGGATCGAGCTTTTAGTATGGAGGAACTTCAACTTGTACTTTCACACACCCGAAATAACAAAGCTCCCTGGTACCGATAGAATACCAGCAGAATTTTATAAAAATGCATCTCCCACCTTCAAGTTGAGACTTAAATTTCTATATTAACGTGTTTTCTTCAGCAAAAGTTCTTAAGAACTTCAAAACCTCTATAATATTTCCTATGTACAAAAAAGGAGAGATCGATGAGCCCTCAAATTACCGTGGAATATCCTTTATTAACTCTGTGTCCAAAATATTCGCGTCGTTAATATACAACCGAATTTTAGATTTTGTGGACGAGTCCAAACTAATTTCTGAGAACCAAGCTGGATTCAGACGAGCTATTCAACGATTGACAATCTCTTCAATCTAGTCAATATAGCGAACATTGTACATCACACAAATAAACGTCTATATTGTTTCTTTACAGTGTAAGAACTTAATAATAGAATTAAATTTCCTTCCTTGCTGTAGATTTATGCCTACTGCAGCCAAAGCCTGTCATCCTTTTGGCCTGGCCTCAATAGTTCTCCTGGGGCATCTTTCTGCCCCCATACAGTTTATGTGACCAAACCCCTTCAGGCTATCTTAAACCACTTCAGGCTGTCTTTAACCATCTTATCCAGCATCTTTTTAATTCTCCTATTGTGGCTGATGTAGGCTCCTAAGTACTTAAAACAATTAACTTGCTTGAGTAGTTGGTCTTTAAGTCTGATCTGGTGCATCTCCTCTTCCTTATTGTGCCTATGAGGCCTATTGAGGCTATATTGTGATATTGAGGCCTATACTGCAAGTCCTTCTTCCAGATATTTACATTTTTCTGCAAATTTTCTTGTGACTCCCAGGATTGCCGTATCTTCTGCAAATACTAGTGCCGATATTCTACTCGGCAGAATCCTCTAATTACCATTAAGGAATTTTCTGCACATTGATAATAGGTACAGGAAATTCCTTATTGGTAATTAGGATTTCCTTATTGGCAATAATATGTATTATAAATATTAGTGACTACAATGATGACCAGTACTAACTTATAATGATTGACTTGGTTTTCTGGTGAAATCTGTATCACATGGAAGCGTTTTCAGGGGTGTGGATCATCGTGATGTTGACTCAAAGCAACAACAAGATATACGATGAATATGAAGAAAAGTGAGTCAACATGTCATGTTGCAGCACTAAAATGATCATCGCTATTGTTGGTTGCCATAAATTAATCAAGATGTCACAAAATATACCGCAGTAGGAATGGAGGAGAGAGATTTAAATTCTGTTGCACATGTTTATAATTGATCTTACTCTCTTAACCCTTCTTTTATTTTTTCTCCTTTCTACATACATATCTCTAAATAGATTTATGAATTCTTCAATGAAAAGAATTCTATGAAGTCATATTTAACTTTAGATATAAAGGATTGTGAAGAAATGTATATAATTAGAGTAATGTGACATCAACCGTGGACATTTCTTAAAGATTGCCAAATAAATACTGAGACATTACTACTGTCTTATCTATTCTGCTCCTTACAAACTCGTTTGGCATGATACTTATCTTTGTTGCCATATTTGTCTCTTTACATCCTTGAGTAATAGTGGTTATATGTCTCTCTTATCTTCTGATTATACATAAGGATATCTCGGATTAGTTCAATTAAATTAATCCTGGAATGTTTTTTTTTATCTCGTTTTGTCTACAGTTTATTTCTTTAATTTACTAATTAATGATTAGAATACTCAATTAATTATACAGATTACACATACATTGCTTTATAATCGACTAATGGGGTATTATCAGTTTTTTTTTAATTACTTAATTATAAAATAAAAAATGTATGGAAGGCTTGTGAAAGTGTTAATGGTCTAAAAAATTAAAATAAATAAATAACATTAAGGAAATTGACATGACAATATAAACTGGGTATATAAAAAAAAAGTGAAATAAATAAAAATAAGAAGTATTGTTATGGTGTAAAAATTTGGATTTTCACGTTTTAGGGTCCCCTGAGTCCAAAACGTGAGTTTTAAGGCTCCTATACAGCAACTCTTTGCAAACAAGTGGAGCCTAAATGACTGATTTTGATGAAATTTTGTTAACCTGTTTAGAAAAATCATATGCGAATCGAGAATTAATTTTTGCTCTATCTTTGGAGGTGCTATGATTGCTAAAATGTTTACAATGATTTTAATTTTATTTAATTAAAAAAAAAATCATTTAAATACCTTCTCTAACCACATAAGTAGTTTTCCTAAGAAAATAGTTATAAATGCAAAGGGTGAGAGGTCGTGTTCGATTCCTTGCTGTGATGGAGTATTTTTTTATGGTAAGTTTAATAAAAAGTGATAAAATTATCAATAATAATTAAATGTAACCATGAAAACCTGAAACAACTAATGAATGGAAAACAGTGGAGTAATTATTATGTACTTGTATGTGAAAAAGTTTAGTATGAGTTGCATCAGACAAATTTTTTTGTCTGTTCTGTAGAAAATATAAACCTTTAGGACAATAGTTGTGTTTAAAATACAGTAATTCTTTTAATCTCTTTTTAGGGTTTTGTTCAACAACCATAAATTAACCCTTATAGTTTTGTTGCTGTCTCTGTCTGTCTGTCACTCTGTACGGTTCCAATAACTTATGAATCAAAGAAATAAAAACATGAAACTTTCCAGTATTAAAGATTGTTTTGACGCTCACACAGTCAAAATAGCAAACTCAAAAATATCAGCTGTTCAAATTAAAAATGGCGGATAATTCATGTAATGCGATTTTTAATTTTTTTTTTATTTTGAGTGGGGTATCAAGTGAAAGGTATTGAAGAGTAGATTACAAAAATATGTAACACTTGTAGAAAGTTTTTAATTTTTCATACTGTTTTGTCTAAAAACATCAAAATTTTGCATGCCCCCTCTAAAACTTTATTTCTGCTTTACTAAAAAATATGCTAAATGTGCGGTCTACCAGGCCATAGAAAAAAATAAGAATAGAAATTTCATCTGATTAACTGGGAATTCAATACGGCAGATAATTTACATCACACAAAAAAAAAAAAAAATTAAAAATGAAATTTTGAGTGGGGTATCAAATGAAAGGTATTAACGTGTAAATTACAGCAATATATAACACTAGTGTAAATTCTTTAATTTTTTACGCCATTTTGTCAAAAATCATCAACATTTTGTGTGCTATACATATTAGTTATTGTGGTCTTGTGGTAATAAACTGATATATTTTCTCATTTAGTTTTGTCCACCCACCATTCAAATGTATTTTGAATGTACCCTTTTGACGCTTAATGGTAAGCTTAAGTAGTTATAGAAGTGGTAGCTTCATTACAGCAGTAGAAGATATCTTTAACACAAAACTTTAAAATATTATTTTCTAGAAAGTTAAATTTACAAAGTTTATTTATTATTTAAATCAGAATTTTTCTTTTTAAATCCACTGGATATGGGTTACTGTGAACACTCAAGTACCAAAATTACGAGGGACAAATGTATATATTGTTTTGTTTGTGTAATTTTCTTTTGATCTTAAATAAATAATCTAATGCTTTCGGTGTATATAATTTTTGTTTCAGCCTGAGAACGTGCTTTTAGTAGAAAGAACAGAGTTCCCTCAGGTCAAAGTGATAGATTTCGGTTTATCCCAACGACTAGATACTGTTGCCGATACGAGAGCATTGTTCGGCACAGCGGAGTTTGTAGCTCCTGAAATAGTTAACTATGAAAGAGTTTCACTTGCCACCGATATGTGGGCTGTTGGTGTTATTACTTATATTCTGTAAGTATTGTTATGTAGCATTTACTTACTCTTATTTATTTTAATTTTATCTTTTACTTTCTGGTCAACACACCATTAGGTTATTACAGGACAGGGTAACTGCCACTTTACTCATCTACTCGTTGTGATCGTCAGTGTGAAAAATGTCACACCCTTTAACTTCCCGATCAACACACCATTTGGTTATTACAGGACCGGGTAACTGCCACTTTACTCATCTACTCGTGATCTACAGTGTGAAAAATGTCCCACCTTTTTACTCTTCCCAATCAACACACCATTAGGTTATTACAGGACAGGGGAACTGCCACTTTACTCGACTACTCGTTGTGATCATTAGTGTGAAAAATGCCACAATTAGGTTATTAAAGGGCAGGGTAACTGCCACTTTACTCGACTACTCGTTGTGATCATCAGTGTGAAAAATATCACACCCTTTTACTTCCCGATCAACACACCATTTGGTTATTACAGGACCGGGTAACTGTCACTTTACTCATCTACTCGATGTGATCATCAGTGTGAAAATTTTCACCCCTTTCCAGGGTGTGAACCAGATATATTGGTGTTTTTACCTTGGTTTCAGTTGAGTTGTGAGTACGTTAACCTCTCGGCTATGCCATCTTCTCTTATTTAATGAATAGGGTTTGAATAACTAAGTATTGAATACAGATTAGTTTCAGCAACTTCTTACTATCTCATATAACCAGTATATTACTTTTTAATAGTGTGTAGAGCCTAAACTGATGAACCAATTTCTATAATATTTGGTATTTATTATTATTATTATTTTTTTTTTTTTTTTTTTTTTTTTTTTTTTTTTTTTTAACATGGGTATGTTTTTGGGCTGGGAGACCTAAAAAATTTCCTTCACACAAAAAATGAAATGAAAATAAAATGACATGAAAAGAAACTAAATGAAAAATGTGATGCTCTTAAAAATAGGAAGTAAGGATATCACAGGAGGTTGGTCAGTTTTTGTTTTTTTAAATTTTGAGTAAGATATTTCGCCATTAGAAGCGCTGAAGTATTAAATTTAATAAATATAAGAAGTTAGAAGGTAACAGGGGGTAGCTCGATTTTCACTTTTTAGTTCTAAATTTTGCCAATAGGAGCACACCATGGCAACTGTCTTCAAAGGGGGAGGTGTAAAGGTTGGCTAAACTGTAGGCTACCCTTGATTCAATGCTCAAAAACATATCCATGATTCAATATTTTTTCCTAAAGTGGAGAAAATTTCAACACTGTCTTACCTTTGATTTGATTTATATGAAAGGTTATATAAATTACAGGTTATAAAAATTGTATAATTTAAAGAAAAACCCATGGCAATGCAAACAGTATACATATGAAGGCATTAACAGTGCAAACTTACACAAAGCAAGTGATTGAATAGTATTTTACTACGTTTTTATTAGCTTGCTTTCTTGTTTGTCCAGTACAAATCTTGTAATCGATTTTTAACTAACTTCCCGAGTAGTTAGACATTTGAAACTTTTAGAATAGCTCAAAACACGATAACAAGGCATTATTTTAATACTTTTAGCCATCTTTCAGCAGAATTTAATTTGTTTTCAGCAAATTTTGCTGTATGGAAAGTTAGTTTGGAAAAAATCCGCAAGTTATTTTATTTGTTTTGGCCTATCCCATATTTACAATCTTCATTTTGACGGGTTTCAAATTTGTGATTTTTTATTATAGAGATAAACATTAAATGACAGCGAAAAAGGAAAAGAGAAATAAATCAATTGATGTGTGACAACCAGGTTTGTTTACACTTGTGTCCTAGGTATCGGTTTAATTTTTATGCATCTGTACTTCTTTACTTGTACACATTTTTTTTTTTCTCTTACTGTCCTACACGGGGGCATATCAATGGCACGGTTTAGATTCGGTGTTGGCGAGATCCGTTGTACAAAGATTTGTCCTTTTATAGGTTTTAAGATCAGCTCTCTAGATGGTTGTCATTTATGTGAAGTAAATAAATAATTCGGAACTATTTTTTTTTTTTTTTCACTAACATTATATTATAACAATGACAATTATATTATCAACATTACTTATGATGCAACAGAAAATTTAAAAACGTAGTATATAAAAAGTTCTTTTTATCTTGTAATTATTTTTAATTAAGATTTTATATTGATTTCATCAACCTTTTATAATGTATGCAAGTTCAAAGTCTGTCACCATTAGTTGATTTTGGACTGATTAGGGTTGGAGGAAGATTAAAATATAGTGAACTTCCGTTTCATAGCAAACATGATACCTATTTACATGCTAGTCCTCGCACTTATTATTGGTATATTTATGTTTTCATTTGTTTGTTTAGACTTAGTGGTGCTTCTCCGTTCCTTGGTGATACTACGCAAGAGACCTACTCCAATGTATCACAGGCAGTCTACGAGTTTGATACGGAATATTTTCACTCTGTATCAGATGCTGCTAAAGATTTCATCGCTAGGCTATTACTCAAAGACCCTAAGTGAGTAAATCTTTCATCATTATGTAATATTTTATTTTTATTTCTTAATATTTTAAATTAAAGTTGTTGTGGAAAGTTTTCAATGTATTTCAAACTAATTCCTTTAAAACTTAATAAAACTCTTTTCAGCAACTCTATTTTTTTATCTCATTCTAAATTAATATTTCATGGAATGTTAGTTATTTTATGTAAACATCAGAAAAATTTCTGAACTCCCTAAATATTATTTAATAGTGTTGATTGACATTTTATTGTATTTATTTAGAACCCGTTTACCTCCCTAAACAGGTTTACTTGCTATACTAGTCCAGTCATTAGGTGCCAAAAAGGGGTGTTTTAAAACAAATTCTGGAGTAGTCAATAATTTCTCTTTGAGTTCTTTTTCTGCGTTCAAGATGAGTACAAAGCATTTGTTTAATTAAATAATCCAAAAGTAATATGAAAATCTGAAAATAATAACTACATTAGAGTCATTTCAAGCCGGGTTACATACTGACCTGACAGTTTAGACTGAACACTCTGTCTAAAGGTCTTCTACCTGATCACGTCGAATCATCTTAGATGGCAGGCCTTCGATAAGCCTCCATCAACTCTTATTCCTGAACCCTATATACAGTAAAACCTCAAAAAGAAGTGTCTCAAGGGGATTAGGAAAACAGTCTTGTTATCGAGGTCCTCTTTTTGTTGAGGGTCGTGTTATCAAGGTTATTTTGGCTATCAGTTGTGTTATCGAGATTAATGGGAGGGGTGTTCAAGTCTAGACTAGTTCAAGAGCGAACCTTTCCTGTATAGAGACGCGTAATAGAGGTTAAATTCTCAAAAATTACTTGTTATAGAGGTTCTGAGTTACATTGTGAATTGTAAAAAAAAACGTGTTATAGAGGTGTTGTTTGGATAATAATAGTCGCGTTATAGAGGTTAATTTAACATTATGTGTTATGGCAATCTCAAGGGGATTTGAAAATTGCACTTGTAATTGAGGTTGTTGTGTTATTGAGGGTCGTGTAAGCGAGGTTCTACTGTATTTGTTATATCCTCTGTTCCAACTCTCATCCTCTTTTTCAGTCACTTTTCCTTTTATTTGCACCAAATTATAATACCTAATGTGAATTATTATTACTAATCCTTTTAATTACTTCCACCATTTTTGTCTCTTTTTTTAATTAATTTTTCTTTAACTCTACGTATCTATCTACCTTAAATAATTTACTATTAATTTTCCTAAAAATATTGCCAGTGTGTTACTTATTTTAAAATCATTCTTCATATGAGGCGCCTAGTGGACAAATAACCTTACCCCAAAATGCTCGAACCTAGAAAAATGAAGTTGAAAGTTTGTTTCAAGACTATCTGAAACAAGGATTTTTTTTTCTTTTCTTTTTAATAAAAATATTAATTTAATAATGGTTAGCCTATTTTTTTCTTCTTTCACTTAAATTTTCAAGTGTTGTTTTACAAGTGCACATAAATAAAAATTAAATTAAAAATCCAAATAGCACTGACTGATGAAATATAATGATGAGGTTATATGAGGGTTTTATAGAATTAAATTGATAAACCTGTTGACGCCATCCCAAAGTTGGTTGTTGTGTGTAATTGGCAGTTGTTTCTGGTTCTCCTGCCTTGATTTAGCGAGGTGGGGATGTGTGTGCCTCCCTTCCGTCTTTCTATTTAGACTAATTGTGGTCCTGATCATTTTCGGTACCGACATTAGTTTGACATTAGGCCTTTGTTAGTCTTGTTTTTTATGTACTCTGTATCATTCATTATACTCTTAAATTTCATGCCTTTGTTATCTAATACAGTCCTCGATCCTTACTTTTACCAGCGCCCTGGTGAACAGCCGAACACAACCTCTTTATTTTGATCCTGTTTGTTTAAATTTTAAATATATTGTGTTGCAGGAAAAGGGACACAGTGTTTGATTGCTTGAATCACACTTGGCTTCAGGACAAAGTGAGTAATTTAATTTATATTGCGAGTAGATATTGTTATTTTTCCTATTAAAGATCAGAAATTTCCTCTTAAAGTAAAGCATTTTGTTTTTCTTCTTCTCTCTTCTTTTATTTCTTTTTCTTCCTGTGTATTTATTTCCTTTAACAATAACTTTTCATTGAAGTTTTTCTTTTGTGGACTTGGTTTTTTTATAAGTAGTTGGTTGTTTCTTTGGAATGTAGGCGAAAGCTTGTTTTAATCAAATATAATAAGGACTTACATTCCAAAGAAACAACCAACTACTTATAACTTTTCATTTACTTTCTTATGAATATTAAAAAGTATAATTTATATTATAGGAATTCTAAATTATTATGAAATAAAATTAATATTTCTCAGAGACAGCTTTCATCTAGCTGCCTAATCAAAAAATAATTAATAAGTTTAACTATTAATGATTAACCATGAACATCAATGCAAATAAACCTTTTACAAATAAAACTTAAATATAGTTTTAAAATTTAAACAAATAGACAATAGATAAGAAATCAGGTAAGGACCTAGAAACACCCTCTGGTGGGTAGTCTGTGAAACAGCTATTACTCCAACTTTGACCTCTTAAGATTGCTTATGTAAGTACTAAACTGGTAGGGGTATGTCTTCTGCACAGCGTGCCTTACTTCTAAGCTCTCCTACTTGCCGTTCCCGTTAATTTTTGTTTTACTTAAACATTATGAAGTCCGATTGACCAATATGCCAATTAACCCATTGTTTTTGAGCCAGTCTTACAGACTGAATAATAATCAAAACTGTATTACACATTAGGTTAGGACTTAGTCATTTCATTAATAACTGTTATTCTAATTAAGATTCTATTTTTTTTTAAAAAATGTGTTTCTGCTATCCTTATTTGTCAGGTAATTCTGAGTAAGATTCTACTTTACCTAGTAGAATCTCACTCTTAAAGATTTTTCTGCTCTCCTGACTTGTTGACAGATAATTCTGAGCAAGATTTTTCTTGGAAAACAGATTTTACTGCTCTCCTGACTCGTTGACAGATAATTCTGAGCAAGATTGTACAAGGAAAATAGATTTTACTGCTCTCCTAATTGGTTTTCTAGTAATTTTAGATAACATTCTACTTATAAATAGTACATTACGCGTCGAGTGCGGAAAGTAGCATTTTGCATGTGAGTGTGGAGTTTGCACCCGAGCGATAGCGAGGGTAGTAAAATCACACGAGCAATGCAAAATGCCGTTTTCGCACGTGTTGCTTACCGTACTTTATCTACGATTGTTAGATTTAAATAATAAATTCAAAAAAAAAAATAAACTTGCTGTGTGTAAGTTCGTATCTCTCTCTTGATAAAGATGGCATTAATTCTTGAGTTGTATTTTTTGCCGAACTAATAGGAGTATTATTCTCCACATTTTCGTCAGTCACTTAATTCACTCATTGTTTTTCACTAAAAACTCGATATAAACAGTTACTTTAATAAAAGAACAGCAAATTAGTTTTGTTAAATGTAAACAAACTCGCTAATCGTGTGTAAAGCTGAAGAATTCCTCTTCTTTACCGCCCTATTGTGGTAAAGAAGAGGAATTCTTCAGAACTATGAGATGCGCATGCGCAATGAATACAAGTACGTAAAGAATCACTTTCTACGCATCTAAACAGAGATACAATGTTTATATTTTGTATCAATCGTGGATAAACATATTTATATTGGGTGGTGTTATTGGATCTGTTAGTTGCGATTATTTTATTGGCTAGTGATATTATATCAGATTTAATGTTATTACTTTTGTAAGTATTTTATTATAGAATTGGGTTCAGTTTTTATGAAGATCATTTGATTGTTCATATTGTTAATATGAAAACTCTTTGAGTAACTTACATTTCTTTGTGATAAATTTCATTGAACTAGTCTTATGCAGCTTATGATTACTTATTATTAAGTTAGAAGTCTTAAAGAGTAATCATTTGCATGCAACATTTATTTAAAACTAACTAACTCTGTGGCACAACAGCCCATGTAAGGCCTAGGGCTGCCAAAGGGCTTACAGAACTATGAAGTTGTACTGGATGGCATAGGGCTAGTGTATTAGCTGTACAAACCTTACAACTGACATTTACAACCAGTTAGTCACCACCCTATTTATATGGTAATGCTGGGTGGACACTGAACATGGAGCCCCTTGCCAGAGTAGAGAATAGTAATAGTTTACAAACAAAATTAATTTAAAACAACAAAAATAAGTTTAGCGAGTATTAGTAATTTTTTTATTACTAATCCTTATCTTTTTTAAATCATAGTTGATAATTCTCATTAATTAAAAATTACTATTGAAAACTAATTTAGTTGTGCAATTTCTCTCTTTACTACTACTGAATTGGTAGTTTAAAGAATGGAATGAATCCATAAAGTGTATTTTTCTCAAAGTAAAATCAAATTATTGATTGTTGTAGCTAGTTCTGTTCTTTAAATTGTTTATTTAGTTGTAAGTTGTAAAGATAGGTGGCAGCAGGTTATCATGTTGACTCCTTTCTGCCTTATTATCTACCTTGTATCATTTTTAATATGGTGAGAACCATTTATGGTCTGAAGAATATAATAAGATATACAGGGTGGAGTGTGGCAGACGTATGAAGAGAAGAGGGGTCCTAGACGGTTGAGAGTAGGGCCGTTTGAAAGAGGGGGACGGGAAGTTTATGTTCCATGTGGGTTCAGTCGCTTTAATGGAACGGTCCGTTCTAACTTTTTGCAAGACAGATTTCCCGGGCGTCTCATCTCATAAGAGGCGAATTAAACTGGCCAGCAAGATTGCCTGATTTGGCTCCTTGTGATTTTTTTCTGTGGGGATACCTTAAATCCTTGGCTTACAGCGATCGTTCCAGAACCCTGGAAGCCCTCAAGAACAACATTCGAGCCAAAATTGCTGAAATTCCAGTGGAAATGCTTGAAAGAGTGCACAAAAACTTAGAAAAAAGGCTTAATCAGTGATTGGAATATGGGGGGAACCACTTATCCAATACTTTGTTTAAATCTAGGTAAATTTAAATTTCCCATGTTATTAAATCAGGAGAAAATGTTTTAAAAAATTATTTTGTAACATTCTGTGTTTTATTACATTTTCAAATTCATACGTCTGCCGCGCTCCACCCTATATTATATCTCATTATATTGTTCAGATAACATCCATCAAGAGGACAATTACACAATTACATTTTACTCTATAATTAGTAGTGACTGATATATCTATTTACTCTTATTTATTTAGTAAAATCCTCAATAGCTAATATTTAACATTATAATTACTAATAATGACCAACTAAGGAGGTTGATGTCAATCTATATTAAAATTTGGCTGTGGTGGTTTATATGACTACTGGCTGACCAATCTATTAAGTATTCTTCAATATGAACACGAACATATTTTTCTGATAATAATCTTATTAAATATACAAACACATAGTGTTTACTGTGTAGACTAGGGCAATTATTATCCTTTATTATAGCTCAGGACGAGTGTGTTGGACAATGTTGTCTGCCCAAGCGTTTGCGTGCAACGCTCGCGTAAACATGCCCTTCAAAATTAAAATTGAAATTTTAGGACGGGAAGAAATTCTAACTTTATCTATTCGACGAGACAGACATTTTTTTCAAGTATAATTTTTAGTAAAACTAACAGCAACATTGCTATGAAAGCGGACCTAAACGTTTAAAATAGAGAAAACGATGTTTTTACCGATATCTTACGTTCTAACATAATAATTTTCACATCGTCTAAAACACAATTGAAACCTACATGTAAAATTTCAACTTGATACATGCAGTAGTTTTTTTTTGTAGCGAAGTGATAAATTTATAATAATTGTTTAAAAGTTACTGCGGATGGTTAAGATTCTTATAGGCAGGTAGTTATATAGGTTTATCTAGGAAGGTGAGCTTTGTACCAAGTACCCCCACTCTACCCCACACTACCCTCATCCACGTACCTTTAACTATGACATCAATAAATTCCTTAATATTTCGTATTTTATTGCAGTACGCTCGCTTCAATCATAATAATGCCTAGTGATAATTATAAAACTAACTAACTTCATGCATAAAAATCCGTGGATAGCTTAGGCCTGCCAAAGGGCTTTTACAACTGGATAGGTAATGAATGACACTGGGTTAATGTATATATATGGGTGATTCCAATTTAAAGTGCAATTTTCATGTCCTAGATGAATAACTGGAGCGTTTTTCACATAATGGACAGGATTTTTCTTCATGGAAACTCAGTTAAGCTAAGAGAACTACAACCAAGCAAAAAAATAATGCGCCGCTTAATTTTAATCGCTACAAAAATTTTCAAAAGGTGATTTTGTAACAACCGTGGCTGTCCTTAAGTCAGTTGTTCTTATTCACTTCACTCTAGCTCATACATTAATAATTTTATTTAAAAACTTATTGGATAATTTTGAAGTAGGGTCCTACCAGGATTAAAATATGTGTTAGTTATTAAAAATAATAAATTATTACTAAACGGAACTTCAAGTTAAAGTTTGTCCTTTAAAAAAATGTAATTACCGTGGCATTATATATATTATGTGACCCCCTACTCTGGTTGTGGCAGGGAGATTTTAAGTGGCGAGAGATTTTTGCAATGCTGCAACACTGGTTTTCTAGCAACAGTTGATAGGGAATGAGCTGAACCCTTCAGTTGGGAGCTAGCGCTAATTCCGATTGTTCTTCCAGTTACTGTGCATGTTATTAAAGTCTATTTTCAAAAACTTTTTAGGTTAAGTTATAGTTCATTGTTTAGGCTTTTAAGAGTGCTATTTAATGGTGTATTAAAATTGGATTTTTATTTTAAACTACTGACGAAAATATTTTCTTAAAGTGTGAAATGTAACAACCGTGTACGAAAATGTGTAATTCACGTGGCTTAATTACCATGTTTTAAATAAACTTAATTCCGGCCTAAAAATTAAAAAATTATTTCCCATCTGTCCCGCATGCTGCATTATATCTGAAATTAGTCCGAGAACATTCCATAATTTTTCCTGACTTTTTTTAAAAAAGTCAAAATTTTCAGTCTAAGTCCAATTTTAGATTCCAAAATAGCACTTTAAATTGGAATCACCCATATGCTCCATTAGCTATATAAACCTTACAATAGGCAATAGCTGTTTAAAGCTTACACAACCAGTTAGTTGCCATTTCGCATAAGCAACTCCGACTGATCTCTGGTCACCATCTAAAACTTGACCAAATTATTGATAGGAGAGCATAGCCTACTGCTCTACTGTACGAGCTTCTGAGGCCCCAAATCTTACCCTCTACTTTTTCATCTTTACTAATTAGCCTCATTCATCACTGTCTCCGTATTTATTAACAATATGCTTAAATTGTTTTTCTTAAATCATTTGAAAAAAATAGGTATGTTTTAGAGTTTGTTCAAGAGTTTGTTTTATTTTTATTGTTAAACTGTTGAACATTTTATAAATTGATGAATGTCGAATGATATTACGTCTTCATTTTTTCTGTTTTTTGATCTCTTATTTATGAGTTTTTGTTTTTATTTTTAACAGAAGAGAATGCCTTCTTTTATTCTTTGTCTTCTCTTTTTTTTATTGATTCAATCGGTTATTGATTTGTACATTTCTGTCGATATTTTACCTCCCTTTTTTGTATTTTCAACCAAGGTTAACCCATTATGGCTTTTTTTCATTGTTACCAAGAGTATATATATAAATAAAAAAAATGGAGTTGTTCATAAAAAATTCAACACTCCCTTGACCAATCGGAAACAAGAGTTTGGAAAGTAGTGGGGGAGGGAGAAGTTTGAAAGGCATTGAGAGGGGGCAGTCATGCGATGTTTATACCTATCCAATTATAAAAACACCGACGGAAATCCTTTCCATATTATTTTAAGAACTTGTCTCCAGTCACATATATGTTATTAACTTATCAACATTTCTCATTCTTGTCTTTCCCATTAACTTAAGTGTTTTAACCCCACATTTTATAATCAATAGTTAACTTTAAAAAAGTAATTCATTAAAAAAAAAAAAAAAAAAAAAAAAAAAAAAAATTAGTGCTTCTTTAGATGTGAAATTAAACAATTATTTTGTGTGGTTTTTGAAGTGTATATGTTTATAAGCGTTAGTTATTTTTGTTATAAAGGGTGAATTTTATTTTAGATTTAGCTATATTTTTATTACTATCATTACTTGAATAGTATAGTACTTGAAATGAAAATTTTAACTAAGAATTATTTTTTAATAATTATTTATTATTAATTATAAATTAGTTTAATTTTTTCTTAATAATCAGCTTTAAAGTTTAAATAGTAATAGATGCTTTTTGATTGTGAGTGGAATAATTTTCAGAGAAATTTAAATTAATTTTAAATTTCTGTTTGAAGCTTCTATTATCTGAATGTATAAAAGTGGAGATTTAATTTATAGGGTTGTTATTTATACTGTTTGCAAATATATATGTATATTTATAATTAACTATCCTTGTCTTATAAGTTTATAGTTTAATAGTTTATACTTGTAATATAATATTAGCACCCTCATAAAACACCTATTAAACACCTATTAAATATGGTATGAACAGTATTGAAATACTACTGTTAACTAATCCGTTTGTCTTATTTAATCAGTTTGTCTGTACCAAAGGTTGACTGAGTTAAGCTAGTTACTTATGATCCGACAGGTTTGACAGTTTTGACTGAACATTTATCTCAAGGCACCTAAGTGTGTGTATGATCTGACCACATGAACAATGAACAGTCACAACTTTTGACCATACACACAATCGCCTTCAGACTAACTGTTCATTCTAAACTGTCAGGTTTGCTGGATCTTAGTTAAATTACTTACTGCACCATTGAGTTATTAACTAATCAGTTTGTCTGTATGACAGGTTGACTGAGTTAAGCTGGGTTCATATGATCCGGCAGGCTTGACAGTTTTGACTGAACATTCTGTCTTAAGACAAGCCACCTAAGTATGTGTATTATCCGACCACATGAACAATGAACAGTCACGACTGTCGACCACACACACAAAGGCCTTCAGACTGACTGTTCAGCCTAAACTGTCAGGTTTGTTGGCTCGTTTGTACCTGGTTTTAGTCAGCCAAATCATTTAACAGAATTATATGCTACATTTTTAAATTCTAATTAATCAGCTCTCTTTAAGAACTTAAACTTTTAATATTAAAAGTAAAACAGAGTTTTAGTAGAAAGTAGGTTAATGACCTTTTTATTGTAAATGAAAATGGAATAAGAATTCTTAATTTATGCAATACTTTGTTTTTATCTGTAAATCTTAAAAAGAGTGAGACATGCCAATGTTAATTTTTCCTTTAATGTTGAATGTATAAAAATAAAATTATATTAATAACTCTGAAATTCAAGAGTTCAATAAACTTGAAATAAACCAAAAAAGAAACGGAATTCTTAAACTTTTTATTCAAACTCAAATTCCACTGTAAAATTTCTGTATTTCTAATGTATAAAATACTTTCTGAAATCAGTTCATTTTTACATTTCCCCCTTCTTTTAGCTTTTAACCCTTCTTATCTTGAGATCGTGTGAGTCATTATGAAATGAAATAAAAAAAAAACCTTTTTTTTAAACATGCAATATTCCTATTTATATTTGTACTTCCTCTTGTACTTAAACTTTTATTTCTAAAAGCGATTTTTTTTTTTTTACCTTTTATTAGTTGGGATTAACTAATTTTTATCATTTCATTGTCCAAAAAAAATTAAAAAGGTATTTAATCAAGACCAGATTGTTTTGAATAATTTAATCATTGTCCAGGAGATAGCATGCAAAAAAGTGTCTGACTAACATCAAGCTAGAATTTTGTGTATAAGTAAATCTTTTAGTGCCTTTTAAGAATATGTGGTCAGCTAAGTTCTTCTGCGGGACATAGCTTGGCAATAGGAATTTGAAAAAATAAACCGGTGGAGAGCGGCCATTTCCTGCCCTTTTTGGTGGACAAGGTGATTTTCATGATCCTGAGTACTAAATTAGTTAGTAGACCAAAAATCAAGTTGATGACAGTTGGTCCCTTGATAGGGGAACACTTTGATTTGGAGTAATATTTGACTAACTATCCTATTAAGTGACAAACTACCATCAACTTGATTATTGGTCTACTAACTAAGTTTGTACTCAGGATCATGAAAATCTCATTGTCCGCCAAAAAGGGCGGGGACATGTCCGCTCTCCACCGGTTTTTTTTTTTTTCAAATGCCTATTGCCAAGCTATGTCCCGCAGAAGAACTTAGCCGACCACATATTCTTAAAAGGCACTAAAACATTTGCTTATACTCAAAATTCTAGCTTGATGTTAGTCAGACATTTTTTTGCATGCTATCTTCTGGACTATCAGTTAAAATCAGTAAACTAATATTAATTCACTGATTATGTGCAATATGATTCACCGATGATGTGTGATATTATTTAACTGCTGATTTGCAATATAAGTTCACTGATGATTTACAATATTATCATCATTAGTCAAAATAATTTAAATTTGTGCTGTGTCAAAGTTTGATTGAGTTAAACAGAGTTGGTTTCATAATATTCTTCTTTGAAGTTATTTCATTTACAAATAAAAGCATTTGTATAATTTTAAATTAATTTATTACTAATATTAAATTAGTCTGTAAACACTTCTTTAGGTCAGTTAGATAGTGTGTTAATGATTGGTTGCTAATTTCAATACGTTCTAGAGCAAAAAGAATTATAGATTTATCCTTTTTACTTTCTCATAAATGTAGTAAATATGGAGAGAAAGTATTTTGATGGTGCAATATTCAATTTTTTAAATTCTGATAGATTTGTCCATTTTAAGGTCTCTTTAGTTCAAAAAATGGGGCACTTCTTTAGATTGTTACTTCCCTTATAACAAAAACAGAGGGGAGTAGCAATCTAAAGAAGTATCAGAAGAGTTGTTTTTTTTTTGTTTTTTTTAAAGAGAGCCCCTATTAGTCTGTGCACACGTCGAGCCTAAACTATTTGGCCAATTTAACTGAAATTTTATTTACATGTTCAGAATAATTGAATAATCATACCCGAGGTAAAATCGAGAAATTAATTTTAGCTCTAAATTTGGGGGCACCACTTCCCAAAAACTCCAAAATAGCGCATATCTTCGAATTAGTTTAGTCGGTATAGCGTATTTAATTAGTTCTTATTTTGTTTGTTTCTAAGATTTATTGGGGGGAGGGGACATTAAAAGTAACCAGTTAATTTACATTTTTTTTTTATTTTTAACGTAGAATAATTAATTAGTTTTTATTTTGTTTGTTTCTTAGATTTAGGGGGGAGGGGATAATCCATTAAAAAAAATAATCATTTAATTTACATTTTTTCCCATAATTTTTTCATTTTTAACATTGAACAAAGCATAATTGGTCTAAATGCCTTGATAAATTATTTAGATATACTACCTATATTACTCAGTTTTATCCTTGCAGCATTATAAATCCATAAACTTAAGTGTCACAAAATATTGAAAACTATGATCATAAAGTTCCGTAAATTACTTTGAAGCAGGGTATTAAAAGTTAATATTCTTTTAACATATTTTATAGTTCAAATAATAATAAATAATATAGTTTACTATTAAAACAATATTTACCATTATTTGAACGATATAACTTATTAGATTATAGTCAAAGCAAACATTAACATATTTATTTATCATTTATAGTCGAAACAATAGTTAACATTGTTTTAACATAGTTTATAGTTCAAATAATGCTTAACATTGCATGATAAAAAAAACAGTTATAACAATAAAGATATTTTTATTTATAAAAGATAGCTTATAATTACTTTTAATGTTGCATGTAACATTTAAAAATGTTTAATGTTGTTGTAACTAAGTTGTACGAACAATGTTATAAATATTCCCATAAAATACTATGTAGTAGGATGTTTATTTGCTTGAATTTGGAGTATTATAATTTCCATTTCATTGACCACTACCTCACCCTCCTATTACTATTGATTTGTTTGCCCTCTTATCCAGGTCCTTCCCTCCTGTTTACCTGGTCTGTTATCAGTTATCAATCAGTGAGTGAGCATCGTAACAGCATGTTCTATTCCTTTCACTTACAATTATCTCATCTGAATGAGGTTAAACTTATTTTGAACCATTTTATGTCTGTATGGACAACTCAATTCTCTGATACTATACTGTTTTTAAAGTTTGTTAGTTCATTTTTTCAAAGAATTTTTTTTTTACTAAATTAAAATAATTTGTATCTTTACATTTTTTAAAGTTTTTTTTTGATAAATAAGTGTATTTTTTTAGACTTTTATTAAATATCTTTAATTAATATGAAGTTAAAAAAAAAAATAAATCAGTGATTGATTGTCTCAAAAATAAATCTTTTTGTAGGGTTGATAACTTGGTAAATGTAATGTGTATTCACTCTTTTAAATTTAAACAATATTTATTCATTTAGTGAATATTTACCCTACTTACATCTCATTATTTTATTTCTAATTTGATGAAAAACAAGCATTTAAAGAAAATACTTTATTTTGTATTTATTGAATTTCTTCTAGTGTTTGTATTCAGTTCAAAGTTATTGAAAAATGTCTTATTAATAATTTATGCCTAGAAATGGTTTTTTTAGGGCTATACCATAATCAGAAGGCTAGTGTTAACTATTCATTCGAGCAAATTTTTAACACATTGAGTTCAAAAATACTTGTATTTTAAATTAAAAGTAAATTAAAAGAAACTAAAAAATATATTATGTGCTTTAAACAGACCTAGGAACAAGTGATAAATTATATTGGTAATACTTATTAGGAATGAGTGATAAACTACATTGGTAACACTTATTTGTGCCACTTTCTTTGTGCAACTTTCTTTCTCCTTGTGTACATCCATAATTTAGTTGTTATGATTGCCCAAATTTGTACCTTTTTTTATGCAACTTTTTTTGACCTAAGCAAATATTATTTGAAAAATAATATCCTCAATATATTAGTAGTAGTTACCTAGTACTTCCTACTAGACGGGTAGGACGAACCATTTGTTCGAACCTCGCAATCAGGCCTACAGTGGACCCATTTTACTTCCCCGTGGTGGAGAGCCCCTCAATATATTAAGTCCTTTTAATGATTTAAAATGTTTTCAATTTTCAGCTTAATTTTTGTAACATCAAACATTTTCTGCATTCATTCAATTCAACATCCTTGACTTTGCATACTTTTATTTTCTGGGGTTTCGCATTTTTTTGACCCACCATGAAACTGTTTTCTTATATAATAATAATAGTTTTAATTTCAAAAACTATTGTAGAAGGTGGAAGATGGTTTCTCTTTCTATTGGGTTTCATAAATATGCCTTCAAAAGTTCCCTGAATATATTCTTATCAAATTAAACTTATGTCCCTAATTTTTAATACGTTTTTGTGAGAAAGTTATGGAGGATTAAATAAATTTATTTGCATATATTAAAGGGAAAAAGATTAAAATTTCTTTTAAAATATCAGTAGATAATTATATAGTTCAAATATTTTCTATTTTTGCGGATTAAAATTAATTTATTCTTATAGATAAAAATATTGAATAAAATAAAATTTTATTAAAGATAAGGAAAACTATCTTATTGGACTATTTCTTCAAACAAGCAAATTAAATAAAAATTATAAGTACATTCTAAGTCAGCATTAGAGTTGTGTCTGATATAATAGTAAAAGTATTTAATGGAAAAAGTTGTATAAATGTTAAAATATATTATATTGTTAAAACAATCTGACTATTTTGTGAATCTATTTTAACAATCGGACTAAGTATTGTGATATTTATATCTAAAATCGGTGACAGTTTTGGTTCCTTTTAATAAGTCAGTGAATCATTAAACTTACTTAAATCGTTAAATTTTTAAGAAGTGGTTAAAGGTGATATTTTTATAGATTTTTTTATTCAAAAAAATTTTGTATAAAAAAAATTATTTAGACCAATAAATTAATTAAAAGTGAAATAAATAAACAAAATGAAGTCAAATTACAGCACCATGGATGAACCTCTTTCGTTAAATATGATTGTAAGTTATATTTTTTTATTACTATAATAATATTTAGATTGGTTTGAAATTTGAAGGTATTTTTTTTTAAAAAGTAATTTTTTTTATAGAATAAGTGATAAACTATATTGGTAATACTGACATTAGATAAAAAAAAAAATATATCATAAAAAATATATCATTTTAATTTTTATAGACCCCCCTTCTACTCCTTGGCTTCCTGTTTTTATTTTTCTGTTGTAAGTTGTAAAATGTTTCCTTTTTATGGTCTAAATAAGACTTGTCCGTCTGTCTGTCTGTAACACACCTGATGTTCGAAAGTGCCCAACACATAAATATTTTATACTTAGCAGTTGTGTTATGTGTATTAACCTCAACTCAGAAAAATTATAGAGAAACTCCGAAAAGGCACGCCTTTAGGAACAATGGGTGTTGATGTTTAAGAAAATGAACGTTTTTTTAATGGAAATGCGCAATGTGGAGTGTTAAATGAAAGAAGAGGATTTCCTGAGTACAAATATATTTTTTTGATTGTTATTTGTAAAAATTCATATTTGCACCATTTGCCCTTTAAAATTGCATTTTCTTGCCGAGGGAGATAATTATCACGAGGGGAATTATAGCACTTTACTCCCGAGGTACATACAATATTTTATCTCCAATAGGGAGAAAACGGATCTTCATCCATTGCACAGGTTTTATTTATTATTTTATAATTCTTAATATACTTAATTTGATGGATGATTAAGGTGTGGTAATGATATAAAACTTAGTATTTCATTATGAGACGTTTCGACCCTTGTTTAAGGTCATTATCAATCATGTTAATTTTATTAATCTAAAATAAAAATAAAATACAATAAATATAAGTTAATTAATAATAAATAACAATTCCATGTTTTAAAAAATATCAGAATACAAACAAATAAATAATTGACAACAATTTTAATTTTGTTAAAATCAATTAATCTAAAATGTTTTGTTAATTAACAAGTTAAAGATGTTCATTGAGCAATTTTATTATGTGTGATTGTTATTAGATTCTTTTAAAATAATTCATGACGCTCTCTTATAGAGACAGATTAACTTTATAATTTTACCTCAATGACATCAATACTGTAAGTAAATAATAAATTTTTAATATTCATTACAATTAAACTATTGTTAATTAACAAAACATTTTTGATTAATTGATTTCAACAAAATTAAAATTGTTGTCAATTATTTATTTATTTGTATTCTGATATTTTTTAAAACATGGAATTGTTATTTATTATTAATTAACTTATATTTATTGTATTTTATTTTCATTTTAGATTAATAAAATTAACATGATTGATAATGACCTTAAATAAGGGTCGAAACGTCTCATAATGAAAAACTAAGTTTTATATCATTACCACACCTTAATCATCCATCAAATTAAATATATTAAGAATTATCAAATAAAAAAGGTGTTAATTTTTCAACGGTTTTAATTTATTATTTTAATAAATAACAATAATTGTTACCACTATAGCAGATATAAGAGATTCAATATTAAAAACAAATAAGAATTGCAATTAAACTGAAATAGACGGTTATTTAGATACAGGTTTAAACAATGATAAGCGCAAATTTCAAATAAGGTTGAAAAAGCAGTGTCGCCAACCTGATTTCTACAACTTCACTGCATTAGCCATTCATAAAATAATTAATTTGGCAATCCTTCTTTTTATCACTGGTTTTACTTTTTCTCCCTACTTTTTGAGTTCAGGGAAGAATAGACTTACTTTAGTCTCTCTAAACTAATCCAAAATCATAACTTTTTCTCCCTGCTGGAGATAAAAACTTTTATTTTTCTTTTTTTTAGAAATTTTTTATACATCTCAAAGTTTGTGAGAAAAATATATTATGTCGGGAATGGATTGGTCTAGAATCTTCAGAGTAGTTCCATTTTATTTGGACAATGAAATGTCATTCAAATAAATGGTTCAAAAGTTATACCGAAAACAAACTTTTAAATGGGCGCCATCTTTATAAGGCTGACCCAATTATGCTGGTTAATGAACTCGTCCTATTTCTTAAATTTCCTACGAACCCTTTATGTGTGCTGATAGCACATACTCGGCCATTTATTTTTAAATTGGATCTGGGTCTTGAGCATTTTAAGAACCCCTCTGTTGACTTTGATTGGTGTTAATCTTCCAAATATGTGTTAAAACATTTAAAAGCTTTTTAACATGTTTTCCATAAATTAATAATATCATATTATCAGTTTTTTTAAACTAAAATATTGTTTCGGAACATGTAATCGTAATGGATATTTGAAATTGTAATTATAAGTATATTAGGTTTCTTTTCTTTTTTTTGTATGTAAAGGGTGGTGTATCAAATGCCTAGCTTCCAAGACTCTGGTGGAAGGTTAGCCTAAAATTAATTTATAGATTTTTTTTTTTTTTTAAATAATATTTCTTATTTTAAAAATTTATTTTTGCACACTGCCATAACGCTTGGCAGCCTATTTAAAAACAAACTAATATTAGAAATAAAAATGTTCACTGCTTATAACAAAAAAAATTATACCCCTAGGAAATGATAAAAGTGCTAAAGAAATGCTTAGGCTGACAATAAAAAACAAACATGCACTTTACTGCATTTCTTTATTGTCAAGCGATTAGTTTATTTTAGTAATTCTTTAATAAAACTTATTGGACAGTAATTTTTATTTTGTTTGAATGAATTATTGTCCTATTCTTGTTAAATAGTAATAAGAACTAATAAACTCATGGTACATTATTTTCCGTAGCATTATTATCTGTAGACCTAATTTACTTATACATAGTTCGAAGGAAAACAACTTATTAGGGTGGGGATGCACTAGAGCATTCCACTCCGAATGAGCATGCATTCCAGAAAAAAAAAAATGAGCATGCGTTCGCCCCGTTTTGCTTAGATATGGACAGGGTGAGCCGAACGGAAACGTATGTTCATTCGGGACGAATGATCAAGTGTATCCCCACCTTTAGATATTTTACTCCACATTAGGTTTAATTTTTATTTTAATCGTCTTCTCAAAAAATACACAAACGAATATATTTAAACAAACATAGGTATTAATTTATATTAATATAAGTAAAATTGAAATAGGTACTATGATTTTCTGTGAAATTTTATAAAATTGCTGCTAAGTTAGTTATGCATAGAGCCAGGTTTTAAATCATTTTAGCTTGTTATAACTTTTATTTTTTCCTTTTCTTTTTTTTGTGCATTTAGTCTTTGTTGGTTAAATTTTAGTCTGCAGAATTTAACTAATTCTCATTCACTCCAAATTTTATCATTAGTCCAATTAGTATTATCTGGATATGTATTGAGGTTTGTTTAGTTTAGTACAAAACTCGTTTGATATATTGAGATTTATGTGTAATTTATATAAATTATAAAAATAAAAAAAAAAGAAGAATAATAATGTGTTTTTGGCACTTCTTTAGATTGTTACTCCCCTTATAAAAAAAAAACACAGAGGTGAGTTACAATCTGAAGAAGGTGTAAGGAATGTTCTTCTTTAGAAGAACATTCCTTTACAGTTTCACACTTCTTTACAGAAGTGTGATATTCCTTTGTCCCAAAGTACATTGGACAAAAGTCATTTAGTCCAAATCTTGTATATTCTAAAAAAAAAAAATGGGGGGGGGGGAGTAACAATCTAGAGAAGTACCATGTTTTTTTTTTGTACAAAATGTAGAAAAACATATTAGCAAATTGATTTTTTTTTTGTACAAAAAAAAAAAATTTGCTAATATGTTTTTCTACATTAGCAGTGAAGTCAGTTAATTAAGGATAAACAAAGATGTCTATCCACTAAAAGAACTTTTTTGTATTTAACTGCTAGTGGTGATCTTCAGCGCCTGACAAAAGAAATCGATCGATAACAAAAATATATTCTTTTGTCAACTTACAACTACTAGTGGTCATCTTTAGCACCTCACAAAAGAAATCGATCGATTACAAAAAAGTATTCTTTTGTCCGGAACTGAAGATGACTACTAATGGTTGAAAGCCGGCTTTGTACAATGGAGTTTCTTTAGTGGAGAGTTGTCTTTCTGCATTCCTGCTAATATGTATACAGACAAATTTTGGCCACTGTGGTTGGTTATCATAAGTTCTGATGAATTACTAAACTACTCATTTTTTTACACAATAAAGTAAAAGTAAAGTATAATTCTATTTTTATAATGTCCTTCAACTTGAAATTGTTATGAAAATAAATATTTAATCCTTATAATGAATAAAGTGGAATCCTTATGTTGTATGAATGAAAGTGGAATCCTTATGTTGTATGAATGAAAGTGAAATCCTTATAATGAATGAAAATTAAACACTTAATATTTAGTATGAATGAGAGTGGAATCCTTATAATGAATGAAAATTAAATCCTTAATCTTTAATTATGAATGAAAGAGGAATCCTTATAATGAATGAATTTTAAATCCTTAATCTTTATCATGAATGAAAGTGAACTCCTTAATCCTTATAATTAAATAAAGTGGAATCCATGTCCATGTCCATTCCTAAAGGTCCCTTTTAACAACCTTACACCAATGTTGTCAATTTATCATTAAATTCCCAGTATCCTCCTACCTTACAACTCCTTCCCATAAAATTGTATACATAACATAAAATGTTTTGTACGTAATGGATATGTTAAATCTTAAATTATAACAGATTCAAATTTTTAATATCAGTCTATATTATATATTGATACCTTAATTCTCAGATGTTTTGTGACATTTTGCTTCCGAGCTTTCCGAAGGTAACGGTAGCTATGTGATCGTTCTGAACAACGAAAAAAATGTTAGGTCTCCGATTTCAAAAATTCCAAGACAGAAATCCGTTTCAGACATCAGGGATCATTTTTGGTTCCGTGTCTGTCTGTCGTTCAATTTTTGCAAACCACCATATCTTAAAAACTACACGTCCAATTTTAATGAAATTTGGGTGGTAGGTCATAAGTAGCCCATTGTTGGTCCCATATAAGTTTCAACCTTTCAACCTAAATTAATATGTCTTATACCATAAAGCCGCATGGCTAACTGACTCACTGACTGACATTAATGTTTACCCACTTCCAGAAGAGCTAGAGACTTGAGGTTGCGCCATATTTTGTAAATGTACTTTTGTACCGATTTATAATTTTGTTGTAGGTTAAAGGGTTTAAATATTTTTTTGATATTAGGTTTTTTATTTATATGTATTTATTAGTTAAATGAATGCCCTTTTGTATTGTTTGTATTTTAAAAATATAATTTTGGTACCTCAGAGTCAGTGGCGCACCCAGGGGGGGGCACGGGGGGCACGTGCCCCCCCCCCCCCCCCCCCCCCCAAAGCCAGACCTAAAATTTAAGTATGCAATTCCGCAGCACGTGTTAAAGTAATAGTGTTGTGATAGTCAAAAAAAAAAAATAATAATAATAAATAAATAAGTAATTATATACCTAGTTTAGCCCGACATTTTTTTTTGGCGTTTAAAAAGTCGTATTTTTCTGACTACTAAAATAAATCATTAATCTATTATATAATGTACAACTTTTAATAATAAAATATTATTAGTATGTATATAATTTTGTTTAAATAAAATACCCCGGTCTTCATGTCCCGTTCATAAAAAACTTAAATTTATTTGTATATAATAACATTTTAGATGCTCTTAGAATAGGCTAAAAAGACGTTTTCAAGTAACGTAAACTATAAAAAATTTCCTGGTTATTTGTCTGTGATTATGCTAAGCCCACATTACATCCCCTCCCCCCCCCCCTTATTTATTTTTAAACTGTGCCCGTCCCAAAAATTAATCCTGGGTGCGCCACTGCTCAGAGTACAGGGGTACAAATGTTAAAGTTAATCTTTTATAATATTATGTATATCGTTGAAAAGCTCTTGCATAGTAGATTAATTTTTGTTATATTCTATTTTGTGTTATTTTTAGTTTTGAGGGGGGTAAAATAAAAAAAAAACTGTTTATACAGCGGTTTCTATGATTTGGTTGCAGTTTTATATTTGTTTATTAAATTAATTTTATGTGCGCTAACTTTTGGTGCTTGTTGGAGGCTTTGTTTCTCCAACAAATGTTTAAATTTCTTCAACTTTATTAAATATTTACTGGAACAGTGCCGCGCCGTTCCACCTTTTTGATTATTTTAATCGAGGTATTTTTCTTAATTTGGTCTTTTCTTTGCGAGGAAGCTATGTGCCACATTAATTGGCAGAGTATTTTGAAACATGATTGTTTTGATAATGTGACCTCTTATGACCTAAATTATCAAATGCATAGATATAGTAAGTTTATTGCTCTTTATATGTTTTATATTCATGCCAAATGAAGAAAGTACAGTCATTATTCTTTTAAAAAAATTTCAATTTTTTTTTGAGGAATTAATTTCTAATTAATCTAAATTGTCTTAACACAATATACTGTTTTACAATATATTGTATAATGTTAGAAGACAATTATTTTAAAATAATCCATCAGTTTGCTTTTATTTAAGATTGTATTAATGCAACGGTAATGAGTCCAAATTACCACATTATTACACTAATATACATTAGTGATTACCACAAAATATTGGTCAGTATATTCTTCAATATTGGTCTTAGATATTCTTGGAATTGATTGAGAATATATAAAATTTTTGAGAATAGACTTTTAAATTTTGAGCTTTGTGTTTCTTTCACTATATTTGTTAAATATAATTACTAGATTTAAATTATTTATTAGAAGCTAAAATAAAGCTGAATTAATTTGATAAAAAAGTTGAATAAATTTGCAAAGACACAATACAATATTAAATCCAACAACTTTGAAAATTAGTTAATGTTTTCAAATGATATTCTGTCAAAATATTTTTTAAAAAATACCTATATATTTAAAGCTTGTTCATTGTTTAATAAAATTATTAGTATAATTATTGTATACATTTTTTAAAAATCTAAAAAGTATCATTTGAAATAATTATCATTTATTTTCTAGTTCAGTGTTGTTAGTTTCAAATTTTATCAGTCTATGATTAGATTTTATTATTATTTCATTTTATTTATTTTCTTATCAGAACTGTACAATCAGTATAATAATGTATTGTTAATATTTTTATTAACATTTTTCCCCCCAGTTAGTCTTTGATCTTTATTGAGTGAAGTTTTTATCAGTGTGTTTCTTTTTAAGTTATGATTTTGGAAAATTCTTTTAAATTAGGTAAATTTTTATTATTTTCTTTAGAAACATCTTTAATTATACTCTTTTGAGACGAAATTTTTTTTTTATGTTTTTATATATAATTTAAAAAAAAAATAGCATTTCTTTTTGATCCCCGCCTTCTTATATAGGAAATTTGTCAGTAGCTGTATGAATTGAAGAATTAAAATTATTAATAACTTACATGCACCTTTAATTAAAAAATAAATGTTTTTAAAAAGGAGTTGTTAGAAATATAATTACAATTATTAAGGTCAAAGGGACAGTGGTGTGAGATAAAATTTTCTTTCCTTTGAATATTTCTATTGAGTGGGCATCTTCTAAAAATCTTTTTGTTGTTAATTTATTATTATTAATTATTAATCACACCTTTTTAAATCAATGTTAATACTTTACGGTATATCGTGATATATATTAAATGTATTGAAAAAAATTATATTTATATAAATAATTATACATAATAATTTTTTCTTAAGAAAACAAAGAAAGGGTGGTTGTGTGAAATTATTCTTGTTATTTTAATTTCTTGTATGAAACAAGTGTAATTAATTAGCTCTTGCTGAAGATAGGTTGCAACAAGTATATTAGGGTGATTCAGATGCTTTATTTATAGTTGTAGATAAATTTACATACTTTTTTTACATGTACCTAATAAATAGGGTGTTTCCATAACAAGTTATGTATTATCATGTATGCTGTAAATATTACATCCAACTTTCATACTTTTCAAATTCATTAACAAACATTTACAAAATAAGTGGTTATTAATTAGTGTTTTGTGTATAGGGGTTCTAAAAATGATTATTTAAATTACTTGCTGTATTTAGCAAGTACAATATAATCCCTCTTAACTTAAAACACAGTAAGGAGTGTAGACCAAAATTTTAAGTGTTTGTTGGAAACAAAGTCTTTTCAGAATGAGCAGCATGTGTATAATTACTGTTAAATTCTTATACACGTATTTACGTGTATAAATTTTAATTTTTTGTGTAAACAATTCAGAACAAGTATTTAATTCGGCTTGTTGAATTTAGTATCAACTTTATGATTCTCCGCTTTTCAACAATTTTGATTTACCCTTATATATTTCCTTTTTAGTATATTAGATTTTGTCTTCAAATTAAGTGATATTCTTTTGTAAATTAAGATGTAGGTCTTCTTGTGCAACTATAAGAAAGGAGGGAAATTTAAAAGAGCATTAGACTATGCAACATCAAGAACAGATGTCGAGTGGTAGCAAACTAGTGTAATATTGAAATGTAAGAATGAAGAAATACTTCTCTACATCTAAAGTAACTTTATTGTACAGTGCCGACTTCTAACAATTTGTGGCCATCTTCAATACCGGGGAGATGAGCCAAAATGCTTAAGAGAAAGAATCAGTTTAGGAGTAGAGACAGAGGTTGAAATCTGACAGCATTGAGTTGTTCTCCTACGTTGTGCTAACTGTTCTTTAAATGTCACTGATGATTCTTGTTTCCCTGATGAAAAAGGTCTCGTAGAAATCTTCATCTTTAAACTCGATTTAATTTTCCTCCAATAATTCCTCTAAACTCCTCCCAAAAAGGGAACAGTATTCTATCTTCAGATTTATCTTGAAGAGCATAAATATATTTTCCATTTTCACAAAGACATTAAAAGTAAATACAAGTACAGCTATAATAAAAATAGCTATCTGACTAGCAGAACAGATATCAATTTTTTTTTTCTTGTAGAATCTTACTTATAAATTACCATAATAAGCAAAGTTAGCTATAAAATTTGTTTTCTTTCTAGAATATTACTTTTAAACTGTCTGATAACCAGAGAGGGGACGTTTATGACTTTTATTTTTCCATTTCATGACCTTTATTCTATGACTTTTATGACTTTTATTATCCTGTTTTATGACGTTTATTTTAGAAAATCGGTTGTTTTATGACCTTTTAGCCCAAAGTATGACGTTTATTTTCTGTGAAGTATTTCGTTATTTTGGAGGGAAAAAGTTCAAAAAAGATTTCAATATTTCATAAATACAAAATTATATTGACAATATATGTAATAAATGATAATAACAGAATGCTTCAAAATTGTAAAAAGTAATCCTGTGTTCTATATTCTCCAGCGTTAAATTAGTTCTTTTGACCGTCAGTAGAATTTTAAACTTAGAAAAAGACCTTTCGACGTCGGCAGATGAGGTGGGAGCAAATTTCATGCATGACACGTCATTTGCTTTTGCTTTTGCACGCCCTTCAACCGGGTAGCTATTGCCTGGGCGTGTTCCCACCCAGGATTCCTTGAGAGAACAGCAGTGAACTTTTCTTTCACCTTTTCCCCCACTCTTCCAACCCAATCGGTACCGCAAAGGGTCTTGATTTTTTCAACGCCGTTTGGAAATAGCATATCCTGTTTTTGCAGACCTTCTATTATGTCAGGAAATGTCCCAAAGTTGTCGTTGATGTAGTTCAGGTGGGTTTCCAGTCCTGGAGCCTTTAGGGCTTCTTTTGCATTGCGAATTGACAGCGCCTCTCCAGCATCCAATGAAGCTAAGACCTTGAAGACTTCAGATACAAAGTAGGTGTAGAACTTACCTGCTTATCACATGGCTTACAGAAGAATGTTTCACCTTCCAAAGAAAAGTCTACCTCCCCTGACACCCACTTACGCTTAAGCGCTAAGTTGTTTGCAGGAGTTTTCGGCATTCTGACACGAGTAGAATCAATCAAGAAACTAGTTACACCAGTAAAATTAATCAAGAAACAAGTAACACGAGTTTCTTACTCGTGTTACTTGTCACCAAAAAATGAGCAATTAAACATTCTTCTCCCTTACCATGGATTTATACAAAGTCTCAATTATGGAACAGCCTATCAGGAGACTTCCTAATCCAATGGGTTTACTATTGGCTGATTGGAGAATCTATCTTGAACTGCCTGGATTCTAATTTAAGGAGTTGTTCCAAGAAGGAGCCGATCAGGAGCCCTTGTTTGGAATCAGGGATGACCGTCGGTGCCTCTCTGGTTGTAGGTATCCATAAGCCTATTAGTTAAGTCCTAAAGTGGTCAGGGAATTAAGAGCCCAGGCCATTCACTAAGCTGGTGTAAGGGTTTTTTGTTCGAACTGCACTTTTACCTGTAACCGGACCACGAATGTTCAATTTAAAAATTTGCATTAACAAAAAAAATAACCTTTTTGCTAAACATTTGGCAAAAAAAGGCCATTCTATGACGTTTATTACAAGAAACCCCCATTTTATGACGTTTATGCGTAAAATGGCTATTTTATGACAAAATCATATGACTATGACGCTTATGACTTTTTCCCGTCTCTGCTGATAACAAGCCAGTGTAGCAATAAAAAACTGTTTAAAATACATTAGTACTTTCTTGAGCTCAATTTGAATTTTTCGTTTGCTACTACTCCGACAATTATTGATTATGTTTGGAGAGTGAAACTCCTTTTTGGTCTGACGATAGTTCACTTTGTAGATTTGTTGATTTATCAAACTTGTATCTTTCTGTAAAAACCTGGTCATTTTTGAACCCTAAACTCCTTGTTTTAAACATATCTCTACTATCAATATTTAGATTTTAGATAGACCTTTTATTCATACAAACTCTATTAGTACTTAGCACTACACACTGTGTCGCGCTAATTGTGTCCCATAAGTAGTTTGTTAATTTATAGACAATAGAGGCTCTAACTCTCAATCCTTATGATTTGGTACCTACTTAAAGGTAGAGGTGTGTTGAAAATAACAGAACAGTTCACAATAACATGTTATTTGAAAATAACAGTTCGTCCGATAACATGTTATTGAAAAAGTCCTGTTATCGAATAACCGTTCACATTATAACAGCTCAGATAACAGAACAGATTTTTCTGTTATTGTTATTTTATAACAGAACAGAATCAATAACAATTCAAGTAACAAGAACAAGATGCAATGAGCTGCTATTGTTATAGGATAACACTTCATTGCTGTTATGTTATAGGATAACAGACAACACTTCATTGCTGTTATTGTTCTGATCTCTGACCTGTTTCTGTTATCAAAGTTTAAATAATTTTATTATAAACGCCAAACATTTTGCTGTTGTAGGGTAGAGCTCGGTAATAACTTGCATGAGACCCGGGACCCTTGTTTTGCTCCGAGTCCCAATGTCCCTTACCTTATGGCTTAGGTCTATTTATTACCTATATCATCTATCTGCGTTGCGTTAGTGTTTACCCCCCCCCCCCCCCCCCCCCGTTTTTTTGCTTGGCATCAAAAGCAACCCCCCCTTGAGCCCCGAAAGGGGGCTGTTACCTGTTACTCAAATAACATGTTATTGCCTGATAACAGAACAGTAATAACATGCTACCGCCAAATAACTGCTATTACCTACCTCTGCTTAAAGGACCAAAGCCAATGAAACCAGTATTTACTCCATGTCGAAGATAGCTTTGAAATAACTTTAACTTCTCTATCATAATGGGTGAATCCTGTTACTCTTGGGAGTTGATGGTAACTGTTAAACTGACCTGCAGAAGCAATACATATACTGGTTCACTATTTATTGGCCTTAAAGGATTAAGTAAAAGCTCTTAATATAATGCTTTTAAAAGACAATTTAGTTGATAAATTATTAACTTTATCTATACTTACTAACACATAATTGTTTTCTTGTTGTTTATTCTAGGTTCCTGAGATTTTATCTCCACCGGTTACTCTGTTTTCGACGATTGAAGACGGAGATATGGCGACTTTCGAAGACATCCTAAACTCAGGAAGAACTAACATCGACCAAACTAATAAAGTACATAAGATGTTTTAAAAAAAAGAAAAATCAAACACATAACTATAAAAGAAACAGTACTTGCATTTTTGGATGTTGCAGTTTTTTCTTTATTTATTGATATTTTTTTTTTCTGAACTGTAGTTCGACATTTATTTTCGGTGTTTAAGGAAGGTATTATTTGAAAGTAGATTTCTCTTGTGAATTTTCTTTTCTAAGTATTATTATTTTTTTTTTTTCTGAAAAAAAAAATACATAAAATATTTAATTATTATTACCTTTATTTTTTTTTACCAATAAGTATAGTATTTGTAGGCACTATTCCATTTATCTGACTATATTATCATTAGCTATTGTTCAATTGATGATTTTAAAGGATAATGTTCCTTGAGCTAATCATCCTTAAAATGAAGAATGCTGTATTCCATAAGAAATAATGTAATTCAGATGATTTTTGGGAGTAAGATGATGTTCATTATTATAGACATATTTTTAAAAAAATTGTTATTTTTTATATTGGATGAAAAAAAAAAATGAAACATTATAACAAAACATTTAACAAAGGAACACCTCTTTTTGGGAATTTTTGAAATAATTTTCCTTTTGTCCTAAAAATTATTTAAATACAACATAAATTCTAGTCTGGATATTAAAGAAAATCACTCTTCTAAAGTGACGTTCTTCACTATTGTAACTTCACTATTCATGAGATGATTTTCCTTCATCTAAACATATTTTAAATGAAGAAACCTCTCTCTTGTATATTCACGCTATGATGTTCTTATCTAAAAGAAAATCACTCTTCTGAAGTGACGTTCTTCACTATTGTAACTTCACTATTCATGAGATGATTTTCCTTCATCTTAACATATTTTAAATGAAGAAACCTCTCTCTTGTATATTTACGCTATGATGTTCTTATCTAAAAGAAAATCACTCTTCTGAAGTGACGTCCTTCACTATTTCTAACTTCACTATTTTGTGAAAGAGTTTTCTTATGAAGATATTATCAGATTAATGGAATAGTGCTTGAAAACTACGCTTAATGTTACTATGTTTCTATTAGTTTTATATCAGTATTAGATTTTTTTTTTCTTCTAAGTATTATTGTTACTTATTTACTCCCCTAATTATATTATTGTTTCTTAGATTTTCTTTCCCACCTATTTTTCTTTACTTTTTTTGTTTTTAACTTAATTTTTTGTTAACCAACTTAATATATAAGGTGCTACTTGTGTTTAATTTTTAGGGGATTTTTTTTTTATCTTATATTTTTTCAGTTTTTTTTTTATAATCCCAAATTGAATTCTTCTTGTTGGTTAAATCCTATTATTAAATCAATTAACTTACAAGTTTCTTACTACTTCAAACCTTCTATAATTAAATTTTTATAAATATAATCCTGCTAAGTTGACTACTAGAGTGTAACACATAATTATAGCATATAACAGAATATAATTCTGAAGATGTTCAAAACTTTTTACGTAAAACCTTAAAGCTCCCTTTTAAAGAAAGTAGATTCCAGCAAATCCTTAAGGCAAAGATACACATGCCGTAAAATTGGGGAAGTAGCTTGCATGCCAAAAGAGGGTATTTGCCAGTAACTGGCATACTAAAGATTTTTATTTATTCAGTAGCAAGTAAAATTGCATGCAACCTGCATTGTGCAATGCCTAAATGGCAAACTGAAGCTACATTTGCAAGTAAAATTGCATGCAAGCTAATTTGTGGCATTATTTAAACACAAACTCAGAAGTTTTTTTAAAAACTGTCATAAATTTTATTACACACAAAACCAAACAATAAATAAATAACACAATGTTTACGTCCTCAGTCGGTGGCAGCCAGCTACTGGAATGACCGCCCTTGTAGCTGTCACGTGCGTTTACACATTCCTTTTGGCATGCGGTTTGTGGCCCCCACCCCACTACTTGCTCGTTGCATGCCAAAAAATCAAATCTCATGCAATCTGCTTGCTTGCCAGCTACTGGCATGCCATTTAACATATACACGTGCAAGTAGCTTGCACATGCAAGTAGGTGGCATGTTTTTGTTCAAGCTACAGGCATGTGTATCTCCGCCTTTAGGAATCAATTTGAATACCTTAATAAATATATAATTCTGTTAAATGTTTATGGTAAGGGTAAATAATTCTCAAAATGATTTCTTGAATTCAATAGAGGTTTAAATTGAACCTTAATGCAGACTTAAAAAGAAATTATGTTCTATTTACATACCTTTATTGTTATGGTTCTTAAAATGACTTCTAGAAGTAGGAACATAAAACATTAATAATACAAATGGTTTAAGAAATGTTATTCTGAAGATAACCATTAAAATATTTTACTTCAAATTGTATTTCATGTTTGAGTCTTATCATTTTGAAAACAAATCAAGTATATTTACCTGAGAACCTCAATGTATAATTTTGAAGGTATATAATTCTGAAGGTAACTACTAAATTCCGTAAGAGGTTTATTATTGAACATCAATTCTGACGTTTTACAGAATGTAATTTTTGAAGATAACCCCTTGATATTTAACGTAGAACCTATATTGTGACTTTAAAATAAATCAAGTGTGAAGTTGACTCTAGATTGCTTAAAAGTTCACCTTCATTCATAATTATGAGATTTCCTGTCCTGTTTATTATTCATTCATTTTTTATATTTAACCTTAGGAGCTTACCTTAATTGACGTTTATCCACCAATCTAGTTCTAATAATGGGTGTATAAATTTATTTATTATTTCTATCTCCTGTCTATTTTCAAATAATACCTACCTTTTAGGTGTATATTTTTCCTCCTTTTTTTTAAAAAAAAATTTTGTTTGTTGTAATTTTCTCAAAATTACTTAACATTCCAGTCTATTTAATACTAAAAAATGAATAAAATAAAAAAATGGAAAAATTGATAATAAAGTATAACTTGATTGGATTGTGCTATTTATTTTATTATTTTTTATGTTACGTGAGTTTTTATTATTATTTTTTTGTTATTTTTTAATTACATTAATTTATTTATTTTTATTTTTTTCTTTAATATAATTGTTTTTGTTTTTTTCTGTTGTATTATTCGCACATAATTTGCATGGTTATCTTTATTTTTTATTTTAATTTAAAAGATGTCTTCATTAGTTGGTTTTTTTTTAAAGAAAAAAAGAAATTGGTACTTTTAAATTATTTTGTTTGCACTGTAAAACATTTAATTATTTATTTATTTAATTGTTGAAACTTGTTGACTTAATTTTTTCAATGTGATATTTTTAACTTACATTTTATTTTATTAGTTGTTTCTGTTGTTATTTAACCTTTTTTATTATTTGTTTTTCTATCAATGTTTGCTAGTATAACATATTTACATTTTTATTCTAGGTAGGGAATAATGATTTTTTTTCTATCTAGTAAGTTAGAACTTCAGTACAGATTTGAGTACAAAAAAGAATTTGTTAACAGTGTAATTTTCTCAGCAAATTTCAAATGTGAATTGACGACATACAATTTTATACTCGTTGAGTAAAATTGCATTAGAACAACTATGTTCTCTATCCAAGAACATAAATAATGTGGGAATTTAGTGTGATGTAGTTCATTGACTCAGATCAAGTAAAAGAATCTAAAAGTTAATAAGATTAAAATAAAATATGCTTTATTTTAAAAAATGTTAGCAATATTGCTGTAAGATTTAAAAGAACGATATTTGGTTGATGGATATCTGTAAATTGGTAAGTCAATTTTACGTGGTTAGTTACCATTTTGCTCTATACCAAATTCCAATTATCTTGCTTTGAAATTAATTTTTGAAAAGGAAGTGGTATTGTTAGATAGTTTTACATTAGTCATTTGTCAAGAAGTCTAAACTGAATTGTTTAAGATGTTTGAGAGCCCAAAGTCTTAAAAAGGTAGCTGTTTAACAAAGTAGAAAAGGCACTTCTTTAGATTGTTACTCCCCTTATACAGAAAATAAAGGGGAGTAACAATGTAAAGAAGTACCGTAGAAAATCTCAGGGAAGTATTTGTGTCTAAGTACTTTTTAGGGTTTCGCAGATTATTAAGTTATTATATTTTGAAATATCATTTTTTTATATCCCCATGCTGCTCTATATGAAAATAAACAAATTTAGGCAAAAGGCACCAAAAATCAAACAAATAATTAAAGGATCCAGGGTTCGATGCCCCGGGAGGTCGCTATGTTTTTTTATAGGTAATGACAATAAGGTAAATTAAATTTTTTCGGGAAATTTTCATCTCCCTATAATAAGGTAATTGCATGAATTATTTAAAAAATGTAGGACTTACCGTTATTGGGTGGTTGGGGAGGATTTTTTTTGTTTTAGTGGGTATATTTTAACTCATAAATCCAATAAGGAATGCAAAATGTAACTAGCATTTATATATTTGTAATCTACTCGTCAAGAGCTTTCATTTGATACCCTACTCAAAATTTAAAAAAATATAAAATTTGGGTGGACTGCCCTTGTGCGCCCACAAAATTTGCATTTTATAAAAATTGGGAATTTCCCCCTATTATTTTCATCCTTCCATAATAAGGTATTTGCATAAATTATTTCAAAATTTTAGGACTAGTTGTTATAGGGTGGTTGGGGGGTGAAACCCTAAAAAATTCAATTTTTAAATCCAGAAGATGCAAATAATTCTGGTAAAATAAAAAAATAAATAATTAAAAATCTACCGATTTATAAAGCAGTTATATTTTAATACTTTTATCAGAGATTAACAACTAAAGTCTACTTTTAAAATCTCATTACCTTAAGAATATATTTAAGTTCTAAGGAACTAAAATTTTGACAATATTGTGGACAATTAATTAGGACTTTTAATGTTTTTCTTAAACTTAAGCTTATTGTTATTCTTACCTGGTAATGGTGTACTTTAACAGTAAATTAACTTCAGCTAATGTAATCTAAAACTAAATTATTGAAATTTATAATTTAAACAATTGCTTGTTGTTTTTAAACAAAAGTTAAATTTTTTTTAAAAAAATATCTTATAGTTAATAGTACAGGGGTGGGCACGCTTAAGGTCAGTGGGAGCTGCATTACGGGTTTTCGTATATTATAATGAGCCACACTGAAATTAAAGAAGAGTTAGGAAACGTGAAATTTAGAGTGATAAGACTTCGCAAGACTTAAATGCTTCACTTACTAAATCAATTTAACTAGTTGTGAGAAAAAAAAGTTCTGAAATATTAAAGAAATAAATTGGTAAGGCGTGAAGTCTCACGTAAAAAGGGTTTCGTTGGTATTGTGAACACAAAATTAGTAAGGGGGGAGGGGAGAAAAGTTTTGATTTTTTTAACAAAATGGCGCTCAAAATAAAACGTTAACAACATGTGTTATACGTTTTAGTAATCTACTCTTCAATACCTTTCAAAATTTAAAAAAATATTTTTATTCGAGTGACATGAATTGGGGAATTTTTTTTCGAGTGACATGAATTATCCACCATCTTGGATTTCCAGTAAATCAGATCAAATAGCTAATCTTATTTTTTCTATGGCCCAGCAGACCACAAATTTTGCATATTTTTATTAACAGCGGAAATACGATTTTAGGGGGAGGGGGACACGTAAAATTTCGATGTTTTTTAACAAAATGGCGCTTAAAATTAAACACTTTCCCTAAGTGGTATATATATTTGTAATCTTCTCTTCAATACCTTTCATTTGATACCCCACTCAAAATTTTAAAAAAATATTTCTTTGGAGTGACATGAATTATCCGCCATCTTGGATTTCCAGCAAATCAGATCAAATTGCTTTTCTTATTTTTTCTCTGGCCCAGCAGACCACAAATTTTGCATATTTTTAGTAACAGCGGAAATACGATTTTAGGGGGACACACAAAATTTCGATGTTTTTTAACAAAATGGCGCCAAAAATTAAACACTTTCTCTAAGTGGTATATATATTTGTAATCTTCTCTTCAATACCTTTCATTTGATACCCCACTCAAAATTTCAAAAAAAACAAAAAAATCGCGAGGTGAATTATCCACTGATAAGATTGAGATCGATTTTTATACGATTTTTTATACTGGAAAGTTTCACGTTTTTATCTCTTTTGGTTCAAAAGTTATTGGAACCGTATAGAGTGACAGACAGACGCAGGAACGAAACTATAAGGGTTTCTTTTTTTTTGGTTTTACCAACGAAACCCTAAAAAAGAAAAAGATTTACATTTTTAATGGGAGCCGAACTTAACTCAACGATTAGCCCCATTTGTTCACCCCTGTAATAGTAGTATAGAAGATTTATTGATTATTAATATCCTAGGGCTCAGTTTTGGAGAGGGACTGTAGAGATGATACTTTCATTACATCAAATGAAGACATAGTTGTTATGACAACCATTGACAACCAACTATTAAACAATGCTTTTATTCTAGATCTGTTAGTGTAGCTTTATTAAATCAAGCTTTTTAACTGATAAATGTTTCTAATTGCTGGTTACTTGTTTAATTTTAATAACTTTTGTTTGGATTCAAAATTAAGGTGCTAAATTTATTTATTTGTGTTTTTTAAGTCTTGGTTCTGATTGCTTATTAGTTTCTATGAACTTTTTATTTTTATCTTTTATACTTTTTTTAAAAAATGAATCAAACATTTTAAACTTGAAATCACTTTTGAATGAGTATTTACTAAAAATCTTTGTTGTGGATATTATTAGCCAAAGCCGTAATATTTAAACATTATATGAACCAATAGTTTTAACATGTTACTTTTAAAATGTGTTTTTAATGAAAGAATGCACATGACGATTTAGACTTTATTGGTAAATCAACCAATTACAGATATATAATAGTTTTAATATGTAACTTTTTAACTATTATAATAAATTAAATGAAAAAATATATTTTGACTTTTAAGGCTTTGTTAGTTATTCATTCTTAGATCTTTCAATGTATCATCTATTTTATGTGAAAAATGAAAGTATTTTTAAAACAGTTGTTTACTTATTATAGAATGTTTATTGTTTATTTTGATCTATCTGGTCATGTACAATCTTTTGTTTAACACATTATAAATGACAATAAGATGGTAACTTATCGAATGAGCAGATTGCCTTTCTCCAATATGATTTTTTACTACACTCCAAATCAAAGTAACATATTCATATTATGTATTTTTATATAGGTTTTTTAAAATGATTTTATGTTTACTTTTTTTAATGATGTATCAGAGATTTCTGTTTTTGCTTCTAAGCTTACCGAAGGTAACGGAAGCTTTGTGATCGTTCGGAAGACTTTTTATGTCTCCGATTTTAAAAATTCCAAGACAGAAGTCCGTTTCAGACATCAGGGAACATTTTTGGTTCCATGTATGTCTTGCTTCAATTTACAAGACCGATTTTTAATGAAATTTGTATGGTAGGTCATAATTAGCCCATTGTTGGTCCCATATAAGTTTCAATCACCTGTACCCATTTGATTCTCTTCCAATGCACGCAAACATACATTTACTTACACCTATATCTTCACAAGTACTCATCTGATTATTATGAAATTTGGAGTTTCAATCTAGTATTTACATAGGTAGACACTAGGTTCTATCTAGAATTAAGCGTCTATTTTGTATTTACACAGATAGACATCAGATTATTTATAGAATATAGTGGCTACCTAGATAAAAACTAGACTTTATTTAGTATCTACATGGAACTTATCTAATAGATTTAAGTAGTGACAATTTCTTAATAAGATCCTCGTCTTACAGCCATAGACTCCATTAAATCAATGGACTTAGTGGATTCACTCAAAATTTCCTTAAGGGAATAAGTCCCTTTCGCTAATAATGTCACCCTTAAAATTAATGGAATCTTCAATTAATAAACTAATCTCAATTTTCATTTGAGTCAATTAACTTTAGTTGGCAAAATGGCTTACCTGGTAGCCATCTTTGTATTTATTATCTCTCCTATCCTTGTCAACATCTGAAATAACTATTTAATAATTGAAGTTAAATTCATAACAATTTAAAAAAAAAAATCAAACTTATATTGGTGCACTACTTTTCTTCTTTTTTTTTGGAAAGAAAACCATTATTCTAGAGTAAGAATTGACTGACAAAATAACTATTAAGACATAGATGTTTAGTCCAATGTACTTTGGGACAAAGGAACATCACACTTGTTTTTTTAAGGGGAGTAACAGTCTAAAGAAGAACATTCCGTACACCTTCTTTAGATTGATACTTCCCTCTGCTTTTTTATAAGGGGAGTAACAATCTAAAGAAGTGCCCAGATGTTTAAATATAGTTGCATTTCTATAAGCTTTCCTTCATGAACTAATGCCGATGTAGCTTCAGAGACCTTTGTTCAATTTCAAGAGATGTGTTTTGCCATGCATGTAATGTCCTTGTCCTAGAGATAGCCCTTTATTTAAAGGTAGTAAGTAATACCATATTACAGTACCCTATGCTGCTTCAGTATTTTGAGGTTAACCATTTTGCAAAAATTAATATGTTTTGCTTTTTTATTTAATTAAATAATATTATTTTTACATTATCATTAAATAATTTAGGGTGTTTTAAAAGTGTTTTGAGGTTTTCACTTACTTGTTTTTATCAAAAACTTTAAGGTAAAATAATGGATTTAAGTTATACACTTAATTCAGCTAGTACTGTAGGGATTGTAAAATTGCATTCTAAGAATTCAGTTGTTACTTGAATTTAGAATAAAACAATCAAATAATTAACACGAATGCTCTGCTGGGTTTAATCTAAAAAAAGTCATCTTAAATATTGTGAGAGAGAAAAAAAGTCCAGTGTATAGAACATATGTGGGCAAATGAGATCTATGAATTTTTAAGTACAGCTCGCACTTAAAAATTCAAATCCTTTCTCTTATTATTTAAGAACTTTTTTCTTGAAACTTGTTAAATTTACTAAGTAAGTGATGGGTTCCAGTTGAATGTAAGTTGCTTTGAAGTAGGTCTTTAGTTGAATCGTTCGATGAAGTGTTCAATCATTTTAAAAGTATATATTCGGTTGCGTTTATATGCGATGGTGTGGCTCGGTAATATATGAAATACCTGAATGTGACTCATTCACCTCATGTTTGCCCACCCGTTTAGAGTTACAGTAGAAGATTAAATCCGACAAATTATGTTGGATATCAATCAACCTATGCTAATCTGAAAATGCTTTTGTTACTGGTAGTTAAACTTATTTGATGAATCCTTTTACTGATAAGGATGATTACTGAATATAAGATACAATATATCTTTATGATGCAGGCTTTAAGCAAGATAGTTGTTCAGGGCTTTAGTGTAGGTCATGGAAACGTGATAGGAGTCGAAATGTTGACCTCATGTTACCTATCAGCACAATTTAGTAATGAGGGTCTGATCAGCCTTCTATGGGTGTATGAACAACAGATTACATGTTAATATCAGAAGGACTATGAACAAGTATAATCGCCGCTTTCTTTATATTTACATTATTTGTTTTCAGTGCCTTATACGCTAAAACATATAGTGGGAAAACACCAAATAAAATTCCTTAGCAATTAAAGAGTTAGCATTTGTTAATCCTTTATTGTTGTTTCTGGTATTGGAATTTATTCTCGGTCATAAAATTCAGTCCACATTACAGTGGTTACACCATTAAACTAACTTACTGTAGAAATAGATAACAATGTCTAAAAATTTTATTTTTCTTATCTTAATAATAAATTTCTACCTATAAATTATTTTAAAAAAATGTTAACAGACCTAATTAAAAAAACATACCTATATAAAAATATTTGCTTATTTGCCAAAAAAAATATATTAACAATTGTTCAACCATTGCAAAATTTAAGTCGACTTTCGTTTCTACAACAAATTTATTCTTTTTTAATTTCAATTTAGTATTGTTGCTGTAAATTTGCATCTAGTTTATTCTATATGTACATATATATAATTTTTTTATTATTATTTATTGTTTATTATACTATTAATTTATGTATTATTTTATTAGTATCTAATAAAATTGTTAATAAAAAAATTAAAATATTAATTTTTTTCCTTTTAAAAATAATTATTAATTTTTTCAGACATCTTTGCTGTGTATTTGTTTTTGTTTTTTTGTTGTCTTTGCTCTTTTGTATTGCTCAAGTCGATTTTTTTTTTTTTTAATTTTAACAAGTTTGGAGCTCAGCATGTTGTATTTTTTTTTTTTTTTTTTTTTTTTTTTTTTTTGTGAATCCTTAATTTTTGTTGTTATTATTTTTTGGTTTTTTCGCTATCGGTGTTGAGTGTTTTCTATTTTTTTTTTTTCCTTTTTTTTTTTGTTAATTGGTACTTACATGTTATCTCGACTACTGCTGTCTTTTTTTTGTATTAATTTTTTTGCGCAGGTCAATTTTTGTTAATTATTAAAAAATATGAATTGTTATATTATATTCATTATATAAAGCACAGTATTAATTATCTTTATATACAATAAGCACACTAGTAGTTGAGATAATACGTAAGATGCAGTAGTCGTGATTTTAAATATACAGCCGTAGTCAAGATAGTACGTAAGTACCTTTTAGATATGATTTATTGCAGTACTGTTTTTTAGTTATAAGTGTTTTTTTCTTTTTTTTTTTTTACTTTAAATTACTTTAACTTATTTATTTATTATTCGTCATCAGTAATTTGAAACAAAGAACATGTGTAAGTGTTTAAAAATATTTTTTTTTTTTAAATTTTGTATTATTTATTTCTAGAAAAGTTTAATTGGCTTAAAATAAGAATGATAATATCATAAACACTAAGTTTAAACTCAACTATACAGAAATTAAAACGAAATCAAGAAATATTTCTTTAAATTATTTTAATTAAAGTTTTTACTATTAATTAAATTTTTATTTTAGGAAAATATTTTATTTTTTTATGATGAAAAAAAAAATTCTCCATATAAGTTTTACTTACTTATGATTAATCTCTGCTATTTTCTTTTTTTAAATTAATTTAGCATGGTTTAATTGCACTTTTGTATATTCAAAACAAAAAAATACCAATAGATTTATAATTTTATGGGATTACTGCTAGATTATTTTTGTGTTTTAAGAAAAGAACATTTTTTTAGTTCCAATATGAAAACTTGGTAAAAAGCTCTAACTTTCTTCTAATTTTGAGAGCTATGTTTCAAATATATTTAACCTAAGAGACAGTTCCTTTATAAGAATAATTAAGAGACAGTTCCTTTATAAGAATAATTAAGAGACAGTTCCTTTATAAGAATAATTAAGAGACAGTTCCTTTATAAGAATAATTAAGAGACAGTTCCTTTATAAGAATAATTAAGAGACAGTTCCTTTATAAGAATAATTAACAGACAGTTCCTTTATAAGAATAATTAAGAGACAGTTCCTTTATAAGAATAATTAAGAGACAGTTCCTTTATAAGAATAATTAAGAGACAGTTCCTTTATAAGAATAATTAAGAGACAGTTCCTTTATAAGGAACATAAGCCAGTTCCATTATAAGAATAAATAAGAGACAGTTCCTTTATAAGTACAGAAAGAAGAAATTAAATAGCTATATAAATTAGGTTTTATTACATTATTATAGTTCTAATATGGAAACTTAGAGAAAAATTTAGCCTCCTTTCTTTGATTCTTTCAATTTTATAGGTGCTGGGTTTAAAGTATTACATTTTATTTAGTAATCTCTAAATGATATTGAAATATGAACCATTTTACAACCATTACAGAAAAATAGTGTTGTGTCTACGTATAGAACTTTTTCCAATTTGTGAAAACTATGTAAATTGTAGCTTTCCCTTTTATAACACCCTACTTAATTTAAGGGATGTATTTAAAACTGGTTATGCCATTTTTAAGGTTTATGTAGATGTTGGAGCGACACATTAACCCTGTGTCATCCATTACATTTATAACACCCTCTTTAATTTAAGAGATGTATTTAAAACTGGTTATGCCATTTTTAAGGTTTACGTAATGTTGGAGCGACACACACCCTGTGTCAACCATTACATTTATAACACCCTCCTTAATTCAAGGGATGTATTTAAAACTGGTTATGCCATTTTTAAGGTTTATGTAGATGTTGGAGCGACACACTCACCCTGTGTCAACCATTACATTTATAACTCCCTCCTTATTTCAAAAGGCTGTATTTAAAACTGGTTATGCCATTTTTAAGGTTTATGTAGATGTTGGAGTGACACACTAACCCTGTGTCAACCATTACATTTATAACTCCCTCCTTATTTCAAAAGGCTGTATTTAAAACTGGTTATGCCATTTTTAAGGTTTATGTAGATGTTGGAGCGACACACTAACCCTGTGTCAACTATTACATTTATAGTTGTATAACATCTTTGGCACTCCACAGGTTGTTGCCCAACTGAATTAGTTAGTGTTTAAACTCAGCATTTTGTTTACTTATTTATTCATTTATTTATTTATCACATTAAAATAAAGATTTGCATGATTTTTTACTACATTAATGAAAAGATAAAATAAAAAAAGAAAATTAAAGATAAATTAAAATCAATATAATTGGAATAATATGTACTACCGTCGTTAGGTAAAATGTCCTTTCTGACATTTTTGAGTAAAATGAGAAAACGTGTTTCAGCTTCTGCCGTAGTTGTTTCTTATCTCTAAAACTTAAAAACCATAGATTCTGATCCTTTTCATCATTTCTATACATGAAAGATGTTTTTGAGCTTCTTTATCAATATTTAATTAATAAAAAAGCCTTAATTAATAAATGGTGATAGAATAATTTATCTTAGCAATAATACAAAATGATGCAACATAAGCCAATATAATAATGTAGTATTGAATAAAATATCCAGTATGCTAATAAAAAGCTAAATTATCCTATTTTTTGGCCATATAGAACTATTTAACCTTGAAATTGTCAGATATGCCAATTCAACCTAGGAAACCTCATCAAAATGTTTAAATGTAGTACTAAGCCAAGTCTATTTTAAGTATATATATTTTTTTTTTTGGCCAAATAGTCCTATTTAACCTTACAATTGTCAGATAAGCAAATTTCATCTAGGTAACCTCATCAAAATGTAGATTGGACAATCCTATCACATGGTTTATTTGGCATTTCTAGACAAGATAAGGAGGAAGGAAATTCTAGGTTAGCAGGAAAGGTGCTGAAATGTTAGTTTACAAACACGTCCAAATAACCGAAAATCTCAAAATTGTCACTTAAGGCATTTTACCTTAGAACGACAGTGTAGTTCTGATATATGAACTGAAGAAAAACTTTTTAAAAAATGGTGGTAAATTAAGAGTATTATTGGGAGTCTTCAGTTATAAGTTACCTCATTTATGTAGTTTAACAAAAACAAATCTCAAAGTGAGCTTAAGAATGACCCAAGAAAGTGTTGAAATATAATTCAATGAAGCCTTTTCAGTTCCTTTTTGACCTAACTACTCAAGAATTGAAAGTTGTTAAGAACAATTTTTTAACATTGATTTTGAGTTGTTCTATTACTAAAACACAAGGAAGCAAAGAATCACTGCTAAGTAGAAAACAATAAACTGAAATTATTAGGTTAAATTGGTTTTAGGTTGAGAATAATTTAAGCAAACATATAAATACATAATTTGTTTTAAATTAAAGAGCTGGGGCACAACAGTGCCCCGGCCAAGTCAAGCACAGCCGAACCATCCTTTACTGGAACCATCTCAAGGCATTTTGGACCCCCCTCTATTATCTTAGTATAGATACTTAGAATACGTAAAATTAATTTTAAGTAAGAGTTTTTTACAAACTCAACCAGAAATAAAAATGTCACACCTCTACCCATATTATTTCATAAGATATATGAGCCTAAAGTATTATTTTACTTTCTTTAATAGAATTTTATATTGGAATAAGAGTGATTGATCTTTATTGATTATTGAGCTCAAAGATTGCAAACATACACTTCCTGCTCATTTTTAGGATGCTTTGAAAAAACCTTGAAATATGCTTGAATTTGGAAAAAAATAACAGAAAAACTTAAAATATATGCTTGAATTTTTAAAAAATCGGGAATTTTAAAGACCCTAGGTTGTCTAGAAGTACAAATTCATTTTGAATTTTTTATTATCCGAACCACCCTAAACAACATTAGTTCGGATAATCGATGCGCTACTGTATATTGTATTTCACTTCTCTGGGGGTACTACTGCTGTAATTAGGTTGAATTAATACTATTAATATTATAGTAGGCTGGAGGGTTTATTTGGAATGAAAGTCTTTCGAGTAATATTTATTTTTATTGCATCAAAGCTTAGTGATCACTGAAGAAGCTCAGGTTCCCATGGTGAAAGCTTTGATAAAACAAAAATATATAGTCGAAGGACTTTCATTCCAAATAAACATTTCAGCCTACTATAATATTTTACAAGTCCAAAAAATAAAATCTCTTCTATCTCTTATAAAAGTAATTTATATTATTTTGCTGAACTCATACTATTTTTCTCATATTTTTTTCTATAATTCTAAGAAATTGTGAATAAATCACTATTTTAATAACTAATGTTAATAAACCCAGCCTTGAATTTTATAAAATTGAGCCTTGAAAACCTTTAAATATGCTTGAATTTTACATTTTAATATTGCTGGACACAGGGCCGTCCCTAGGGGGGGTCAACCGGGTCAAGCTGACCCGGGCGCCACGTCTAGGGGGCACCGCCAGGCCCCCTTCTTAACTACTAGTTGACTTTGGAAATAGGGGGGGGGGGGGGCAATGGTGCCTTTTACCCGGGCGCCTAAACCCCTAGGGACGGCCCTGGCTGGACACCCTGTAAAAGTAAAATCTAACAAGTGATGTTTCTTTGGTAGCTTTTCAAGATGCCACTGTATGATAAATATTAAAATTTTATGATGCCATAAGATCAATAGAAATAGTTAAGAGCAACATTAACATTATAAATATCAATAATCATATTTATGACATAAGAAATTTATCTCTTCTTTATCAATTTTTTTTTTTTTCAGGGGAATAGCTAAAATAAATTTATGAAATAATAAATTAATTGTGACTAACAACATTATATGAAACTTGCTTATGGTAATTTAAACTCAAAAGAGAAAAATTGCTCAGATAGTAGTCATAAAATTACAATAGTGATATTAAATAGTGTAAAATGGTTCTTTAAAAATGGTTCTAATTTATTTGGCCTTTAACACTTTGTGGTCTCTGCTCCATTTTAAAAATTTGATAAAGCTATTTCTTAGTGGTGAATAGGAAACCCTTAAAAAGTAATATAAAAATTATATATTCTTTATTTAAGCCAAAATCATAAAAAAGTGTGTGGTTCCACAGAGGTACCACAATGGGTGTACACAATTCTTTCTTTATTATTATATTGACGTAAGTTACATATATATTTATACATATATGTACGTAATGCGGCATTGTTAATAAATTAATACATATTGGTGAACACATCTGTATAAAAAAATTAATGTATTTCATTGAGCCTGTTGCCTACAAAGACAGACCTGCGCTGAGGGCGACACAGACAAAAGTTGAAAAAAGTCAAGGCCCGTTTTGGTTGTCCTGAAGTAGAATCCAAAATGTTTGTGATTCTGATCAATGTACAGATAAAACTGTAATTTTATATAATATATAAAATATATCCTCCTTGAAATCTTCTACCTTCCCACTTCTCTTAGGTCATATAATATATGCTATGGCTCAATAGAGTCCATATTTCGGCACCATACAGGACTACTGGTCTGATCATTATTTCATAATAGATTAATATTTTCTTGATCACACTGATGGTTTAAGGAAATCGAGCAATGAATAATAGCTTCTGTTCCTTGCAGCCACTCTCTGTTTATATTTCTATATTGGTTTAATTGATGGTATTGAAACCTTATTAAATTCCTCAAAGTTATCTTCTCCAGCTGTAAGTTTTATTGTTGAAAAATTATATAATTGATATTATTTTAATTAACTGACAGTCCTACTTTATTATTCTATAGTAAAATATATAAAAATGTTGACCTTGGAAAATGCTAATGGCTAATACAATCGCTATTATGTCTTCAAACTGTTTATTCTTTATTTTAATAGATTTTTTGGGGCTGAAATTTTTAAAATAATAAAAATTGTAAGATACTTCTTATTATATAAGAATATTAATAGACAAATTATAGGTATTTATAATAAAGGGCAAAGGTAATTTTTGTTTTGACCTTGAAAAATTGAAATGACCTTTAAAGCTACCAAGAAGCTTCTCTCTCTCCCCTTTTTCTTATTTTAATATTATGCCGGCAATACAGGATATAAATATATGTACACAAACATAGAGCTTATAACTTAATACATTTTTCTCAATACAATATTTTGAGCTTATAGTTAATCATTTATACAATAAACTAAATTAGCTTAGTATTGATAACCCTTTAGTTATGTATAAATTAAATTATTAATATTTAAGAGAATAGATTTGAAGTATGAGTTAATTTTTAGAAATAAAATAGTTCATTGCAACAAAGTTTTCCCTTCAAGATCAAAATTTAATTACCCTCTTGAAAATGATGAGGCTCTCTTTTTATAAAGCTCTTATTTTATCTTTAAACCTTTTATTCTTAACCTAAACTCCAGTATAATGCTGATGGAGTATCATACTAACTCCTTGTCATCCATTACATACTATATATAGTTGAATATGCCCTTTGGCAGGCCAAAGCCCTCCATTGGCCCTTACTCCGCAGATTATTTGTATAGCCTCAGAGTATTAGAATACGGTCAGTTTCACACTGGGTGACAATTGGCGCTGTTGTTGTTATCAACAGCGCCATTTCTGTATGTGTAATGTCTTATTATGCGCTATACATTTCTGTCTTTAATTTGACTTGACGTGTGCAGGGAAAGACTTATGCTCTATGTTCTCTTAATATCATAAGATTATAACAATACACTTTATTGATATAAATATAAAGGTTCATGAGCATTTTTGTAAGAGACCCAGCACTAAACATGATAATATTTTATTCTTAAGGAAAATAACACCAAAATTGCATTCTACTTCTTGATTTTAGATGTTAGCAAATAAATAATTTAAAGGGGCAACAGTTGGAATGAAAACCCTTTGTCCTTTTAAGCCGGCAAATTATGACATAACTGCTTATGATCGCACACATGCTCCGGTTCACCTGCTCAGGTTACCTGAACAGGTCCCCCTGAGCAGGGTCCCTGTTAGGTATACCATAACGTGTATGGCCGGCTTTAGATTACTGGAAGAATTTAGTAACAATAAAAAAAATATATATTTATATATAAATTTATTTTTAGTATTAATATTATAAATATAATACCCCCTCCTAATTTATTTATTTTCATTTTTTAAAAGAGACCTATGACAGCAGAGCCACAGGAGAGGCACTCTTGAATGAACATATACATAAAATACATATATGAAATGACAAAAGATACACATAAAAATACAATATATGACTAGAAAAAAGCCACTTAATAATATTACATCAGAGAAACAGCAAAGGATCACAAATTCAATAAATAATTTTGAAAGAGAATAAATAAATAATCAAATTAATAGAAAAAAATTAAATTAGCAATTAGATAACAAAAACTTATAATAACAATTAGATAATAATTAAATTTGTATCTACTAATCCCCCTCCTTTGGTTCTAAACCCATAAATATTGTTAGTCAAATATAAACTGTCTCTTCACTTAAATTCAAACTTTATGTTAGTCAAAGCATATTTAAGATATTTTTAGAATCTGTATTAGCTGTCAGGGGTGGTAAGTGATAAAGGAGTTAGATAAATAGAACACAAAGATAAAAAATGATAAGTTTAGCTCATTGTTTATAAAAACCATTTTTAAACACTTTAGTTGTTCGATTAGTGAAGTAATTGAGGTAAATCATACAGTCAGAGATCAGATTTATAAACTTTAACCAATTTAAAAAAAATTATTTAACCTTTAACGGATAATAAGTAACATCAAAATTTTATTAAAAAATGTTCTTGTTTCAAATTACCTACTCAAAGCGTTCAATTTGTTCTTAAAGAGTTATTTTCCTTACAGCGAGGTGAAACTGGGCTACATGTGGCTGCTCGACATGGAAGAGAAGAAATGGCACGATTGCTTATCATGTGCGGCGCCAACACGTCTTCACAAGATGCTCAAGGAGATACACCACTAATCTGTGCTGCAAGAAGTGGTTCTTTGCCTATAGCTACAATGCTTATTAACGCTGGTGCTTGTGTCTCGGCACAGAATCAAGTGAGTTTTTAATATTATATATTTATCTCAAGTGTTTGTTTAATTTTAATTCAATACATCTTTATAATGTGTTCATTCCCTACTATTTAGCTGTTATTAGCAATTTATAATTAAAAAAAAAAAAAAAAAATCAAAGCGAAAAACACCACAATAATTAATGTTTAATACAGAATATGTAACTTTTGCATTTACCACTTGTTTTTACTCGCTTTTATTTACCTTCACTTGTTTGTGAGGTAAACATTTTGTACCCTTTGTTTTTGTTAATTTAAGTTAGTATATTTTTAATTTTTGTTTATTTGGCATAATATTATTATCACTCTTTCTTAATTTTTAAATATATTTCCTTTGGTTTCTAATATTTACTTACATTATTGGTTGATTTCTGGCTCTCAAATCTTTATGAATTTGTTTTCTCTTACATTCTACCACCATTACTTATTAATACAACTCTAGTGATTTTTTTGTTTTCTTTGCCATTTAGCACTCCACCATAACCTTTCTGTAGATTTTGTGACGGTCGATTTCGTTACTGTTTTTTTTTTTTTCGGATTCACTCCTGGGCTCCAGACGCTGTAACATGCCATAAGGAACTTTGTTCCCAAAAGATTCAAAAAAGATAATTCTTAAGAAGTCTTCCTCTTTTTCAAGGAACACCATTACTCTTTATATGACTCTTAGTAGAGCATTTCATGCATTCATAAATTTTCACTGGTTAATTACTTTGATGATAGAATACAAGAAGAAAATAAATTCTTGGATATGAATGGATTTTTCCTTGTTGTTTCCATTAAATATTTGTTTATTGTAGAGCTGTCTCCATTACGTCCAAGACTAATGGTGATGGTTCTGATTTGCCTTGTTTCGAATAGATCACTTTCTATTCTTCCATCTCTTGCTGGCATTATTCTACTTCCATCTGCTTCTACTGGCATTATTCTATTGCTGCATTATTCTAAAGGCAGAAATTGAGGATAAGTGAGGATCAGTCAAATGCAAAATTAAAATTTTTGGGTTTACCGATGTTACGAAAAAAAATTCTTTTAGAAAATGATTACCGCTAAATGGTCCTCGCTATCCTCAAGTGCTATTTCATTCACAATCAATGTCCATATATTTATTGATCTCCACCTTAGATGATCTTCATTGATGATAATACTTTTATTAATTTTATCTGTTCGTTTGGTCCTTAGGAAGGTGAGACTGCTCTTCATATAGCTGCAGGATGGGGAGAACTGGGTGTAGTCAGAATCCTAGTTGAAAGTGGAGGAATGCTTCACATACCTGATCACATGGGTAGACTTCCTCTGCACGTGGCCATAGCTAGGGCGAGGCAAACCATAGCACTGTTCCTACTCAATGCTGGAACAGACTTTGACTTACATGATTCGGTGAGTGCTTAAAGTTAAAATTCATTTTATATTTTCAAATTTTTCATAGAATATTGAAAAAATTACCATATGAATAATTATTTTGCAAACTTTGATAAATTGTTCATTCTTAATGAGTTTACTTTTGAATGTTATCTTTATTTCAACTTTACGTTTTAAATTGCGTTACTCCATGTTCTAAAAAATGTTGAAATTAACACCCTTATATTCTAGATGGGGCTATCAATGAAACATCATGTTGAATAAGTTACATCCAAAAGTACTTAAGATGTGTGTACTCATTAGCCTGGCTGTATTTAAATTATTTAATATTGTAAGTGTTAAAACATATACCAAGCTCCCTAAGGGAAATGCCTTAATGAAAAAGACATAAGTAAAAATAGTTGTGGTATGGTAAAATGGACTGTAGGGAAACTTAGAATAATAAAGTGGTGAAATGAAGAGGGTACCTGGTGATAATGTTGAGTGAAGGTGGTGAGGAGAGGGCCCTCTCAGCAGAGATGGTGGTGATGATTTTCTTGAGGTGCAGAGATGATCTGAGTGAGGTGAATGAGATGAGATGAGAGAGAGAGAGAGAGAGAGAGAGAGAGAGAGAGTGAGTGAGAGAGAGATTATGTGAAAGAGAGATCATGTGGACCGGTAGAGATCTCTTTCCCAACTGAACTAGAAAAAGGGGGGGAGGGGGCAGGCTACACACTTCCTCCCACTCAAATGTAAACAACCTAGACTCACTCACTCTATTGACCTATGGTCAGGCAATACCACAAATTGAACATATCCCCCACCGAAACCAGTGGTTTCATGAAGTGGCATACTACCGAAAAACGGAAAAATGAAATTGAAAATGAGAAAAAAGAAACCAAAAAGTGGTCTGAATTAGACTTCTAATAAAAAAAAATAAAACAGCACTGTTGCTTAGAAAATAGAAGGCACTTGACTTGAGTGCTGAGAAAAAAAAAATGAAAAAAGTGAAAAGAAAGATATACTTGAAGTTGGGAAAAAAAATTAAATGGGTTGTTAAAGTTCAGGAAGGGGAGCCAACTTAACAACTGGGCGTTGGAACTCTCCCTGAGAAGTACGCACGGTTACTACCCTAACCGTACCATCAGAGCCTGGATGAACAGCAACAATTCTGCCGAGCTTCCAACAGAAAGGTGGAGTTTTCCCAATGTTAAGCAGTACTAGATCATCAATCTTGATATTGGGTTGTGCCTGATTCCATTTATGACGCTGGTTGAGAGTACATAGATATTCTCGGTGCCACCGTTGCCAGAATGTTTGAGAAGCTTGGCGGAGTAATTCCCAACGATGAAGTCTGTTACAAGGGATATCAGTAAAATCAGGCTCAGGTAATCCTGTTAACGGTCCACCTATCAAAAAGTGACCTGGTGTTAGTGCGTCGAGTTCATGAGGATCCGATGAAATCGGGCAGAGCGGTCGGGAATTAAGAATGCTTTCAATCTTTGCAAAGAGTGTGGAGAATTCTTCAAAGGTTAAGGGTCTGTCCCCAATGATTTTGCGAAGAAGGTGCTTTGCAGACTTGATTCCTGCTTCCCATAACCCCCCAAAATGCGGAGCTGACGGAGGATTATAGTGCCAGGTTATGTGTCGCTGAGACAAATGAGTCTGGAGGTGAGTTTGAGTAGTAGTTTGTTGTAAGAAGTTATAAAGATCAGAAATATGTCTACCTGCTCCTACATAATTAGTGCCACAGTCACTAAAAATATCACTGCAGAGGCCTCTACGACTAGTGAATCGATCTAAGGCTGCAAGAAAAGCCTCAGTCGAAAGATCAGATACAACTTCAAGGTGTACCGCCTTAGTTGTAAAACAAATAAACAGACATAGGTACACTTTTGTAGTTTTGGCATTCCTGAGCCGACTCTCTTTCATCACAAAAGGACCTCCAAAATCAGTGCCTACTTTTAGAAATGGTCTTGCTTGTTGGACACGAGACGGTGGTAGAGAGCCCATCAGTGGCTGAAGTATTGAAGTCCGCATTTTAAAACAGGGAAGACACTTGCTGAGGCGGGAACGTATTAGTTGCCGTGCAGAAATTATCCAGAAGGATCGCATTAGAATCGAGTGTAGAGTACGAGGCCCTACATGTAAATAACACAAATGGAAATAATCAACTAAGAGTTTAGATAAATGGCAAGATTTATCCAATAACAAGGGGTGACGGTTGTCAAATGAGAGGTTGGAATGACAGATCCGTCCCCCCACCCTTAAAAGGTTAGAAGAATCGAGGAACAACAGTATAGGACAATGAACAGCTATCAGATCGCATTTCAAGAAACTCACTAGTTGGGGTGATAGAAGAATTTAGAGGCCATTTTTCAACAGGTTCTTGAAGCCAAGATGGGCCACTGAACCACAAAGGATGGTCCACAATCTTATCAGGTGGAACTCCTCTGCTTGCGCAGTCTGCAGGGTTTTCAGTTGTTGAGACATGGTACCAGTCTGATGGATTGGTAGTTTCAAGAATGTTGACAACCCTGTTAGCAACATAGATTTTTAACATGTGAGGTGGCGTACGAATCCATGATAACACTGTAGCAGAGTCAGAAAAGGCTAAAGTCCGAGTTATTAGAATCGAAGAACATAGAGTCGATCGAGAAAAGTCTAAAAGTTTAGTTAAAAGAACTGCACCACACAGTTCTAAACGAGGTATCGTAAGGGTTTGAAGAGGTGCCACACGAGATTTTCCGAGAAGTATAGAAACATATGACGAGCCACTTGTCTTGCAGAATGAATGAAGATATACTACAGCTGCAAAACCTTTTTCGCTGGCATCCGCAAATCCAACTAAGGTGAAGGTATTAGTAGGGTTAGGTTTGATAATACGAGGAATGCTAATTTGAGTGAGGCATGGCAGATGAGTGACAAAGGTTTTCCAAATTTGTTGCCTTTCATAAGGGATTTCTTCATCCCACTCAACGCCAATCAACCAAAGTTGTTGAATGAGGTGTTTGGCAAAGAAAGTAACGGGGGATAACCACCCAAGAGGATCGAAGAGTTTAGATATCTCAGAAAGGATTGCTCTCTTAGTAAAGCTCAAATTTGGTGAAATTATTTTATATGAAAAACAATCTGTAGTAGGGGACCATTGGAGTCCTAAAACCTTAGTTTTCACATTGTCGTCGGAATCAAAAGTAAGGGGAGTTTCAAGGTCTTCAGAGGGAACATGTTGTAAGAGTACCGAGTGATTGCTGCTCCACTTCCTTAGCTTGAAACCTCCCAAAGAAAGAAGATTAATTATTTCTTGTTGAATACAAAGAGCTTCGTCTAAAGTATCGGCACCAGAAAAAACATCGTCAACGTAGGTTTCATCAGAGATAATCCGAGCAGCCCGAGGAAAGGGTCCACCTTCGTCCTTTGCCAATTGACGAAGTGAGCGACCAGCTAGAAACGGTGAGGATCTTAGACCATATGTCACTGTGAGAAGTTCAAATTCTGTAATTGGTTCATCAGGTGAGAACCTCCAGAGTATTCGCTGAAATTTAGTTTCATCATTAAGGATACGGATAGCTCGAAACATCTTACAAACATCAGCAATAAACACTATTAGATGAAGTCGAAACCGAAATATGATAGTTGTGATGTCAGCTTGAAGTTTAGGTCCAGTTAATAAAACATCATTAAGAGACAGACCAGAATCAGTTTTAGAGGAGCCATTGAACACGACTCGAAGTTTTGTTGTGGAACTAGAAGGGTTTAAAACTGCATGATGAGGAATGTATACTGCTCCGGGAGTATGACTCTGAGCAACAGTCATATGCCCTAGCTCTAAATACTCTTTTATAAAAGCATGGTAATTTGATTTTAAATCTGGATTACGTTCAAGACGACGTTCTAGGGAAAGAAAACATTGTAAAGCTCTATCAAATGAGTTACCTAATTGAGTATAATTATCTCGAAGCAGCAGCGGAACATAATATTGACCACTGTGGTCACGCTGATGCCGAGTCAAAAACAGTTGTTCACTCTCAACGTCTTCAGGATTTTTAAGTGAGTCTATCGATATTTGAGGGGCTTCTTCAGTTTTCCAGAACTGTCGCAGAGAGTCTTCTAAAGAGACCTCAGCAGAGAAAATTGAAACTTCAGGTATGTGAGGTACTGTTCCGGTAATGACCCAGCCAAAGATACTACTCATAGCAGTAGGTTGACCTGGACCAGTAGAACGTGAAGAACCATCATAGATATAAGGAAACAGTTCGGCACCTAGTATACCATCTATATAAGAAGGCGTTGAGAAAGTTGGATCTGCCAGAGTTAGATCGCTGAAGTGTTGTTTAATTCTATCCGGGAGAGAGGTAGAAGGTAACTTACCCGTAAGGCGTTCCATTATGATAACCTCTGTAGTTAACAGGGGACCAACAGATATTCGGGGTTTAATAACTACTTTCGCCATGCCTCTAGGAAGAGATACCGCAGTACGTCCAAGGCCTGAGACTGAAATTTCAGATTTGCGTTTTGTTAATCCGAGTCGAGCAAAGAAACTCGTGGTAAGAAAGGATGCCTGAGCTCCTGAATCGATCAAAACCCGGGCATCAATGAATCCACCAACTGAATCCTGTATATGGACTAATGCAGTTCCTAATAGTACAGTAGAGGGGGGAGAGGCTAGATCAGAAAAGAGAGTTTGAACAGAGTTATTAGCTTCGTTAGAGGCAGAAGGAGTTGAATTAGAAATTAAAGAAGTTGGAAGAGGTTCAACAGTGTGAAGTAAAGAATGGTGAAATGATGAGCCACACTGGAAACATTTATTAGAAGATTTACATTGTGACAGAATATGATTGCCGAGGCAGTTCATACACCGTCCAAGAGAGATTATTTTCTGGGCTCGTTGTTCCGGAGACAATGATACAATCTGCGGACATTTGTAAATAGAGTGGTATCCAGAGCATGCAACACAATTACTGATTTGCTTTTCTGGAACTTGCCGACTAAAAGAGGGTTGGTATTTGCTATGATTTAAAGAGGTGGCAGATCGGGGAGTGAACTTACTTGGAGGATGTGAGGCAGTTGCCAAATGCGTACGCTGAATTCTTGGATGAAAGGTAGGATTATTTTTCTGAGAAATATTTCTAAGGTTGTTTGGTTTGTTGACAGATACATTAGCACTTTCAAGTATCTTACAATGATTTCCTAAAAATTCAAGGAGTTCTTTAAATTGAGGGACTTTATCAGAGGGACCGAGGTTTATCAAAACTGAAGTGTCACTAGGTTTGTTTCTGTCATTGAACTGAGTTTCAAAAAGCCTACGAGTATTTTCATCCAGGTGACGGAAAGCTATTTGAAAAATAATGAATTCTGCCAAATTAGAAATATTCAAGGCTTCTAGAGCCGAATAATTCTCGGAAAGTAGTTCATAAAACGATCGGAGTTTTGTATACGACTCAGCATGAATTTGAGGTAAACTCAGTAACTTTTCAACATGATACACCGCTAAATGTCGTTTGGACTGATATCTGTTTAGAAGAATATTTAAGGCAACCTTATAATTTGAGTCTGTGGGGGAGAGGTGTTTAATGAGTGAAAGAGGTTCTTTAGTTAAGCAAGATTGTAAATATAAGAATTTTTGAACATCTGATAACGACTGATTATTGTGAACAAGGCTGGAATATAAACTATAAAAAGAGGCCCACTCTCCCAAAGATCCATCAAAATGTTTTAAAGAAATTTTTGGAAGAGGTGGATAATTAACTCCTTGAGGAGAGATTCTTGAAGTAGATGGAATAGGCTCCTTAGAGCTTAAGTTTTCAATAGTCACTTGCTTAGAGTAAGCTTCAAAAGCAGCATCATAAAGGTCATCAAACGATGAGAGCAATTGATAGTTAGGTTCTGATTTAGGATTCACCATGAGTTCCAACTCATTTTTTTCATCAAGAAGTTCTGAAAATTCTTTTCGAGTTAATTCAAGTCTAGAAAATCGAGCTTTAAAAGTACTCATTACCTTAGGATCAGATAACTGAGGGATTAAATCAAAAGTTTGCTGAAGACGCAAAAACAAAGTTTCTATTTTCTTTTGCACTATCTTAATTCTATTTTCTTCGGTAGAGGTGCTAGTTTGTTGATCAGCACCAGATGGTGGATTGGGCATTTTGAGTTATTAAGATAGGCCAGAGAAATAAAATTAAAATTAAAATTAATTTGGGGGAAAAATAAATTTATTTTTTACTAAAAATAAGTTATGAAAAAAAATAAAAATAGATAGGGCATGTGAGGACTCTAATGAAAGAGAAAAATGAGATACATGAAAAGAAAAAATTCTCTAAGATCAATAAATCAAGAGAAATTAAGTTTTAATGTTTTTGAATTAGAATCATTCATTAAAATAAAGATAAAAGGAAAAGAATTTTAATTGAGAAAAAACAGTTTAATAAGAGCAGAGTCCAAAGAGATTGCAACAAATTCTACAGGATTAATGAGATAAAGGTAGTATGCAACCCTATGCACAAAACCCCATAACAGTACAAGAGTCCAACTATCTTGGTAAAAGATTCAACCCAATCTCTGCAAATAAGTTCTTTCTAGCCAACCTAGATTAAAATGAATTGGAATTTTTTTTTTTTTGACAGATAAAAAAATGGAGAAGAATTAGAAGAAAACACAATTAGAATTAGTTTTATACGGCCCTCAAGGACCACTAATGTGGTATGGTAAAATGGACTGTAGGGAAACTTAGAATAATAAAGTGGTGAAATGAAGAGGGTACCTGGTGATAATGTTGAGTGAAGGTGGTGAGGAGAGGGCCCTCTCAGCAGAGATGGTGGTGATGATTTTCTTGAGGTGCAGAGATGATCTGAGTGAGGTGAATGAGATGAGATGAGAGAGAGAGAGAGAGAGAGAGAGAGAGAGAGAGAGAGAGAGAGAGAGAGAGAGAGTGAGTGAGAGAGAGATTATGTGAAAGAGAGATCATGTGGACCGGTAGAGATCTCTTTCCCAACTGAACTAGAAAAAGGGGGGAGGGGGCAGGCTACACACTTCCTCCCACTCAAATGTAAACAACCTAGACTCACTCACTCTATTGACCTATGGTCAGGCAATACCACAAATTGAACAATAGTATTATCAAATATATGACTTTATAAAGGAAAAATCATTAGATTATTTATTTTATTTTTATTTGTTTTATCTAATAAATTGAATATTTTGGAAGACAAGAGTGAGTTTGTGTTAAGATATACCCAAACTTAAACATCACTTCCATACAGTAAATATTTCCTGAGAAAACACATGCTTGGATATTGCTAGCTTAAATATTCAAGGAAGATTTTCAGGTACAATTCCTTTACAATTATATTTTGTGGATGTATAAATTTCCACAAATTTCAGGTAAGGATGAAAAACATGTGGTAGGACATTATAGGTTTTGTATAAAGATACAAAGTATATTACAATAGAAAGTATTATATTAATAACTAGCTTAATTTTGCAGTCCATTTAGGGCTGTGGCTTTCCTCTTGGGGGACCAACCTGCTAAATCTTCAACTCCAGTGCCAAATATGATGGTATAAGAGTTCTTCCTTCTCATCCTTAAGCCATCTCAGCCTTGATCTTCCACGCAGTCTTCATCCTCCCAGATGCCTCTCTAATACATTCTTTGCCACTCTGCCACTCTTTGCTCCCTAGCCACCTCAACCTATCATTCTTTTAATAGCCACTGTGAAGATCCTCTAGTATGATAATAAAAACTCTACCATTTCCTTATTATTCTTTACATTCCTCTCAATCTTATGCTGATATTTCCATAGATTTTTCTCCCTTTAATCAAAATTTCACTTTTTCTTGCAGCTGCCAATTCTTCAATTCTTTCATTGCAGTGGACCTTATCACAACCTTATAATATTTGTTCTTTTGCTTCCGAGTCTATCAAGATAGCAAAAGCATTGTGTTCACTTTTTTCCCTTATCAATTTCTCACAACCTAGTTGTTTGATCTAGCTCAAATTTGGATGAATGAGGATCGAATGTATGATGATAGTAGATGATCATCATGATCAGATCAGTTGCAGCTACTGTGCATGCCCAAATGTGAAATCCTTGGCACACCCATAACTTCCACAATTTTCATCTAGTTTCGATGAATTTTTCTGGGAATTTGATATGCCCAAGATTGTTTTATTTAGGTAAACTGGTTGTTTTATTAATGATAAAATCCATTGAAATAAAATATTTTTAGTTGTGCACTTATTAATTTAATTTTGATTTTTGTATGGTTGCAGGAAGGGAACGCACCTATTCACTTAGCAGTAAGAGAAGGTCTATACAGCGTAGTACAAGCATTGTGCTCTCTCGGATGTTTCTTGGACTCACCAAATAACATAGGACACTGTCCTATTCATATAGCAGCACGTTTCGGTTTTACGGATATTGTCAGGTAAAGTGTAAAGTACAGTCTTTATATTCTTCAACTTATTAATTGCAATAAATAATTTAATCAATATAATAAATATTGACTAATGTTATTTTTAAGAAAAAATTGTTTTATAATACAAACATATTGACAGACACAGAGATAATAGTGAATGAAACAAGGAGAGCTATTGCCAATATGATCAAGTTAGTTGTTTTTTGGTTAGCGTTCTGGTTTTGAATGACACAAAGCATATGAAATATTAGTGAATTAAGAGCATTTCTCTACTTAGTAGTCAGAGTTGGTGAGGTTTTTTAATTTGCCTAAGCATGGAGTTGCCATCAAAGGAAATTTTTGGCAATTTTAAGGCAAAATATGCTATTTATTTGCTTTGCTTTGAAGGTAACGGAAGCTAGGTGATTGGGCACTTCTTTAGATTGTTACTCCCCTTATAAAAAAAAAAACAGAGGGAGTAACAATCTGAAGGTTGTTACTCCCCAAGTTGATTTTACTTTGCCTCTTGATAAGTCAGATATTCTAATATTACTCCAAATCAAAGTGGTCCCCTATCAAGTGACAAAGTAACATCAACATGATTTTTGGTCTACTAACTAATTTTGTACTCAGGATGATGAAAATCACATTGTCAACCATAATGATTGGGACATGGCTGCTCTTATGGCCCCTGGTTTGTTTTTTTCAAATGCCTATTGCCAAGATATGTCCCGCTGGCGATCTTAGCCGACCACATATTCTTAAATGGCACTAAAAAATTAACTAATACAAAAAATTCTAGCTTGATGTAATTCATTCACTTTTTTGCTCTCTATTTCCTGGACTATTGTATCAATCCAATTCAAGATTGATACAAGACAACCAAACCTTTCACACATGGGTGAAGTTTTGGTTGTTTTTTTTGTTTTTTTCTCAAAAAACCACTTGTGTGGTAAAAAAAAAAAACACCCCTTCAAGTCTGTGGTCCAAAAAAGTTGTGAAATCAACTTTCTGTCCCGCCAAGTGATGTTGGCACTTTCTCCTGACCCAACGCTTTCAACTTAGATACTTATCAGCTTCTTCTCCTTGGCGGTGTGCCAAGGATAATTTCTTGTTTCACCTTCACGTTTGCCACATGAGGTTTGTGTGGAAAGATAGTTGTTCACCTCACAGTCTTAGTTCTAGACAACTATTACTAATATATGCAGGCGCATATTGGAGAGGAAAGCCTTTTAACAGTGTTGTTGAAGGCTCTTCTCGATGCCACAATGATCATTGCTGTAAATTTTTCCCATTATCAAAAAGCAAATAAAATAGAAATAAGTAAGATACAAATTAACCTTTCAAGGAATGACCCCATGCAACTACTACTTTCTTTGCAGAGGATGCGTGGAATACAACCAGTTAACTTTGGGTAGTACTGCAGGCACACCGCCAAGGAGAAGAAGCTGATAAGTATCTAAGTTGACAGTGTTGGGTCAGAAGAAAGTGCCAACATCACTTGGCGGGACAGAAAGTTGATTTCACAACTTTTTTTTGGACCACAGACTTGGCAGGGTGTTTTTTTTACCACACAAGTGGTTTTTGGTCAGATTTCATGACTTTCTGTATGGTACACATTCAGCATAGGAATAAGTTGAGGGGACGTAGGGGGGGGGGGGGGGGGATGCACTAGAGCCCTAGACGAATCCAAAAAGCCCTCATTCATCAGTAGTTTAGGCTGGAGGTGCGTCAACGTTAAAGTGACTTTTTGCTAGCTTGGTTTCTCGCTCCACGTTAAGCGTAGGAATGAGTTATCTAAATTAATTTGATTTAGGAATGCACTAGGGCCCTAAACGAATCCAAAAAGCCCTCATTCATTAAAATCGGTTTAGTAGTTAAGGCTGCAGGTGCGTCAACGTAAAATGAAGGAAGAAGAAGAAGAAGAATTATCAAAACTACTATTTTCAAACCTATTTTTCTCTACTTCTACTTGACCAATTTCGACCTTTTTTTTATTTTGATCTACAGGACACGGCCTTCAAAGATATTAAAAAATTATTTAGTTAGCTTGTACGTATTTCACGCTTCAGACCCTCAAAAACCCTAGTTTGTCACCTACAGTATATATATACTGGCAGCTTTTGTGAAATTTTGACTTGGCGGGGCGGAACGCTGCTGCGTTCCTAAATAGCTTGATGTTAACCAGTTACATTTATGCACGATATCTTCTGGATTAAGATTACAATTAAAAAATAATAAGTCATAGAATTAGAGTCGTTGAACTAAAAGAATTTTTGATAAAATCTGTTAAATCTTATTTAATTTTACTCTTTGTCCAGGAGATAATGTGCATGCAAGACTGACTTACATCAAGCTAGAATTTTGTGTATGATTTAATATTTTGGTGTCCTCCAAGAATATGTGGTTGGCAAAGTTTATCCATCGGATATTGCTTGGCCATAACCAGTTAAAAAAACAAACTGGTGGAGAGTGGCCATGTCCCACTCATTTTGGCGGACAATGTGATTTTCATGATCCTGAGTACAAAATTAATTAGTCTACCAAAATTCAAGTTGATTTTAATTTGTCACTTGATTGTTTAGTTATTCAAATATTTCTCGAAATCAAATTGGTTACCTATTTTTGGTCTATTTACTGACTTTTTACTTAGGATCATGAAAATCGCATTATCCATCAAAATGGGCAGGACATTTTTGTCTTTTTTTTAACTTTTTATGGCTAAGTGATCTTCCTGCAGACGACCTTAGCCAACCTCAAATTCTTAATGGGCACCAGAAGATTAACTAATACACAAAATTCTTGCTTGATGTCACTCTGTCACTTTTTTGCACGCTATTTTCTGGACTATAAAATCTTGCTTAATGTATGTCAGTCACATTTATGCTTCCTGGACAGTCACATTCGCTATCTTCTGGACTTTGAGTAAAATTAAAAAAATAATGTCATAGAAGTAGAGTTGTTAATAAATATGTTTGTAGATTAACTCATTACTTTTTTGTTTTAATTGGGTTTAATGAGTATCTATTTATTTTACAGGTGCTTATGCTTAGCTGGTTGTGATACAGAGATTAAGAATGGCGATGGAATCAAAGCTGAAATTACTGCTCTTAAATACGGCTACAACGATATCAGTGATCTCTTAAACAAAATACGAAGTGTGAGTGAAATGAAATTAAGATAGTTAGAAGTCAATTTTTTTTTTTTTCTTTTAAATATTATGTTTATTAGTTTTTTGAGCCATGATTAGAGACATCCTATTGAAGGAAATATTTTGTCTGCTATTGAAGGATATATTTTGTCTGCTTTAAGGTAAAAGTCACTAACTAACAAATATCAAATTTTCCAAATAGAAACATAGTGAGTTTTATTTTGCACCAATATCTTATGAAATTAATCGGGTACTTATTTAGATTGTTACTCCCCTGTGTTTTTTTATAGAATATAAATGACTAACTAAATAACTATTAAGGCAAAGGCCTGTTTAGCTCAATGTACTTTGGGACAAAGGAATATCACACTTCTGTTTTTATAAGGGGAGTAACAGTCTAAAGAAGAACATTCCGTACCCCTTCTTTAGTTTGTTACTACCTCTGTTTTTTTATAAGGGGAGTAACAGTCTAAAGAAGAACATACCATACACCTTCTTTAGTTTGTTACTACCTCTGTTTTTTTATAAGGGGAGTAACAATCTAAAGAAGTGCCATTAATCAAATGAGTTTTTATTTTGTGTAACTAACCAAGGGACCTATTATTTAGTTTCTTTTACCATTAATTTAGACATCCCCCTGATGTCTTCACTGTCCACACACATCCTTGATGTTTACTTTATCTAAAAACGAGCATCTTATTTTTGTAGAAAAAAATAAAAACCCTTCATGACTTTTACCTTTAGGCAGACGAAATATATCATAAGGTCTCTTAAAGTTAGTTTTGTTTATCTACGTGTAAGAGTCCTGTTGAAGAGTTGTTAGTATAATAAGTATCAAATGATATTAGTTCATAGATCATTGGATGCTCATTTCTCAATAAATTTGTATCTACATTACGAGGATTTCCCAAGAAAAGACCTCCATTTGAAGTTTTAAAACTAATACTGGGGGAAACATTAAAAATAATTAAGGTAATTAAGGGTACCATTAAAAATTAATAGAACCTCTTGAAAATGTCATGGTGTCTTTGAAAATTTGTATACTATTGAATTCTACCCATTCAGCAGAACAATTTAATGTGTTCATCTCATTTTTGATAAAAAAAAAAAATGTATGTGGCTTTCCACCTTTTTCCTATGAAGATTTTATATCTATCTCACTTCTCTGGGAATTAGACATGATCTTGGTGTTTGAAAACTGGTTATAGGGCAATCACCTTTAACCTCTTAGGCTAATGACACACTTCGAGAAAAGAATGCAGCCTGCCACACGAAGTGGCGCCACCCGCCGGGTGGCGCTACCCGGGTGGCGGAGTGTGTCACTACCCTTAGACATTCTGATCCTCCTACAATTGTTAAACATAAATGCTTATCTAGTATTTGTATTGTGTTACAGAATTATTCGAGGAATGTGTTTTACAAGCAATTACTTGGCACTGGAGAGGCATTGCCGAGGTTTAATATTCAGGTGTTTGGTCAGTCAGGCGTAGGTAAATCAACACTTGTTGAGGGTCTCAGAACTTCTTATATACAGGGACTCTTCCGAAGATCTAAATCCGCCAGCTTCGCTACTTCCAGAACAAATATTCTTACTTCCATTAGATGTAAACTCATCATAAATATTATTAAAAGTATACTTATATCATGTGCACATGGGGGGACATGAAAGCAATTAGATTCGCCAGGCGATTTTGGCAATTTCAGTGATCTAAAGAAGAGGGCATCTGTAAACAGGACTATTTTATTCAGCCAACTTATGCCTTCCTAATAATTTCTAATATATTGAAGTAGTTGTTTTTCTAAATGGTTTTTAAGGTCCTAAATCTTTTTTGATCAGAGTCAAATGAGGAAGATATGCTTTACTGGTACTGCTATGTAAGATCATAGACATGATCTATACAAGACAAAGACAAAACCAGTTACGAAGTATTAGTTTCATCCCTACACTCAAAGGAATATACAATGCAGGCTATTCGCATTTGCAGCTGAACAACTCCAAGAAAGTGACACCACATTTCCTGCATTCTATAGAATGTCGAAAGTGTCATATACTGTCTTTGCTGAATTTATTACCCCTGCCCTTTATCATCAAAACACCAACATGAGGGATAAATTGTATAGTATGTAAATTATTATAATAAAATCCCACTACATAACTGATCCCAAACTGCCATCCTTTGTCTGTCACTTTTTAGGAATACTTCCAGTGATTAAAATCATATAAAGCCATTGTTTCTCCATGGCACCCATGAATTTTGGATTAAACACCTCCATATCAACAGGCGATATTATGACAAATCTGTCAGATTACGCTTCTCTGGGGTTTGCTTAGGTTGCTAATATCGGGCATGTCAAGTAGATCGCTGATATATTGTTTTCTTATTGCCTCATTGGTAATATTACCCCACTCCTTGACCTATAAAACTAGGCATCACGTGGCTCTATCATTGAAGCGAGCGTATTGCAATGAAATACTGAATATTGAAATTTATTAATCACGATGAATGTCATAGTTGAAGATAAGTGGAAGAGGGTAGTGTGGGGGAAGAGTGGGGGTACTCGGAACAAAGCATTACATCCTAAACAAACCTACACACTATACGACTATAACAATCTTAACCACCTGCGGTAGCTTTTAAACAATTATTATAAATGTATCTCTTCACTACGCAAAGACTTCTGCTTGTATCAAGTTGAAATTTTGCATGTCTGTTTCAATTGTGCATTAGATGGTGCATATGAAGTTTTATTAAAATCGTTACGTTAGAACGTAGAAAAAAGATATCGGTAAAAAGGTTGATTTCTCTATTATAAACGTTTAGGTCCGCTTTAATAGTTTTAGCGATCTTTATTCATTCATAGCGGTGTCGCTGTTGGTCTCATCGAATAGATGATGATAGAATATTTTCCCGTTCTGAAATTCCAATTTAATTTTTGTACCTCTCATTTACGTGAGCGTTGCGCGCGAACTCTCGGACGGATCATGCTGTCCAACGAACTTAGCCTGAGTATTAGTAAGAGGAACATGTATACCAAATTTCAACTAAATCGGTCAACTTTTACTCAAGTTATCGTCACACACGTAAACATTACTGACAGACAGACAGACAAGATGCATATTTCGTTGAATGTAAGAAGCTCGCTTACGCTCGCTTCAATTACAGGGAAGGGATATCGTATCACTTTTAGGTCACCCCAGTGAGGACAGCATTATTCTTTCTTCGAACACAATTTTGGTCTCATGTGACTCTTTGTTTGAATTTTCTTGAATTGAAATTTAACATGTCTCTAACATATAGTTAGTTGTCTTGCTCTTACTAAAATAATGAAGAACAAGTACTACAGAATATTAAATGATTTTCACAAAAATTTCCAAACAACTCTCCCAACCAGGTTTTCTTTATCTATCTGACTTTATCTGCAAGCAAACTTAAAATTTTTTTTGTTTTGTTTTTTTAGCTCAGCCTAGTTCACCACGCAGGACTACTATAGAATTGGATTCTACATCACGGCAGAATTCTCTTAATTTCGACATCTACAGTCACCATTCTACCAAAGGAATTGATGTACAGCAAGTAAGTTACTCCTTCGTTACATTTGAAGTTTAATTTAAGCTGAACACGCTTAAAGGACCATAAGCAACCCCATCTGTAAATATATGACTAAATTTCTTCACGTTCAGTATAATTTTAAATTGGAAGAAAGACCAAGAGTTCGCTATGAGATTATCAATCTTCAAAAAAACTTCCATACAAAAGAAATACTGCCTATGTGTGTAGTCCTTGGACTTTATAGAGGTTTTGTTCAAGGATGTAAATCTAGGTACAGTCATAATGTTAATTTATATATAATTTTATAATAATATTTTTAATATGCTTATTCTATTTTGGTCTATAGGGTATAAAAAAACTCTCACATTATCTCATTTCGGCAATATTTCGCCTCCTTTGAGGCATCTTCAGGCCTTTAACAATTCCTCTTAAAAAAACATAACTTTATTTATTTTTATTTGCAAATCTTCTCCAGGCCATCCACCTATTTCTTCTTCTAGGCCGTCTATTTCTATTTATTCTCTATATAAGTTCACTTTCACATTGTCAGTATTCATTTAAACTCTATCCTTAACATATTTCATTTTAATTTAAAAAAAAAAAATTATTTTCTCGTAGAGAAAAACAGGTCTGTTGTATGTATGATAACACTGAAAGAAAAATAAATAAAGTTATGTTTTTTTAAGAGGAATTGTTAAAGGCCTGATGATGCCCCAAAGGAGGTGAAATATTGCTGAAATGAGATAATGTGAGAGTTTTTTATACCCTATAGACCAAAATAGAATAAGCATATTATAAAAGCGAGGGGTAATATACTACGAATATATAATATTTTTTTATTTTATTATTCTTTTATACTATATCATATAATAATAATTGTTTGTAACACACATATATATACAACTGTGTATGTAATGGATGACACAAGGTTAGGGTGTTGCTTAAGAATTATGTAAAACGCTATAAAAAAAACATGTCCCTGTGAATGGAAGCTTCAGAAAGGCAATAAACACCAGAATCTTTTTTTTATTTCTTGGTATAATAAACTTTAACTAAAGGGCCAAGGGCTACTCACTTAAGGTGGCCCTTATACGAGGCAACTCATCTTCACCGCTCCACTTTATGCTACCTCAGATCATATTCCACATTATCTGTCTCTTCAACGTCTTCCACCTGGTTCACTGTAGAGTACATCCTACTAGTGGCATCCTTTTCATTAGTACTTTGTTAATTGCTATAACATGTAAATGTCTTTGTATAATAATTGTTTACACTACACAAATATTAAATAATTGGAAGAGAGTTAGGGTTTGTATTTAAGGATTTATGCAAACTTCACACGACTTCCATACAGCAATTTTTTTGTTTTCCTGAGAAAAACAATCTTGAATAATAAAGTATTTAAATCAAGAATAACTTACTCAGGACATTTTCATTTCTTTTATTTTATTATATTTATTTTGTATTGTGTTTTTTTTGTACACTCTATATAATGTTTTTTTTTCTATTAATTTTTTGAGATCAGATCAATGGCATTTTTAATTGATTTGCATACCTTATTTTTAATAATTAGTTATGTAGTGTAGGTGGGGGCAAAGGTCCACACTTTTTGGTTTAGGGCTAATTTTGAGCATTTGCTTCCTTTTAATAATTTCTAAATTACCTGTGAATTTCGGCCAACAATCCATCTAACAATCCCCCATCTCTCATTGCTCCAAAACTTTCTTAACATTTTTGGGGCACCATTTTACCAAAATTATGATGTGCACTGTGGACCTTTATCCCATTTGGTATTAATTAATTAATAATTCAAGAAAGTGAAATACTTCATAAAAGATCATGTATATTGAACGATAAAGAAAACATATTAGGTACAATATAAAGTATTGTAGATGGAGAAACCCCTTTTAATTAATCTTTTCTTTTCTTCCAGGATCTGCTGGGTTAAAGGGCGCAAACAATCTCTCTTTCTCTTGTACACTCTGAAAATTAAAAACTAGTTCTTTTACCAGAAGTAACTAAAATAATCTTTAGATTAATTTATAAAATAGTCCAAATTAGGACATTTGCCCCATTCAGTGTGTGGATCGTTGCCCCATTCAGTGCTTTAGATTAAATTTTTTAAATGGGAAAATAGTCCACATTAGGACATTTACCACATTCAGTGTACGGATCTTTGCCCCATTCAGTGTGCGGATCTTTGCCCTATTTTATCAAATCATATAAAGTAACCTATCAAAGGTAACTACATATGAAGGTAAAACAAGTATCTATTTCTACACTACTACCATTTTAGTACAACTTTATCAAAAATACGAATATTGATTTATAATAATTAATAATAAACTGCCCAAATTCTATGAAAGTTAGATTGAAACATTAAGCAATGAACTTACCTCATGTTTCTTGGTAAGAGTCCAAACAAAATCTAGATAACCTTACAGGAGCAAAGCCTCAACGTAAGGAATGAGTGTTGCCAGTCCCACTTCAAAAAGTAGTTTCCCCCCATTTTTAAAACAGTGCGGACATTTTCCCCATGCGGACCTTTGCCCCCACCTACCCTATATATTATATTAATTGCATTTATATTAAATTTCTGATGTTTACTTTCAGGCTTGGGTAGGAAGTGTTGGTGATGTTACTTTCTGGGATTTCTCCGGTCAGGACACATACTTCTGTATATATCACCACTTTATTAACCCTCGTCACTCCTTGTTTCTCTTAGCTGTTAATCTAGAAGAATCCTCAACTCTTCAGTACAAACAAGCTTCATTTTGGCTTACCTTCATACAGTCCAGGCTACCTCCTACAGAACCAATAGGTCTGTTAAGTGTTTTTTTTTTTTTTGTTATGTTTTTGTGTTTTTTTTTACTTTTATTTTTATTATAATTATTCAATATTTTGTGAATTAAACCATTTATGTCCCATCCCAGGAAAATTTTAAGTTCAGAGATATCGATAAAAAAAATCTTATTTTTAGTCCAGGTAAATTAGTAAAATAAACAGAAAATAGGAGAAATAATTTATAAAGTTTTGAAACTTTGTTAAAACACTCTTAAAGGGTAGTAGGGTCTTAAGTAGTAGTAGGAGACAGTAAAGTTCCCCTCTCTTGGAGGGGCGCCTCCGCCTTTCCCCCTCTTTAAGGTTCAGAATTTACTTTTTCTTCAATTTCTTCGTAAAACGGTTTATTTTTGCAAAAGAACTATTAATACCCCAAATATTTTTCATATAATTCTTGCCAAAAAGGTCCTATGCATGTTTGAAGTGAGACAAACCGTTTTCGAGATATTGTTGTTGAAGAAAGATAAAATAATCATTAGCTTATTTTTGCAAACCAACATATCTTAAAAACTATTCTTTGGATTTTAATGAAATTTAAATGGTAGGTCATCACTAGCCCATTGTTGGTCCCATATAATTTTCAACCTTCTGCACCCATTTTTTTATCTTCCACATACCCACAAACTTACATTTATTTACGCCTATATCTTCAAAAGTACTCATCGGATTTTGATGAAATTTGGATATTTTGTCAAAAGTAGCCCGCAGATAGCCACATATTAATTTCAACTGTCTGCACTCTTTACATTTTGCTAAATTGATACTTTAATTCATGATTGACAGAACTAAATTTATCGACACAGACAGACAGGGAACCAAAACTGTTCCATGTCTGAAACGGATTTCTGTCTTGGAATTTTAAGCCAGAAATATTGCCAAAATCGTTCTTAAATAGAATCTTAATCCTTTTAAGGTACTATGTCTTGAAAACATTTCCCCCTTTGCCCTCTTAAGAGGAGGAATCTTTACTGTTTCTTATATTACTACACCCTCTAAGAGAGTATATAGTTCCAAAACTTTATAAATTATTTCCCCCATTTGCTGTTTTTTTGACTAATTTGCCTGGACTATTTGGTGTTTCAACACTTAAGTGTTATAATTGGATTTCAGTTTTAGATGTAAGGTTATATTTTCATGTGCTTTTAATTTTTAAAATAGTGGGAAAACAATTTTTTATTCTGCTTACTATTATTTTTACCTTTTTTCAACTACAATATCTCGAAAACGGGTTGTCTCACTTCAAACATGCATATGCCTTTTTTTGTGCAGAATTATATGAAAAATATTTTTGGTAATTATAGTTCTCTTGCAAAAATAAACGGTTTTACAAAAAAATTGAAGAAAAAGTTAATTTTGAACTTTAAGGAGGGGGAAAGGGGGAGGCGCCAAGAGGGGGGAACTTTACTGGCTCTTACTACTACTCCTCCTAAAGGGGCGTTCACACTGGCGAGTAAAACGGGTTAGTATATTATGGAAAATACTGGTATGGCTCGTAACTGGTATGGCAGAACACGCCTCGTTTGAACACTTGTATTAGTGCACTCTCCTTGGTTAGTCCACTAACCTGGTGAGTAGAGCATTTGCTAGTAGATAGCTCAGGGGGCTATTTACTAGCCCACTAGCCTACCCCCTACTACTTAACTCGCCTCGTGTGAACAATGTGTTTAGTAGATTAGTAGATAACAGGGTTAGTTAGTAAACCAATTCATATGGTTTTATTTTTCTTTGCATTTTTTAATATTTTTTAAAAAAATATATATTTTAAATTAAAAAATGAAGTGGTCAGTGAGTTAAAAACTCAAGTTTATAGAATTATATATAAGGAGTTTGAGTGTTTATGGGACAGTGATTCTGTACATTACAGATATAACCAAATGCGATCCAAATGCGCTTTGGTTTATAACAATCTTCCTTAAGGACATATGAAAGTTCTTCTTGCAATAAATTTGACACTTTTTTCATCATTTTTTTAAGTTTATGTCAAACTTGGTACTTTAAAAACGTTTGCCATGATGTCTCCACTAGCCTTGAAGAGAGCTTCTAGCCAGGAACTAACTAATAGCCCACACTGAGTCTGAACATCTACTAACCTAGGCTAGTTACTAGCAAGGCCAGTTGCTACTAGCCCGGCACTAGCTGCTAGTCCACTAGCACAGATTTTCACTCGCCAATGTGAACATATAACATAATAAGAGTGTTTTAACAAAGTTTCAAAACTTTATAAATTATTTTCCCTATTATTCCTTATTTTCCTGGACTATTAGCTGAAAAATCAAAAAGATATGTTATTTGAAAATCAAAAATAATATGTCACCTGTTAAACTTTTTTAAAATATATTTAATTATAAATTGATTTAATCAGATCTTATCTGATTTGATTTTAGTATCGCTATTTGTGTATATGAGTAAAGTTTTATTTGAAAAAAATATTGTGATAATAGTAAGTAATAAATTGTGTATGGATTAAGATCCACTGAGACCCCAAAAAAGAGGTTTTTTTAAAAAAAAAAAAAAAAATGATGTGTTATGTGTGATTTTTGTTTAAGTTTTCATACTAGTTTAATTATTTTATCTAATAATGATGTGTTTTTCAGATAATTACAGTTTAAAGCCGACAGTGATAGTAGTGGCAACTCATAGTCCTTACCAAAGCGAGTACAGTTGTCCTCAAATGAATGATCTAGTCACACAACTAGACCGCGAATATCATCACTATTTCCACCTACATCCAACTCCTTTACTTGTTGATGCCCACCTACCTAACTCGTACGGAATGAAGCAACTCAAAAACACCATCGGTGAAATTAAAAACAGACTCTCGCAGGTAATTTAAGTCAAAATTATAATTGTATAAATCATGTAAATATATTTAAATGTATAACTATTTTTTTTATTTTAAATATTCAAAATAATCAAAATAAAATTAGGGTATTAATTAGAAAAATAGGTAAATTAAAACATAAAATACGAGGGTAGGCTGAAAAGTAATGCACACGTGCTTGTAGAACGCGAACAAAATGACCTTCAGAAGTGCGCAAGGCGGCATTTGGTAGAGGCACTCCCCCTCTTACGCATGCGCAATTTGAAGGCGTTGAGTTCATCCAGTGTATTTTGAGCAGCAAAGTATGGAGACGTGTTCTAGTACTATGTAAACCGAGTTAAACAGTGTGCTGTTATCAAACTTGTTAACAGCTGAAAAAGTGACTCCTCCTGAGAATTATCGCCGTTTAATGTTTTTTTTATGGTGAGGATGCTGTTAATGGGCCCTGTAAATCAATGACTAGTAAAATTTTGTGATTGTGAGCCTGGAAAAGCCATACTTGTTGATGAACCACGCAGCGGACGTCCGATAACTGCAACAGACAATAAACATCACACATTCGTCGACTATTTGATTCAAAATGACCCGAATCACTCAACAGCATATTGCAAACCATATTGGAATATCTAAGGAATGTGTCGGCTTCTTTTTGTCAAATCATTTTGAATCAAATCGTCAACGAGTTTGGCGATGTTTATCGGCTGTTGCAATGATTGAACGACGATCAACAGCATCGTCACCATAAAAAACCTTTAAACGAAGATAAATTTCAGCAGGAGTCACTTTTTCAGCTGTTAAAAATTCGTTTACATAGCACTAAAACACGTCTCCATACTTGCTCTACTCAAAATACACTGGATTAACTCAAGGCCTTCAAATTTCGCATGCGTATAGGGGGGGAGTGTCACTACCAAATACCGCCTTGCACGCTTCTAAAGGTCATTTTGTTCGCGTTCTACAAGCATGTGTGCACTACTTTTCAGCCTACCTTCGTAAGTTTTAATGACATTAAAATTAGTCTGTAAAATGTTAAGTTTTTTGACACTTTTACTATGATGGTTAGGAAGCAGTCGAAGGCAACCTGCTCTCGGAAGGAAAGATACTTGATGTTCCTCCAGAATTATTGGTAGGAAATTATCCTTTTTATCTATAAAATAAAAATGAAAAAAACATCCTCATAGAAATGTTTTAAAAAATAAAAAATGTATACCGTATAAAGTAATTCACTTACTTTATAATCGCTTTAGCTGAATTTCAACATTTAAAAAAATGCTAGAACTGTCTTTAGTCATCAAATATATTTTAAAATTAGTATTTGTATTATCCAGCACTCATTATTTTGTTTTGTGTATCTGTTAATCTGAATATAGACTTAAAAATCATCTTAAAATAGGAAACAAGCTTGAATTTGTTTAGCTTTAATTCTTAAATAGTTAAGAAAATTTATTTTTTAAAAAGCCTAAGCAGTTTAATCAAAAGCTGGTAGTAGCAAAAAAAGCTTAGAACTTAAAATAATTGTTTAAACATATCACTCACTACTGTACATCTTTTTTGCATCTATAAAAATGCTCTTGCTGATTTTATAGATATTTTTTTATTTATGCTATAATTTTGTAATTTATGCGGAGCTATAAATGGCAATATTTTTGATACCTCTGAATTTGTGTTTCATAAAAATTCTCCTATTTAAAACGATTAAGCATAAGATTTTATTAATTGTTATGTTTATGTTGATTTTATCGAACCTCCATAATTTCTCAACACCCATCTTAAAATAATATTCTAAATAAATTTTCATTGGTCTCTCTTCTGAAATTTCACAAACCTTTACTTTATTTACACCTATAACTTTAAAAATACTCATCTGATTTTAAAGAAATTTATGCGGATTGTCAAAAATAGTCAACAGATGGTCCTATGTTAATTTTAACAAGCTGGGATGATTTAATATTGAATAAAAATATGTTTACCCCTCTGGGAATTGAACTAGGTCCAAACAACCAGACTTTCAATTTCCATGAGACCATTTGTCCAATAATAAGGACATGAGGATGGCCATACTAATTGCCAAACTATTTTTAATATCTGAACATACTTCCAAAATGGCATTTCAACAGAGGCATTTAAATTGCTGTAAATAATTTATTCATTAAAAAAATTCATGCCTATTACATGAATGAATCATCAAAGTATTCTTAGTTGATAAAGCTTTATCCAAGTTGCTTTTAAAAAAACAATTTTAACCATAATTATTATTTTTAAATACATCATTGCTTTATTTTAATGGATGCAAAAAAGACTATTATTATTAGGCAACAATATTGTCTGTATAATTTGATTATTCACTAAATTAAAAAATATAAAAGTAGGTAATACATACAAAAAAAAATGTATATTTAGTTGTTCATTTCAAGTAGTACAAAATTTCCATAGTAGATATTATCGAAAAGATAGTATAGAGAGAAACGTAAGATATAGTGTCATTTAGTTTTTAATAATAACAGGAATATTTATTTAGTTGAAATAATTATTATTATATTGGTACCTATTTTTTATTGTCAGTTGGTTTTTGATTTTGTTATCTATTAACTCTGTGTGTTATGGAAGAGATTTTGAGCTTTAGATATCATTAAAATTCTGTAGGTGCTTTATTTGTTGATGGTGAATAAGTATATCATATGGAAAATTAAAATGAATCAATTTAGATGGTACTTTCATCTGAAGTTGAAGCCGAAAGCTTTTTAGACCACCCTCGGATATTCCCCCCGGATATTACCCTCTGTTGGGCTCATGAATTTGGTCACTCATCGGTCTCTTGCCCATCTGTTCTAGAATTACTTATAGTCCAGGAAATAGCATGCAAAAAGTGTCTGACTAACATAAAGCTAGAATTTTGTGTATAAGTAAATGTTTTGGTGCCTTTTAAGAATATGTGGTCGGCTAATTTTGTCTGCGGGACATAGCTTGGCAATAGGCATTTGAAAAAAAAAAAAAAAAAAAAAAAAAAAACGGCGGAGAGCGGCCTTGTCCCGCCCTTTTTTGTGGACAATGTAATTTTCATGATCCTGAGAACGAAATTTGTTAGTAGACCAAAAATCAAGCAGACAATAGTTTGTCACTTAATAGGTTAGTTAGTCAAAAAATACTTGAAATCAAAGAGGTCTCCTATTAAGTGACAGAATACCATCAACTTGATTTTTGGTCTACTAACTAATTTTGTAGTCAGGATCATGAAAATTGCATTATCCACTTAAAAGGGCGGGATATGGCCACTCTCCTATGTTATTTTTTTTTTCAAATGCCTATTGCCAAGCTATGTCGCATAAGCTTAAAAGGCACCAAAACATTTACTTATACACAAAATTCTAGCTTAATGTTAGTCAGACACTCTTTTGCACACTATCTCCTGGACTATAAGCTTTATTTTCATTTTCTCACATTTATAAAGTACTAGCTGACCCAGCGAACTTCATATACAAGTCAATAAATATTATGTTAACTTTAACTATACTTAATTTAGTATTTATTAACATAATAGACGTCGTCCTGTCTTACCTATATCTATTCAATTCGAACAGGAATAATTTTTTTTTATATATATATTTTACTTGTATTTTCCATTTTACCCCCCTCTTAAATGAAAATATAAAAATGTACACTACAATTACTGTACTCTTAAAAAGCTTTTCAACGATATGCATCATGAAAGGTTTTCATTACTTTGACATTTGTACCCCGTACCCCTGTGTACCAAAATTAAAAAATGTATGTATGTCTGTCTGTATGTCTCTTATGCCTTCCTGAACAGTTCATCCGATTGTTTCACTTGATGTGTGAATTTCGTAGTGTTTAGCGGCAGTTAAACAATATGAAATCCACACATTCAGTGAAACGACCCCATCTATCGGAACACAGTTTTACAAACTCAGAAACCTTCCTGGGCATGCGTCCAACCATTCCCCACAGTTTTACCACAATGGGATGAACGGCTTAGGCAGGCATAAGAGACAGACACACAGGCAAACATTCATTTTTTATTTATATAGATAGATTGTCAATTGTATGCAATTGTAGATCTGGCACATTGTGTTGGTCTGTCAGATCAACTCAAGAATTACAGACTATTAGGCATATTGGTTTGTAAGATCGGCTCAAAAGCAATGGGTTTCTAGGAATATCTTTCTGTCGGATGGGTTCAAAAACTATGGGGTACTAGGAATATCTGTTTGTCAGACGGGTTAAAAAACAACGGGTTACTAGGAATATCTCAAATATGTCAAAAATATTTTAGAACGCTATGTTATAAGGCATTCTAGTCTTATCAGGTCGGCAATGTTTTATTCAAATAAATATTACCAGGAAACGGGGAGTGGGAGAGACTAAGATGTAAGGCAGGCGTGCCCCTCAGATGTTACTACACTGAACCCCACCAGTTTGGTACTTACGTTAGCGACCTAAAGGTCAAAGATTGGTCTCAAGGACCAATGTGCCCTCCATAGAGTAATATGATTTTTAATTGTTCTTAAAGACTCAGTTGTAACTCTAAATCTTATCCCTTGATGGGGGTTTTCATCTAAAACCATTCTCCATAAAAGGTTTTTTTATTGTTGATGCCTCTTCAGTAAAAGCGTGTTCCTTAACGGGGGTTACACCTTGAAAACTTTTTTTTGTAAATTTGGACATTACTTGGTTAGTTCTCTTTTTACTAAAGTAAAAAGAGAGTATGAAAAATCTATATTTCTGAATCTCAGTCGATTCAGGGTGATATTTGAAAAGAAATTATGCCACCATCTTCTACTTTCTCAATTGACTACATTTCACCCCCCTCTGGGGCATATTCACTGCTCAATTTCTCTTCTATTTTCTTTTTTTTGTGTATTTTGTTTTTAATTTGAAGGTTGAAGGAAAAACAGTTTATTAATTGGTGTTTTATGTATAAGGTTACATTGATACTTCTAATTATTACAAAAATTTAAAATTTTAATAATGAATTATAAGTATGATGATTGAAAAAAGGCTCTTATACGATTAGGTTCGAAAAAATGGGACAAAGGGTTTGATGTCTGGTCTTTTCGGACCAAGAGGGTACCAACTGCTTAAAGAGCCGAGAATCACTCAGGCTGCCATGTCACAGGTATGTGGGCACTTCGACGCCTGAAACTTCCACTGTCTTGTCCACCCATCTTGTTTCTTTCAACAAAACCGTATTCTGTGTTTGAATGCAGCCAACAAACCTAGAGGTAGTGCGTGGTAGAGAGGCCACACTTTGAAATAAATGGTTGAGTTAATAGTACTTAGAGCAACAAGTGTTGACTTGTTTCTGTAAAGTTTATTCTCATAGAGTTACTCTGTGAACAAATACACTGCTAGAATCATCCAAATCAAAACAAACATAAGGAAAAACGGTTACAGTGAAATTCGCTTACAACAATCTTCAAGGGACCTAGTCAAACAGATCGTTATATCCGAACATCGTTGTATCCGATATAAAATAAAAGATGAACGAAATAATAATGTTAATGTGCAAATGCAAATCTGCAAAGTATTAACAAATAGCAATTAAAAGAATACACATTATAATACAAAAATAAACATTCGAAATCTGTTTTCTTAAAAAAGCTTACCAAATTCAGTAGCTTTTTCTTGAAGTATCAGAATGTTCTTAAAACGTTAAATTTTAAACCAGTCTAGGAGGCCTGTTCCAGTTAGGCCTGTTCTACGTCCTGATGATGACTCAATTTAAACAGGAATAAGTCGATTGACTTATTCCTAGTTCCCGACAGAGATATTTGTTCGAAACTCCACATTCTAAACGTTCAATTGTTTTTAATTTTTCCGCAATAGATAATGAAAGGCGCGTTTTATTCGACATCTTAACGTAATAGGTCCGAACTGAAAGAAACCAAAATGTTAAATGAGACTCTCCTAGTTAAGATGAAAAACAAAACGGGCTGTTTAACCAGATAAAGAGATTCCACGAACTAAACATAATATTTAAACAAAAAGGAGTAAACTCCCATCAGTAGCCATTCTTAGAAAAAGGAAGAGGAAAGTAGTAGTATTGTTTTGTCGGGCAATTCGAGGAAAGTTTATTATACATGTTGTACTTAGAAAATGGAAGTGAACTGTTGTTTCAGCAGCAGTAAAGAAAGGGTCTTCATGGAAAGGTTAAATAAAATTCCTTACATCGTTATAGCCTAATGGCGTGACCAATTTTAATTCTAAAATGAGATCGCTTTACCCAAATTATCGTTATATCCGTCTTCACTATATCCAAACTTAATCATTGCATGTTAGGAAACTAACCAAATGCATTGATTGCAATCATTATACCCGGAATATCGCTTTATCCGGGTTCGTTATAAGCGAATTACACTGTATTTAGAATTCTACGAGCACACTAGTCTGTTAACTCAGCCAGTTTTCACAATGTGGTAAGTACTATAGTTCTCTCTACCATGTGCTATTTTTACGCCACCAACAATACACCAGGCGTGGGCAACTTTCTGTCACTCTACACAAAACACCCACACCTTAGATTTTTTTTTTTGTGATACCCACTTAGTTCCTTTTTTTGTTTAATTTTTTTAACTTCAAAGAGTGTTGTAGTCCAGGATTATTAGACATCTTAGACAATTGATAGCTTATTAAAAGCAAATATTTCTTGTATTGTAAGGTTCCTGCTGATTTTAGCTTATTCTAATTTGTGTTGTTGTAAAGACTGTCTATTTACTCCTGTGCACTTGATACTTAGTAGTTTTTAACAACTTTAAAAAAAACTTCTCCAAATTAGCTATCGTAGATGATCTATTAAATAAAGACTAGTTGTCATGTCTAACTCTCAGCTTTCTCTTTCCTAAAATAAGACCTAATGAAGCTAGATTATTTACCACTACACTTCGGTGGATAATAATCCCACTGTTTCAATCACAATGCTAGATGCAATATCAGTTAAGTTAACATTCCTACATTGAATTAACCTGTTTAACACGTCATCCAATTCAGGAACGTACCTCTGTATTTAAATAATACCAAATGAGATTACACGATTTACAAGTGAATCTTTTATAAAATTTGTTGTGGGATCCTCTATGGATACAAACACCAGCGCTGTGCGACAAACACAGGGTGACCCTTGTAAGAGGTTTCTGCCTGAGACACGAGGTTGGGCTTGAATCCACTTGGTATCTAAACGTCAACTGCCTTAGCACGGCATGGAGCCACAATGGCTCCGAACATGTTCAATGGGTTGTGTATGGGTTGTTAACAAAGGTATTACCGATATTCAGTTATACGCCTCAGCTAATCCTTCCAGTTTAAGCTGGGTACTGCTCATTTTAAGTACCAGGAGGCCTTCTGTAACTTTTTTATATATATCCTCTGTGACTGATATGTATCAAACATCTCTGTATATCAAAGTGTTGTTATATAATGTAGTGAATCTGTAAAGTGATGCCAGCGTTTGTATGTGGCCGAATACCAAACTACGGATTGACAGCGTCCTTTTTATTAGCTATTTTGTAGTTATTTTTGTCAAAAACAGAAAAAGTGAATGAAAACAACAATAATGGCGTCACTTTGTTTTGGTTTATATATAACAACATAACCTGACGAATTATATCAACAACAATTTTGAGTGGATATATATCAAACCTTATATATCAATTTCTCCTTATATAACAACAGACAAAGTTATAGATTCACGTTGACAGGTTGCACGCGCATGTTCATAACAACAGTTTGATATATAACAACATAAAAAGGGAGGTTTCAAAATTACAGAATCGGCCTCCAGTGTACTTCGAATGATAAATAATGTTCAGCATTACAAAAATTGACAGGACTATTGACCTCATCTTGCTTATGAAAACTTCCCATCTACAAAAATACTCAATGTTTAGTGAAAAATTCTTGTGATTCAGAAATATTTACATAAGATTCTAAGTAACTTTTCATCCCATTAAGCAAACACCTGTGGAATTGAGTACTTCTTTAATCAAATCTATTATTTTATTACTCTTAGATTATTCTAGAAAAATAAAAAACCAAAGATGTGGTTTTCAGGCAGCATTTACAATAACTTAAACACAGTTTTAACTGAAAATCTAAATATATCTGATGCTGTACAATTTTATATAATATCCTAGTTTTATAAACATTTATTCAAATATTGAAATAAAGCTCACCTAAATTTTAAATTTAATATTTTATTTTTTTCTTCCATTTCCATCCCTAAACAAAAGAAAATGTTTATAGGCACTAACTTTAAAAGACCTTACCCTACCTATAAATATCCTTACTTAAAGTTAAAGATATGCTAAATAATTAAACACGCTCCTTCTTGATGATAAATATCAAAATTCCGTTATAAATATCCAATTTAAATGTAATAAAATCTCAGCTTGATACACAAACTTTCCAAATTTTCATTGTAGATCTTCTGTAGTAGTAAATCACTAATTTTCCTGGACAATTAGAGAAATTATTTGCAATTTTTTGGTTTAGTTTTTGAGTGTGAATTTGATATTTTGTTTTATGTGTTATTATTAATCATTTATTCTTATTATTGTTATTTTCTCATTGTCAAGTTTTGCACTAAAGTGTGAAAGGTGCGATGAAATCTAAGAGTAGTGTTTTTTTTGTTAATATAATTGTTTCAAATTATTAACTTATTTCTGAAGTTAAGTCTTATTTTTTATCAATAGACTATTTCTTAATTGTTAATATTTATTAATTAATATAGTAGATTTAATTACACACTAACACTCAGCACTATTCACAAATTTAAGACTGATTCAGTTTTTACTTAAGTAAGTTTTTACAAGAACATTTAATTTTATTTTTTACAAGAACATTTAAGAAGAAGAAGGGGGAATTCCAAGCTAATTAAATATGAGCACAGTCCTATAATAATATGGGACCATCTTGAGGCTAAAAAGAGGATGAGTTTTATTAACTAAGATTATAAATAGATTTATAAAATCAACAATTGTGGTATTCAAGTGTTACAACTAATGCTCAAACAGTGCTAAGAAGGCTCAAAACGAATTTCATTTATAATATTTTCTCAAATGAGTCCAATTTTACTTTTTACTCATCAGATGTACTCATTGCGAGTTCTCCCAGAATTACGCTCTTCTTTTTGCACTCATATGTGTGTACTATGAGTGAGAGTGCAATAGATGAGTGTTATAATTATAATAGTGGGTACACTTTACACACAGCTAACAACCTAGAACATTTAGAACAACTTTTTCTAGTCATCAGTTTTTTTCAAGAGTTTTACTAAGTTAGAAATATTGCCTCTACAAAAATCTTGTAGTGAAATCAGATAGTGTACATATTTTATATGAACACAAAAAAATATAATACACAATTAAAAAAGTTGTAATTTTTATATTTTTTTCCAAGCAAGTTGATTTCTATGAAATTCCACAAATTGCCACTGACCTCAGACACTGCATCTGTTTTTTTCAGTGTATTCGTCAACTATCGCTTATTAAAAGGCTATATTTTATTTTTATTTATAATAAACACTTATAGCTAACTACTGTACTGATATTGATGTATACCCTTTTGCATTATTATTTGTATAATTATTTATTATGTAACGTACTTTCATTGTAATAGGCAACCCTTAGCCATTTTTAGTCCATTATAATGAGGTTCTACTGTATATTTAGTTCTATATGCCCTTGGGTGGCACATATTATTCTTTTGGGCTCCTTAATATCATGATTAATTAATGTAGTTTTTTTAATTAAAAATAGAATAATTTGGGAATTTTTCTTATTGGATTTTTTTGTTTACAACATACATAAACACTTCACAACCTGGATAAAATTAGGTCCAATTTGTCTCTACAGTAATTATGCATTTAATCTAAGTTATACTTAAGTTAAGAAATACTAAGTGTATAAATTTACTGCACATATCAATTGTCCTACTTCAAGTTTTTTTTTTTTTTTTTTTTTTTTGCCAATAAAATAATTTATAAAATTCATCGTTCTAATTCAATCTTTCACACTATCACTATGTTTTTATTATAATTTAAATTATCTCTCAACCCCTTTATTACCCATTTGTCATTGTGCTGTAATAAACTTAAATAAATTACCTTCTCTTATTTAATAAAACACTGACAAAATTCTCATATAAAATCAACTAATTAACTGTCTGGTATTCTTTGCAGGGTTTCAGAGAGATGACTGGATTGTGTGATGCAGTAGTTGCTTGGTTACCCACAATGAGAAAAGCAGCACCTTCCGTTCCTGTAATATCATTCCAAAGTTTTATGGATGAAGTACGCTCTGCGGTCAATCCACTTGCTTCCGAAACCCACTTCACTATACTTCTAGATCAGCTACAGCTTCTTGGAGAGGTATTGGACTGCTCATGTTTTAAATAATTACTTCGATAAATTAAGTTATTATGTTGTTTTATTGACACAATTAACTGTAAAATGCAGTAAACTCTACTTTAGTTTATCCCCTTTTTTTAGTCTCAAAAGAGAAAAAAAATAAGAACATGAGTAGTCCCTGGAAATCCATAACATTGATAGAATAGTGTTCAATAATGTCTTTTTTCAGCAGGAGCTCCATGTTATTGTACATTAATTGTACTCGTTTATTAACACCACTTTCCCTGGGAGCTGGGTTAGTAGGAGGGGTGTGATTAAGTGGCCGCCAAGGTCACTTGATCTAACACCTTTAGATTATTTCTTCTGGGACTACTTGAAAAACAAAGTTTACTATTCTTCTTCTTAAGCCGGCTACACACGCTCAAGCATGCTTGCACAAGCATGCTTGCACAAGCATGCTTGCACAAACATGATTGTGCAAGCATGCAAAAATTGACATCCCCTCCACACGGTACAAGCATGCTTGCACAATCATGATTGTGCAAGCATGCACAAATTGACATCGCCTCCACACGCTACAAGCATGCTTGCACAAGCATCAGTTTGTGTTTACAAAATGTCGAGTATGGACGACGAAGATGCACTCGCTTTGGCTGCATTTGTGCTTGTATCCAAAAGAAAAATTGTAAAAAAGAAACGTGCCTTGTGGAGCAAATGTTGGTTGATGAAAAGAAAAATCTTTTCACATACTAACTTATTGAGTCAGTTGAAGATATATCCCCGAGATTGGCATAATTATCTAAGGATGGATGAAGGAACCTATCTTAATCTTCTGTCAGTGGTGACACCTTTAATTCAAAAGAAGGATACCATCATGCGAGAAGCTATTAAAAGACTTCGAAAAAAGGTGGAATTTCCCTCATTGCCTGGGATGCATAGATGGAAAACATATCGATATAATTCCTCCAGCTGGAAGTGGTTCTTTTTTTTATAATTACAAACATAGGCACAGTATGGTTTTACTTGCCATTGCAGATGCAAATTATAAATTTATTTTGTTTGGTTTCGGTACAAATGGCAGAATATCGGATGGAGGTGTCCTTCAGAATACAGAATTTTTTAGGCGACTGCAGAAGAATTCTCTAAATATTCCAAAAGATGAAAAAATCACGAATACTTCTCGAAATCTGCCATATGTTTTCATTGCGGACGATGCTTTTCCTTTAAGGACTGATATGCTAAAACCATACAGACAAGGTGATTTAAACTGCATTAAAAAAAAAAATTACAACTACCGATTACCAAGAGCACGGAGAATTGTCGAAAACGTTTTTGGGATATTGGCTGCACGGTTTAGAATATTTCACACCGCTATAAATTTATCATTAGAACATATTGATGAAGTTGTAAAAGCTACATGTGCTTTACATAATTATTTAATGACAACTGTAGGTTCAACTTACGCCCCAGCTGATTCAACCTGAGAGGCTTGCACAAGCTTGCTTCAACTTGGTACACACGCCTCAATCCGCTTGTACAATCATAATGCTTGCACAAAACTATCATACAGACGTTCAAGCATGCTTGCACAATCACGATTGTGCAAGCATGCATCGTGAAATTTCAATCAAGCTCAATCCGCTTGTACAATCATAATGCTTACACAAAACTATCATACAGACGTTCAAGCATGCTTGCACAATCATGTTTGTGCAAGCATGCTTGACAAGCATGCTTGAGCGTGTGTAGCCGGCTTTATTGGGCTTTTAGGGATGTTCATTAAAATAGTACATTACGTGTCGAGTGCGGAAAGTAGCATTTTGCATGCGAGGGTAGTAAAACCAGACGAGCAATGCAAAATGCCATTTTCGCACGAGTTGCGTACCGTACTTTATCTAAGATTGTTAGATTTAAATAATAAATACAGAAAAAATTAAACTTCCTGTATGCAAGTTCGTATTTCTCTTTTGATAAAGATGACATTAATTCATTAGTTGTATTTTGTGCCGTATTAATTATTTCGGGGGGTGTATTATTCTCCTCATATTCATCATAATCATTTCAATCACTCATTGATTTTCACAAAAAATTCGATATAAACAGTTACTTTTATTAAACAAACAGCAAATTAGTTTTGTTAAATGTAAACAAACTCCCTAATCGTGCGTAAAGCTGAAGAATTCTTCTTCTTTACCCCCCTAGGGGGGTAAAGAAGAGGAATTCTTCAGAACTATGACACGCGTTGATTTATAGGGTTCAAATAATGGATCTTGAGAAAATCAGCCAGTTATTAATTTATGATATTAATTCATTTTATGAACTAATATTAATTAATGATTAATAACCAGCTGATTTTCTCAAGATACATTATTTGAACCCCATAAATCAACATTTTAATATTGTCTGACGCAGAACTTTTTCCGATTTTCAAGTCTGACGCGTCAAAATTTTAGGGTTCAAATAAAAAAAAGCCCCTAAACTAAAAAAAAGTCTCAGAGGAAAACGGTGTCAGACTTTGCCTAAACAAGCCATACAAAAAGGTTTGGAAAGAGTATGTATAAGTTACTTTTTTGCCTATGGGCACCCTGACAAGAAGAAGAATTGTTAGAAAATTAAGGGATAAACTGAAGAATAATCAACAAAGTTTACAACACAAAACCTGCAAACATTGATGAATTAAGAGAAAGAATAATACAATTTTCTAATACGATAACACCAGTATCTTTGCAAAAGTAAATGATACTATGTATGCATGATTGGGACCCTGTCAAGTAGCTGGAGGTGAGCAATTTAAACATTTAATTAAGTTGAAAACACCTAAATCCAGCACCCTAATTGTTGACAGTGGACCCTAAGGGTTAACAAAAAACTACTGTTCACATCGTTGTTCCTGTGTTACTCTGAATGTAGTTTTATTGGTGTGACTTGAAGAAGAACATCAACTTCAAGTATGCCCGGAGCATTGATGATATAATTTTTGTATTAGTTATTATTGAAAAACTTAACCATTTGTGTTTTTCGATACGATGTCCGTTTCTTGGAAATTGTGAAAAATGTCAGTTATTGCAATTTCAGCACCATCTATCAAGAGTAAAAAAATAAAAATGTTTCAGACAAAACTTACGTAGTATTTAGTGAAGAATTCGAATCTGCCATCAAAAGTGGCAGTTCCTATTTAAGATGTTAAAGTTCCCTTCCCCCACCAAACACCCAACCTTTCTTAAAAAAAAACACCCAAGCTTCTTTCAAAAATATCAAATGTGTTTTTTCGTTTCCCGATTTAAAGTGTATTTTTCAGCTATAAGTGGGTATTTAGCTGTTTCCGGACTTTTCAGACACCCTGAATATTTCAATGTAATATATTTTTATAGTATTGAACTATAATCAACAATATATTTTTTCTTTTCAGGTGATCTGTTTAGAAGAGCTAGTAGTACTCAGTCCTAACTGGTTGTGCTCTCAAGTTCTTGGTCAGTTGCTATCACTTGACTTTATCACTCATGCTCGTATTACTGGCTCCTATACTGTAGAAGATTTCCAATCAGCCTTTCCTGAAGCGGAAGCACTTCCCATGCTTCAGGTTCTAGAGGCACTTCATCTAGCTGTTCAGGTAACATTCTATATTAAGTTAAACAAATTTAGTGCTATGTAAAACTATTTTCTATACAAGACTCAGTGGTAGGTAGTCTGTTTGAGTAAATGACTGCCCCACAATATAATGCAACGTATAAATTGCAATGTATACGTACTTAGCAGTGTGATTTTAAAATTTATATTTAATGAAAAATGTAAGGAACTTCGTTCCTACCGGGTGTCCCGCGACACCACACATATTTTTATATATCTCAGATTGAGATATATGTGGAATTATTTCGTTGCATTGTTAAATAATTTATAATAATTGGAAGTAAAAGGTAGTTTGTATTTTGAAATTACCATGCAAACTTTAATATAACTTCCATACAGCAAATATTACCTGAGTAGAACATTCTTGAATGCTTAAGTATATAAATCAAGTGAACCTATTCTGGACAATATTTTATATGATATTTTTAATCTCTATATTTTGTGGAAATTATTAAAGGGGGAATAAAATTTAAGGAACAAATATAATAATTTTATTGTAAAAGAAATTGGTGCAAGACAATTTTCTCATATAAAAGTTCATAATGATTTAGCCCAGTGTTTTCCATTTATTAGTTTTCAAGTTTTCGTTGGTACATATAATTATTATTGAACATTTTATCAATATTTATCATAAAAAAACTTCTCCTTGAAAGGGAATTGAACCTGGCCTCTTTCCGTCCGCATTTAAAGCTATTTTCTTAGGAACTAGATTTTTCCCGGGAAAACTGCTTACATCGTTAGATTCTAGAATTTCGATTTATAAAGAAGAGTGAGTGTTTGTTTTTAGTTTTTTTATACAAATCTACATTTTTATTCCGAGCTTGATGAAATTTTACACTTTTCACCTTCTGAACAAGAGGAAGGTCACTTGCTACATGATGAAACTGACCAATTTTACTCTTTTAGTTTTAATTATGTGTCATTTTAACCTGCGTTAGTTTTATAATGTGCTCTTTCAATATGTACTATAGAAGTTGTTTAGCTAATATTTATTTAGTTTACTCATTATCTATTGTGAGTTTATTCTTTGTAATGTTAATGTTTGGATATACAGTAGAACCTCGCTTGCACGACCCTCAATAACACAACAACCTCAATTACAAGTGCAATTTTCAAATCCCCTTGAGATTGCCATAACACATAACGTTAAATTTACCTCTATAACGCGAATATTATTATCCAAACAACTCAATAACACGGATTTTTTCCAATTCACAACGTAACTCAAAACCTCTATAACAAGTCGTTTTGAGAAGTCAACCTTTATAACACGACTCTATACAGGAATGGGTCGACCTTGAACAAGTCTAGATTTGAAAACGCCGAACATTAACCTCGATAACACGAATGATAGCCAAATAATCTTGATAACACGACCCTCAACAAAAAGAGCACCTTGATAACAAGACTGTTTCCCTAATCCCCTTGAGACACTTCATATCGAGGTTCTACTGTACTACACAAAAGATAACACATTCTTCATTCTTATTATTAACTCAAAGAAGCCTACTAAGGATATTCTCCATAAAAATGTTTAGTTGGTTGTAAAGCTATTCTCTTTTCATAGCACTAATCTCCTTATAATCTATGTTGTTGTTTTTGAGGGTCTATAGGCAAAATGGAGTAACCCTTATAATTTCTTGAGTTTGTCTGTCTTCTCCTTGATATTTGGATTTAAAATGTCTAAGCCAAATTTCATCAAAATTAAAATTTCATCAAATTCCATCCAAATTTTATCAAGAGACTAATTGTTGGAGGAGTTTTTCTTAATAATATTTTAAGAGTGTATTTTTATTGTCTATATTTTTATTGTTAAGAACAACAGCAAATTTAATACCAGTTTTAACCCACTATAATTCAATGGATTACAATGATGTATTGTAGTGTGAAGTTGATGGAGAGCTGGAGTTTGAGCTTCCGGTGTATAACCTGATAGAAAGGCTGGATGGTCTATGGGAGGCTACAGATCCACGCTACCTTGGTGGACTTTACGGAGGTCTTAGAATCAAACCACCTAACAACACTGTTCACCTACTCCACTCCATATTCCCTAGGATACAGGTAATTTTAGTTCATTATTGAAAAGTCTTTGCAGTATAAATCATATTTTAGTTCTTTCCCAGATGTTTATGTGTTCAAAATAGTTATTTATGCACCTAGGGAGTAAAGTAAGCCGTTATTCCCTGAGCGAAAAAGTTGGTTCTTGAGGCATAGCTGAAGGAATCATGGTCCCTAAATCCAGAGGCGATGCCGAGGGAATAATGCTAATTAGCTCCCGAGGCGCAGCTGAAGGAGATAATTATCGCGAGGGGAATAATGGCACTTTACTCACGAGGTACATACAATATTTTATCTCCAGTAGGGAGAAAATACACATTTTTGTCCATTGCACAGTTTTTATTTATTATTTTAATAAATAACAATAATTATTAGCACTTTTAATAGCAGATATAAGAGATTCAATATTAAAAACAAATAAGAATGGGAATTAAACTTAAATAGAAGGTTATTTAGATGCAGGTTACAAACAAAGATAAACATGGTCAAAAAAGCAGTGTTGCCAACCTTTCAACAACTTCATTACATTAGCCATTCATTTTCTACTATTTATAAAATAATTAAGTTGCAATCTTAACTTTTTTGCCCTACTTTACTTTTTCGCCCTAATTTTACTTTTTCTCCATACTTTTTGAGTTCAGGGATGAAAAGATTTGTTTTAGTCTCTCTAAACTAATTCAAAATCATAACTTTTTCTCCCTACTGGAGATAAAAGGTTTTTTTTAAATTGATGTTATACCTGGAGTTAAATAGTTTTTTGTTGGTGATATCTGATGTAAGAGACAATCATTTGAAAGACTGGTCTGTAACACAAACCTTGTTTCGATTGGTTACTTCAGCTTAGTTACACCTTTCATGGCTTATAGGTTTAGTTGTTATGAAGTTATGATACTCTTCTGAAGGGTGTGTTTCCATGTGCCAAGTGTTTGTATGTCCCAACTTCACTTGTGTAACTTTGATTTACCAATGTCTCTTATTTCAATGAAGATTTGGTAAAACTTATAGTGTTTGTAAAAAATTGACAAATGATTGGTTCTAGTCAAACATTTGTTAGCTCTACTCAGACTAGCCTTCTAAATAGTATTGGTAACTTCTGGTCCTTACCAAAATCTATTTTTTGTATGAATAATAATATTAATAATTTTCTCTTTCTCGTCTAGGTTGAATTAAGGTTGAGGGTAGCAACTGTATTCGACTGGGAGAACGATCTATACCAGTGGCTGGGTGGTTCAAAACTGTGTCTCGGACCGTTAGAAGCTCTCCTTACACTGGAATCTCAAGCTCCTGGAGGTGCTGATGAATATCTAGAGGTTAAAGTCAGAGGTCCACCTGGATCAGCTCCTGATGCATTCCTATTTCTCGAAGAAATACTTGGAATTATTGACATTGTAAGTAAAATATTCATCTTGAAGAAGATGGATTGCTCAGGCTGTAGAGTAGAGGTGGGTAATAACAGTTATTTGGCGGTAACATGTTATTACTGTTCTGTTGGGGGGGTAGCTTTCGATGCCAAGCCAAAAAAAGGGGGGGGGGGGGGGGTAGGTATTTAACATAAATCCACAATTTATTGTGAATTACGAATTATTGTTTTTAGTAATTTGTTGAAGCCAAAAAGTGAAGGGCGAAATATAACTCTGCATAAAAAATCATTTCATAATGAAACAGGGTTCCTTAAGCTTAAAACGTGAACGAACCGACAAGCAAAATAAAATTGAATACCCTTTTTGAAACCGATAAGAGTCTATAATAATAATTGTTGATACATCAAAAATAGTTGCAGTAATGTGACGTCATAGAGAGGTGTAATATAATTATAATGAAAGTTGTTCGAGGAAAATCGGTTCAGTAGAACTGGAGATAGAGTGTATCTTAGATACCCAGAAGTGCAGGCCGCCTCAAAGAGAGGCTAGACTCTCTGGATAGGTAAGGCAAAAAGAAGTTGGAGTTAACACTAACGCAACACAGATAGATATAGGTAATAAATAGCTCTAAGCCATAAGGTAAGGGACATCGGGACTCGGAGCAGAACAAGGTCCCATACAAGTTAGAACCGATCCCTACCCTACAACAGCGAAATCTTTGCCGTTTATAATAAAATTATTTAAACTTTAATAACAGAAATAGGGCAGAGAACAGAAAGAATCAGGATAACATTAACGAAACGATAACAATAACAGCAATGAAGTGTTATCCTATAACATAACAGCAATGAAGTGTTATCCTATAACATAACAGCAATGAAGTGTTATCCTATAACATAACAGCAATGAAGTGTTATCGTATAACAATAACAGCAACGAAGTGTTATAACAGATAACAGCTCATTGCATCTTGTTCTTGTTACTTGAAATGTTATTGATTCTGTTGTTATAAAATAATAATAACAGATATGAGATGTTATTGTTATCAAATCTGTTCTGTTATCTGAGATGTTATAATGTGAACTGTTATTCGATAACAGGACTTTTTCAATAACATGTTATTGTGAACTGTTCTGCTATTTTCGACCCACCTCTATTGTAGAGCCACACGATGCCTAGTATTATATTTTTCACATCTTTTCTTAGTGAAAACGTTTTTATTTTAATCAGGTGATGGTTGAGATGCTTCCTGGCCTTGCCGTAGAGAAACACTATCTAAGCCCACATGACTTAAAGCATCATGTGACTCCAGCACACTGTTACTCTCCTCAGGATCTGTCAAGAGCTTCCATGAAGACGAGAGGCTTAGAGACTCCTCTACAGAATGCTCATACTAATATATCAGAGACTGTTCTAGATATTATTGCCTTTTCCCTTGATAAGGTAACTTCTAACTCTTAAATCATCAATTCTTCTTGATTAAAAAATCAAAACAATCTTTGACGTAACTAAGGAATTTGATGTTAGATTCATAGTCAAAAATGTTGACTTCTTCACTGAGGAATTCGGTTAAACAACCAAGTTCTTATTTTTTAGTGAAATGTACACCAATACCATTTTTGCTTCTTAAGGAAATATTTTTGATGGTATTAGATTAGAATAGTTAAATATACAGTAGTACCTCGATAAGAAGTGTCTCAAAGGGATTAGGGAAACAGTCTTGTTATCGGGGTGCTCTTTTTGTTGAGGGTCGTGTTATCAAGGTTATTTTGGCTATCAGTCGTGTTATAGAGGTTAATGGAATGTTGGGAGCGGGTTGGGGCGGGGTTTTTAAGTCTAGGCTTGTTCAAGGTCGACCCATTCCTGTATAGAGTCATGTTATAGAGGTTGACTTCTCAAAACGACTTGTTATAGACGTTCTGAGTTAGGTTGTGAATCGGAAAAAAATCCGTGTTATAGAGGTTGTTTGGATAATAATAGTCGTGTTATAGAGGTTAATTTAACATGTGTTATGGCAATCTCAAGGGGATTTAAAAATTGCACTTGTAATTGAGGTTGTCGTGTTATTGAGGGTCGTGTAAGCGAGGTTCTAGTGTATATATAATATTCCGAAGCTTGGAATTATATTATGAAGATAAAATTCCAAGAGATTAGATGTGAGTATTGTATTTAAGCATTTGCTCTGAGAACCTGACCACTACTACTAAAGATAATTATCTTTGATAAAGCTTAAGTTTGTTCCCTTAGTAAAAGCTCTGTTGTAATTATTTTAATTTATTTATAACCTACCTTACAGGTAATTATTGCGTCTCATTTGAGCAATTACAGGAGAATTTTTTTTCTTTGCTAAATAACAGAAAAACAGTATTTCTTTAAAAAATTCAACATTTTTACATTGATTTTTTTTTTTAATTTACTGACAAAGGCTACAATACTTTACCAAAATTATCTACCTGTACCAGTAAAAACTACTCAAAGATAATTTACAAAAATATAAATAAATAAAACTAAACTTGATTATTTACATCTGAGGAACACATTTAATTCCTAAAATTATTATTTCTACCAACCTTAAATTCCAGACAAACCTTCAGTATATTTTAATTAATCTTTGTCAACAAGTTAGGTCGACAGTTCTATATAGTTTAAGTAAACCACTGCTTACTACCATTTTAAGTTTTATAAATCCCAATTTCATTTAATGTGGCTAAACTAAGTTTAGTTATTTTTACAATGTCACTTTTTTATAATTTTTAAATTAGAATGGACAAAGAGTTTGTTTTAAAGATTAATAAACAAATTTCAACAAAACTTCCATTCAACAAAGATTACCTGGAATCGCATCAATCTTTTAATGTAGATTTCCTCTGTGTGTGTGTGTTTTTCAATGTGTGTATTTTAATATTGTAAGCATGTGATTTATCACAAACATTTATTAATTATGTAATAAATATCTCAAATTTAGATAAAGGTTTGATTATTATATTTTACTTAAGTTTATAAATATAATCATTGCTCAAAAAAAGGGGGATATTTTTACATATCTTTTGTAACTACAGTAGAGTCTCGCTAATCCGGACCCGCTAGTCTGGACCTCCGTATAATCCGGACGGGCCAAAAAGTTGTACAGTTTGGAACTAGGGTCTATTCAGATTTATGAATTGTTAAGATTATCAGGGTTTCTGCTTTTATTGTCTATTACCATTTATAAAATTGTTCCTAGAGGTTGACCAAGAAGTCATGAACACGGGAGAAACGGAAAGCTTAACTTCGTTTAAAATCGGAACTGGCGAGTAGTGCCGAAGTCAGTACAGTCGGGTGTTAAGACAATAACCATTCCTAGTTTGTATGACATGCCCAGTTATGTCAAATCTCACCAATAACAACAGGAAGGTTTCCAATCTGTTAGGTTTCCTGTTTTGTTTGTTTTTATACAGCACGAACTATAGTCACAACTGTTCTAAATCCAAATCAAACTCAGAAATAAAGAGGAGGAAAAAAAATAGATTAAGGAAAAAGAATATCGATTTAGATTTAAAGAATATTATTATGAATAATCAATAAATAATAATATAAAGATATTATCGTATATTATTAGTGATTTCTTATCAGGTACAGTGTTGCCTGTTGCATAAAATATAGAAGATATCAAAAATAAAATTATTAATAACAGAAGAACAACACTGTGTTTTTTGACCGTGGTCTATTATATCAAAAACTGGCTGTACATGGCGACACTAGCGCACTCCTCTCATTTCCATGACTTCTTGGTCGACCTCTAGTATAGTTTACAGGTGTACATTCCAACGTTCCGACACGAGGAATACCTGGTATTTCTGTTAAAAATAAACAGATTTAGAATAATTATGAATAAGTAAGAACATCGATAAATCTGTTTGGATTCCATACAAATGTAGGGCGGTAGTGTATTCCAGGAAATACAAATATATGTGACTGAGATGAGGAGAGGATTTAAGAAAAACGTAGGGGCAGTTCAATGGAGTTCCGTGAAATGCCGCCAAGCCGCCAGTGTACAATGTCTTAACTTTTTGTGAAATGATTAGCCGGTGCTCGAATTTTATTTCGGAACACAGCTTGTTTCCCTGGAAGTCTCTTCTATACCTGCACCTGCGTAATTTAATTTATTTGATATTCGGAGTGGAGACAGAACAGTCTTTGAGACTAATAGAGGTATTTTTTAATCATAAATCTCTTTTTTAATAGTAAATCTTGATTTTAATAGTTTTACCCAACTAAAACTTGTTTTAAAGACATTTTAAAACTGATTCCGTTTAATCCGGATTTTCGGTAATCCGGACTGGGTCCGGTCCCATCAAACCCGGATTAGCGAGACTCTACTGTATAATTTTATGCTAATTTTGAGTCTCTAGAGCTGTTTAATAAAACCACTTTCTGAACCACGCCAAGGTAGGGCAAATTTACTTGATATAAACTTTCGAATGCATGAAATATTTATATTGTTGTACTTAGTTAAGATGTTTTGGAGGCTGCCATCTGGATTGAAATTGTGAACCAAAAAACCGCTATCGGTGATACATGTTTTAAAATCTTGTAATGATATAATTTGATTTAATAATCAAATGTTATATACAAGTTATATTAATTATTTGGTACTAATATAATTTTTTTTATAAATGTATAATATGTATATAAATAAATGTTTATTCTTCATTGAAGTAAAAAATACTCAGCGAGAGAATTTTGTTTGTCCTTAAAATAGAAGAGCAAAAGTGATTACTAATATAATTACAAATGGTGTTTTATTTATATTTTTAGATGAAAATTAGAGAAATCTAAGATAGTGCTGAGTAATTTAATTATTGTTCAGTTAATTCTAAACAAAAAATTGATTGTTATTGTTGTTTATTTGTGTTTTTTAGAGTTGGGTAGTGGAAGGTGTTGAAGGAGGTGTTGGGTCTCTCAGCTCTCCCTGTATATCTGAACTCTGCAAGCTTCTAGACCCTGCTGAACCCAGAGGAAGAGACTGGTGTCTTCTAGCTGTATCACTAGGTCTGTACTTCAAAGTATTTTATAATATTTCTAATTTTGTTTTGTAGATTTGTCTATTGTGTTATGTAGTTTTGTTTTGTATGTTATTTATGCACCTAGGGAGTAAAGTAAGCCGTTATTCCCTGAGTGAATAAGTTGGTTCATTACGGTTCAATAAGTTGGTGAATTACGGTCCCTAAATCCCGAGGCATAACGCCAATTAGCTCCCAAGATGCAGCCGAGGGAGATAATTATCACGAGGGAAATTATAGCACTTTACTCCCAAGTTACATACAATTTTTTATCTCCAGTAGGGAAAGAAAATACACATTTTCATCCATTGCACAGTTTTTATTTTTTTTATTTTAATAAATAACAATAATTATTAGCACTTTTAATAGCAGGTATATGAGATTTAATATTAAAATGAATAAAAATTGCAATTAAACTCAAATAGAAGGTTATTTAGATGCAGGTTTAAACAATAATAAACAAGGTCAAAAATGCAGTGTTGCCAACATGATTTCAACAACTTCACTACACAGCCATTCATTCTCTACTATTTATAAAATAATTAAGTTGGCAATCCTTCTTTTTCTCCCTGGTTTTACTTTTTCTCCCTACTTTTTGAGTTCAGGGAAGAAAAGACTTTCTTTAGTCCTTCTAAATTAAACCAAAATCATAACTTTTTCTCCCTACTGGAGATAAAATAATATACAGATATACATGTACAGTAATGTACAGATATTGATGTTTAACATGTGACTTAAAACTTTTTTTAGTCGTCTGCCATCTTGAAAATATTAAGTGTGAAAACTCCAAAAAGTGTACAGTTGTCACAAATGCCGAGATGCACCTGTGTACCGAATTTCATGTTCCTAGCTATAGTAGTTAATGAATTGAAACATGCCAATGGACAGACGCCAACAGATAGACACCAACGGACAGACAGAATGCCGTTATATAAGGTTGCTTTTCGTACCTCGTACGGAAACCTAAAATTACCTTAATGGACTTGTTACCACTTACTTTTTTCAAAGTTTTTGTTTTACATAAATAAGTTTGAAAGGTTTTTTTTATTATTTTTTGTGTTTTTGGTTAATTTATTTGTGATATTGTGTTTAGGTTTAACTACTTCATTGCCTCATATTGAGATGCATGATACCCTTAGCAAGACTTGGGCTACCCTCAACCTATACTCTTCCCATCCTCAGAATAATATAAGTATGTATTTAAATCATAAATTTAAAGTATCAATTTAAAATCAAAATTGATTATTTTTCAGGAGCAGTGAGCCAAGAAATTTTCTCTTTTCTTCCTTAAACAAAGTAGCAAAAACTAAACAAATTATTTTTGATTATAATAATTCTGCCAAATAAGAGTAGTAAAAACTGTTCTTTAAAATTAAAATGAAAATGAGGTATTATTTTTTATATTGAGTCATACTGGGTGTATTACTTTTAAATTAATTATTGGGCAACACTAATTTGAATGAATAATTGAGAAATTAATCACAATGAAGAGAATACTGATAAGATGCATCTTTGATAACTAAGTACTTCTTTCTTAATAATAAAGTTTCATTTTTACAACTATAACAAAGCCTGCAAATGTGACTTGCCATGTAATGTGACCACCAGGTCAATTGACCACTTTTCTATGGTCCATTTGGAAATACAATACAATAAAGTTACTTTTAATGGAGAGAAGTTTTTCTTTATTCCTAATCACATGACTCCACTACCCATCCCTGTAAATCTAGAATTTCCTAGTTAGAATGATCTTATGAGGGGTCAAAATATGAAAAAAGTGAACCTTTTTAAATTTGGCACATATCACTGCCAAATGAGAGGGTTAATTCCTTTTTGACTATACTTCTCAAGATAAATAAGAAAAAATAATCTTTTTTAACATTTACTCGTTATATAATTGTTGGCTTTTCATTTGAAACCTATTGATAGTTACCTGTATATCCTAACTGATAGTCCTGGCTCTAGTTGAGTAAATTTAAGGTGTTATGAATCAGCTAGGTGATTAAATGAGGAGTGGCCCATCTTGATGTTTCATCTACTCAATGGGTGATCTACAGATATCTACCTAATGGTATAAATCAGTATTTCCCGACAATTTTCAACCCACTTGGCTTTTTAAATGATTACTATTTTCTTATTAAAGTTATCATTTTGTTAATGTTAGGAAATGTGATAAAGAAACTGGAAGGGCTTGGAAGAGAAGACGCTGCAGATGTTCTGCTAAGGTTGGCACCCTTGTACTTGGTTAGTCAGAGTCCAAGCTGTCCCAATCAACTTCCACCACCGACTTGATTACACTCAACTTAAATTTTAAGGGTAATTGTTTTTATTTTAATCATTTAAAAAAATTGAAATTAAGTAAGGATTAATGTTAGATAATTGGGTTTTAACCCTCAGTAGGGTGCTAATAGTAATGCTAGTTGGATAATTGCTAGGAAAATAAAACATAAAATTTGGTTGACAAAAGTTGATATATATTAAAATTATGATCTTAAATGAAAAAAAAAAAAGAAGGAAAATAAAACAAATACAATCTAGTGTAGGAGTTGGCAACCCGACCCCATGAGTGCCTTGGAAGATAAACTGAAAGACTTGTGCCTTGAAAGATGGGGACTCTGGTGGATTTTTAATGCACCCTCATTGGCATGCACTAATGGTTTATCTTTCAAATCTTGTATTGTGCTCTTAAAGGCAAAGAGGTTGCTGTCCCCTGAGGTTGTAAAAATAAAAGATTAAAATAAAAATAAATGCCAGATTGATGGTTTGGTGAATGATGTGGTGAAATTAAAGATTTAAAGTTGAGAAGTGAGTTAGACAAAGGGGCAAAAATTTTATCCTTTCTTTGGTAATAGCTTTTGGTTAGTCTACAGTGTGGCTATGTCATCAGTGTGAAAAGCCAAAAACCTTAAACTACAACCTAAAGACTTGTTAGATTCCTTGCTGAAGCACATAGGAATTCCTTAAATTGTAGAGTTACATTGTACATCCCAGCCCCTCTATTCCTTCATAAACCATAGAAGAGGTATCTCTTAGTTACCCTCTAGCATATCACATTTTTGAAGAGATACCTTCAACAAGTCAGCAACAAAGTCCTTCTTGCCACGGCTAAGGTATCTTCTAACCTATATAGTATATAGGTTAGAAGATACCTTAGTCTAGGTGGCAAGAAGGACTTTCTTGATGGTACCTCTTCAAAGATGCAATATTCTAGATGGTAACTAAAAGATACCTCTTCTATGGTTTATGAAGGACTGGAGCAGCTGGGTTGTACGATGTAACTCTACAATTTAAGGAATTCCTAGGTGCTTCAGCAAGGATTCTAAGATGTCTTTTGGTTGCAGTGAAGCGATGAGTTGAAGGCTGCCTTAGCAAAATCAATTAGAATCGCCTACTTGATATGATCATCAGTGTGAAACATGTGTTACCTCCCTGGGCTTTGAAACATCACCAGGGTTGTTGACCATGACCTAGGTCTTAGGCGAGAATTAGCATGTACGCTAATCACTTGGCTGCGCCGGTCCCAAAACATTACTCGTACTTGTACGAGGTTTGATCAAAAAGTATCTGACCTTAATTTTTATTGGTCAAACAAAGGAAGCTGTGATGGTGGGGCTTGGTGTACAGCATGCCTAGTGTGAATGCTCGTTTTTTTGTAAGTCTGCAACACGAGTCAGTTGATGGTAGGCTATTAATTAGTGAGCCAGTGCGAGTGAGTGTCGTCGGATTTTTCTTTCTGACAAAATGACAGAAAAAGTCAAACAGCGTTACTGCATCAAATTTTGTTTTAAGCTTGGTGATTCTCAAATGGAAACAATCTGCAAGATTTAACCAGTGTTTGGGAACGAAGCGATGGGCACCACACAAATCAAAGAGTAGTACAACCGTTTCAAAGATGGCCGCTTATCCATAGATAGTGAAGCACGGTGTGGCAGCATCCCCAAATGAGGCTGTCATTGAACAAGTAAGGAACTTGATGATGTAGAATCGCTGACGATCAGAGAACTTGTAGACGAGGTGAACATTAGTTTTGGGCCAGGAGGGTCTCAGCAAAGTTTGTGCCAAAATTGCTACTCGTAACAATTGAGCGGCCATCTTTGGAGCGGCTATACCACTCTTTTATTTGTGTGGTGCCCCTCGCTTCATTCCCAAACACTTGTCAAATCTTGCGAATTGATTCCATTTGAAAATCACCAAGCTTAAAACAAAAATTGATGCAGTAACGCTGTTTGACTTTTTCTGCCATTTTGTCAGAAAGAAAAATCCAACTCACTCGCACTGGCTCACTAATTAATAGCCTATCGCCTACTGACTCGTGTCGCAGATGTACAAAAAAAAATGAGCATTCACACTAGGCATGCCTGCAACCGTACACCAAGCCCAGCCCCAACAGCTTCCTTTGTTTGACCAATAAAAATTAAGGCCGGATACTTTTTGATCACACCTCATAGATTGAGTTGTTTCACAAATCCACAATCATATACTCTTTTTCTAATTAGTATTGTTTTTTTGACAGCACGGGAAAATCCAGAGAGAGCCCATGAGAGTGCTGGATTTTGAATTTTAGAAGGTCGGGCCAACTAGGCAAATAAAAATTTCCCTTGTGGAGGGGCGCGGACCTACGGGTAACCGTTCCAAGAGACTTTATAGACTCTACCGCTTGAATCTTTACACTTTTTTACATTTACATTTTTTGCATTTCCCTCTCTACCACAGGCCTAGTGGCCTGTGGGATTTTGTTTCTTTCCTCACGTAGGTTGGTCAACCTGAGTGTCAATAAACAATACTAATTAGAAAAAGAGTATAGACCCTCATTAAATGTTAGGCCAAACATTATTTTATTCCTTCTGGACTGAATTCCATACCCCATAATCATCAAATCTTTTTTTTATTTTTTAAACAAAAAATAAAAAAATAAAATAACAATGATTTTAAAATCTTTATTTAACAATTTTTGTGTCTATCTTTTTTTGTGCAGGTATTTTTTAAAACGCTGTTATTTAACAAAGCTCAAGAAACAAAGAGGGGTGCTCCATTAAAAAAATATATATATAAATTAAACTTAAAATCAGAAAACTTTGAGTTCCATGGAAATGTATCTACGTACGGACTCAAACAATTACGACCTACCTCTTTGTTGTTATTTTTATTTTGCCTCATAATAAACAAATCTGGCTTATCTTCAAAATTTTGCATCGACATTATATTCCGAGGCTTTTAGATCAAAATTTAAGACTCTCTTTTTATTTTTTCGTAGTACTTACTAACATGACTTTTTTTATATTGTTAATTATTATTTATTTATATGTATAGGTTTTTATGTTTCTTAAAAAAATATTTTTAGTTTAAATTTAATTATATGTGAAACAATTCTGATTATATTGTAAGTACTTTGTAATCTTTATTTATTTATTTAGTTTTTACTATATTTATTATTTATTTTATACTGCATATTTATATTATATTACGTTAAAAGGTTTAATTTCTTTTCTTTTTTGTTTAATGTGTATTCATTTATATATATTATATATTTGTTTCTGTTATTTGACAAGAATTTTATTTGCTATAAAACAATCAGAATATAAAATAACATAAATAAACCAAAGAAATCATTTTTGATATTACAATTTTTTCCATTAAATAATATTGAATCTCTTACATTATTGTTAAAATTATTATTATTTTAAGCTTTTTTTAACATTTAAAAATTAAAAGAAATTGATAATTAGAGAAATTAGCATTTTTTCAACCTCCCCAAAATTTTATATTATAAAAGCTTAATTTTTAGATAAATTTGTAAAATTTCAATAAAACTAGTAACAATAAATAATAATAATAATAAAGTAAATATTGTGATACAAATAAAATAATAATAATACAAATTAAAATAAATTATATTAATAATTAGAACAATATTTGCCAAATATTTGTAGAAAAAAAAATAAAGAAATTTGTAACAGTTTTTTTTAATATTTTTGTGCCATTTTGTACACAGGCATTATTATTATTTTTATTTTTTTTATCTTTTTTTATATATATATATATATATGCTACTAACAATTATGTTCTTTTGCAAAATTAAGAAAAGATTAATTAATCGTAGCTTTTTTTACTCTTTGGTTGTATATTTTTTTTAATAATTAAAAAAACATCAACTATGACATACATTTGCCAAGTACTTTTTTTTACCGAAAAAAATATTAATTATTGAAGTATAAAAATTAAAAATAAAAATTTGTTGTTGAGTACTTTTAATAAATAAAATATAAGTTAAAGTTAAATAAATAAATTTAAAAAAAAATGGAATGGTGAGAAGAATAAGTAAATAAAAAAATAAAAATAAATAACAAACCCCATTACTATATATATAAGACAAACAGTGAATCTTTTATAATATATTTTGTATAATTAAGTTTGCAAAAAAATTGTTATTACAGTAGAACCTCTGTTAACCAAAATAAAAGGGGCGAGAGTGATTTCGGATAACCAAAATTTCAGTTAATAAATAATTCATTTTTAAAGCTAAAGATGTCATAAGACATACTATATACATTTTTTTATTTAGAAACATTTATTTTACGGACATTTGAACAACTATTATTATTTACTATAGGCCTTTTGTTTTTTGAAAAAATCTTCTATTTTTCTCTTTATTTCTATAGCGCAACTCTGTTTTTTAAAATTATTGTTATAAAATTAAACAAATATATGTTATCTTATTCTTTTTTTTACCGATTTGCGTTCCGGTTAAACGGTATTTCGGTTAAAAGGATTTCGGTTGAGAGAGGTTCTATTCAAGTAAACTTATTTTAATCGACAATTGAGTGTTTTAAAATAAGTCTAGCTGTCAAAAAAAAAAAATTTATTTTACTAATTTTTTGTTCTTCCTTCTTTTTTTTCTAATTTTAATCTATTCATCAAAGCAGCAAATGCAAGACTAAGTTTAAAGATATTAGGATTTTATACTAAGTTTAAGAAATTTAATATACAAAATTTAACTGGATAAATATTACAAGAAAAAAATTGTAAACAACAATAGGCCTACAGTTCTAATTTGATAATTTTATTAGTGTAATTAAATTTGTCTTGTGTCATATTTAAAATACATTTTAACTCATTTTATTTATCATGAAAATACCAAAGGTAAAATCTAATGAAACTAATTGTATTGTGCTTAAAATTCTTAAAGAATAAATTTAAAATAAAAAAATCCTTTTAAATAAATATAATATTTTTATAAAAACAGCTAAATTTTAAATTTTTCAAGACTTAAACTTAATGTTTATTAAATTGGATAAATAAATATATGAATAAATAAAAGTTGAGAAGAAAAAAAAAATAATGGAAATAAAAATAATTGTGTGATAAAAAAAAAAATCTATAAACTTTATCGTTTGTACTGTACTGGGGACCACTTGTTCCCTCCATTATGTTAGTTATTGTGAATGAAGTTTTGCGGAATTTTCTCGCATTGAATAAAAATCAGATGCAATACAGATTATGATTAAAACTAATAAAATCTGATTTATGTCTAAATAAAGTTTATATTAGTTGAGAGTTTAACTTGATCGATTAATCATAAACTGATTAAGATTAATAATTACATTTTTAATCAGTATGCTCGTGTTGTTAAATTTTGTATCCTTAAGAAAATGTTGCTCTCAACTTTAAGACTCATCTGATTTTAGTTAAAAATGTAATAAAAATATAAAATTAATTATTCAACTCTAGAGCTTTTTTAAAATTATTCTTTCTATAGTTAGCTTACTTACATATTAGCCATTGCCCCTTGGCCTTTGAGCCATTTGGTGGCATTTTATTTTGTCAGCTTCTTTTATTATTTTATTGATTTTTTTTTTTTTTTTTTATAAGGCTTGTTGTTTAACACTGCAATAATTTTGCTTCAATATATAAAGTCACCAACTTTATTTACTTTTTATTAGTTGATAGAAATATTTGAATTTTATAAAAAAAATTATGAATTTAACTTTAACAGAATAAATAAAATCTTCAAAATAACCATCATTAATGGCTGTTGTACCTGGGTAGAGTAGACGAGCATGGAAAGTGACTCTACCAGCATAAACCTCCAAAACTTCTCAGTAGAGTAGCAAAGAGAGCGACACTACCCGTATAAATGCTTAGTAGAGTAGAGTAGCAAGGAGAGCGACTCTACCCGTATAAATGCTTAGTAGAGTAGAGTAGCAAGGAGAGCGACTCTACTGTATAAACCCTCAAAAATTCATAGTAGAGTAGAGTTACTAGCAATATAACTTTAGCTTTGTTTTTCTTTAACTTATTTTCACCTAACGCTGCACTTTACCAGTGTCAGTACTTTGCATAGTGAAAATTTTCCTAGCTGTTTAAATGGTAGAGTAGGCGGTAGTCACTCTTCTTGCCCTTTTTTATAAGTGAAAACCAGCCTTAATGACTAAATACCGAAATATATAGCAAATCTAAATTTTATGAAGATAAAAATTGATTTTATTAAAACGCTTTATATAAAAATAATAATTATTCCATCCATTTATTTATTTATTTATTTTTTATTTATTTATTTATTTATTTATTTATTTTTTTAAGTAAAATGTTGTGAATATCATCTCTTCTCTATTAAATGATATTGTCTGGGAAATAAAATAAGTTTTTCTGTGAACATTTTATACAAAATTGAAAACTGTACCTTCATTTTTATAATAAAATAAAATAATTTTACCACTTTTCTACTATTTTCATGAAAGAAGAAAAAAAAAACAAATATGGAAATTTAATGCATTTCTCAATTTTTTTTATTTCTATTTTTCAAACTACTCTAATTAAAAAATTGTAATTTATAATTTTTTTTTTTAATTCTAGTTGTAATTAACTAATTCTCTTAAGCAAGCCTAATCTAAATTAATATGTTAACGAAAGTTAATTTTTTAAAAATAAAAATGTGATCTGTCGGATTTTTATAATTATTGGTGCATGAATAAGAAACAAGAATATTAATGTTCAAGTAAAAAACACTTTTAAAAAAGTTGTTTCACTATATTTATCCATCTCTGAGACATGCCTCGTCCCTGTGTCTCAGCCAATCAAGTTTTAGCCAAACATCATTGTGCCCTACACATTGATGGAATTAAAATTAAAATTAATGAACTGTTAAATTTAAAAACTAAAGTGTCTTCAAATTCTTATTTATGTAATCTATTGTTACAAATTCCTGCAGAGGTAAATGAAATAAAATGAAGCAAACAAAAGTCTAACTTTTTTTTAATATTTGCACTGAATACTAAGCAAGATTATTATTTATAAGTATTTTTTTAAATACCTTCTGAAATATGTTAAAGATGTTAATTGTAAGAATTAGCTCCTAAATTGTTAAAAAAAAAGTATAAATTAATTGAGTATTCATTTATTAAAGAAATCAATTAATTATACCATTAAACAAAGACATTAGTTTAATTTACATTATTATTTCCACATCGTATTTATAACAAATTTAATGTTTTAAGCATGTTTCCTGCATTGAAAAAAAAAAAAAATCAAATGTTTTTTCCAAATTTGACCATTTATATGTTTATTATTATGTATTCTGTTAAATGTAACTACATATGTAATTATTCATTATAGATTTTTTTTATTCTATTAAACTAGTAATTCGCCTTATAAAAAAAAAAAAAAAACTAAAAAAAATAATATAAATTTAAAAAAAGACTTAGCAAATTTAAGTTAAGTTAAATAAATTGGCCTATAAATGAGTTAATCCATATCAAATTTTGGACTTTAGAATACAATTTGTGTGTACTTAATCTTAAACACGTTTTATTAAAAAAAAAAATGAATAAAAAGATTAATGTGTTAATAAATAAAATAAATAAAAAAAACTTGCTATATACTCTATATGTAGGAATTTGTACATCGATTAAATTTTATTTTATTTATTAAATTTTTGTAATTAAACATTTGATTCAGATAAATTCTGCTTTTGCTTCTATAGTTTATCTAGGTGTGTTTCTTTAAGATTTGCCAAATTTTACACTTGTTAGGTGTTCCAAAAATTTGATTATCCACATCATAAATTTAAACTAAATTTTTCAATTAAAAATTATAGTGGTTTATCCTTTTCTTTATTGTGATTGAAGATTGAATTTTTACCAAAGATGGACTTAAGTACTAAAAGAATACAATAGACGTAAACATCATTGTGTGTGCAGAAGATGATGACATATGTTTGAATATAATAGACATAAACATCATTGTGTATGCAATAGATTTTGACGTATGTCTGAATACAATAGACATAAACATCATTGTGTATGTTGCGGATTGTTCCATCTATGCCTAAATACACGTGACACAAATTGCCTCTGCGGCTGCTTGGGGCGCCACTTTCTACACTCCATATTTTGCTTCTTAATGTAAACTACTTCTAACACCCAGAATTAGTGAAGTAAACAGATAATAATTTATAAGAAAATTGATTGTAATCACTTATTTTTTATTACCTAACAAATGTTTTATGAGTGGCAAATGCATTCTAAAATTCATCTTCCTAGCATTTTGTACAAGCTTGAGTCATGAGAATAATATTTCATACATTATTTAAGTTTTATATAAAATAGATTACAAACCTAGGGATCCATGTTTCATTATCTGCAGTAGTGTTCATTTATATATCTTTCTTCTTATTCTCGTATTAGAAAATAAATTAGGGATTTCATTTCTATGGTTAAAGCTTAAATATCATTGTAGTGTTTTTACAGCATAAGTTTCTGCGGTAGAGGCTGATACATTTGGAATTTTTTTTATGAATTAAAACTCGGTAGCAGGAGACATATTTCTCAAATACAATGATCACTAAACACCAAACACATCATCAATCATCACATTGAGCTACCACCTCAGTTCAGTGTAATCTATCTTTATCTTTGAAAGCATAGATGAAGAGGCATAAGAGGCTTTTGGGTTGTAAAATGAAGAAGAAGTTACCCAGATCCTATTTATCAAACCCCGGCTGTGAGTTCGAATCCCTGCGGAGTAAGACATGTTTCACACTAATGATCTCATCGATTAGATGAGTAAAGTGGCCTGATAACCCCCGTCCTGTAATAACCCTGGCAGTTGATCAGGACTAAAACCCAAAAGAAAAAAAAAAAAAAATTAAACCATTTGTCTTTGAATCAAATTCATTTTGATTCTTGGACTCTTAAGTTTGATTTTCATGAATTGATCTATGAGCAATATTTAAATTAATTATATCTTATCTACTTCATCCTAAGTTCTAAACACCTTTATTGTTCAATGCTTCACTGATTCACACATCTTGGGTAGAATGTTTTTAGAATGAGCCTACAATTTGTAGGAAATTAATCAATCTTAGTTAGGATTTTATAAATTGAGTATTGAAAAATTGAAGTTTTTCCTATACTAAAATACTTTTTTTTTTTTTTATCAAATCATTAAAATTACTTGGAAAAATCTTTAACAAATATATTTATATTGAAATTAAATACACATAAAAATTTCCTCTAAACACACTAATGTAGAATAATTTCTATTTCCTGTTAATATACATTTTGGTCCATCCAATTTATTAATATTAAAAAAAATATAAAAATTTCAAATAAGTAAATCATAATTGTAATTAATATAATTTTGACTTCTTCTTAACTAAAAATCCCAATTTATACTCAAAATACTATTAAAATTCATTTACTCCATTTGATTAATACTCTTTCAAAAAAAAAAAAAAAATTTTAAAATCAATAGATTTACCAAATTTGTAGTTAATGCAATCTATATGAGATTCGAAACCTAAAAAAATCTTACTAAATGCTTAAAGAGACATACCTATAATTTTTCGTTATTTTAATTCAACTATAACATTATTTTTTCTTTGTAAAATTGTAGTTATTTAATAAAACGAAATCTTTTTTTTTACAAATATAACATTTTGTACACATAGTTTATGTTGCCTTAATTTACTATTTGTTCACATTATATTGTTAAAATATTTTTGTTTTCTCTTTGTGCGAGGTGGTTTAGTTGATGAAAATTTAGTAATTTCAACATCCATTGTAATAATTGATAAAAGAAAGGTTTAACAAAGATTTTATTGAACTTGTTAAACTTCTTAGTTAATTTAATTTATCGTTAAATTGTGCTCTTTATTGACTGTACCAATTTACTTACGCTCAGTCTATTGAATTGAATAATGTGAAAAGCCTATACTTGTATCCTATTTACTAATGTTATTTCACATTGTGTTAAAATTTACAAAAATGCAATCCCCTCTGCACATTTCTATTTGTCTCCTCTAGATATAGAGAAGATATTTAATTATTTGTTTATAAATATATATATATATTTTATTATTATTATTATTTTTCAAAAGATTATAGTGAAAAAGATAAAACTCTTGTATTACTTATTTAATAAAACAATTATATTTAATATAATTGAATAAAAGACAAAAAAAGGGAGAACACGTTACTTTTATACTAATATTAATAAAAAATATAAACATTACATTGTGTATATAATAATTAATTAATTTCAGCCATGTTAAATTGCCAACTTATTTTGTATTTTGTAAATTATATGTTACGAATTTCTGCTTGGGTGTTACTTAGCAGAATTTGTTATATTTTATATGTTTTCCATCTTCGTTGACCATTATAAGAAGCAAAATTGTGTTTAAATTAATTTATTTGCTGTTAAGTATATTATATTAGCTGTTTGTTTGCACGTTTTTCTTGCATTGTTATCAATTTGTTTTTGTTTTTTTTGTATTCGTAATATAGAAATTCTGCACTTGTGTTTTTTTTTTTATAAAATTGTAGAGAAATTATGTTAGTTCTAAAACATTTGATGAATGTTTCATCACATTAAAGTATAGAATAATTAAATTTTTATTATAATACCAATTGTAAGTCAAACCACCGATCAAATTCAGTAGTGCACCAATTATTTAAGTATCCATTAACTAGAGTTGGGACAACTGACTAGAAAAAACAACCGAATGAATAAGTTGATTCTGGAAAAAACAATCGACTGAATTCAATCGACTGAAAACAGTTTCATAGCGGGAATAGGGTATACGAATGAAGATATAGACCGAGACTGAACCCGCAAGTCGAATGTTTCAATCGGATGTTTTTGTTTTTAATTTAAGAGTGGTAGGGAAAGGGAACAACGGTGAAGGACTGAGGAGAGGTGAGAAGGCGCATGACACTCGTTATCTCATTATACATATACACGTCCAAATTACAACTCCAAACTACAGACTGATATCAGTAGAATGAAAACTAGATATCAACAACCGAATGAATGAATATTTTAAAAACAACTGATTAGTCGACTGTTTTCAGTCGATTGGTTCCCAACGCTACCATTAACCAAATGACCAATTATCATCATAACATCAACTAAATTGGCTAATAGTTCTAAACTTAGTACAATGAACACAAGTCCAAGCTCTGTAAGCAGTGCTGAATCGGTAACTAGTGCTAATCGGTAGCAGTACTAATCGGTGCTCATCGGCCTTTGAAGCTCTCTCAGGTCTAGCTCATTTCCTCTCTTCAATCAAAGCCACCTCAATCGAAATTATAGAATCAGTCAAGTACAGTGAATAAATTGTCTACAATAATATGTATTTACTGTTTGTTCCTTATCCACCTGATTTGCCTTATTACGTACATCATATAACTACATACTAACTTTTTATTTAAAATTGATCACATTTAGTTTGTACAATCCATAGTGTACTGCACAGATATTAGAAATATTTTTTTTCTCTCTCTCTCTCTTTTCCAATAACTAATTTTTAATGTTTTTAATACTTTTTAAGTTTAAATATCAGAGGTCAGTCTCATAAATTTACTGCTAGAAAAAATGCTGCACTTGACTTTTTCCCTCAAAACTTACTGTTCTTAGGTTTTCCTGGTATACATCTCAAAAAATATTTATTATATTAATATTTTTTTTATATATATACAATATATAAATATTTTATTACATTTAATATAATACCTATAAAAATGAATTTAACGGACTAGTTTTTAAATAAATTCTCATAAAAAACAAATTGATATTAATTTAACTGTTATATTTTTTATGTAAACTAGAATTAAAGTTAAGTTTCTTTCATAGCGAAGTTATGTTAAATCATAGTGCAGGATTTCTATGTTATATTATTAACGTTATGTCACTTTACACTCTCACTGCTTTTCGGCTTTAAGTGTGCACCTTAATACCCTATATTAGTGCCTTTCGGTGAAACTTATGTTATCATTTTGTTTGCTAGTATTTTAAAAATTTGTTAACCTTGTCTACAACCCCACCTTCTTATTGCTTACTGCGTTATTAAGTTATTTGCCTTTTTAATTAACTGTTCTAGTCTAATTAATAGAGTTTATTAATATTTAATTAAAAAAAAATCCAAACTTTTTCTCTTATTTTGATAAGAAATATTGCTAAGTACATTTATTTAAAAGTGTTTTTCATTGTTTGAGTGATTAAAATTTAAATAAAAATAATTTTTTGAATCATACTCAATCTTCCAAAGTTTTATGGCAACCATATGACTTCAATAAAACCCTCCAGGTTGCGCATCGATGTATCTCATACACTGGGCTGCCGGCATCTACTTAAACTTGTGACAGTGTTTTGTCGCTTCAAGTGCCTTAACTGCGTCCAGTTCAATGTCAAAAAGACATCCATTTAGGTCCTTTTTTGCTGTGGCTGCTGAGGCCTTACGTTGTCATGGAGGAGTTTCTACTTTCCCACTAGTTCCGGTCGTTTACGAAAGATTTTTTCCCTCATTAACGTCTGTTGAACTGTTGTAGTACTCAGACATTAACTTTCTGCCTTCAAGAAATCGAGTGAGTGTATATCATTCTTTTGTAATTGAAAAATATCATAACTATTGCCTTGTTGGCCAATTTTTGATCCTAGTAAAGTAGCCATAGTGCACTCCAGTTTACTGGAGTGCACTACTTAACACTAACACGTGTTTAAATAGGTTACAGCCTTGTATTTGAGATGCCAGACTAGTGAAACTCTGGTAGATGGTACAATGAGTGCTCAGTGCTGATTTCTAAGATCAGTCTTAAAGGGGTTACACACCTTCAGTTTATCTGCGCAGTTATCTGTCGTAAATTACCGTGTGAAAATCCGTACGTTTATCTGAACTGAAGGTGTGTAGGATACCATCCGATTTTTCTTCACTTCTGTCTTCACTTGGTTCTAAGTGATTTCTAATAAAATCTACAAAATAGTTGCAAAAGAGGGTTTGAATGCGCAGACTTTTTATCTGCGTGAAAACCTGTCCGCAGTTCACACAATTTATCGCTCAGACATGACGTCACACGAGATAAACTGTGCAGATATTCGGAAGGTGTGTAGCCCCCTTTAGACTTTACTGAACAACCCTTGTATTTTTCTTGTTTGACCATCCTAAAAAACAGTTCCTTCTAAATGATTAAAAAAAATGGATTTTATTTGAGACTTCTCCTTAAATTTTAATCCATGAAATTGTAATATTTTCCGTTCATCAAAAATGTCACTCTTACAATTCTAAATGTGAAATCCACTCTTGCTTTTTATTTTAAAGAAAATACATAATGTATTTGTAAATCCAAAATGTCCTTTTGAATTTATTATAAAATAAATAATTTTTAATTTTTTTTTTCCAATCTAAATTAAGGACTGAAACTTTTTGTAAATGTTTAAATGAAAGTTGAATTTTTTCTTAATTAATGGACCATGTTTTGAAAGAAAAGATTTTACTATGAATTTAATTTTTACTTGTTAACGTAATAACAAAATAAAAATGATAATTATGAATATTATATTGTAATTTTTTTTGTGTATTTTTGCTGGAAAATCAATGTTATATTTCAAGACTACTCTTACAAGACTGTGTTTAGGGACAGATTATAAATTTAAAAAAAAATTATTTCTTAAATTTTTTATGTATGGCGCTAAAAAATCTTTCAAAATATTGTCACACTATTCTGAAAATGTGTAGCACTATATTCTGAAAACCAAGAAATAAAAAAAGACAAAACCAAAAAAACTTCAAAACATTTTTAGACTTTATGAAGAAATCAACAATTTTTTACTAATATCTAACACAGTTCTTAAAGAATGTTATAATTGTATTTTTATTTATTTATTATCTAATTAAAATTATTAATTTATTCATAATGATTGCACTTGATTTTTTTTTTTTTTTTTTTTTTTTTTTATAATATTATTTGATTCAGTTGCCAAAGACATTTGTTTATTACTTTTATATTTATCGCACTGTTTTTTATTTTTTATTATTATTTTTATTTAATTTCATTGATAACTAAAAATGTATCTAATTGGAAATATTTATGCATATTGCCTTAAATTTGTATTTTATAATTATATATAAAAAAATTATTTAGATTCTAAAATATTATTTAAGCTTAAGCTGAGCAAATTTCTAAATTTAAAAAAAAAATGTAAATTGTTATAATCAAGTGCTTTAGCTTGAATAATTTTTAATACCTCTGTAACTAAAATGTCCATCTTTAGAATCTAAAAAAAAAATGTGTACTTAAAATTTAGTTTAATTTTTTTTTCGGTTTTTGTTTGTAACTTAAATTTATGACCTTAAAAAAAGAATTTATTTTGTTATAATATTTATAAAAAAAAAAACAAATATTTTTTTATTACTGTAGTTTTATTTTATATTATTTTTTAAATTTATTTATATATAGTTTGATAAGAAAATGAGTAAATTGGTAAGATTTTTTAATATTATTAATTTCTTTTTGTGAAAATTGTTTAAACAATATCTTATTGAAGAAAACAAAAACCAAATTACCTTTTTTTAACAAATCATCACTGTTGATTTATTTATATTATTGTTTAATAATACAAATGATTTTGTTTATTTATAACAGCTTTTTTTTAACTTTGTCTAAATCCTGAAAATTGGTCATTTTTAAAATGATTAGTTAAATCTAATTATAATTTAAATCAAATTATAATTATTATTAACAAAGGGAGACATATAGAGAAAAATAGACTCCAGCACCGGGACTTGAACCACAGGCCTCTATATTTCTAGTATCGTGCTCTACCAACAGTGCTACTGAGCGAAGTATCGTTCGAAAATTGAAAGCTTAATTCGGGACTAGGTATCGTTACTGACAGAGGAAATTATTCTCCAGTGTGGCTCAGTTGGTAGTATACTGGAAATATAGAGGCCTGTGGTTCAAGTCCCGGCGCTGGAGTCTATTTTTCTCTGTCGTCTCCCTTTGTTAATAATAATTATGATTTGATTTAAATTAAAATTTAAACTTTCCATTGTATGAATACTGCCTAAAACTTAAAAATGAAATATCTAATTATAATTGAATATTTACTGTTTGAATTGATCAGTACTGCTGGGTGTGGTACTATCGCTATTCTAAACTCTTTGCAGCATTGTTTTACTCCTGCACCATTTTTCATCCTAATTTTCTCATTCTGTTCTAGCTTCCTTGTATCAATTTCAAAATAATGTTAAATAACATATTGATTAATAATTAGTTGTTTTGACTGAGATTTTGTGGTACCACTTCATAATTATGACTAGAGAGGTTGGTAGAAAGTTACACAACAATATTGTCACCACAATTTTTATTACACATAAACTCACAAACGCGTTTCGACAAATACCATCATCTTCAGTGTGTGTTAACTTAGTAAGGGTTAATTCTGTACCAACTATATTACAAACATGTATTATAAAATAACAGTACAAGGTGGGGGTGGACTAGGGTCGTGTGGGTAGAGTACGAAAGGAACGAGGTAAGGGATATGGAGTTGAGATCTAAGTCGGAAAAACAATTAAAGGTAAACTGTTCAGGTAACATTTGGTTTTTCAACTTCTAAAATAATACTTTCTTATATGCTATGACTAAAATATCTTACAACTACTACATTATTTAAAAAAATATATTTTTTATAGGTTTTACAAGAGCAGAGTTGTTAAGATTTGATTTTTCATTAAAACATGCTATACTTGTGTCTTGGATAGCTCTTTGTCCCTCTACCCACACGACCCTAGTCCACCCCCACCTTGTACTGTTAGTTTATAATACATGTTTGTAAAATAGTTAGCTTAGTATAGAATTAACCCTTACTAAGTTAACACACACACTGAAGATGATGGTATTTGTCGAAACGCGTTTGTGAGTTTATGTGTAATAAAAATTGTGGTGACAATATTGTTGTGTAACTTTCTACCAACCTCTCTAGTCATAACATATTGTTAATTGTTGTACGTTAATTACATAATATTCTTCTTCGATTTTTAAAAAAATGATAGAATAATTGTTAATAATATAAAAAACCTCCAGGTTACGAAGGGTTTGAAGTACAATGTTTTGCTTTCACTACTGGAAGCATCTTCAGGTGTTTGGTGCATCATGATGTTAATTCGAAGCAACAACATATACTGGTTCGAGTTGATGCAACACACGACCAAAAATGAATACGCTACCAGTAGTGGAAGCAAAACATCAAACTTAAAATCATTCGTGACACAGATTTCACCAAGAAACCAAGTTACTTATTACAATTACTAATAATATAGTTATTAAAAATCACATTCTAAAAAAAAAGTTTCTAATTATATTTTCTGTTATTCCATCGTGGAGTTCTTAAATTACACTCAAAACCATTTTTTTAAAAATTTTATTTAAAATTTGTTAATTTTTAGAAATGTATATTTTGTTTCTAAAGTTCTTCATCTAAAGTTTCATCAGCTGACATAATCTTCTTTATACTTTCATCTAAAACTCTGTTATCTTCTTCAAGTAATTTTGTTAAAGCAGCTTGTCTTATCTGTAATTTGATGAATGAATATCAGCATAGAATTCAGTATTTTAACCAGATATAAATGATAAATTATGAATATTATTCAAGGTTCAAAGAGAGGGGACTGATGTTTGTGTTTACTCAACGTTGTGAAATGTTGAGCTCCGGAAGTTGAGTCCGGGGAGTGTGATCGACACTCAATCAGTCAATTTAAGCAGCATTGGGCGTGGTCAGTAGTTAGAGGGTTGTCCATCTGACTATTCAGCTCTGGGTTAAATTCTCAGGCAGGGGCCCCGCTCAATGTTCATCTAGCATCGTTTAAACAAATGAGTAGCTACTCGAAAGAGTAGCATCACCAGGTTTTGGCCTGGAAACCTTGATCGACATTCTCGGTTTGATATAAAAAATTGAGTTGTGAGACATGGTTAATGACCAAAGACTTCACACAAATGTGAAGAGTTTGGTTTCCAACCCAGGTTTGTTCAATGGACCCACCTAATTTGTCTGCGTCTTCAGGTGTAAAAGCCTAAAAAAATTTTGGAGTTATGAAACTTGTTTGTAAGTGTCTTTTACAACATAATATTAAAGTTGCTAAGGGTGAAGGGCAAGCAGGTTATAGTGGTAGGACCTGTTTAAAAGTTAATTTTCACACTTTTTCACAAATATATCCAAAATTATTGGTCCTGAAAAAAATCACCCTATAAACAAAAATGAAGTAAACAAAATTTCCTTCCAAAATTCTTTTGGTGAAAGTGTTTTTTCGTTAGGACCAATAGTTTTGATAATAATATTTAGGCTAGAAAGCGTGACACTTTACCTTTAAACTGGCCCCCCACTCCCTTTGTCCCCTTTCCTTAGGGGACTTTTATTATGTTTACAATACAATTGTTTACCTACAAACAACTGTTCCAAGTTTTTTTGTTTTTTTTTACTGATATGATAGCTGGTGAAAGGTAAAAAATTACTCAAATTGTGTTGTCAGGCTCCGCTCTGGTAAGTAGTTTCACTGAAAAAAAAATGTCCTCTCTCCCTGAAATTGTGCTGGGGGCAAGTGTCCAAGATAAGGTAACCTCCTATTGTATCTTTTTGAGAGAACAACTTTATCTTTCAGATTGTTTCTTTATTTATTATAGAACTAGATATATATATAATAATTTACCAATAGATTTTCTTTCTTGGCTACATCTGCTTCATCTTTCAACTCAAGAAGGATATCTGCCATTGGTACATGTCTCATAGGATGACTCTCTTTTGGTCCACTAAAATCTCCTAGTGCGAATAATTGGCTCTGCCTAATCAACTCAATTATTAAACACAGAAGTAAATTTAATAAAATATTAAATATACAGCATGAGGCCTTATATAAGATAGTATAAATTAACTTTTTATTTTTCTTAGTCTGAAGTCCTCAGAATAAGAACAAAAACATTTTCAACAAGACTTTAAACCCCAGTGCTCAGTTGGAACTGTGCTGCAGGCTGCACAGTTTTACTTAACTGCTGAAGTATACGAAACTACATGAATTGAGGTACAGAGCAAGGCAGGGCAGTAATATGCCTCAAGTGGTCTGATGCCAATGGATCTGGCGCCTCATATATTTCTGTGGTTAAAAAAACTGTGGTCCCTTGCCCTGCACCCCCCGCTTCTCAATGTGCACCCGGCCTAAGGGTTAAAATTCACAAGTTTATAAGTAAGTTTGTAGCTTTTGCAAGTAATGTAAAGATATAGTAAGGAGAAAATAACTAATTAGCCAAGCGGACCTGATTATGACCTCATAAGAATAAAAATAATAATAAACTAATAACACAACTAGAAAGCTAAATAGAACGTTGAATAAACTAAAAGGTACTTTTTTACTTTAGTTTGTGTTCTAGTTTTCCCTATATCCCTTTGTGTTCATAGTTATTTAGACAAAGGAACATTATACAGAGTAGCATATATTCCTTAGTCTAAATTACTATTAAGACGAAGGGATATTTATTCCAATGTACCTTGGGGAAAAGGAATATCACACTTGTGTATATAATTGTGATCATATCCCTTAGTCTAATCAACTATTAAGATAAAGGAATATTGGCACTTTTTTACATTATCACCCCTTGGTTCTAAACAATAGTCTGCCCTACAAAAGTTTCAAAGGTTTGTGTATTTGTCTCCCCATGACATTGGAACTCCTGGGCAGTTTTATAATTAATATTCCTTTATCTTAATAGATGATTAGACTAAGGGATATGATCATAATTATATACACAAGTGTGAAGTGTGACATTCCTTTGTCCTAAGGTACATTGGAATAAATATCCCTTCGTCTTAATAGTAATTTAGACTAAGGAATATATGCTAGTTTGTATATGTCTAAATAACTATTAACACAAAGCGATATAGGGGAGGGGGGGGGGGTAAGTAAAGGTGCTAAAATTCAAAGTGCCGTTATCCAAGATAAATCCCAAAAAGTTAATGTACTGTATTTCTCTATATCTTTTTGATTATTTGTTTTCGCCCTTTTGTAGATATGAACTATGAAGCTTTTTCAATTAGTTTGTGATATTTTATATAATATATTTATGTTTTCTTGAAATATAGCCAAATCCCCTAACAGAAAATAATCTCCAGTTATAAATAAGATGTTACTCATTTAGGGAAACTGTGAATCAATTTCGAGAATGTTTATAAGCAATATTCACCCAAAACCTAAAAATAAAAAATAAAAATAAAGAAAAACTCACAGTCTTAATCTTATTTCAAGAGATATACTTTTTGCTGCCATATTTCAGATGTTTTAATATTTTTTTAAAAAAATAATTTGCCTAATAGATTCTACTTAAGATTAAACCCTCTAGGAGAAACTATTTTTTCTCCAAAACTAATATTTTAAAAAAATTACTAGAAAAAACAAAAACAACAAAAAATAAATAAAATGAAGTAAAAACAAAAAAAACCCCTAAAACTGTCACTTTTATTTATTTAATTTTTTTAAAAAAAAAAACTTTGACACTTAATCAAAACTGAAATAAAAAGGGAATACAATGGATGATTATGAATGTGATTTTGATGAGTTGGATAAACTGATTTCTCAAGAAGTGACTAAGGAATCTCCGACTGATTATGAAAATGAAGAGAGAATGGACACAAGGAGTGTATTGGAGGGCGCCTACTCGAAAATTGCTTTTTATTCTGAGACAACATGGTGGGATCAGGAAGAAGTTGATGAATATAGGTAATGTACTTTATTGCAATGGAGTTATATGTTAAGGGTGTACTAAGATCATCAACATTTTTAAAGGAATAATATATGTCTTAACCAATTGTATACTACAATCTGTGCCAAATGAATTTAAGCGTATTGATGAAGCGAGATAGCAAAAAAAATGGGGTGGGGGGGGGAGCCAATGAGAACTCAAGATCCTGAAATCCTGTGCTGTCATTGGCTCCCCACCCCTTGAGCAAATCTGCACTATTTTGCCCACCTATTTCTAATAGTCCGATGTACTTGCAATTTTTTTTTTAACTGTTCCTTAATTCCTAAAGCTGGGTTTACACTATCCTAGTGGACTTGGACAAAGTAACTTTGATCAAATTCACTTGGTCCAAGTGGTTGTGCAACTTTTGAAGCAGGGTGTACGCGATCCAAGTAGACTTGGTCCAAGTAGTTTGAACACCACTGTTAAAATCATAATTCTGATACTCAAATTTTTCATAAATTTTAATAATCTTGCAAATGAAATAAAACAACAATACAAAAATAACGGTAAGAACCAAAGAAAACAAACTGTACCTTCCTGTAAACAAGCGGTACAAACTCGTCATTTTTGACAGCTCATTCTCATAATTTGCGCCATTTTTATTTCCATCCAAGTCTACTTTGATCAAAACAAGTTGGGGGCATCCAACTCAACTTGGATGGTCCAAGTACACTTTGATAGCCTGTTTACACGATCAAAGTAGCGTCAAATCTGACTTGGTCCAAGTCCACTTGGATAGTGTAAACCCAGCTTAAGAAAAATAAAAGAAGGATATGGTTAGTTTAGGTTAAGGTTAGTGGTTAGTACTTTTCAACCTAACCTAAGCATAACTTTTCATCATGTCTTCTTTAGATTGTTACTCCCCTATGTTTTTTTTTAGGATATAAATGACTGACTATACAACTATTACAACAAAGGGATGTTAAGTCCAATGTACTTTGGGACAAAGGAATATCACACTTTAGTTTTTATAAAGGGAGTAGCAGTGTAAAGAAGAACATTCCTTACACCTTCTTTAGATTGTTAATCCCCTCTGTTGTCTTTATAAAGGGAGTAACCATCTAAAGAAGTGCCATAAGTTGTATATGGTAAAGTTTTACTATGTTGTTAATTTAATTATTTTTATAAAAATTTTATTTGACTAATTTTAACCAACCATTTTCAACATAATGATAATAATTTTTACATTTTCAATCTAAGGCATGAAGATGGCCTCGATAGGTTGAAATAAGTCCGTATTTGAAATGTAACAGTTTCAATTATTTACCGGAAATGACCAAACCACTCCAAAAAGTACATAAATAGGCTAATTAAAAATTGGTGGGCCAAATAGTGCAGATTTACCATCCCTTGTAATAGTTTATATTAATAAGCTTTGATTCTTGACATCCGATAGTTTTTGCTAACTTACACTCACTACTTTTGGCCTATTGACACCTTACTAAATGGTGATACTCAAATTGCTTGTTAAATTCTAGTCTGCGTTTAAAACTCAATTTCCAGAGCCTATCGATTGGCATCTATGGTCTCCATATCTATAGGCATGTGATGGTCACCAGAATAAGATCAATCAGACAATAAGGTCTCCTTTAAAGGATTAAGGTAAATATACAATGTAGGATTAAGTGTGAAACCTTTGTTTTTGTAGGGTAAACAACCTAGGACTCTGGTCAGCAGTTATGGGATGTGATCAGTGCAAATGGAATCAGAATATCCCTGTCAATGAGAAACTGACTGAGGCAGATGAAAATTCTCCAGAATCAAAGTAAATTAAACATTTCTCACAATTTTTAATTTCCATTTTAAAAATAATAAAATTCTCTCTAAATGGTAATTGTGATTCACCAGATGTCTGCTAAGCACTCATTTACTTGGTGACCACCCCAAATAATTACTTGGCCGAAGTGATCCATACAATCAAGAATCTCTTGACAGCACAATTTCACTTGATTTATACTCTTAAGAGATTATATTCCTATGTCACAATAGTCTATGTGTAAGATTTATACATTTGAGAGATTATAGTGGTATGATTTATAAATTTTAGAGACGCTATCCCTTTGTCAAAACAATTAATTCGAATCTGGCCCCTCTCACTTTTCTCCTAGGTGGCTGGATAACTAAAGATTTACCGATTGCTTTAATGTGTGAAAATTCCCTTGTCTTAACCCTTTGACTGCGGTAGGACGCACCATGTGCGTCACATATTGTCTCTTTAGAGAAACTGCATGAAGCCTACGGTGCGTCATGGACAGAAAAAAAGCCTCTCTCCAAAAAAGGAGTGGGAGAGCCTCTGCCATATGATATCGGGATCTCGTTAAATAATTTTTTCGTTTCTACTTTCTAATTCTACTTCCCCCACACACTACAATAATAAATATATTCTAGCATCCATGAAACCTGGGTTTTTAAGCTATGCAGAGCCAGATTTGAAAAATACTTCATTTTTGACGACTTGCTAAGCCCGCAACACATGAGTGTTCTGCTTTTAGCTCGTTTACAGACGTATAAGTACGGGGCCACGCTAAGGTGTCCATGACCGTTGCGTCGCACCGTTTTCCTAACATTTTGCTCTTCCCATTTTTTATTTTATTTTATTTTTTCTTTCTTCCGATATATATTAATTTCTAAAATAAATACTTTTGATGGCTGGGGTGAAAATAAACCTTTAAAAAATATATATATTTTTATACATATATATAATAGTTATGAATAATTAATAAGGTCCAAGTGTTTACATGTTTCAATTACATGATACATTTTACAAACTTGTTATTTTTTTACGTATTGAATAATAAAATAAGTATAATAAAAATAGAATAATAATACCATGACGCACAAGATGCGTCATGGTGACGCATATGGTGCGTCATTCCTGTTTCAGTGATAAATTGTGACATAGTACGGTTTTAATTTTTTCCATTTTTGTAAGCTTGCACGGAAAAACCCTTCGATTTTCCCTTATATTTATTAAAATTTTAAAAATTAGGTTTTTTTTTATTTTAAATCAAATTATAATTATTATTAACTACGGGAAACAGATGGAGAAAAATAGACTCCAGAGCCGGGATTTGAACCAGGTGCATCTATATATAGGATATATAGGAGGCCCATGGTTCAAATCCCTGCGCTGGAGTCTATTTTTCTCCGTCTGTTTCCCGTAGTTAATAATAATTATAATTTGATTTAAATTAAAATTTAATCTTTCCGTAGTATGAATACTACCAATATCGTAAAATATGTATTTTTTTTTTTATAAAAATTGAACAACCTTCTGTGGGTTGCTATATTCCGGATACAAATTGACATTTTCGCTCGTTCTAGATACGAGTATTGTAGGTATTATTATTAACGAGGGAATTAAAGGTTATATTTTAAAAAAAGACGCGTATCTGGCACAGCCCCTGTTGGAACAGCTCTTAGTAATGTAGAGAAAGGTATACGGTAATAGTGTATTGAGTCGGTTAATTAAATAAATAATTTTTACTTCAATTTTTAAGTTTTTGGTAGTTTTATACTATGGAAAGTTTAAATTTTCCCGTAGTTAATAATAATTATAATTTGATTTAAATTATAATTTTTACTTTAAATCAAATTATAATTATCATTAACTACGGGAGACATACTGAGAAACATAGACCCCAGCACCGGGACTTAAACCACAGGCCTCCTATATATCCGTTCAAAGTCCCGAATCCAAGAGCTTTCAATCTTTTCTACAAGTCAACGGATATAAAGGAGGCCCGTGATTTAAGTCCCGGTGCTGGAGTCTATTTTTCTCTGTATGTCTCCTGTAGTTAATGATAATTATAATTTGATTTAAAGTAAAATTTAATCTTTCCGTAGTATGAATACTACCTAAAACTTAAAAATTTGAATAAATAATTTGATATTGTTATCTTAAAGAAAAGACTTGACAGGATAATTTGTTTGAATTGTTGCAGATCTGTGGCCATAGAGAAATGGTTTCGGACAATTCTTTATTGAATGACAAGTTAAAACCAGTTGGAATCAATCAAAATTGTAAGACACATTTTAGCAATTAAAAAAACAAATTGTAATTAAAGTCTTTTCTTTAAAATCAGGTTGATTTGAAGTATTTATCCTAACTCTCTGTCAGTGGCATAGCTAGGGCATTGGGGGCCCCCCGCAAGAACTTTTTGGGGGCCCCTCACCAAACAAAATTGATGAGCAAAAAAGATTTAGTGGCCCCCTGGTCTTGGGGGCCCATAGTTACGCCACTGCTCTCTATCCTGCACGTTCTATATACTAGTCTTACAATTATAATTGATCTTCAGCAGCCTCTCTGTGTAGTATATACGATAGTTGAAATACTTAAGAAAGCTTGTCGAATAATTCAATCTGCATCGGTGATGAGCTATTGCCACCACTTTGGCACAAAAGTGTAGGTCAAAAGGTGTTCTGGAATTAAAATGGACAAGAGTAATTTTGAAACAAACAAAAAGTCTGATAAAACTCGTACTAAACTTATTCATCTACATAATTTCTTCATCCATTCATTTTTTTTTTCATTTTTTTCATTCATTTTTTTGGGGGGGCTTTCCTATATGTCTTCTTTGTTTGGATTATTACACACATTAAAACTGTATTGTTTCAAATTTTTGTGTGGGTGCTTTGGGAGACAGACAAACACGGGAAATGCTATAAAATGTAAATGAGAGAGGAAAAACACTATCTTGCCCTAGATTTAAATGTGGAGGGCATGATTTTAAAAGTAAATTTAATTTAATTTGTGAGTTTTGTGAAGAATTGATTTGTTTAATTTTTAAAAAATAATATTGTAGTTTTTTCGGTAGGTACTAATTTACATGCTTATCCCCTATAGGGGTAGGTAAGTAAGTATATTTGGTGCCATCTAGAAAACATTTACCTGGTCAGCCACCCTATATTGGTTGACCACTTATAATTAATTATTTGTCTACATAACTATTAAGTCAAAGGGATATTTAGTCCAAAGAACTTTGGGACGAAGGAACATCACACTTCTGTATGTATAAATGACAATATCAGTCTAATTAACAATTAAGACAAGCAAATATTTACACATTAAGTTTTTGGGTGGGTAAAAAAGTAAAAGTTTTCCTCTAATCATATATTGTTATCAGGAAGAAGTTAGAGATAGAAGAGATTGATGATGATTCAGGTAACTGGTTGAAAACAACACCCTGGCCTGCTTCCTTACTAAAACTCTACCCCCAAATACCTGATGCTGTTGCCTCAAAAAATGTCTCCATATTTTCCCACTTCCATTCCACTTGTAAGTTTATTTGTTTATACTTTATTTGTACATTTTAGTTATTTATGCACCTAGGGAATAATGTAAGATATTATTTCCCGCGTGACTGAGTTGATTCCTGAGGCAAAGCCGAAGGAATCAAGGCAACTAAATCCCGAGGCGAAGCCGAGGTTATTAGGTATCTTAATTCCTAATTAATTATTGTCAATGGATTAATGTCAATTAGCTCCCGAGGCGTAGCCGAGGGAGATAATTGACTAATGCATTAATTGAATTGATGTAATAATTGAATAATTAATAATTGAATTAAGGGAATTAATGCATTATTCTCAAGGTACATACAAAATTTTATCTCCAGAAAAAGCGCTGTATAAGATTTATTCAACAAAGAAAACATTTGTATTTCTTTATAAAACGAATTTAAAACAGAAATTAAATAATATGCCATGCAGATTAAAACTTTTTTTAGTAGCCTCCCATATTGAAAATATAAAACGTGTGAAATTCCCTAAAACTATACAGTTATCACAAATGCTGAAATGCATTTGGGTACCGGATTTAATTCAAATCGATGAATTTTTACACCAGTTATCATAGACAAACAAAATTTTCCAAGCCCAAGTCTCTGAAATAAAGAACTCACGACGCTCAATCAAACTAAATTTTTTGGGATATTTTGACACCTCCTTGGGTCATTCTTAAACTGAATACCAGATTAAATTGTATTAAGCAGTTGTTAAGGAAAATTAATTTTGAATCTTTATGATTCTTGTCATTTCTTCTGTTTAGGTAATGTTTTAAACAACCTTTTTCCATATTTTCACAAATTTCTGTTTTAAATATTTAAATAAATTACACTACTTCTTTTACTACAATAGACGAACATTGCAAAAGCGAGGTTTACTTTTTTTTGGACCTAACTACTCTAAAATAAATCTAATGGTCCAGGAGATAGCGGGCAAAAAAGTGTTTGACTAACATCAAGCTAGAATTTTGTATATGAAGTTAATTCTTTGGTGACCTCCAAGAATATGATGCAACTTGATTTTTCGTCTACTAACTAATTTTGTACTTTAGATCATGAAAATCATATTGTCCGCCAAAATGGGTGGAACATAGTCACTCTGCACAGGGATGTGTCTGACCATCATTTCGACACTAATTAATTTTGTATGATATTCAGAATGAATGGCCTGTAAAAGTGAAAATGACTAGTAGCTCCAATGAATTAGACAATAATTATTACTTGAATGACATAATGATTACTTTGAAATAAAATGTACATAATGTCATTATAATCCTATTCAACAGATCAGCCCTAGGGTTTTCTGATGTAGCAGCTACTACCATGCATAAATGTGTTTCATGTACTTGTTAATACTGTCTTTAGTTGCTGGTGATTTGTTATACAGTAAGATAGGGAACGTAAAGGAATTAATCCAGTATAACAGATTAAAACAAGATTGTGTCAAAAACCTGTGGAATGGAAACCCTCCTTTTGAAGGTATTAAGTTTACTTTTTTTTTTCTTTATTTATTTATTTCTATCTTTATTTAAGATACTATTATACTAAACAATTATAAAAATAAAAATATTTTTTTTGTTTTTTAATAAGATTCCTTCTAAACCCAAATACTCAAGAAAAAAATAATGTCTGATACATTTTAGAGAAAAACATAAATACCTACAAATCCTTTATTGCGATCTCCACTGATCCTCTCGTCACCAAATAAAATATATGTCTTAATTTGTTCTTGTATCTCCGTAGATCTTCTTAATTTAAACTTAGAAGAGCCACCAGAACCAAAGGTTAAAGTTCAAACTGAAGAAATCACTAGTAAAGAAGAGTCCAACGTGGATGATAAATTAACAACTATTACGTATGTATAAAATTGTATTCTACAAAATTAAATTTGTAGTATTATTGTTACTCACCATTAAAATATAATCTTAGTTCATTACTTAACTGAATACTTCAAACATAAAGATGTTAACAGCAATGTAATACTGTGTTTGCACGCTGCAATAGGCTACACAATTTGTGAGAGACACCAAGGGATGTGCCACGCAAGCGTGACACATAGGAACTGTTCCAACATCAGACATTGCATCATTAAGATGTTGGCTCGGCATTACGCCATGTCCTTCATCGTAATGCCGAGCCAACATCTTAATGACGTAATGTCTGATGTTGGAACAGATCCTATGTGTCACGCTTGCGTGGCACATCCCTTGGTGTCTCTCACAAATTGTGTAATAAAGATGTTACTGTGAAACATGTCTAGATTACTACCAGATCCACCTCTTTCAAGCTGTTGTTAAGAAATTTGTTTCTTTTTAACACAAAGATAGCTAACTTAGCTTCCTGGTAAAAAGTGATGGATGTTTTGGGCTTTCTTCAGAGTATTTTCTCCTCCCATATCATAATGAAATAAGCAAATGTATTTTTTAAATTTATTTACTTCTTTCTTTCAAGTGAAATCTGTGACTCATTCAATGCTATTATATCGCAGAAAAATCTACCCGTTATAAAAGGAGAAATTAAAAATGAAAAACTTGAAGTTAAAATTAAACTATTGGAAAGGAAAAAAACATTTTATGATTTTCAAAAAGAATTTGAAAGTGCCTTTAATAGTTTACCATCTAGTTTAGTCTCTTCTGTAAGTATCTGATTTGAACTATTAACATTTTTTGAAGTTAAATAATTAGACAAAGTTAATTTTTAATTTGAATTGAAAAATAAATACACATTTCCACAATAAAACAAAATAAATAAATAAATAAATAAAGTTATTTTTATTCTATCTAATTTTTGGATTAACTTGTTATAAATATAGAAAGACGATTTTCAAAGTCAGGGAAATCAATGCAAAAAACTGAAAACAGAAAAAATAGAAAACTCCTATACAAGGAAAAGTTTTAACAATAAAAACAAGAATAGTGAGTCCACACAACTACAATTCTTGTAATTTAATTTTCATTTCACCAAATTATTCGTATTTGTAAACAAATTTATAGTTAATTAGTTTATAACGCAATTAGAAAATTGTGGAAAGAGTTTTATTTAGGTTATATTTTTGTCCTTTATGATAATAGGGAAACTTCTTGGAATTTGGGAATAAATTAATGATATGAAAATATAAATATTAAGCTGTCAACTTTTGGTCAAATTTTAAGTTTAGGCGCATCGCTCATGGTCGCTCCACACATGGGTCAACTGATTGCAAAAGTTTCACACGCAACTGTTAAGTGACATTGTGCCATGTACTGACATTGCCATGTATCCCTACTCAACAGATTGAAAGTAGACTGATTTGAAATAAGTCTCTGATTGCGTGTGATTGTTCTTCCCTGTAGCAAAGCAGTTTCAGTTGTAAGTTGCACGTCAAATTGTGAGATAAAATATGAATATAGCATTTGATGGAGAGGTAGAAAACCCTGAAGCTCTCTACAATTATACACTTCCTGGATATTCCCTAATAATATTGTTCCTTTTCTTTATGGAAAGAGCAACCATTCTCACCAATTCCAGAAAACAATCTTTGGATATTCTGTAGAATGCTGCAAACTTGGTGTCTGTTTCATTCAAGTGTTCTGCTGCCTAAACTTATAGTTTTCTCTAAGAATAGCACGAGCATTCCCTTTCATAGCCTGCAGTATTGATAATACACAATTCTATCTTCTTCATCTGAATTACAACTTATAACGTATTACCAAAACTAGCTTTGTTACTACCAAGTTTTATTCTCTGATATACCAATGAATTTGTGTAATTACTCTGTAGCAAGTAAAGGCTATCCACAATATGATTTGGATAGGTGGTAGGAATAATTTTGTTAGATCAGTTATTAGATCAGGTTGTGTGTAGGTATATCATCTAAAGCAGTCCCTACACTATCAATCCGCTTGATCAAAACAACGGGTCAAGCCATGCTGTCAAGCGTGATTGATAGTCTAGGAACCCGTTTGAAGCTTGAGTCAAGCCTTGACGGTGATTGATGGAAAGTTTGAATGACTCAAGCGGCTTGACAAAGTGCTTGATAGTCTAGAGCAATTTTGATCAAGCATTCCGTCAATCACCTGCTCAACACCAGCGATGGAAGACCGTCCGCTCGCTTCCGAAGGTTAGGACATTGTAGATAATAATGCCGATCAAGAATTTATTAGCCTCCTCATTGATATACATCGTGATTGTCCCGAGTTGTGGAAAGTTCCACTCCTTTGACCAACGTCATTTCCTCTGGTACTTTTTTTTTTCGCTTGCCAAATGAGAAACCCCAAATCTTGATTTGAAACCATGATATCTTCACAATACTGATTTGATGTGTTGATGAAAAGATTGATGAGATGCTTGAAGCTTGTGTCAATCAGCTTAGCGCGCTGTTTCGATCAAGCGGATTGATAGTGTAGGGGCTGCTTAAGACATTCTTGTAGGTTGCCTGATCAACTGACAGTCTGAGACAAAATCAGAACTTATGCAGTATTCTCAGGTGATGAGAACATCAGTTTTGATCTTTAACTCCTATCATAACAGCTTCACAGCGCTAAAATTACACATGAGATATTACTACTATCAAGGGATTCAGGGTGGCCGAGGTCGTAAAGACACCGCTCAGCTATCACTGAGTCGAGGCAACTCGAGGTCGTGGGTTCGATCCCGGGCCGTGATACACTGAATGCATCTATGAATCGCGGACGGAGCAGGGCGAGGGACACCCCCTGAGGGGTTCTCTTCCCCCACGTCGTCTAGTGGGTTCGATCCGTGTCATGAGATGTGATCTGTATCTATGGTTCGAGGTCGGAGTAGGGCGAGGGGACCCCTGAGGGGTCCTCTTCCCCCACACTTTGAAGCACGCTCATATAGCTTACTAATGACCACATCATACTCGCTTCGGCGGTACAATGTACAAATGTATGATGTGTGAAGTAGCTGGAACTCTCCACCACGGGGAAGTAAAATGGGTCCACTGTAGGCCTGATTGCGAGGTTCGAACAAGTGGTTCGTCCTACCCGTCTAGTAGGAAGTACTAGGTAACTACTACTACTACTTACTACTATCAAAAAGGGTGATAGTTAATAACTGAATTCCTTAAATTATACAAATATTTTCACCTGCTTGAGGGGTACTTCCAATAAATTATACTGCAATAAGGATGCAAGAACCACAACTCTGGAAAAGTCACTGAAAATTATGATACAGTAATTACAGAAGTTATCACTATCTAGTCCTTTTAATAATGTCACATGCATTTTTTTTTCCACTTCCATTTGCCACTTTTGTAGCCTATAACCACTGTTACAAGTATATTTATCAATATTGATCATGCAAGTAGGATCCCAACTTTTTTACGTTTTTGCTAGTATTGAAAAATATCCTGCACATTCTATATACTAGTCTTACAATTATAATTGATCTTCAACAGCCAATAAAAGCTCTTGATTGTTATATTTGACCTTGAAGTCAAAATCGTAAGCCCTTATTGGCCTGGATTTAACTTATAAGTCTATAACACTAATTTTATTTATCAGGTCAAACAGAGTTGTCAAAGAAAAATTATAAACTGTCGGAGAAAAGTAGCAGCTTGATTAAGGAGAATTTTGGTTCTTTCCCTATTAACCAAGGTACATTTTGATGTATTGTTAATAACAAAAACAAATTATTAAAATTTACTCCTCAAGCTCTGATTTTGCTAAGTTTTAAAAAATGTCAGATAAACTTATTCCTAATTTCTAGTCATGCTTTTTTTCTTTTCTTTATTTTTAAGTCACAACTACAATTCTTTTTACAAACTTGTAACAAGCGACTGAGAGACTTTGTAATAAGTTCGTGTGTGAGGCTGCCACTATCACTGATCAAAACCCCTAAATACTTGAACTGATGGACTTGTTCTAGGGTATGTTCATTAGGGTATTCAATTTGGTTCTTTGCCTACATTGACATAACCATAGTTGTTGTTTTGTCGAAAGTGACATTTAAACAAATATTCCCTAATACCAGTCTCAAAAGGTAGATTTTATTTTGTTTTACATCCTCTAATTATCAATAAAAAATCATTTTTATTTTAGGGGAGATAATTGAAACCCTGGAAGAAGTATGTCAGTGGCTTCACAATGTCTACCCTCACAAAACAAAAGATGAGAGTCTGTCAATAGTTACAGAACAGTCTAGTTCTTGGACCGAAAAAGTTCCAAGAGAAACATCTCAACCATGCACAGAAATTGTACCTGTGAGAAAGAAAAATGGAACAAACAATCAGGTAATAATTAGCTTAATAAGTTTGTTGCTTAGGAGAATAATGATAAAATAGCTATACTGGTCTTAAAATTAGACTTTACGTCAACAGCATGGGGAAATCAAAAACTATGGGGAAGGGTGCCAATTAGAGCTTATGATTTTGAAGTCTAGAAGGTAGAGCCAACTTGTCAAACAAAAATTGACACTGGCGGAGTGCCTCCTACAGGCCTAGTGGCTTTATTTTTTACCTTACATAGGTTAAACATCTGAGCTGTCGGAATAAACACTAATTGTAAGACTAGTATAATTATACATGGAGAATGTTTCAGAATCAATAGGTACACCATAAGCAAATACCCAAATGATAATACTTGAGAAGCTATGTATCAAATTTATATAAAATGTTTAAGACAATTTATAGATTTATTTAGAAATTATTAAATATTTATAGGTAATGTATGAAAAGAGAATAAAATCTGATACACATTAATTTTGCATATTGCCAGAAAAACGTTTTTGACATTTTCATGTCTTGGCTATGGCACATTATCTCGAAAAGCGTTACTAAAAATTGACACCAAAAACATTTTTGTAGAATTTTCTTGATCCTCTATTTCCACTTTCCTAATAACAAATCCTAAACCATGTATAAAGTGCATTTATTATTATGGGGTCATTTATTGATAGAAATGTAAGAGGGAAAAGAACATGTAGCTAAAGTGGTTTAAACAATTTTCTTGACTTTTCCACATAACATTAACAATTTTATTGCAGATTAAAAAAATCCTACCGAGGCCAACAAATGTGAGTGATTTTTCTAGTCAAATTTACAGTCAGATCCCTTCAAGGCGGCTTTATAGAGATGTTTTAACAAATTCTGAGGTAAATATTTAATACAGTCTGTGTATAGATCAAAAATATATTTAATTTTTGCGATTAATATATGTATATAGTATTATTATATAAATTAAAAGATATTTTTTTAATTTAGATGAAATTTTGAAAGGTTGCATTCTTTGAAAATTTGAAATATTTATTTAATAATTACTACCTTAGGTTCAGTCATGTATGGACGCAGATCCTGTGAATAAATTTGCAGAATTAGAGAGGGAAGCAATGGAACAATACAGTGGATGCAGTATTAACAGTGAAAATAGTATTGCACTCCTACATATAGATGAGGACTCTAAATTTACGGTAAACTTATTCACAATCTAACTTTAAAAAAAGAAATAATAATTATAATAACTATTGATTAGAATGCCTAGATTAAAGAGTTATGGACAACTGTAGAAGACAGTTAAGTGAACTTAAAGTACAAATATTCTTAAATTTTATTTCCAACCAAGCCTCCAAAAAAATTATGGACCAGCTTAGATTATACTGAATAATGATCAAAGACAAACTTCCATTGCTTAAGAGGCCATAACATTGATAGGCTACATTTGGAGAAAATGATTGAATTTTCATAAGGAAACCATTTTTTCACCTTATGTATGTATAATCTTATAATGACATTTGGTTCAGAACTGAACACTTTGAAATAGCAGGATAAGTACCATACATCGATACATAATTATTTGTTGATTTCTCAAATGATAGCTTTCTTGTAATAGCTATTTAAATGTATTTTTTTTTCCTTTTTCAAAGAACTATAAATTGTAATAATGATTATATAAAAAATCGATCCGAGACAACTGAGACAAACTTTTTCATATACAAGTTTATAATTATTAGCCCAGTTTTTACCATTTATTAGTTTTCGAAGGTACATTTAATTATTATTGAACATTTTATTGAAATTATCATAAAAATAACTTCTAGGCATGGAATCGAACCCACCCTCTCTCTGTCTGCGTTTAAAGGTATTTTCTCAGGAACTAGATTTGTCACGGGAAAGCGGCTTATATCGTTAGATTCGTATTTAAATGGACTACATTTTAGAATTTTTTTTTTATCAAAATCGTCGGAACCGTTTTTGAGGAATTTTTTTTGGGGGGGGGGGGGGGGGAGGTAGCACCCCTAAATTTGGAGCTAAAATTCATTTCTCGATCTTGCCTAGGGGTGTGATTTTTCTGAAGATGTATGCCAAATTTCGTCTAAATCAGCCCAGTACTATAGGCTCCAGGCATCTGCACAGACAGACAACATTCAAACAATTTTTAAAAACCACTTTTTTGGACTCAGGGGACCTCAAAACGTGTAAATCCATCAAAATGGAATTATTATACTTTTTCTTATACCTACTTTCTCTTTATTTGGGAAAGTAAAAATAATAATATGTCAAAACAAAACATGGTGGGAAAAGGGAAGGTTGGTGCCTCAAACAAGTTTGGCAAATGAGAGATTTCTGGATAAAAAAAAAAACTTATAAGAGGTGTATTTTCTTGATTATGTTTTGTGTTGACACACAATCTTATCAAGGGATATGCAAAAAGAACATACTCAGTACTGGTATAAAAATTCTGAGGCCAGAAATAAAACCACTAGGAGAGTTCAAGAAGGGTATAGGTCACCGTCACCAACTATTAGAGGTTAAATGGAAGTTGTGAACTACAATCGTAGACCTTTTTTTGCTCCAATTGAATCTTCTTAGATGTTTCCTATCATGTCAGGTCCATTCATTTAAAAACTTATAATGTAAATGCAGCTTAGTCTTTAATGATGGTCTAGAAAATAATGTTTAAACACTTAAAATAAAATAAAATGTTGCATCTTGCACAGGATTTAGAAAGAGAAGCAATAGAACAGTATCAGCCGGAAGAAGACTCCATTTTAACATCGGGGGAATTATTCACACCCTCTGAATTAATGAAGCAATCTCCTATAGGTACACCACCCAAAGTCAATTCTTCTACTCAAGTTAACATCTTTGAAACTCAACAGGAAATTAAAAAGGAAAAAAACTGTCTTAGCTGTCAAGCATTGAGAAAATCCAGTTCCGAGTATCTCCTTTGTTCAGATACTTGGCCCGAAGGAATTGATAACATATTCACAGACGAGGATATAATTAAATTTGAAAACAGCAAAATATCATCACAAAGTGAAAAGTCTATGAATAAAAAATACCTGAAAAATGAAATGGACACGCCTATTCGTATTTTGAAACATTTGAAAAACAAAGAGTCGACACCGATAGTTGATAATTATGAATCTGTTTCTACTTCAAAGACGTTAACTTACACATCGCCTTACGATAGTCCAACTGAAGAACTCCAATCGGAAGAATGCACTTCAAAAATCGTTAAATTTATTTTAAAAAAGAATCAAGAGGAATTATCAGAAGAGGAAAACAATGAAAGCTCTGATAAAGAAAAATCTCTAGATAAAACTATATTTGCAAGTAAGTTTAGAAATTTATAAAAATTAGTTGTAAAAATTGCTATATTCTTTAACCCTTCGAGACATGGGCTGGCACATTGAGTGCGCCACGTGTAAAAAAGTTTCTGTAAATCAGATTCACGGTGCGAGAATAATAACCCCTCACTTTACCCTACCACTAGAGACTCCTAAAACAGATATAACAGTCTGCTTTGATTATTGCTTCGTTCTGCATTGTTTTGTCGTGTTTATTTGTCTTGGTGCACTGTACAATGTACAAGCCCTTGCCACCATGTCCGGTATAGAGAAATTATGCCTTCCGATCAATATTTTTCGGTTTTGCATGAGTTCTCGGATTAGGATGATGTTTGTGAGCAGTTATCTTAGGACTTTGACAACTAATAATAATTAATTAAGGTTGAAAGCTTGATACTGTCAGAACACTGAAGGATTAATTTCTGATTTTTTTTATAGTAATTTTTATTTTTATAATTAAAGATATCATTGAGAAATAAATATGTAATACATTAATTGACTTTTTAGTTCAACATTTCCAAAACGCAATCTAGATAATCTGGATTTGACCTATTTATGGTTTGAAAAATGCATTGGCGCAAAACGTACGCCGCCTGTGCCTCATTGTTTGTCCACTATAGCCGTGCCACGAAGGCACGAAGGGTTAACCAGATTAATATTGGCAACAGGTTGAAAGACAGCAATGCTCAATAAAGTTACTTTGAGTGGAGATACGCCTAAATTCTTAATCAAGTGGATCCACTGCTCATCTACTTTACTATTATTACACGTCATGTGTATATTTATTTTTGTTAATACAAAACATTTTTATAAAAATGTCTTTACAGTACCATAGAAGAACAAAACATTATTGTTTATTTGTATTATCTATTACACTTAGATAAAGAAGTGAAGCAAATAGACGACATAAATCAAGAATCATGTAGCAAAGCAAAAGAAAGCGATGAAGAGAAATCAGGACAGGATGACTCAAAGAAGAAGAAGAAGAAAAAGAAACGGTCTCGTAAGAAGAAAGGATGCAAGAAAGATGGAGGTGGTGGTGGAGGTGGAGGGGGTGGTGGGAACGGCAGGGGAGGAGGAGGAAGATGTGATGCAAGGACTCCAATACACTGCCCCATACCTCTCTCAACTAAAACATCGGTAAGCACTTTTATTTATTTAGCAAAATATATAAATTCAAAGTTTTAAGTTTTAGGTAGTATTCATACTACGGAAAGATTAAATTTTACTTTAAATCAAATTTTAATTATCATTACTACGTAATGATCAGGATGCATCATAATGTTTTTCTTATGTTTATAACCAATAAACATAAGAAAAACGATTCTGATGCAATTTCATGCACATCTGAGTCCAGACTAACATTAATAAATGGGGGGAAAAATCCGTTCCCAGGAAGTACTTTTTTCTCTCATCTGTGCCACAGTCAAAGGTTTAAGAAAGGTTCTTTAAAGCCAAAGATGCTCTAAGAGTGAATCTAGTTGCTGCATTACCTTTTAATTTATATATTTTAAATAAAATTATAATTATCATTAACTATGGGAGACATACAGAGAAAAATAGACCCCAGCACCGGTACCGATAGAAAAAATCATTCTCCAGTATAGCTCAGTTGTAACAGATATATAGGAGACCCGTGGTTCAAGTCCCGGTGCTGGGGTCTATTTTTCTCTGTATGTCTCCCGTAGTTAATGATAATGATAATTTTATTTAAAATATATAAATTAAAAGGTAATGCAGCTTCAGTTCTATAAATTCTTAAATAAGGTTAAAACTTTAGTTGAAACTAGCCAATTAAGGGGCTATATTTCTGCCATTTGAAATCCACAACTAGATTCACTCTTAGAGTATCTTTGCCTTTGTAAAGAACCTTTCATAACCCTTTGACTGTGGCATAGATGAGAGAAAAAAGTACTTCCTGGGAATGGATTTTTTTCCAATTTATTTATGTTGTTAGTCTGGACTCAGATATGCATGAAATTGCATCAGAATCGTTTTTCTAATGTTTATTGTTTATAAACATAAGATAAACATTATGATGTACCATGTGCATCATGCAGCCACAGAAAGGACAATTTATCACTGTAACGGGCATGACGCACCATATGCGTCACCATGACACACCGTGTGCCTCTGGCGGTTTACTTAGATATTATAATTCTATTTTGACTTATTTTATTATTCAATATGTAAAAAAATATAAAGTTTGTGAAATTTATAGTGTAAATTTAAACATGTAAAAACTTGGACCTTACTAATCATTCATAATTATTGATATATGTATGAAGATATATATATTTTTTTAACATTTCTTTTCACCCCAGACATCTAAAGTATTTATTTTAGAAATTAATGTATATCAGAAAAAATAGAAAGAAGAAAATGGGAAGGGCAGAAGCGTGATGAGGGGCCAGAAAAAAAGAGATAGCAAAAACACAGGTACTAAGAACATAAACAAGGGAAACAAGAACGATTCACTCCATACAACCATTGGACTAGTACTAACATGGCCACCCCTCTTCTAAACCGGTATCATATGGCACAGGCCCCCCCACTCATTTTTTGGAGAGAGGTTTTTTTACTGTCAATGACACACTGTGGGCGTCATGCAGTTTCTCTAAAGAGACAATATGTGACGCACATGGTGCATCCTGCCGTCAAAGGGTTAACCTTTGTGCCTTTCCAACACTGTAAGCAAATCAATCAACTCACAAATGGATCAAGAAGGGAAAGCAGAAGCAATACCCTAATTGGGTGACCTATAATGTATATTAAAAGACATCACCTTTAAACTATTGCTTAGGTAGTCACTTATACAAAATGGTAGGAATTATCCCATAAACAGATAGAAATTGAAAAATAACATAGGAATATGAGGATGTTTGTTAGATCTGTATAGTCCTCAGAAAACCTTAATATAATAGCAACCTATAATATCATAAATATATCTTTGTTTAAAGGAAAGTAAAATCAAAAGGAAAGATGAGTCAAACAGAAAAGACAAGAAAGGAGATGTAGCTTCAAACAGTATGCCTTACAAGTGGCATCGGTTGTATAACATTTTAACTAAATTATCCAAAACAACTGATACTGCACAGAAGAGAAGTACAGTAGATGACCTTTTTTACAATGAATATTACGTGGAACAGTTATCCATGGATAAAATTATTAATTTGTCTTCACCACATAACTTTTTAAAGAGGATACCGTCTTATTTGTTTACTTCAAAGAATGAAACAAGGATATCTGTATTGGTAGATCTAATGTATTATAGGTGATTATGTTTTTCACAATTAGCCGCCTGTGTCATCCCTTACATAGCACTTATTTACTTTATACCCCCCCTTGGTTCTAAACAATAGTTTGCCCTACAAAAGTCTCAAAGGTTTGTGTGTAGGTCTTCCCAAGACATTGAGACTTATATAGAAAACTGTAGGACAATAAGCTCTACAGTTTTCTTAGCGTAATATATAATATCCCTTTATCTTAATAGCAATTTAGAATAAGCAATATATACACTGTATTTGTTCCTTTGTCTGAATAACTATTAAGACAAAGGGATATAGGGGGGTGCTTAAGTAAAAAAGTACCCCATTGCATATAAGTTTAAGTTTAATGAGCCTTCACAGGCTGTTGCATTATGCTAAAAAAAAGATCAATTTCATGATTAAGTAATCAGTGTGAGTAAAATTAAAAATGCTGTCAAAACATAAATGCTGTAAGGGATTGAGATCTTCCCTGTTGTAGAAATGACTTCAATCTATCCATTATTTTCTAATTGTTATAGTTATAAGCTTAAAATGTAACTAAAATTGTGTTAACTGTTCAACACTGAAACTGAACTGTTGACAACTGTCGAAAGTCAACATGCCAAAGCACCACGAATATTAGAACAAGTATGAAAAGGTACTTCTTTAGATTGTTACTCCCTATGATTTTTTAGAATGTAAATGACTTTGACTAAATAACTATTAAGACAAAGGGATGTTTAGTCCAATGGACTTTGGGACAAAGGAATATCACACTTCTGTTTTTATAAGGAGAGTAACAGTCTAAAGAATATTCCATGCACCTTCTTTTGACTATTCTGTTTTATTTATAAGAGGAGTATAAAGAAGTGCCTATGAAAATACCTACTCACTTATTCGATAGAAGGATTTCAAAGCCACTACCATGGTATCAAAAAGACAGCACACTGATACCTACTCACTACAATGCACGTATTTGACATTGAAGGATCGACCTCATTCACACTTAAACAACCCAAATTACCAATAAATGTTTGTCACATGTCACTAATTTACTTAAACCAGGCAAATGAGTACCAAAGGTTTAGGGTCTATTTAGTTTCAAACTAAATTTAGTATTTCTGCCGCAGACTCTAATTACATTCAATTTTCAGATTGCAAAGATGGGGATGGTGCTATTTATCCTACAAAGATATGTTTTCAAAATGCCTGCATAGTTGCTGTTTCACTGAATCAGAGCCATTCCCATCGTGGTTGAAATGGTGCAAGTGTTTTAGTATGAGAGTTGGACAAAGTCATGCGATATGTCCGAGTTCTATATTTGTACCAGATACGTGGAGAATACCAAGAGCAGATGTGTACAATCCTAAATACTGGGAACTGTCAGGTGGAGGCACGTTGCAAGGGATTGTAGTCAGTTTGGGTAAAAATCTCTCAGTACAGTCTTTTATTTATTCAGTGGTAAGTAAAATTATAATTATTCATCTTAATTTTTTTTTAAACGATTGGGTAAATATGTTGTATCTGACCCACTTTGTCTAAATAACTACTACGACATAGGGATAATTAATCTAATGTACATTGGGACAAAGGAATATCACACTTTTATATACAGAAGTGTGATATTCCTTTGTCCCAATATACATTAGACTAAATGAGGAGCCTAGTATCAAAGACGGACATTCAACATTTTTTCCAAATTTCAGTTATTAATTGTTTCTTATAGATTTTTGGCTGCTGCATCAGATTCTGCTATCCATTTGCATAAAAAACGACCAGAAAAGGGGTAAAAATGCAATCATATTTGTAGTTTTGTTTCAAATACGGACAAGTCAACACATGTTTTGCTTCAAAAGTGGACATAACCCAAACAGCCAATCAGGAGGCTGCATTTTACTAACTCGGTCATATGATGCACTGTGGGCTTTAGCATCTGAATACCTACTCCTACCATTTTGTCATACATGTTTAGAAAAATGATACCCCGAGGGGAAATCGAGAAATCAATTTTAGCTCTAAATTTGGGGGCACTACCCCCTAAGAACTCTGAAAAACGTGAAAAAAAAATATTTTTCCAATATTATTATTCTAACCATTATTTTCAACGTCATTTTGCTTCAAAAACGGACAAAACCTTGTTTTTGTTTCAAAAGCGGACAACTCCACTTTTTAACTCCATTTAGCAGCTGAAATATCAAAGAAATTCACGTTTTCAGTACTTCCAACTAGTTTTGATTCTATTAAGAATCTACAGAAAAAAAATCATTGCTCTAGCACCTGTAGAATTTGAGCTAAAGTTTTTCGGCTCTCCTGTAAAATTTTGAAACGTGCTCTTGTCCGTCTTTGATACTAAGCTCCTAAAATTTCCCTTTATTGTAGTAGTTATTTAGACAAAGTGGGTCAGATACAACATATTTACTGATTGTTTTTAATAGATTAGAAAATGAAATAAACTTTTCTTCTAAAACTCAGTTTTCTTTGGAATGTAGACAAGAAATTTTATTAAAATAAGATAACAAGTTTGTTTTGATTTTGAGTGAAACTCCTTAAATTTGAGCCAATAAAAGCAAAAGAAAGCAGAATAAATCTCTGATAAAACCGCTGGAATTGTTTTGGAAGAGGGCTCCATTGTGAATTTATCTTCCTCCTCTTACTTGCCACCATTTGATAGGCTATGTGCTCTTCTCAGATAAAATGATTGAATTTAAAATTATTTGAATTTCCCCCATACTGCATTGTCAATGAATATTTTATTTTTCTTTACTCGTCTGCCTATTTATTCTTTATTTTATTTTCAGATGAATTCTATCTATCGAACTCAGATTATGCACAGGCATGAATGTGTAGAACACAATTTTTCCATAAATCAATACAAATATATTTACGAGGTTTGCTGTCAAAAGATCTATCACGTGTGTAGTAGCAATGACTCAACCAGTATAAATTCCGAAGTACTTCAAAAGAAAACAAATGGACGTCATAAATTTCATAGAGGAAAAAACAATAAAATCAAAGGGAAAACGTTCTGCTATTATTGCTCGGGAAATAGTTTTAAAAATTATACTTTACACACTTTCTTCTGTGAAGTCGATGCGCAGAATAAAGGTATATTTATCGATAGAGAGAAAATTATGGCCCAACCTGTTAAAAAAGCTTGGACTAACACAAGTACTTCGTCAAAATATCAACAAACCGAAAAAGATTTTTTAACAGAGCAAGAAGACGACAGTGGTAACGATATATCCTCGAATAGTTTTAGTATGGATGAGTCGAATAGATGTCTTAACAAAGGATGTTATAAATGTCGAGCCAATTTTAACCCAGAATCTGATGTACTGAATAACATTAAGGACATTGAAACTAATCAAATCCGTATCAGGACTCCAGTTGTTTCTGCAAAAGATGTGAGAAGCATTGATTTTAATTATAATTTTGAAACCGACACGTTGCTTTCTTCAAGGATTAGACTTTTAGATTCAAACGAAGAATCATTTAGTAAATCTGAAGAAATCAAAAAAATAACATCGGACGACAAAGAACAAGGTGTATTTTTAAGTAGTTTTGACATTTCAAAAACAGACGAAGAAAGTTCAAAACGTTCTTTGAATTATCTATTCGAGCATCAGAGTCCCAGTGAATATTGCAGCGATTTGACAAACATGTCATTTGAAGGATTCAACTACATTCAATATAAAGAAATGAAAGTAATTAAAGAATCTCAAATTTTAGATGGTAATGGAAAAAATGAACATCAGAGAAACACACATAGAAATGAAAACCATCTATTCTCAAATACATCTTCTAATCAATTGAAAAATGAATCAAAGGCAAACAATAATCAATTTAGCAAAACAAGGGATTATTTTAACGATAGTGTAAGTTGATATTTATATAAAAATGGCTTTATTTTCTTATTTGTAGATAAATAACTTTGCCTCCAGGGGCATAGCGAACATTCATGGGCACAGGGGACCACGAAGAGAGGTGCCTCAACCATTCATAAGATAGAAAAATTCTTTGGTGAAACTATTCATCCTTTAGCTTTATTTAATATTTGTCTTGAAACGCTATACGTTTCCGACTAGACACAGTATATGCAGTTTTGATCTGAATTTACCTTTATTCTGTTCATTTGTTTGTGGTATATATTTGTTTGACTTTACCTTGTTTTTGTTGATATTTCCCTTTGACAAAGTCTAGTCAGTAGAAAGATTAAAGAAAATTCTAAACCAACAATAAACTCCATTTGTATAAATTTTAGTAACTTTATATTTCCTCAAATATGGTGAATGTGTTGGTACAAAAAGTCAACTGTGTTGGATTTGTGTAGTTTAAAGGTTCCTCAAATCCAAAAAAAGTATTATTTTAAAAAAAACTTGTCTCCTATATCAAACCTGTCAAAAAACAATTCCCGAATGATCCGTGGGACCATTTAAAGGATGGTACAAATATAATAGTTGGAACAAACCTTATTATAATAACATTTTAAAACATAAAAATTAAAAAAATATTAAGTTTTAAATTATTTGTAACTGATTTAAAATTGTTAAAGGAGGAATATTAAGTTCATCAAACGAATCAAAAACTGAATTTCAATAAAGTAGCAATAAAAGATGAAGAATATTTACCATCATTACAGACCTTTACACTGGTAAGATTATTTAATTATATTATCTGTACCTTAAATGTAAATAATAGTCATATTTTAGCAATTGAGCTATTCTGTATTTGCTAAAAGAATATTAAGCATTACATATTTCTTTTAAAATATATAATATTTTTACATTGATTGTATCTCTATTTACTGTCACAGGAGTTACAATACCTAATCACAATTATCTGCAAGCGAAATGCTGTAAATACCTAAAAAAAAGTAAATTTATTATAAAATCTGACTTAAAATAATTTACTTTTGAGGTATAGATATGGGTGTTATTATCCACTTTAATTGTCAATAGTTTGTTAAAACATAGTATATGCTTTGTTAGTATAACATTAAGTGTAAATGTAAACTAAGTGTAAGTGTATTGTTTACACACTATCAAGTAAATGAGGTGCCATGAGGCAAACATTTAATTGATAACTCACACTATAATTGTTTACCACTTACAAGAAAAAACTATTAAAGACAAAGGGATATTTTGTCTTAAGAACTTTGTGACTTTGTTAAGAAATGTCACTCTTCTGTAGGTAAAAGTGATAATATTATAATATCCCTTAGTTTGGTAAATATGTCGTATCTGACCTACTTTGTCTAAATAACTACTAAGATAAAGGGATATTTAATCTAATGTACATTGGGACGAAGGAATATCACACTTTTATATACAGAAGTGTGATATTCCTTTGTCCAAATATACATTAGACTAAATATCCCTTTATCGTAGTAGTTATTAAGACAAAGTGGGTCAGATACGACCTATTTACCCTTAGTTTAATTATAAGACAAGGGAATATTTACTCATTTATTAAATTTGATGTGGATAAACAAGTAAATTAGTGCCCTAGTTTTGATTGTTGATAAATACAATCAAGCAGGTACGAGAAACAGATAGTAAAATTTATTGGGGTGTTTGGTCCAAAAATCATTTAAAACTAGCTATATTTTGCCCATACCAGGACATCTTTAGGCCTGGGCTTTGTTGTTTTCTTTGTAGTAATTTTATCATTTAATGATTGAAAAAAAAGGTGGATATAGTTTTGATTTTCTGTGACATTAACTGATAATCCACCACTATGAAACAAATAAATAAATAAAAAAAACACAGGCCTGAAGATTGGGTCAAGTGTGGGTGAAAATTTAGCCAGTTATTATTATTTATTTTATTTTGGGCCAAGCTGGCATAAGATTGGCGCTAGCAAAACAGTTATACCCCTGAATCAAGCCTACACCCAATGAGAGGTGGCTACTGCTAGAAAGACAGGAAAGTATAGGTCAAAGACAAAAAGGCCAGCTAATACGAAAAGGGCCAGTGTGTGGCCAGTCAAGTTGATGGTGTTTCTTTGCAGCAGGGGGGAGGCAAAAATGAGAAGCAAATATTTATGAATAACAATCAGGCCAAGCTGGGCATAAGTGTTGCCCTAGCTTTACTCTAATAAAACTGAGTCACACGTTGATACATTTATCTGTGGGCTGACTCACTTTTACCACTAAGAACACTCTTGTTGACTAGACTCACTCTTGATACTTATAGCTTTAGTGTTAGTATTTCGCTCACTGAGTTAAGGTCTCCTACAAGACATAGAACTTTATTTTAATATCAAAAATGAAGAATTTTCAAGATTTGTATTATCATGTGACACATACTTTGTGTCAACTGACAAGTTGTCAGTTATAATTCATATTTATATATTGTAAATATACAGCTCAGTCTAAGACTAACCATACAATAAGGTAGTTATTCTTAAGATAGATCAGTGGCGACGAGGAAAACTGGAAAGGACATCTATCATGACAGAACAGAACGACGAAGAATTATCAAATTTGAAGAAAGCACGGACAGTCATTAAAGGACAAATGACTAGATTTTATAAAAACAGAATATCAGAATCTAACCTCGAAGAACATGACGTGACAACTAGACTGGACACACTTGAACAAATGTTAAATAAGTACCAAGACGTACAAGATAAAATTGACAAACTAACGGACAATGACGCTCTAGAAAATGAAATAGATTATCGTACACAAATTATTGAATACACTATAGAAATAAAAACCGTTATACAATCATTAAGGATAACTAATTCAACACCTAGGAATACGGATAGTACCATGACTTCTAATATAGACAAAAATAAAAATTGTTGGCAAACAACTTCAACCTTAAATTTTACCACCTATCAAAACGACGAAACATTTTCTAATTTTGTTACACGATTTGAGACTTTCATTTACTTAAGACAATTAAAGGACCCAAAATTGAAATCATTCACTTTCTTACACGCTCTTACACCACAACTTCATCAAAAACTATACGACATACTAGCACCTGAGAACCCTACTGAACAGTCATACGAGACACTTATAAAAATTTGTAAAAAACATTTAGACCCAAAACCTAGCCTTTGTGCAAGGCAACATAAGTTCATTTCAAGATCCCAACAACAACTCGAAAGTGTGTTGGAATTTTCTACGCAATTACGCAAACTTGCGACAGATTGTGAGTTTAATTGTACCTGTGGTAAACCAATTTCTGAAATTTTTCTTAGACTACAATTTATTAGGGGGTTAATTGACGCAGACATACGAACAAAATTATTACAAGATGACAAGGAGTTATCTTTTGCACAGACAGTAGACATAGCTACGACGATTGAACTTGCAAAAAATGACAATTCACTTATATCAAAAACTCAACAAAACCAAATTTGTGACCAGACAATAAATCAATTAAGAAAAAACAATACAATGACAAAACATCCGACCGAATCAAATTATTCAAAATCTAAAAATCAAAAAACGAACACATTTGATAAATTGAAGGGCCGCTGTTTTAGGTGTGGCTCAATAGAACATAGGGCACAGAACTGTAGACACATAAAGACAGTTTGTTCTCACTGTAAAAAAATTGGACACTTAGAAAGGGTATGCTTGACAAAAACAACAGGACTTCAAATAAAACAATTAACAAAAGAAAACGATACACTGGTTGAACAAGAATTTTCGGAAAACGAGGAAAATTATGACCATGAAATCAATGTGATAACTTGTGAAAGAACTGGAAAATTTTTAGTAAAACTAACCGTTGAAGGAACAAGACTCAACATGGAGCTGGATACCGGGGCAGCCTTGAGCACAATTTCTTGGAAACAGTACAGAAAATTAGGACTGAAGAACAAACTATACCCAACTAAAGTCAAAATGAGGACCTACACAGGAGAAATAATATCACCAAAAGGGATGGCATTTGTCAAATGCGAATACGAAGGCAGAATATTTCATGGAAAATTGTACATAATTCAAGAAGATGTAACACCAATATTTGGCCGAGAATGGATACGGGAAGTAAAATTAGATTGGGCAGAAGTAAAGAACATCAATACAAAGAATGACAGGTTAGATGACTACTTACAGGAATTTAAAGATATTTTCAAAAAAGATATCGGAGTAATACCTAATGTAAAATGTTGTTTACAGGTAAGAGACGGGGTTATGCCGATATATGTCAAACCGAGACAAGTACCGTTTGCAATCAAGAAGAACGTAGAAACAGAACTACAGAGATTAGAACAAAATGGTATAATTACAAAAATAGAAAATTGTGAGTGGGGAACCCCAATTGTACCAGTGAAGAAACCTAACGGAACGATTAGAATTTGTGCCGACTACAAAGTAACATTAAATAAAGTTATTAAGGACCAACACTTCCCGATACCTGTTATAGAAGACATATTTGCACAAATGAATGGAGGGAAGTTCTTCTGCACACTGGACATAAGTAATGCTTATCTCCACATGGAAATGGACGAAGATAGTAAAAAGATGCAGACTCTTAGTACACATTTAGGACAGTACACAGTAAATAGATTAATGTTTGGAGTAAAAGTGGCACCAGCAAAATGGAACGAGTTCATGGCGAGAGCACTGCAAGGCTTAGAGGGAGTTCAAAGTTTTTTTGACGACATAATCGTACAAGGAGCAACATATGATGAAACACTAAAACGACTAAGACAAGTTTTTGAAAGAATGCGACAGTACAACCTAAGACTAAATCGAGACAAATGTAAGTTTTTTCAAAAGAGCATAAAATATCTAGGACACATAATTGATGAAAACGGACTGAGAAAGACCAAGGAAAAAATTGAAGCAGTTATACAAGCGGAAAGACCTAAAAATGTTGCAGAATTAAAATCATTTCTTGGAATTGCAAATTACTACAACAAATTTATAAAAAATTTGGCCTCTATATTGGAACCCTTAAACAAGCTTTTAAGAAAAGGTATAACTTACAACTGGACAAGACAATGTGAAGAAACATTCAACAAGGTAAAACAAGAGATTGCAAGTGACAAGATTTTAGTACATTTCAATCAAGAACTGCCCCTTGTTTTGGCTACAGACGCATCGCCAGTGGGGCTAGGAGCTGTGATTTCCCATCGCTACAAAGACGGCACAGAGAAACCAATAGCGTTCGCGTCCCGAGCTCTGACCGAATGTGAAAAAAAGTACAGCCAAATTGACAAGGAGGCAACTGGAATATATTGGGGTTTACGAAAATTTTTCCCCTACCTGTATGGCAGAAAATTTACACTAGTGACAGACCACAAGCCGCTGGTTTCAATTTTCAACCCAAATCGGACATTACCAGCCATGTCAGCAACGAGAATATTCAATTATGCTCACTTTTTATCTGGGTTTAATTATGAAACCGAATTTAGAAAAACCACAGACCACGGTAATGCGGATTTCTTATCAAGATTTCCGATGAAGGGGGAAGAAGGAAAAGAAGGACGTGACCAAATTACCTCATTTCAGATCGAACAGATAAACGTTTTGCCGATTACAATGGAAGAAATACAAAAGGAAACAAAAAGAGACAGTAAACTTTGCCGGATTGTAGAACATTTGGAGAATGGTACAAGTCTAAAAGAACTAGGATTGGTGGATAATGAGTGGACATTACAGGACGGGTGTTTATTTAAAGGGATACGAGTAGTGATACCAGAACATCTGAAGAAAAATGTACTAAATGAACTACATGTCGGACACATCGGAATGACTAAGATGAAACTACTAGCGAGAAGTCACTGTTACTGGGTTGGTATCGATAAAGAAATTGAACAATTGGTTAGAGGATGTCAGGCATGCTGCTTAAAGCAGAACGAAGAAGCGAAAGAAGTGAACCACCCCTGGGCTCCAGTAAGTGGACCTTGGCAAAGAATACACGTCGACTTTGCAGGGCCTCTAGACGGTAGGACATATTTTATTTTAGTTGATGCCTTCACCAAATGGGTCGAGGTAGTTGAGACAAAAACAACTACAGCCAAATGGTGCATACTAACACTGAGGAAACTCTTCACAACATTTGGGCTACCTCAAGTCGTAGTAACAGATAATGGTACACAGTTTACGTCTGGAGAATTCGGAGAGTTTTTACAGAAGCAGAAAATATCTCATAAAAGATCAGCCCCTTTCCACCCGTCCACGAATGGACAAGCTGAGCGGTTTGTCCAAACGATAAAGAAGGGAATAAACGCGATGAAGATGGACAGAGGAAATCACGAGGAGAAACTGCTAGAGCTAGTGAGCCGCTTGAGGATGACACCAGCCAGTACGGGGAAGTCACCTTATGAAGGCATGTTAGGTTTTAAAGTGAGAACGGTATTGAGTTTGATGAATGAGATAAAGGAGGACCAGGATAAGAGAGAAGGTACAAGACCACCAAGGAGATCGTTCGTAGTGGGAGAGAGAGTGCTGGCGCGAAATTATAGGAGTGGAGGGAAAAAGTGGATGTTCGGAACAGTGGTGGCCAAACACGGACAACTCCACTACACGGTGAAAGAGGATGGAACGCAAGTAGAACATCGGAGGCATATTGACCAGCTGCGTTCCTCGTCAATTAAGGGAGGAGGACTGACACATACTTTGTGTCAACTGACAAGTTGTCAGTTGACACAAGTATGTGTCAATCCTCCACCCTTATTATATATTGTAAATATACAGCTCAGTCTAAGACTAACCATACAATAAGGTAGTTATTCTTAAGATAGATCATCATGTAATAAAAAATTTCTTTATAAATTACATACAATTTAAATATAATTATTTAATTCATCATTGAGTATTATAATAGAATATATTTATTTTTCAACATGTAATTTTCTTTTTAACAAACATTTGGCAGATTAAGATGATCATTTATTAATTATATAAATTAATAGTTATAATTAATTATTTTTTATTCTTTTACAGCAATCACCAAAAAACATCTATAGTACTACATCAGTGGTTGGTTATAAAATACCACAAGAATACAATAAAATAAAATTCACAACAAAAGAATAATGGAAAAAAAGGCCTTAAAAAGAAAAACAAAATAATCCAACTCAAAATTCACAGAGCACCAAGCACGATTTAACATGGTCAAAAAACTTCACCGAAACCAGTAACGATAAGCTGGTTTAAGATAATCCAATATAAAATTAAAAATAATATATATACGTCAATTTAATCAGAAAAATATCTTGTAAAAATAAAAATAAAAAAATCATAATATATGGTTTTAAAAAAACTTAAATTTGGACTTAAGCAAAAAATAAAAAATTGTAATTTAGAACATGGTTATAAAATTGTAATATATAGTTATGTTTTGGAAAAATAGTACAAAGGTATGTTAAATTGAATTAATAGATTTAATTATTAGCATAAGATAAGGTTCTGAGATTATTTGAATAATAAGATCTAGTTTGAATTTGAATTAAGATGTTACGATCCTTACTCAATTATCCCTTTATTGCAGTTTACAATGCTTAAAAATTTGCTCTTGTAAGCTGATAAATAACAGTAAACTATTATTCAGGTTCGTCACACAAAATAGCAAATTACCAATAAAGAATAGGTATGAATATTCTAATAAGACGTCATAGAATTGTCCTGATGACAAAGGTTAGTTTGACAGTAAATAGGGAGCTAGCGTGGCTGTGGGTTAAACCATGTCTGCTCAGCCATCAATGGATCAGGAGGTGGTTCAATCCCTCGGCGTGATACTCTGATTTACATGGCTCACTAATGCTCACATCATACTTGCTTCGGCGGTACAATGTACAGAGGTATGATGGTGTAAAAAGGGCCCGAATGAAGGCCTAATTGCTAAGTTCGAACAAGTGGTTCGTCCTACCCGTACCTTACTACTACTACTTGACAGTAAATTTATCTTATTTTTTTTTTCTTTTTAGTATTAATTTCAATTTGAGAACATTAAAAGCACATTAAGTACAGATACAAATAAAAATACATTAAGTACAGATACTGAATGAGCTAGAGGGGAAAATACTAAAATATACTTATTTTTTTAAAAAAAATATTATGAATAGTAAAACTATAGCTTTTGAAGAAGTGGTAAAATGTAATAAAATTATATTTAACATGAAATCCTTGAAATTTCAAACCTTGTGCTGTGTATGTTTGTTGCTGATCACATACATTTTTTTTTTTTTTTGTAAAAAAAAGCTTAGTTCCTTCCCAAATTTGATATTAGTCTTAGGGTAATTTGATATTGTCTAGTATAATTCTCTGATTCAGTTGGTCAAGCCTTGTGTATTTAATCATTGTTTAAATTGCCTGAATTTTAACATGTCAGTGATATGCATATCAAAGAACAAAAATAGTTACCTACCATTTTGGCAGCAGGGATTCTGCCAAAATTAGGGTTAAAGAAAAAAAATATACATAGAGATCTTTAAGTCTATAAATATAAGAAAGAGAACACAATTGTAATAATAATACCTAGAAGTATAACTATATAATAACAAATATATAACATCTAGAAGAAAAACATCATAGTTATTTATTTAATTAAAATTAAATAAAATGTTTATGACATATCTGCAGGTTCTCTTTCTTGGTTTGGAAGCCATCTTCTAATAAGATTTTCTTTGACAGTGAACTTAGGGAGTACGCTGGGATGCTTCATCTCCTTATCTGTTACTTCGGGTCGGTGAACTTCACATATAAGAACTTCCTGTAAAAATAAATTCAAGATTTTAATATAAACTATAAATTTCTTATAAAGTTGTAAAAGTTTTCACAGCTTGTTGCACCGCGGTAAAAAGAAAAATTGAATGATCAAATAATCGGTGTGGGTAATATTAAAAATGCTGTCAAAACAAACAATGCTGTTAATTAGTTTTACCTGAGGTAGAAGTGATTTAAATCTATCCATTATCTGAGTGTTGTGAGTTTAAGATGTAACAAATTGTGTAAACTGTTCTATGGGAAGTTAACACGCCCAAGCAGCAGGAATATTAAAAGAACAATGAATATTTGATAAAAGAATTTCAAAGCCACAACCACGGGTATATATGGAAGGCCATTGATATCTACTCTTTGAAAGGAGGTACTAACAAGAACATATATTTGATACTGACTACCTGAAATTACTTTGCAAAGTGTAAATATCTCCTTGTCTCAATAATTAGATTAGGTGATATAATCCCTTAAAGCTTTATTTTCCTAGACACGACTCTAGCGATAGACCCTCAAACGATAGTCGCTCAGCGATTATCGGTGAGAACTCATCCGCGTCTTGGAAAACTTACCTTATAGATGGACATCATAGAAGTGCGATGTTCCTAAGGTCTAAGAACATCTGGTAAAAAAAGTGTTATCCACATAAAAGAACAAACTCCACAACTCAAGTACAAATGAAGGCTTGATAAAAGACAATAGGGTTCTAAGAACATCTGGTAAAGAGAGTGTTATCCACATAAAAGAACAAACTCCACAACTCAAGTACAAATGAAGACTTGATAAAAGACAATAGGGTTAGAGTGTTGGTTGGGTATTTATTAACACAAGTTTGGTGAAATTAAAGAAGTGCCTTAGGTCAAGGTTGTAGGTAGTTTGATACCAATAGGTTTGACATTAGTTAGCAAAGTAAGTGAGGTACTGGTACCACAAGGTACAACTGTAATTATTTAAAAAAATAAACGAGTATTACTCGTATGTATGTTTAATAAGGTGAAACCTGATCAAATTTTTATAAATGTAAAATTTTCCCCTTTTCTTTTTTCATTGCACAGTAATAAAGATTAAGAAAAAGCTATTTATTAATTCTTAAAAGAAGTATTCCCTTATAATTAATTTTTATCTATTGTAATGGGTCTTTTACTGGTGAATAAAATTAGTCGAAAATTATTTCATATAAGTGCTATTGGCTATATTTCATCCCTTGAGAGGCATCATCACGCCTCTATATGTGTTCAGTGGAGGAATCCTAAAAGTTAGAGCTATTTTTAAAAAAAATATAGTTTTAGCACATAGTTTTTAAAATTCCCCCCCCCCCTTACCATGTTTGTTTAAAATTTATTTATTTTATATGTTAAGCAGTAGTGGAGATGGCTTATTTTTAAGAGTTCTGACAAGTTTTTTATGTTTTTAAAAAAAGCTTTGTTAACTTTTACTTTGGATTCCTCCACTGAACACATATAGAGGCCTGATGGTGTCCCTCAAGGGCTGACATATAGCCAATAGCTTATATATGTAATAATTTTCCACTAATTTTATTCACCCCTACAAGACCCAACACGATAGATAGCAATTTATTAATATTTGTTTCTCCAATTATTTCTTTCTATAAAATCCTAGTAGATAATAAATAAATATGAATAACAATAAATTTTAACGAGAATAATAATTACCTTGAAAGATGCTTCAGCTAAGCGACTTAGATTTATAAGTTTAAATAAATTTGAATCCGTTTTAACTCTCTTTCCATCAGGATTGTAAACTTCAACAGTTACTATGTATGAAGAATGATAAAATACTGGTCCTTTCTTATAGAGAACTGAAAACATACGTCAAACAAGATAAGTATAAAAAAAATCACCTTTACAAACAGAAGTGTGATGTTCCTTTGTCTCAAAGTTCTTTGGACTAAATATCCCTTTGTCTTAATAATTATTTAGACAGAAGAATTCCATGTAAATGGTAAACAAACCGAGGGTGGATAACCACGTAAATGTTTGCCAAATGTCACCTAATTTATTTTAGTCCAGGAGATAGCGTGCAAAAAAGTGTGACTAACATCAAGCTAGAATTTTGTATACAAGTCAATCTTTTAGCGCCTTTTAAGAATATGTGGTCGGCTAAGTTCGCCTGCAGGACATAGCTTGGCAATAGGCGTTTGAAAAAAAAAAAAAAAATACCTGTGGAGAGCGGGCATGTCTCACCAATTATGGTGGAAAACGTGATTTTCATGATCCTGAGTACAGAATTAGTTAGTAGACCGAAAATCAAGTTGATGTTAGTTTGTCCCTTGACAGGTGACCACGTTGATTTTTAGTAATATTTGAATAACTAACCCATCAAGTGTGAAAGTAACATCAACTTGATTTTTGGTCTACTAACTAATTCTGTACTCAAGACCATGAAAATCATACTGTCCACCATAATTGGCGGGACATAGCCGCTCTCCACCATTTTGTTTTTTTTCAAATGCCTATTGCCAAGCTATGTCCCACAGACGAATCTAGCCGACCACATTTTCTTAAGAGTCGCTAAAAGATTAACTTGTATAAAAAATTCTAGCTTGATGTTAGTCAAATACTTTTTAGCACGCTATCTCCTGGAAAATGCACCCCGCCCCTTGCTATACCAATGCTGTCCATGGTGCACATTTGTTCAACATTGGGTAGGATACAAGACACATGGTAGAAACAGCATTGTAGAGTATAACACAAATCATTTTAATAGATTCCACACATTTAAATTTGTAAACTTTATTACATTACTCAAAATTAAATATTCATTTTTTCTCACAGTAACATGATATAAACAGTAAACTTACTGAATTGTCCACCAAACTGCATTCCAGACTTGACAACCCAACCTTTTGCTCTGAAGTAATGATATGCGACATAATTTTCAACAAAATTTGTATCTGTTTGCCTGAAAATATTCCAAAGGGTTGCTATCGGAAGTAGATTACCAAGGAGATCTATAACTTGAAGACAACCAATTCCGTAGGAAAGGAAAAATGCCTCTTCTAAACATAAATGAAGTGACTCTGCAACTGTTTTTACATCTTCTTTCTCGAGACGAGGGTTAAGTCTGTTCATAAAATCTTCTTCATTGTCACTGTCTGTGATTACAACTATTTCATTGATTTTACTGACTGTTTGATTTGTAAGGGATCCAGCTACTTCGTCACCGCTGTTATCAGAAATCTTCCGTTTCTTACTTCCAGGTTCCGAATCACTATCGCCACCTTGCTCTTTTGCTTCTTCCATGAGATTCTCAGCAGATTTAGACCATTCTTTCCTTCTTTTCCATTGTCTTTCTCTGATAATAGGGGCTCCTTTAGCCAATGCCTCAAAATTAGGAACTCTTTTTGATAGACAGCCTTTACCAAAGAATCCCTGAAATCAAATTATGAAGTTTATATTATTAAATAGACTAATAATATGGTCGTTAGTGTAGGTGTCATTGTTTACATTTTTTTATGTTAGTGAAACTCAAGGCTCCCCCTGTTTCTCAAGGTTAGGGCACTGGAGCGCCACCGTCTACCCTGAGCTCACCCTTTCTCTCAGTCCACGTCCAACCTCCTTAGAGATTTTATGTAGTTTATTATCCGCCACCTACATTCTGTTAAATATCGTAAATGTTTGTACCATCACCTAATTTACATATATAATATTTAATACCCTGTCGCATTAGCATGCGACAGTCATAATAAAGTTAAAAATTTATATGTTTAATTAAAATGTGTTACAATCTACATGAGCAATAACTTCTAAATACTGTTGGTTAATGAAAGAAGAATAAACTGGATTCAAAATACCCTTGGGAATAAAAATAAATAGACAATAACCTATATCAAACCCTCATTAGATCATTAACTTTTAAAAGACGAATTAGTAGCACTAGGTTTTAACTCTCTGAATAACTTCTCATTACCTCAACACCCAAACTTAATACTTTAGAAATATGAATTACGGTTGAACTACAATATATAATACGTTATCTCACTATTGACCTCTTTCGAGACTTTATATATCAATATATCTTGTCCGTTAAACTCTTTTGTACTTCGATTTGGAACTGTACCTGGTCTATATGCAGGAGCGGCATTTTAAAATTCTAGGGCAAACAAAATTGAATTCAAACACAAAACAAACACATTTTTGTTAAAACGTGTAAAATTTCTCAAATCATGCATTATTTGGATATATTGATATATGACGTCATTATAACAATCGATAGTGCCGACTTGCAATATTTAGTAGGGGCCTCATAATATACTGTAGTTCTACTTGAATTACAGTCAGGACATGAAAATAGTTAACTCTGACAGAGGGAAATTTTGATGGCTAGAAGGTCAGATGACAAAAGCTCGAGCTCTTATTGGCTCCACTCTCATTTTAGATTTTCCCATGCTGTTGTCAGAGTTAAATAGCATCTTGATCTGACTATAACGAATAAGAGGTAAATATGCATTGCTCACTTCACTTTGGCTAGTGTAAATGCCAAAAAAAAGTCTGGGTAGAACTGATGAATATGAGGTCTATAGAAAAAATGACAGGCCTCACTCCAACGTATTTTTTGACAAAGGGAAATCGGTAAATCTTTATCTCTCAAGTGTATAAATCAAGCCAAGTTGTGCCACCAAGCGATTCTCGACCGTACCATCTCCTTCAGTTGAGCCTAAGTCTGAGATTTTTATCTAGCTGAATACATCTAACTTTTAAAGATTAGTCTAGTCTTTAGAACAGTCAGGGCAAGGGGTTGAATGAAATAGTGAGTACATAACCACTACTATTGAGTAGATTAACCCAACCACACAGAGCACAGGGGAATGCAAACAGGGCTTGTAGCAGATTTTCCTCAAAATTAAGTGACTTTAGTGACTATTTTTTTCAAAATAAGTGACTTTTAAGTGACCTGTTTTCCCCAAATAAGTGACTTTAAGTGACTAAATTTAAAGTAAAAAAAAAATATGTTAGTTACTTTTTGTTGTTTTGCACTGTTAAACAAGTGCAATTATAAAAATTTCAGAACGGTTTTTTGTTCATTTGATTTTTCTCGGAACTTTTCCTCACTTCGGAGGCCACCGAAGTGGTCTCTCCTGCTGCTTCGCAGCAGGAGGAAGCAGTATTGGAAGTGGTCAGTACTTGGATGGGTGACCGTTTTGAACTGATTTTATCATCATTCTTAAAAAAAAATCTTTATTTTTAATATATTTTATTTAATTATTTGAAGTTTGGCGGTATTTTGACAGAACAAACTTTGACGTCACCAAAATTATTGCAATAATAAATAACGTTACTAATAAAGTTGATTTTCCGGGTGGCACAACTACAGGTAAAGACTGATTTTCTGCCAAGTTTCAACTCTCTAGGTTAAATACCTTGGGCGCTACGATAATAACACACACACACATACATACATTCACACTTACATACATAAAGACGTCATGCTGAAAACCACTAAGGAGGTCTTAAAAATGCCCAAAACGGATAATTCCGTTGAAATCTCGAAAAAAAAAAAGATTTTGGTGAAAACAATACTTTTCCTAGAGTTTGGAATAAAATATTCATTTCATCTTTATATTCTTTTTATTTTTTTCATCAATCTTCTTAATATTGACGATAAAACACAACACACGCCAGCTGAATCTAGTGCAAATGTTACAAACTTTATCATTCATTACAGTTCAAAGTAGGCCTAATATAAGATTCATAGTTAAAAAAAGTCTTGAGGTTACAAAACCCCTTTTGAAAAACAGTTATAATATATGTTTTGTATTTAAAAAACAAAAAAAAATCCTTGTATGCCCAAATAAGTGACTTTCAGTGACTTTTTTTTAAATAAGTGACAAAAAAGTGACTCTCGTCAAAATAAGTGACTTTTAGTGACTTTCAGTGACTCACTACAAGCCCTGTGCAAATTGTAGCTGAGGTTTGTACTGACTGGTCTAACTAAAAACTATACATTTGCCCACGATTGCAGCAGAAATGTCGAAACAACCAAATAGATGTAGAAGAAAGCCAGGAGGTTTCAAAGTAAGATAAAAACGAAATTATTTTAAAATATTACCATGGTATGAAGAACTTTCATTTCTTCTTGGTCGTCTATAACCACACTCAAACCATTAAATCTACCGGTACTAATAAACCAAATATCATCATTATATATCTGTTCACTCTCGCTCCCGATAACCAGAGGAAAAGCCGGCTTTCCACAATAAAGAGAAGAGCTTCTGTAAAACTTCAACTTCTTTTTAACAGGCTCGTTTAACTTTAGAGACATTATAGTAAATATAAAACTGCCAGTTCACCGTTTAAAAATAAAGATGCACTCGAATTAAAAATAAGTTATTGTGACCCGCGACATTCTGAAATGAACCGAATCAAATAACTCGGGAGATGGATTGTTTTCAAACACAAAGCTTCATAAGCGCTAAGTATAATCATAGAACGGAACGCATGAAATCATTCCTATTTAGATAAAATCGTATTTATGATTAGAAATAATAAAAAGAAAAAAAATACTAAATTTAACATTCAATACTTTTGATTTTACTTTTAAACAGTAAATTTATTTAAAATTAATTCAAACGTCAATTCAACGGCAAGGTTTTGATAAGATAAGAGAAAAAGGTTATGGAGTTGCAGGTTTAGGTTTTAATAGATTATTTTTTATTTATTTTCTTTTCCCCTGTAATTCTTATTTCCCGGTGCACGACGTTTTCAAGGTTGATTTTATAGTTAAAGCTTTGATTTAAATTATATATTAAATAGATTACAACCAATTTTCGTTCTAAATCGTTCGGTTCTTTGCTGTGAGAAAAAATAAAAGCTATAAAAAATGGTAAGTGTTACGTAAATTAATTCGTCAGTCTATTTGAATGAATTTTTGCTTTCGTTTAATTTACTATTAGTTAAGGTTAATTTAATCGACATCGTGTGATTTATTAATATTTAATTATTGATTTTTTGTTGGTTTAGGTGTTGATAGGGACTAGATTGTTGGGGAAGCTGTGTAGCAACATAACTCGGAGGATGTATTGTTCGGCTGTCGAAGCGGAAGTCTTATTTGAAACACAAAACAAAAGAGGAATTATCACGTTGAATAAACCTAAAACCCTCAATTCTATTAATCACGCCATGGTCGTATCTATGATTAATAAACTTCAGGAATGGGAAGATGACGTCGAAATGGTTATTATAAAGGGTAGCGGAGGCAAAGCATTCTGCGCAGGCGGAGACATTGTTGAAATAGCCAAGATGGGACCAAGCGGAGCAGCTATTGGAAAGAAGTTTTTCCGAACCGAATATGTCTTGGATAATATGATCGGAACTTATAAAAGACCGTTTGTAGCTATTGTTGACGGTATCACTATGGGAGGTGGAGTTGGAATAAGTGTTCACGGTAAATACCGAATCGCCACTGAAAAAACTCTCTTTGCCATGCCTGAGACAGCTATCGGCTTAATTCCTGATGTAGGAGGAGGTTATTTCTTACCTCGTATGAAAGGTCAGCTCGGTCAATATTTAGCTCTTACAGGCCAACGTCTTAAAGGAATAGATGTAGTCAAAGCAGGTGTCGCCACTCATTACTGCGACTCGAAACACGTTCCTGAACTAATCAATGCATTGGTCTGTATGAAAACACCTGTAGAAAGTGTCGAAAAAGACGTATTTAATAAATTTACTCGTGACGTATCGTCCGAACCGTTTTGCTTAGACTCTAAAATGGATGAAATCAACAGGATCTTCTGTAAGCCTACTGTTGAAGAGATATTCGAAGAACTCCAAAAGTCCGGTTCACCTTGGGCTCTAGACACCTTGGCTATGTTACAGAAGATGTCTCCTCTCTCGCTTAAAGTGACTAAAAGGCAGCTGGAAAGAGGAAAACTTATGACTTTACAAGAAGTCTTACAAATGGAAAATAGACTGTGCGGAGCTTGCTTGGAAGGAAGAGTCTCTCTTGATTTCTTCGAAGGTATGTTATACATCTAATAAGTATTATTATAAGTAAAATATAGTTGTTATAATAGGTTTTGTTTATAAATGTAAGTGTGGAAATCCTTGAAGAACAATTAAAATAATTTATTTTTATCTGTTTTTGGCCCTTTAAGGTTTCTGAATGAAGTTCGAAAAGAAACCTTTTATAACAGCTCTGTCTGTCCGGTGGCATGTTTCAATTCCTAAACTACTTTAGCTAGGAACATGAAATTCGGCACACAGGTGCATCTTGGCATTTGTGACGACTGTACATTTTTTGGAGTTTTCACACTAAATATTTCCAAGATGGCAGGCGACTAAAAAATGTTTTTAGTCACCATGACATACTATACACATCAATTTAAAGGTCTTGAAGTATAGAAAAAGAATATGCAACTATTAAAATTTTACACTTAATAATTTTAACTTAATCTTACAGAAATCGGCGATTATTGCCTCACGTACGTACGTGAAGTGCACCTTACTTGTTTCTTTAATATCGCGCTTTGTCTCCTCCAGAGATATCAGAAGCAAACAAATGATTGTAAACAACCAATAGGACCTTCTTGTTCTAAAGATTATTGTAGTGTGTAAATACGTATTTTCAGTAAAACCTATTTCTAAGACTACTTTTTATTTGATGAATACTAAACACTTAAAGCTAACTTCTGTACTTTCACTTCAACCATTGGCCTCTAATAGTCTATTATAATGAGGTTCTACTATATTGAAAAATTGGCTATACGTTTGTTAATAATCTGCATAGGGAATTATTGGTAAACATAACAAAGACTATGTGTTTTCTGGTGGAGACTTCTTCTTGTAGAATGTGAAATGACTTTGATGAATGGTTGTTCTCTTTCTCGTGACACTTAAAATTTGGGTTTAAATTTAATTTTGTTATTATTTGCAGGTGTTCGTGCGTTGCTTGTTGACAAGGACAAGAAACCTAAATGGAACCCGTGCAATCTGAGCGATATTAACGATGAAATGGTTGAATGTATGTTTAATCCACTTCCTTGTCATGAAGAACTGAAAATTTAAACTAAACTAAAATATTACGTGCCATGAAAATCAGCTAATATGGATCTTTCTTGGATAAGGATAAATATATATATGCGTTGTTATTTTTTTATTGTTATTTAATATTTTATCGAGCTATTATAATGTGTAAACAAAAATAAGAGAGAAAAAAAATTAAATTATTATATTTTTTCAATTAATTCTGCATTCATTATTTACCCTCTATAGTTTATATAGAAAATATTTTTAATAAAACAATACAAATATACCTATTGACAAATCATAAGTATTTCCATTAAGATAGGTAGATGTATTAATGTTTAACCTGGAGACATAGAAAATAACTTAAAGCACAGAAGAGAAATATGTCCTTTTCTTATCTAATGTCACCACTACATTATTTCCCTTAAGTCGTATAATATTTTACTTTGTGAACAGAATATTCAATAACTTCAGTTTATTTTTTTGCTGCTTTGTATGTATTGAATGTGACCATTGCTGTTTTTATTGCATCCGTTATGCATTAAAGGGTCCCTTGTAAGGGTATCACTTACACTCGTGCCGAAGGTCTAGGTTCAATTTTTGCTGAACACACTCTTTTCACTGTTCACACAGCATTGTGAGGTTAGAGTAAATGGAAGCTTATCAAGAGCATCTGATGCTGATCTCCTGAGCCAGAGATGATGATGATCATCATAATAAGACAGTAGAGTCAAAATGAGTTATAATTCTGATAGCTTGGGGGGGGGGGGGGGGGGGGTATAGATCTCGATATTTTGACCTCTAGAAGGTCAAATACCAAAATCTCGAGCTCTCATTTTTTCCCCTCCACAATTTTTCGATTTTACCCTGCTGTCAGAATTAAAACTCATCTTGAACTTACTGTTGTAAAGAGCCATCTGGTAGGCTTGGCCTTGGCCACTCATGGACTTTTGTGCCTTATGGAGTTATGTAGTTAAATCCTTTGCTCCAACTTTTTTCTTAGGCCTCGGGTACAATACGAGCCACGATACGAGTATTGTCAGGTACAATACGAGTGCTGGCTATGATAAGAGCGAAAATAATTAGCAGGGCAGTGTTTTCTTTCAGTTCCCTGCCATGTTTACTTGATGAGAGTTTCTAATCAAATGAAAATACTGAGTGGTGAGCGAAAATTAATGTCTAGGATCAGCAGCAAGCAGGAACATTTATCGCTCAGACACTCGTGCTGTCATAGCAGGCTGTCCTCTACTTTCATTATACATAAACTAAAACAGCAATGTAAACATAAACAAAAGCGGCACCGCTCTGTCGCCTACCCCTCGTATCATCCCTGAGGCTTTAGGGGGAGTATCATTCAGTCAAAGGTATTTACATTCTGAAAATTTAAAATCAAGAAGATTTAAAAAACTCCGTGAAGATGGAATTGTGAAAGTGGGTCAGACTTCAAAGAAAGAAAACTTATTCTATTTAATGAGGTCTTGGACTGGAGTTGACAGGGCACAGGAAAAATAGAGAGACAAAAACAAAAAAAGTTTTGTCTTTAGAAGAGAGGACCTGGAACGAAAAAGTCTAGTCTAGGCTGCTTTGTCAAAGTTTTGGGGGTAGTTCCCCCAAATTTAGAGCTAAAATTCATTTCTCGACTTTGCTTTAGGGTATGATCGAATTTTAATGCAAATTTTCATTGATATCGACAAATAATTTAGGCTATATGCGCTCTGCACAACAAATGACAGATTGACATTTTTTTAAAACCACATATTCGGACTCAGGGGACCTCAAAACAAGTAAATCCCACAAAATCGAATTTTCGCACCATCACAATACTTCCTGTTTTTAACAAAATTAGGTATATGAGAAAGTAGAAAATAATACTAATCTTTTTACGCACAGTTTAAATTTTTAGTAAGTGGTATTAAATTCTTATAGGTTCATCTGTCAGTCAAATTTCGTTTAATATTTCCTTTTTTTGACCACAGAACATTAATGATATAGACAGAAAACGACAGTATGTATTCCGAAATAATAGGCATATTAAATGTAACATATAAAAAAAATTAAATTTAGGCATTACGAGGCTCTATTATTGAAGCAAGAGTATATTATATTATAAGCATTTGTTAATATTATATTAAAAAAATAGTAAATCGTGATGAGTTGACAGTTAAATAGAATATTATAGAGAGCCATGTAGTGGGGGCAGGGCCGTACCTAGGTGCTCCTGCGTACATGGCAAACCCGTAAAAGTGCGCCCCACCGGGGGGTCCGGGCCCCCCCTCCCCCGGAAAATTTTTGGAATTTTAACGTCAGTAAAACAAATTTTAAGTAATTTTTTTGTTTTCGCTACTAGAAAGTACTATTTAACACGTAAAAAAGTACCTTTTAAGTATTATTTAAAAAGAAAGTACGATTTAACACCTTGCTACACTATAACTCCTTTTTCGGTTCAAGGTTAAATGGTTGATATAAAAAGTTTATTTAGATAAAACATCAAATTTGAAATTTTAATTTAATTAAGTACAATACTGAACGGAAAAATATTTACAATATTACAAAAAGTAAGTTGATATTTACAATATTGACATATTAACTTTATTTCTTAAGTAAAAAATACTTTTTACACAATGAGTACTTTAAAAATATAATAAGTAGAATTACATTTTTTTAGGGCATTTATATAATTATATTGTACTGTTATTCATAAATGTTGTTACTGAATACGTACAAATGTAATTACAATTTTCAAAAAAGAATATTCCATACCTTTTTAATCATTTTATTAAAAAAAAAAAAATCAACACTTGTTGGTTGTGAACCCTTTATTTGATTATTTTTTATATGTAAAAACTATTAAACGTTTTATTTCTTTCGTATTTTCGGTATCATAAGTGTTCTTACTGTTTAAATAATTTAAGATGGTGTTAATAAATTGAGTAATTTTCGATATGGGTGAGTGCATTGAGTTTATTAATTACATGTTTTTTCACATTTTACTTGTTTAAACTAGTAATAAGGGTGCCGCGAGAAACAATTAACCAAGTTGGGGTGCCACCATTAGAAAAAGGTTGAAAAACACTGCCCTAGCCGCTAGGGGCTGGGGCGGATGGGCCTCGCGGCAACGCTAAGCCCTAGCGTTGCCAATATAAACATGAATCGCACGCCACCGCGCTAAGCGCAATGTCACAATGTGATTAATGTTCATCATAAAAACACGAATTGACAGCTCACACAACCGAAATTATACCTAAGTATAAAGTTTTCATTTTGACCAATCTTACCAATCAAAAAATATTTTTCCTCTTCTCCATTTTGCGCCCTTCTCAAACCTGCGCCCTTGGCAAGGGCCACCTTCGCCACAGCCTCGGTACGGCCCTGAGTGGGGGAGATGAAGGGTGCCTTTCTACAATTCCTTAACTTACACTCCCCGGCCCCCGGTCATCTCCATATTTCAACTATTATCAAATGTAACTGTATTTCTATCTCAACAATATTTACCTCCACTTTCCAAAAAAAAAAGTAACTTCTGAGCCATATCGCGGTCTAAAAAATTGTAGATAATAAACTATGGACTGAGTACTGTCGGAAAAATAAAACGGTGAGTGACAGTAAGGCCAAGTGAAGTTTGTGGGACAAATCTATTGATGACTTTATTCCCAATTATCAAGTCATTGCTGAAATTCTCGCTACTCTACCAGTAAAGCAACTCTTGCTTGATATTGAAAATGTTAATGCCCGAATCGCCAAAGGAAAATAATGGCTTGAATTTGTAATTTACATTTTTTTTATGAAATGTTGCATTATAATGATTTTAAAAACATTTTCTTTCAACTAAATTGAGTAATTAGTAATTATTTCCTGGACGTAAAATTATCAAAAATAATCAAACGTTTCTATTGTTTTAAATTTATATTAGTAAATCATGGTTAGAAGTGAGAATATTTTTGTAGGCCTTGGTTGACCATGGTAACAATGTACAATTCACTTTTCTGAAAGCTACTTTCATTTTATAACAAGTCAGCTGCATATAATAAAGGCAGTACATAATAAAGTGTAAAGGTTTTGAAAATGTTAATAATTGATGTTTTTTTTAATAATTTACTTTTAAATATATAGCCCAAGTGTTAAGAGTAAAAATTATGTAAAAAAAAAACTTAAAAGTTTTCAGCAAGCAAATTTAAAATTTTCGCCGAGGGGAGCCACCGACCCCCTCGAATAGTTGGGTATTCCAACCCCCCCCTTCCCCCCTCACGGTATGACCCCCCTGAAATTTAACTCTGGACCCGCCCTTGTTCCAGTACATAAAAACTTCTTCTTGTATCAAATTGAAATTTTACATGTCTGTTTCAATTGTACCTTAGACGATGTGCATAAATTTTTATTATAGAATAGGTGATGTTAGAATCTTTTCCCCTACAAATATTCCAATTTTACCTTTGAAGTTCACCTTTAAGCGAGCATTGCGTGCGATATCTAAGTTGGATAACGCTGTACAACGAACTTAAGCCAAGGCATTGTAGTAAAAGGAACATGTATACCAAATTTCAACAAAATGAATTACCTTTTACTCAAGTTATTGTCGAACACGTAAACGTTACTGACAGACAAACAGGATGCATATTTTGTTGAATTAAGAAGCTCGCTTCAAAAATAATATAAACTTTTTAATAATTTTAATTTAATTACAATGAAAAGTTGTTTTGGTAAAGAAAGAGGGGGGGGGGGGGGGCTAAAATATAATTATTTCGTTTATTTCAAAAAATTTTTTTTTGCTGTGGCAACACTGTTAGTGAAGAATAAGAAAAATTCTTTTGATTTCTAACTGTCAACTAGAAAACACGACGGATTCGTTGTTCGTTCGGTAAATTTATTTCCTTAATCATCCGATTTTTAAGTAATTACATTAATGAAATTTATCTTTTAATGTATTAAATAGTGTTTAAATATCGTTAAAAAATCATTTTTGACGATATATGTCAAATACTTAGTATTGTTGTAGTTATTCGTAACCTTCGCCTATTGGCTGTCTTTAGTTGGACGTGGTGAACTCATTTGGACTGTTTTTAATTTTTTTTTAGGTATTAAATAGAAGAAAATGCCTCCAAGGAAAGGAAAACAGCAGCAGGAGCAGGTACAAGTACAGCTTGGACCTCAAGTTAGGGAAGGTGAAACTGTATTCGGTGTAGCTCACATCTTTGCTAGCTTCAACGATACATTCGTCCATGTCACAGATCTGTCTGGAAGGTACGTTTTCTCGAATCGAATACATTTTATGTTGAGCTCTTAAAATTAAGTCTGCTTGACACCATCAAATGTTGCCGTGCTTAATCCTTGTAAAGTTATTAATTACAATCCTTTGACGTAAAGTTTAAAGGTTTTTTTTTTAGCGAGATGTATATTGTCTCTTGAATTCTACTAAGTTCCTAAATAATCTTGCATTAACGAAGTACCTGATCATTTACAAATTCTAAACTGTTAAATGTATCGATTGTTGCCCACCAATTGTAATCACCAATGTGCTCTTTTGCATAGTGGTTACATTTAGTTAGTGTTTAATTTGGTTCATCTCTTAGTGCGCTACTAACTCCCCGGTTGTTATGCATAATACCATATTTTAAAATCTAGATGTATTAAAAACAAATCTCGCAGATATTTGTTGAATGCCCTTTAGAAACATGTGATAAGGTTATATGTGAACAGGTTAGGGAAGTAAATGTGCATTTGGTACATCCTGTTTACAATTATGAGAATTATTTACTTCAATTCAAATGTTTATTAACATTATAGAGTAGACTAAATACTATTTCTTCGCCTCTAATTTTCAATTATACATTGAATCTCTTGATTAGCAACCTAAACACTCTTTAGTTTACCTATCAAATTTAGTATAGGTAAATGTGCTACTGTCCCATCGTTTGACCTTTTTTATCTTGTCAAACACAATTTTAACCTTTTTATTTGTTACATACTTTCTTCCTTTTTTTTAAAATGAAAACAAATATAACCAAATTGTTACTTTTTTATTTAAGCACTTCCACCAAATTCTCATTGGTTTTTACTTTTTGCTGAACTATGTAGTTGGATTTATAAATTTGGCAAACACTAAATTACACCCCCAAACAAGGCAAATGCCTCTGATTCATAAAAGTAGACCAACCTTAGGTTGACATTATTTATTGCAAATGCATTGATGACTTGTTATATGGCCCTAGACTCAGTTTCATACCTAAAAATGGGATGTACCCTTTACCTAATTGATACTTCTTTAGATTGTTACTCCCCTGAGTTTTTTTTTTTAGAATACAAATGACTGGCCAAATAACTATACGACAAAGGATGTTTAATCCAATGTACTTTAGGACAATGAAATATCACACTTTTGTTTTTATTAGGGATGTAACAGTCTGAAGAAGAACAGTCCTTTCACCTTCTTTAGATTATTAATTACTCCCTTCAGTTTTTTTCATAAGGGGAGTAACTATCTAAAGAAGTGCCACCTTATGTATCATTTCTTAAATATAACTTGTGTTTCTTGAGAGATTTATTTATATGCAATTATTTTGTAGTGTTTTTTTCTTAAATAGCATATTTTGGGTTAACCTGTTGTAGATGTTATGTGTAAAATAGCTTTTAATAATCATCAAGTCAATAATAATTAATTTTTTAGTTAATTAATTTCTGTAGTTTACTACAGTTTCATGTTATATCTGTTTCTTTTGATATGGGCAATCAGACGTGCTTATTTACATAGTGTTTATCTTTTTGGCATAACTACCTGATTCAGTATCAGCGTTAATGCCTTAACACATGTTTAGTCTTTTTTTCATTTCTGTTAAACAAAGAACTGCAACTATAGTAGAACCTCGGTAAGAAGTGTCTCAAGGGGATTAGGGAAACAGTCTTGTTATCGAGGTGCTCTTTTTGTTAAGGGTCGTGTTATCAAGGTTATTTTAGCTCTCAGTTGTGTTATCAAGGTTAATGGAATGGGGTGGGGCGGGGTTTAACAGTCTAGACTTGTTCAAGGTTGACCCATATTCCTTTATAGAGTCGTGCTATTGAGGTTGACTTCTCAAAACGACTTGTTATAGAGGTTCTAGGTTACGTCGTGAATTGGTAAAACCCGTGTTATTGAGGTTGTTTGGATAATAATAGTCGCGTTAAAGAGGTTAATTTAACATTATTTGTTATGGCAATCTCAAAGGGACTTGAAAATTGCACTTAGGTTGTCGTGTTATTGAGGGTTGTGTAAGTGAGGTTCTACTGTATATTTAACTACCAAAAGCTTGAGATTCATATTCAGGTTCTTCATTATATTACTAGATACTATTATTGACTTATTTCTTGATTTGGTAGATTTTATTAAGAACGTGTTATTGTTATTATTTATGTTATTTATTATTTATGATGTGTTATATCTGTATTGCAGGGAAACGATAGCCCGAGTTACTGGTGGTATGAAGGTAAAGGCAGATCGTGATGAAGCCTCTCCCTACGCCGCTATGTTGGCTGCACAGGTAAACTTAATTACAATAAACCAACAACAATAAATGACAATGTTATCTTAGTTTTAAGATGATACTTAGCAATTAGTATCTATACTAAAATTACTATTATTGTTTACTCCGACAGGGTGGGTTTACTCTGAAAATCAAAGAGAGAACCAATGAGAGCTTGAGATTTTGACTTTGACCTTGTTAATCCATAGTCCCAAATTCTCATTGGCTTTTCCCATGTTGGTCAGAGTCAACACAAATTGTAATATTAGTATAATCTACTAGTTTAAGCTTAGATGTAATAGTTAATGAGCTCTTGCACTGTAGTTTTATGACATTCTTTAAGCATCTTTTAACTTGGTAGATATTGCAGGAAACATCTCTGCCTCATCTGCATAGATTCTCGAACGTTCATTAACTGCAGAATAGCGAAGATTAATATTTGTTTATACTAAAAGTATAAGTTAATATTTATGGATATGAGTTGTGATTATTAACACTTAGACTGATAGATAGAATAATATATTATCAATAATGACTTAAGTTCATGTTAAAATAAATTAATTAAATTACAGCGTTGAAATAATTAACATTTTAATAAACACCATTAAATAAAGAAACAAAGTTAAGCAAGAAGGTTTGTTAAGAAATCTCTCCCCAAAATTTTACCTTGTTTCAGTAAGGAAGGAATTGGTAGATGGAACAATACAGTTTAATCTGGATATGTAAAAGTGGCTCATTGTACTCTCCCCTGATAATAGCACTCTCAAGCGGCAGTGTTGTAGAAACAATATTATTATCCTGATAAAAACTTAATATTTATCTATTATCAGCTGACAATAATAATAAGTGATATCTCCTTAAAATATTTAATTGTTTTTTAACCTTATTTTACTTTAATTATCTAACGACAATAACGTCAATAATAAACATATTACAGTTCCGACATCAAAAAGAAATCTTGTATAAAACAAAAGTGTCTACTAAAGCAGTCACATCAGATTTGGCTCATACATATTTGGTATTTTAAATAATTTTTCTTTATTTTTAATTAAAATGATTTCAGATAAGTAAAGACTGCCATAAGTAGTAGATAAGTGCTGAAAATGAAGGATTTTATTTATATTTATGACACTGTCACTTTAGTTCGGGTTAACTCGCTAGGGAGATTTAGTATTGGGGGAGAGAATAATCAACCACTTTTAAATTGAATTGTTCCCTCCACCCATTCCTTACTCTGTGGTTAGAAATATGAATTGTGTTGATGATAGTGTTACCTCTTATTATTGATGTGATGTATTGAATTGTTGCATTTGATATATTCGAGAATTAAGTTGTATTTCTAAGCTTCTATAATGTCAAAAAGATTTAAGGAAATATTGCTGAAACCTACTATTGGTTTAGGATTAAAATGCGGCTAACTAGTTTATAATTAATATTGTTGATGGATTATATTACAGGATGTAGCTGAGAAGTGCAAGCTTCTAGGTATCACAGCTCTGCACATCAAGCTGCGAGCTACTGGCGGTAACAAGACCAAGACCCCTGGACCCGGAGCACAGTCTGCTCTTAGAGCTTTGGCCAGATCTAACATGAAGATAGGACGTATCGAAGATGTTACACCAATCCCTTCAGATGCCACAAGAAGGAAGGGAGGTCGTCGTGGCCGCAGGCTATAATCTGTTTTACTTTCAAAAATATATTACTATGTATTTTATATTTTAAACTTTTTTGAGTTTTTTTTTTTTTTTAATTTCTAACTGAACCTTAACCTTTAAAGTGTAATATACTGTCTTTATTGGATTTTTGTTTTATTCTTTAGTTAATCCAACATTCTCAGCATGTTAAGTCACTATAGGGACCACTATGGGCACCAGGGGTGCCCAACCTTTTTTAATCAGGGGTCACATTGTCAACATTTAAAGGGAAGGCTGGCCGGGGGCCGGTAGTGTACCGGGGGGGGGGGGGGGGGGGGGGGGGTCCCCCATAAAATTTTAGAATTATTACCCTCATAAAACACGTTTTTATGCTTCCTAGAAGGTTAATTTTCCGTTTTGGTTTTAGCTGAAACACCATGTTAATAAAGTTTTTTTCTGTTACTAGCCTAGTTTTACTTTGCAGAAAATAAAACACTCAAATATGTATTAAAATGATTGTAATTAACCACACGACGTATAAAAATACAACAATAACAGTATGAATTACAAAAAAATTAGTCTTTCATTTTACAAAGATATTAATCAAAATATCAAGTTTGTATGTAACTTAGCTTCAGTGAGATGGTTGAAACTGCTTTGCACTTGTACTTAAAATGTCTTTCCACTTAGGCTCAAACATGGTTGTACCAATCATTAATAACGATTTTAAGTGTTCATCTGTGAGGGAAGACCGGAATTTTGATTTAATGCAATTCATTTTTGAAAATGTTTGTTCTCAAATATAGGTCGAGCCAAACACTGAGAACATGGTACGAGCAAACATTTTTTAGTTTTTGAAATCTTCATTGCGCAAGGGGCTGTAGAATGGCAACAGATCTCCGTTTTCCCCATATTCCAATGTTGCTGGGCAAAATCAGCTGGGCTGTTCGGCATTAGGAAATTAATATATTTTAGATTCTCTGAATGCTTGTAAATTCTTCGTTTTTATGGCAACACGGCGGGCCACATAAAATCGGCTCGCGGGCCGTAGGTTGGGCACCCCTGCTATAGACCATGGTTTCCTCAAAGTCATGTATTTGTGCTTATGGCACTTTCTAGTTGAATTTGCTTCATTTAGGCACAACTGATAAAAGTAAACTTTTTTTTTAGTAAAACCGTTCAATTGAGTATTACTGAAGAGGGTATAATAACATTCAAATTAGGAACTTAATTTTCTGTTCTTATGGTTTTAACTCTACCAAATTTTTCAAGTAAAAGAAAAAGCTTACGTCTGAGAAACTGAATATTATAGAGGCAGATGTACACACCACCTTAAATGGTTCTAAAGGCCTTTCATTGAAGTGAATGAGTTGATTGTTTATTATTAATGTTTGTTTAAAATAATATTTGAAATTTTAATCTTCAGTTTTTGTGGGTCGTGTTAAGGGTGTCAAAATATTTAAAATAACTAAGTTATTAACATTGGCTATATTTCGGCCACCTCCTGGTCATATTCATGCTTTGTCATGAAGAGTTATTTTTACATTTGCTTAATATTCCTACCATTTATTTGGTATGGCCACTATTTTTTTATTTTTATAAATAACAACATTTAATTCATCTTACTACATTATAATAACAACGTTGGTGTTCCTAAATTTATAACAATTAACATTAAAACCCAATAACACAAACAGCAGAGAGTTATTACGTTGTTGTTTGTGTTATTGAGTTTTAATGTTAATTGTTATAAATTTAGGTTCAACAACGTTGTTAGGTAGTAATTATAATGTAGTATGGTGAATTTAATGTTTAAGTTATATATTTATGTATATATAAAAAAATAGTGACCATACCAAATAAATGGTAGGAATATTAAGCAAATGTAAAAATAAATCTTCATGGCAAGGCATGAATATGACCAGGAGATGGTCGAAATATAGCCAATGTTATTAGTTGTTTAAAACATTTTGATACCCTTAACACGACCCACAAAAACAGAAGACTGACTTCTTGTCCAGTTTTATTTTAACCAGTTTTATGAATTAGAAGATGAGCTATGTTAAGAATTTATACATTATCTAGCAGTAAAATAATATAGAAACAGAAAATAGTATGTAGGCAGGGGCTTTCCACAATCTAAGCTATCATGGCCATCACAGGATACAATAAAAAGCATAGTTAGTAAAAATCTTCCCCCAAATGGCAACAAATAAGAGGCAAAGGCGAGTGTAAGCTCCACAGAAAAGGCAGTCAAGAGCCTAAATTAAAACCACAAGCCAACATTAATATGGCACAGTATAAGGAATGTGGCATTAGAAACCATAATATAGAAATTAGGTCTTACAATGTGACCTCTGAAGCCTGATATTTAATCTAAATGATCTGGTTCAATAATAATCAATCGTAACTAACAACTCGTTAATAATCAACTATCATTCCTGCAGAAAGCTCACTCACATAAACTTACTGACTGCATTCTTTTAACCATAAAAAGTTTGCTACAATAATTTAGCCCACAAAAAATAATGTAATCAGTGGCACACCCATGGGTAATGTTGGGTAAGCCATGTAATGAGCCTCACAAATGGATGTATTGACCACATTCTTTTTTGGAAGGGATACAGTTCCACTTCTCAGCTCAATTCTCTGGAGCCCTCCCCCCCCCCCCCAAACAATCAAGTAACTATTGCGTTATAAATTTTAAAGACGATTATTCATGAAGATGTGTGTTCAAAAGTTAAGTGTAGAAAAGAGGAAAGGAAAATTCTGAAGAGCCTTGAATTGTGTTAAATTTGTACTTTATAATAAAAATAATAATCTAATAAAGACAAAATCCTTTAAAACAATAATCGTGGAATTTTATTGATGTATCTATCATATTTACTTTTTTTTTAGTGATATTACATAATCAGACCATACATACCTTCCCCTCGTCATACTTAAACTTTTTTTTGAAGTCTGGGTTCCAGCCCCTAGGTGAAAAAGAGCCTAGGTGCACCACTGCACGCAATAATAAGCAAGTGACTAGTGAAGCTGATTTTGAACTTAAATTAAACAAGATTAATGATAAATTGGACTGCAGACAAAAGCAAAAATCGATGAAGTAAAGGAAAACTCCCACCAGTTTGTGCTCTTTGTAGACTCTCAGGCTGCAATTATGACAGTTTGCAGTAGACCACGAGGAGGTTGATGCATCAAGAAAACGGGTAAATTTCCTTATGGATAAAGGAATCCGTGTCGTCTTCAAATGGGTCCCGAGCCATTGCGGCTTGGCGGGAAATGAGACGAGTTAGCTCAGAAAGGAGCTGGGATGCAACAACCCTATCCACCGCTCTCTTATTGCTCAGTCAAAAGAGTCATTAAATCCCATTATAAAGATGAAATTAAGAAGTCGCAGCTAAATCAGGCAGAAGGGAAAACATGGCAGAGTCTGGTGGAGAACCCAATCCTACACACAAGCAGCAGAAGAGAAGCTGTGGGAGGCTTTCGTTTAAAGACAGGACATGATTATCCACAACGGCACTTGTACAGGATAGGCGTGGTGGAGAGCCCGGTGTGTCCTCTATACCTAGCAGATGAGATGGATGGCTAGCACCTCCCAGTATGTACAGCATTGACTGATGTCATCGAGAACGACAGAAACAATTTAGACTTAAATATAGACAGTGCTATGGCAAAACTTTATTGGGCTGCAAGAAGCCAAATGGCCTTGTTGCCAACGGCATAGGCGTTATTTTTATTTAAAAAAAAAAAAAAAAAAACTACTGACAAAAGCATATTTTTTCCATGATTAATGAATATCTTTTTATTTAAATATTATAATTAATTTTACAAAATATACACAGACTACAACAAATTTACATTAATTATTTACAATAGGTTGTCAAGAATTTTTTTTTTAGCCTAGTTTCTTTTGTTTACCTAAATTTGAGATAGGGTAGTGTAAATATCAATCAATGGTATCATGACCAGAATAAGGTATACCATAGGAATCATTGGATGTAAAAATTAAGGACTGGACTATTCTTTTTTAAAACCTCATTTCTCCATTGTAATTTAATATTGGAAAATTTACTAGATCAAAATCAGTCACGTTAAATCTGATATTATAAGGTAAGGTAAACAAGATTTTTTTCCTCCCACAAAAATTTCTAAATCTATCTAAAATTACAATAAAAAACAAAAAAGTGTAATTTGACATTTAACCCTTTAACGCTTGGTGGCCCATATAAGGCCCTCTATAAATATCTGTAAACGCCCATAGTATAAGTTTAAAATAATTAATTTAATTAAATTAATTAGGAAGGTGTTCCCCTAGCGTTTTAATATGGTGCATTTTTTATACCAGGCATTAAAGGGCTATTAGGAGTATAGAGGTGATTCCACATTTTTAAATATGTAGTGAAATATAGTTAAATAAAATATAATCTTTAATAAATAAGAGTTTCAAATGAAGTTCGATAAGTAAGGACTTTTTAATTTAGAAATAAAATTGAAAACTAGTGAGTTCTCTTTTAGCGGAAAATTGATGCTAAGAGTTAAACAAAAATTAAAAAATAAATCAACTTTGTTGATATTCAGACAACCAAATACATCGGGGGGAAATAAGATGAAACTATGCTGGGTTAGGTTGTTGTGATTGCAAGAATTCTCGTTTCTTCTTGGACAGGCCAGTCGATCTATACTCAGCTCTTTCTTTAAGGTATTCTTCAGTGCACTGATGTCTGAATTCAGGGTTTCTGAACCAGTAAGTCAAACATTCCTTCATTTTAGTATTGACGTCTTGACACGAAACAACCATCATCAAACCTTTCTCTTTCACACATTTGTTAAAGTCTGTAAATGAAAAATATTATTTATTAAAAAAAAAAAACAGAGAAAGAAAAAAAAGTAGGAGGAAATTAAATTTCATAAAGGGCTACCATGTAAGGTAAACGGAAGTTATACTGGTCTCACAATATCAGTTTACTCCAACAGCATGGGAAAATCAACAAAGGGGGAAAATCAGGGGACGGGAGCCAGAGAGCTTGAGATTTTAAGTCTAGAAGGTAGGGCCAACAAGGCAAACAAAAATATCTCTGGCGGAGTGCCTCCTACAAGCCTAGGGGCTTTCAAGATAAAAATAACTTTTTATATACTACGTTTTTAAATTTTCTGTTGAATCGTATGTGTAATGTTGATAATATAATTGTTATTGTTATATAATATATAATGTTAGTGAAAAAAAAAAAAAAGTTCCGAATTTAATTACTTCACATAAATGACAACCATCCAGAGGGCTGATCTTAAACCTATAAAAGGATAAATCTTTGTACAACGGATCTCCCTAACACCAAATCTAAGCGTGCCATCGATATATTTGAAATAATATAATCGATAAATAATATAATCGATATTTCCTGTTTGCTGTCATTCAATGTTTATCTATCACAAATGTGAGACCCGTCAAAATGAAGATTGCGTAAATATTGGATATGGCAAAACAAATAAAATAACTTGCGGATTTTTTCCGAACTAACTTTCCGCACAGCAAAATTTGCTGAAAACTAATTAAATTCTGCTGAAAGATGGCTAAAAGTATTAAAATAATGCATTGTCATCGTGTTCTGAGCTATGCTAAAAGTTTCAAATGTCTAGCTATTCGGGAAGTTAGTTAGAAATCGATTGCCAGATTTTTACCGGACAAACAAACAAACAAGAATGCAATCTAATAAAAACGTAGTAAAATATTAACAAACCTGCAACCTGTAATTGACATTTTTCAACTCTAGATTTATCCCTCATCTTCTTTGGAATTAGCACTTCCAGTTCTACTTTTCTCAAGAATCGATCATTCGGATCTCCTGAAAATAATGAAAAATGAACATTAAATTTTCAATCTGATAACATATGATTAAGAAATGACATAAGTTACAAGATTATCCATAATACTATTTAACTGTCATCTAAGAATTAGAAATGATCTTGGAGGAGCTCGAGTTATTGGGCAGTTTAAATTTTAAAAAAAATTGAATCACGGCAATCATTTGTTGTGGCTTCAAATTAATTTTAAGATGCCCAACATTTCAAGCAAATAATCAATAAATTAATTTAGAATAATTAACTTTTAAGACCATTATTTTGGACTAATTACAATAAAAGCACTGCTTTTTAAGGGGAATTGTTAACAAAGGATGTACATAAGTTTTTAGATATTGTAACAATAAATCTATTCACTATAGCATTAATAAAATCTATTCATTCAAAATATTGGTTTGTTCCAACCAAGCACTTAACTGCCCATGGGATCGTCAAGGACATAAACGACAGTGTTTTGAATCATCTGCCATGGATTTTTTTCTTAACTGCAAATGTGATCGTCAAGGACATCTACCATGGATTTTTTACGAATCATTTATTGTATGGTCCAAACAATCCAATAAACAAACCTAAGCACCTGTTTATATAACATGTGTAGTAATATCAATCATCACTCATGTCATCAGGAAGGTTCCCTACCTGTTAAATTTCCTTAAATGTTTGAGATGATGCAATAGACGGTTCAAATAGAGGGTTGGGAATAAACCTATAGTGTACAGTGACATAAAAAAAAAAAAATAAATAAATATAGGTAGTAAGGTGGGGCAAGTAAGCCATTGGGAGAAGTGAGTCACTCTTGAATATTTAATAATGCAAACAATAAGATTTCCATTTATCCAATAACTCAAGCAGGCAGATAATGTTGTTATAAAGGGTGATTCAATATCTGTGTCTACACTGACATGATTTCATGGATGTTTTTAAAAGGGCTTTGGTACTGTGTTATCTAAGAACAGCGAGTTCTTACTCCTTTATTGTTTACATTTTTTTTTGTTTATCAGGCATACATTTGAAGGTGAGTGTTCATTACAACTTAAATTTCTTGTTAAACAATACTACAGTTAATACAATTAATGGAATAATTTATTTCGTACGACTCACTTCCCCCTTGAAATTGGGCAAGTGAGCCATACTTTTACTTGAGTTTTTTAAAGGATTAAGCAAGCTTTCTACTTGAAGTTGGAAGGCATCTACCTGCATTTATTATACTCTAAAAATAATAAATATATTTTAAATATTTAGTGCTAATTTGAAGGAGACGATACAGTCGACAATCGCTTAGCCAAATTAGAATTATAATGTAGTGTACATTTTAGAAAATATTAATATAAATCAAATAAAGTTTAAAGCAAACTCACCCAAACCATGAGGTCCTTGTGATTTATGCTCTGCTTCGTTTTCTTGAACCATTTTCTCTAATAATTAATTAAGGAAAAAACAAAAGAAATGTTATTTTAATTTTCATAAACGTGATGACTGATAACAGCTGATGTTGATTGATATTGATAACAAGAGAAACTTATCGACTGTGTCATTAAATCGATTTTTATTCTAAACTAGATAATATATCGATATAACAAATATTTATAATGAATCGATAGCTAACTATTGAAAACAAACCGCGAATTTATAAATGAAAAATTAATTTTAAAAATACGTCTAAAAATAAATTCAGAAAGCAGTACTCCCCTCTCCAATACTCTCTTAAATTATCTTTAGGAAGAATATACATCACACGATTTCCAAACCTTTTTGTAATGTTTTGAAACAAAGTATAATACTAAAAATTCCACAAACCTTGGCCTTTTATTAACAATTCCATTTGAAATTAAAGTTAACAAGTTGAACAATCTAATCTTGGCTTATTAGAGAAGTTAGTTATTAGTTATTATTTTTTTTTAATATTTACCAAGTAAAATCTTAGGCAAATCTGCTTAAATTGAATGCAAACATATGTTATCAGAGAGGATCACTTTCTAAGTGAGACCATTCTAGTCGTCATAATGTCATCGGCGTCATGTCGTCGTCCTATCTTCATCATGTCGTCACAATGTCGACATAATGTCGTCATCCGTATCAGTATCCCGTAGTATCCGTATCAGTATCCCGTATCAGTATCAATATCCCGTATCAGTATATACAGGGTCGGGATATTGATCCGTATTAGTACCAGTATCCGTATCAGTATCCTGTAGTATCCGTAACAGTATCAGTATCCCGTAACAGTATCTATATCAGTATCAGTATCCGTATCAGTATCTGTATCACAGTCACCCGTAGTATCCGTATCAGTAACCATTAGCAGTATCTAGTAGTATCCGTATCGGTATCCATATCCCGTATCAGTATCTCGTATCAGTGTCCCGTAGTATTCGTATATGTATCCCTTAGTATCCGTATCAGTAACCGTATCTGAACCCGAAGTATCCCTATCAGTATCCGTATCAGTATGTCGTATCAGTATCAGTATCCGTATCAGTGTCAGTATCCCGTATCAGTATCAGTATCTCCTATCAGTATTCAGTATCCGTATCAGCACCTGCAGTATCCCTATCAGTATCCTGTTGTATCCGTATCAGTATCCCGTATAAGAATCTGTATTAGTATCCGTATCAGTATCAATATCCTGTATCAGTATCTGTATCACTATCAGTGTCCGTATCAGTATCCATTATCAGTATCCCTTATCCCTTATCCAAAATCCGTATCAGTATCCGTATCAGTATCCGTATCAGTATCTGTATCAGTAACCGTATCAGTATCCGTATCAGTATCCGTATCAGTATCCGTATCAGTATCCGTATCAGTATCCGTATCAGTATCCGTATCAGTATCCGTATAAGTATATGTATCAGTATCCGTATCAGTATCAGTATCCGTATCAGTATCCGTATCAGTATCAGTATCCGTATCAGTATCCGTATCAGTACCCGTATCAGTATCCGTATCAGTATCCGTATCAGTATCCGTATCAGTATGTCGTATAGGTATTAGTATCCGTATCAGTGTCAGTATCCCGTATCAGTATCCAGTATTGGTATCAGTATCCGTATCAGCACCCGCAGTATCCCTATCAGTATCCTGTTGTATCCGTATCAGTATCCCGTATCAGTTTCCCGTATTAGTATCCGTATCAGTATCCGTATCAGCACCCGCAGTATTTTATCCCTATCAGTATCCTGTTGTATCCGTATCAGTATCCCGTATCAGAATCTGTATAAGTATCCGTATCAGTATCCATTAGTATCAGTATCAATATCCTTTATCACTATCAGTGTCCGTATCAGTGTCCGTATCAGTATCCATTATCAGTATCCCTTATCCCTTATCCAAAATCCGTATCAGTATCCGTATCAGTATCCGTATCAGTATCCGTATCAGTATCCGTATCAGTATCCGTATCAGTATCCGTATCAGTATCCGTATCAGTATCCGTATCCGTATCAGTATCAGTATCAGTATCCGTATCAGTATCAGTATCAGTATCCGTATCAGTATATGTATCAGTATATGTATCAGTATCCGTATCAGTATCCGTATCAGTATCCATATCAGTATCCGTATTAGTGTCAGTATCCGTATCAGTATCCGTATCAGTATCCGTATCCGTATCAGTATATGTATCAGTATATGTATCAGTATCCGTATCAGTATCCGTATCAGTATCCGTATTAGTGTCAGTATCCGTATCAGTGTCCGTATCAGTATCCGTATCAGTATCAGTATCCGTATCAGTATCCGTATCAGTATCCGTATCAGTGTCAATATCCCGTATCAGTATCCAGTATTCGTATCAGTATCCGTATCAGCACCCGCAGTATCCCTATCAGTATCCTGTTGTATCCGTATCAGTATCCCGTATCAGTTTCCCGTAGTAAGTATCCTTATCAGTATCCTGTTGTATCCGTATCAGTATCCCGTATCAGTTTCCCGTGTTAGTATCCGTATCAGTATCCCGTAGTATCAATATCAGTATCCTGTATCAGTATCTGTATCACTATCAGTGTCCGTATCAGTATCAGCACCTGCAGTATCCCTATCAGTATCCTGTTGTATCCGTATCAGTATCCCGTATCAGAATCTGTATAAGTATCCGTATCAGTATCCATTAGTATCAGTATCAATATCCTTTATCACTATCAGTGTCCGTATCAGTGTCCGTATCAGTATCCGTATCAGTATCCGTATCAGTAACCGTATCAGTATCAGTATCCGTATCAGTAACCGTATCAGTATCAGTATCAGTATCCGTATCAGTATCCGTATCAGTATCCGTATCAGTATCCGTATCAGTATCCGTATCAGTATCCGTATCAGTATCCGTATCAGTATCCGTATCCGTATCAGTATCCGTATTAGTATATGTATCAGTATATGTATCAGTATCCGTATCAGTATCCGTATCAGTATCCGTATCAGTATCCGTATCAGTATCCGTATCAGTATCCGTATTAGTGTCAGTATCCGTATCAGTATCCGTATCAGTATCCGTATCCGTATCAGTATCAGTATCCGTATCAGTATATGTATCAGTATATGTATCAGTATCCGTATCAGTATCCGTATCAGTATCCGTATTAGTGTCAGTATCCGTATCAGTATCCGTATCAGTATCAGTATCCGTATCAGTATCCGTATCAGTATCCGTATAAGTATCCGTATCAGTATCCGTATCAGTATGTCGTATCAGTATTAGTATCCGTATCAGTGTCAGTATCCCGTATCAGTATCCAGTATTGGTATCAGTATCCGTATCAGCACCCGCAGTATCCCTATCAGTATCCTGTTGTATCCGTATCAGTATCCCGTATCAGTTTCCCGTATTAGTATCCGTATCAGTATCCGTATCAGCACCCGCAGTATTTTATCCCTATCAGTATCCTGTTGTATCCGTATCAGTATCCCGTATCAGAATCTGTATAAGTATCCGTATCAGTATCCATTAGTATCAGTATCAATATCCTTTATCACTATCAGTGTCCGTATCAGTGTCCGTATCAGTATCCATTATCAGTATCCCTTATCCCTTATCCAAAATCCGTATCAGTATCCGTATCAGTATCCGTATCAGTATCCGTATCAGTATCCGTATCAGTATCCGTATCAGTATCCGTATCAGTATCCGTATCAGTATCCGTATCAGTATCCGTATCAGTATCCGTATCCGTATCGGTATCAGTATCAGTATCCGTATCAGTATCAGTATCAGTATCCGTATCATTATATGTATCAGTATATGTATCAGTATCCGTATCAGTATCCGTATCAGTATCCGTATCAGTATCCGTATTAGTGTCAGTATCCGTATCAGTATCCGTATCAGTATCCGTATCCGTATCAGTATATGTATCAGTATATGTATCAGTATCCGTATCAGTATCCGTATCAGTATCCGTATTAGTGTCAGTATCCGTATCAGTGTCCGTATCAGTATCCGTATCAGTATCAGTATCCGTATCAGTATCCGTATCAGTATCCGTATCAGTATGTCGTATCAGTATTAGTATCCGTATCAGTGTCAATATCCCGTATCAGTATCCAGTATTCGTATCAGTATCCGTATCAGCACCCGCAGTATCCCTATCAGTATCCTGTTGTATCCGTACCAGTATCCCGTATCAGTTTCCCGTAGTAAGTATCCTTATCAGTATCCTGTTGTATCCGTATCAGTATCCCGTATCAGTTTCCCGTGTTAGTATCCGTATCAGTATCCCGTAGTATCAATATCAGTATCCTGTATCAGTATCTGTATCCCTATCAGTATCCTGTTGTATTCGTATCAGTATCCCGTATCAGAATCTGTATAAGTATCCGTATCAGTATCCATTAGTATCAGTATCAATATCCTTTATCACTATCAGTGTCCGTATCAGTGTCCGTATCAGTATCCGTATCAGTAACCGTATCAGTATCAGTATCCGTATCAGTAACCGTATCAGTATCAGTATCCGTATCAGTATCCGTATCAGTATCCGTATCAGTATCCGTATCAGTATCCGTATCAGTATCCGTATCAGTATCCGTATCAGTATCCGTATCAGTATCCGTATCAGTATCCGTATCAGTATCCGTATCCGTATCAGTATCCGTATCAGTATATGTATCAGTATATGTATCAGTATCCGTATCAGTATCCGTATCAGTATCCGTATCAGTATCCGTATTAGTGTCAGTATCCGTATCAGTATCCGTATCCGTATCAGTATCAGTATCCGTATCAGTATATGTATCAGTATATGTATCAGTATCCGTATCAGTATCCGTATCAGTATCAGTATCCGTATCAGTATCCGTATCAGTATCCGTATAAGTATCCGTATCAGTATCCGTATCAGTATGTCGTATCAGTATTAGTATCCGTATCAGTGTCAATATCCCGTATCAGTATCCAGTATTCGTATCAGTATCCGTATCAGCACCCGCAGTATCCCTATCAGTATCCTGTTGTATCCGTATCAGTATCCCGTATCAGTTTCCCGTATTAGTATCCGTATCAGTATCCTGTTGTATCCGTATCAGTATCCCGTATCAGTTTCCCGTATTAGTATCCGTATCAGTATCCCGTAGTATCAATATCAGTATCCTGTATCAGTATCTGTATCACTATCAGTGTCCGTATCAGTATCCATTATCAGTATCCCTTATCCCGTATCCGTATCAGAATCCGTATCAGTATCCCGTAGTATCCATCTGAATCTGAATCTAAATTTAAATCGGAATCGGAATCTGAATCTGAAACTGACTAGGAATAAGAATCGGAATAGAAATCTGAATCGGAATCGGAATCTTATTTTGAATAGGAATCAGAATCTGAATCTGAATCTAAATCCGAATCTGAATCGGAATTGGAATCGAATTCCGAATCAGAATCGGAATCGAAATCTGAATCTGAATCTGAATCAGAGATGACAACGACGACGACGTCGACGACGACATGATGACGACTTGATGACAAAGACTGCCGACGACATAATGACGACATTATGATGACGATGACGCCATGATGACACGATGTGCCGTGATGACGACATAATGAAGACGACGACAACGACACGCCATGATGACGACGACATGATGACGCCACGATGACTACATGATGACGACATGATGACGACCACCGATGACGATGGACGACAACATGATGACGACAACGACAGGATGACTACACGTTGACGACGACATGATGACGACACGATGACGACACGATGACGCCGTGATGACGACACGATACGACATAATGATGACGATGACGACACGACGAGGAAATGATGACGACATTTTTACGACATTATACACTCATAAACGAGTTCATAACACATACCCCAACATTTTGAATTTACTAGTTTTCGTAGGTAAATTTAATTATTATTGAATATTTTATCCAAATGTATCACCTACACCCTACACCTATGCCTACCCCTACACCTACCCCTACACCTACACCTCACCTTCACATATACCTACTTCTACACCTACACCTACCCCTACACCTACACTCATAAACGAGTTCATAACACATAGCCCAGCATTTTGTATTTACTAGTTTTTGTAGGTAAATATTATTATTATTAAAGTATCCGTATCAGTATCCGTATCAGTATCCCTATCAGTATCCGACGACATGACTATATGAACGACGACATAATGACAACATGATGATGACATGACGACATGACGACATTATTACGACATTATGACGACACGATGAAGACACCATGATGACGATGACGACACGACTAGGACATTATGACGACATGACGACGACATTATCCTGTTGTATCCGTATCAGTATCCCGTATCAGTTTCCCGTATTAGTATCCGTATCAGTATCCCGTAGTATCAATATCAGTATCCTGTATCAGTATCTGTATCACTATCAGTGTCCGTATCAGTATCCATTATCAGTATCCCTTATCCCGTATCCGTATCAGAATCCGTATCAGTATCCCGTAGTATCCATCTGAATCTGAATCTAAATTTAAATCGGAATCGGAATCTGAATCTGAAACTGACTAGGAATAAGAATCGGAATAGAAATCTGAATCTGAATCGGAATCGGAATCTTATTTTGAATAGGAATCAGAATCTGAATCTGAATCTAAATCCGAATCTGAATCGGAATTGGAATCGAATTCTGAATCAGAATCGGAATCGAAATCTGAATCTGAATCTGAATCAGAGATGACAACGACGACGACGTCGACGACGACATGATGACGACTTGATGACAAAGACTGCCGACGACATAATGACGACATTATGATGACGATGACGCCATGATGACACGATGTGCCGTGATGACGACATAATGAAGACGACGACAACGACACGCCATGATGACGACGACATGATGACGCCACGATGACTACATGATGACGACATGATGACGACCACCGATGACGATGGACGACAACATGATGACGACAACGACATGATGACTACACGTTGACGACGACATGATGACGACACGATGACGACACGATGACGCCGTGATGACGACACGATACGACATAATGATGACGATGACGACACGACGAGGAAATGATGACGACATTTTTACGACATTATACACTCATAAACGAGTTCATAACACATACCCCAACATTTTGAATTTACTAGTTTTCGTAGGTAAATTTAATTATTATTGAATATTTTATCCAAATGTATCACCTACACCCTACACCTATGCCTACCCCTACACCTACCCCTACACCTACACCTCACCTTCACATATACCTACTTCTACACCTACACCTACCCCTACACCTACACTCATAAACGAGTTCATAACACATAGCCCAGCATTTTGTATTTACTAGTTTTTGTAGGTAAATATTATTATTATTAAAGTATCCGTATCAGTATCCGTATCAGTATCCCTATCAGTATCCGACGACATGACTATATGAACGACGACATAATGACAACATGATGATGACATGACGACATGACGACATTATTACGACATTATGACGACACGATGAAGACACCATGATGACGATGACGACACGACTAGGACATTATGACGACATGACGACGACATTATGACGACATTATGACGACATTAGGACGACATAATGAAAACATGATGACGACATGACGACATGACTATATGAACGACGACATGATGAAAACACGACATTATTACGACATTATGACGACACGATGAAGACACCATGATGACGATGACGACACGACTAGGACATTATGACGACATGACGACGACATTATGACGACATTAGGACGACATAATGAAAACATGATGACGACATGACGACATGACTATATGAACGACGACATGATGAAAACACGACATTATGACGACATTATGACGACACTATGACGACGTTATGACGACACTGTGACGACACTATAAAGACACGATGATGACAACACGACTAGGACATTATGACGACATGACGCCGACATTATGACGACAATATGACGACACTGTGACGACACTATGACGACATTATAACGACATTATGACGACAATATGACGACACTGTGACGACACTATAAAGACACGATGATGACAACACGACTAGGACATTATGACGACATGACGCCGACATTATGACGACATTATGACGACAATATGACGACACTGTGACGACACTATGACGACATGACTATATGAACGACGACATTATGACGACAAATGTCATCATAGTGTCGTCATAATGTCTATGACGACACTATGACGACACTATGACGACACTATGACGACACTATGACGACACTATGACGTTCTGTTGAATCGTATGTGTAATGTTGATAATATAATTGTTATTGTTATATAATATATAATGTTAGTGAAAAAAAAAAAAAAGTTCCGAATTTAATTACTTCACATAAATGACAACCATCCAGAGGGCTGATCTTAAACCTATAAAAGGATAAATCTTTGTACAACGGATCTCCCTAACACCAAATCTAAGCGTGCCATCGATATATTTGAAATAATATAATCGATAAATAATATAATCGATATTTCCTGTTTGCTGTCATTCAATGTTTATCTATCACAAATGTGAGACCCGTCAAAATGAAGATTGCGTAAATATTGGATATGGCAAAACAAATAAAATAACTTGCGGATTTTTTCCGAACTAACTTTCCGCACAGCAAAATTTGCTGAAAACTAATTAAATTCTGCTGAAAGATGGCTAAAAGTATTAAAATAATGCATTGTCATCGTGTTCTGAGCTATGCTAAAAGTTTCAAATGTCTAGCTATTCGGGAAGTTAGTTAGAAATCGATTGCCAGATTTTTACCGGACAAACAAACAAACAAGAATGCAATCTAATAAAAACGTAGTAAAATATTAACAAACCTGCAACCTGTAATTGACATTTTTCAACTCTAGATTTATCCCTCATCTTCTTTGGAATTAGCACTTCCAGTTCTACTTTTCTCAAGAATCGATCATTCGGATCTCCTGAAAATAATGAAAAATGAACATTAAATTTTCAATCTGATAACATATGATTAAGAAATGACATAAGTTACAAGATTATCCATAATACTATTTAACTGTCATTCTAAGAATTAGAAATGATCTTGGAGGAGCTCGAGTTATTGGGCAGTTTAAATTTTAAAAAAAATTGAATCACGGCAATCATTTGTTGTGGCTTCAAATTAATTTTAAGATGCCCAACATTTCAAGCAAATAATCAATAAATTAATTTAGAATAATTAACTTTTAAGACCATTATTTTGGACTAATTACAATAAAAGCACTGCTTTTTAAGGGGAATTGTTAACAAAGGATGTACATAAGTTTTTAGATATTGTAACAATAAATCTATTCACTATAGCATTAATAAAATCTATTCATTCAAAATATTGGTTTGTTCCAACCAAGCACTTAACTGCCCATGGGATCGTCAAGGACATAAACGACAGTGTTTTGAATCATCTGCCATGGATTTTTTTCTTAACTGCAAATGTGATCGTCAAGGACATCTACCATGGATTTTTTACGAATCATTTATTGTATGGTCCAAACAATCCAATAAACAAACCTAAGCACCTGTTTATATAACATGTGTAGTAATATCAATCATCACTCATGTCATCAGGAAGGTTCCCTACCTGTTAAATTTCCTTAAATGTTTGAGATGATGCAATAGACGGTTCAAATAGAGGGTTGGGAATAAACCTATAGTGTACAGTGACATAAAAAAAAAAAAATAAATAAATATAGGTAGTAAGGTGGGGCAAGTAAGCCATTGGGAGAAGTGAGTCACTCTTGAATATTTAATAATGCAAACAATAAGATTTCCATTTATCCAATAACTCAAGCAGGCAGATAATGTTGTTATAAAGGGTGATTCAATATCTGTGTCTACACTGACATGATTTCATGGATGTTTTTAAAAGGGCTTTGGTACTGTGTTATCTAAGAACAGCGAGTTCTTACTCCTTTATTGTTTACATTTTTTTTTGTTTATCAGGCATACATTTGAAGGTGAGTGTTCATTACAACTTAAATTTCTTGTTAAACAATACTACAGTTAATACAATTAATGGAATAATTTATTTCGTACGACTCACTTCCCCCTTGAAATTGGGCAAGTGAGCCATACTTTTACTTGAGTTTTTTAAAGGATTAAGCAAGCTTTCTACTTGAAGTTGGAAGGCATCTACCTGCATTTATTATACTCTAAAAATAATAAATATATTTTAAATATTTAGTGCTAATTTGAAGGAGACGATACAGTCGACAATCGCTTAGCCAAATTAGAATTATAATGTAGTGTACATTTTAGAAAATATTAATATAAATCAAATAAAGTTTAAAGCAAACTCACCCAAACCATGAGGTCCTTGTGATTTATGCTCTGCTTCGTTTTCTTGAACCATTTTCTCTAATAATTAATTAAGGAAAAAACAAAAGAAATGTTATTTTAATTTTCATAAACGTGATGACTGATAACAGCTGATGTTGATTGATATTGATAACAAGAGAAACTTATCGACTGTGTCATTAAATCGATTTTTATTCTAAACTAGATAATATATCGATATAACAAATATTTATAATGAATCGATAGCTAACTATTGAAAACAAACCGCGAATTTATAAATGAAAAATTAATTTTAAAAATACGTCTAAAAATAAATTCAGTATCCGTATCAGTATCCGTATCAGTATCCGTATCAGTATCCGTATCAGTATCCGTATAAGTATATGTATCAGTATCCGTATCAGTATCCGTATCAGTATCAGTATCCGTATCAGTATCCGTATCAGTATCAGTATCCGTATCAGTATCCGTATCAGTACCCGTATCAGTATCCGTATCAGTATCCGTATCAGTATCCGTATCAGTATCCGTATCAGTATGTCGTATAGGTATTAGTATCCGTATCAGTGTCAGTATCCCGTATCAGTATCCAGTATTGGTATCAGTATCCGTATCAGCACCCGCAGTATCCCTATCAGTATCCTGTTGTATCCGTATCAGTATCCCGTATCAGTTTCCCGTATTAGTATCCGTATCAGTATCCGTATCAGCACCCGCAGTATTTTATCCCTATCAGTATCCTGTTGTATCCGTATCAGTATCCCGTATCAGAATCTGTATAAGTATCCGTATCAGTATCCATTAGTATCAGTATCAATATCCTTTATCACTATCAGTGTCCGTATCAGTGTCCGTATCAGTATCCATTATCAGTATCCCTTATCCCTTATCCAAAATCCGTATCAGTATCCGTATCAGTATCCGTATCAGTATCCGTATCAGTATCCGTATCAGTATCCGTATCAGTATCCGTATCAGTATCCGTATCAGTATCCGTATCCGTATCGGTATCAGTATCAGTATCCGTATCAGTATCAGTATCAGTATCCGTATCATTATATGTATCAGTATATGTATCAGTATCCGTATCAGTATCCGTATCAGTATCCGTATCAGTATCCGTATCCGTATCAGTATATGTATCAGTATATGTATCAGTATCCGTATCAGTATCCGTATCAGTATCCGTATTAGTGTCAGTATCCGTATCAGTGTCCGTATCAGTATCCGTATCAGTATCAGTATCCGTATCAGTATCCGTATCAGTATCCGTATCAGTATGTCGTATCAGTATTAGTATCCGTATCAGTGTCAATATCCCGTATCAGTATCCAGTATTCGTATCAGTATCCGTATCAGCACCCGCAGTATCCCTATCAGTATCCTGTTGTATCCGTATCAGTATCCCGTATCAGTTTCCCGTAGTAAGTATCCTTATCAGTATCCTGTTGTATCCGTATCAGTATCCCGTATCAGTTTCCCGTGTTAGTATCCGTATCAGTATCCCGTAGTATCAATATCAGTATCCTGTATCAGTATCTGTATCCCTATCAGTATCCTGTTGTATTCGTATCAGTATCCCGTATCAGAATCTGTATAAGTATCCGTATCAGTATCCATTAGTATCAGTATCAATATCCTTTATCACTATCAGTGTCCGTATCAGTGTCCGTATCAGTATCCGTATCAGTAACCGTATCAGTATCAGTATCCGTATCAGTAACCGTATCAGTATCAGTATCAGTATCCGTATCAGTATCCGTATCAGTATCCGTATCAGTATCCGTATCAGTATCCGTATCAGTATCCGTATCAGTATCCGTATCAGTATCCGTATCAGTATCCGTATCAGTATCCGTATCAGTATCCGTATCAGTATCCGTATCCGTATCAGTATCCGTATCAGTATATGTATCAGTATATGTATCAGTATCCGTATCAGTATCCGTATCAGTATCCGTATCAGTATCCGTATCAGTATCCGTATTAGTGTCAGTATCCGTATCAGTATCCGTATCAGTATCCGTATCCGTATCAGTATCAGTATCCGTATCAGTATATGTATCAGTATATGTATCAGTATCCGTATCAGTATCCGTATCAGTATCAGTATCCGTATCAGTATCCGTATCAGTATCCGTATCAGTATCCGTATAAGTATCCGTATCAGTATCCGTATCAGTATGTCGTATCAGTATTAGTATCCGTATCAGTGTCAATATCCCGTATCAGTATCCAGTATTCGTATCAGTATCCGTATCAGCACCCGCAGTATCCCTATCAGTATCCTGTTGTATCCGTATCAGTATCCCGTATCAGTTTCCCGTATTAGTATCCGTATCAGTATCCTGTTGTATCCGTATCAGTATCCCGTATCAGTTTCCCGTATTAGTATCCGTATCAGTATCCCGTAGTATCAATATCAGTATCCTGTATCAGTATCTGTATCACTATCAGTGTCCGTATCAGTATCCATTATCAGTATCCCTTATCCCGTATCCGTATCAGAATCCGTATCAGTATCCCGTAGTATCCATCTGAATCTGAATCTGAATCTAAATTTAAATCGGAATCGGAATCTGAATCTGAAACTGACTAGGAATAAGAATCGGAATAGAAATCTGAATCTGAATCGGAATCGGAATCTTATTTTGAATAGGAATCAGAATCTGAATCTGAATCTAAATCCGAATCTGAATCGGAATTGGAATCGAATTCTGAATCAGAATCGGAATCGAAATCTGAATCTGAATCTGAATCAGAGATGACAACGACGACGACGTCGACGACGACATGATGACGACTTGATGACAAAGACTGCCGACGACATAATGACGACATTATGATGACGATGACGCCATGATGACACGATGTGCCGTGATGACGACATAATGAAGACGACGACAACGACACGCCATGATGACGACGACATGATGACGCCACGATGACTACATGATGACGACATGATGACGACCACCGATGACGATGGACGACAACATGATGACGACAACGACATGATGACTACACGTTGACGACGACATGATGACGACACGATGACGACACGATGACGCCGTGATGACGACACGATACGACATAATGATGACGATGACGACACGACGAGGAAATGATGACGACATTTTTACGACATTATACACTCATAAACGAGTTCATAACACATACCCCAACATTTTGAATTTACTAGTTTTCGTAGGTAAATTTAATTATTATTGAATATTTTATCCAAATGTATCACCTACACCCTACACCTATGCCTACCCCTACACCTACCCCTACACCTACACCTCACCTTCACATATACCTACTTCTACACCTACACCTACCCCTACACCTACACTCATAAACGAGTTCATAACACATAGCCCAGCATTTTGTATTTACTAGTTTTTGTAGGTAAATATTATTATTATTAAAGTATCCGTATCAGTATCCGTATCAGTATCCCTATCAGTATCCGACGACATGACTATATGAACGACGACATAATGACAACATGATGATGACATGACGACATGACGACATTATTACGACATTATGACGACACGATGAAGACACCATGATGACGATGACGACACGACTAGGACATTATGACGACATGACGACGACATTATGACGACATTATGACGACATTAGGACGACATAATGAAAACATGATGACGACATGACGACATGACTATATGAACGACGACATGATGAAAACACGACATTATTACGACATTATGACGACACGATGAAGACACCATGATGACGATGACGACACGACTAGGACATTATGACGACATGACGACGACATTATGACGACATTAGGACGACATAATGAAAACATGATGACGACATGACGACATGACTATATGAACGACGACATGATGAAAACACGACATTATGACGACATTATGACGACACTATGACGACGTTATGACGACACTGTGACGACACTATAAAGACACGATGATGACAACACGACTAGGACATTATGACGACATGACGCCGACATTATGACGACAATATGACGACACTGTGACGACACTATGACGACATTATAACGACATTATGACGACAATATGACGACACTGTGACGACACTATAAAGACACGATGATGACAACACGACTAGGACATTATGACGACATGACGCCGACATTATGACGACATTATGACGACAATATGACGACACTGTGACGACACTATGACGACACTATGACGACATGACTATATGAACGACGACATTATGACGACAAATGTCATCATAGTGTCGTCATAATGTCTATGACGACACTATGACGACACTATGACGACACTATGACGACACTATGACGACACTATGACGTTCTGTTGAATCGTATGTGTAATGTTGATAATATAATTGTTATTGTTATATAATATATAATGTTAGTGAAAAAAAAAAAAAAGTTCCGAATTTAATTACTTCACATAAATGACAACCATCCAGAGGGCTGATCTTAAACCTATAAAAGGATAAATCTTTGTACAACGGATCTCCCTAACACCAAATCTAAGCGTGCCATCGATATATTTGAAATAATATAATCGATAAATAATATAATCGATATTTCCTGTTTGCTGTCATTCAATGTTTATCTATCACAAATGTGAGACCCGTCAAAATGAAGATTGCGTAAATATTGGATATGGCAAAACAAATAAAATAACTTGCGGATTTTTTCCGAACTAACTTTCCGCACAGCAAAATTTGCTGAAAACTAATTAAATTCTGCTGAAAGATGGCTAAAAGTATTAAAATAATGCATTGTCATCGTGTTCTGAGCTATGCTAAAAGTTTCAAATGTCTAGCTATTCGGGAAGTTAGTTAGAAATCGATTGCCAGATTTTTACCGGACAAACAAACAAACAAGAATGCAATCTAATAAAAACGTAGTAAAATATTAACAAACCTGCAACCTGTAATTGACATTTTTCAACTCTAGATTTATCCCTCATCTTCTTTGGAATTAGCACTTCCAGTTCTACTTTTCTCAAGAATCGATCATTCGGATCTCCTGAAAATAATGAAAAATGAACATTAAATTTTCAATCTGATAACATATGATTAAGAAATGACATAAGTTACAAGATTATCCATAATACTATTTAACTGTCATTCTAAGAATTAGAAATGATCTTGGAGGAGCTCGAGTTATTGGGCAGTTTAAATTTTAAAAAAAATTGAATCACGGCAATCATTTGTTGTGGCTTCAAATTAATTTTAAGATGCCCAACATTTCAAGCAAATAATCAATAAATTAATTTAGAATAATTAACTTTTAAGACCATTATTTTGGACTAATTACAATAAAAGCACTGCTTTTTAAGGGGAATTGTTAACAAAGGATGTACATAAGTTTTTAGATATTGTAACAATAAATCTATTCACTATAGCATTAATAAAATCTATTCATTCAAAATATTGGTTTGTTCCAACCAAGCACTTAACTGCCCATGGGATCGTCAAGGACATAAACGACAGTGTTTTGAATCATCTGCCATGGATTTTTTTCTTAACTGCAAATGTGATCGTCAAGGACATCTACCATGGATTTTTTACGAATCATTTATTGTATGGTCCAAACAATCCAATAAACAAACCTAAGCACCTGTTTATATAACATGTGTAGTAATATCAATCATCACTCATGTCATCAGGAAGGTTCCCTACCTGTTAAATTTCCTTAAATGTTTGAGATGATGCAATAGACGGTTCAAATAGAGGGTTGGGAATAAACCTATAGTGTACAGTGACATAAAAAAAAAAAAAAAAATAAATATAGGTAGTAAGGTGGGGCAAGTAAGCCATTGGGAGAAGTGAGTCACTCTTGAATATTTAATAATGCAAACAATAAGATTTCCATTTATCCAATAACTCAAGCAGGCAGATAATGTTGTTATAAAGGGTGATTCAATATCTGTGTCTACACTGACATGATTTCATGGATGTTTTTAAAAGGGCTTTGGTACTGTGTTATCTAAGAACAGCGAGTTCTTACTCCTTTATTGTTTACATTTTTTTTTGTTTATCAGGCATACATTTGAAGGTGAGTGTTCATTACAACTTAAATTTCTTGTTAAACAATACTACAGTTAATACAATTAATGGAATAATTTATTTCGTACGACTCACTTCCCCCTTGAAATTGGGCAAGTGAGCCATACTTTTACTTGAGTTTTTTAAAGGATTAAGCAAGCTTTCTACTTGAAGTTGGAAGGCATCTACCTGCATTTATTATACTCTAAAAATAATAAATATATTTTAAATATTTAGTGCTAATTTGAAGGAGACGATACAGTCGACAATCGCTTAGCCAAATTAGAATTATAATGTAGTGTACATTTTAGAAAATATTAATATAAATCAAATAAAGTTTAAAGCAAACTCACCCAAACCATGAGGTCCTTGTGATTTATGCTCTGCTTCGTTTTCTTGAACCATTTTCTCTAATAATTAATTAAGGAAAAAACAAAAGAAATGTTATTTTAATTTTCATAAACGTGATGACTGATAACAGCTGATGTTGATTGATATTGATAACAAGAGAAACTTATCGACTGTGTCATTAAATCGATTTTTATTCTAAACTAGATAATATATCGATATAACAAATATTTATAATGAATCGATAGCTAACTATTGAAAACAAACCGCGAATTTATAAATGAAAAATTAATTTTAAAAATACGTCTAAAAATAAATTCAGTATCCGTATCAGTATCCGTATCAGTATCCGTATCAGTATCCGTATCAGTATCCGTATAAGTATATGTATCAGTATCCGTATCAGTATCCGTATCAGTATCAGTATCCGTATCAGTATCCGTATCAGTATCAGTATCCGTATCAGTATCCGTATCAGTACCCGTATCAGTATCCGTATCAGTATCCGTATCAGTATCCGTATCAGTATGTCGTATAGGTATTAGTATCCGTATCAGTGTCAGTATCCCGTATCAGTATCCAGTATTGGTATCAGTATCCGTATCAGCACCCGCAGTATCCCTATCAGTATCCTGTTGTATCCGTATCAGTATCCCGTATCAGTTTCCCGTATTAGTATCCGTATCAGTATCCGTATCAGCACCCGCAGTATTTTATCCCTATCAGTATCCTGTTGTATCCGTATCAGTATCCCGTATCAGAATCTGTATAAGTATCCGTATCAGTATCCATTAGTATCAGTATCAATATCCTTTATCACTATCAGTGTCCGTATCAGTGTCCGTATCAGTATCCATTATCAGTATCCCTTATCCCTTATCCAAAATCCGTATCAGTATCCGTATCAGTATCCGTATCAGTATCCGTATCAGTATCCGTATCAGTATCCGTATCAGTATCCGTATTAGTATCCGTATCAGTATCCGTATCAGTATCCGTATCCGTATCGGTATCAGTATCAGTATCCGTATCAGTATCAGTATCAGTATCCGTATCATTATATGTATCAGTATATGTATCAGTATCCGTATCAGTATCCGTATCAGTATCCGTATCAGTATCCGTATTAGTGTCAGTATCCGTATCAGTATCCGTATCAGTATCCGTATCCGTATCAGTATATGTATCAGTATATGTATCAGTATCCGTATCAGTATCCGTATCAGTATCCGTATTAGTGTCAGTATCCGTATCAGTGTCCGTATCAGTATCCGTATCAGTATCAGTATCCGTATCAGTATCCGTATCAGTATCCGTATCAGTATGTCGTATCAGTATTAGTATCCGTATCAGTGTCAATATCCCGTATCAGTATCCAGTATTCGTATCAGTATCCGTATCAGCACCCGCAGTATCCCTATCAGTATCCTGTTGTATCCGTATCAGTATCCCGTATCAGTTTCCCGTAGTAAGTATCCTTATCAGTATCCTGTTGTATCCGTATCAGTATCCCGTATCAGTTTCCCGTGTTAGTATCCGTATCAGTATCCCGTAGTATCAATATCAGTATCCTGTATCAGTATCTGTATCACTATCAGTGTCCGTATCAGTATCAGCACCTGCAGTATCCCTATCAGTATCCTGTTGTATCCGTATCAGTATCCCGTATCAGAATCTGTATAAGTATCCGTATCAGTATCCATTAGTATCAGTATCAATATCCTTTATCACTATCAGTGTCCGTATCAGTGTCCGTATCAGTATCCGTATCAGTATCCGTATCAGTAACCGTATCAGTATCAGTATCCGTATCAGTAACCGTATCAGTATCAGTATCAGTATCCGTATCAGTATCCGTATCAGTATCCGTATCAGTATCCGTATCAGTATCCGTATCAGTATCCGTATCAGTATCCGTATCAGTATCCGTATCAGTATCCGTATCCGTATCAGTATCCGTATCAGTATATGTATCAGTATATGTATCAGTATCCGTATCAGTATCCGTATCAGTATCCGTATCAGTATCCGTATCAGTATCCGTATTAGTGTCAGTATCCGTATCAGTATCCGTATCAGTATCCGTATCCGTATCAGTATCAGTATCCGTATCAGTATATGTATCAGTATATGTATCAGTATCCGTATCAGTATCCGTATCAGTATCAGTATCCGTATCAGTATCCGTATCAGTATCCGTATAAGTATCCGTGTCAGTATCCGTATCAGTATGTCGTATCAGTATTAGTATCCGTATCAGTGTCAATATCCCTTATCAGTATCCAGTATTCGTATCAGTATCCGTATCAGCACCCGCAGTATCCCTATCAGTATCCTGTTGTATCCGTATCAGTATCCCGTATCAGTTTCCCGTATTAGTATCCGTATCAGTATCCTGTTGTATCCGTATCAGTATCCCGTATCAGTTTCCCGTATTAGTATCCGTATCAGTATCCCGTAGTATCAATATCAGTATCCTGTATCAGTATCTGTATCACTATCAGTGTCCGTATCAGTATCCATTATCAGTATCCCTTATCCCGTATCCGTATCAGAATCCGTATCAGTATCCCGTAGTATCCATCTGAATCTGAATCTGAATCTAAATTTAAATCGGAATCGGAATCTGAATCTGAAACTGACTAGGAATAAGAATCGGAATAGAAATCTGAATCTGAATCGGAATCGGAATCTTATTTTGAATAGGAATCAGAATCTGAATCTGAATCTAAATCCGAATCTGAATCGGAATTGGAATCGAATTCTGAATCAGAATCGGAATCGAAATCTGAATCTGAATCTGAATCAGAGATGACAACGACGACGACGTCGACGACGACATGATGACGACTTGATGACAAAGACTGCCGACGACATAATGACGACATTATGATGACGATGACGCCATGATGACACGATGTGCCGTGATGACGACATAATGAAGACGACGACAACGACACGCCATGATGACGACGACATGATGACGCCACGATGACTACATGATGACGACATGATGACGACCACCGATGACGATGGACGACAACATGATGACGACAACGACAGGATGACTACACGTTGACGACGACATGATGACGACACGATGACGACACGATGACGCCGTGATGACGACACGATACGACATAATGATGACGATGACGACACGACGAGGAAATGATGACGACATTTTTACGACATTATACACTCATAAACGAGTTCATAACACATACCCCAACATTTTGAATTTACTAGTTTTCGTAGGTAAATTTAATTATTATTGAATATTTTATCCAAATGTATCACCTACACCCTACACCTATGCCTACCCCTACACCTACCCCTACACCTACACCTCACCTTCACATATACCTACTTCTACACCTACACCTACCCCTACACCTACACTCATAAACGAGTTCATAACACATAGCCCAGCATTTTGTATTTACTAGTTTTTGTAGGTAAATATTATTATTATTAAAGTATCCGTATCAGTATCCGTATCAGTATCCCTATCAGTATCCGACGACATGACTATATGAACGACGACATAATGACAACATGATGATGACATGACGACATGACGACATTATTACGACATTATGACGACACGATGAAGACACCATGATGACGATGACGACACGACTAGGACATTATGACGACATGACGACGACATTATGACGACATTATGACGACATTAGGACGACATAATGAAAACATGATGACGACATGACGACATGACTATATGAACGACGACATGATGAAAACACGACATTATTACGACATTATGACGACACGATGAAGACACCATGATGACGATGACGACACGACTAGGACATTATGACGACATGACGACGACATTATGACGACATTAGGACGACATAATGAAAACATGATGACGACATGACTATATGAACGACGACATGATGAAAACACGACATTATGACGACATTATGACGACACTATGACGACGTTATGACGACACTGTGACGACACTATAAAGACACGATGATGACAACACGACTAGGACATTATGACGACATGACGCCGACATTATGACGACAATATGACGACACTGTGACGACACTATGACGACATTATAACGACATTATGACGACAATATGACGACACTGTGACGACACTATAAAGACACGATGATGACAACACGACTAGGACATTATGACGACATGACGCCGACATTATGACGACATTATGACGACAATATGACGACACTGTGACGACACTATGACGACACTATGACGACATGACTATATGAACGACGACATTATGACGACAAATGTCATCATAGTGTCGTCATAATGTCTATGACGACACTATGACGACACTATGACGACACTATGACGACACTATGACGACACTATGACGACACTATGACGACACTATGACGACACTATGACGACATTATGCCGACATAATGACGACACTATGACGACATTATGACGACATGACTATATGAACGACGACATAATGAAAACATGATGACGACATGACGACATGACTATATGAACGACGACATGATGAAAACACGACATTATGACGACATTATGACGACACTATGACGACGTTATGACGACACTATGACGACACTATAAAGACACGATGATGACAACACGACTAGGACATTATGACGACATGACGCCGACATTATGACGACATTATGACGACAATATGACGACACTATGACGACACTATAAAGACACGATGATGACAACACGACTAGGACATTATGACGACATGACGCCGACATTATGACGACAATATGACGACACTGTGACGACACTATGACGACATTATAACGACATTATGACGACAATACTATAAAGACACGATGATGACAACACGACTAGGACATTATGACGACGGACGCCGACATTATGACGACATTATGACGACAATATGACGACACTGTGACGACACTATGACGACATGACTATATGAACGACGACATTATGATCATAATGTCTATGACGACACTATGACGACACTATGACGACACTATGACGACACTATGACGACACTATGACGACACTATTTTGACACTATGGCGACACGATGATGACAACACGACTAGGACATTATGACGACATGACGCCGACATTATGACGACATTATGACGACAATATGACGACACTATGACGACACTATGACGACATGACTATATGAACGACGACATTATGACGACAAATGTCATCATAGTGTCGTCATAATGTCTATGACGACACTATGACGACACTATGACGACACTATGACGACACTATGACGACACTATGACGACATGACTATATGAACGACGACATTATGACGACAAATGTCATCATAGTGTCGTCATAATGTCTATGACGACACTATGACGACATTATGACGACAATATGACGACACTGTGACGACACTATGACGACACTATGACGACACTGTGACGACACTATGACGACACTATGACGACATGACTATATGAACGACGACATTATGAAAACATGATGACGACATGACGACATGACTATATGAACGACGACATGATGAAAACACGACATTATGACGACATTATGACGACACTATGATGACATTTGTCGTCATAATGTCGTCGTTCATATAGTCATGTCGTCATAGTGTCGTCATAGTGTCGTCATAGTGTCGTCATAGTGTCGTCATAGTGTCGTCATAGTGTCGTCATAGACATTATGACGACACTATGATGAAATTTGTCGTCATAATGTCGTCGTTCATATAGTCATGTCGTCATAGTGTCGTCATAGTGTCGTCATATTGTCGTCATAATGTCGTCATAATGTCGGCGTCATGTCGTCATAATGTCCTAGTCGTGTTGTCATCATCGTGTCGCCATAGTGTCAAAATAGTGTCGTCATTGTGTCGTCATAGTGTCGTCATAGTGTCGTCATAGTGTCGTCATAGTGTCGTCATAGACATTATGATCATAATGTCGTCGTTCATATAGTCATGTCGTCATAGTGTCGTCACAGTGTCGTCATATTGTCGTCATAATGTCGTCATAATGTCGGCGTCCGTCGTCATAATGTCGGCGTCGTGTTGTCATCATCGTGTCTTTATAGTATTGTCGTCATAATGTCGTTATAATGTCGTCATAGTGTCGTCACAGTGTCGTCATATTGTCGTCATAATGTCGGCGTCATGTCGTCATAATGTCCTAGTCGTGTTGTCATCATCGTGTCTTTATAGTGTCGTCATAGTGTCGTCATATTGTCGTCATAATGTCGGCGTCATGTCGTCATAATGTCCTAGTCGTGTTGTCATCATCGTGTCTTTATAGTGTCGTCATAGTGTCGTCATAACGTCGTCATAGTGTCGTCATAATGTCGTCATAATGTCGTGTTTTCATCATGTCGTCGTTCATATAGTCATGTCGTCATGTCGTCATCATGTTTTCATTATGTCGTCGTTCATATAGTCATGTCGTCATAATGTCGTCATAGTGTCGTCATTATGTCGGCATAATGTCGTCATAGTGTCGTCATAGTGTCGTCATAGTGTCGTCATAGTGTCGTCATAGTGTCGTCATAGTGTCGTCATAGTGTCGTCATAGACATTATGACGACACTATGATGACATTTGTCGTCATAATGTCGTCGTTCATATAGTCATGTCGTCATAGTGTCGTCATAGTGTCGTCACAGTGTCGTCATATTGTCGTCATAATGTCGTCATAATGTCGGCGTCATGTCGTCATAATGTCCTAGTCGTGTTGTCATCATCGTGTCTTTATAGTGTCGTCACAGTGTCGTCATATTGTCGTCATAATGTCGTTATAATGTCGTCATAGTGTCGTCACAGTGTCGTCATATTGTCGTCATAATGTCGGCGTCATGTCGTCATAATGTCCTAGTCGTGTTGTCATCATCGTGTCTTTATAGTGTCGTCACAGTGTCGTCATAACGTCGTCATAGTGTCGTCATAATGTCGTCATAATGTCGTGTTTTCATCATGTCGTCGTTCATATAGTCATGTCGTCATCATGTTTTCATTATGTCGTCCTAATGTCGTCATAATGTCGTCGTCATGTCGTCATAATGTCCTAGTCGTGTCGTCATCGTCATCATGGTGTCTTCATCGTGTCGTCATAATGTCGTAATAATGTCGTGTTTTCATCATGTCGTCGTTCATATAGTCATGTCGTCATGTCGTCATCATGTTTTCATTATGTCGTCCTAATGTCGTCATAATGTCGTCATAATGTCGTCGTCATGTCGTCATAATGTCCTAGTCGTGTCGTCATCGTCATCATGGTGTCTTCATCGTGTCGTCATAATGTCGTAATAATGTCGTCATGTCGTCATGTCATCATCATGTTGTCATTATGTCGTCGTTCATATAGTCATGTCGTCGGATACTGATAGGGATACTGATACGGATACTGATACGGATACTTTAATAATAATAATATTTACCTACAAAAACTAGTAAATACAAAATGCTGGGCTATGTGTTATGAACTCGTTTATGAGTGTAGGTGTAGGGGTAGGTGTAGGTGTAGAAGTAGGTATATGTGAAGGTGAGGTGTAGGTGTAGGGGTAGGTGTAGGGGTAGGCATAGGTGTAGGGTGTAGGTGATACATTTGGATAAAATATTCAATAATAATTAAATTTACCTACGAAAACTAGTAAATTCAAAATGTTGGGGTATGTGTTATGAACTCGTTTATGAGTGTATAATGTCGTAAAAATGTCGTCATCATTTCCTCGTCGTGTCGTCATCGTCATCATTATGTCGTATCGTGTCGTCATCACGGCGTCATCGTGTCGTCATCGTGTCGTCATCATGTCGTCGTCAACGTGTAGTCATCCTGTCGTTGTCGTCATCATGTTGTCGTCCATCGTCATCGGTGGTCGTCATCATGTCGTCATCATGTAGTCATCGTGGCGTCATCATGTCGTCGTCATCATGGCGTGTCGTTGTCGTCGTCTTCATTATGTCGTCATCACGGCACATCGTGTCATCATGGCGTCATCGTCATCATAATGTCGTCATTATGTCGTCGGCAGTCTTTGTCATCAAGTCGTCATCATGTCGTCGTCGACGTCGTCGTCGTTGTCATCTCTGATTCAGATTCAGATTCAGATTTCGATTCCGATTCTGATTCAGAATTCGATTCCAATTCCGATTCAGATTCGGATTTAGATTCAGATTCAGATTCTGATTCCTATTCAAAATAAGATTCCGATTCCGATTCAGATTCAGATTTCTATTCCGATTCTTATTCCTAGTCAGTTTCAGATTCAGATTCCGATTCCGATTTAAATTTAGATTCAGATTCAGATGGATACTACGGGATACTGATACGGATTCTGATACGGATACGGGATAAGGGATACTGATAATGGATACTGATACGGACACTGATAGTGATACAGATACTGATACAGGATACTGATATTGATACTACGGGATACTGATACGGATACTAATACGGGAAACTGATACGGGATACTGATACGGATACAACAGGATACTGATACGGATACTAATACGGGAAACTGATACGGGATACTGATACGGATACAACAGGATACTGATAGGGATACTGCGGGTGCTGATACGGATACTGATACGAATACTGGATACTGATAAGGGATATTGACACTGATACGGATACTAATACTGATACGACATACTGATACGGATACTGACACGGATACTTATACGGATACTGATACGGATACTGATACGGATACTGATACTGATACGGATACTGATACGGATACTGATACATATACTGATACATATACTGATACGGATACTGATACTGATACGGATACGGATACTGATACGGATACTGATACGGATACTGACACTAATACGGATACTGATACGGATACTGATACGGATACTGATACGGATACTGATACGGATACTGATACATATACTGATACATATACTGATACGGATACTGATACGGATACGGATACTGATACGGATACTGATACGGATACTGATACGGATACTGATACGGATACTGATACGGATACTGATACGGATACTGATACGGATACTGATACTGATACTGATACGGTTACTGATACGGATACTGATACTGATACGGTTACTGATACGGATACTGATACGGATACTGATACGGACACTGATACGGACACTGATAGTGATAATGGATATTGATACTGATACTAATGGATACTGATACGGATACTTATACAGATTCTGATACGGGATACTGATACGGATACAACAGGATACTGATAGGGATACTGCAGGTGCTGATACTGATACGGACACTGATAGTGATACAGATACTGATACAGGATACTGATATTGATACTACGGGATACTGATACGGATACTAACACGGGAAACTGATACGGGATACTGATACGGATACAACAGGATACTGATAAGGATACTTACTACGGGAAACTGATACGGGATACTGATACGGATACAACAGGATACTGATAGGGATACTGCGGGTGCTGATACGGATACTGATACGAATACTGGATACTGATACGGGATATTGACACTGATACGGATACTAATACTGATACGACATACTGATACGGATACTGATACGGATACTGATACGGATACTGATACTGATACGGATACTGATACGGACACTGATACGGATACTGACACTAATACGGATACTGATACGGATACTGATACGGATACTGATACATATACTGATACATATACTGATACGGATACGGATACTGATACGGATACTGATACGGATACTGACACTAATACGGATACTGATACGGATACTGTGACGACACTATGACGACACTATGACGACATGACTATATGAACGACGACATTATGAAAACATGATGACGACATGACGACATGACTATATGAACGACGACATGATGAAAACACGACATTATGACGACATTATGACGACACTATGACGACGTTATGACGACACTATGACGACACTATGACGACGTTATAACGACATTATGACGACAATACTATAAAGACACGATGATGACAACACGACTAGGACATTATGACGACGGACGCCGACATTATGACGACATTATGACGACACTATGACGACACTATGACGACACTATGACGACACAATGACGACACTATGACGACACTATGACGACACTATGACGACACTATGACGACACTATGACGACACTATGACGACACTATGACGACACAATGACGACACTATTTTGACACTATGGCGACACGATGATGACAACACGACTAGGACATTATGACGACATGACGCCGACATTATGACGACATTATGACGACAATATGACGACACTATGACGACACTATGACGACATGACTATATGAACGACGACATTATGACGACAAATGTCATCATAGTGTCGTCATAATGTCTATGACGACACTATGACGACACTATGACGACACTATGACGACACTATGACGACATGACTATATGAACGACGACATTATGATCATAATGTCTATGACGACACTATGACGACACTATGACGACACTATGACGACACTATGACGACACTATGACGACACAATGACGACACTATGACGACACTATGACGACACTATGACGACACTATGACGACACTATGACGACACTATGACGACACAATGACGACACTATTTTGACACTATGGCGACACGATGATGACAACACGACTAGGACATTATGACGACATGACGCCGACATTATGACGACATTATGACGACAATATGACGACACTATGACGACACTATGACGACATGACTATATGAACGACGACATTATGACGACAAATGTCATCATAGTGTCGTCATAATGTCTATGACGACACTATGACGACACTACGACGACACTATGACGACACTATGACGACATTATGACGACAATATGACGACACTGTGACGACACTATGACGACACTATGACGACATGACTATATGAACGACGACATTATGACGACAAATGTCATCATAGTGTCGTCATAATGTCTATGACGACACTATGACGACACTATGACGACACTATGACGACACTATGACGACACGATGATGACAACACGACTAGGACATTATGACGACATGACGCCGACATTATGACGACAATATGACGACACTATGACGACACTATGACGACATGACTATATGAACGACGACATTATGACGACAAATGTCATCATAGTGTCGTCATAATGTCTATGACGACACTATGACGACACTATGACGACACTATGACGACATGACTATATGAACGACGACATTATGACGACAAATGTCATCATAGTGTCGTCATAATGTCTATGACGACACTATGACGACACTATGACGACACTATGACGACACAATGACGACACTATTTTGACACTATGGCGACACGATGATGACAACACGACTAGGACATTATGACGACATGACGCCGACATTATGACACTGTGACGACACTATGACGACACTATGACGACACTATGACGACATGACTATATGAACGACGACATTATGACGACAAATGTCATCATAGTGTCGTCATAATGTCTATGACGACATTATGACGACACTATGACGACACTATGACGACACTATGACGACACTATGACGACACGATGATGACAACACGACTAGGACATTATGACGACACTATGACGACACTATGACGACACTATGACGACACTATGACGACACGATGATGACAACACGACTAGGACATTATGACGACATGACGCCGACATTATGACGACAATATGACGACACTGTGACGACACTATGACGACACTATGACGACATGACTATATGAACGACGACATTATGACGACAAATGTCATCATAGTGTCGTCATAATGTCTATGACGACACTATGACGACACTATGACGACACTATGACGACACTATGACGACACTATGACGTTCTGTTGAATCGTATGTGTAATGTTGATAATATAATTGTTATTGTTATATAATATATAATGTTAGTGAAAAAAAAAAAAAAAGTTCCGAATATAATTACTTCACATAAATGACAACCATCCAGAGGGCTGATCTTAAACCTATAAAAGGATAAATCTTTGTACAACGGATCTCCCTAACACCAAATCTAAGCGTGCCATCGATATATTTGAAATAATATAATCGATAAATAATATAATCGATATTTCCTGTTTGCTGTCATTCAATGTTTATCTATCACAAATGTGAGACCCGTCAAAATGAAGATTGCGTAAATATTGGATATGGCAAAACAAATAAAATAACTTGCGGATTTTTTCCGAACTAACTTTCCGCACAGCAAAATTTGCTGAAAACTAATTAAATTCTGCTGAAAGATGGCTAAAAGTATTAAAATAATGCATTGTCATCGTGTTCTGAGCTATGCTAAAAGTTTCAAATGTCTAGCTATTCGGGAAGTTAGTTAGAAATCGATTGCCAGATTTTTACCGGACAAACAAACAAACAAGAATGCAATCTAATAAAAACGTAGTAAAATATTAACAAACCTGCAACCTGTAATTGACATTTTTCAACTCTAGATTTATCCCTCATCTTCTTTGGAATTAGCACTTCCAGTTCTACTTTTCTCAAGAATCGATCATTCGGATCTCCTGAAAATAATGAAAAATGAACATTAAATTTTCAATCTGATAACATATGATTAAGAAATGACATAAGTTACAAGATTATCCATAATACTATTTAACTGTCATTCTAAGAATTAGAAATGATCTTGGAGGAGCTCGAGTTATTGGGCAGTTTAAATTTTAAAAAAAATTGAATCACGGCAATCATTTGTTGTGGCTTCAAATTAATTTTAAGATGCCCAACATTTCAAGCAAATAATCAATAAATTAATTTAGAATAATTAACTTTTAAGACCATTATTTTGGACTAATTACAATAAAAGCACTGCTTTTTAAGGGGAATTGTTAACAAAGGATGTACATAAGTTTTTAGATATTGTAACAATAAATCTATTCACTATAGCATTAATAAAATCTATTCATTCAAAATATTGGTTTGTTCCAACCAAGCACTTAACTGCCCATGGGATCGTCAAGGACATAAACGACAGTGTTTTGAATCATCTGCCATGGATTTTTTTCTTAACTGCAAATGTGATCGTCAAGGACATCTACCATGGATTTTTTACGAATCATTTATTGTATGGTCCAAACAATCCAATAAACAAACCTAAGCACCTGTTTATATAACATGTGTAGTAATATCAATCATCACTCATGTCATCAGGAAGGTTCCCTACCTGTTAAATTTCCTTAAATGTTTGAGATGATGCAATAGACGGTTCAAATAGAGGGTTGGGAATAAACCTATAGTGTACAGTGACATAAAAAAAAAAAAATAAATAAATATAGGTAGTAAGGTGGGGCAAGTAAGCCATTGGGAGAAGTGAGTCACTCTTGAATATTTAATAATGCAAACAATAAGATTTCCATTTATCCAATAACTCAAGCAGGCAGATAATGTTGTTATAAAGGGTGATTCAATATCTGTGTCTACACTGACATGATTTCATGGATGTTTTTAAAAGGGCTTTGGTACTGTGTTATCTAAGAACAGCGAGTTCTTACTCCTTTATTGTTTACATTTTTTTTTGTTTATCAGGCATACATTTGAAGGTGAGTGTTCATTACAACTTAAATTTCTTGTTAAACAATACTACAGTTAATACAATTAATGGAATAATTTATTTCGTACGACTCACTTCCCCCTTGAAATTGGGCAAGTGAGCCATACTTTTACTTGAGTTTTTTAAAGGATTAAGCAAGCTTTCTACTTGAAGTTGGAAGGCATCTACCTGCATTTATTATACTCTAAAAATAATAAATATATTTTAAATATTTAGTGCTAATTTGAAGGAGACGATACAGTCGACAATCGCTTAGCCAAATTAGAATTATAATGTAGTGTACATTTTAGAAAATATTAATATAAATCAAATAAAGTTTAAAGCAAACTCACCCAAACCATGAGGTCCTTGTGATTTATGCTCTGCTTCGTTTTCTTGAACCATTTTCTCTAATAATTAATTAAGGAAAAAACAAAAGAAATGTTATTTTAATTTTCATAAACGTGATGACTGATAACAGCTGATGTTGATTGATATTGATAACAAGAGAAACTTATCGACTGTGTCATTAAATCGATTTTTATTCTAAACTAGATAATATATCGATATAACAAATATTTATAATGAATCGATAGCTAACTATTGAAAACAAACCGCGAATTTATAAATGAAAAATTAATTTTAAAAATACGTCTAAAAATAAATTCAGTATCCGTATCAGTATCCGTATCAGTATCCGTATCAGTATCCGTATCAGTATCCGTATAAGTATATGTATCAGTATCCGTATCAGTATCCGTATCAGTATCAGTATCCGTATCAGTATCCGTATCAGTATCAGTATCCGTATCAGTATCCGTATCAGTACCCGTATCAGTATCCGTATCAGTATCCGTATCAGTATCCGTATCAGTATGTCGTATAGGTATTAGTATCCGTATCAGTGTCAGTATCCCGTATCAGTATCCAGTATTGGTATCAGTATCCGTATCAGCACCCGCAGTATCCCTATCAGTATCCTGTTGTATCCGTATCAGTATCCCGTATCAGTTTCCCGTATTAGTATCCGTATCAGTATCCGTATCAGCACCCGCAGTATTTTATCCCTATCAGTATCCTGTTGTATCCGTATCAGTATCCCGTATCAGAATCTGTATAAGTATCCGTATCAGTATCCATTAGTATCAGTATCAATATCCTTTATCACTATCAGTGTCCGTATCAGTGTCCGTATCAGTATCCATTATCAGTATCCCTTATCCCTTATCCAAAATCCGTATCAGTATCCGTATCAGTATCCGTATCAGTATCCGTATCAGTATCCGTATCAGTATCCGTATCAGTATCCGTATCAGTATCCGTATCAGTATCCGTATCAGTATCCGTATCCGTATCCGTATCGGTATCAGTATCAGTATCCGTATCAGTATCAGTATCAGTATCCGTATCATTATATGTATCAGTATATGTATCAGTATCCGTATCAGTATCCGTATCAGTATCCGTATCAGTATCCGTATCAGTATCCGTATTAGTGTCAGTATCCGTATCAGTATCCGTATCAGTATCCGTATCCGTATCAGTATATGTATCAGTATATGTATCAGTATCCGTATCAGTATCCGTATCAGTATCCGTATTAGTGTCAGTATCCGTATCAGTGTCCGTATCAGTATCCGTATCAGTATCAGTATCCGTATCAGTATCCGTATCAGTATCCGCATCAGTATGTCGTATCAGTATTAGTATCCGTATCAGTGTCAATATCCCGTATCAGTATCCAGTATTCGTATCAGTATCCGTATCAGCACCCGCAGTATCCCTATCAGTATCCTGTTGTATCCGTATCAGTATCCCGTATCAGTTTCCCGTAGTAAGTATCCTTATCAGTATCCTGTTGTATCCGTATCAGTATCCCGTATCAGTTTCCCGTGTTAGTATCCGTATCAGTATCCCGTAGTATCAATATCAGTATCCTGTATCAGTATCTGTATCACTATCAGTGTCCGTATCAGTATCAGCACCTGCAGTATCCCTATCAGTATCCTGTTGTATCCGTATCAGTATCCCGTATCAGAATCTGTATAAGTATCCGTATCAGTATCCATTAGTATCAGTATCAATATCCTTTATCACTATCAGTGTCCGTATCAGTGTCCGTATCAGTATCCGTATCAGTATCCGTATCAGTAACCGTATCAGTATCAGTATCCGTATCAGTAACCGTATCAGTATCAGTATCAGTATCCGTATCAGTATCCGTATCAGTATCCGTATCAGTATCCGTATCAGTATCCGTATCAGTATCCGTATCAGTATCCGTATCAGTATCCGTATCAGTATCCGTATCCGTATCAGTATCCGTATCAGTATATGTATCAGTATATGTATCAGTATCCGTATCAGTATCCGTATCAGTATCCGTATCAGTATCCGTATCAGTATCCGTATTAGTGTCAGTATCCGTATCAGTATCCGTATCAGTATCCGTATCCGTATCAGTATCAGTATCCGTATCAGTATATGTATCAGTATATGTATCAGTATCCGTATCAGTATCCGTATCAGTATCAGTATCCGTATCAGTATCCGTATCAGTATCCGTATAAGTATCCGTATCAGTATCCGTATCAGTATGTCGTATCAGTATTAGTATCCGTATCAGTGTCAATATCCCGTATCAGTATCCAGTATTCGTATCAGTATCCGTATCAGCACCCGCAGTATCCCTATCAGTATCCTGTTGTATCCGTATCAGTATCCCGTATCAGTTTCCCGTATTAGTATCCGTATCAGTATTCTGTTGTATCCGTATCAGTATCCCGTATCAGTTTCCCGTATTAGTATCCGTATCAGTATCCCGTAGTATCAATATCAGTATCCTGTATCAGTATCTGTATCACTATCAGTGTCCGTATCAGTATCCATTATCAGTATCCCTTATCCCGTATCCGTATCAGAATCCGTATCAGTATCCCGTAGTATCCATCTGAATCTGAATCTGAATCTAAATTTAAATCGGAATCGGAATCTGAATCTGAAACTGACTAGGAATAAGAATCGGAATAGAAATCTGAATCTGAATCGGAATCGGAATCTTATTTTGAATAGGAATCAGAATCTGAATCTGAATCTAAATCCGAATCTGAATCGGAATTGGAATCGAATTCTGAATCAGAATCGGAATCGAAATCTGAATCTGAATCTGAATCAGAGATGACAACGACGACGACGTCGACGACGACATGATGACGACTTGATGACAAAGACTGCCGACGACATAATGACGACATTATGATGACGATGACGCCATGATGACACGATGTGCCGTGATGACGACATAATGAAGACGACGACAACGACACGCCATGATGACGACGACATGATGACGCCACGATGACTACATGATGACGACATGATGACGACCACCGATGACGATGGACGACAACATGATGACGACAACGACAGGATGACTACACGTTGACGACGACATGATGACGACACGATCACGACACGATGACGCCGTGATGACGACACGATACGACATAATGATGACGATGACGACACGACGAGGAAATGATGACGACATTTTTACGACATTATACACTCATAAACGAGTTCATAACACATACCCCAACATTTTGAATTTACTAGTTTTCGTAGGTAAATTTAATTATTATTGAATATTTTATCCAAATGTATCACCTACACCCTACACCTATGCCTACCCCTACACCTACCCCTACACCTACACCTCACCTTCACATATACCTACTTCTACACCTACACCTACCCCTACACCTACACTCATAAACGAGTTCATAACACATAGCCCAGCATTTTGTATTTACTAGTTTTTGTAGGTAAATATTATTATTATTAAAGTATCCGTATCAGTATCCGTATCAGTATCCCTATCAGTATCCGACGACATGACTATATGAACGACGACATAATGACAACATGATGATGACATGACGACATGACGACATTATTACGACATTATGACGACACGATGAAGACACCATGATGACGATGACGACACGACTAGGACATTATGACGACATGACGACGACATTATGACGCCGACATTATGACGACATTATGACGACAATATGACGACACTGTGACGACACTATGACGACATGACGCCGACATTATGACGACATTATGACGACATTATGACGACACTGTGACGACACTATGACGACACTATAAAGACACGATGATGACAACACGACTAGGACATTATGACGACACTATGACGACATTATGACATCATTATGACGACAATATGACGACACTATGACGACACTATGACGACATGACTATATGAACGACGACATTATGACGACACTATGACGACACTATGACGACACTATGACGACATGACTATATGAACGACGACATTATGACGACAAATGTCATCATAGTGTCGTCATAATGTCTATGACGACACTATGACGACACTACGACGACACTATGACGACACTATGACGACATTATGACGACAATATGACGACACTGTGACGACACTATGACGACACTATGACGACATGACTATATGAACGACGACATTATGACGACAAATGTCATCATAGTGTCGTTATAATGTCTATGACGACACTATGACGACACTATGACGACATGACTATATGAACGACGACATTATGACGACAAATGTCATCATAGTGTCGTCATAATGTCTATGACGACACTATGACGACACTATGACGACACTATGACGACACTATAAAGACACTATGACGACACTATAAAGACACTATAAAGACACTATGACGACACTATGACGACACTATAAAGACACTATAAAGACACGATGATGACAACACGACTAGGACATTATGACGACATGACGCTGACATTATGACGACATTATGACGACAATATGACGACACTGTGACGACACTATAAAGACACGATGATGACAACACGACTAGGACATTATGACGACACTATGACGACATTATGACAACATTATGACGACAATATGACGACACTATGACGACATGACTATATGAACGACGACATTATGACGACAAATGTCATCATAGTGTCGTCATAATGTCTATTATGACATTATGACGTGTTGTCACTAGTGTCATAGTGTCGTCATAGTGTCGTCATAGTGTCGTCATAATGTCGGCGTCATGTCGGCGTCATGTCGTCATAATGTCCTAGTCGTGTTGTCATCATCGTGTCTTTATAGTGTCGTCACAGTGTCGTCATATTGTCGTCATAATGTCGTTTTAATGTCGTCATAGTGTCGTCACAGTGTCGTCATATTGTCGTCATAATGTCGGCGTCATGTCGTCATAATGTCGTGTTTTCATCATGTCGTCGTTCATATAGTCATGTCGTCATGTCGTCATCATGTTTTCATTATGTCGTCGTTCATATAGTCATGTCGTCATAATGTCGTCATAGTGTCGTCATTATGTCGGCATAATGTCGTCATTATGTCGGCATAATGTCGTCATAGTGTCGGCATAATGTCGTCATAGTGTCGTCATAGTGTCGTCATAGTGTCGTCATAGTGTCGTCATAGTGTCGTCATAGTGTCGTCATAGACATTATGACGGCACTATGATGACATTTGTCGTCATAATGTCGTCGTTCATATAGTCATGTCGTCATAGTGTCCTAGTCGTGTTGTCATCATCGTGTCTTTATAGTGTCGTCACAGTGTCGTCATATTGTCGTCATAATGTCGTTATAATGTCGTCATAGTGTCGTCACAGTGTCGTCATATTGTCGTCATAATGTCGGCGTCATGTCGTCATAATGTCCTAGTCGTGTTGTCATCATCGTGTCTTTATAGTGTCGTCACAGTGTCGTCATATTGTCGTCATAATGTCGTCATAATGTCGGCGTCATGTCGTCATAATGTCCTAGTCGTGTTGTCATCATCGTGTCTTTATAGTGTCGTCACAGTGTCGTCATATTGTCGTCATAATGTCGTCATAATGTCGTGTTTTCATCATGTCGTCGTTCATATAGTCATGTCGTCATGTCGTCATCATGTTTTCATTATGTCGTCGTTCATATAGTCATGTCATAATGTCGTCATAGTGTCGTCATTATGTCGGCATAATGTCGTCATAGTGTCGTCATTGTGTCGTCATAGTGTCGTCATAGTGTCGTCATAGTGACGTCATAGTGTCGTCATAGTGTCGTCATAGTGTCGTCATAGTGTCGTCATAGTGTCGTCATAGTGTCGTCATAGTGTCGTCATAGTGTCGTCATAGTGTCGTCATAGACATTATGACGACACTATGATGACATTTGTCGTCATAATGTCGTCGTTCATATAGTCATGTCGTCATAGTGTCGTCATAGTGTCGTCACAGTGTCGTCATATTGTCGTCATAATGTCGTCATAATGTCGGCGTCATGTCGTCATAATGTCCTAGTCGTGTTGTCATCATCGTGTCTTTATAGTGTCGTCATAGTGTCGTCATAACTTCGTCATAGTGTCGTCATAATGTCGTCATAATGTCGTGTTTTCATCATGTCGTCGTTCATATAGTCATGTCGTCATGTCGTCATCATGTTTTCATTATGTCGTCGTTCATATAGTCATGTCGTCATAATTTTGTCATAGTGTCGTCATTATGTCGGCATAATGTCGTCATAATGTCGTCGTCATGTCGTCATAATGTCCTAGTCGTGTCGTCATCGTCATCATGGTGTCTTCATCGTGTCGTCATAATGTCGTCATGTCGTCATGTCATCATCATGTTGTCATTATGTCGTCGTTCATATAGTCATGTCGTCGGATACTGATAGGGATACTGATACGGATACTTCAATAATAATAATATTTACCTACAAAAACTAGTAAATACAAAATGCTGGGCTATGTGTTATGAACTTGTTAATGAGTGTAGGTGTAGGGGTAGGTGGGTGTGTAAGAGTAGGTGTAGGAGTAGGTGTAGGTGTAGAAGTAGGTATATGTGAAGGTGAGGTGTAGGTGTAGGGGTAGGTGTAGGGGTAGGTGTAGGGGTAGGCATAGGTGTAGGGGTAGGTGATACATTTGGATAAAATAGTCAATAATAATTAAATTTACCTACGAAAACTAGTAAATTCAAAATGTTGGGGTATGTGTTATGAACTCGTTTATGAGTGTATAATGTCGTCAAAATGTCGTCATCATTTCCTCGTCGTGTCGTCATTGTCATCATTATGTCGTATCGTGTCGTCATCACGGCGGCATCGTGTCGTCATCACGGCGTCATCGTGTCGTCATCATGTCGTCGTCAACGTGTAGTCATCATGTCGTTGCCGTCATCATGTTGTCGTCCATCGTCATCGGCGGTGGTCATCATGTCGTCATCATGGCGTCGTCATCATGGCGTCATCATGTCGTCGTCATCATGGCGTGTCGTCATAGTGTCGTCATAGTGTGACAATATGACGACACTGTGACGACACGATGATGACATTATAACGACATTATGACGACATTATGACGGCACTATGACGACATTATGACGACATGACTATATGAACGACGACATTATGACGACATTATGACGACAAATGTTATCATAGTGTCGTCATAGTGTCGTCATAGTGTCGCCATAGTGTCGCCATAGTGTCGCCATAGTGTCGCCATAGTGTCGTCATAGTGTCGCCATAGTGTCGCCATAGAGTCGTCATAGTGTCGTCATAGTGTCGTCATAGTGTCGTCATAGTGTCGTCATAGTGTCGTCATAGTGGCGTCATAGTGTCGTCATAGTGTCGTCATAGTGTCGTCATAGTGTCGTCATAGTGTCGTCATAGTGTCGTCATGTCGTCATAATGTTGTAATTATGTCGTCGTTCATATAGTCATGTCGTCATAATGTCGGCGTCATTTCGTCATATTGTCGGCGTCATGTCTTCATAATGTCGGCGTCATGTCGTCATTATGTCGTCGTCATGTCGTCATAATGTCCTCGTCGTGTCGTTATCGTCATTATCGTGTCATCATCGTGTCGTCATCACGGCGGCATCGTGTCGTCATCATAACGTCATCATGTAATCGTCATCATCGTGTCGTCGGCAGGCTTCGTCATCATGTCGTCGTCGTCGTCGGCGTTATCTCTGATTCAGATTCAGATTCAGATTTCGATTCTGATTTAGATTCAGAATTTGATTCCGATTCCTATTCAGATTCAGATTCCGATTCATATTCAGATTTAGATTCTGATTCCTATTCAGAATAAGATTCCGATTCCTATTCAGATTCCAATTCCGATTCCGATTCCTAGTCTGATTCAGATTCAAATTCCGATTCCCATTCTTATTCGGTTTCAGATTTAGATTCAGATTCAGATGGATACTACGGGATACTGATACCCCACTGAGATACTGATGGATACCACGGGAGACATACAGATACTGATACGGGATACTGATACGGATACTTATATGAATACTGATACGGATGCTGATACGGATACTGATACGGATACTGATACGGATTCTGATACGGATACGGGATAAGGTATACTGATAATGGATACTGATACGTATACTGATAGTGATACAGATACTGATACAGGTACTACGGGATATTAATACGGATACTGATATGGGATACTGATACGGATACTGGTACTAATACGGATACTGATACTGATACGACATACTGATACGGATACTGATACTGATACTACGGGATACTGATACGGATACTACGGGGTACTGATACGGATACTACGGGACACTGATACGAGATACTGTTACGGGATATGGATACCGATACGGGATGCTGATACGGGTACTACGGGATATTAATACGGATACTAATATGGGACACTGATACGGATACTAATACGGATACTACTAGATACTGCTAATGGATACTGATACGGATACTACTAGATACTGCTAATGGTTACTGATACTTTACTACGGGATACTGTGATACAGATACTGATACTGATACTGATACTGATACGGATATTACGGGATACTGATACGGATACTGGCACTAATACGGATACTGATACGGATACTACTAGATACTGCTAATGGATACTGATACGGATACTACTATATACTGCTAATGGTTACTGATACGGATACTACGGGTGACTGTGATACAGATACTGATACGGATACTGATACTGATAAAGATACTGTTACGGGATACTGATACTGATACGGATACTACGGGATACTGATACTGATACTGGCACTAATACGGATACTGATACTGATACGGGATATTGATACTGATACGGATACTACGGGATACTGATACGGATACTACGGGATACTGATACGGATACTAAGGGATACTGATACGGATACTAAGGGATACTGATACGAGTTACTGATACGGATACTGATACGTGATACTGATACGGATACTAAGGGATACTGATACGGATACTGATACTAATACGGATACTGATACGGATACTGATAGGGATACTTCAATACTAATTAAATTTACCTACAAAAACTAGTACATACAAAATGCTGGGCTATGTGTTATGAACTCGTTTATGAGTGTAGCTGTAGGGGTAGGTGGGTGTGTAAGGGTAGGTGTAGGAGTAGGTGTAGGTGTAGTTGTAGGTGTAGGTATATGTGAAGGTGAGGTGTATGTGTAGAGGTAGGTGTAGGGGTAGGTATAGGTGTAGGGGTAGGTGATACATTTGGATGAAATATTCAATAACAATTAATATTACCTACGAAAACTAGTAAATTCAAAATGCTGGGGTATGTGTTTATTTATTTATTGTTTTATTAGGGTGTCCGACAACAAGGTCATATACACCCAATACAAGGCATCAATTAATACAGGAATTAGAACGATAAAAATAAAAAATAAAAATAAAATAAATAATAATTTAAATAATAAATATTAAATAAATTAGTAAAAATAAAATATAAAAATAAATTATCAAATAATTAAAAATTAATCCCATTTGAAGGTGTCTTTAGTGCAGATCGTTTAAAGCTATGGCAAAGAGATGATTAATGTTTTTTTTTTTTTTATAAATAATTTTGTTTAAGTTAACTCTTACCTAAATTTAAGATTATTATTATTACTATCATTATTACACTATGAATGTGTCAAAATTTTATTTGTAATTTTTTTGATTGATTATTTGTATTATCTTTTGAAAATGTATCTTCATGATTCTGACTTTTAATTATTACTGGATTTGACTAATTTTAACCAAGATATTGAATAAATTATAAACTGATTTCGACAAATACTTATGATTATATTATGATTCTGGTTATTGAGGAACCAAAAATTTATGTGTTTTATGTTTATGTCATTATGTTGATCATTAGTAATGATCTTTATTTATGTTAACTCTTCTTAAGCTGTCGCTTACATTTATGTACTGATTTTGATCTTTAATTGTTATGAGAAAAACTGATCTAATTGTGATGAAAGTATTCACCAAATTTGACTATTTTAACTGATTTTGATTTTTTTAAATAGTTACAAGTAACTAACTCTATGTGATAAAGTATTCACTGAATTTGACTATATACATTTTTTTCTTGTTGTTTTGTTTTGTATAATTTTAAATTTATATTCCTACTTTATTATAATTCATTTGGCTAAATTTTATTATGATAGGGACTATCATAAGTCAGGATGGTCGAACTGTAGGATTAAGTATGCCAGACCCGCACAGCATATGTGCAGAGGATTCTGGATTAACAATATGTATATGAGAGAGGAGGACTTTGTATTTTAGAGATTCATATTCCGGAGGCAAACCATCGCGTACTTATTGCTTTTCTGTTTCTGTGTTTAAGTGTTGTTTATGTACTTTTATTTTTATAATAAATAATTACTTTACCGATTCTTAAGTTTTGTTATTAATATTGCCTCAACAATATTGTTTGTCCTATTTTAACTCTAAACCTCCGTTCGGTCAAAAAGTTTTTAATAAAGGTTGGTAAATGGCCCTAGAATCCTCCTTTCTTCAGCTGCCTTAAGATGAGGTAACGCCAAGTCTTATCGTAGGCTTTCTCGCAGTCAAAGAATACGCCCACCGTTTCTTCCTTCTGAATAAACCCGTCCTTTATGTAGGTTTCCAACCTTACCAGATTTTCTATAGTGGATCTTCTTTTCCTAAAACCACTCTGGTGTTTTGACAATAGATTTCTCAATTCCAGCTCCCACATGAGTCTCAAATTCACCATATTTTCAAGCAATTTGCTTAGTGTGTTGGTCATCGCCATGGGCCTGTACGATTCTGGGAACGAGATGTTCTTTCCCGGTTTGGCAATGGGTATTAAAGTCGCTTCGCGCCAGCTGTCTGGGTAGGTGTGTGTAGTCCATACGATGTTATAAAATTTCAGGATGTTCTGTCTAGTCTAAATGACGCTGGTAGGTTTTTGAGCATAAGGTTATGAACTTGATCAGGACCTGGTGCAGTTAATTTCAACGTGCTTAATGCCGTTTCAAGTTCCCAGAGGCTAAATTCCTTATTGTAAAGCCGAGAACTAGCGTTGTTGTTGTTGTTGTCGTCAAAAGAGATGTCGTTTGCCTCAGTATTAGCTTTGATGTTTTGGAATTCCAGGGTATAAGAGGTGTTCGAGCTAACTGCGAAGAAGTGGATGGCCGTTAACTTGGAGTACATCATCGTCCGATTTCGCTCAAAGTGGTCTCATAATGTTGCACTATTTTTGCACATTTTTGAGACGCAAAGAATGAATTTTGCGACGCCTTCTAAATCGCGATTAATCGCATGTCAAAGTTGTGCTCCAAGTTAACGCTGGAGTACACCATCGTCCGATTTGGATCAAAGTGGTCTCAAAATGTTGCGCTATTTTTGCACATTTTTGAGACGCCAAGAATGAATTTTGCGACGCCTTTTAAATCGCGATTAATCGCAAGTCAAAGTTGTGCTTCAAGTTATCGCTGGAGTACACCATCGTCCGATTTGGCTCAAAGTGGTCTCATAATTTTGTACTATTTTTGAGACGCCAAGAAAGAACTTTGCGACGCCTTTTAAATCGCGATTAATCGCAAGTCAAAGTTGTGCTTCAAGTTATCGCTGGAGTACACCATCTTCCGATTTGGCTCAAAGTGGTCTCATAATTTTGTACTATTTTTGAGACGCCAAGAAAGAACTTTGCGACGCCTTTTAAATTGTTATTAATCGGAAGTAAAAGTCGTGCTCCTAGTTAATGCTGGAGTACACCGTCGTCAGATTTGGCTCAAAGTGGTCTCAAAATTTTGAACCATTCTAAATTTTGACCTATTCTTGGCGTCTCAACCAAGAATAAATTTTGAGTCTTCCGATTTTGATGAAATTTGGTAGACATGTTCATTTTACCAATGCCCAGGACGAGTTCGTTGGACAACGTTATTCGTTCAAGCGTTCACGCTCGCTTAAACGTGAACTTCAAATTTAAAATTGGAATTTTAGGTTGGGAAAAAAATCAAACTTCATATATTCAATGAGACAAACACTTTTTTCAAATACAATTTTTAGTAAAACCAAAAAATTGTACCGACCGCAAAAATTGTTGTGACACCGCTATGAAGTGTTTAGGATCGCTAAAAACTTTTTATAGTTTTTACACAATAAAGTACATGATAGGACGCGAGAAAGCTATGTGCCGCACTAATTGGCAGTCTATTTTTTTATGAAGGATTTTTACACTTTAAATAACACAAATCAATATAAATTATAATATTATGAAAATGAAATCATTTGTATTATAAACTTAGTCAGTGACTAGGTGTCAATCAGGCAACCTCGTATGACTCACCTTTTAATTTTTTCTGACGAATTAACTTTATAATGATTTAATTCTACTTATACTACTTTCAAGGTTTGAAGATGTTCCGAAATTAAGGGACGAAATATTACCTTATAAAGAAGTTTTTTTTTTACCCCTTTGGACACAAAAGAGATTATAAATATTCAAAAATAAGGGGACAACATATATTTATATTATATATATATGTAAAATGGATAATTATTTATAATTTTTATTTCCATTTTCAAGCTAATAAAGCGATAAGAATATAAAGTGATAGTATGACAAAAAGTCCAGTCATGCACCATGACTTAATGAGCGAATTTTCAAAGAAATCTGCGTATTATTGGATATGATAATCGGTGAAAAAATAAAAATAAATTGGTACACAGGGGTACGGGGTACAAAAGTCAAAATAGTATTTACCCTTCAAGATGCATGTCGTTGGAAAGCTCTTTAAGAGTACAATAATTGTTGTTATGTACACTTTTATCATATTTTCATATAAAAGGGGGGTAAAATAGTAAAAACACGTTTTTATGCTATTTTTGACCATTAATTGTAAAAATTTGACCCCTAAATGAACTCCAAAAATTCTGGCCAACGAACTCATCCTTTCTTTTGATATTATTGACATTTTAAAATTTGTTTGAAATTTTTAAGTGCATCCTAAGGGGAGATATCGTCTGGAGTGACACATATATACATATATACATACATACATAAAAAAAAGTGTTAAATTTTAGGAATCGATTCAGAATGGTCTAAAACGGATTTCCATGGAAAAAATTTTCAAAAATTCGCATTACAAAAATTTTGAAGCCATTGCAATAGCGTAATTTTCTTTGAAAATTCGCTAAAATGGTCATTTCTATGTAGGTCGTTTCAGAAACCCTTAGGCTTTTGGTAGTTCGTCCGTCCGATCTTGGAGTATATCTCCCGACCTACTGAAGCTATAGACTTGAAATGTTGTATTAAATTTGGTATCAAATAGACTTGAAATATCGTAAGATATTTTTTTTTGCCCAAAAACAGAAAAACTATTGCGGACTTAAACACTCAAAATTCCTGCGATCTGCGAATAGATCACAATATTTTATATTTTTTGTAATTTTCAAGGTTTTGAAATGTAGATTACAAATATATATCGCGTTCCAAAATGGCGGCCATTTTATCCCCCCAAAAAATAAAACAAACCCAAAATGTTCCCCTCTGCACTACCCCTTTAGGATAGGTCATATTTTATAAATATATATCTCTGTGGTCCTATGATTTTTCGGGAGTTGAACTAAAAAAGTGAAATTTTTAAAATTTTAGGGGACCGTAACTATTGAGCCCCAAAATTTTTGAAAATTCGAAGTTGGGTATCATTATAAAGGTATTGAAATCTGGTTCACAAAAATATATTGTGTTTACAAAATGGCGGTCATTTTATCCCACAAAAAATTAAAAAAACGGTAAAAAATGCCTCCCCCCCCCCACAAACATTGTTGTAACAAAAATTGTTACAACTAGTAAATGTATCACGATTTATTTTGAAGAACACCATTAACTAATTTTATTTACAGTTTCGTATTTCTTGTTTTGTTTTTTTTACTCTAGGTGATTTTTTTGTAACTCAATATTTCATCCGTAATTTTCATTTTATGACCGGGCGCTATTTTGGAATAGATGTATACTGTAGGAGTTTGTTTGGGGTAAATGTTATATTTTTCACTTGATAGGTGAAAAAAAATGTATCATAAAAAAATAATAAAAAAATTTAAAAAAAAACCTAAATAATTTATCATAAAAAACCCCTAATTTATCATTTAAAAATTTGTGCTATAAAATTCTCTCTGTAGCAAAATATAAGGTTTCACCTCTTAGCATTTTTTTAAAGAACCAAAATGTAGCCTGTTATAAGGCAGTAAAGTTGAAAAATGTGTGTGTTTGCATCACAATTACTAGCAAAATATTGGGTACTCCAAAAAAAAAAAAAAAAAAAAAAATCGTAATTTGTCATTACATTTGTACTCTTTTTAGTATTTTTTTTAGGGTTTCGTTGGTAAAACCAAAAAAAAAGAAACCCTTATAGTTTCGTTCCTGTGTCTGTCTGTCACTCTGTACGGTTCCAATAACTTTTGAACCAAAAGAGATAAAAACGTGAAACTTTCCAGTATAAAAGATCGTTTTGACGCGCACACAGAAAAAATATAGCGAACTCAATATTATTTTTTTATAAACCCAATATTTCACCAGTAACTTTTATACAAAAACATTATTTTTTAGACCTGAAGAAGGACTGGTTTCACTGTGTAGTGTAAACTAAACTAATTTAAAATAAAAGAATCACAATCGTGATATTAGCAATAAAAGGTTAGAGAGGGAGTAAGAAGAAAGGCAAAGGGGGTTAGGGAAGTATACCTCTAACACCTCTAACCATGCTCGTATGTTTTGTGTTTTGTCTTCGAAATAAATTATAAAGGAGTCGTCGCATCGCTAGTTTCATAGAAATGACGACAATTTCTGTCTTACTATCACTTTATATTCTCCGCTTTATTAGCTTGAAAATGGAAATAAGATTATAGATAATTATTATTAGTGCAATTTTTGAGACCACATTGGGCCAAATCGGTTGATGGAGATTCCAGCATTAACTTGGAGTAGACTGTGAAAATGTAAATTGCGACGCATCAAACAAGTTGCAAAATTCATACTTTGTGGCATCACAAAAATGTGCAAAAATAGTGCAAAATTTTGAGACCACTTTGAGCCAAATCGGACGATGGTACTCCAGCGTTAACTTGGTACACAACTTTGACTTGTGATTAATCGCGATTTAAAAGGCGTCGCAAAATTCATTCTTGGCGTCTCAAAAATGTGCAAAAATAGTGCAAAATTATGAGACCACTTTGAGCCAAATTGGACGATGGTGTACTCCAGCGATAACTTGAAGCACATCTTTGACTTGCGATTAATCGCGATTTAAAAGGCGTCGCAAAATTCATTCTTGGCGTTCCAAAAATGTGCAAAAATAGTGCAAAATTTTGAGACCACTTTGATCCAAATCGGACGATGGTGTACTCCAGCGTTAACTTGGAGCACAACTTTGACATGCGATTAATCGCGATTTAAAAGGCGTCGCAAAATTCATACTTGGCGTCTCAAAAATGTGCAAAAATAGTGCAAAATTATGAGACCACTTTGAGCCAAATCGGACGATGGTGTACTCCAGCGTTAACTTGGAGCACAACTTTGACATGCGATTAATCGCGATTTAAAAGGCGTCGCAAAATTCATACTTGGCGTCTCAAAAATGTGCAAAAATAGTGCAAAATTATGAGACCACTTTGAGCCAAATCGGACAATGGTGTACTCCAAGTTAATGGCCATATACTTTCCTCTGGGGTTATAGATTGTCAGTAATTCAATCTTATTTTTGTAACGGTTGAACATATTGCTGCCAATATAAAGTAGAAGTGCTTATTTTACAGTAATTATGTTAGCTCTCTTTATCTTTGCGAAGATTCTCATATTATCCCTGTCAAAAATCAAATTTTACACAAGGCACAAAAACCTGTACTGCTTTAACTACGGTAGCACATAAGAGATGGATTTAAATGATTTTTTATTTAATTTTCCTCTGACCTGAGCACGTAAGAGGTTTTACTACATGTTACAGAATAGCCAACTTGAGCAGAATAAAATAAAAATATTGTCACATAGGAGGTTATTATCCACCAGCGATGATAATGTCGCCGTTCTAGAGAAATAGGGACGGTAAGTGCAAAAGTAGTAATTTTTTAGCAGAGCAGAAAAACAAACTAAGATTTTTTCAATTTGTCATAAATAGAAGGATATTTTTTTAATCAATATGAAAACCAGGCAATATACAGTTTATCCAAGACCCTTTTAAGCAGTAGTACTTACAAAAACAATGTAGCCCAATTTACCCCCAAATTTTGTTAAAACGTCATTGTTGCTCTGAGTGTACACCTCACTTAGGTCATAAATTTAGGCTATATTAATTAAGTGTTACATTTGCGTCTTTAATAATTGAAGAATTATTGAGTTAAAAATGACAAAGTGCAATTAATTATGCCTTTGTAATTAAATAAGAAATAGCTAAGCATGTGACGTATAGTACAAATGCGTCACTTTTGTAGTAAAATGGGTAGTATATACTTTCTTTAAAGCAAACAAGTAACTGAACCATGCGACGTTGTTATCTCTAACAACCTGGTAGGTCCACAACGACTTTTTAGCTCGGTTAAAAGTAGCAAGTTCAAAACGGTCGTTGTAGCATTGGATAGAACGTACTTTTTTGTATCTACTCATGTGTCTAACTCAAATTTACAAAAATTTGCACTTACGTCTATGTTCCTCTAGAAAGGCTATGTGTGGAACTCTCCTAAATGGTCTTGTTCAGAATACACTTTGTGGACCCAGTAAGGTCTCTTCCTCTTCCCATTCCAGCAACAACAAAATCTGTAGAGGTAAGAAGGATATGATCCTCACTATTCTTTGGACTATCAGAATCCCTTCACGTATTTTGATTGTTGGGTGAATTCAGCTTGGCTTTGTTGTAAATAGCGATAAGCTCAGCTCGTTTCAGCTCGGCTAGGTGTTTCGGTTAGGTATAAAACACACCTTACTTACTGATAATAATTAAGTGCAATAAACAACAAATATTAATTAAAAATTATATATTGTTTGAAGCTATGCACTAAGGGTAGGGAGAAGGCTTGTAAATAAAGAAAAAAGACAATTTAAATTTCTTATATACTTAACAACTTTTACACGAATACAACATAACAATTACTGCAGCCTCTTATCACAGCTCAAACAAAGAAATTTAAAAAAAAAAATTAAATAACAAAGATCACTCAAAAACAGTGTACATAATTTTTGTCCTAAAATTTATCATTGTGGAAAAAGCGTTAGCACTAAACTAAATGGTTAATTAGATACTAAGTTTAACAAGGAGTAACTAATGTTTAAGAATAATTTAATGAAAATAATATATATTTAAATAAATATAAACCTAAAATAATACTAAGTTTTTGGTTTCCCATTGGTTTTGGTTTAAAAATAATACAGTACCTACTTTCTCAGCAGTACTATCATGTTATAAGTCAGTATTATCGTGCCATAAATATCTTAGAACTGTCATGTTATAAAGATTTATAGTGTAATAAATATCTTAGTACTGTTATGCTAAATGAAGATTTATCACAACAATATTGTCACCAATATTGAATATAAAAATATATGTGTATAATTATGGTGCCAATATTGAACCCATCTAGTCATAATTATGTAGGGGTACCACAAAATCTCAGTAAAAACAATCTTATTAGACGTATTATCGTGCAATAACTGTCATAGTACAGTCATGTTATAAATAAAGTGTTATAGGTCAATGCATATCTTAGTATTATCAAGTTAAAATTGAGTATTATCATGTAACAAATATATTAGTATTGTCATGTAATAAATAACTTAGTACTGACTCTCACATAAAGAATGTGGTATATTGTGGTAAACTGTATATTTTATTTTATTATAAAATATTTGTATATCTTATTTCATAAGCCTCAAATTATATTTATCTATTTTAGACTTAATCTATTTCAGGTTTGTCTACGTTAGATAATAATAGATTAATCATAAACTATGGAGACTAAACTTTCAAATTTCAGCTCCTTATAATTATTATTATATTTAAGTTATAAGTAGCACACACAAAATAAAACATTTATGATTAAAGGTTTAAGCAGGGTATAATTACAAAAAGATTTAAGCAGTGGATCGATTATTATAAATAAATATTTAACTATCAATATATTGGTGCTTCTAGGTGAAATATATTATCATCTTATAGCTACAACAAGATAGTAGAAGTAGTAGGTCCCCTAGTACACTAGACGGGTAGGATGTCAAACTTGTTTAAACTTATTGTGGCGGAGAGTTGAAGCCACTTTACACATCATACCACAGTATATTGAACCACAGCAAGTATGGTGTGATCATTAGTGAGATAAGTAAATCAAAGGATCAAAGCCTCGGACCCATACCCTGAACCACTCTTGTCTCACAGATACAAATAAGTGCACCAGAGAACCCCTTAATGTGTGGTGTCAATGCAACGACTGAAATAACTCTTAATGGGACTCCATTTAGGTAAATGAATGGAACCCTTTCCTTTGAAGCTCAGATTATGACTCAACTGCCTATTCTGGTAGTCTAGCTGTAATAGTCAGCGTTGCTGGAAGTATTTTTTAATCTTTTCCCTGATAGAGAGCTTTACACAATAGAATTAAGCTCTAACATCCGAAAAAAATAGTTGGTTTTAGTTATATTTAATATTTAAAGTGAATTTAAGTTTTATCTTTAATAAGGATTAACTTAAACCTAAAACTTAACTTGCAACAGTAACCATTTGAGGATGCGATATATGTAATTATTGTTATCAATTTGTATTTAATTATACATAACCATAGTAAATTTATTAAACATAGGTAAACTTATGAAGGCCAACTTGTGGATTCAGTTCAGACAAAGTGATTTTAAATAAAGACAAGTTCCACACTGACCAATTTTAACCTCGTTACACGGTTGTGTAATTCTAGTGTTAAATAATAATTAAAAGTGTTAGTACATAATTTTATTTATTATGATTGTTCATAGAGTTATCACCATAAATTTGCTTATTATTGCTTTATTAAATTACTTTTACGTAGTTTAGTACCAGGTAATAAGGTGCTCTATCAAAGCAAAATTTTGAATCACCAAATTTTCATACTATTTCTATACATAGTACAAATATAAAATTTGATAAATCTACCTATATCGACATTAATTAAACTATGAATTAATGATCCAATGAATATTACACATTGTTTACATACATACTAGATTCTACTACCAATTTTGGGCCAACGCAGGAAAAAATAAAGATAAATAAAAATAAATAAATAAATAATTCATACAACTTTATTCAGAATAAATAAATAAATAAAATAAAAATATATCAACAATAATTTACAAAAATAAATAATTTCTTTTGAAACCTTTGTTTATTTTAGTTTTTGCAGAAATTAAGAAATAATTTATAAGGAAAAGTAATTGCCTAAATGCCCTGAGTATTTCCTGTCTTATTATTTGCAAATAATACAGGAAAAATGTGTTGAAGGGATATTTATAATACCTATTACTTAAAAAAAAAAAAAATAAATAAATAAAAGAAAGATAATCTCGATTAAAGATGGTTAATGTTACTTCGTAACATGATTATATTTACATAAAAAACAATAAAACAGTATAAGCAGTAAAGTGTAAAAAGAGCTACTAATATTTATTAGTAAACACTATAAATTTATACCTATAATATTTTTTTTTTTAATTTTACCTATTTAATTCTAACAAACGTGATTACAGATAGCAATGTCAGTTTATAACAAAATTGTTATAGTTAGATAAAATAAATAAATAAATAAAATGATGAAATAATAAAAATAATGGAGTGAAACATGAATCGCCTTAAAGCAATTTAATGTAGGATATTCGTATCTTAGTCATGTTAACACATTTCACTTTGTGGAGTAGATGAAGAGACCAAATTAAACTAATTTTCATCAAAGAAAACCACTAAATTTGATTAAAAAATATACACTATTCACTATATCACAAAGGAAAAATAAAATAAAATGAAAATAAATAATAGTTTCATTCATAACAATTAGTTTGGGCATAAATTGATCTAAATTGTGGCTGTTTTTAGTTGTCCGAGCTAGACAAAGCCTCTTCAGGCTTTGAAGCGTTTTGTCATTCGATCTTAAGAAGATGACGCCTGACCATGTGGTAAGCTAAGCCGAAGGCAAGAGTTCCTATGACGGCACTTTGAGCTGTCACACGAAGCTGCATTAAATAAACGCTGGTTGACATTGCACCGCGATCCTTAAATTTGTAAGCACCGACACCGCATGCAGTTATAAGACCAAATATTCCTGAAACAAAAAATGTTAGACTTGTTATATAATTTATTTTTTATGGTATAGGTTGTTTGAAAATAAAGTCAAAGTTTGTAGAGATAAGTTGATTTTATACAAAAAACAATGGAGTTTTCTTTTATTCAAAATAAAGATAGACTCGGAGAGTGGGAAAAGTTGGATGGGACCGACACTACCTCAGATTACCAATAAGCTCAGATTGTTGGAAATTTATGAAAAATGTAAATTTGGAAATCTACTATTTAACTATTTATTGAAAAATAATACTTGCATTCATTTTATTTCTATTAGGTTTTAAAATAATTTCATCCTATTCTTTTCCCTATCACCCATTGTTAAGGAGGAAATACACATGCTAGTTTCTCGCATAAAAACATACGAGTAGCTCACAGAGGAAAGCTACTGGCTGCTATACTTCAAATAACATGCGAGTAAATCGCACGGGGTTTGATTTTTGTCTTGCCAGTGGCACAAGTCTAGGGGGGGGGGGGGGGGGGGGGGTACTGATAAGGCATGTGTAAACAGGCATGCCAGCCCAAAGTAGCTAGCTAGTAGGTAGCACGAGTCTCTCTCAGCCATTCGGCCCTTCAGTCATCCTTCGCGTTCTTTTCATGTTTGTTTGAACCACATTTCATTTAGTAGACACAGACTCACTCCAAGTAATTCTCTTCTAGCTATCCAATCTTTCACCCACACTCTTTGTGTCTTTTATTATTTTGTCTATTTTGCAAATGTTTTAAACACAGTTCTTTGCAAGTAACAGAACAATCTGGTTAATTTCATTCCGCACTGATACATTCATAATATACAATGAAACACAATTAATAAAACTAGCAACATTAATTAAGTCGAATCAAATTATTTCACAATTTATTCCGGCCATGAGAAGGCAAGAAACGTGTGCCTGTTTCAAAAGTAAAACTGTGACTGGAGTGTGTATTGCCTTGTGCTAGTAGCTCGCACAAGACCGATCATCCGGATGATACTAGCATGCTGTTTCACTGGAAAATGAACACAGCGTCTGCAGCATGCCAGCTATGCTTTTTTACTAGCATGTGTATTTCCGCCTTTACACTACTAACTCCCGTGCAATTTTTTTAGTGATACCTTTATCTATAAGCAACAATATTTATTTTCACAGCTAACAGAAGTTTGGGATGTTATCGTTTACTCATTATAAAAATGTTATGCGATGATTATGGTTTAAGATCTCGCGTAGAACTGAGAAGAAGAAATAAATACATAGCTGCTCAGACAGGAAAGGGATTGCATGAAATCATAGGGATGCATCTCTACAAGTACCGATGTCTTGTCCTAAATGTGTTTAATTCAGGGAAGCCCCTCCCCATGAACTCTTCTTTCCATGAACTCTCATTTGACTCAGATTATTGGAAACTCAGTTTATAGGAGCTCAGACTATCAAGACACTACTGTAATTATTAAATATGGACACTTAACTTTCTACCTACACTTTACATGTCAGCTCCTTATAATTATTATTTTGTTTAAGTTAAAAACGACAGTTACTCAAAATAAAACATTTATGAAACAGGTTTAAGCAGGGCATAATTGCAAAAAGATTTAAGCAATGGATCGATACTATGGTGGAATTGTTGATCTAATATATCTCTAGTATACCTGCAAAACCTCGTAAGTCCGATTTTTGGGATTTTTATTTTTTTTCATATTTCGATAGATTTAGGTCGACTGCGTCTCCGTGTGAAATATTGTAAGTTTTTGTCGACTACAACGCCTTTAAACGGCGATTGAAAAAACTCGTAAGTCGAGATGGTAGCATGAAAGGTAATAATTAATAAATCCTCTTATGTCCGTAGAAAAGCATGCCGCTCGCAGGCTACAGCAAAGTTCCAGTTTTAAAATAAGTTAAATGACTTATATTGACAAATTTTTATTTAAAATTATTATATTATTTTAAGGTACACTTGTGTTTTTATTAATTACTACATCTATTTATCACTAATTTTAAGGGGGACTTGTAGTTCAGGAGACTTACATGGTTTTATACAATGCATTGTTAGAAGGAAATTCAACTTGCGAGGTTTTGTACCATATATATAAACTTAGTATTTAAACTTAGTATTGTACCATATATATAAACAAGGTATTACACCTACTTTTAAATAACCTTACGAGTTTTTATATGGACATTTTCTTTGTAAAACCTCGTAACTCAATAAAAGTTCTTGACTAAATCCACGTAAATACAAAATTAGTCCACAAAATTGTAATTTAATTATAATTTTAATTATGAGTGTATATAAAACCTCCATTGGTAGTAAAACATCATATAAATGGGCAATGTGTAATAGAAATAAAAGATTAACCTATTATTCGGTTTTTTTGCTCTCCTGTAAAATTTTGGATTTGGTACATACGAGGTTTTGCAGGTATACTAGCAAAATTCTAGGTTAAGTTGGTACGAAAAGTCGAAGTCGTTTGTTTAGTTTCATAATGAAATGAAAAGATAATCAGAAGCTTAAATTAGAATCATCTACTCCGATCTCTAGCATGACCATTATTGGTTGAAAGCCAACTTTGTATAATTAAGTTGATTTTTTTGTGAAGAATTTTTTTTTTCAATCCTTTAGAAATGATTTATTTAATACATCTTAGCTTTTGCTTAGAGATCTTAAACACTATCAGGGAAGATAAAGGTTTAACTTTATCAGAAGAATGAACTTAGAAAAATGAATCTTGCAAAAGGTTCAAAAAACCAGAGATAAGGTCTTGTGAACCTTTCTTTATTTTTCCTTAAATAGTGGTCACCTTCAGAAGACCTAGAACTTCATAATGATATCAACAGTAAAAGCTTTTTAATAGTATAAAAGCGGAAGTACACTTAGTTCAATATGCTAGTAACTCGTACAAAAGCATGCGAGTAAATTGCATGGGGTTTGATTTTTGTCTTACCAGAGACACAAGTCAAGGGGTGGGAGAACTGAAAAAACGTGCCTTGTGGTAATAGCTCACTCATGACCGACCATTCACTATTAAATGTGGGACTTTAGGTCGCATGGTTCAACAGCAAGGTAGCTATTGTTAGTTACTCGCACTGGCATGCTTTTTTACTAGCATGTATAATGTATATGTCCACCTTAATAGGTACTATGAGCCTAGGTTGGGAATAAAAATGTTAGTTTTCAATAAAGAATAATTTACCGCTGAAGCAAACCTAATTTCTAATTTATTGACAGTAAAATGTGCATATAATTTGAAATGTATAAAATAGATAAGGCACAATTTGGAACATTCAATGATCTAACAATAGGGTGAAACTTTCAAATGCAATAACATTAAACAAAATATGCAAAATAATTAACAGTTAGTGAATAGTCTGTAAAATAAATTGAATAAGTAAGTAAAAGTTGAGTTATTGATTAGCAGGGAAAACAAAACAACATGATAATAAGAGGCGGAAATGAAGTAGCAGGAACAATGAGAATGTATCAGACACGATTAAAGCCACCTGCACTTTCCAATCAGCTGATAAGATAACAGTGATTAGCAATGTGTCATCAACTTGTTAACAAGTTTAAACCAGATAAAAGAAATACTCAAAACATATTAAAACTACACATTTTCTAATAATAGACAAAGTCTATAAAAATATTCATTATTTTATTGTTATAAGACAATAAAATTTTATTTTAGATGCAACTTAATACATATTTTAAGTTTGTTACAATGGTGGATGTTATGTGAATTTAATGGCAACACTGATAAAGCTATTGTCCTTATTGCTATTATACATATTGTTGTGTGTGTAAAGTATATCATGGGGTTCTAGCTAATACTACTTGAGATGCTATTAACCCTTTGACTGCGGAGGTATCACCAGGTGATATCTAGCATTTTCAACTGAGTGGCGGGAGGTATCACTTGGTGATACCGCATGGTTTGGAAAGGCATGCGTTATCCGAGAGAGGGGATAAGGGAACTTCTTCGAACGGGTTCTTTAGTTGTGCTGCCGCCTCAGAGATAGACCCAACATCATTTCACTCGTTTACTCCTGCTATGCTGGTTTGCAGACCCGCAACACTTCAGCCCCTGGATAGACCCTATAAGAGACATTTATCGTTGCCTTGTTGGCCGACCTTTTGTCCGGGAAAATCTCGAGCTCTCATTGGCTACCCACCCCATTTGCTAGTTTTTCCCACGCTGTCAACACATTAACTCTACTTTGGTGCAGACTGTAGCAGCTTAATTTTTTAACTCACATACGTTATCCAATCAGAGTGTCAAAAGTTAAAATGTATATCGTAAAAATGGTAGAATTAGGTTATTTATCAGTGATAAAGTCAGTCAAACTCTATAGGTTACACTTGTGTATTATTTAGCAACAGCTGATACAACTAAGAAAACAACAGGAGCTTTCTTTTGGGTTTTAGTTACCATAGGACTTGGATAGTTTTAAAAAGAACGTTATGATACGTAGATTCATGTAATATATTTATAAACTCTAAAGTAAGGGAGCCATTATATTATATTGGCTGCACAAATGTAAAATTAATTTTCAAGTAAAAATTCAGAGATAGAGATCTCTGAAAACCAAATTATCATTATCTAGCAAATCAATAATTCTAGTTACAAGGTGACCAACCTGTTTAGCCTTTGTTCACTTTACTTTATAAATTATTAGGCTAATAAAAAATCATGAATAAGAAAACAAACGTAAAATATATAAGTATTGTATTAAGAAATATAGAGGTTTACATACTTTGATTTAGTCTGACATTATGAAAAGAACAATTATACCTACCTAACTTTTGAAACATACGAGAGTTTTAATTTGAAGAATTAACAGATATTTCGGGAAGAACGTGAGGAAAAATTGGCTTTTATCCGTGGCTGTAGTCAGTTTTGTAAAGATAAACAGTTCAAGGCGGGGTAAATAATAAAAATAGAACAATGTAAATTCACTTACCAATAGGGAAAAATGGGTTTTCTTTGATTTTCTGAGTTAGTCTTCCTTCCTGAGGTTCTTCACCAAGATCCATTTTATTTCTAAAACAAATTACCAAACGAAAACAAAAAGAAAATTAACGAAACAGAAAATGATGAAACATACTTGCCCTTGAAATAATATTAGAAGACCTCTGTTGAACATTAACAAATTAATAAGAAAATAACACTTATTAAATCGTTTACTTACATGAGTTCTGTAAAACGAGGTTAAAATCGGATAAAACCAACAAAATTTAACGATTTTGAGGAATGTTAAAAATCGACACTTCTACTCAGGGCCTAGGTCAATGATAAAAGAATTCGAAAAAGATTTTTTTTAAATATAAACTTCACAATCGAAAATGAAACCTCCCTTTTCAGTTGTAACAACGTTAAATGATAGAATCAAAATGACACTAGTCTGAGAATTGGAAATAACTTAATCTAAGTGTAGACTTGAAAATCTATACATTTTTTTTTACATCGAATCCCCCATCTATTCTACTTCTATTTTAAGATACCATTGTTATTAGAAATTAGAGCAAAAATTGCAATAATCACGGAATAACAATAGCTTGGCGATCATCATCACCGGAGTATTGCGCTTAAAACGTTAAAGTTAAAAGTGGCTATTCTGTCAGCAAGGTTTTGACATTTGACGAATAAAAACTGTTTCTATGAATTTGTCGACAGGGCCGCTGAGAGGATTTCTGGGCCCCTGGGCAAGTTAGCACCTGGAAACAAATAACGGCGGGGATCCGGAGAATTTTTTAAAATTTAATAGCAAAAAGATGAATTTTAAGGATTTCTGAGGGCAAGTGAATCCTTACAAGAAAAGATGTTTGGTTGGGGGGGGGGGGGGGGGATTTTAAAGTGTAACTAAGATGGGCTAAAAAGACAAATAATTGAGTTGTCTTGTAGTTGGTAAGTTTCATTAAAAAACATTCTTTTACACTTTGTATAATACATAATATAAAATAAAACATATTATAATCATAATATAAATTGTTTGCTAAAATAGTGAGATTTAGAATTAACAAATCAAAATAGTTAAGTAACACATTTTATTTACAAAAATTCCATTACAAGTGAAAATGTAAGAGTTATTAATATCAGTTTGTTACTATGATTTGTCTGTCAGCTTCTCTCCTGTAAATTAACATTACCATTTACCATATTGAATGAGATGAAAACATCTCAAAAATCTAAGTAACTAAATGGAACTATGGAACACAAGAATTCAAATTTCCTTACTCATGACACATTAACACACACAATAACACAATTCACACACACATAATTTTAAGTTCAACACAATTAGGGGCGTAGCTAGGGCATTGAGGCCCCTCGCCAAAATAAATAGATAAGCAAAAAAAAAAAAAAAAAAACATTTGCGTTCAGCAACTGAATGGAACCCGCTGAAAATGGTATAGAAGTATAATTCCAAGTTAGATTTTATTATGCTCTGAAGGGGCCCCCATCGACAATGGTACAAAGATAGTAGTCTTATGTTTTTGTTGGATTTCCGGTGGCCCGCCTGCAATTCGGACCCATAGTTACGCCACTGATCACAATATCCTTCTTGCTTTTTGGTTGTAAAAAAAACCAGGGCCGCCCCCCGGAGGCCTGGGCACCCTGGAGACCCGGGCCCCTGGGCAATTGCCCTCCCCCCTTTCGGCGGCCCTGTTTTTCGGTAATTAGTATAATTAAAAGGAAAAAATATATATTTACATACAATTCTTTTTGGTAGAAGAAATTGAAGATAAATTCTACCTTCGATGACAGTTTTTTTTATAAACAGCAATCTGAAAACCGAATTTTTTGCACTAGCATAATTATTTTTCTCTCTCATCTGTCTAGAATGTTTTTGCAAAATTAATTTTATTAAAACAATCATTTTCAGATTCCTCGACAAACAAGAATGTTCCAGATCCATCTCTTGTGAGAGCAACAAATTTTTTAAACCAACTTATAGTTGAAAGATTAGCAACAAAATATACTAAATTGTCTCATATACGAGAGGACATAATTACTTGGTCAAATTTTGCGTGGCACATCCCTTGGTGTCTCTCACTCACACAAATTGTGTAGCTAATTGCAGTGTGCAAACACAGTATTTTCATTGATGATGTGTTTTGTGTTTTGCCAGCCAGGCAAGTATGGTGGTATGAGAGCACGCTCGTCTCTGATAAGCTCTATATATCCGATCATCTTGATCTGGTATAGGTCCAGAGTTGGGTGGGCATCGTAGTCGGGCTCCTGATGAGTCGGACGCGACGAAACGATCAGGACATAGCGTAATGCCGAGCCAACATCTTGTAGAAGTAAGTCTGATGTTGGAACAATATATATATATATATATATATATATATATATATATATATATATATATATATACGTTCTAGAATTATTTTTTCTATTGTAGTTTTAGTTCCGTTCAACATCTTATTAGGTCATTACAGGACGGGGGTTATCCGGCCACTTTACTCATCTAATCGATGAGATCATCAGTGTGAAACATGTCTCACCCCAATAATAATGATATTATTATTGTTATTTATTTATATAGACTAAAAATGTAAATACATAATATATGTGGTAAACCACCAACTAACATTGTGATAATGTTATTCATTGTTATTTCATACTAATATTTGTATTACTAAAAACATTATTAGTTATTGATAACTAATAACTAATAAATAGTAACTAAAATCTTTAAACATATTTATTACTACGTTTTTATTAGCTTGCTTTCTTGTTTGTTTGTCCGGTACAAATCTGGCAATCGATTTCTAACTAACTTCCTGAATAGCTAGACATTTGAAACTTTTAGCATAGCTCAGAACACAATGACAATGCATTATTTTAATACTTTTAGCCATCTTTCAGCAGAATTTAATTGGTTTTCAGCAAATTTCGCTGTACGGAAAGTTAGTTCGGAAAAAATCCGCAAGTTATTTTATTTGTTTTGCCTTATCCCATATTTACGCAATCTTCATTTTGACGGGTCTCAAATTTGTGATAAATAAACATTGAATGACAGAAAAACAGGAAATATCGATTATATTATTTATCGATTATATTATTTATATTATTTAAAATATACCGATGGCACGCTTTAGATTTGGTGTTGGGTAGGTCCGTTGTACAAAGATTTGTCCTTTTGTAGGTTTAAGATCTGTTCTCTAGATGGTTGTCATTTATGTGAAGTAAATAAATTTGGAACTATTTTTTTTCCACTAACATTATATATTATATAACAATAACAATTATATTATCAACATTACATACGATTCAACAGAAAATTTAAAAACGTAGTTTATAAAAAGTTCATTTTATCTTGAAATTATTTATAGTATAAACTTACCACAGCTGATTTGGTTGACGTACAGAAATATAAGAAAGATAAAGAAAAAATGGAATAATTTATGTAAATAATGCACTGGTAACCAATAAATGGTATTCCTTTTGATTGATGGCGGCCATTTATGCGCCATTATTTATTTAATGCGCAATACGTTATGACGTTGTCTCCGAAACTAATTAACAAAACAACTTTGTAAAAGGGTTAATCGGCCATTTTGATTTATTATGACGGCCATGATATGTATTTGAAACCAAGTTCCTCACTGTGACATAATTATCACTACTTCTTTGAAATGCAAAAATATAATCATTGTAGTACGCATTCCGTAGCGAAGCATGGGAATATATCTGGTAATATTACAATCTCAAACACACATTGCGCACTCTAGATGTATCAGGGTATAAATCTGCGTTAAAAAAATCTTTTAAAAATTCATTCGCCGTTTTTAAAATTCGCAACTGTTCAAAGTATACGATACGACGTATTATAATAATTGGTTATACTATTAAAGTCAAACTATGCGTGTCAATAAAATGATTATTATTGTTTTCAAGATAATTTAACCTAGTTAAAAGACAAAAAATAGAATAAAAATCCTTATAACCTAATTTGTTGTAACAATAAATAATCTAATAATAGTTTGTTTTGGATGGGTAATTTTAAGAGCGAATGAAGGACGCTAACTCCCACGCTACTGTTCCATTAGAGTTCTCAGTGTCAGCTAGCTTCATAGTGTCAAGGAACTATAAGATAGAATTAGGAATACCTGTAAAAGAAATAGACTCTATGACTATACTTAATTATATCTTCAACAATGGGAAAAATAAAATTATATATGAATCCTTTCAATTTTCTGTTCTTTACCTTACCTTCTTCTTGTCAACGGCATTTGATCAAGAAAGAATAATATAAAAAAAACCTGGTAATTAGCAGTGGATTTTTTTCTTTATTCTACTGAAGACTGCAATTATTTACAATTGAAGACATTTTTTTTTAATTTAGTAGTAGGGAAAAACAAATAAGATATAAAGAAACGTTTGAGAATGAAGATTATTCAGTTATAGCCGAGGAATCGAATCAAGATGAACTGCGTCTTTTCATTGGTAAGTTGTTTATTTAAAATAAAAATACTTTTAACTAAAGAGACTAGAGCCATATAGTGTATGGTAAATAGGCAAGTACAAATATACATTCGTTCAGAAAATATACTTTAGAGTTGATATAATAGTTCCAAATATCTCGAATTAGTTTGTGAATATTTCATAAATCGACGATTTTTGTGAGTTTCATTGCAAAGAAACAAATAATGAACAAATATATTTTTAAAAGGTCAACATTTCGAATATAATTACGTAATAAAAATTGCGTTTAAATATCATGAATTTTTGTTAAATATTTATGAATTTTTAGAGTCCGTAGGTAAATCCGAGGACACTTTATAATTTCCTGCGTTTGTCAGACAGTTGTTATGTTAACGCAGCTGTATCTTCGAAAATACCCAACAAAAAAATTTTAAACTTTGCTGTTCTATTTTCTGTAATAACCCAAACGCAGGGAGAACTATGAAAGCCCCAAAAGTCATCCCTGTAAAACAAGAGGTTGATATTTGGCGGATTGACATTTATTTTAATGGAAATGCGATTCATATGGGACGCTCTGTATGTAAAAATAAATATTTGTTTTCGTTATTGTACTAATTCATCTTTGCCTTATGTTTCCTTAAAAAATTAAGTTTATCTACTTACTGCGGCAAAATTAAGCATTGTTGTACTGTTTTCAATCTGCTAAATGTTGTTAAACTCTAAAATTTATATATTTATTATTAAATGTTCGAGTGGGGTATCAAATGAAAGCTGCTGAAGAGTAGGTTACAAATATATATATATATGCTTTTTTAAATGTTCCATTCTTTATTGGTTTAATAATAATAAATTAAAATATACCCCAAAAAAATCCCCCCCCCCAACTACTATATAATGGCTGGCCCTAAAATTTCGAAATAATTCACGCTAATACCTTATTGTGGATGAAAATTCCGGAAGCGAATTCCCAATTTTTAAAAATTTTGAGTGTGGTATGAAATGAAAGCTGCTGAAGAGTAGGATACAAATATATATATATGCTTTTTTAAATTTTAAATTCTTTATTGGATTTATAAGTCAAAATATACCCAAAAATAATTCCCCTCCCCCAACCACTATATAAAGGCTGGTCCTAAATTTTTTAAATAATTCATGGTTATACCTTATGGTAGGGCGATAAAAATTTCCTGAAAAAAAAAAAAATTATCTTGTCGTTATTTTCGATAGAAAGCATTGTGACCCCCCGGGGTATCGAACCAGGGACCCTTGAGGTCGAAGAAAAAAATTATAATCTTATAACGGGTATGCTTAATCATCTACGAAACCCTAAAAAGTACTTGGACGCAAGTACTTCCCTGTGATTTTTATACATATTTTTAGTAAAAAAAAACAAAAATAATGTAGGTTATATGAATTTTTATGACCGAAGAAACCCTTTTAGTAGTTTGCTGGCTAAGTACTTGACGGGATTTTTAATTTAACTTTTATGCTTGTAATTCTGTTTGTTTTTTTTTCTTTTTATAACCTTGACATCTGACAGAGGTAAAATGAAAAATAATTGCAAAACAGGAAACAAGAATAAAGTTTTGTATATTGTAAGCTTTGAATAAATAAATGTTAAAACGTAAATATATTTGTCATTTACCCCTATATATATATATTTTAAATAGTTATGTTATATCCGATTTTAAAATAAATTATAAAATTTCCAGCGCTTGTCTGTCTGTCAGTAACTCAAGTGATTAAAAATAAGGAATTAAACATTTTTCTGACGGATATGCGTCATGAGGAGTGTTAAATAAATGGAGAAAACCCCTTGATTTCAAAAATGTATTTCGTTTTGCATGTGTCCTTAACATTTTATTTTTTTATTTTTCGTTTCTTGGTTTCCTCTCTAATTTTTTAAAAACAAATTAACGAAAAAAATCACAGTTTTTTCTTTGTCAAAAAGCGAAAAATATATTCAAGGAATTTTTCATATAAGTCACATATTTTGGAAAGAAAAATGTCCTTTCTCCAAGAATGTTAAAAATTTGTATCTTAGTAACGGATTGAGCTAGAGACTTAACTTCATTGCATTTGAATGACAAAAATGCATAATGAATCGTTTATTTCACTTATTGAATGAAAAAAATCACTATAATTATACAATATAATTGAAGCGAGCGGAAGCGAGCTTCTTACATTCAACGAAATATGCATCTTGTCTGTCTGTCAGTAACGTTTACGCGTGTGACGATAACTTGAGTAAAAGTTGACCGATTTAGTTGAAATTTGGTATACATGATCCTCTAACTAATACTCAGGCTAAGACAGCGTGATCCGTCCAAGAGTTCGCGCGCAATGCTCGCGTAAACGTGAGCTTCAAATTTAAAATTGGAATTTCAGGACGGGAAAAAATTCTATCATCACCTATTCGATGAGACGATCATTTTTTTCAAATAAAATGTTTTAGTAAAACCAACAACGACACTGCTATGAATTAATAAAGATCGCTAAAACTATTAAAGCGGACCTAAACGTTTAAAATAGAGAAAACAACATTTTTACCGATATCTTACGTTCTAACGTAACGATTTTAATAAAACTTCATATACATCGTCTAAAGTGCAATTGAAACAAGTATGTAAAATTTCAACTTGATACAAGCAGTAGTATTTGAGTAATGAAGTGATACATTTATAATATTAGTTTAAAAGCTATGACGGGTGGTTAAGATTCTTTTAGTCGTATTGTGTGTAGGTTTGTTTAGGAAGTAAAGCTTTGAACCGAGTACCCCCACTCTACCTCACACTACCCTCTTCCACTTATCTTCAACTATGACATTCATCATGATTAACAAATTTTAATATTCAGTATTTTATTGCAAACGCTCGCTTCAATGATAGAGCCACGCGATGCCTAGTATAATTAATAAAAATATGTATATTATGTAACTGGTCTGTACAATTTTTAATTTATTTTAAATCAAACCGGTTTTAGCCTCTAAAATACTAAGATATAACAACTTATGGTACTTTTTTTTAGATTGTTTCTCCCCTTATAAAAAAAACAGAGGGGAGTAACAATCTGAAGCAGTTGTACGGAATTTTCTTCTTTAGACTGTTACTAACCTCAAAATAACAGAAGTGTGGGTCATGGACACCTTCCTGGGGCCCGATCTTAGACGTCCGTTTTAGGGGCTTTTTGGGGGGCGTGTATCTTTTTTCCTATTCACTTTAAAAAAACAACAAAAAAACAATTTTTTCCCTTTTCGCGAGACCTACAAAAAAGGTCCTTTGCGTCGGACCGCTGCGGTCGACCGTATTCGAGTTATGCTGAAAAAACGGTTTTTGGGGGGCTGTTTGTTCAATTTTACCTAACTGTTTTTTCTCTGTATTTATTATTTAAATCCAACATAAGCAACTCGTGCGAAAAACTGCATTTTGCTTTGCTTGTGTGGTTATACTACCCTCGCTATCACTCGGGTGCAGCCTCCACACTCACATACAAAAAACTACTTTCCGCACTAGACGCGTAATGTACTATTGTATTCGAAACAATAATATCGTTTTATATATTTTGAAATAAATAAATGTTTTATTTTGATTCGTCGGAAAAGGCAACACTGGGAGTTAAAGGAAATTCTATGTATATAAGGAATGGAGTCAAGCACCACTTCAGGAGATTTTTGTTATTTTCCAACGAAACTGGAATCTGTAGTGTTGAATCTACTCTGGAATATACTCACTGTTGAGTATATGTCAACAGTTTTACGAGGAAATTACTGAGTAGGAGTATTTTTTTGTGACAATTCAATTCTAAAAGCAGTTTGAAACAGGGAAAATATAAAACGACAAGGTCTAAACGACGGAAAAAGATGATAAACGAAATGAATACTTAGTGCTTACCGAATTGTTATGAATAAAGAAACGTTTAGGTCAAATATAGTTTTCCATTTAAATTTTTTGAGTTCTTTTCACTTTACGTATGACTGAGATGTAATATATCATTGTTAGAAAATATCTAGACAGTTTAATTAAAATATTATAAAAAAATAAAATATAAAATAAAAATACCCTTACAGCCTAGTACCACGGGTGATCACAATTTATGCGGACGTCACTAAAGATATAAGCGTGGGGCTATCAGCAAATTACAATAATTGTTTATAGCAACCCACGCTTTTATGTTTATTGTAACATTCGCTCGTGGTACTATTAAAAAAATTCTAGGTCATATTTTTAAGCCGTGATTTTATTTTATTTTTTTTTTAAATATATATATTCTCTACTTTTTAGTTTTTTTCACATCAAATCTTGTAATCTATGCTAACCTCACTTAGCTGTCCCTGGTTTCGTTGTTAGGGATTCGTAGATACTTTTCGAAACCCTTATGCCGAAGCTGATGTGTCCGTCTGTCCGTCACTCTTTGGTTCAAGCGCCCGAACCGTTTAAGCTAAAGAGCTGAAATTTAAAACACTGGCGAAACTCTTTTACCCAACTATAAGAAAAAAGTTAAAAATTAAATATGCGCAATTTGCAATTTTTTAAATTTTCGAGTGGGGTATCAAATGAAAGCTGTTGAATAGTAGGATACAAATTATATCATCGGCTTACAACTAAAACTGGCTAAGTCAGAAATCATCATTTTTGGAAATCGCATTTGAAGTTTTTGACTACATAAAAGTGCATACATTCTTGTCCCTCTTAGCAAATATCTTCTTTTATGTATCAGCCGGACTCCAGTAGCTCTGAATGACAAGATATATAAAAAAAACGTGTTTTTTCCTAATGGCAAGCATTAAAATGATATATTTACCCAAATTTATCCGACATATAGTGAGTAGTCAATATTTGCTGTAACATATTTGACATTTGACAGAGTTGTAAAATTGTTGTTAATGACTATGTCGACATAGCCAGTTTTTGTTGTCATGATAACTTAAAATTATGTATAAAATAATTGACTATGTCGCGACATAGCCAGTTTTTGTTGTTACAATAACTTTAAATGTTAAAAATAAAATTGAACAATAATAATTAATTTCCTTGACATAGCCAGTTTTTCCTGTAATGCAACTTACTGATTTCAAAAATATTGTTAGCCAAGCCACTTGACCAGTTTTAATTGAAGTAATATTTTAAAATACGACATATTCATTATCAATAATTGCCAGCAGCAGTAAATTTAATAAAGGCGGAGATACACATGCCATCAAATTGGGCAAGTAGCTTGCATGCCAAAAGAGAGTATTTGCCAGTAACTGGCATGCTGAGGATTTTTATTAAGGTTTTATCTGTTTGCTTGCCAGCTACAGGCATGCCATTTAACATTAACACGTGCAAGTAGCTGGCATGTTTTTGTTCAAGCTATAGGCATGTGTATCTTCGCCTTAAAGCTATTGACTTGTAAATTTTTTACAGGAAAGAAATGCTAAAATAGAGTTACTTGGTCATAATAACTCAAAATCCGAAAAAAATAACTTAGTCAGTTATAGTTGTTAGCCGACGATATATATGCTTTTTTAAATTTTGCATTCTTTATTGGTATTATGACTTGAAATATACCCAAAACAAAATCCCCCCCCCCCAACCACTATATAACGGCTAGTCCAAAATTTTGAAATAATTTATGGTTATACCTCATGGTGGGGCGATGAAAAATTCCTGGAAAAAATTAATTTACCTTGTCGTTATTACCGATAAAAAACATTGTCATCCCACGGGGAATGGAACCAGAGACCCTGAGGTCAAAAATAAAATCATAATTACATAACGGGTATGCTTAATCATCTAAGAAACCCTAAAAAGTACTTGGACGCAATCACTTACCTGTGATTATTTTCTAGACCACCACAACAATTTTTTAAAACTAAAGATTGATTATTATATTGTCATCGGAAATACATAATCTGTGCAAGTTTCAGCTTTCTGTGTAGTAGAGAAGTGGGTTATATATAGATTACACGATTTGCGTCTTCGACAAACGATTTTACATAAAAGAGGTGTAGTTCAATAGCCAAATAATGTCTTCACACAGACATTTACATTTGACCGGTTTCGGCTGTTCTAATGCAGCTTCTTTCAGACAATGTGATGATTATTGTGTGACTTAAAAATAGCAATGGACCTGCTAAGCACAGGGCCACCCTAATCACAGGGCTAAATGGGCTATAGCCCTGGGGCGCAAGCCTTTTGGGGCGGCAATTTTTATTAGTGTTATATTAGGTGTCCAGTTATGAAAATTTAAAAGATGCTTTGAATAAAATTAACGAAGATAATTTTTCTAAGCCTGCAACAAAAGTTGAAACCGAGGGGTTGTTAAATGAGTTCAATTCACTGGAAACTGCAATTATTGTAGCATTTTGGAGCGAAATATATAGAAATCATAGATAAAACTAATATATAGTTATGACTTCAAAAAGTTGATATTACAATTGAAAGCATTATTAGGTTATTCACTTCTTTAGAAAAACTTGTTTAGTCCAAACGAAATACAGAATCATATTAACCTTTACAAATCCGAAGGTATAAAATTGTCCGGATGGGATGAGTACAAACGAATACGCAAAAGAAAAAACACTACGACGAAAATTCATCGGAAGAAGATAAATTTAATGGCAATGCCGAATTCCGCATAAACACATATTACGCTATTATTGATAAACTTATAGTAGAGGGCGGAAGTACAAAAGAAAAGGAGTGCCTTCTCAATTTACTCAATATTTGGGTTTCTGGTCAACTTAATTTAAATTAAGACAAAATTAGAAAGAATGCTGCAAAGTAGTGCGAAACGAAAATGCGAGTAGAAAATAATTTTATTAAGGAAAATATATCTACTGCTGAACTTAGTTTAAGGACAATAATCGACTTGAAAATTGAGTTTACATTTCCTAATGTGGCCAGTGGCCCCAGCACTGCGCATTTTTTTAAGTATTGCCTCTACAAATTGCCGCGGCGAATTTTTTTTTTTTCAGCTCTGAAAAGAACCACAAATTATTTACTTACTAAGCAATTAGCAAAAGAAAAACTAGGAAAATAAATATACAAGCTACTTTTGCCATAAAGTCCATAAAGGTTTTTTTTTTTTTTAAATTAATCTGTATAAATTATATATTTTTGGTTTAGTCCATAATAGTATGCCCCACTCCCTCCAACCATTCCGTGTATTTTCTTATGAAGAGGCAAGGTGAAGAGGGGCGCATTATTGGTAGTAGCCCACGGGCGCCGAATATCTTAGGACGGCCCTGGCTAAGCATCAGATTATCTGAAGAAGACTGCATTAGAACAGCCGAAACGGGACAAGTGTAATATGTACAATCATTCTTTGTGCAGACGATGGTTGGCTATCAAACTGCACCTCTTTTGTGATGAGTTGCTATCACACATTAGTTAGAGATCCTCACATATTCGAGGATCTTAAAATAATTTAATCCAAACAAAAGCGTGTAAAACAATCCTAGCATTCAGCCAAATAAAAATTAACATTTTATATATGAAATAATGACATCGTTTATTTATATTTTATAAATAGTTTTTATTTAACAGAGTTCAATAATGAACGCAGTTGAATAAATGTCGTCATTATATCCTATAAAAAATAAAATTATTTTCTTCATACCAAGATTTTGTAGAACAAAGCAAACATTAACTATGAATAAAGTTATAAACTTTTTTTTACTCTGATTATAACTCACAAATGCAGTTTAAAAATTCTGTCCTTTATAAAACTCGTACTAAACCTTTTTAAATATATAATTTCTTAAGTTGTTTTTTTTGACTGTTTCTTAATATTAAAAAATCGGTCCGAGACAACTCAGACAAACTTTCTCATATACGAATTTATAATTACTTTGCCCAGTGTTTCCATTTATTAGTTTTCAAATGTACATTTAAATATTATTGAACATTTCATCAAAATTTATCATAAAAATAACTTCTCCTGGGTGGGGAATCGAACCCGGGCTCTCTCCGTCCGCGTTTTAAGCTAATTTCTCAGGAACTAGATTTTTCCCTGGAAAACGGCTAATATCGTTGGATTCGTATTCAAATGGACTACATTTTAGACTTTTTTAATCAAAATTGTCGGAACCGTTTTTTCGAGAAATCATTTTTTTTCATGTTTTTTCAGAGTTTTTGGGGGGTAGCGTCCCCAAATTTAGAGCTAAAATTCATTTCTCGATTTCGCCTCGGGGTATGATTTTTCTGAACATGTAAGCCAAATTTCGTCAAAATCGGCCCAGTAGTTTGGGCTCCAGGCGTCTGCACAGACGACAGACGGACGACAGACAGACATTTTTTAAAAACCACTTTTTTGGACTCAGGGGACCTCAAAACGTGTAAATCCATCAAAATCTCAAAATCGAATTTTCGCGCCATCACAATACTTTCTCTTTATATGAGAAAGTAAAAAGAAATCGGTCCGAGACAACTCAGACTGAAATTATTAACTCTCACATACGAGTTCATAATTACTTAGCCCAATGTTTTCTATTTATTAGTTTTTGGAGGTACCTACTTTTAATTATAATTGAAAATTTCATCAAAATTTATCATAAAAATAACTTCTAGGCAGGGAATCGAACCCGGGCTCTCCGTCCGCGTTTTAAGCTATTTTCTCAGGAACTAGATTTTTCCCGGGAAAACGGCTTATATCGTTAAATTCGTATTTAAATGGACTACATTTTAGATTTTTTAATCAAAATAGTCGGAACCGTTTTCGAGAAATATTTGTTTTCATGTTTTTTCAGAGTTTTTTGAGGGTAGCGCCCCCAAATTTAGAGCTAAAATTCATTTCGCGATTTCTCCTCGGGGTATGATTTTTCTGAACATGCATGCCAAATTTCGTCAAAATCGGCCCAGTTGTTTAGGCTCCGGGCATCTGCACAGACGACAGACAGAAAGATATTTTTTAAAAACCACTTTTTTAGACTCAGGGGACCTCAAAACGTGTATTCCATCGAAATCTCAAAATCAAATTTTCGCGCCATTACAATACTTTCTCTTTCTATGAGAAAGTATAAAGCGGTCTAGAAGTTTAGGGCTCTAACCATGCGCACAAACTACGGACAGGTATTTTTTAAAAACCACATTTTTGGACTCAGGGAACCTTAAAACGTGTAAATTCATCAAAATCGACTTTTCACACAATACTTTTTCTAACCTTCTCACTATTTTTTTTCAAAAGTAAAAAAAGTTATTTAGCATTGAAAAAAGAGTAATAATTGAATGACATCTGTAGTTCAATTAAATTAAATTGGCATATATTGATTGTTGGATTACCCCTCTAGTTGGTTTTATTTTTTTAAAAAAATGTGCGTGAGCTAAGTCAAGGTGTATCTGATTTAAGACACGGTTAAGGCTTAAGGTTGGTCTGTCGAGGGAAGTAAATCTGAAGGGAGAAACCCTAGTTCTAAATCTTTTAAGTCCTCTGCAACAATTTTGTTAATCTATTTTAAGCTTTCCTAACTCATTTATAACCTAAGGCAACGCCTTTAACTCTACCAGATTCTTACGTAATATACAGCTAATGGCTTGGACTTGGTTGGGAGGAAAAACAAAATCAAAACAAGCTAAAAATAAAGGTAAAAACCCAATTATTTTCCGCTTTCCAAAATTTAATTTAATACTGTTTAAACTAGATTAGATACTATATATACAGACCCAATGAGAAAAAATTTAATCCAGAAAAAATCAATTTGTCAATTAAGATATCCATTAAAGGGTAGCTAATTAAATAAATTGAAACTGTTCCGAATTAGTAGATTTGATTACAAACTGGACACCATTAGTAAATAAGTAAAATTTAATAACTTCATCAGATAGAGAGTGTAATAGACTTAAGACTAGGCCTTCTGGATGCAATTGTGCCTGAGATAGTGTGAATTCCAACGTTTCGTACTCATTACAGGGATCATTTTCAAGGGGAATCTATAGTATCTGAGTTGAGTTACCTCCAATTGTTCGTAACGTCCCAAAATATCTTATTTGGCTCTCTAGTAATTATTATATATTGTTAACGACTCTCATCATGAGCAAATCCCTTGGGAATGATCCCTGGAACGAAGCCGAATAGTCTGGATTCCCAAAATATCTTTTATGGTAGCTAGTAATTATTATACATAATATATTGTTAACGACTCTCATAATGAGCAACTCAATTGAGAATGATCCCTGAAATGAGTTTGAAGGGTGGAGATTTATAACATTTCTGACAGTCTTCTAGAAACTTAGCTTTTGCTAATGAAACTTTTGATCATGATGATATCAAAAGTTTAAGATTCACAAAATCTTTAACTCCTGGAGACTTAGGACGCATAAACTCTGGCCGCGGAATCTTTCTAATTGATAATAATTGTAATTGTAAATAATTTTCAAAGTGATTAATTGTTATAATAATGAAAGTGTAAGTTTTCCGTTGAAACCGTGTTTTGTATTTGAAGCCAGATTTCTTTTTATCAATTACTGGAAATGTCTTTAAGATCCTCGTCTGTATTTTTCTCCATTGTGTGATAACAACTTCATCATAAAAGAGGTCTAGTTCAATGACCAAATAACCTCTTCACATGCAATGATTGTAACTAAACAATTAACCGGTTTCAGTGATTCTAATGCAGTCGTCTTCAGATAATCTGATGGTTAAAAGTGCAAGTAATTTTTAACTTTTACTTGCACTCTTAAAGTCACTCTATACTCTATTACAATCAGATTATCTGTAGAAGGCTGCATTAGACAGGCCGGAACCGGTCAATTGTTTAAATACAATCATTCTGCGTAAAGACGTTGTTTAGATATTAAACTGCACCTCTTTTATGAAGTAATTTTAAGAACGTTGTGCATGGTGTTGATTGAAATATTTTCGATTTTACATCACAGCAGATACTAGCTGTCTAAAAACTTTCTTTATAAGTAGTATTTAAAAGTCTTAAAGTCTTTAAAGCTTTGAAGTCTTTATATATGTTTCCCTTTAAAAGATAATTAAAACATAATTTTTTCCTTACAGGTACTGCTGGCTGCAGTAGCAGCTGTTGGAAGATGTCGTCCAGAGCAAGAATTTCAAAGGCCTTTAATGATAAGAACTCAAGGGCCATTGATAAGGCAAGAAAGGGCATTTATCAAGTCCGATGGACCTCTTTTGCCTCCAAATAGACCAATTGCAAATCCTGAAAGACTGATGAAACCCAACCCAAGAGTAATGAGATCGCCTAAAGGTGACATGGAAACTTCTGCTTCTCATGGTTACGGCTACAGTTATCCATATGGAGGATACTCCTATCCATACATTGGTGGATACGGATATGGTGGATATGGTGGATATGGGGGATATGGAGGATACGGAGGATACTACAGCACCCCATATTATGGATATGGAGGTTACGGTGAGAAGTTTACTATTTCATAACTTAATTTTCTATATCCCTTCAAGATCCAACACATAATAAAAAATTCAATCATTAATCATTTTAATTCATGGGTTAATATTTAAAATAACTAACATCATAATTATTTAAACAATACGGTGAACATATCAAGTTAATTCGTTTTGGTAAGTTGACCAATAAAATTTCATCGCTGCCCAGCAAATAATTTCAAATCTGTTAATAGTGGATTGCCGTGATCCAGAAGAAACAAATTTGCTTATTACGTATCTTCTTTTATTTATAGATATTATATACTCCTACCTATTTTTTTGTTATCAACCTAATTCCCTTCTTCTAACCTTTAATCTTAATGAATTTGTGTATCTTTATGTATTCTTATGATTTCGTGAAGAGCACTTCTTGAATATTCAAATTACTTTCGTAAATTTAAATGACTTTTAATGAAAGTAATTCTTAATTTTTTACTAATAAGCACTGATTCATTTTCTCCAGCCAAGAAACAAAAAATTATATTATTTTATAGTGGTAAAAAGTATACTTTAATTATGTTTCGGGAACTGTAACTATAAGATAAAAGTCCTTTAATTTTCAAAATCAGTGCCTTAACAAGAAGGGGCAAAGACATGATCCCCTCTTTAGACCCATTAATTGAAATTCACTATAACCAAGTTTAAACTTATAGTAAGTTCGGACAACCTCGAATTGAAAGCACAAAGTTCTAGATGATTAATGATTTTGACTTCAGTCAGCCTTGCTCCACAACACCCTACTAAATTCTAGAGCTAAACCAATGTTACATAAGTTAGAGATAGGAGCATTATAGGGACATAATTAATAATTTAAAACATAATTAAAGTTATTTTTGTGTAATACATAAAATTACAAATTAAGTATTTGTAGAACTTAATCAGGCTGAATAGGAGTTAAATTGATAAATAAATTGGCCAAGTATGTGCTTATCAGCACAAACAAATCTTCCATAGACAATCCAACTAATAAATAGGTCCTTTTAGTTAACCAGCATAATTGGCCCAACCATATCAAGATGGCGGCAATAAAAGTTTCTTTTAGCTATAATCTTTTAACCATTTATAATAATGACGTGAAACAAACACCTTTATATCGATTTTTATTGTACAAACTCAATAAAATAATTTCGAAGTGTCTAGCCAAATCCATCCTATGATAATATATTTTTAAGATTTTTTTGGTGGGAGAGAGACACTTTTTTCTCATAGTCTAAGATCCGGTATAAGGAATATATACCCTCATATGTTATTTAATGATAATAAAGAATATATGATATACAATTTATAGATTGATACATAGCAAATAGGTTGCCTAGCTAAATGTTCGATTTTCATAAATTTCACTTCGGGAAGTTGAAGTAAGGGGAAGGTTATAAACAGTTTCTTATTTAACATCATCGGTACGCGATTTAGCTAGGCAACCTATTTGCGATGTATCAATCTACGAATTCTCTATCATATATTCTTTATTATCATTAAATAACAGATGAGGGTATATATTCCTTATACCGGATCTTAGACTATAACAAAGTATGGTGACATTTGAAAAATTCCTTAAAAACTGTTTTTAATTTTTTTGACAAAGAATAACTACTATTTTTTCAAATTTGTTAAACATTGGGGGGGGGGGGGGGGGTCGTCCTCTTTCATTTGAAACCCTAAATTACGCATTTCAATTGAAAAAAATGTCAAACCCTTAAACTTCAACCCCTTGTTCAAATTTCTTTCCCTAAAAGATGAGACTCGCCTCTTTTTTCTACTTCAATTTTAGAACGGGTAAAGATCTACATTTATTTATTAAAACTAAAAATATATATGATACAAATACATTTCTTTAGTTAAGCCAACGCAGACACTGATATGGATGTGAAATGTTAACGATCATCACATATGTTTAATCGTATCTAAACGTTTTAAAAAGAAGAAGAAACGTAGAAAAAATAACAATTAAATAAATTATAGCAAATTTTGTCCTGTACAATATTGATAATAAATTTTACTATCCACAATATTGATAATAACTAATTTTGCTTTCCGATGGATAGGAACAGAGAAATTTAGCAAACACCAAAAATTTCGAGGTTTTTCATACACCACGGCTAAAGCTCCATTCAAAAATCAGGGCAAACAGATTATTCATATCAGAGTCAGAGGCCTATAATACTTAAGAGATTTAAATAGTTTCTAGAACTAGCGTTTTCCAAAGGCAAAAGTCTAATTTACAATTTGCTTGGCCAATAAACATAAGCATATTTAAAAAGACCAGTCATGAACCATGACTTAATAAGCGAATTTTCAAAGAAATCTGCGTATTATTGGCTTATGATAATACAGGAAAATGTTGGTTTAGAATTTGGATGGATGAAAAAAAAATGGTACACAGGGGTACGGGGTACAAAAGTCAAAATAGTATAAACCCTTCAAGATGCATGTCGTTAGAAAGCTCTTTAAGAGTACAGTAATTGTTGTTATGTACACTTTTGTCATAATTTCATATAAGAGGGGGGTAAAATGGAAGAAACACGTTTTTGACCCTAAATTGTCAAAATTTGACCCCTAAATGATCTCCAAAAATTCTGGCCAACGAACTCATCCTTTCTTTTGATATTATTGATATTTTAAAATTTGTTTGAAATTTTTAAGTGCATCCTAAAGGGATATATCGTCTGGAGTGACACATATTGTATACATACATACATAAATAAGTGTTAAATTTTAGGAATCGATTCAGAATAGTCTAAAACGTGGATTTCCATGGAGAAAATTATCAAAAATTCGCATTAAAAAAATTTTGAAGCCATTGCAATAGCTTAATTTTCTTCGAAAATTCGCTAAAAGAGAAATAACAAAGGAAAATGCCAAATATGTAATTTGAAAATAAAAATTAGAGGAATGAAAATCGCTTTTTAAAATGAATAGGGTAGGAAGTGATAAGTAAGAAGGGGCTTTAAGGGCAAGTTTAGAGAGGGTTTTTGACGGGGAGTTAAGGCTCGACTGCCCGTCACGCCAAATCCATTGATCCGCTATAATTAATGTAAGTAGAGTTTTTGCTGTCAGTTGCAAGCCTCTGTCCCTCTAAAGCCGGGGCCAGTAGTCTGTTCTGGCCCCTTTGGCTCGGGGAATCTACTCTACAGGAGGGTATCCTGACAGATATAAATCCAAGCCGATTACACCAAACAGCCCTCCTCTTTATCTCCCAAATACACATCTAGTTCCATCCGAAATGAAAAATCACCCGCCATAAAAAATAAATAAAAATATAGAAAATCATGGTATTGTTTAACAGGTTACATAAGGTTAAAATATTTTATTCATCTGTAATTATAGACAATTTTTCTAAGGCTAATTTCTTAGAGAAACAAAAGTAGGTACTGCTTTATAATCTTAACCGCACTGGAAATAACTTACAAGTGAGACATTTTAGCTTAAATCTAAAACGTGAACAAACAATGGGTAAGTACACAAATACATGAATGATAGCTCTATAACTAGACTCTGACACTCTAGGATGTTTGCTCTAGGCGTGCCAACTTCTACAAACTAAATGCACTGTATATTACAGTTAACATAACATTTGCGCCTATTCACATAATAAAATCTACATCGCGTGTCTTTACTTAAAAAAATGCATAGTTAGCTTTTATATTGTTTAATTATTTTCTCTTAAATCAAACTTAAGTACGAATACAATTATTATTAATTTTCTTTATAACATTAACAATATTTGCCTGCAACTACGAAAATATTTGTAGCTTATTTAACTCCTTGGATTTCTAGGTCTTACGGTCGAGATAGCATCATGTTCATGTTCGAAGAGTTTTCCAACGTTTCGCCACCTATGTTGGATGCATCTTCAGGGGTGTAAATGTTGTTCTAAGAGAGAAACAACATGGACTTTTGCAATGCAAAGAATTGCATAGAACTACATGCACACCCCTGAAGATGCCTACAGCATAGGTAGCGAAACGTTGGAAAACTCATCGAACATGACGCGATCACAACTGTAAGACCAAGAAATTCATAATTATATCAACGAAACTTACGCACTAACATTATTGATCACCTGTTTGATAGTTTGATATTTTCAAAACAGAATTGAACAAATTATGCTTTAAGCAGGCAAACGATCTTGTGTTGAGTGTTTTCAGGCAAATTATTTTCGTTTGTTTCGGCTTGTATATACTTTTGTATGAAGGGAAATGCTTAAAAAAGTTAAAGCATTTTAATGTATCATAATGTTTTTAACATTTGCCCGTAACAAATTCTTGTATTATATGTCAGCGAACATCAATGTTTGTAACATTTTTCAACAAATCTTTGTAAGATTTTCCCGCAAAAATATGTTTTTTATGGTATAGACAAGGCTTAAAATTGCTTAACCGTTGAAATTTAGAAAATATCTTACTAAATTTACAATAATATTCAAATTATCGTGATATATATTTCCACAAGTGTCATATTTATATATTAAATAAAAAAAATTAAGCTATTGCAATGGCTTCAAAGTTTTAGTAATGCAAATTTTTGAAAATTTTCTCCATGGTTTTAGACTATTCTTTATCGATTCCTGAAATTTATCACTTTTTTATGTATGTATGCATATATGTATGTGTCACTCCAGACGATATCTCACCCTAGGATGCACTTAAAAATTCCAAACAAATTTTAAAATGTCATTAATATCACAAGAAAGGATGAGTTTGTTGGCCAAAATTTTGAGAGTTCATTTAGGGCTCAAATCTTGACAATTTAGGGTCAAAATAGCATAAAACATGTTTTTCCATTTTGTATAGTAACGTGGATCCTATAAGGGTAGAAGGAAGATATTGTTTTTCCATTTCATTATTTCCCCCTCTTACATGAAAATATGACAAAAATGTAGGTACATATCAACAATTACTGTACTCTTAAAGAGCTTTCCAACGACATGCACCTTGAAGGGTAAATACTATTTTGACTTTTGTATCCCGTACCCCTGTGTACCAATTTTTTTTTTTCACCCATCCAAATTCTAAACAAACATTTTACTACATTATCATAAGCCAATAATACGCAGATTTCTTTGAAAATTCGCTCAATAAGTCATGGTGCATGATTGGACTTTTTTAAAATACCATTTTGACTGCACATTAGTGGTGTTAACATTTATTTATATTTTTCGGTTATTTATTGCCGATAATAATGTAATCCTGTATTTATTTATTACTTTTACTGTTTTCTCTATGTCCGACTTTAGATTGATAAATATATTTCTACAAATTTCGAATATTCTAGGGTTGATAAATTATTATTATTAAATAAATACACCCTAACGAAATTGACAGCCTGCAAATATACAAAACAAAGTAAATATTAAACAGAAAGATGTAACACATTGACAACTCAAGGGAGAAAGACTGACGGTGTGAGTGTGAGTCAAGAGAATATGTATGAGGGTCTAACTTGAATTTTTTAGGGTCCAAGGTTAGATGTTACAATATTTTTTAATATATTATGCGATGTACTTTTTTTTTGGATTCCCTTTAAAAAAAGTTATGCAGAGAGAATGAGGGGCTCGACAATGTGGAACCCATCTCTTGACTATGTTACACTACCTTAACCCTTTCTATATAAAAGTCGGCTAATAAATATGAGGAAATTCCTCAAATCTATTGTTCCATTATAAAAGTTTATCTTTTCTTTTGGGAAAAAAACTAGACCCTAAATTTGTAATGTTCTACAGAGTTTATATAAAACTTATTCATTTAGTGGATAAAACATAAAAAGAAAAAAATTATTTTATTATTGTAAATAATAGTCTAGCAATTTATGTGGCACATAGTTTCCTCGCGTCCTATATTATTGGACTAATGGTTCACGCATGTATCATTATTAGACCAAATAGTCACATATATAACATAATGTGATTTGACTTTGAATTCAAAGTTGGACCTGTTTCGATTCCAGTAGGTGCACATGTTTACATTAACATATAAAAAAAGGTATTGTGATGGCGCGAAAATTCGATTTTGAGATTTTGATGGATTCACACGTTTTGAGGTCCCTGAGTCCAAAAAAGTGGTTTTTAAAAAAGTCTGTTTGTCGTCTGTCTGTGCAGACTCCTAGAGCCTAAACTACTGGGTCGATTTTGACGAAATTTGCCATACATGTTCAGAAAAATCATACCCCGAGTCGAAATCGTGAAATGAATTTTAGCTCCAAATTTTATGGTTTTGTTATGCTTGTATAATAATATGATGGACTGTTTGTTAAAACACATTTTTAACTATTATTCCGTTATTTTTTAAATTAATTTGAACATGTGGCAAAGCTCTCACATTGAGGCTATTACTTACAAATTATATATATAAAATTATGTTCTAAAACATTGCTATATTTTTCAGGAGGCTACGGATACGGTGGTTATCCTTATTCCTATGGTGGAAGCTATTGGTCCGACCCTTGGAGTTACTGGTACTACTAATTTCAGTTGTTAGATTTTCCGGTAAAGACCGCTACTTTGAACACTGTTAAATTCTACCATCCTTCAAAAAGTATCAACTTTACTTCTTTTAAGTTACGGACATTACCAGGAAAATGTTATACTTATTCCTACCAAGGAATTCGAAGCACCAAATTAAAATAATATAATTATTATATAAGTTACCAACCAAAGAACTATTAAATCATACCAGAAGAAATTCAAGTTAAATAAAAAAAAATTTAAAATAAATTAATTTTTGTTTGCATTATTAGATTTTTTAAAATTATTTCGATGTACATGCTAATACTTGATGTATGTATTAAAACCAAATATGATCTCTATTATGTAAGTATGTAATTGAATTAAGCATCATACGCTGTTATATTATTATAATATAAAAATACACAATATTACAAATATAATTTTATAATATAATAAATAATAAAACACAATTTTAATTGTCTTTACTTATTATTTCCATATTAAGATAAATAATCATCTTGTTAAGTAGTTTTGACCTTTGTTAAAATTTAGCAATAGTAAAAAAATGACTTGGTGATACATCTAGTGCTAGTGTGATTCTCAAATGAAATTGACTGCTTAAATTAGACTATCTGATTAAATCTATAGTTTTAGAACGGACAAAGTAAACAAGTGTAAGTGGCAAAGTAAGCTAGTGTAAATGACAGAGTAAGCAAGTGTATGTGACAAAGTAAGCTAGTGTAAGTGACAAAGTTAAAATAATCGAATGTAATTCTAGAGAGATTAATATAAAGATACTGATTCAGTGTTTCAGAACAAGCAAATAAATCAGTGTTTTAGATGGAGCACAGTTAACTAAAATGAGCCTAATGTCATTCCAATGTGATTCACATTAATCCTTTACTGATTAAATTCAGTGTTTTAGATGGAGCACAGTTAACTAAAATGAGCCTAATGTCATTCCAATGTGATTCACATTAATCCTTTACTGATTAAATTCAGTGTTTTAGATCGAGCACAGTTAACTAAAATGAGCCTAATGTCATTCCAGTGTGATTCACATTAATCCTTTACTGATTAAATTCAGTGTTTTAGATCGAGCACAGTTAACTAAAATGAGCCTAATGTCATTCCAGTGTGATTCACATAAACTTTTACTGATTAAATTCAGTATTTTAGATCGAGTACAGTTAACTAAAATGAGCCTAATATCATTCCAGTGTGATTCACATAAACCTATACTGGTTAAATCCAGTATTTTAGAACAAACACAATTAAAATATACTGAATAACATTTTAGTGTTTACAAATAATATTAAACTGGTTAAAAATTGTGATTTATAAAGTGATAGATAGATATTAATTACGATTTTACACAAAGGTCCGAAGGTATTCCTAACTAAATAAATACTTTATATAAGTTTCATTTTTTTTTGTTTTTGTGTGGCTGGATGTCGTCAACATCTTTCATGGGCTAATTAACCCTCTTCTAGTAACCCTACTGGCACAAAGACTTTGAATCAATATAAAAATTATGTAAATGATTATACTTATGTATATAATATTATAAAGAGAATTTATAATTATTAAAAAAAAATATTCGATTGATTAAAAATAACCATGAATATAAATATCATTTATATAATCGAGTAGTGTCCCTATTACGGGGATGACTCTCCTCGAAATGATTTTTTATTGCTAAGCTAAGGCAACCCCACTTATTCAAATAACAATAAATTTTTGTTTTGATTTGTTGGTCTTCAAATAGATATAATAACATATCTAAATAAATATCTAAATTAATTTACTTAATTTTACTTTTTTTAAATATAAAATTAAGCCGTTATCACTTGTATGTTACTTGTAAAATAATATTTATTTATCATTTGATTAGTTTAAAATATCGTAAAAATATATTAAATAAAATTTAGAGAAATAAAAAACCAATCAAAATTCAAACTTCATTAACCAATTTCCGGATACATGTATCCCCGATCGGTAAAAAAATATTTGGAGTCTAAAAGTCTATAGTTGCAGCTAGGAAGGAAATTTGGAATGCGAAATATGTTCTTCGGTTTTTATTTAAAAAATAATATAGAGATGAACGTTACAATAGTCCCGTGTCCGAAATCAACAATATTTAGAGAGCATTATCAAATTAAAATTTTATTTTTATTTTCGTGTAAACTATACAGCGAATTTCACTAGACAATAATTTTAAGAAACAAAACCTAAACAATTCAATTAGTTTTTAAGTAAAACTGTATTGTAACAAATCAATAAGCTTTAGTTCTCTCAATAACTGAATGATCAAACAGAATAAAAACTTTCCATTAAAGGTTAACATTATTAATAAAATTGGACCAGGTGTTGCTCCTTGTAAGATTTCTTTCAAATTAAACTTGACATTGGGAACTCTTTCTTTTCATAATGTTGAATAGACGTTAAGGCAATGTTACGTATTATTTGTCGAGAGTTGCAAGAGTTTGAACTCTATGATTGTAGCGAAGGTATATCGATTCTTGGGTGCCTCAGACTTGTAGCTTTTTAATATTTAAGGATACATTTCTATTTCTATTGACTGAGATAGATTATAGAAGAATTTATTTCTCTCGTTTTATTTGATCTAGTTGAATAATACAGATTGTTTGGAAACGATTTATACTTTTTAATGCTTGATTTATACATCACGTATGTAATTTTATTCGATTGGTTAGATTGGTATAAATAAAATACTTCTTTATATTGTACAGAAGGGATATAAAAATAAATCACAATATGTACTTACTTTACATATTATTTATTGATAAAATAGTTTATATTTTAATGTGCATTACGCGAATAATTGATAGTTTTCTTGGAAAAATTCTGCGACGAAAGAGATTTATAATCTTAAGTTCACCTCCCACTAAAGGAATCATCTTCAGTAAGGAGCACCATGGTGTTAACAAGAAGTGGCAATTTATTCAGTAGTTGCTTCGAATAAACACCGCAGGATACTTATTACTCCTGAATATGAGTGCAATAATTCATCTTGATATTGCTTTAAGCCTCAATTTCACGATACTCCTCCGTTCTTGAGATGAGTACAACTGTTCATCTTATTATTTCGAGTTATCGAGAGGATATTGAATGCTACTGAAGATCTTGTTGTTGCTTCGGGTCCACGCCACGAAATAGTAACGAAGATGAGTACAACTGTTCATCTTGTTGTTGCTTCGAGTTAACACGACGAAATACTACTGAAGATGAATACAACTGTTCATCTTGTAGTTGCTTGAGTTAACACCCCGAAATACAACTGAAGATGAGTACAACTGTTCATCTTGTTGTTGCTTCGAGTTAACACGACGAAATACTACTGAAGATGAATACAACTGTTCATCTTGTTGTTGCTTCGAGTTAACACGACGAAATACTACTCAAGATGAATACTACTGTTCATCTTGTTGTTGCTTCAAGTTAACACCACGATATAATACTTAAGATGAGTACAATGCATCTAGTTGTATTAGCTTTAAATTAACACCATGATACTCAACACCATATGATTTTGAATGCAATCTTCCATTAAGAAGTTGTTTCGAATTAACATCACGATACTCAACACTTATGTACGACAGTTCACAAATATGTAGCTTAGAAGGCACTTTTATAGAAAAGGGCCCCCACTTTTTTTTAATCTAATATAACTTTTGACAACCGAATACACACTTTTTTTATGCAAAAGTGTGATATTCCTTTGTCTCAAAGCATATTGGACTGAATATCCCTTTGTCTTAATAGGTAGTTAGACTAAGGGATATAAACTCTTCTGTATAAAAAACAAAAAGGGGGGCCCTTTTCTATAAGAGTACCGCTTAGAATTAACATAATATGAATGATTAACACTTCTGAAAATGAGTAGGTACTACAGTTCACGATTTTGTTGATTTGAGGTAACACCATGGTGCTCAACAACTCTTAAAGTTCTGCCAGAAGTAGAAGAGAAATTCGGACTTCTAATCATTTTTGACATGGAAACTCCAAGAATTTTGTGAAAATTTAATCAGTTTATTTTTTTTTTTGTAAACCTATTATGTCTATTAAAATTTGATGTTTAGTTGACTCTAAAAATACTAAACTTATTTTGATGTCTTCCGAAGATTGTTTAGACTATTTATTAATGTTTACCTCTAAACAATGTTATTCATTATCTTCTTAGCTGTAACTCTAGAATTTTTTAGACTTGAAATAATTTTGTAACGAGGATACATTAGGTCGAAGGGAAATTAGCATCAAAATATAAGGAAATTAGTTAATAATACATTTTTCAAATCATCTTATATCCAGAAATTTGAAAATAACAGATTTATAATTTAAAACTTTGATCAACTTCAATTAAAAACACATCTCGTAGCTGACAAAGAAATATGCAAATGAATATGCCGGGACCTGCGCACTGCTTGTTTGAAAGGCACTCTTTTAGTTTTGAATCCCCCTATTTAATTGCAAATTTTACATGACTAGGGTTATGTAAAATTGACAAAGGAATAGCCTTTGTCTAAATACTGAAGGATAATATCACTTTAATACACAGAAGTGGATATTCCTTTGTATCAAGTACTTTGAACTAAATATCCCTTTTTCTTAACACTTACGAGGGTACTCAACTTAAGTGTTGCCTCATGTCTTCTATTTTACTTTGGTATCCCCATTTAGGGAAATACTAAACTGAAAGAGTACCTTTTGAGATAAGCGACATGCATGTCGTTTTAGAGTAAACATGACACCTGTTCGTTGGCCAGCGTAGAAACGAATGTCGGAAATGTCAAGGGTTGGCGTTACTTAAGTAATCAATTAAATATTAACTAATCATAAAAAAAAAAAAAAAAAAATGTATCCTTAACCAGATATTATAATATATAATATAATTTATTTAATTTTTTTCATTCACTAACTCAAGCATTAAGTCTTGTAGATCGGCTTCTACGGCCAGTCATGAATTTAGTAAAAGAAGCATTCTTAGGGAAGTATTTAGTTGATACTGTATGAACAGTGGGCCGATAGTAACCGTAATCAGAGCTCGTAGTACGGTAATGTGAATCTATAGTCTCTGGTTCACCTTGACAGCCGTATGTATTCAAAGCGTCTGGAAATAAATAACCATTAATAATTTCTGATAATTTTTGTGAATGAAGTTTTGCTATAGGTAATACTTTAAAGGGCACGCACACCTAACATATACAGATTATAAACTCTAATAAGTTAATAATTATATCTTTGGATCCAATAACTACTTATGGTCTTAAATGACGTGTAACTCGAAACTTTTCTGTACAACTTGTAAATACTATTGAATTTCCTTCTTATTAAAAATCAAAGTGTAATCTTAATATTTAAACAATTTTTATCGGGTAAAATCAGTTTGCTGATAAACTTGTTGGTCAATTAAACAAGCAAACCTTGCGCATTACGCATGTAAACCGACGTGTACATTTATTGTTTACAATAGGTTTTACAATACGTTTTAAATTGTTTTTTTTTAGGTTTTTATGCACAATGGGTGTAAGTCGTTCTAAGTTATACAGGGTGTTACCGACCTAAACCGAATTTTTTTTTTAGGTGAAACTAGATCCAAAATGGAGCAAAACTCCACCAAGCTCACTTTTCTATCTCAATCCGTTGCCGAGATATGATTTTTTTTACAAAATACACGTTTCTTGGGTTTGTAGGTCCGAAAAAGGGCAATAGCCTGCATTCGCAATAAAGGAAACCACTTTGATCCACTTTTAAAACAACTTCAAATGTCTTATCTAATTGTCCGTATCAAAAATTGGTTTTCTTTTGAAATGTTTTATGTAATAAATTTCCATTTTAAAAAATTGCTGAGGATTTTTCTCGTTCCATCCAAGCATTTTGGTAGGGACCTGCTAAAAGTTTACGTGCATAAGGTGACTTTTTTTTGCATTAAACTTAAATTTCTCCATGAAATCGATACGGAATCGCAATGTTATTTATACCGTTCGAAAGAGTATTAAATGAGGAAGTTTTTGTGAGATTTGCCAGCCTTCAAGAGTTTTTCTAGGAAAATAGTGAGCGTTCAAAGAATTTCAGAAATTTTATTTTTTCTAATTTTTGAACGTTTGAACTGATATTTCGGTGTTTAGTTAATAATTCCCAAAAATAAAAATGCTTTAGTTTTATAGGAAATTTAACCCCACGAAAATATGGTTAAAAGTTAAAAATAATTGACTTGAAGTGGAGAAATTGCGGTTTTATTAGCAAAAAACATGTATTTTGAAAAAAATCTTTAAAAAATCATATCTCGGCAACGGATTGAGATAGAAAAGTGAGCTTGGTGGAGTTTTGCTCCATTTTGGATCTAGTTTCACCCCAAAAAAATGTTCGGTTTAGGTAGGTAACAACCTGTATACTAATTCACGAAGGAGGGCAAATTTATGGTCAAAAAAATTTTTTTTGTCTTCATAGTGTAGGGGGGGTGACTTATTTTCGGGGGTAACTTATAACCTCCCCCACGGGGGTTTATATTTTGACAAAATTTCAGCCCCCCGCTAAAAAATGAAAACCCCTTTTTGGGGAAATTTGTGTCAGGGGACCGTATTCCGTACCGTCCTCCAAGCGTCCAAGCCATGGATCGTTTGTTAATTGTTTACCGTACGATTCTTTCTACGATCCTCAGCCAAAATCAATCATGTGTGCTTATGACAATCTTTACAAATGTCTACAGAAAGATTCCCATTCTGTTGAGTTTTCTTCTATGATTTTAATAATGTGCAATAATTATTCACCTGACAAACATTTGATAAAAGTACAAGGTAAGCGCATAAAACCTGTCCTAAACAATTTTCTATAACAATCCGTGAGACTATTACGGACTATTTGTACGGAACAAATAGGAATGTAGGAACAAACCAAACGACTGATACGATAATCTAATTGAGTTAACTATTCGTATTTTAATATCTGAATAAGTAATTTCTAATCGAAGAATTTGTCGTTTTAAAACTTCTAGTCAAAGATTTAAAAATATCTGTTTTAAAAACAGCGAAATTGAAGAGTAGATTAAAAGAGCTGATGGTTGGAGAAGAGGAGAACTCTCCAACTTAATTGGATGACCTCAGGGCCGGAAATAAGAAAAGCCCGGGTTCGAGACCCAGTCAAAGGACCAAATACAATTTTTCACTTATACAAAGGGAAATTGGGTTGAGGACAAGTAATGAGGGGCGAGTTGGTGGGGCAGGTAGTTAAGTGCCTCTAAGCAGGGCGACCCGGCTTCTATCCTAACATTCAATAGAAAGAAAAATGTTGCTACTTCTATACCTTTTTATGAACTATAGAAGAAGTAAAAACCTAAAATACTCAGAGACCTTTAGAATTTAAAGATATATGGTTCAGCATTTATTCACCATTCATGTACATACTTGCAAGAAAAGGTCAACTTAATATTATTAAAAAAATAGAAAATGGGAAAAGCCATCACAAAACTAGTTTATGTGTCTACAACATGACTTTTCCCCTCTCAAAGAAAAAAGTAAATAGAATAAATGTAAATTTAGATTTGAGTTCAAAATCTTTTTCCTACAAAACTTTTGCTTCCGAGTTTACCAAGTTTACCAGCAATGTAATCATTCTGAACAACGGTTTCTTTTAAGACCCAGAATTCAAAAAATCTGAAGGCAGAAATCTGTCTTCAGATATCAGGAAAAAGTTTGGACTCGTGTCTGTCTGTCGTTCAATATTTTTGCGAATACCAACATATAATATTTTCAACTCGTCTGATTTAGATAACATTTTGATGGTGGGTCACAATTATAGCCTGTTGTTTGTTGGTCCCATGTTAATTTCACCCATTCATTTCTCTTCCATACGCACACCTACCTATAACCTATATCTTTAAAAGAACAAATCCGATTTTGCAGAAATTCAGATGGTTTATCGAGATTTGTTAATTTCAACCGTCTATGTGAATTTTTACATATTGCTTAATTCAGTGGTTCTCAACCTTTTTCAACCCAGGTGCCCCTTTTTGTGTATCATTAACTTTGAGTACCCCCTATCAACTACACCTTATTTTTATTTTCTCATATAAAGAGAAAGTATTGTGAGATTTTGATGGATTTACACGTTTTGAGGTCCCTTGAGTCCAAAAAGGGGTTTTAAAAAATCTGTCTTTTGTGCAGACGCATGGAGCCTAAACTACTGGGCCGAGATATTAATTTTAGCTCCAAATTTGGGGGTGCTACCCCTCCTCCCAAAAAAAACTCTGAATAAAGTGAAAAAAATTATTTCTAAAAAAACTGTTCCGATGATTCTGTCCATTTAAATACGAATCTAACGTGAATCGTGATCTTGATGAAATGCTTCATAATAATTAAATGTACCTACGAAAACTAATAAATTGAAAATACTAGTCTAAGTAATTATGCAATCGTATAAGAGAAAGCTTGACTGAGTTTTCTCCGACTGATTTTATTTATAAATATTTGTTATATTTATCAACATACAAACAACATTGTATGTAGCTTTTTGCCGAAGATGTCTTTAGTGACACCAGTTTGTCTAAATGAGATGCCTGGACACTTCATTTATCTTTAACCTATAAAAGGACGAAACTGTGTAACTGGGATCTCACTAAAACCGAATCTAAACTGTGCCATCAATATGCTCACGTGTAGGGGACGGTGAGAGGAGAAAAATGAGCCCAATATCAAGGGAGTTGTTAAGGGTTTTGTCTAGGTCGTGTATAAGTAAAGAAGTGTAGATCCAGAAAAATTAAATCGGTTACCTATAAGATAAACAAAAACACGGGACGGTTTGGCTCAGTTAGCAATCTAGCAAATGTACCAATATCATTTTTTTTGCTAGTTAACCACGTACCTCTTACAGATTTTCGCGTACCCCCAAGGGTTACGCGTACCACAAGTTGAGAACCGCAGGCTTAATTGATCCTTTTATTAGTGTAAAAAAACAAAAAAATTGTGACTAATTTAAAATGCAATATGGGTAAAAAATTAAATAAATTAGACAATAATGGGTCGTAAAACATCATTAAAGTACGTGATAGGACGCGAGGAAGTATGTTGCCTCACTAACTGGGAGACTATTTCACTAATTACAAGTTTGTATTTAACAGCAACAAGGAAGGAACCAATAGAAGCAGACAGTTGAAATTAATATAGGACCAACGACCAACAATGGGAAACTTATTACCATAATTCCAAATTTCATTAAAATCGGACGAGTAGTTGACTTGGTTCGCAAAAATGTTGAACGACAGACAGGCCGACAGACAGACACGTGACTAAAAATGTTCCCTGATGTCTGAAACAACAATTTAAAGTCTAATCAACAACGTAAATTAGCTACTAATGCAAAGAGTTTACTAATGCATGAAATGATTTGCATAGTATAAGACCAAACCTTACTAAAACGTATACAACGAAAGAATGCATTTTTATAAGACCGTGATTTTTTCCTTATACAAGATACAAGATCTGTATTAGAAATAAGGTCAATCCATTATTGAGATACGAGGCCTATTTAGAAATGGGCCTATCTCTAAGTCTCTAGAGACCGGAAAGCCGTAAAAGCATTCCCAAGGTAATAAAACACCCGATATTTTACAGCGAAGAATATTTTTATAGGGCCAAGGAATGGCAGTAAAACGAAGGAAAATAGTTTTAGAGCTTTGCTTCATCTTGAAAGCCATTCTTAGGAGCTTCTTTTGTTTAATTATTTATAGCTCTTCAAGATTCTAGTTATCCGTCTTATGCATTCGCTCTTTTACTTAAGATGTTTTTTATTGCTGTTGTTCACTTCTTATCGCTGAGTTTTGACTCCTAAACTCTCTTGAAAAGTCTAGTCTAAACAAAAGGAGGTCTTAAAAGAAGTAATAAGCACAATTTCTTAACAACTTAATGTTAAGATGTCGTGATGATAAATTTAGTAAGTTAAATTTGAGTACGAGTGAAAAAATTATCACAAATTGTACTCGTTAAAGAGATTTTACATTTTCAAATTTAAATTACAAGTCGTAAAACATAAGTTCCTGCTACTTTACTAGCTTCATTTAAATATATTATTTAACATTATCACTACTCATAAATGGAACAAGAGATGCTGAAGAAATCCTTTATCATGATGGGGCAGAGTGCCTTGCAGTGGGACTGTTAGTGAATAAAGGTGACACAAAATATATGGTCATGTCCACCTCAGAAATATTGAAAGCACTTGAAAGTATCTTCAGGTGGAAGGAAAGTGTTTATGAGAGGTGAACAGCTTTACATATTAGGTGAATGAGTTGCTGGTGATAACAGCATGAGTGCTGTCATTAGGAAAAGTATACAAGCAGAAGCTCATTTAATTTTGCAAACTCTTATTTGCATTTTGGAGTAACTGGAAACGGACAGTATAGTGGTAACTTCTGCTTGAATCAAGTTGACGTTTTACATGCCTATTTTAATTGACCTTTAGACATTTTGTTGACTCTAATTTACAAATCGATACATTTAAAGAAAAAGTTAACTCAAAACTTCAAAGACATTGGCTCGTCCCATCATAACATATGGAGCTGAAACATGGACTCTCATAGCAGCCAAACATAATGCTCAGCATATTTATTATGAGGAAGATTTATTGAGCTGTAAGAGAAGAAAATGTTTAGAGATGACAAAGTAACCAGGAGCAACTAACAAGTGCAATTGAGATTGCGATAGCTGCGCCACGTTCAGCTCATGTGTCAAAACGGTAAGGATAGCTAGATCAAGATTGCTCTCGATGAGAGAAGACCAGAACATCCTCGCAATCAACGGATGGACGAAGTCCTTCAGGATTTAGCCATATGGACGTAAGAGGCTGAAGATCTAAAGTAGATGACTTTGTTGAATAGAGGCAATTATGGAGGAAGCTAAAGCCACGAGCAGTAGCGCCGGATAAGTATAATGATAAGAATGCTAATTACGATGTTCAGCGAAACAAACAATAAACATGAATTGTTTAATTTTTAACAGGACAACAGTTGCGAATTTAAACTGAAATATACTAATCGAAATTTAAAACATATTATCTCCTAACCGGCATTCTTACATCACAGTTTCGACTTAATTGGCATTAACACCTGCTTGATCTGGCTGAAAACCTAGACAGGCTATTTGGAAAAGGTTAATACATTATCAGCAGCTGCATTAAGTAGGGAATACCTTCGGCTTTGCATAAGAATTATTGATCGGAAAATTACCTATGCGACATCCAACAGCCATTATTACATCCTTCTCATGGGATTAGCTGAACTACCCTCAACTGCTTAAACATAATATAAACCCTATCTTCTCTAAAAGGCTCTTAACATGTAAAAATTACCCTTAATTTGCAATTTTACAATGGAAAATGATTCTAATATGGGTTTTCAACCCCCTTGACTTAACGTAAGCTTTAGAACTGTTGGCATAATAAAATTAACAAGATAACAGCTACGACACGTGTCTGTATCATTTTACTTGAAGAGGGACAATCACCCAATTTTCAATCCAAGTTACTTTCTTCTGTTTCAAATCTTTGTTATGTTACGTTATACATTATCGATGGACTGTTTGTGATTACACAATACACAACATTTTTTATATATATTGGGACACATTTTTAAGCTTTCACTTTTTTTTTGGTATGTTTCTGAAATAATCATAAGTACAATATTGGTAGCAATTCTGGTAAGTTGCGACAAATAGAGTAGGTACTTTAGGCGTAGTGTTTTAATCAATATATAAAAGAAAAACATGGATTAAAAATAAAACTAACATCAATCACAGGTTTAGGGAAAAGTGAAGGTAAAGCAACATAAGGTCAAAATTACTATATTGGTAGCGTCCCCTTAAGGCAGCGGCTCCCAACCTTTTTTTGACTCGCGTACCCCTTAGCGTTAATTTATTCTGAATCGTACCTCTTAATTCAAATTATACTTCCTACATTAATTTTATAACTTGCTTTCAGAGTTTTTAGTACCTTAAAAGAAAATGGTCTCCCCTCTCCGTAAAAATAACTCAAGTGAAGGAAGTCAGAAACAAAAATGAGATAAATGCATTTTAATGCATGTAAATATAGCAGTACCGTGGCTTATAGAACAACTATTTTCACATTTGTATGCTTTGATTTGTAGAATTTAATCTTAAGTTTATAAAATGCACTTTTGGTAACTTTCATGCCTTAACTTCTGACGCCCTCAAATAATTTGGATACATTGAGTTACAACTCCTAAAAATATTGGAAGGGGATAGTTTGAGTTTAAGGTCTGAAGTTCTTGCTTAACAAATAGAAACTAGGGTTGATTGTGTAAGGGTATGGTCATGCTTAAAAAATGAAAGCTGAATAAAGCAACAACCACACAAGTCCATATTGAGAAAACAATTGTAATAGACTTGAGTATGGTAGATTTATCAAGCTTATTTTATAGTTGATTTGGTCACGCTCATATTCTAGGCTAGGCACACACCACGATATCCCTTCTGCTATCTCAATATCATTATAAATTGCAACTAGGTTTGTTATTAATTTAACCTCAATCCCTTAATTTTGCACTTAGAGCGCTAATTTTTATTTTAACTTGTAATTAAATAAATTCCTTAGATGTTAGCACGTATATTTTATTTTAAAAGTAAAAGCGTTTATTACTAAAAATAGTTTAAAAAATAAGATTTGTTTTTAAAAGTCTAAACTTAATTACATAAATTATTTTAATTTTAATTAATAAATAAGTCTTTTTTGTCCGCCATTACCATTTTTTTCGCGTACCCATGATATTTTTTTTCGTACACCCGGGTACGCGTATCCCAGGTTGGGAACCGCTGCCTTATGACATAAAAGGAACCTAAATCAGTTTGGTTTTAACTCCATACTACTATTGAAAGAGCGTAGTGAGTTCTTCATTTCATGGACTTGGGATTTTAAAGATTGTCTGTCTAACATACAAGAAGAACAATGTTACATACAAGGATACTTAAATCGGTATGGCAACTTCTTATCAATTTTATAGAAATCTCCAGTTTTAACGCTTTGGATTTCATCTTGTTTGTAGAAGATTTTCTCGCACCACTCTCCATCGTCTACTCCAGGGAAGTAAAGTACCTCCTTATCGTCCTTAACATCTTCAGCCACTTTTAACTCAGAGTCCTTAACATCTTCAGCAACCTTTAACTCTGAGTCCTTTACATCTGCAGCCATCCTTAACTTTGTGTACGGTCATCTATCATAATCATGAGTTCAAATAGAACTTACTTATAACACTAATATATTACTTATATCAAAATTTTAAACACATTCTTGTCATTATGTCATGATTATGTCATTAATATAAAAAGTATATAAATTTAATTTTTATACTTGTGTTTATAGTCCAGGTTATAGCGTGCATAAAAGTGTCTGACTAACATCAAGCTAGAATTTTGCATACAAGTCAATCTTTTAGCGCCATTTAAGAATATGTGGTCGGCTAAGTTCGCCTGTGGGACATAGCTTGGCAATAGGCGTTTGAAAAAACAAACCGGTAGAGAGCGGCCATGTCTCACCAATTATGGTGGACAATGTGATTTTCATGATCCTGAGTACAGAATTAGATAGTAGACCGAAAATCAAGTTGATGTTAGTTTGTCCCTTGACAGGTGACCACGTTGATTTTTAGTAATTATTGAATGCTATGGGCCTATCAAGTGTGAAAATAACATCGACTTGATTTTTTTTATTCTACTAACTAATTCTATACTCATGAAAATCATACTGTCCACCATAATTAGCTGGACATGGCCGCTCTCCCCCATTTTGTTTTTTTTCAAATGCCTATTGCCAAGCTATGTCCCGCAGACGAATCTAGCCGACCACATATTCTTAAAAGTCGCTAAAAGATTAACTTGTATACAACATTCTAGCTTGATGTTTGTCAGACACTTTTTTGCACGTTATGCCCTGGACTATTAGATCTTTGTTTTAAAACAGATTTTTCTATAATAAAAAAAGACAGTGGCGTAACTATGGGCCCGCGTTGCGAGCGGGCCCCCGGTGCTAAAGGGGCCCCCCATATCCAATGTACCAATGTCGATGGGGCCAAGAGCATAATAAAATCTAACTACCTGGGAATCATACTCCTACACTATTGTCAGGGGGCCCCATTCAGTTCTAATTTTCTTTGGCGAGGGCCCCCAAAAAGTTCTTGCGGGGGGTCCCTAATGTTCTATCTACGCCTCTGAAAAAAGATTTAATTTTTTATATCACTTCCTTTAGGTGTGTAAGTCATGTCTTATTAAACAATATAAAATTTCACATGCAACCATATCAATTTCAATTAAATAAATTAACAGCGAAGACAAATATTAATTATTTCAATTAAAACATTATAGTGTTTGCAATTTACATAGCAAAAAGTGGGCATCACTAGTCGTCTAAGACGACGAGGAGGGTTACTCGGAAGCGAACATGACACCAACACATGCACTTGACACTTACCACTTCACACTTATATGCACATGAACACCCACACTTCTAAGTGTCCGATTGACTAAGGTTTTTCTTAATCTGTTCTTTTTTACAATATAGCAACTTTCGACCTGGCACTATTTCGGTAAAGTCCAAAGCTTTCTTTAATTATATAAGAAATATCCACTCACGTACACACAGGAAATGCTGGGGAACTAGGGGTTTTTAAGTAAATTTACTCAGAATAGCAAGAATCCTTGGAATTGGATGCACATACATAAAATAACACGAAGATGTCCATAAATAATTATTTTAATATTAAAAAGAACATCGTTTAATTAAACTCATAAAAATTTCCGTCGGCCATTATAAACATGTACTTTCGATTTATTTGGCGATGCACTCGTGATATATCGATCGACACGAGAGGAAGTGTTCAAAAGTCATACATCTAGGTTTAGCAGTAGAGTCACAGCTCTTCAAATTCAAACACTACATTTAATCTAATGTATTTTCGGATAAACGAATTCACACTTTTCTATATAAAAGTGTAATGTTCCTTCGCCCCAAAGCATATTGGACTAAATATACGTTTGTCTTAATAAGAAGTTAAAGTATATTATCTCTCCTGTATATTTCCTTTGTCTAAATAACTATTACGACTAAGAGATATTTAGTCTTTTGACCATTGTGACAAATACACAAATGTACACAAAAGTAATGATATCCCATTGTCCTAATATATAATATTGTGTAGTAATAATTGATTATAGTTATTGTGTTCAAGTGCATATTCACCGACGGAATGTTCAAAAGGATTGGGATGGCAAGCTAGAGAACTATTAAAAAGTCTGATAGCGGGATACTGCAAGGTCTCGAACGGAGGGAACAGAAGTGATTGTAGAGGATTAGGATAAGGTTGAAGGCATAAAAAGGTGCGTTTTGCGGTGTATAATGGATTGGAGGGTCAAAGTCTTTCTAAATTACAATGCTATGCTATTTCCCACAACTTAAGTCCGGATGTCCGACGTGTTCTTAAGGAAGGGCTTTAAATAATAGGGCCCGTTTCCTCCATGAATTCTAATTAAATAAACTAATTAATAAAGAAACGAATAATGAGCAAGTGAACTGTATTTATATTTAAATAATAATAAAAGCTTAATATACTATAAAAATGCCTAAATAAGAAAGAAACTGAATAATTTTAAATTAAATAATGATAATTAGCTTAGCGTTGATTAGGGTTGAGCTGTGCTGTTGTAATTAGAGAAGAAGGGATGATTCCAAATCTTGAGTAGAATTTCGCTGAATGCCAGGCTCTTATAAATATTGCAAATTTTGTCTTTATGCGGGAACAATAAGCTAGCTGAATGCCACAAATTAAAAGGCGAAAATAACTTGTATAAAAGGTTTAGCATATATATGATCGGGCCAAGTAAGTAAACAACTCTGAAATCCAACTTTCTCCAGTCACTGTGCTCCTACTGGTGGAAGAAGGAAACCCAGGTTCAAGGGCACGATGCGTTGCAGGTCTAGTATTCAGGAAGTAGCAATAATTACAATATAACTAAACATTAAATACAACTAATTAAATTATTTACTTACATTATTTGATAAACATTAACTAATACATAAAATGAGTTCAGGCAGTCCTGAACATACCGCCTACCTAAACTAGGTTTACACTGCAAAGTAATAGTAACTGATGTTAAGCAAATAATAAAGATTGTAGCTTGCATAGATAAAATAAATAAAAAATATATATACATAGTAATAAATATAGAACATTTGCCAATGGCTGCCTGTCTCCTCAAGGATTCCCGTATTAGGAAATGGCCAGCAGTCAACACCGACGTTTAAAATTCTCTGCCCTTGGGAAAACGTTCTACTAGTATATCTGCCATGAGAGGTTGAAAAGGCATTGAATCGACGACATTGGATACAACTACGAGTTACTTGGCAAATCTTCCCCGGTGCTCCGATAATCCAAAATTTTTTCCGAATAGCTGAGAGAAGCATTGATGGGCCTCCACATAGATAGAAATGATGGTAGTGATTTATAATAAGAGTAGAGAAGTGGCAGTTTGCAGGCAGAGGAATCGGATGGCAAGGTGCATAAGGTATATTCGCATTTCGGAGCCTGCCGCCTACCCTGATAACTCCCCATTTATTGAGAAAAGGTTGAAAAGCCAATATATTCTTGGGCATTGAAGTCAACAGTTTACCAGATGAGAATGAATTTACTTGCTCTACCTTGAAACTCACTATCATGGCTTGCTGCATATCTTTTAAAGTTCCTGAGCTGCGGTTCTCAATTGGATGCTTACAAATGTGTAAAAATCGCATGATCCAAGCAAAGCTACGGACAAGGGTGGTATAAGAGAAAGTAGGTCTTATTTCCTGGTGTAGATCTGATTCGTCTACTGTAGCTACCAGGCAGGAAGAGCGTTTACATTCTGGTAAAGATTTAAGATCCTGTTTGTGGGCTAACAAAGGCTGAGTAGGCCAAAGAGAGGGTTCCAAAACTGCCCAGCTGGGGTCATGAAAACAGAATGAATAATTGACAAGTCTACTAGCATTGAGACCACGAGACCCCAGATCACTCGGATTATCTTCGGATCGAACATGACACCATGGAGAAGAATTAGCAAGATTTAAGATGTGAGTAACTCTGTATGCTACAAACATCTGTAACTGAAATGCAGGTGTGTTAAGCCATCCTAGAACAATTGTGGAATCAGAGAAGTAGTGATATATTGGAAAATGAGAAAGATTACAAGCCCACATGCTAAGCTGAAATTCCCTTTTGGTCATTAAGGAAATGATCTTTTGCTGCCTTTCAAGAGCTTCTTCTAGCGTTCTACCTCCGATCACAATATCATCAACATACATTTCCTGGAGTAAACCAATCACCGCTAAAGAGAAAGCATGAACTTCGTCTTTTGCTAATTGTCTAACAGAATGTTGTGCCAAGTAAGGAGCACATGCTTGGCCATACGAAACGGTGCACAATTCAAATTCCTTTACTGGTTGCGAAGGGTCTGGTCGCCAAAGTATGTGTGGATATTCTCGATCTCTAGGATGACGCCATGCTTCCCTGAACATTTTCACCAAACCCACAACAAACATAAACTTGTAGCGCCAAAAATGAATCAAAATAACAACAATACTGTTTTGAAGCTTAGGTCCGACGTGCAGATAATTATTTAAACAACCTTGATTTGTAGAAAGAGAAGCGTCAAATACCACCCCAATTTTTAAGCCAGTCTCTTTACTTTTAGTGACACCATGGTGGGGGATTATGTAGAATCCAGGACTCTTGTCTGTTTGCATACGGCCGAAATTTTCATAATCATTTATAAAGTCGGTATACAGCTCACCGAGTTGTGAGTTACTTGTAAGACGACTCTCTACATGAGATAAATGCTTTAAGGCACTCCACCTGGTGGAAGGAAACTTAGGCCTTGGACCTTTGAAAGGTTGACGCACAATATAACGACCTGTTGGCTGACGATAATGAGTTTTGCGAAAATAATCATCACAAGCAAGGTTTTCAGTGGTAATAGCATTAGATGGTGGAGGTTCTGCTAAAGCCCTAGGTTGATGAATATCTTTTGAATCTGAATCAATAGAAGTGCGCTTCGTAGCCGTGGCACACAATACATTAACTGACTGAACCTCAACTATGTCAGGCATTCTACCTACCACTACATAACCAAATATAGTTCCTATCAGTTTCGGCTGTTTTGGTGCAAGAGTTATAATATTACCAGTTAATATATCGGCAAATAAATCAGAGCCGAGAAGAAAATCTATAGGTCTCGGTTCCCAAAACTTGGGGTCAGCCAGTGCATGTTTAAGATAGGGAGATCTAGCAGAGTCAGATATGATAGAACTTGGTAGATCGGAAGTTATTTTATCTACTACCAGAGCTTGGGTAGCAACTTCTACTGGCTCTACAAGAGAAACTAAGCGGCAAAGGGCCTTCCCTGTAAATCCAGCATACGGCATCTGTCCAATACCGACAATGTCAACATTACATTTAGTTAAAGATATTCCAAGGCGGGATGCGACCTCTCTAGTTAAAAAGGAAAATTGACTTCCAGAGTCTAAAACTACACGAATGGTGTGAGGTTGGCCATGCTGATCTAATATAGAACATAAGGCTGTACCAAGAATAACCTTCATATCCAACGGGGCAGTAGCATTGAGCGTCGTTGTAGATGGACGAAAACTTCTGCTAACTTGAGGTACGTGGGACAAGAGATTTGTGGTTACATTACTATCAGAAAGAGCAGATGTGTTACCCTCCATAGCTGTATGTAAAAGTGTGTGGTGGCGACCATTGCAGAGTCTACAATTTAAATGAGACCTGCATTTTCTAGTTTGATGTGACAGGAAGAGACAATTGAAACAACCGTTGGCATTCCGAAGACAGTTATAGCGTTGCTGTGGTGACATATTTTTGAAGACCGTACACATAAGCAAAGTATGACGTTCATTGCAAGCGGGGCAAATAGTATTAAAGTAGCGAGGATAAACAGGTTTGATTTGGTTGGTTTTAGAAGAAGGAGTTTGGCTATTAGATTCATTGGAAGAAGAGGTTATTGAAGGAGAGACAACTAAAGCTGAATTAGGTTGCGAGGTAATTTTAAGAGATTTCTTGTAAATGGAAGACTTTACTTCTGCAATGGAAGTGGGGGTTTCCATGCCCCTAGCTAACTCAGATGCCATGCAGCGTTGTTGTAAAAACTTTATTAAATCGTCGAATTTTGGAAAACTTGTCTGATCATGTCTTAATTCAAAGGCCTCTCTAGTGTGGGTGTCAAGAACCCGACGTCCAAGATAGAAAAGTAAAAACTCTGATCTGTCTGACATGGGAATTTGAAGGAATGCAGCAACCCATTCAGAAAGATGACTAGTAACTTCTGTCAACTGTTCTGTTGTCGGTTTAGCAATGAGAGGCTTCATTCCCAGCAATTTATCAAGATAGGCTGTAGCAAGTAATCTTGGATTGTCATAAGTAGTTAGCAAAGTTTTCCAAGCAACCGTAAAATTAATTTCAGTTAACGGTAGATGAGCTATTACTGCAGCCGCTGTACCCTCGAGTGAAGCAACTAAGTAATGAAAACGATCCATAGGCGAAAGGTCTGGGTCGTTTATAACTAAAGATTGAAATGTATCCCGAAATCTCTGCCAACCGGTCCGCTGTCCATTGTAACGAGGCAAGGTAATAGTTGGTAACTTTGATCTAGGACGAGATGAAGCAGACTGATTTAATGATGTACTCTCAAAAGGATTGGAAACTGAAACCGCACGGTTAACACTAAAATCATCTGCTAAGACACAAATTTGAAAATATAGACGTTTCACCTTTGTTCTTAACTGTAAATCCTGTTCTGGGGGATTTACTATCCCATTAATCCCGTTCAAATCATTCATTTCCTCATAGGATGAGGTAAAGCGTTCAAAAAGACCAGGCGCCGTTCTAAACATGACTTTAAAAAAATTCAGCTGAGAGCTGTCCTTTCTAGCCTCAAGACCTGCGTCATAAATATCACTTAGGTCAGCAGCTATAGTTCTAAGTTTACGCCGATAATTCATTATTTCAGGATCCTCATCAAACTCAACACCTACATCTATCTTAGGTACTGTCGTCTCACCTAGACGGTGTTCATCGCTGCCACGCCCTAGTGTGACACTACCGGGTTCTGTCTCGTTTTCACTCATTATTGGACGATAACAAACTTACAGAAACTTTAAAGTAGTTAAATAAAACTGAATAAACAAACAAAATAATCATAAGGAAAATAAATTGAATGTGCAGTAAAATAAATAATACCAAATGCACCACAGAGAATAAATATATGCAAATAATAAGCGACGGGAAAAAATGAAAAGTCAATAGAAAGAGATCTAAATAAAAGAACCCTGTATGGGAAAGAATCCAAAGTAATAAATAATAAAGATAATATTGAGGTAAATATGTATAGGCATTATTAAATAGACTAATCTTAGAGAGATAGCAGAAATTAATTGATAGGAAATTAAGATAGACATTAAAATAAATAATTGATAGGAGGTAAATAAATAAACTATGCAAATACAAATTACAACAAACAAAATAAAACCCTAATTAGTTGTAATAATTAATAATTTATCAAGAATGAATGAATCAATTATTATTTAATTAACAATCTGTATTAAATAAATATAATAAAATAATGTATATCTCAATGACAAGCGAGAAGTAAGCATGAATTGGCAAAATCATTACCATGCATTTTCAGACAATCTATTTATAAAGCATGTATAATTTTATAATATTTAAACATTAAATTAACCAATATTTCTATAAACAATTTAATAAAGTCTCTGGGCCAAAGGACCAATGTTCTTAAGGAAGGGCTTTAAATAATAGGGCCCGTTTCCTCCATGAATTCTAATTAAATAAACTAATTAATAAAGAAACGAATAATGAGCAAGTGAACTGTATTTATATTTAAATAATAATAAAAGCTTAATATACTATAAAAATGCCTAAATAAGAAAGAAGCTGAATAATTTTAAATTAAATAATGATAATTAGCTTAGCGTTGATTAGGGTTGAGCTGTGCTGTTGTAATTAGAGAAGAAGGGATGATTCCAAATCTTGAGTAGAATTTCGCTGAATGCCAGGCTCTTATAAATATTGCAAATTTTGTCTTTATGCGGGAACAATAAGCTAGCTGAATGCCACAAATTAAAAGGCGAAAATAACTTGTATAAAAGGTTTAGCATATATATGATCGGGCCAAGTAAGTAAACAACTCTGAAATCCAACTTTCTCCAGTCACTGTGCTCCTACTGGTGGAAGAAGGAAACCCAGGTTCAAGGGCACGATGCGTTGCAGGTCTAGTATTCAGGAAGTAGCAATAATTACAATATAACTAAACATTAAATACAACTAATTAAATTATTTACTTACATTATTTGATAAACATTAACTAATACATAAAATGAGTTCAGGCAGTCCTGAACACGACGTCTAGATTGGTTTTTATAATAGCATTATAGATAAGTATTATAAATATTAGGTAGCAAGAGGTTAGATAGATTATTAATTATTTTAGTCATTAGTTTGTATGGTCTGTTAGTCTTTTGTAGTTTTTGTTTTGTGTGTAGCCCAAGTCAGACTTCTATCAAAATGTAATCCTATATAGCGGGTCAGCTCTCACTGAGGGATAGGAATTGGGTTAATAGTGATTGGAGGACATTTACCTCAACACAACGAAAAAGTGGAATCCACACTTTTACGTCCGTTTATTTTGATCCTAAATTTTCTCAATCAAGGTTCAAGAAGAGTTAAGGGGTTTTGTGGTTAGTCTAAAGCTTGTGCTGCCCTGGATGACTCCAGCCAGCACTTTTAAATTGCGCTCACTGACACAAGATTTAAGGGTAAGTAGGTGAAAGGGACGAAGTGTTTGAGCTTCCACAGCGACCCAGTGTGTCAGATCCAATCAAAAGCTCGTGCCTTGTGCTTCGTCCAGAAAAACGCTCGAGAAATAGTCTTTCCGCTCAAAGGTAGAAGATACCATAAACTAGATATAACTTAGGCTAGAAACAATTAGAAACGATAGAAGTGTTGTTTCATTTTAATTGTGATGCATTGGTTAATTATTTTTCAATGTACAGAAAATAGGATATTTCTAGCATTTTTCTTGTTATGTTTCATGTCATATATTTAATAAATGTTCTCATATAATATTGACTATTAAAATGATTTCCGCTCATTTTCCGTTTATTACACGGTTTTAGTGATAACTGATAACAAACGGCCATTTTGGCACCCCTATCACTTCCGACTGTGGCAGGCTACCCACCCCCTTCCACCCTTTAGATCCCCACCTGGTAGTGGACACATCAACTAATTCACTTCGGATTCTGTTCGACATCAAGGGTCATTACTGAAAGGACGATCAAGCACTTATCTCATCCATCAATAAGTCATTAGAGGGGATTTGTAGCCCCTCTCTGGAAATCAAAGTCTGATATATTGGTTTTTGGAACTTAGTTTGAGAAGAGAAAATCCTCAATCCCACACTCTCTCCCACACAACTTCTTTTATTAGATTGATATTTTATTTTTATCTCTAGAGCGTGACACTTGGAATGAAATATAATTCTTATGAAGAAGAATTCTTTAAGAATACGCTATTTACACCCACATATAGTATGACAAAAATTAAGGATGTAAAGAAGTACTTATAAAAATATAAATTTGTATATAATATATATATATATATATATATATATATATATATATATATATATATATATATATATATATATATATATATATATATATATATATATATATATATATATATATATATATATATATATATATATATATATATATATATGTATATATGCTTTATGCATGTGTGTGTATAATTACTTTTAACGAAAAATCCAATAGTAATCTTAAATATATATAAGATAGGAGTGGTGTCTGTAAATTTATCCGATTGGGCTCAAATTTTTTATTTAGACTAAATGAGTAGTCCTGATAATAAATTTAAGTGTAAAAAATGTTGTGTCTGTTTGTCTGTGTGTCGATCACGTCCAAATGGCTGAACAGATTTTGTTGGTTTTAGGGTCTCAATTCTGGGGGTGTTTATAGGCTATAAAACTTTTTGCTAGCTTTATATGGAGCGGAGAATGGGGCTTATAAATAGATCTAACAATTATAATTTTATTTTTAATAAAAATGTATTTAACCAAAATTGCTGAAGAAGCTACATACATTATTTTATATTCTGTGGAAATTTCTGTAGGAAGAACTGTTTAATCGCTGTCAAAAAATATTTAGATTCATTTTTTACTTTCTCATATAAAGAGAAAGTATTGTGATGGTGCGAAAATTTGATTTTGAGATTTTAATGGATTTACACGTTTTGAGGTCCCCTGAGTCCAAAAAGTGGTTATTAAAAAATGTCTGTCTGTCTGTCGTCTGTGCAGACGCCTGGAGCCTAAACTACTGGGCCGATTTTGACGAAATTTGGCATACATTTTCAGAAAAATCATACCCCGAGGCAAAATCGAGAAATGAATTTTAGCTCTAAATGTGGGGGCGCAACCCCCAAAAACATCTGAAAAACGTGAGAAAAATCTGAAAATTTTTCTCGAAAAGAGTTCCGACGATTTTGATTAAAAAATTCTAAAATGTAGCCAATTAAAATACGAATAAAACGATATAAGCCTTTCTCCCGGGAAAAATCTTGTTCCTGAGAAAATAGCTTAAAACGCGGACGGAGAGTGCCCGGGTTCGATTCCCCGCCCAAGAGAAGTAATTTTTATGATACATTTTGATGAAATGTTCAATAATAATTAAATGTACATACGAAAACTAATAAATGGAAAACACTGGACTAAGTAATTATGAACTCGTATATGAGAAAGTTTGTCTGAGTTGTCTCGGACCGATTTTTATTCTAGATCCCGCGGCACACCTGGCCGGACTCGCAGCACACTAGTGCGCCGCGGGACAGAGTTTGGGAAACTCTGCATTAGGGATGAATCTGCTCTACAAGAAAGCATTCGAACAGCAATCATATTTATGTTATTGTATTTAAATGCCAACTCTGAGCTGATTCATGAGACATGATTACCTACCTATAATATAGGTAATAAGTAAGTGTGATATAAAAATTGTAATGAATCATTACACTTGGCAGTGTAAATAGCAGTTTTAAAATTGATATTTTTAACAGGGAGGGGGGGGGGGGTGCATATTTAGGAAATCTCATTTTAGATTTTGTTCCAATGTTTGATTTTCTAAATATGATTTATTTTTATTTATTTAATCTATATTTTATCTATTTAAAGAAAAATAGTTAATATGCAATTTTGTTTGATTATGTTATTTGAAGGAAATAATTTAATTTGTGTGTTTAGTTATTTGTTTTGATTTTTATTAGTGATAAACACATCCTTTAGGTTGGCAACACTGAGGTTAGAAGAAGTAAAGGGCCACCCTCTTTCAATCCTGTAGGGCGCTTAAGTAAAATCAATATCTGGTAGCCCTTTTGGCTGGGGAAGGAGGGAGAAACTCCAACTGGGAGGGAGTAGGGTAGCTAAAGGGGGGATTTGAGGGCAGTTAGACATAGGGAACGGTGAAATGCTGGACTAGTATATCTTGACGATATAACCTCCCCGACTACCTACCAGGTGGAACGGGTGTCTTCTTCTTAAATTATACGTGTTTTTATTTTTTATTTTTCACAAAAATCTCGTAACAAAATATTATATCCGTGATATCGTGGGACAGAAAAGAAAAATCGAACGGAGTGAAAACTAAAGTTTTTAATAAAAGAGATACGTGCTTACAGGAAAAGCTCATTGCTGCACCGTGGTGCATTCCGCCAAATGCACTTGCACTTCGAGCGGAGTCAAAGCACGAAATGTGACTGCACAATACTCACACTATCATGGATGGGAAAGGTCCCTGATGAACTCCCTGAGGTATGTTCAATTAATTATAATTTCAATTAATTCTGATTTATGAACAGCTTCAAAAATAATTAAGGTGCTTATAACCGTGTTTGATTTAATTAAACATATTTCATAATGGTCTTTTTAAGAGTCATTTTGCCATATAACAACTCCAGCAATATATAAAATCCTTCAATATTCCTAACCATTTCGTTCCACCGCTATGTTACAACGCTACAAAATTATAAATGTTGTACAATTTTATCAAAACTAACCATCAACAATTGAAAGATATATGGATAAGATTAATGTCAGACGAAATTCTTAACGGTCAGAATTTGAATTACATTCTAATATTTACTCAATTGCAAAATTACATAAATAACTAAATAGGTTAAATGACAATTATTATGCTCCGTTAAATTGCGCGTTATACTAAGATAATGTAACCCTAAAAATCCAACGCTATAATAGTAGTTAGTACGTTAACACTACTATTATTAGTAAATCAATCTATTTATATGAATAAATACATATAATAAATATCTTATAATCTAATATATAATTATATTAGTATAAGATATAGAATAAACGTTACGTTATATATTAATAATATTGACAGAATACTATATACTTTTTTTGTTGAATTTATCCAAAAGTCGCACAAAATAACATAACAATGTATATTATACAACGTTATGTTACCTATCAATATATTGACAGTGTGTAAAAAAAGTTATGTGCTTTTATTGATACATCAACAATCAACATAGGGTTAATATTTATTAAATAATTTAATATAAACATCGCGCGTCTACGCGCCGACGCGTTTATTAATTAATATATCAATAGTTTACATTAATAGAATGTATAAAAATGTTATGTTCGTTTGTTAATATAAGAACATAGGGTTTAGGATATTAGAATGAATAGAAACATTATGTACGTTTATTGCGGTATATTAACTTGATTCATAAATCATATAAAGTGCATCATTATAGGATTATATCAGGTATATACTTATGGCATGCATGCGCATATATTAAACATTATGGACGTATATTTATAAAAGCATGAGTAGTCGTATAAAGATAATGCATATAATTAGATATCAAGGCAAGGCAGAATCGAAAATATGAATTATAGCTCTAAATTTTACAATGAAATAGGTCAATGACAAAGGAAGCTAGTAGAGGAAATAGGAGGAGGCAATTAACGGGAGCCCTGGAGCCAAGGTCGCCGAGCCGTTCCGGACCATCAAACAACATCCCAAGGTCATCTAAAACAGTGCCAGACTGTCCAACGACATGCCAAGGTCACCAAATATTGTCCCTGCCGCTTCCGGGTTAGGGTTATCGCCCTCGACCTCGCCCTCGCCCTAGAGTTCGATATTTTTCCGCGGCTTTTGACTTACTTACGTAGATGACAAGAGGGATAAAAATACGGTTTATAGTAATAATCTGATGATATATAGTTATTATGCATTGTCATTAAGTATATATAACTGAATAATAATGAAATGTAAAAAGGAAAAGATCAATGCATTTAAACAAAGACTGTAAATATAGCAATAATGACATACCTATTCCTCGACCTGAAACTCTCTCCTCCTTTCGAAGTGGATGGTCGTAACATCCGCGGTTATTGTTGTATATGCCATATACACCGGATTTAAATTATATAAAATAATATAATCCGGCGGAAAGATTAATGACCATCTAAATGGTAAATATACCTCAATCAACCGCGAATGATTCACCGCATCCATTGTAGCCAAAAGACCTAATCCATGTTCTACTTCACGATACTCAAGTTGTACCATGTAGTAGTAGGTATCTAAAAGAAATTACATAAAATCAATGTATGTTGAATTTAAATCATCTCTGTTTGCTATCATATTAATGGTATAGTATTGTGTATGTTTAAAAGTTACCAGTGTCTAAATCTTCGATGGTTAAGATTTCTCGTGGAGGAGATGTTTCCATGTTCAGGTCTGGTTAAAAACTGAGATCTGTTATACACAGTGTTAATCCATTCAACTTTAATTTTGTAACTTTCACGTTTATACATAATGTAGGTAGTCGAATGTAGTATAGCCAAAATTAAATGATTACGGTTATGTGATGAAAAGTGAGAATAGAAAGCTACACATGATATGATGTGTTTCACACCCGAAATTGTTATTAAAATGTTCCCAATGTTAACAATAGTGGTATTAATCTTAAGTTTAATATTATAAGAGAATAATAACATTAAAATAAAAGCGGTATATTTCGACAATCAAAAAAAATAAAAAAATAAAAAATAATAATTGTTGCTTTAAGTGCGTGGCTTTAAGTGCGTGAGAAAAGTCACGGTCGGTTGAACGCATTGCATTTCTTCATTGTTATTGCAGGACCTGTTTCCACAATTCATAATATGTAGACATCTTATTCATATTCGCCTTTGTGTTGAGTGTTCCTGGATATTATGACACACAAGGCAACACAGACAATGTGTAAACATAAAACTGTTTGATAATCAATAATTTAGACAGTTTCATAAATTTTACAAATCTAATGTTACACAAATGTGAGTATTACATTTACGCAAGCAATAACAAGTTATATGTTTATCAGAGCTAAATAATACTTAGGGAAAATGATTGTCTAAAACTTGTATATATACCATAGCTTGTCTAGTAAAAAGTTAGTTCATTGCGATCATCCGACATAAAATCATCATGAATACATCAGATTTTACAGAAATGAACCTACCATCCACATCCACGTCTTCCTCGAGTTCAACGCATCAATCTTCGACTGTTACAGTAAGGTGAGTCATGTAGCTTCTAACTTATAGATAATTTAAAATAAAAGAAAATATGTTTTTCCTATATTAGTTAAATAATGTACATAAGTGTTATACAGGGGTGACCTATAGTTAAATAAAAAGCTCCATGTTTTATCATGTGTGTTATATTAAGAAATGTAATCTATCTTGATTTCTTGAAAACAAATGTAATTTTTTTTTTTTTTTTTTTTTTTTTTAAATATTACAATATAGATCTAGTATTTGCGTTGCTCTCTCATCCTTTGCATACTAAATAGAGATGCTATATATTGTCTTCATCTGGATGCTATAGATATAGCAAATAAATAAAGGAAATGGGTATTCTTATATTATATAGTTAAAATAAAGACACAAGCTTTATCCTTATTTATTTATTTATTTTTTTTTTTTTTTTGACAATAAATAAATAAAATACATAATTATAAATTTAATAGCTGTACTCCTTCCTGAAATTCTATCCAGAAGGAGTTTCCTCTCATTCCTTTAAAAATCAAATATAGATGTGGTGATCTATTATAGTGTGTTGTGACCTCTTCCGATAAATGTGCGACTAGCCTTCTTGGTAAGAAGACGTCGAATTCAATCTGCTCGTTCTCCACTAAAGTAGCAACGACAGAAGGCCCATGTTGGCCCGTTATTACATTTAGAAGTTCCCTTATAAAATAAGGTCGATCTAGAAATAAATAATGTTATTAGTAATAACTCGATTTAAATAAACTAAACTATCTATTAAAAAATGTAACACGATGCAATACAAAGATGATAAATAAAAAGCAACTAGTACACAATACTCATTGTATGTTTATTACAAGGTAATAATATACGACTTCTTTCCATTTCTGGTCAAACAATCCTGTTTAATTAGATTTCATTATAAAAGCTAAGGGTAATAATATTATCAATATTCCTTTAATGTAGACCAAGGACGATCATATATTATTAAATTAGAAGTATTATTCTACGTAAATGAAACCATATGAATTGTGTCGACCGCGTATTTGTTAAATCAAATAAATGTTTATATGATTCATGATTAGTTAATATCCCACCGGTCCTTTATTAAATCAAATAAATGTTTATATGAATCATGATTAGTTAATGTCTACAACAGCAATTTTCTTTATGATCGGGGTTTGACAGTTTTACTTAACCGACGATGTCAAACCTGAATGGGAGACACAATGCTGATTATTTATTATAATTATTACCGTATTTGCACCAACTAGAGATATGAAATAATCCTTTAAATTAGACCATTAACTTTAAGCCAAGGTCGATCCTATATTATTAAATTAGAAGGTAATACTTTATGAATTGTGTCGGCCGGTTCTTTATTAAATCAAATAAATGTTTATATGAATCATGATTAGTTAATGTCTACAACAGCAAATTTTTTAGGTCCAACCAGAATGGTAGACACAATGTCGAATATTTAATACAATTATTACTGTTGTTGCCAGGTTAATATCAAACCTGACAACTAGCTGTAATGTAGGTACGTATTAGCACCTGCTACTATAAAGAGAGCGTCAACGGTATAAAGTTAAAATTTAAACAATATATATCAATATTTTTAACACAACATAAAATAAATAGATCCGACCATATATTAATTTTTTGACTGTTAACAATTACATCACTGTTATAATAAATACAAAATTACAGATTTTCACAGTGTGCAACTAGGAAAATAAACCCTTTTGTTAAGAGAGAGCTTATAGAATTGTTACTAAAAATATTTTTAAAAAATAAACCTTACCTATTACTAACTCCCTGATGGATCGTCTTGGTCTTGTAGCTAAATGGTTTAGAGCAGCAGCCAAATGTTGTTGAGACATGTTTTGATGAGGAAGTCAAATGAGGAGAGGTTGAAGTCAAATGTGGAAAAGATGAAGTCAAACTGATGAATCGTCGAAATATTATCTGTTTATATACAATAAGAACAATGAAACTTGTGACCTTTTTTCAATAACATACACACACGCATTTATTCAGTGAAACCTTCGATGCAATTGATAAAAAAATAAACGTTGTCTGTTAATATTATTATGTTTAGTATTCCGTGTGGTTTTCATTGTCGAAATCAGTCGTGCGCATAGTTTCATAATGGAAATAACTTGTATGAAAATTATGCGAGTGCATACATGTAAATAACAATTATTTGCTGATTATTATCTGTAAAATAAATAAAATACTCACTAATATCATGAATGTATAACAATTATAATATTCATCTTGTTAAGTTACTTGTATCTTTATCCGTTTGTTCGGTATTGTATTTTTTTTACAGAAACGATTCCGGACTCACCTGCGAATTCTGCTCAAAGTCCTTCTCATTAAAACGAAACCTTACAAGACATTTAAAGACAGTCTGCACTCAGGAAAAGACTAATTATTGCCAAAAATGCAAACGTACCTTAGGGAATAGAAATGACCATTTCCAGCTTCACATATCAACCTGTAAAGGTCGGAAAAATGTTTGCCAACAGTGTAATGTCGATTTCCCTACAAAACTACTCTTGCGTAATCATAAAAAAACCTGTCAAATTATGGACCTTCGCTCAAAAAGAGCCAAAGTTTATCGTGCTACACTCCCACGTGACGATGAGAGTGGTATTATAATGCTCAGAAGTGCGTTCAATAAAAATCTTACTACATATATAATTCCGAATAAAGAGGGTGCAAACAAATTAAAAGATTATTTTACATCGACTCTTGATTTAATGAGACAAAAATTAAACACACACCTCGAAGAAAACCCAGTTAAAATAAATTTTGTTGTGGAAAGTACTTATGAAAATCCTGTAACGAAGGATAGAGCCGAGTGTAATTTTAAGACAAAAAGTACAGCTGTATACACAATGTCAGATATAGATGAAATACTACTCAAGGGAGTAGATAAAATCGAAAATGAAATACACACGTATGAGGGTAGTCCCTCGGGCTTAAAGTTATCTAGTATTAATAATATTGTGCTAAATGTAAGTAAATTAAATCCTTTAAAGTCTGCATGCAATATTCCGCTGCCGGACTGGATAGTCAAAACTCAATCGGTTGATCATACTATATATCCCGATAGTGAAGACTGTTTTAGACAAGCTGTGCTGTCACGTGTCCCTCATGGAAGATTGTATGATTTCAGTGCTCTTACTTTCCCAACTATATTGAAAGATATTCCCAAGTTTGAAAACAAAAACCAAGTCCGTGTCAATATATTTGCGCTCGATGAAAAGGAGAAGCTCTATCCATATAAGGTTAGTGAGCTGAAGACTGACGAATATATCGACCTCCTCCTTTTAAGTGCCGGTAATCATAACCACTTTGTTCGCATTTTCAAATTTGATAGATTAATTAGGTCACAAATAACTAAGAGAAAATGTGCAATTGTAGTATGTAAACGTTGTTTTTCATATTTCGATAGCCGTTACGGGATGTCTAAGGAGGAAAAGTTAAGACTGCATGGAAACGATTGTATTGAACAGCCTGCCAGAATGATTATGCCCGAAGGACTAAAATCAAAATTAAAATACATATCCGGTAAAAATCAAATCCGAGTGCCATTTGTTGGGTACTGTGATACAGAAGCTATTCTTAAACCTATATTTTCGTGTGAGCCTCCCTCTACTGATTCTAGTGGCAGACACTACCGTCCCTACACCAATAAAATACAGGAGCACCAAATAATGTCCTTTGGACTCTATGTCAAGAGTGACATACATACAATAGATGAAGATGAAGATTTCAATAACATGATTATTTATACGGGACGTGATGCTGCCAAAAAACTAATTCTGAAGCTTGCTAGTATCGCCGCAAAGGTTCTCGGATTTTATTCATTAAACACACCAGTAATTATGAGTGACCAAGAACAGCTAGCGTACGACTCTGCCATTACATGCTATCTTTGTGGCCGCGGTTATATTGATCAAACCGATAAAATATGTGAACATGACCACATAACCGGAAGATATAGAGGAGCCGCTCATAGGAGTTGTAATATCGCCGCTAAAACACCTGACTATTTGCCAATACTTCTCCATTTCGGATCTGGCTATGACAATAAGTTTATTGTTCGTGAACTGGGTAACCTCCGAGGGGAGATTAAAGTAATTGCAGATACATCTGAAAAGTACATTTCATTTTCTAAACAGATTATCTGCACACAAGGAATGATCTGGCTTCGGTTTCTCGATTCATTTAGATTCCTACCGTCTAGTTTAGACGCTCTTGTAAAAACAATGACGCCCGATCGATTTAAGATTCTTCCGAAACTCTACGCTGGCAGGCAGCTAGAGTTGTTGTTGCGTAAGGGACAGATGCCCTATGAGTACATGAGCGACTGGGAGAAACTAGACGAGACCTCTTTGCCGCCAAGAGAGTCATTTTACAGTAGGCTAAATGAATCGGGCATTAGTGAGGACGAGTACAAGCATGCCGTTGAAGTATGGAACGTTTTTAACATCAAAAACCTCCGAGAATATTCCGAGCTGTACCTCCGGACCGATGTCTACCTTCTCGCCGAAGTATTTGAGAATTTCCGGAGAGAATTTTTCAACTCGGATTACAACTTGGAGGTTGTCAACTATTACAGCATTCCCGGCTTGGCATTGAACGGCATGCTGAAAATCACAAATGTACAACTTGACCTCTTAACTGATTACTCCATGTTACTTTTTATCGAACGTGGCATCCGCGGAGGGTTTACCCAGGTGAGCCAGAGATATGTAGAAGCTGACAATAGTCAGCAAATGTGTTACATCGATGCTAACAATCTATACGGACTTGCATCGTCAGAAATTTTACCGATAAGAGATTTCCGATGGGTTGATCCACGCGATGTAAATTTGCTGACTGTGTCTGACAAGTCCGATGTGGGATATATAGCAGAGGTGGACATAGACATCCCGGAAAATTTACACGACTACTTTAATGACCTTCCACCTCTGCCCGAACGGATAAAACCAGCTGGTTCAACCTATGTTAAACTTATTGCAACCCTCAGCCCCAAGACTAAATATGTGCTACACTACAAACTTTTACAGTTTGTTGTAGCACACGGGTGTGTATTAAAAACTGTCCACAGAGTTCTTGGCTTTCAACAATCGGCATGGTTAGCGCCCTTCATTCGAGTTAACAATGAGAGGCGAAAGTCAGCCACCAACGCGTTTGAAAAGGATCTATACAAGCTTTTGGTAAATAGCAATTATGGTAAAATGATCGAAAACGTACGCAACCGGATAGATTTGAGGTTAGTGACAACTTGGCGTAGAGCTGAAAAACTTATTGCAAAACCCAACTTCAAAAGTAGGGTCATTATCGAAGAAAATCTGGTTGCAATTCATATGAGTAAAACAAAGATCCTTTTCGACAAACCGAACTACGTGGGGATGTGCATCTTGGATCTTGCAAAATTGAGAATGCTTAGTTTCCATTATGACCGAATGATCCGACATTACGGTCCCGAAAGACTCACACTTACATACACAGACACGGACAGTTTTATTTACGCTATAAAGACGGCTGACGAAGACTGGAAAACTGAAGCTTTCCGAGCTCTCGGGCACGAGTTTGATTTTAGTAACCTCCCCTCTGACCATCCGTGTTATTCGACAGCCAATAAACAAGTATTGGGGAAATTTAAAGATGAGACTGCGGGCAAAAAAATAAAGTCGTTTGTCGGTTTGAGAGCCAAAATGTATGCCATCGAAATTGAGGGCATTGAGTCGATTAAAAAGGTCAAGGGAGTTAAAAAGAGCGCTGTAAAAAATAAGCTAGACTTTGAAGATTTTAAACGAGCGCTCTTTGAATCTAAAACCATGTCTACAAAGTTCAACCTTATTCGATCCTATCGCCTTAGACTATATACAGTAGCCATTAATAAATTGGCTCTTTCTTCCACTGACGACAAACGACACATTCTACCGGATAAGATCACCACCCTTGCCCATGGTCATCATCGAATAATGGAGGTCGATGAAGACAGGTCAAGTGATGTCGCAGGCGGCAGCGACATTGAAAACGCAGAGTAGTAGTAGTTGTAGGGACATTATCTAGAGACAACATTGATCGGAGAGCGACTGCGGCAGAGATGTCGAAGGCACAGCGACATCTGAGAACATCAAATGGAGGTGACAAAAAAATTGGTTGGTCACCACAAGATAGGGCGAGGTGGGGCCCTATCTATAAAAAAAAAAAAAAAAAAATATGTACATATTTATTTGACATCTCGCGCGAATATAAAAACAGAGTGCGAAACATACGATACATCAGTATGCGTTCAGCACTTCGTAAGAAAGGTCGAGGAGGAGTGATAAACAAGTTAGTTGACAGTCTACCGGTAGAACTACATTTGCCCGGCTATCGGTTTTGTGGTCCGGGTACTAAACTCCAAAAAAGGTTGAATCAGGCGGGGATCAATCCACTGGACGACGCTTGTAAGCAACACGATATTGCTTACGCAAATCAAGAGTCGAGAACCGAAGCAGACCGACGTTTGGAGGAAGCGGCTTGGAAACGTGTAAAGGCACCGGACTCGAGTTTTGGCGAAAAGACTGCGGCTTGGTCGGTAACTACGGCTATGAAAGTCAAAAGAAAACTTGGTGGTGGTGGTGGTGGTGATAGGGCTAAAAAACGTGCGAAGAAAAACGCTCCGAATCAACTTAAGAAGGTAATTTCGTTGGCTAGGCTCGCCGTTGAAAAAGCGGGGAACGGGAAAAGCGTTCATCAGAAAACTGTGGCGGCTTTGCGAGCGGCAAAACTGGGTGTTAGCAGTCGTCGAACTAGTCATCGGTCCCGAGTAATACCAGTGCCGAAACGAGGAGGTATTTTACCTTTTCTTATGGCTGCGATACCGGCTTTGGCCGCTCTCGGGTCTGTAGCAGGCGGGGCGGCCAGTTTGGTCAAGACCATAAACGAAGGTCGGCAGGCTAGTCAAGCTTTGGAGGAGGCTAGGCGGCATAACAAAAAGATGGAGGAGGTAGCGCTTGGTAAGGGACTATATTTGAGACCGTACAGAAAAGGACTCGGACTCTATGTAAGCTCAAAAAACTAACCGTGAGCCTTCCTGCACGCCCTTTGACCGATTACGACATAAAACGCGCGTTAACAGACCGGCTTCGCCTTAGCAAGTTTCGCGGAGTCTTTATGCGCGATCGCTTGCCGAAAATAAGACGTAACGTGGAATGCGGCATTATCAATTTGCAAACGTGGCGTGAACCCGGCAGTCATTGGGTGTTGTATTATGTTGACGGTTACAGAGCGGTGTATTTCGACCCGTATGGCGATTTGTCTCCCCCTCATGAACTGGTCGACTATTTGGAAGGTACAACAATATTCTACAACCAACGTCAAATACAACCATTTGACACGTTTATTTGCGGTCATTTATGCATGATACTAGCAGTCATATTGTGCAGTGATCTCTAGTCCATTTGTATATATATTACACTTGACGACTTTAAGAGTCAGTCATGTCTCTAACGTTAACATTTACCGGTGACAAATCGGTCCTCACGAGTGATTTTTTCCCACCGGTACATTTGAACGATGGTAATTGGGTATGCGGTCTGTTGTCCTTTGAAGCGTACAATTCTATTCCGAACGTAGACGAGACCAACAACCGAATTTATCTCATGTATAATGACATAGTATTTACTGTACCGAAAAATCCCACTTACGAACAGATTACTGCTAATATTCAAACTAATCTTCCCGAAGGTGTTGAAATAAGATTCGCTATAAAAGGCGGACGAGTAGTAATAAAAAGCAACAAGACATTATTCAACGATTTAAAAGATACAATTTTGACCACTTTTGGCTTTGAGCGCGGTACAATACTCGAGGCTAACATAGAGCATATAGCTCCAGTGGTCATAGGTTCGAGTATAGTGTATAGCAAGATTATAGTGGGTGACATGATAAAACTCCCCAAAGGCTCTTACGAACTTAGTGATATTGCTAAGGAGCTCTCCAAGTACGATATTGACGTGAAGGAGCAACGCAACTCGCTCACCTGTACTGTGATTAGTAAGGATAAAAACTTAAATTTTAAATCGGTCAACAGTATTGGAAGTATTCTCGGATTTGAACCGAAAATATTGGAGAAAAATGATCGCTGTGTTTCGGATACAATTGTCGACATATTCAAAGTTAACGCGTTGTCTGTAGAATGTAATATTGTCACCGGTTCGTATATAAATGGTGAAGAGTCTCATGTCCTACATCAGTTCTTCCCCACCGTAGCTCCCGGATACAAGATTGTTGAAGTGCCACAGACAGTTGTCTACTTGCACACATTAACAAATACGCTCACGTCTGTTAATATTACAATTAAGGATCAAGAGGGCCGACCGGTGGACTTTCGCGGAGAGACGATTACCGTTCGCATTCATCTCAAGCGTAGTAATGATTGACTTTAAATACCGACCCGTCGATATTGTAGACTTTAGTAGACAACATCACGTCACTGGGTTAACATCTGTCAATCGTGAGTATTTACAGAATCTGGGCTTAAAAATTCGCAACAATGGATTCCGCCACGTTGCTAGATTTGGCAAAAGCGCCAAGATTCGACGACTCCATAGTAAAACTGGAGTATCACAGTCATCTGCCCTATTCGTCGAGTAAATTTGACAATTCCGATGAAATAAGGATACCCTTTCAACAGCCCGACACCTACGTATTGCCATCAAAAAGCTTCATATGTATCGAGGGAAAGATGACACCGCCACCTGTTCTTTACACGCTGGCATCTAATGCCGGTGCACACGCCTTCAGCGACATTCGTCTTGAGCTGAATGGCGTCGAAATTGATCAGACCAGGATGCCGGGTATCACTTCTACATTAAAAGGATACTCGAGTTTCAGCAAATCCACTGCGCAGAGACTACAGTCAGCCGGATGGATGTTACCGACAACTGACAAGTCCAACAATCAAACTTTGGACAAGACCACTGGTGAATTCAGCATGTGCATCCCTTTGGACACGGTCTTGGGCTTTGCCGAGGACTACAAGCGCGTCCTAATGAATTCCCGTCTCGAGTTGATTTTACTCAGGGCTAACAAAGACGACAACATGTTTATACCTATCGAATCTACCGAGCCCGTAGGAGAGGCTACAAACAAAGTGGATATTAAAAGTATCAAGTGGAAACTCCCCTACTTTACGTTAAATGATCTTCAGAAACTTCGCATGCTTAACTTACTCGAGCGTAACGTGCCCATTTCAATGGCTTTTCGTACGTGGAACCTGTTTACCTATCCTATTCTACCACAGACCCAGAATCATACTTGGACCATAAAAACAAGCACACAATTGGAAAAGCCTCGCTATGTTATCTTGGCTTTGCAGACGGGTCGGATCAACCAACAGAAAAAGGACGTTAACAAGTTTGATGCTTGTGCTTTGAAAAATGTACGTCTCTACATTGGAAGCGAGTCGTACCCCTATGACAATTTAAATTTGAACTTTACCAAGAGAACGTTAGCATGGCTGTACGAGATGTACGCCGACTTTCAACGCTCCTATTACGGACGATCTGAGACGCATCCCATGCTGACATACGAGGAGTTTATCAGGGACGCACCGTTTGTTGTACTAGATTGCAGTCGACAAGTGGAGTCTGTGACCTCGGCCTCTGTTGACATCAAGCTAGAGTTTGAAACCTCTGCTAATATTCCTGAAGGCACAAGTGCCTATTGCCTAATTTTACACGATCAACTCGTTACTCATTATCCTCTCACAGGCATTGTAACGAAGAATGCCTAAACAATCACGCGTGATACATTATTGGAGGGGGGAGAGAATTAATATAAGCTGTTGTGTTTCGAGCTTGGATCGTCAGTCAATACAATGAAAGCAGCCATTGTCGATATAATTTGTTTTCGAGACTTCAAGAAGCCCTGCAACACCTGCAACAATCGGGCTTCGGGCGGTTTTATCGTCAAGGAGCTGGCGATCATCGATGTAGGTACCGGTGCTATGAGCTGGTACCTGTTTAAGCCACCCCCTACTAAGGATTCGTCGACTGCTCTGACCAGGGACAACAAATGGCTTCGAGAGCATTTCCACGGTTTATCATGGGAGGATGGAGATATAGACTATCATCGTCTGATTCCCATACTGCAAGTCCTCAACAACAGCTACGATCAAGTGTACGTGAAAGGACTTGAAAAGTCAAAGTTTCTACATACATGCTGTGGAGTGACTACAAACATTACCGATCTGGACCAACTTGGATGTCCCTCACTTAAAAATTTAAACTTTTGGACATCGATGCCCCGCCTCGCATGCATCAGGCACAGAGGTGATAACTACGTCTGCGCCAGGGACCAGGCATCGAAACTGTATCTGTGGTACAAATTGAAATTTTATACTGTATAAATAAATAAACCTACTTTTTTTCCACAATTTGACTATTTTATTATTTATAAATATAGTATTGGAAAACCTTTACCTCTTAGTATAATGCGATTCGTCAAACAGAACACGTCGTTTGACGTGTTAAAACTATTAGATACCGATGACACTCTTGAGGGGATAAATTGTCGACACAGTCGTCTATTTGGACGTCATCCTATCCGAGCGCTTATTTGCGCATCTTCGGGCGGTGGTAAGACTCATTTGATGGTATCACTTTTATTGCATATAAACGGTCTGAGGTTTGACAATGTGTACCTCTACGCCAAAACATTGGACCAACCAAAGTACAGGTATTTGAGCAAGGTGCTGAGTGGTATGCCCGAAATCGGTTTCTATCCCACAAATGAGTTTGACCAAGTCGTAGAACCTGAACAGGTCGGGGAAAACTCGATTTTCATTTTTGACGACGTAATGATGGAGAAACAGGAGCGGATGAAGGAATACTTTACCCGAGGTCGACACATGGGTGTCGACTCGTTTTACCTTTCGCAATCGTATGCCAACGTTCCAAAACATTGTATCCGAGATCAGTGTAACATGCTTATACTGTTTAAAATGGACGATACAAACCTCCGACATGTTTACGACGATCATGTCAACACAGACATGTCATGGGCAAAATTTCACGAGTTGTGCGTCCAATGTTGGGGCAAACAATACGGTTTTTTAGTAATTGACAAAGAGGCTCCCATCGATGGTGGTAGGTTTCGTCGCGGTTTTGACGAGTTTATAATTTTCGACCAATTGGGCGAGGCGTTCAGTCGTCAAAATGCAATCGACGAGTAAGGACGTGAAAAGACGTTTGATCAAAACGCGAGATGTCATTCGCAAGAAGAATAAACTATTGCGCTCGGGTAGGGCGGCCGTCAAGAGAATCACAGAGGAAAGCGTAAAGCCCCTTATGGACCCCCTGCAGAATATTGCTCAAAGTCTGGACAAAACTCTGCTCATGTCGACCACGTACCGACCCGACGTTACTACAAACGTGTCGACCGCTGCTGCTAGGGACGCGAAAGAATACTCGACTGCAGCGACGCAATGGGATGAAGAGGGCGCCGACGATATCGCCCCCGCACTCGCACCCGCACTCGCCTCCGCCGACGATGATGAACAGACATTTGCCTTCGAACCCGATTTGGCTTCTACACAAATGCCGCAAACTTCAGCTAAAATGGCAGCAGAAAGCTCACGTGGTTCGCAGTCACCGGCCTTTCGTCGAAATCTCGGTTCATTAATGGCTAAGCGATCACAAACTACACCGCCATCGCACAAACCTTTATCATCGCCCTCGCCCCTACGCAAGCCTTTAACCATTGCTGCATCAATTCAACGTGCTCAATCGACTCCTACAAGCAGTCCGCAGTTTAAAACCTTTCTCTCGTCGCCACAGGGTTCGAAACAGTTGAACATGTTTTTAGGTGACATTAGTGTTTACGGACGGCCCTTTGTCAAACATTTGCTCACGGGTGAAGCCATCGATAGAAAAACAGACACAGTTTATGGACCAAGAGTCACCTCAAAAGGAAACATTGTTATTGGTGACACCGACATGAAGCTAGACTACGACAACGTGTATGTCAAGGGAAAACCTTATCCGGCCACCGACGGTCTGTTTAACTTGCTATTCCTCTACGAGCCCGATAACTACACAGCCGAGGACTTGGCCAATTACCAGGAAATTATTTTGCAGTCAAACGCGGCGCGGCAGGGCTATTCGAGTACAAGAAATTTCAATTCATCGGGCTACAAGTATCGCAATCTTTTGAAAAAATTGGTTAATCCAGATCTGTCGCAAAAGGTCTCAAAGGCTCCGCCGGTCAGGGGCAAAGGTTTTAAGCGTGTTACCAATCGATCTGTGGACTATGTTTACTGGAACAATGTCAACGAGCTCGTCGATCGTTTACGTCTCATAAACGCGTCTACTCAGGCCGGTAACAATTCGCATTACAACGAAATACAGTCCATATTGGAAGAGCTGCGCGAAGCCGGTGTCATTGAGTAGTCGGCTTAAGTCATGACAACAAGTGTTAAAGAGGGTCTTGTGCGGGAGATACACGCTCCCGCTCGGAAACGGTTTGCCAGGAGCAGAGTCGTCATCAAGGGTGTCCTCGACGATTTATGGGAAGCCGACCTGGTCGAAATGACTGTGCCGGACCGCGGATACCGATACCTTCTGACTGTTATCGACTGCGGCTCAAAGAGGGCATGGGCGAAACCGCTCAAGAGAAAAACCAGTAAGGAGGTGAGCGCAGCAATGGCTTCAATTTTCGATGAATCCGGATTGTCACCGGCCCTGTTGCACACGGACAAGGGATTGGAATTTAGAGGCTCCGAGTTTAAATCACTTACAAAAAACAAGGAGATCTATCATTACTTTACCTATAGTCCGCTTAAGGCGACCATTGTCGAACGCTTTAATCGCACACTTAAGGAAATGATGTGGCGACATTTTAGCACGCTCGGTTCCTACAAGTGGGTGGACTATGTGGACAGTTTGGTGGACACTTACAACCGTCGAATACATCGCTCTATAGGCATGAGACCTATTGATGTGACCAAAAGGCATGAGTCGGCAATTGTCGCACGTTTGAGTACTAGGCAGGGTAAACGTCGTAAACCAAAGTTTAATGTCGGAGACTGGGTTCGCATCAGTAAACATAAGCATCTTTTTACCAAAGGATACACGCCCAATTGGACTAACGAACAGTTTCAAGTGAATCAGGTGTTTCAACGTGACGTACCCCTGTACAATTTAGTCGATTCTGCAGGACAACCGATCCTAGGCAAGTTTTACGAGGAGGAGTTGAAAAAAACCCAATATCCAGAGTATTATTTAATCGAAAGCATTGTCCGGCGAAACAAAACTCGAGCTCTTGTCAAGTGGATGGGTCTTCCATCCACTCAAAACACCTGGATACCCTTGAAAGAGCTACAAAAATAAGTTTGATATGCTCGGTCCCATATCATCATCTCTCTTCTATACATGCAGGCTCTCTTTCTAGTGTAGACATTAAGACGTCTAAATAATTACAATTTCCCACAATTTATTTCGGTTGACTGACTACGTCGGTCCCATGCAAGAGGAGACCCTGAACTTAGCAAACCTTTATGCTTTGTTCCACCTGCTTATATTAATATGTTCATTCCCATGATCTTGTCCCGGATATACCTTAAACTTAGGCTAGTCTCCACCAGGATATAACCGACCCTGAACTCGTTCAAATCTTCACGCTCCGCTCACCATCCCCACCGCAAATTTGTAACTTCTCCCCACCCCTACCTCTGTGTTGTGTGTATTTCAACTTAGTCTGCTCTTTACTACACCATGGAGCATTTCGTCTTAGAATGGACTTTTCTACTCGAGCCTATGAAAAAATGTGTCATAGTAGGTTTGACTAAGAAGTCATCGGCGGTACTTACAATTCGTAGTTTGGACGGAACAACACCTCCATTTTTCATAACCATGGCCGATTGGTCATTGCTAATGCAGAGGGAAACCGAGCTGCGTGAATATGTCAAGAGGAACGACATTGTTAACAGAAAGAGGAAAGCCACCGAACTTTGTCATGATGTAGTGGTCAACGGTAATCATCTAATACTTCGTTTACATCAGCCGACTCGTACTGTCCGGACTGACTTGTCTTACCGACCGTCGTGGATAGATACCTTGTTATCAAGACTGCCGGAAAGCATCACTTTGTCCGCTGTTGAAACCCTATCCTTACTTGATAAAATCCAACAGATAAAAATAGCATTGGATCTGATTGTCCGGTTAAAGACAACAACAACAGCAGGCGAGGATTTGCAACCACCCCCTCCACCGCCACCATCACCCCTACCACCTCCACAGACCAACGAAATAATAGAAGACTTTGATCTCAACGAACTACTTAAATTACACGAGTAAGAGAACATCTTTAGTCGTTTACCGTTTGCCATGGAGGAGATAGAAACATTACGTCGTTGCGATGGCTACAAACAATTTCTACTAGAATATCCACTCCTCGAAATGGACGATCCTCGGATGAAGAAATTTGAATCTATCGCTGCCTCACTCATGTTCCTCAAATCGAGTGCTACGGTATGTAGGAAACGTATACATCATTATCCGAATAGCCACTACACCGCTTGCATATGGAACGACGATAGTTGTACTAGAAGAGGTCCGGAAAAATGTGTCTGTCATGTGTGTGCCTTTGCGCTTGTGACTATCCTAAAGGAGTTGGAGGACTTATATCCTTCAAAACAACCTGTTTAGATATCGATCAGTCAACATTTAAACATGGAGGAGATAGCAGCTATGCGTCTTTACCCTCTGTATCAAAGATACCGAAAAGAGTACCCCACCATTAAATTGAACGACCCTCGAGCTCACATATTTACTTCTATTGCTACAGCAATACTTTTCCTAAAAGAAAAAGCCAAGGTATGTAGGACTATGGATCCTCATAATAGCCACTATACTGCTTGCGTATGGAGTGATCCCAGCTGTCAATGCGGACCGGATACATGCATCTGTTGCCATTGCGCTATAAAGCTATTTAATATCAAAAGTGGCTTGGATATACTATACCCCCCGACAGAGGAGAATCTAGTTTCCCCCTCCACATAACTGGTCAACTTTAAGAAAAACTGGACGCTAAACGATCTGTCAGTTTCATTCTACAAGCCAACCTATCAACAACATCACTATGTCTTTGTGCAACAAACTTAATGATTCCATCGACTTTAGGCGACGTATTCAGCTTAAAGATCTTACCGAACATGAATCTTATTTTATCCATTCATTTCAATTGGTGAACAGCGCTACACATGGAACAGGTCTCGTAGCAACTCTAGCTTTGCATCAACATTACGACGACGACAGGCAATGTACAGAAAAACTAGAGGAGGAGGATGTCGACGTATTTCTTCCGAAACGGATCGTCAATATAATTACAAAAGAACAGGCCGACGCTTACAACGCTGCGCCCAACATGTATCTCAAATATCACGGACGGATTGGAAAAGCTTACAATATCTCATTTATCATGGAGGACAAAGAGACGCGATCAGGATAGCGCAAATAAGCAGCCTTCCATCAAATTATATATGAAACACTATATGTTTTGTAAATATCATGTAACTATTAAATAAAACAACTAAATATATATTGTAACTACTAAAAAATGTCTTGTTATTGACTTGATTACATTTATAAGTTACCCATTTCCTTAGTATTTATAAGATAGATTAATGCAAATATATATTACATATAATAAAACATTGCAGCAAGAGAAAGCCAATGTCTTTTTTATATTAGGTAGGAGTTGTCTCATCGTATGTGAGCAATGTTCTTTGTCGGCAGACAAGGTATAAAAGGGCGGTTCTCCCTCAAACGCTAATGGGCAATGTTCTTTGTCAATAGACAACTGTCATATGTTTATAGATGGCAAAATATCGAACTCTAGGGCGAGGGCGAGGTCGAGGGCGATAACCCTAACCCGGAAGCGGCAGGGACAATATTTGGTGACCTTGGCATGTCGTTGGACAGTCTGGCACTGTTTTAGATGACCTTGGGATGTTGTTTGATGGTCCGGAACGGCTCGGCGACCTTGGCTCCAGGGCTCCCGTTAATTGCCTCCTCCTATTTCCTCTACTGAAGCTGCAGAATGGGGACTGCCACAACCACAAATATATGTATATGACAAAGTCTTCTACGTACCTGTCGTACCACCCCCTAAAGTCTTCTACATACTTCGTCCTACCGATTTTTAGCGTTAAAACACAAGTCTCGTGATTATTTTACTTTCTGATATTCGAATTTTACATATAGAGAGCAAATAGTGTGACGACGCGAAAATTCAATTTTGAAATGTTCATGGATTTAAACTTTTAAGTTTAAATGAGTCCTCTTGGAAGTCTCTTAGCAGAAGCTCTACAGAATAAGAACTACGTGTACATGGGGAGACAAGATCAGGATTTTACATCAAAAGAAAGGGTTGTAATGGATCTAAACCATTATGTTAACTGAATATAGTGGTGCTAAGAAAACATTTCGCAGAACCTTAACAGAAAAAAAACTATTCGAGGGAGACAAGATCAGAACTGTATCTAAAAAGAGAGGAGTGTTCTGGATCCAAGCATTTTGGTTTACTGAAGATTTCGGTCCTTGGAAATGGAAAACTATTTGCAGAACTTCTAATCCTTTTGGTCTAGATAAAGATAAAACAGTAGGTAGTAAAGTAATAAATATCATTGTCGGTCATCTACGCAGTCGCTTGAAGCCTAAACTAACATCTAAATCTTTAAAAGTAAACAGATTGCAATTCCCTTTTAAGATGTCGTTTGGTGTAACAATCAACAAATCCCAAGACCCTACCTTAAACATCAAATTAGAATCGTTCTGTCTAATCCTTTTGTTTACCTATGGACAACTCAACGCTGCATTCTACAAGGTAAGAAGAACATTATAAGAAAAACAGGAAAAATGTTACGTCCAATATCGTGTATCAAGAAGTTTTGATAAATTGACGAGCTAGAAAATTGCATTTGAGCCAAATCATGAGGCGTATTATCAGCGTTAGATGTGTAAAAAAAAAAAAATCCATTTTGAGAGCTTTTTAGAGCAGGTAAGTGGTGGGTATTTTTTACTTAAAAGAATAAGAAATTTTATTTATACGCATATGGACAGACACCTACGATCTACATACATAAAATTACATTCCCAATGTGAAAAGTACAACTTCATAGAAAGAAAACATCACGACTATAATACAAAACTGTGGAGTGTCCAGATCCAAGTAAGATTGGTGACTGAAGGTTACTGATGGTCCTTCGAAAAATTCGTTGCATGCATTCTATTCCAGCTCACAGAAGTTGACCAGATTAAGTTCTGTGTGGATTTATAAAGCCAAAACCACTGAACTTTTTCCACAGAGAAATAACTCTCTTGTGAATTTCAAGGTGAAAAATTTGAATTTCAACTTGTAATTTCTTGTCAAAGTGTCATTAACCATAACAACCAACTCCACGAAGTTATCTTCCAGTGAAGAGATGTCTGTTTTTGGAACGAAGTTCCTTATGGTACGTTCTGGAGCCCGGGAATGAATCCAAAAAAAAAACGACCAAAATCACCGTCACAAAATCACCGTCACGCAAAATCCGTCACGAAATCTACAGATGACGATAACTTGAGTAAAAGCTCACCGAGTTAGATGAAATTTGGTACACATGTTCATTTTACCAATGCCCAGGCTGAGTTCGTCGGAAAACGTTATCCGCAAAAGCGTTCACGCGCAACGCTCGCTTAAACGTAAGCTTTAAAAGACGGGAAAAAGTGTTATTAAGGAAGCCTGTTACTAGACTTGTTTTGATTATTTTTGAAATGTATGTCAAAAATGTCACTTTGTTTTGTAAATAAATAAAATATAATCATGTAAAATTTCATCCTGATATACAAGCAGAAGCTGTAGAGTAGGGAAGAGATATATTTTAAATTAATTAGCCGGGTAGGTAGAAAACAGTCCTATTTCAATCCAAACTCCTTTAACAAACATACTCTTTCACTATAAACTCATCATGATCAACTTTTTCCTTATATTTAATATATATTTATAGTAAGACGCTTGCTTTAATGATACAAATAATGATTTTCTTTTAATTTTGCCTTAACTCTTGCTATGTACAAACAGTTCGTTACTTTTAATTTTGTCTCTTTTCTAACTCCGCCATGTATAAGTAGTTAGCAATGCATACGTACTTAGCAGTGTGATTTTATAATTTATATTTAATGAAAAATGTAAAGAACTTCGTTCCTATCTGGTGTCCCGCGACACCACACGTATTTTATTCTTAATTAAGGGACTTCACTTCTCAACTAAACAACAACTAAGATCCTACCACAAAAAAATATTAAGATTTGTTCTAACAAATTTTGTTATTGCCCATAATGCCCATGGATCACAAGAACTCCTCAAACTTTTTGTACCTCCAGTATCGTGATTTAGAACGATTTTTTATAAATTGACAAGCAAGAAATTTAATTATGGCCAATCAATGGCAGGTATTTCAGGCGTCAAAATTATATTAAATCTTTTAAAATGTTTGGAAAAATATATGTGTCCTTAAATCATTTATATTTTATACTAAAACAGTCAGGCCAACATGGACAGACAGACTACACAATATAAAATGACCACCTACATTAAAATTAGCCCCACAGGTGTTATCGGGCTTAGCTAAATGGGCATCGTACTTGTTAAATTCTCGTTCGAGAATTAGCCAAGCTACAAGAAAACCACAAGGTGCTGGTTAAATATAACTGAGAACAATTATTAACCCTAGAATGCTTATCTACGTCATTTTGACGTGTATGTTTATGAAAAAAGGTGGTATTGACTCCACCACTAGTTTTTTCCCGCCCATATTCAAATATTCAAGGTAATCTTTCCTCAGTTAGTCTGCTTCAGGTAAATGTTGCTAATAGTTTTGTCTTTTTAGTTTTTGGTGGTGTAGATAATATATCTATATTATCTGTCATACCCTAGTCTGTAATATTTGTCCAAAAACTAATCAAATTTATATTGTTTTTAATTTAAAAAAAAGTTTTTCTTGTTCTTTATGTTTTTACATAACAATAGAAGTTAAAAATGGATTGAAAATAAATCACTGAATGCTAATAATAAATATTACTTTTCCATAGTGTCTATTTACATGCTTCATACTTACAAAAACCTGTGTGAACAAAAAACCGTGTTATGTGTACACTCGTATGCGTAAGTGGTAGGGTTTGATGTCTAATGATGTTGTACTGATGCGAACTCATGAATATTTCTATCTGGTGCCTTCAAAATAGATTTTTACTAATTATTTTTTAGTTGTACGTCAAATTGACGTATGATAAGTAATAAAGGGTGTTTTTTAAAGATAAGTATTCTAGGGTTAATAAATAGTAGTTATATCCAAAACAGTTGCCTGGGTAGAAGTTTTGGGGTTATCCAGAGGGCCCATCCAATTGGCATCCAATTGGCTATCCAATTGCCCATCCAATTGGCATCCAATTGGCTATCCAATTGCCCATCCAATTGGCCCGCTCCTGGCAGGGTTGGTTTTCTATTGAGTTGAAGAGTCGGCAGTTTTTATTGGTTCTTTAGGCATAACTTGAGCACAACTGACCGGCGGTTGGGAAACTCCAGGAAAAATAAATAAACTGGCGTTGACTGGCATTTTACTCTTTTATAAAACTATTACATCGTGACATGGGCTAAAATCAGCTGGTCCGGTGACCACTTTTACCCGGGAAAATTTCTAAATTCAACTGCCATAAATAATGAACATTCTCAGATATTATTAATTGACAAGAACTTGACTAAAATCATTGTACTAAAACAGGCGTACCTAATTCGAATCCTGGTCTTAGTCGAATTTATCATCTCTATTCTACAAAATAATTTAATACTCTCTACCAATGTAAACTATTAGAATTATAAGAAAAAAAAACTTTTAACTTCCTTTACATCGCTTCTTTTTTTTTATAAATAAAATGAAATATAATTGGTTTCATTTTTATGTTATCAACAATGACATTAAAATAAAGTGAAAAACACGTTTTTTAGAAAAATAATTTAAAATATAATCTTATTTTCTCCGAATACAATTTCAGAATTTTTTAAGAATAGAAATGTCTTCCCTTTGTTAAGAGGAAGACATTTTTTAAAATAAAGAAATGACTCCCATGCAATGAAACCATAGAAAAACTATTGTCAAGTTATTTTTTTTACCTTGAGAGTCTGTTAGATATTATATATATATATATATATATATATATATATATATATATATATATATATATATATATATATATATATATATATATATATATATATATATATATATAGGTATATAATATTTGCTAACAACTTAATAAATTTTCTTTTTTTAAAGAACATACTGTCATATCAATCAGAAATTGAGTATTATATAATACGTAATTTCATAGTGCAATAGAGTAGGTATGTACTAATTGTATAAGTATTTTATTAAAATATAAATGTTCCTGATAAGATATAATTTTAAATGGAAGAAGTATATTATGATTGCTTTGCAGGTAAACTTGCGACTGGAAAATACTGATGAAAATGTAGCAATCACATTCAACCACAGCGGTGCACGCAAATTATTAGTCAAATTATATTTCCCTACAAATTCTGTATTGATTAAAATTGCATAGTATGTTGCAAATAACTTAAAAAGTTATGGTAGCGACAACATTTTTCACATGAATTTCTGAAAGATCTTAAAACTAGGCTGTGGGATGTCGCATCATCATGTCGTGTATAATAAGTTAAAATTTTCTTGGTCTTCCAGTATACTTAGCATTCACATTAAGGCGGATCCACACATGCGGGAGAAACCGAGCGCCTCCCTCCGACTCGCTAAACAGCGAGTAGTGTGGACGGGTTCCCCCCTCACAATTTTTCGGTATTCGGAGTTCCCATGTCGAGTCGGTCTTTTTCACGCTTCAAAGTACCCGAATACTCGCCTCCCTGCCACCTTTCACCCGAACCACACATTCGGCATTGTCCCCCCAGTTTAATTCTTTAGTATTTATCATTCATTACGAGCTATTATTATTAATTTTTGATATTTTATTAATTACATAGGTAATGTAATAAATTAAGTTTCAATAACCCATTAATGGTTAACAAAAAAATCATTCTCTATTTAATAATTAATTAAATTTATAAATAATTATGGATATATAATTTATTATTATTTCAATAATTTTAACGTTTTTACTCCAATGCTAATAATTACAGTGTTTTTATTTTAATACATAGATGTCATATTTGTCTATTTTTCATGAGATATTATAGGAATATTATATTGAACTTATTATTTAGAAGTTTAGATAAGTAACATTTGTACTAAATTATATTATATATTACATTTTATACTATGTATATATAAATACATTTAATACAAAATATAATATGTAATATAAAAAGTATGGAAAAGGTCAACTAACTCAGTATATAATTAAAAAGAATATTACTGCTTATGCTTATACTTTTGTTTTGTTACCTATATAGTTTAATATAGGTTTCAAAAAATCAATTGCATGGTAACTACTTCTCGCTCTTGATATGGCCCTTAAATTCCGTATGAAGGGCAACTTTAAAACCCTAAATGGCACCCCCATTTTGTGTCTGATTCGTGTATATGAGGGAGTTTAGTACCATCAATATCTTCTCAGACTGACATATTTCTCTCATGATTTAATATATATTATCTTTAATGTTAACATACTAGAGGTAAAATCTTTCTCACACAAAAAAGGCTTTGAAAGATCGAAAATTACAGGATTTTTACTCATGAAAGGAGAGAAATGGTCCAGATACATCAGGTTTCTAAATTATGATTGTTTTCTTCGGTCATTAAAATTATTATAAGATTTTTTTTTAATTTTAATAAAATGGACCATGATGGGTCATTTTATACTTCTCCTTAAAAAGTAAAGAATGCAGAGTTCTAAAATTACATGTTTAAGTGAAGTAGATTTTAAATAATTTGACAGCATGTGACTCGGTGTCGTCATTATAAAACAATGATAGAGAACAAAAGAATGGATTTGGGCCTTATGAAAGTGGTGAAGGATGTAGAATGTAGAGGGTAGAGGTGGAATGATGTTTGGCCGCGTATTCGCAGTTCCCATATTGAGGAGGTTGCTCGGGAAATACCTACATGTGTGGAGAGGGGTGGAGGTAGCTAGCCCAACTACTCGGCGAAAGGAGATTAATCGGTACTTCGAATATTCCGCATGTGTGGCGCCGCCTTTAGGGAGCCAGGGTGGCCGAGGTGGTAAAGACACCGGGCAGCTTCTCTGAGTCGAGGCAACTCGAGGTCGTGGGTTCGATCCCGGGCCGTGATACACTGAATGCATCTATGAATCGCGGACGGAGCAGGGCGAGGGCACCCCATGAGAGGTTCTCTTCCCCCACGTCGTCTAGTGGGTTCGATCCGTGTCATGAGATGTGATCTGTATCTATGGTTCGAGGTCGGAGTAGGGCGAGGGGTCCTATAACCTGAGGGGTCCTCTTCCCCCACACTTTGAAGCACGCTCATATAGCTTACTAATGACCACATCATACTCGCTTCGGCGGTACAATGTACAAATGTATGATGTGTGAAGTAGCTGGAACTCTCCACCACGGGGAAGTAAAATGGGTCCACTGTAGGCCGATTGCGAGGTTCGAACAAGTGGTTCGTCCTACCCGTCTAGTAGGAAGTACTATAGGTAACTACTACTACTACTAGCATTCACATTTTTACTCTACTTTCTTTATACCGGTAGATGTTCTTAAGTCTTCATATCCTCCTACTCAACTTAAAGGTGGAGATACACATGCCATCAAATTGGGGACATAGCTTGCATGCAAAAAGAGGGTGGTTGCCATACTAAGGATTTTTATTAAGTTTGTATCTGCTTGCTAGCCAGCTACAGGCATGCCATTTAACATATACACGTGCAAGTAGCTGGTATGTTTTTGTTGCAAACTACAGGAATGTGTATCTCCACCTTATAAGATCATCATATAACTACTCTGCAAGCTGATTTTCTGAGCTGATTCTGAAGATTTTCTCTTGTTTTCTACGTTAATTTTTCAAACGTCACTATGAAAGAAGATCATAATAGTACATTACGCGTCGAGTGCGGAAAGTAGCATTTTGCATGCGAGGGTAGTAAAACCACACGAGCAATGCAAAATGCCGTTTTCGCACGAGTTGCGTACCGTACTTTATCTACGATTGTTAGATTTAAATAATAAATACAGAAAAAAATAAACTTGCTGTATGTAAGTTCGTATCTCTCTCTTGATAAAGATGGCATTACATAATTCATTAGTTGTATTTTTTGCCGAATTAATTAATTCTGGAGGAGTATTATTCTCCACATTTTCGTCAGTCACTTGATTCACTCATTGTTTTTCACTAAAAACTCGATATAAACAGTTACTTTAATAAAATAACAGCAAATTAGTTTTGTTAAATGTAAACAAACGCTAATTGTGCGTAAAGCTGAAGAATTCCTCTTCTTTACCGCACTAGTGTGGTAAAGAAGAGAAATTATTCAGAACTATGAGACGCGCATGCGCAATGAATACAAGTACGTAAATAATCACTTTCTACGCATCTAAACAAAGATATAATGTTTATATTTCGTATCAATCGTAGATAAAACAATTTCTTTCTTCTTTGCTTTCGAGCAACGTAGGTAATGGAACACATATATTTATTCTGAATAACGAAACATTTTAGGTCTCTAAATACAAAATTTTCATTTAAATCAAATTATAATTATTATTAATTACGGGAAACAGACAGTGAAAAATACACTCCAGCGCCGGGATCCCGGCGCTGGAGTGTATTTTTCACTGTCTGTTTCCCGTAATTAATAATAATTATAATTTGATTTAAATTAAAATTTAACTTTCCGTAGTATGAAAACTACCAAAAACTTAAAAATTGGAGTACAAAATTTTCTTCAAATACTTTCTAGACATCAAGGAACACTTTTGATTTCGTGTTTGTCCATCTGACCACCCTCATCTGTGCAAACACTTTTTTATAATATCCTATAAAAATTCCTAATACAGGAAAATAAGGTACTCATCCTAATTAAATAAAAATACCATTACAAATATATGTTTTCTGGGCCACTTAAGGGTTTTTACTTGATATATAATTTAAGACATATGCATCTTCTTTTACTCTTAAATCCTTGCTATATTTCACCCTAACACCTTGAGCTGCTTCAGGCTTATTTTTTTTATTCCTCAGTCAAATGAGTTATGGTTTTTTATACATTTTATTTACATAAAACTTGTCCCTCTATACTCTATACTCTATGTACATAAAACTTGTTGAAATTATAAAAAAATAGACTGGCAATTGGTGTGGCACATAGCTTCCTCACGTCCTATCACGTACTTTATTGATTTTATGCTTTAACAAGCCATTATAATTGTCTAATTTGTTTAATCGTTTCCCCCGTTTTTTAAATTTTTCAAAATTGTTTTGATTTTTCTACATGAATTAAAGTATCAATTTAGCAAAATGTAAAGAGTGCGGACGATTCAAATTAATCTAGCTCTATCTGCGGGTAACTTTCGATAAACTATAAAGGTTTCATACAAATCAGATAAGTACTTTTGAAGAAGGTGTACATAACTGTATGTTTGTGCGCATGTGGAAGAGAAACAAATGAGCGCAGAAGGTTGAAACTTATATGGGACAAACAAAGAGCTAATTATAACCTTCCATACAAATTCCATAAAAATCGGACGTGTAGTTTTTAAGATATGTTGGCTTGCAAAAATTGAACGACAGACCGACCGACAGACAAGCCGACCGACAGACAGACCGACACAAAGACGGAAAGACAGACACGGAACCAAAAATGTTCCTTGATGTCTGAAACGGATTTCTGTCTTGGAATTTTTGAAATCGGATACCTAAACTTTTTTCGTTCTTCAGAACGATCACATAGCTTCTGTTACCTTCGGTAAGCTCGGAAGCAAAACTTTGAATCTCTCCTGTTTGACTAAGTATCAGAGGGAGACTCAGTCTCCAGTATGTTGATTGAATACTCTCTATAGGTCTACTTATGAGTTTTATTCCCTCAAATTATAATTTACTTACTAATGTGATCAAATTGTTGAAATCGAGTCATAATTCATTATCTGTATCCTTGAATTATGTGAAGGATAATAGAAACGATTATGCACATGGCTAAATACTAGTTTTATCTCAGAAAAATGCACATTTCTAACAATGGAATATTAGATGCAATGACCTTGGTAATATTAGCAATTCATATTTTTAGATAAACTAGAAATAATTTTGTTTGGCTTAGAAGATAGTGAATGAATAAGATATGAGGTTAAGGTGAGGTTGTATCTAATCACACCTCTACCCTTAAGGTACTTTAAGGGTTCAATTCATAGCTTGTTGGTAGTAGTTTACCCGCGTTATAAACCAATTGATATCTTTGTGGGGCAGGTTCTCTCTGTTCCTCACGGTTCCCCTCCTCATCTCCCTGAGGTACTGAGGCACGCAATCTTCTGCCTCATTCCATCGACTTACAAACCAAGCTTGAATTTATTGTTAGTCTCGCTATCTAACTAGGTCTCCATGCAATATTCCACCTTTACCGTTAAGATATAATTCTCTAAGGGCTTTCCCAAGATGTTTCAGCCTTCTTGGTTATATTCGCTTCATTTCCTTTAATATTATTATAACTGAGCTTCATTTAAAACCTTAGTAGATTTAACAAATGTCCTGAATAGCTTTAATCTAAAATTATTTTAGATCAATCATGTTAATATCTTTAACAAATATTAAATTACTCTTCTTTCCTTACTTAAAAAATAATACCATTCAATATATTGGCTGTATTGACCGATATTTTGTGGTAACAAAACATAATTATAATTAATTCAGACTTGAATAAAACAAATGTTGTTTAACCTTAACCTATAATAATGTATTATTATTTAACCACAATAAAAATACAAGTAAAAAACTGACAACCGTTTCAGTCTTTCCACTATTTTCAGTGACAATAATTATACATAGACTCTGAGTATCATTCAATACATATATTTTTGTTTCCAAGCTTACCGAAGCATTGTGAACTTTCTGAAGAATAATTTTTTATCAGATATCCGTTTTTGACTTCGGGGGACATGCTTTTTTTGCGAAATGCTATATTTTAAAAACTACTCGACCGATTTTAATGAAATTTGGATAGTTGGTAATAATTTGCCCATTGTTTGTTCTATATTAATTTCAACCTTCTGTCCCAATAGCTTCCTTCCTTGTTGTGAATAAATACAAACTTGAATTTATTAACAAAATTGATCATCCGATTAAGAATTGGGGGCCTGGGTGGCTCAGAGGCTAGCGCGCTTGCCGTGTGATCACGCAAGTTAAGCAGCCTCGAGCATGGTCAGTAGATGGATGGGTGAACGCTTCTGACCACAGCTCTGTGTTCGATTCCCGGACCGGGCCCCCCGCTCAATGTCAACCCAGCTTTGTTTAAATAAATGGGAAGCTCCTCAAAAGAGTGGCGCCACCATGATGATGACACTCCTCTGGTTGTAATACAACCAGGAGGGGAGTCATGGTTACCGACCACATTTTCACAAAAAGTATGAAGATTTCGGTCCCTAACCCGGGTTTGTTCTATGGGCCCACCTAAGTGGCCTGAGTCTTCGGGCATAAAAGCCCCCCGGAAAAAAAAAAAAAAAAAAAAAAAAAAAAAAAATTGGATGGTTTGTTAAAAGTACCCCACACATGCCCCTCTATTAATCAACCATATGCACTCATTAAATATTAAATAAAAGTAAATGTTAGCTCACTGGGAATCGAAACAACATCTTTGTTTTATGAACACCTGTAACTTTAAAAATACTGATCCGATTTTGAAGAAATTCGAATGGTTTGTCGGTAAGTACCCCACAAATAGTTCCATATTGATTTCAGCCATCTCCGCAAATTTATTATTGCTTAAAAAACAAGTGTGATTTTACTGGGAATCGAAACAAATGTAAATATTATTGATAATTTTTGGAAGACTATTTCTATAAAAGTACATAATTCGATTTAAAATCTCATGGCTCTCGACTAAATACTTTGAAAGACATAACAACCATAAAAATGTTTCAAAAATGGCTTCTTGAATAAAATTTACGGATCAAAAAAGCACAAATCCACGTTGGAGTTCATATTAGTAAACGATTAATTGCATATAAATAATAATTAATTTAATAGTTGTTGTAATTAAATAAATTAATTCATTTAGTGTTTCAATTCTAAATTCACCTTCCTGCAATTTGTCAAAAGGGAAAGGAAAATAATAAGAAAACCATGTTACAAAAAAATGTTAAAAAAAGAAAAGAATTTTCTACGCTTCTCAACATACACTTGGAGAGAAAGAGATGTGATAAGATAAGGTGCAAAAGAAACACCAAGTGAGTGATGTGAAAGATAACAAATAGAAGGAGAGGGAACGAAAAGTAAGTAGATGAGAAAAGAATGGAATGAAATAAGGGAAAAAGAAGAAAACCCCACGGTAAAATAGCGTTGTACCTCGAGGGGGAAAAAAACTATTTATGTAAAGTAGGTAAAAATCCCTCGTTTTCTACTTCTCACAGCTGACACTAGGGCGAGCCAAGGAGAAGTGCGTCTTGGCTCAACCATCTGCAGTTACCAAGGCAACTTTATAAGCTTTCCCTTCAACCTTGAGAAAGGGAAAACAAGAACAGGGGAAAAATAGAGACAGAAAGAAAACAGACCTAAGGTCTGCTTCTGCATAAGAGTAACAAAGTCGGCTGCCCTTTTTTCCATCCGACCCTGGACTCAACAATGCTTTTCTTTCTACCTTATAAGAGAGAAAACTGTCTTATAAATTTCAAAGTCTTTCCCATTATGCATTCTGCAATATTTTGGATCTTGAAGGAAATATAAAACAGAACATGGAAATAAAATGTAGCCGATAAAACAATTCCAATTAAATCTTTATATATAAAATTAAAGTTATGTCTTTACGTTGATCAGAATTGGAAGATGTTTGGATACTATTTCATTTCATACATTGTGAAAACTGAATCTATCCTGAACTTTTTTTTATGTCTATCTGTATGTATGTTTGTCTGCCACTACCTTATACTTAAGCCGCAAAACTGGCTGAACGTAATCGATTAATTTTTATGCAGTATGATGTGCGCCAAAATGTGGATATCATAGGCTTGGTTTCATCAAAAAGTATCGCGTAGAACCACGATTTTAACAATTTTATAAAAAATAATTTTCAAGAAAATATCGGTTATCGATTTTTTACATCAAAACAAACAAATTTTAAAATTAATATTTTCTATCACTTGCTTTGTTTGCGAGGTTATTATGTCAATGTGTATATATTGCATACCTTTTCATGGTTTTACTTTTAAATAAAATAAATTAATTTGATATCATTTACGTTTTTACTTTCTCATATAAAGAGAAAGTATTGTAATGGCAAGGAACGTAGATTTTGATGGGTTTACACGTTTTGAGGTCTCCTGAGTCTAAAAAAGTGTTTTTTAAAAAATGTCTGTCTGTCTTCTGTTGTTTGTCGTCTTTAAAGACGTTGGAGCCTAATCTACTGGGCTGATTTTGACGAACTTGGGCATACATGTTCAGAAAAATCATACCCCGAGGCAAAGTCGAGAAGTTAAATATATCTCCAAATTTGGGGACGCTACCGTTCAAAAACTATGAAAAAACGTGAAAAAATCTCTAAAACGACGATTTTGATTAAAAAATTCTAAAATGTAGTCCATTTAAATACCAATCTAAAGATATACTGCAGTTTTACCGGGAAAATTCTAGATCCTAATAAAAGCAAACGAAGAGACGCCGGGTTCGATTCCCCTCCGAGAAGTTATTTTTATGATAAATTCCTACTTTTATGATAAATTTTTATATAAAATGTTGAAAAATAATTATATGTAACTGCGAAAACTAATAAATGGAAAACACTGGGCTAAGCAATATTGAACTCGTATATACGAGAAGTTTGTCTTTTGGACCGATTTTTACTTTTTCATATATAAAAAGAAAATATTATGGTGGAACAAAATTCGATTTTGATGGATTTACACGTTTTGAGGTCTCCTGAGTTCCAAAAAATCATGTCCTGTTGCGAAATCGAGAAATGAATTTTAGCTTCAAATTTTTGGTGGCGCTATTGTATATTTATACAGAGTAGATTAAATTTTCTACTATTAAAAAACCAATAAAGTTTTCAGAAATCGAGTAAAAATTTCCTAAAGAGCTTGTTTGTAGTTGGTTTTGTCCATTTTTTACTCTAAATCCTTTGTTATATTATAATTGATACAAATAAAATTTTAAGTGTACAATTACAATTATTAATTATTATCGATCTAATACATAATTTGCGTCCAGGGCTCACATTGGAATTAAAACAATTAACTATGTAGTTCATCAGTTCTTTTTCGCTCTAAAACAAATCCTGATTACGCCCTTGATCTATCAAACATAAAAAAGCATATTTTGTTTAACGCCAATACTGATCTATGGTAAAAACTTGGTAAATATGTCGTATCTGACCCACTTTGACTAAATAACTATTAAGAAGAAGGGGTGTTTAGTCTAATGTACATTGGGACAAAGGAATATCACACTTTTGTATAAAAAAAGTGCGATATTCCTTTGTCCCAATGACATTAGACTGTACATTAGACTAAATATCCCTTTATCGTAGTAGTTATTTAGAAAAAGTAGGTCAGATACGACATATTCACCAAAAACTTTTCAATCTTCCCAGACTTTAAGATGCTTTTTAGGTACTTTCTCAAAAAACCATCCCAACATTAAACAGCTGTATTTCGGAAGCTATATACAATATAAACCTCAGTTTATATTGTATGTGTTCATGTGTATTGTATAATATACAAATACACGTATGAAAAAAAATTAATTAACTAAAAATGGTACTGATTATTGAGGGTTGTAGTTGTTAGGAAGTTTGTCCAATGGTTTTGGTTTATTATATTCAGCTTGGCTAGCACATATATACCCCCTGTGTCTGCTGAGTTGAATCCAGTCCAATATATTAAGTTTTAATTGGCTCCAGACACAGTCCAATAGGGATGCGTCCCCTAGCTTCCACCCTTGTCCCTTCCATATATAGAATATTTAAATAAAGCTCATTCCCGAGGTAGAGGTATAGCAGTATGAACATCTCTTGATCAATGGAATCAAAGGGTGAATGTTTACTGAGCAGGTAGATGTAATTAAAAGTGATTTAATGCATGAATGAATTTTAAATAATAAATTATTAAATGCTCTTAAATATTTATTTATATTTTAATAAATATGATTATACAATTATTATTTTCTCATATCCGCAGTATATGAAAGCTTTAAGTGCATGTGAAAAATATAAGTTCAAATAAGAGCTATGAGGAATATGAGAGGATATAAAAGAGTTCATTTGCCATATCCACATAATTTAAGGATATAGAGTAAATATTTTCGCTTACAAAGTATTTGAACTAAATGTATACTAGATTCTGAGGAGATCAGAGATCACTAGAAGCCACTGTTTTAATCAATAGTTTATACTTGTGCCACTAGGAGCGTAATGCTCCAAACAAGGTTTGTTTAGAACCAAAACATACATTATAATGTACATAGGTTATTCATGTTTCGAACTGAATGGTTTAGTTATATCTTAAGATACGAAGCATTAGTGGGATCATCATTATGTGTAGAAATAAAAAAAGTATCTCCACGTAAAAATATTTAATTCAGAGCAGCTTTCAGCCACTATAGAAAATTGATAAATGTTAATTAAAACATAGGAAGGTGGGAGTGCAGTGAGTCGTGAATCATACCAGCCTAGCGACCGGTACAAGACTCTTGTACCGGTTCAATTGGCAAAGATTATAAAAGTTTGTGTAATAACTGTATAACGGTGTGTAGTGATAACTGGCGTAAACATTGATCGTTTTAAACGAAATTTGGCACATGGGTCCAACAATTATATAGTCTATGGAAATTTCACACAAGATGGCGATTGATATGGTGGACGACTAACTAAAAAGAAAATGTTTCAGTCATCATCATGACTTGTTATACATTGTTTTAAAGGTCATTAGCAGTAGGAATAGATTATGTACTAACAAAATGTTGAAGACATAGGAATATTCCCAGCAGAACATTAGGAAATTTGCTTTGTTCTGGACGAAAAGAAACGGCCAAATATAGAAAAAACATATAAATTAGTAATAAATAGAATTGGAGTCAAATTGATAAAAATATACCCCGCAGCAGGAAATTGAACCACAGAATTCTAGTTTCCAGCCCTCACATTAGTTTAGCTATGACAATCGTTTACATAATGTTGAAAACAAAAAAAAACATGAAATGTTGTGGTGTCAATAAGTGAGCAAGAGAGAACTCAGTATAAACTACAACGTACAAACAGCTAATATCGATTATAGTTATGCAACAAAAATCCAAAATTAAACAAAATAATAATGATAATAAACACAATTAAATATATAGTTAACATAAAAATGAAATGTTACCTTATAAATGTCAGTAGAATGTAAAAAGATTAGAGAGAAAGGAGGTTTGTTTACATCTAGAGTTCAAGGCTCAAGGTGAGTTTATGCGAAAAAAAAAACAACAAATTTATTAATCTTTATCCTTTATAACAAAAAACTTAATTATTCAATGTTTGTTTACATTTTCTTTATACTTGTTTTTAACTATACAATATAATAATAAAAGAATTTAGAATCAGCTGATAAAAATTATTGTTTACAAATTAAATAAGACGGTATTTTTTTACTTTTAAATTTCAATTCTTCTTTATAAGTACTACAAATAATTACAATAATAAATACTCGTTTTAAAGGGCATTAATGTGCGGTTTTAGCACCCCAATCAGAAATTAAATCGGTCAATTATTACACATGATATAAGAGCTCAAAGTCGAAAATTTAACAAAAAATGAAAAACATGTCTCTACTTAAGGTAGAAGGGATGGTCCTACGACAAAAAGTCATAGGACCAAAGTTGTAGATCATTTAAAATCAGTTACCGCTGGTGTTATCCACTTTTCGATACGACACACAGTTTAGCCGCAATTTGGTTCCGAAATAAATCGGTCAATTATTTCACATGATATAAGAGCTCAAAGTCGAAAATTTAACAAAAATGAAAAACATGTCTCTATTTAAGGTAGAAGGGATGGTCCTACGACAAAAAGTCATAGGACCAAAGTTGAAGATCTTTTAACGCTGGTGTTATCCGCTTTTCGATACAATTTACAGTTTAGCCGCAATTCGGTTCCGAAAAAAAAACCTTAAAATAACACTAAATTGCCAATATCTCCCAAACCGTTAGTCCGATTGTGCTCAAAAAGTATAGGTACAATCTACCATATAGGACACATATATACCCCAAGGGAAATTGAAATCAATTAAAGCCTACTGAAGTTATCGTCGACAGACCGATTTCGTGCTTAAGTGACTGTAGCTCCGAAACGTCGTGAGCTACGATGTTCGGGTTTGCGCCGTCAGTTTTTCCGTCCAAAGTTCTAAAAAATGCCGCAAACCGCATCTCAATACGATGTCTTGAAGCGATGTTATAAAGGTTTAAAGTTCCGAACGAACGTACGACATACATACATACGTATACGTACGCAGAGACATACATGTATATGAAACGGATTTTCCTGATACCCCTGGGTTCGTAAGACCCCTCCTTCACAGAGATCTCGGAATCACGTTTTGGAGGGTATCACCATACTTCCATTTTCATGGAAGTAATAAAAATTGTCTTCAACTGCGAATCAAAATCACAAGCCCAAAATGATTTAGATTGAATGCAATTGTTTTATTTTTTCATTTGAAATCAGAAAATTGCCTGTGAGATTTTTTTTTTATGGTTATTCGAAGATTTATTTGCTTAAGTCGTTGAATTTTGACCAACTTTTTAGTGAGTTATGTTCTTGAAGGGTAAATAAGTCCCCACGACCTCTCTTAATCATCCAAACCCCACTTCAAGACCAAGTGCTACTAGAAATACCTTACTTGGTTTCCTTGCTTCATTGATGTGGGTCTGCTGAATAAATTATACTGAATATGGTTCCCTTGTTGGTTTTTTTTTTTATAGTTTGGGGTGCATCTTTTAAACGTATATTTATAATCAGTTTTAAGGCCCCGATTTGAATGCAACGAAATTCTATGAACCGGGTATAGGTTATATTTTTTGCCCTTGTACTTTTTTCAGTTCTGTTTACTATGGAAATATTTGATTTATTTATTTTTGCAAATTTTGATTTTTATATCTTGTCAAAAATGGGAGCTATAAGAATATACAAAGCACGTTATCAACTGACTAAATTACTTAGTTTCAGCGGTCGGAGTTGAATAAATTTATATTTTTTTGGAGGAGATTGCATTAGTTTATTTATTTTTTTTAAAGAGAATGGTCCCTAAAATGGCTTCAAAACGTCGGAAAACATTCCTGTTCCCTACCTACCAGGCCTACTCAATTTAAAATATTATAAAATATATCACTTCGATACACAAAAGCTTCTTGTATCAGGTTGAAATTTTACTTGCCTGTTTCAATTGTACTTTAGACGATGTGCATGAAGTTTTATTAAAATCTGAACGTAAGAAATCGGTAAAAAAAATTGATTCCTCTATTTTAACGTTTAGGTCGCCGCTTGCATAAATTTAGCGATCTTTAACACTTCGCAGCAGTGTCGGTATTGGTTTTACTAAAAAAACATTTAAAAATGTTGTTTGTCTCATTGAAAAGAAGAAGTTAAAAAAAATTCTCGTCCTAAAATTACAATTTTACGCGAGTGTTGCGCGCGAACGGTTGGACGGACAACGAACTCGTACTGGGCATTGGTAAAATGACCATGTGTACCGAATTTCAACTAAATCAGTTAACTTTTACTCAAGTTATCGTCACCGGTCGATTTCTTGATGGTCGGTTTTGTGACGGTTGATTTTGTGACGGTTGATTTTGTGACGGTTAGTTTTCTGACGGTTGATTTTGTAACGGTTGATTTTGTGACGGTTGATTTTGTGACGGTTAGTTTTCTGACGGTTGATTTTGTAACGGTTGATTTTGTGACGGTTGGTTTTGTGACGGTCGTTTTTTTAGGATTCACTTTTGGGGTGCAGACGCAGTAACGCGTCATTTCAAAGGAACTTCGTTCCAATAACTTATCTAAATAGATACCTAAATTAATTTACTTTTTTTATTAGGGTTTCGTAGATCATCCTCGAAACCCTTATGCCGAGGTTGATAAGTCTGTCTGTCCGTCGTACTTTGGTTTATATCCTCAGAACCGTTCACGATAGAGATGTGTAATTTAAAATACTGGCGTAACTTTTTGACCCACACATAGAAGAAGTATAGAGAAGGTTAACTTTTAATATGCACATGCGCAATGAGCAAAAATGTGCAAAGCTCAAATTTGCATTGTTTTTTACTGAAGAGTATATTAAAAATTAATATATAAATTACTTTTATCTCCAGTAGGGAAAAAAAGTTATGATTTTGAATTAGTTTAGAGGGACTAAAACAGGTCTTTTCATCTCTGAACTCAAAAAGTAGGGAGAAAAGTAAAAGTAGGGCGAAAAAGTAAAGTAGGGCAAAAAAGTAAAGATTGCAACTTAATTATTTTATAAATAGTAGAAAATGTATGGCTAATGTAATGAAGTTGTTGAAATCAGGTTGGTGGCACTGCACTTTTTTGACCATGTTTATCTTTGTTTAAAACATTATAACCTGCATCTGAATAACCTCCTATTTGAGTTTAATTCCAATTCTTATTTGTTTTTAATATTGAATCTCTTATATCTGCTATTAAAAGTGCTAATAATTATTGTTTGTTTATTAAAATAATAAATAAAAACTGTGCTATGGACGAAAATGAGTATTTTCTTCCTACTGGAGATAAAGTGCCATTATTCCCCTCGCGATAATTATCTCCCTCGGCTGCGCTTCGGGAGCTAATTAAAGTTATTCCCTCGGCTGCGCCTCGGGAATTAAAGAGTCTAATACCCTCGGCTTCGCCTCGGGATTTTGGGACCATGGTTCCTTCGGCTTCGCCTCAAGAACCAACTTTTTTCGCTCAGGGAATAATGGCTTACTTTACTCCCTAGGTGCATAAATAACTATTTATGACTACTGCGCTTTTTACCACCAACAATGCGTTTTTAACGCCAAAATTTCACCCATAAAAATGTCCCTCACCCAACCACCCTATAACGGCTAGTCCTAAAATTATAAAATAATTCATGCTAATACCTTATGTTGAGGCGATAATATTATCGGGCCGGATTATTGAATTTTTAAAAATTGCAAATTTTATACACATGGGCAGTGAGACAAAATTCTATTATTTTGTTTTGGTATACATGGCAACCAGGTCATATATTGACATTATTTATTGTTGAGTTATTTGATAAAATAATTAAACCGTCATTTTCAATAAAGACGTTTTACAAGAAATAGCGTTGAAAACCATTAGGTTATGGGCCCAGCACGCTTCCACTGCGCTATTTTTAAGATGGGTATCAAATAAAAGCTACTGAAGAGTAGATTATAAATATAAACGAATTTTTATGACAACTGCGCTTTTTACCGCCAATATTGCGTTTTTAGCGCCTAAAGTACACCCAAAAAAAAATGTTCCCCCAACCTTCCTGTAACGGCTAGTGCTATAATTTTGAAATAATTAATTTAAAGTTTTGTTATTACCAATAAAATACATTGTGACCCCCCGAGGAATTGAACCAGGGACATCTACTCTACTCTCCTTACTCTACACTATTTTTTCTTTTGGGGGGATCTATTTAAATTTGTTTATATTTCTTTTTAATTCATATTGGGCGGATGGGGGGATTCTAAAATGTTATTTTTGCAAATAATAGCGTATATATGCAGAATAATCTACGAAACCCTAAAAAGTGCTTCCCTGTGATTTTTAAATATAAATTTAAGCCCGCTGCTACGGCCTCATCGGCTGGTCAATATATTATAATGCGTGAAGTGGACGATCCATCCTCCACTTTGATCTTAACTTAGCAAAAAAGTTACCAGATATTGATAAATACGTGTATCCCTTAGTGGATTGGCACGATGGGATCCAACATCTAACACCAACAAATCAAAGTTTGGTTAAGGCAAAGGTAGACAGAGACCGGCCATAAATCTTAGAAGTTTAAAGCCCTTTAAACCAAGTTCGTATCATCGACGTGTTGATATAACAAAGAACTTGATATCAAACTTCGAGGATCGCTAAACGTCAGACTTTACGTTAAACCTATCGAATAACGTTTATAGCCAAACAGCTTCCACAAGTAAAACGTCTTTACACTTTTTCTTTATAAACTTTTCTAGGAAAAAAACTTTTTCTAGAAATTTGTGACGTTTATGACTATAATAGTCTTTTCTTTTAAAGCTGCAATATTATTATTTGAATAATTTTAAATAAAACTAAAACTTTAATAAAGGTAAACACGAAGATTACGACGAACAAATCATTTGAAATTAATAAAAATTGAAAAGAGGACTGTATAGGGGCCACGCCTAACAACTGACGATCAAATACCAACAAAACTAAATATTATTTAACCCGTCCACAATAAACTGGGTTAAATAGCCAGATAAGTGATTTCATCAATTTAAATGCAATGTGTTGATTCTGAATGACGGTAATCCGAAAAATTCTTCTTTCTACGAAACAAGTTCTTTTTCTGAATAATTAAGTAAATTAATTAATTAACAAGATGACAATAAAACAAAGTAACAAGTAAAGAAGCTAATAATAAAATACAGTAATATTTAAACATAATAGCTAATAAAGAAATATAACACATCACCTTGTCATCAAAGTTAACTAGTGTTTTGTTTAATGTATTTTTATTATATTAAATAATCAGATTTGTCTCAAGACAGAATTAGTCCTCTTTTAAACTATTAATAGGTTATGGGAACCGCAGCTATGAATAAATTTAATCCAGAAACTACTATTCCACAGTTCGACGGTACCGATTTCGACAGTTGGAAGTTTCGATTAGAAGTTTTCCTATATGAAAAAGAACTGGCTGTTTTTCTTGAAAAGGATCTCCAAGATATCTTTGAAGAGGCTTGTAGTCTGAACAAGCCCGATGACAAAGGTAAAATAAGTCTTTTGGAGAAACTTAAAAAGGATGAAAAAAAAATGTAAGTCTATAATTATACAACGTATAGCTAACACCAATCTAAATCTAGAATACATTAAGGAGAAGAAAACTCCGAAAGACATTATTTTGACACTTCAATCAATTTTTCAGAGAAAAAGCGTAGCGAGCAAAATTTATTTAAGAAAGCAATTGCTTCAAATGAAATACAATGAGCAGGATGATATTCAAAAAAATTTCCTTGATTTTGATAAATTGGTTCGCGAGCTTAAGTCAATAGGTGCAAATATTCAAGATGAGGATATTATCTGTCATTTACTGATTACATTGCCAAAATCATTCGATGCTGTTTGTACAGCAATCGAAACAATAGATCCTAATAAACTTTCCCTTGATTTTGTTAAGTCTAGGCTGTTAGACGAATATAATAAAAGGAAAAATTTAGAGTCTGATGAGACGTTAGGTTCTACTTCAGAGAATGTTTTTGCGGGCAAGAGGAATGTTACCAAAAAGGTACCTAGGTGTAAATCATGTTCGAAATTAGGGCATTATCAACATCAGTGTTGGAGCAGGAATGCTAACAAATATCCTGAAAAACGGGGTAGTGCACACATGAACTCTGACGGAGATTCAGGTGGAGATTCGTTTATAGCATTCCCCCAAGGTCCCAAAGAAATGAACAATTATTCAGTATCACTTGTATCTGATAAAAATAGTGAAATAATGTTTTATGTTGACAGTGGCTGCACTGATCATATGGTGAATCAGGAAAAGTATTTGAGTAATGTTAGGGAACTTAATGATCCAATAATTGTATCGGTAGCGAAAAATGATGTATTTTTAAAAGCTACAAAAATAGGTGACATTAAAGTTTACTATAAATTAAATAATGAAAATAAAAAAGGGACCATAAGAAATTTTTTGTTTATTCCAAATTTAAAATTTAACTTGTTTTCAGTTAAGCGACTTGAAGAAGGAAATAAGTCAATACTTTTCAAAAATGGTAAAGTAACCGTTAGTAATGCAAAAGGGGAAATAATTACTATAGGCAAAAGAGAAGGTAATCTGTATGTTTTACGTTTCTTACATCGTAATAACTATAGCAGTTCTATTTCTAATGCTAGTATCAAACCCAATGCTTTAGATGTATGGCATCTACGTTATGGCCATTTAAATGACAAATATCTCCTTGATTTATCCAAAAATAATTTAGTTAGAGGGATCCCCGCACTACCAAATAATTATAACAATAAATTCACAGTATGCGAAGGCTGTATGATGGGCAAACAGAATAAACTTCCATACAATAAAAATCACGAAGTCAGGTCTAACAAGCCACTTCAATTGATTCATAGCGATGTTTGGGGCAAAGTCAAGCCTCAAACTTACGATGGCAAACAATATTTTGTGTCATTTATTGATGACTACACTCATTTTTCAAAAGTCTACTTAATGGCTAATAGAAGTGAAGTCGTCGATCATTTTCAAGATTATTGTTCATCAGCGTCCACACATTTTGGTTTTAACATACAAAAATTACGTTGCGATAATGCTCTAGAATATAAGAGTCATGAAATGCAACAGTATTGTAGCAAAAACGGAATAACAGTAGAATTTACTTGTCCGTATTCCAGCACTCAAAACTGCATAGCAGAAAGATTTAACAGAACGATTCTTGACAAAGCCAGATCGATGCTTTATGGCAGTGGTACTCCAAAAATTTTGTGGGGTGAAGCTATATTAGCAGCAACATATTTACTCAATAGTACTACTTTCCGTAGTATGAAAACTACCAAAAACTTAAAAATTGAATAGTCAAGAAAGTATATTGAGGTATAATATTTCATATATTTAAAAAAACCAAAAAAACTAAGGTGTGTGCCTGCACCACAGTATGTAAGAAATGTGTGCTCAAATTAAAACAACTGCCTTTCTAATTTCGTTAAAATCGGACAAGTAGTTTTTGAAAAAGTCAGATGTTGGCAAAATTGTCGACTGACAAATAGTTACGAGGTCGTTAAGCCATTAAAAAAACTTTAATATTCGTGTAACTATCCCCAAAAACCGTAAATAAGAAAATATAAGAGAATAATCAAAAGTGTTTGGTAATCTATATTTAAATCAGAATGATGTAAATGATTTCCTGAATATACAATGTAAAGACACTTGACTTGGTAATATCACATGCATTATGATCACGCTTGACTCTTTATTAACTTTAATCTCACTTCCTGTCTCCACTTTTCGTGATACGTTGCCTGCTTTATCATTCCCATAAAAGCTACCCTTATTTTTTTTCCTGAACTTTTTATTCCGTGATCAAACTCACTGTTAGATGGTCTTTATTCAACAACGACATGTGTGGTTACGGCTTCCTCGTGCATTCTAACATCCAACCACGCCCTTTAAAGCTTTTTTTCTTCATCCTCATTACTTTTGCTGAGGTTGAACATGTGGAAATTAAAGGGGAATAAAAACGAGTGAAATCTATAAGCTAAGTGTGAATCACAAAACTCATTGCAGATAAATCTAAAATATAGTTGCACCACGAATTATTACCGCATCATTAAAACAATGCATAATGTATATTAAGAAAATAGTTATAATTATAACGGTGATAAAATGATACAGTTGAAGTTGTCCAGTGGAATAGAGGGTAGTGGAGTAGAAGTGCCATGGTGTCTTGGTAACCTTCCAACATTACCCTATAACTAATGCTGTAACTCATATTCAACTATTGTAAATAAATCACTTTACTACACAAAAACTTCTGCTTGTATCAAGTTGAAATTTTACATACCTTTTTTAGTTGTACTTTTGAGGATTTATACGAAGTTTTATTAAAATTGATTCAGTAGAACGTAAGATATTGGTAAAAACTTTGCATTCAAGTTTTAAAAAAACAAAATTGTAGTTTCAAAAACTACAAACGAAACTAACCGAAAACTGTTTTTCGTCTTATCGAACAGAAGAAGGAAGTATCTTTCCCAACAAAAACCCATTCCAATTATAAATTTGAAGCCCACAGATACGTGAGTGTTGTGCGTTGGAAATGCTTAAGCTCGCATAACACTTTCAAACGAACTTAGTAAAAGGAACATTTATACCAAATATTAACTAAATCGGTCAACAACTTTTCCTCAAAATAATATCGCACGCCTAAACGTTACTGACATACAAACTGACAGGGTGCATATTTTGTTGAATCTAAGAATCTCGCTTCGCTCGCCACTATTAAAACAAATAGGCAAAATCATTCATCGGCATTGAAAAACGGTCAAAAGAACGGTCTATTAGGCGCTTTATATAGATGAACCCTCCTAATGTAGGTTCCCAGTCTCGGTGAATTCTCTAAAGCAGCTGATAGACTAAGTAGATTCATTTCATCACTCTTGTAAAGTTTTTAAAATCTTAGTTACGATAGTTTACCTCTTACGCTCGAGCAATCGATGTCAGATAAGCCAAGGCATAAGTTCTAGGGTGATTACTAGAAAAATTTAGCATAGTCAAAACTAAACATAAAGTCTTGGAATCGAATACTGGAACAATTACGCACCAGCTATTGGAAGTCTTAGGACCCAATCACATTTTACATCGTACGTCCTTAACAGCCACAGAAGCACTGATTTTAACCTTGAAAATAGACAGAAATTTCCAACTCACATCAATGACACTGTTAATCTAAAGCTGACTGTGCACAAACTAGATCTCGTAAACTTGGCAGAGAAATTAAATGCACTACCAGCAGAACTTAGCTACGATAGCAGAGCGTTATCCCCAAGACTACTGGCTTCATGTATATACAGACGGATCAGCTGATAGCGGCAAACATATTGCTGGTGCAGAAGTATATTGGACTCTTTAATAATAAAGTAGCCGTGGGAGAAAACTGCACAAACTTTGATTCAGAAATCAGAGCAATATATCTAACACTGGAGCATCTAACACATATCTCCCCAAGACAGAAGACAGATTGTAATCTTTGTTGATTCCCAAGCGGCCATAATGTCAGTCACCAGCACCATAGAAAACAAATCCGATCTGGTCATCACATGTCGCTATCTTGCCAGTACGCTTATTATTCAGGGTTTTGAACTAGTATTTTAATGGGTCCCCAGCCACTGCGGCATTTATGGAAACGAAGTGGCTGATGACCTTGCCAAAGAAGTATCTCTCTTACCCCAACCCAAGGTCAAACTCACTATGAATATGGCAAAAAAGATAATAAAACAAAAAATCCAAAACAAGCAGGACCAGATTTACAAAAATAATTTTAAAAACAAACGGTACGTATGCTTAACCACACCAAATGGTAGAATCCCATCAGATCTTCCACGGAAAATAGGAGTTGCCTGCTTCAGAGTTAAAACTGGACATGACTATCTCCAGAACCATTTAAATAAAATTGGAATGGTTGATGATCCACTGTATCCTCTCTGCAACGACAGAACAACAGTAATGCGACGTTCGAGCATCTACGTGAAATGCGTCTCTCTGAGCGATGCTCGTGATAATCTAAATATACGACAAGGAAAAAAGATATCTCCGAAAAATAAGTATCATCCTTGTACTGGACTGCTAGAGCTAAAATGGCTGACTTTCCCCAAGCTGGAGTAGGTTAATATATATATATATATATATATATATATATATATATATATATATATATATATATATATATATATATATATATATATATATATATATATATATATATATATATATATATATATATATATATATATATATATATATATATATATATATATATAAAGAATATATCAAGGTAATAGTATAATGAAGAAAATGCTGAACAAGCTAGACAATGACAATTAATTTATAAAAATGATACACAATAAAACAGCAAAGTCTAAGAATACTGCAATTATACCACTGCAGTGCTACAATATTACAGGTTTGTTCTAGCATTTAGCTCACAGTGCTAGAAGAGACGGTGGCAGGAAAGTGATTTGTGTTTTGCTTGCAAATAGGATGCTAATAGGATTATAGAGTTACATAACTCTCCTACTGGATTGGGAAGATTTTCTAACACAAACAAGTCAGTGTGAATACAGTCTAGATGTATCAGTGAGAAGGTACTCGAGACAACGGGAACAGATTATAACTGGTGGGGGGAATGTTTCTCTAAGGGCTTTAAAATAATTCCCTTCTCTTCCAACCCCTCCTTTTTCATCCTAATGCTAAATACTACGGACAACACAAATCTGACCATTTAATAACTACTAAAGTCAAACTTTTCTCTTCAATGCTAACAGAGTCAACGCTAGAATTTAAATTTGTATCGCTTTTTATTTAATTTATAGTTAAAAATATCGAGATTGTTTAAAAGTAACAAATGAGTTTCTTTAATATTCCGAGTTTAAGAGTTAATGATTTAACTTGAGTGTTTTCGCAAATAAAACCTTAGGTTTCGCAACCTAAAACCTGTCAGAGATCTGAAAAACAATATTTTTTAAAAAAAATACATTTTTATGAAATACACAATGAAAAGGAGAAAATATTATTCTCTTTTTTTCAGCAGCACGGTTGTTAAAATATTTTTCTTTTAACAAGTTTACCGCCAACATTTTTTTAGAAATGTATTGATTTACCGGATAATACAAACAATTTTATAAAGCTAATGACTGATTATTGTATTATTATCGGAAATTCATAATTTGTGCATGTTTTAGCTTTTTAGGTAATTAGGAATAAGATTAAATATGAATTACAAGATTTGTTCCTGACAAACAATTTAAGCTAATAAAGCGTGTAAAATTAAAATGATCTAGAACAACTCAGAAAGAACAACTATACAAAATCAAACTTTTCTCTTTAATTTTAATAGAGTCAACGCTAGAATTTAAAATTTCATTAAATTTATCACGTTTATAACTTTAGTGATAAACGTTGAGAAAATTTAGAAGTCGAATAAGTTTCTTCTTCTTAATATTCCGAGTTCAAATAAGTTTTATATACATCGAAATAAGTCTATGTATAAAGAGTTAATCACAATTCTGCAATTTTTGAAATCATTTTTCAAGAATAAAAACACCTGCCAATTTATACGGCATATAACTTCCACACGTTCTATCACTGGACGAATGGATCACATAGACGAATGGATAATAATAGATTAGGTGGTGTGCAGACAAAAAAGTGCGCGGATATTTGCAATTAATATTGGACTATATACTGAATAGATTGCATTAAAATCGGATCTGTAGTTTTAAAAATATTTTTGTTACAACAAAATGCACGAAGGTTTACAATTAAATGTGGCACCATTTTCGAAATATCTTTGACATGTCAAAGTCAAGTCAAGTGACAATTCTTGTCTTTCCGAGGAGTAACGGGCACCAACAAAATAGATGTTATACAACGCCTTCATCTCGCTTCAGGATTTTCCTTCTACTGTTCTTATCCAGGTCTTCCTTGGCCAACCTATTTCTTGTTTGCTCTGTATAGATTCCAATCTATACTAGTCTTACAATTAAGCCTTGTCCAGACTGCCGAACCGAACAGAGGAAACGAGCCGAACATTGGTCTCTGCGCAAGCCCAGAGTGAGATGCGCAGGCGCACTTTAAAATAATATTTAATGCGCAGGCGAACTTTTTGGGCATGCGCAGGCGCACTTTTTGAGCATGCGCAGACATCAATGCTCGGCTCGTTTCCTCTGTTAGGTTCGGAAGTCTGGACGAGGCTTTAGCGATTACTCTGACAGTACGGATTGGCCAACCAATATGGGGCAAAAATTAAGCATCTAGGCCTGTAGGAGGCAATCCGCTAGTAAAAATTTTGTTTGCATAGTTGCACTTCGAAATCTCGTGCTCTCATTGGCTCCCCTCTCATTTTTTTATTTTTTATTTTCTCGAGCTGTCAGTAAATTTTAATCGTAAGACTTGTATGAGACATGTTTCTCCCAAGCTTTAGTATTTTCTGGAGTAAATGCGGTCAATCCTTGTCCACTTTCTTCTGCGTATTTCGGTATAATATAGCATTTTGGCTTTCTTAAAAATGTATTTAAAATGGACACAATCTTTACCCACGTGATAATTGGTAATTATTTAGCTTAGGGAAGTTCTGGCGATTAATTACCATTATATTCAAATCATAATTGGTTACAGATTAATCGTGGAATGATTATCTGGGATTAACGTATAACGTATTTAACCAATTACTGTATTTACCTTCAATCGATAATAGTTGATTATATCGGATATTAACTGATAATCACTAAACATTGAATGGTAATTCTATCATTAAAGCAATCAAATTCTAACAACGAGTTGGCGCTAGTTTCTACACTTAATGAATAAAATTGTGGAACTAATACAAAGTTTAAAACTGTAAATAACTCGTTTATAATAACTAGACATAACTACAGTCATTAATATAAGTACGTTAGAAAACTAATATATTAAGTTAATACGTTCAAAATGTAAAATATGTGCTACGCAATTACCTTTACATATTACTAAATATCTTTTCTAAGAATACAATAATTTACGTACATTATTAAAACTTAAGGAGTCTCTCTTACAGAGAAAAGTAATAAATAAATCAAGTTATCCTTGATGTAGATATGTATTGATGGGTATTTAGAAGGTTGAAGTGTATTCAGTCTTTTCCTCATTTCGTATCCCTGGATACAGTGACAGAGGGGGATTTAGTATTAGATATTCACCGCTAGTTGCGCTGCCTACAGATTACCAGTTAAATTTTACGGCTTACTTCCCACGCATCGCAACAATATTGTAATGCTTTATCCTGTTACTGGTTTTATTTTAAGCAGCATTGCCAACTACAAAACAAAAACATCTTGAAGTAAGTCAAGTTCTACCATTGTTTTATTTAATTATTTAGTTCTACTGTTACCTATGTTTTAAAATTAGTTTACGTCATTGGGGAAAAAACAGTGGAAAAACTACTACGGCTTTCGTCTTTTATTATTTAAAAGGTCAAGTGGTTTATATTCTTTTTATAATGTATTATTCCTATGAGTATTAGCTTTCAATTGTTTTAGTGAAGCTCAATATATTGATACCATATAAAAATTTAACTATTAGCGTAAACTTCATGACACGCAACCATATCGCAAGCAGCATATAATGTAGATGATTTAAAATTAAACTTCTTCCTCTCTCTAAAAATAATTGGCAAAATTAAATTCCAAATTCTTTCTAGTTCTCAAGTAATTGAAGCTTGCAATTAATTGCAAGCATCAATTATTCCAAGTACTACACATTATTAGTTTATTCTAATATTATAAACGAATTATGTATGCGGTTTAATAATTTACGTAATATTTAAACATCAATTTTCTAAACGTAAAATTATTTATGCAGTTAATAGTATTGACTGAGATATTTTGATATTTATTCAAAATAAAGATAAACAAGGAAAGGAAGTAAATAACAAACACTATTTCTAATATAATTAATCAGTATATTGTCTTAAACCGTAAATAAAATCCCAATAAAAACACTAGTGTAAAGAAATAAGCTAAGAATCGCGTAAAAGGTTTTGAGATCATAGGTTTAGCCAAGTCTCCCACTATCCGAATAAGTTCTACTAGGTCTAATTTATCCAGTGCAAGTACATGATGTTTGTCTGTCCCTCTCTCTATTCTCTTTCCCAAATCACTCTACACGCTTAAATTTAAAAACATTTTCTGATTTGGCAAATACACACCACAAACTTATATAATTATATATTATCAAATAATAAATATTATTTTTTCATTTGAGCGTCGGCGTCGCAGCACAGGGATACAAATTTTTATACGACACGGCATTTAATTTTAGCCTCTTTGGGGTATGTATTTGCCAAGTCAGAAAAAGTTCTTAAATTTAAACGAATAGAGAGAATAGAGAGAGGGACAGACAAACATCATGTACTTGCACTGGATAAATTAGACCTCGTAGAACTTAATCGGACAGTGGGAGACTTGGCTAAACCTATGATCTCACAACTTTTTACGTGAGATTTGGCTTATTTTTTTACACTAGTGGTTTTGTTGCGATTTCACTTCTTTTTGTAAGTAATTTTTCGTTTTTCTTTCTTTGTTCTTGTTTGATTGTTCTTGTGTACTTTTTCTTTCTTTGTTCTAGTTAATCTTTCGTGTAACTTCTTCGTCGGTGGGTGTTCAAATTGAACTAAATAAAATTATCTGGAGTAAATATGTTAACACTAAAGTTATAAAGAATACTCAAGTTGGTGCACTGGCATTGTTTGACGTTTGAATTTTTTTGGTTGGAAAAAAGTCACGTTTTTTCTCTCCTAGAGTGCAGGTGCAGGCCTACCAGTATAGGGGCTATTTATTCGATCAATTATTCAATTAATAATAATTATTGAGTGTTTATTAAAATTACAGCAAATATAAATGAAAAAATAATTATTAAGTTATAAAAGATACGAGTTTGTAATGTAGTTGTGTAGAAAAGTAGCCCCCATACAGACTGCACTGCTGCGTGGTGGACAAATTGAAACTAAATACAACAAACCAAAGAAAACGCTACAGTGCAACAACTTGTCTATCCTATATAACCTTAGTTTACACTAAGATAACTGTCACCCAATCAACCTCAACATCACTTTTTAGTTTTAAAGTTCTCTACTAGGTAGCTCTAGTGGCGCTGTTTACAATTTTTTACAATATTTTGAATTGGCGGATTTTCTATTAGCCTTGAAAGGGACAAAGAACCAGATTTTTTCGGATTTTTTAAATTTTTTCTTTATTTGTACAATACACTTTACCTATGTACAAAACTTCAAGTTTCTAGGATTTTTAGAAGTGCCTTAGAATTTTGATGAATGAGTGACAAAATAACAAAGCTTTAGGCTCATATTATATCTTATGAACTACTATGGGTCAGAGGTGTGAAATTTTTATTTCTGGTCCAGTTTGTCATGAACTTTAAATTAAAATTAATTTGATATATCTAAGTATCTTCAATAGGATAAAAGAGGGGGGTCCAAATTGCCGTGAGTTGGTTCCATATACTCACCGATTTCGACTACACAGTCAGTGTCAGTGTCAGAGTAAACACTGATCATTTTTTTCAAATGAACACACCTTATCGATCATAAACACATATTTAACAATATAAAAACGTAGGATTCACTTGTGACAAAGTAAAGAAGTTAGATCTATTCAAACTACTAGAAATAAAAAGAGCACTTCAAAATCGTAATAATTTAGACTGCTTCAACAAAAATACAAACCCCCAAGTGAAACTAATGCATTATATAAACATAACAATCATACAAGTTCTCAATTCAGAAATATGAAAGTTCCAATTTCCAATTTTATATAATCATAGTATATATATGTAAAGTCAATAATTATTATAGTAAATTTTATGAATATTTTGGTTAAATTATTCAAATATTTATTCAACATTGTAATAAAGTCGCATATATTAACTTAAGTATTAAGGTAGGGTGAAAACTCAACCAACTCTCACACTCTACCCTAATAAGGGATTATTGTAAGGGTATGTATGGGTATGAGGATGTATAGGAATACACCTTTGTTCCTTAACTAGAAGATAATTCCTCTTTTGCCGATATACCCCAAATAACCCTCTTTTACTGACCTTCCCACTCTCTGTATTCTTTGCTACTTACTACCTTTACCTACTTGTTTACCTTAATTATATTATTTTTTGTGTAATTTATTATTATTAGTTAAGGTAAAGCTAAGAATATATTATACACTACTCAAGGCATATAATTATTGTCGCAATTTTAGCATAATGGTTTGTTACTTTAAAAAAATAGTCTGCCAATTAGTGTGGCACATAGCTTCCTCGCGTCCTATGTCGTATACTCTATTGATCTTAGGCGTTTAAAACTTATTATTGTTAAGTTTATATATCCCCCCCCCCCCTTTCGTTTTTAAAATATGTCGTAATTGTTTTGATTTTTTATATGTATTAAAGTATCAATATAGCAAAATTTAAAGAGCGCAGACAGTTGTAATTAATCTTGGACTATCTGTGGGCTACTTTTGACAAACCATCCAAGATTCATACCAATCAGATGAGCCCTTTTGAAGATATAGGTGTAAATAACTGTATGATTGTGTGCATGTGGAAGAGAAAAAACGGACGCAGAAGGTTGAAACTTATATGGGACCAACAATGGGCTAATTATGACCTATCATCGAAATTTCATTAAAATCAGACGAGTACTTTTTAAGATATATTGGTTTGCAAAAATTGACTTGCAGACTTACTCGGAACCAAATATGTTCCCTGATGTCTGAAATGGATTTCTATCTTGGAATTTTTGATGTCGGAGACCTAAAAAAGTGTTCGTTCTTTAGAGCGATCACATAACTTCCGTTACCTTAGGTAAGCTCGGAAGCAAAATACCCTAAAATAAAATAAAAAATATTTTGTTAATCTGCTTTCTCTATCAACGCGGAATATCAATACTTCATATTTATAATTATTCATTAATCTCATTTACTTGCTAATATAATATAGTAGATATTAGCACAAGATGTTTTGAATGGAAAAACATTCAAGTTTTGGTTTGAAATTAAGTTAGATTGCCTACATTTTGAGAATTGTAACAAAAGGAAAGGACTACGGCCTTGGCTCGCTCTGACTAAATAGTTCTCAATTTTCAACGTAACCGCTTGTTGATTCTCCAGGTCTCCCATTCTTCGTTAATCTACTCCTACTGCTCAGCTACTTTAGCTCCCCAACTTCTCCAGCTCCTCAGCTACTTTAACTCCTCAGCTACTTAATCTCCTCAGCTGCTTCAGCTTTTCAGTTACTCCATTCTTAGCTTTACCATTCTGCCTTATTTACTCCTGTATGATTTGGGCTTATTACTCATTCATCTTCTCAAGCCTCTTCACCCTTTTCTGCATCCATTGAGTAACTACCTAACCAATTCCTCCACCTAATCTCTCACCACTTCTAAAGTACTTATCCTCGTAATAACACAATCCCTCTCTAATCTGTGGACCGTAATCATCCAAAACACGATTAAGTTATTTTAGGAACCATAATCATTTAACCCGTCATAGCTTCTAAATACCCTTAAACTCCAAAACTAAATTTCAAAAGAGATCACAATTTTTTGGCATCAACATTTAAAATGCGTTGAGAAACACTAACCAGGTTGATCGAAAAGTCCCTAGTGCGTTTGGAAATACCAACCTTAACAACTGACCGCCTTCGTAAACCTTCAGAAGTTTTAGCTCTCGATCGAGACGGTTAAAATAGCTTCAACCAAACCAAGATCACGGTTAGATCGATTAGTAACCACTACTGTTCTCCATTATTATTCGTTTTGGCATTTTACTTTTTAATTTTCTATCAATCATAAGCTTAAAATAAGGAAGATGGTAATAATTAAGTTTATAAAAGTGAGTACAAGGGACCAGCGTAGCCGAATGTTTAGCGCAATCGCTAACTTACGCCTGAAACAAGGTTGTAAACATGTTTTACACATATATGATCATATCAAGTGGATTTGTGAATCGGCCTTGACACTAACCACAAGAAACTACCAGCGATTTGTTTTTTTTTTGTGACCGAACGCACTCTAAGTTTTTGCGCAAAATCCTCTGGATGAATACACCAGTAACATTCGAGAAAACTACCAGTTAAACTACCTGCTTTTAAAGCCTACATATTATCATTTCTATTTTTAGTGTCCTCTCACACTACAGTTCTCAATTCTTCATTATTGCGATTTATCCATATTTGCACTCAACATCTTTCTAACTATCCTCTTCGAACTACACACTACACAGCTATCTGTGTGTTCCTCCACAGATACTCATAATTCGCGCAATCCTAGTTTAAATTGTCTATATCTTCTAACCTATTGATTATTAGTTTTCTACATTTTTTATTTCAAAACAATCTTTAAAAACAAAATATCCTTGGTTTTCTTAACTAAAAGCACAATACATACATGTTTTTAAGGATAGGTAGTGATGTTCACTTTAACAAAGTAAATATAACGTTCTTACAGTCTATTGCCACTTCCTCATATCTTGTTCTCATGCCCATCATAACTGAGATTTTTCTTCTACATCCTATCCGGTTATTCATTAATATGTTAATTTTATTATATTCTGAGTACAGCTTGGTACACATTTTCTTCTAATCTTAATATTAAGGATCCACCTTTACGGTCTTTTCATGATTTGATGATCAAACGCCGAGGAAACAAAGCTAACAAAAAAGGCTTTTTTGTGGAATTTTAGCACATGCGCTTTCGGTTGTTTATTTTTCCTGAGTAATGGTCTAGTCAAAAAAATTAACGCTAATAGCTCTGCCTACCTGCCACACCCTAACTTACACTTCTCTATCACTGTTGCTTTAGTGGATCTTTTAGTGCCATCGGAATTTATTCTTCTTTATCCTATCAGATATTGTGGTGTTACTGCATCTGTTAAGCCATGTTTTCAAGCTGCCAAAGTAAGTAATATTTTCTTCCAACACATAAACTACAAATGAAGTAATGGTTGTGTCTGCTGCCAACTGATAACGTTATAAAGATAAAAGATTTTATTTTCCAAAAGTAAGCTTCTAATCTACCTTGTTTATAGATACATCTTAAACTTTTAGTTATATTTCTTCTTTTTAGTGGATCATTTAACTTTTAATGCGTCCTTAGAAGTCTATGGTGTTAATAAAAATGAGTTTACAGACTGTAGGGAACCTAACAAACCTCATTATTATTCAAAGGATAAATTTAAATTTCCTTAGCTGAATAATAACTCCTAAAATGAACCTATTTTGAGAGAAAATATGTTACAGTTTAACCAGCTAATCATTCCAAGAATAAGCGGAAAAAGTGATTGGCACTACCCATATTGCTGAAAAGCATTTCGGATAAGTAGAAATTTATAGGACCTCATTGCAAAGTATTCCTCAATGCTAAACGAACCAAAGTAATTTACTGGTTCTCCAGTTTCCAACAAAACAGATATCTTAAGAAAGATTTGTCATATAACGTGTATATTTTCTTGCTACATCTTGTTTAATTAATACTTAAATATATTGAGAAATTAAGACTTTTAAAGTTAAACTTTTGTTAGTCCGAAAAACTTACGATAGTAGCGCTGCCTAACCTGCCGCACCCTAACTCACACTTCTACTCTGATATAGTTTATGTTGATCTACTATACTTTTATGAGTTAAATGTAATTGACGAAAGACCTGATATAGGTGTGATTTTACTAATCAAACCTTTGCTTTGGTCCCCACAATACAAATTTGGCTGCGAAATTATCTGATATATTTTATGATTATGACATCGTTTAAAGATCTCAAATCACAGTATTCTCAGTCACTGAGTAAATAACCATTATCTCAGAACCTACTTATATAATTCAGATTTTTTACCTTCATGAACACCACAGTTAATGAAGTACTAATCTGCTCCATCGAAACACCGCATTGTCTCTCAAAGCTGTAAAAAGAAATATTCATATCAAGAATTAGAATCTTATAATTATATTATGGAAGATTCTAAATGTTCGAATAACTTGTATAACATAAGGCATATAGTGAATACCTAATCCTACGTACTCATACTAGTTCAGCGTAATTAGAATTAATCAACTTAATCTCTCAACCTCTATTCAATTGTCTTGCTACACACAACTGATGAATCTCAGCATTTTCGAATATTTTTTTTTAGTACCTGTCCTAGTCCTAATCCTCTGTTAGGTGTTTTCCTTTGCCTACCACATCTTTTGACTAACTCTGTTATTCATACAGTGAACCGCACCGTCTCTTTTACTTCCTGAAACACACCGTATTAGGTTATTATAGGATAGGGGATCGTCCACTGATGTGTTCATCAGTGTGAAACATATCCCTCTGGAATTCGATTCGTGCCATCACCAGATATGTCAGTGTTTGACATTGGATTCAGGTAAATTGCGAGTGCCCTAATCATCTCGGCTAAGCCAAGATCTTCTTCCTTTTCTCGATCATCTCGGCCAATCTCCTTCGTTATCGTTTTCGCCTCCTTCATTTATTTGTCCACTCAGAATTGTGAGGGAGCAGCTACTTTACAAATCTATCTATGTGACTATAACACATTAAACTAGGCATCGCGTCTATCATTAAAGCGAGCGTAATGCAAGAAACATTAGATATTTAGAAAATACATAATTATGATGAGTTGATAGTTAATGAGGATGGTTTTTATAGAAAGTCGTGTGCCGTCTAGTACGGAACAAGGATGCCTTCCTACATATTCCTTAACTTACACGTTCCATCTTCATTTAACTATTATAAAATGTATCACTTCACTGTTCAATAACTGCTGCTTCTATCAAGTTGAAATTTTACAAGGCTGTTACAATGGTACTTTAGATTATGTATATAAAGTTTAATTAAAATCGTTAAGTTAGAATGTAAGATATCAGTAAAACGTTATTTTCTCTATTTTAAACGTTTAGGTCCGCTTTAATAGTTTTAAAGATCTTTATCACCTCATAGCGGTGTTTGTTGGTTTTAATAAAAAAAAGTATTTGAGTTGAACATTTTTTTCAAGATAGAATCTTTTCCCGTCTTGAAATTCCAATTTTACATTTGAAGCTCACGTTTACGCGAGCGTTGCGCACGAACTCTTCTTAGACAGATAACGCTCTCCAACGAGCATAGCCTGAGAATTGTAAAAGGAACATGGATACAAAATTTCAACTACGTCAGTCTTTTGTAGTTGAACTTTTACTCAAGTTATCGTTGGACACGTAAACGTTACTGACATACAGACATACAGACAGGATGCATATTTTGTTTAATGTAAGAAGCTCGCTTCAATAAAGACTTGTTGATTGCTTCTAGTCAACTCAAGAATTGAAAGCTACAAGAAACAATTTTATTTAATTGCATTGTTATATATTAAATTAATAAAATATCAAATACAATAGAAGTATTTTCACCGTGTCAGTCAGAAAGTTATGTGCTGGATTTGTCATCAATTTTAATTTTTACGAGCTCAATATTTCCTCACATTGACTTTGGCTAAGAAAGTAAAGGAAATGTGTTTTGATAAATTTCCAAAGGAACAATTTTTCCTCGCTTTATGTGGGAAGAAAGTAGATTGGTACTAAGGGTAATAGCGTCGGCAGCTCAGGGTTGCCTCGAACCAGCCAAATATATAATAAATCTAATATAGTTGATATCTAAAGGAAGACTCCAATATATCCGTTCAATGTCTACCCCCTCCTCGTCGAGGATGGAGAGCTTGGTAAAGCACAGGAAAAATCTATTTGAAAGCGATTCCGCTTCTCAGCAAATCCCTTGCGTCTTTTCTTTCTTCTTTTGTAACCTCCCCACTGGTCCATTCACTTTTACTTCTTATTGTACTCGAACGACAGCCCAGCATCGAAGAGCAGGTTCGAAATAGGAAATTAAAAATTATTGAGTAAGAGAAGAAAGGATTTAATCGATCACGCTGCTCCTACAAAACATCCTAAGAAATCATTTTACCTTTATATTTAGTGCTAGAGGATGAAAATAAAATATATATTATAAAAGGAAGAGTTAAGTGGAATTTAATATTTTCATATTTGTATTCCTCGGCTCACAATCTATGAGCCTCCTTTGCATATAGGAGATGGCGACCAATGAAAATCGATATAATACTGCTCAAAATTATATCGAGCCATCGAGAGTAACTTTAGGAAAGCATTAAGAAATGTTGAAGGCTTGCTGATTCTTCCAAATAGCATGTAAATAATAAATACATAAATGTAAACTTACATGCACAGACGAAAGGGCGCTTAATTAGAGATCACCAATTTGTGGATGATACTTCTTGTATATAAGATACGTAGGATCAAGTTTTTTCTTTACGTCTAGAGATATATGAAATAAGTTACGATAATAATTTACTCACACTGAACATTATTACAATCTTTAGATACAATGAATATTAAAATAAATATCTGACTACCCAGCGCATCAAAATGCAGGTCTATGTTGTACTTGTAATAAGTAGATTTGATTAAATATACCTAGGAGTATTAATAGACTGAACGCTAAAATTAAACCAACATATCTCTTGTATAATGTAAAGTCTTAAGTCTCGAGATTAAGGAAAACAGTTTACATTAGATAAAGCGAAATATTCCTAAATCGAAAGCAATAAAGCCCTGATAGCTAAGATAATTCTACCATAGGAATCCTTATCATTTAATTAAAATTATACTTCCTAATCTTTTAAGTACGTAGTTTTTTATTTCAAGAAAGAGATAGTATGGAATTGAAAATTTAGTATACTTGAAAGAGCCTGGAGTTATGAGTGGAGGAAGAAAACATTAATAATGGTTTGGAACATAAATAGTACATTACGCGTCTAGTGCGGAAAGTATCACTTTGCATGAGAGTGTGGAGTATGCACCCGAGCGACAGCGAGGGTAGTAAAATCACACAAGCAAAGCAAAATACAGTTATCGCACGAGTTGCGTACCGTGCTTTATCTTCGATTGAGGATTTTAATAGTAAATACAGAATTTTTTTTTTAATAAACTTCGTGTACGTAAGTTCGTATTTCTCTTTTGATTAAGATGACATTAATTCATTAGTTGTATTTTGTGCCGAATTAATTATTTCGAGAGGCGTATTATCCTCCTCTTTTTCGTCATAATCACTTAAATCACTCATTGTTTTTCACTAAAAACTCTATATAAACAGTTACTTTAATTAAATATACAGCAAATTAAATGTAAAGTTAAATGTACTTAAACAGCAGTTAAATGTAAACAAACTCGCTAATCGTGCGTTAAGGTAAAGAATTCTTTACCTTATCGCACGATTATGAAACGCGCATGCCCAATGAATGCAGCTACAAAAATAATCACTTTCTACGCATATAAACAGAGATGTTATATTTCGTATCAATATTAGATAAATTAGTTTATAATTAATTTAGAAACAACCCTGACTCACATATACTATTTAAATAATACTAATATGATTTCAAACTTCAATAACACTGATTTGAAAATCTAACTGAATCTAATATTCCGGTGGTTAGGTTAGAAAAACCAACTAGAGTTGAATAAATAAAGTAAATTTAATTTTAAAACTAGTGCACGTGGGCAAAATAATTGATGAATTAAGCAAAATTTCTAATTGTTTTGATTATGTCAGATCTAATACTTATGTGAAATAAATCTACATTCTTAAAACAGACTTTTATATCCTACCCAACTCATTTCTTTCAAACCTCCAGCCCTTTTATTTCTAACCTCTAACCCTTTTATTTCTAACCTCTAACCCTTTTATTTCTATCCCTTAACCATTTAATTTCTAACCTCTAATCCTTTTATTTCTATCCCTTGACCATTTTATTTCTAACCTCTAAGCCTTTTATTTCTAACCTCCATAAGTTTCTTAACTTAACCCTTTAACTTCCAATACAATCCCTAGAATATTATATCCGAATAGAGTCCACTAAGCTAATTTTACTACGGTTTTATTAGCTTGCTTTCTTGTTTGTTTGTTTATTTGACCATTACAAATCTGGCAATCGATTTCTAACTCACTTCCAGAATAGCTAGACATTTGAAACTTTTAGCCTAACTCAGAACACGATGACAATGCATTATTTTAATACTTATAGCCACCTTTTAGCAGAATTTAATTAGTTTTCAGCAAATTTTGCTTTATGGAAAGTTAGTTCGGAAAAAATCCACAAGTTATTTTATTTGTTTTGCCATGTCCCATATTTACAATCTTTATTTTGACGGGTTTCAAATTTGTGATTTTTATAAATAAGAGATAAACATTGAATGACAGCAAAACATGAAATATATCGATTATATTATTTATCGATTATATTATTTATATTATTTCAAATACATCGATGGCACGGTTTAGAATTGGTGTTGGGGAGATCCGTTGTACAAAGATTTGTCCTTTTATAGGTTTAAGATCAGCTCCCTAGATGGTTGTCATTTATGTGATGTAAATAAATTTGGAACTATTTTTTTTCACTAACATTATAGATTATATGACAATAACAATTATAGTATCAACATTACATACGATTTAACAGAAAATTTAAAAACGTAGTATATAAAAATTTCTATTAATTCTTGAAATTATTAAATATTTAAATAACCAAATTTCTATGAAGAAGAATAGTACAAAGGGAGAGATTAAGAATTGACAGAATGACATAATAGATTGTAAACGTTTATAAGTCTCCTACCAATTGTAGATTTGTATGTTTGGTTTACTGCCAAATGACAAGTCATTGTATAGTCCAAGTTGTGCAACTCTAGGATCTAAGAACCAAAAATAAAACTCAGTCATGTCATCTTTCGGGTGAAAGATGTCAAAGATGACTTGTAATTTAAGAGGTGTCTCTATCCCTTTGTAACTCTCGGGATAAAACGTAATTTTAGACAAAGCACTCAAATTTTCTTGTAACATAAGGAACAACAGAATGCAGAAAAGAGGGCTAACAATGTACCGTGTAATGCTCGAGATCAAGTGCCACTGATATTAGTATCCTAGTCCTAGTATCCTAACAGAGATCAAAGCAAATTCCCCAAAAAAATCTTATGCAACGAAATAAGAGGGCTACAAAATGTGAAGGAGAGACCTCATAAAATTAGGTTACATGTTAAACAAAAGAGCATTTTTAATACTGACTTGATAATCAAAGAGAGTATTAAATATGACATTATTATACTTCCGAGCTTACCGATGTAACAAAAGCATTGTCATCTCCAAAGTCAAAACATCCTTATCAGAAATGCGCTTTAGACATTATGGAGCATTTTTAGTATTGTGCCCGTACGTTAGTCAATATTAGTTTAAACGCCTATATTTTTATAACTGCTGGTCAAATTTTGATGATAATTCATAGTTTGCCCATAGAGTCCCATATTGATTTCATCATTCTATGAACACTACTTCCTCTTGCTCATAGCAAAAACATTTTCTTCTATTAACACTTACCAATATTTAAAACTAATCATCCCTACTAATCGAAATTTCTGACTGTGATAAATTATTATTTCAGACTAAGTCAAGTATGCTTTTGCTATTGATTACTTATTGATATTGTTGAAGAATTACTATTAGTTATTTGGTTTTGAGGTGACCGAAGGTAACAGGAAGAAATTTATCTTGGTGCGTAGGCTTCCACGGTAAGTTTCATAATGGAGTTCTAGGTCTTCCGGTGGTGACTGCGTCTTAGTGGATGATACTTCCGACGTTTCGCCTCTTATGCTAGAGGCTTCTTCAGGGCATCTTATAGACATTCCTCGAATACAGGTCACCTTATTAAATTCGAAGATACCAAAGTTTTGGCCTCGGTTCCTGGCTATTATAACCGAATCATACGTGAGGCCATAGAAATAGAAAAGACCCCCGAAAACTATAACAGGGAAGATGGTTTCAAGCTATCTAAAACTTGGAAACCTGTCATTTCCATCTTAACCACGGGTAGAACCAAGGATCAACACCTGGGAGACAATCCCTCTACCCAGACCTATTAAACTCCCAGATCGGATGATGTAATACCTGATACAACAAACAGCAGGTATTACTTGAGGCCCCGGACAAGGATATAACCCCTAGCTCTCGACAATCTCCTACAGTTCACGTTGTTTCTTTCATCAGTACAACATGCTCTACCCTGAAGAAGCCTCTAGCATAAGAGGCGAAACGTCGGAAGTATCATCCACTAAGACGCGCTTACCACCGGAAGACCTAGAACTCCAGGATGAAATTTGCTTGTCTTGAAATGAGACAAAACGCTAACACGCTTTGTGCTACAGTAATTGGTACACGTTTTATTTAAACCATATAATTTCTATATAATCGAATTAATGTCCTTATCATTCTTTATTATTATTTTGATTCCGCGCATACCGAAGGTAACGGAAGCATTGAGACAATTCTGAAGAACGAATTTATTTTATGTAATGTTGATTACAAAAAACCCTGGACGTTTTAGACATCTGGAACCATCCGTTTCAGACATCAGGAAATATTTTTTGTCTCGTGCCTGTTTGTACTTCAACTTTTTTTGAACCCCTAAATCTTAAAAACTATTCGTCTGATTTTAGTGAAATTTGCATGGTAGCCCATTATTGGTCAATTTTAACCTTTTGCTTTCCCAAATAAAGAGAAAGTATTGTAAAGCCACAAAAATTCGTTTTTGAGTTTTCGATGGATTTACAAATGTTTTGAGGTCCCTACATATACGAGTATAAGTCGTTTCACGGAGAAAAAAACTACTTTCCGAGATATTGATGAAAATAAATCTTATTTGGTTGAAAATCGAAATTCTGTGATCTAGGACCGAGATTATATGAAAAAGTCGGTCTAAGTTGTCCCGGACAGATTTTTTATGCGTGTAACACCACTGGAAGTCGAAACGATAACTCTGTTTTAACACCTATATCCTTAAAAGAACTCATCCGATTTAAAAAAAAAAATGTAAACGTAGCCCCAAGATAGTGCCATATTAATTTTAACCACAATACAAATTTAATATTGCTACAAATAAGTGTGACTTTGCAGGGAATCGAAAAGATCCAAATCTAGATGCGAAAAAATATGTGTCACACAGCTTGGCACACAATTTAATATTGTATTGGTAACTTAAAAAGTGAGGATATCATGTTATATATATCCTTGTTTCATGTAATTACATAATATTTTTTAAAAATGAATAGTATATATATAACACATAACACCAATGTAATACCGTGTTTGCACACTGCAAATTATATATATATATATATATATATATATATATATATATATATATATATATATATATATATATATATATATATATATATATATATATTATGTATAAGGAATTAACTGGAAAAAAAATCCCTTGAGATTTTCTCTTAGCATAAAAGGACCTGATTTATTAACTGAAGCGAGAAAGGGGAAAAAATAAACTTCAGGATTTTTTTTTTATAAAAACTAAATAATATAATTAAAAAGTTATATTTTGTATATAAAATATAATAATTAATTTATAATTATAAAAAGAAGTATAAAGATGCTACTTTATTTTTCATATTAAATTTCTTTTTATTATAATAAAAAGTTTATTTTTTCCAATTTCATTATTTTAAAATGTTTTTTTGCAGTAAAAAGTTATTTATTTTATTTATATTTTTATATGTTTAACTTTTATGTAATGTTTAGTGGGTTTACTTAAACTACAACTTAAGTTTATTTGAAGTAGTTTGTTGGCAAGTGAACAACTTATTTTATTTTCTTATATTTTTTAATAATGCATTTTCATTTTTTGAAAATGAAGTGTCAGTGAACTTGGGTTCACATACTATATTTAATACTTAAATATTTTTAATATTAATCACAAAGAATAACTGTGATTTTTCTGGCTTCAATGGAATAAAATTATGTATGTACATTTTTCTTGAAAAAATCGTGATTTTTTTAAAATTAAAAGTTACTACTCCTTCACAATAAAAATACTATAATTACGATTTTAATTTTAATAAGAAATTAAAATCTGTTTCAACAACTGTTATAATAATATTGTCTATAATGTTATAGCTTTTAAGTAGGTAATACAGATTTACTTTTAATTTCATTATTTAACTTAATTATTTCAAGTTTATAACGGTGAAAGTACTTTAAATTATAAAAATGTAAGGACTAAAAATATTCTTGTACTTTATATAGGAAGTTATATGTATCAATCTGACGAATAATTAACTCATATATTTATTAGTTATATCATTTAAAAATTGGTTTATCTAAAAATTGTTTGACATTAATTTAAAATTACATCACGTTATAATTGAAACTGATTCCCTGCTGATTAAATTCAGCTGGATTGTAAAAATATCTGTGTCCGGTGACAGGGTTTCATCCCCCCAACTAATTTCAGGTTTGAGGTGCGAGGGGATGAAATTGAATTGGACGTTTTCCCCCTCAATTGAGTTGTGAATTCCATTTCTGAAAGAGGAGGATGGGGCTAGCATAATTGGAAGGGGACGAAGCAAAAGATTTTAAGAGGACCTTCCTGCTATATATGACCAGGAGGATTTCAATGCTGGGGGTTCCGTCAAATTGAATTTTGGGACGGATGGAATTTGATTTATTTATTTCAAACTGTTTTGGTTTCTTTAACGTATATTGCAATATAGCTTTTATTTACAAGCTTCAAGAATTTTTATAACAATCCTCGTATGTGTATACATTTTTATGTATACTCGTATGAAATCCAAATACCACTGACTGACTGACTGAACACGATATCTCTGAAACAACTGGACCTTGAGCAATGAAATTTTGCATTTGGATGGTTCCTAGATAGGTTATAATCAAAATAGTGGTTCGTGAAGACATTTGCTTGCGAGGTTACCAAAGGTAACGGAAGCTATGTGCTCACTCTGAAGAACGTAAATATTTTATTTCTCCTATTTCAAAACCCAAGACAGAAATCCGTTTCAGACTTCAAGGAACATTTTTGGTTCCGTGTCTGTCTGTCAGTTGGTCTGTCGTTCAATTTTTTCAAACCAACATATCTTAAAAACTACACGTCCAATTTTAATGAAATTTGGGTGGTAGGTCATAATTAGCCCATTGTTGGTTTCATGTAAGTTTCAACCTTCGGCGCCAATTTGTTTCTCTTCTACATGCGCACAAACAGGCACTTTTATAGAAAAGGGCCCCCCACTTTTTTTTTAATCTAATATACCTTCTGACAAGCGAATACACACTTTTCTTTATGCAAAAGTCTGATATTCCTATGTCCCAAAGCATATTAGACTGAATATCCCTTTGTCTTAAAAGGTAGTTAGACTATGGAATATAAACTCTTCTGTATAAAAAACAAAAAAGGGGGCCCTTTTCTATAAGAGTACCCACAAACATACATTTATTTACACCTATTATCTGATTTGAATGAAACTTTTACACTTTATCGCAGATAGCCCCAGTTAAGTAACCCGCAGATAGCCCCAGATTAATTTGAACCGTCTACGCTCTTTAATTTTGCTAAATTGATACTTTAATTCGTGTAAAAAATCCAAACAATTTTGACAGATTAAAATAAAACGGGGGAAACCGTCATATCTGTCAGACTGTCAAACATATTTTGCGAATGAACAAATCTTAAAAACTACTCAACCGATTTTAATTAAATTTGGATGATAGATTAAGATAAGTCTGCTGTTGCTGTAGGTCATACTACAGATGACAGACCGGCATTTCTTAAAAACCTCTTTTTGCACTCAGGGGACCCTAAAAACGTGTAAATCAATTAAAATCTCAAAATCAAATTTTCGCGTCATCCATATACTTATTCTTTATACTAAGGATATGAAAAAAGTAAAATTATTTGCGTAACCACCGATGAATTACCTATGAACTACCGATTAACCTTTAAATTTACTATTTCAGTAAGAAAAGTAATTTATGATAATTAATAACGTGCTATACTTTATCAGAAACACATATGTAATAGTAATAAACAAAAGTATTGAGGAAACAATATATGAAACCACCGATGTACCTACTACTGATGTACTACCAATGAAATATCGATGAAATACCGATGTATTACAGATGTACTACCGATGAATGCATAAATGTACTACTTCAATAACTTCGAGAAAAGTAATATAAGAGAAAACATAGCGTGCTATGCTTTAGGAAATATCTATTATTGTAATAAACATATTGGTATTATAACATATAATAATCAATCCCCTTCAAATGTATTTCAAAACCTTTTTTCTATTTTGTATCATTTTTTTTTTTATTTTAAAAAAACCTTTATTGACTGACCAACCTTATAAAAATTACCTACAGGCTATCAAACTTTATAATATGCTATTAGCTTTCATTTACAAAGCTTTTAGAATATCTATTTAGTTTTAATTTACATTTAGTGTTCGGTAAACATACACGATAAAATATAGGGTTTCAATTTTACTGTAATTGTCAAAAGATGATGCATATACTTCAACACTTATCAAATGGTGTTGCAATTACTATACTTGTCAAATTCTACTTATATACTTGTCAAACGTTTTTGCAATACTACTATAATTGTTAAGAGATGTTGCAATAGTTCTATATTTGTCAATCGTTTTTGCAATACTACTATAATTGTTAAAAGATGTTGCAATACTCACTCGAGTCTTGTTCATGATGCAATCTTAACTTTCTTCCTGCATTCCGTATTTTCTGCCAAACACCTGAAAAAAAAAATCTAAAATGTAGTCCACTTAAATATCAATGTAATCATATATGTTAAACAACATCAACCACCTGTTGAACATTTAAAACAATAAAAATTTGAATTTTTCATTCTAAAAAATAAATTATTAAATTCGATATTATTGAATTTATATTCAGTCTTATTATGTATATGATTTTTTTTCGAGTTTGTTGGACCATTTTTATACATAATATTTTAAAAACAAATGTAAAATTTTGAATTCAGTGTAAAACAAGGTTTGCGAGGGGAAAAAAAACTTTCAAAATACCGATGGGAAATCATTATCTTTTTTATATTCAAAGGTTGATTAATTTATACACAATACGATTAATTCTAAATTCTTTTAGAAAATATATTTTCCCCTTTTATCTTTATTTTTTCAATTTTTATATTGATAAAAAAAAATAGAAAATTGTTTTCTTCCCCAAATGAAAAATTACTTTTATTTTTTATCCCTGAGAGAGAGGTTTATTGAATACTTATACACGTTAAAAGGATACAAAGATTAATCTCTCTTCTTTAATTTTTTTTGGTTAATTAATATTGTTTACATTATAAAAATAAAGAAAATCAAAGAGGTATATAAATACACTCACAATTTTAATAATATAGAAAAAAGGACTTAATTAAATATATATATATATATATATATATATATATATATATATATATATATATATATATATATATATATATATATATATATATATATATATATATTTATATATATATATATATATATATATATATATATATATATATATATATATATATATATATATATATATATATATATATATATATATATTTTCATAAACTTTTTTTTTTAGAAATATTTGTAATTTAATAAACAAATATATATATATATATAAAATTTGGTGTTCGTTAGACTGGGTTTATATTTTTTATTTATATATATTAAGAGTTGTTTTACAGTAAAACAGGAACAAAAATTATAAAAAAAGAAAGTATAGATTTTCTTACATACTCTGTCAAAGTTAAGCATTTTTCACCTTAAATCTTTACTGTGATCCACTAAACATTCAACTTGAATGAAGTTATATACGCTAATAGTAATAAAAGTTTTATTTTGGAACTTTTCACAGTCTTAAACATTTCAGCAGACAAAAAAATATAAAAAAATAATAAGTTAACAGTGGTATATATAACAATTACGTTAAGGGTACACAGGGGTCTATGGGACCCCTACTCTGATTCTAATGAATACTGAAAGAAAACTAAAACTAATACCATAGGTATTGTTATCAGTATTTACAGAGAAAGATTCAAAGGTAAATTAGAAGGGTAAATTAGGTTTAGAGAGATACAAATAAAACAAAAAAAAAATTAATTATAGTTTTTATGGGGTCTGTGGGACCCCAATAAGTCGTTCTAGGGTTAAGAAAATATATTAACTTGTGTCCTCTTCACAATCCTTCTGAATTACTAAGATATCCTTTTGATCTTTTATATTTTTATAATCTCTAATCAATGTGTCTTTGATTTATTCTGTTGAGCAGGATGAAGGTTGGAAACTAAACAGAACCAACTACTATCAAGAGGGTTGGTTAGCCACTGGTAACGTTAGAGGTATTATTGGCGTTACTTTCACCACAAGTCACTGTAACAGATCTCTTGAAACACCCCCTAGAACCAACTATAATCTCAGAGGACATAGATCCGACGTGAGTAACAAATTTATTACGTAAGACTAGACTTAGAATAAAGACGTCTCTCCCCTAATAGAGTAACTTTATCGTACAAAGCCAACTTTCAACGGATAGAAATAATTTTCAATTCCGGAGAGACAAGTTAAAATGCGTAAGAGGAAGAGTCAGTTTAGGAGTTGAGTCAGATTCTATCTCAACTCCTACAATTATGTAGGTGATAGACGTGGAGGAGTCAGATAAATAGGCTTCGCAGGTCATTTTTCGTAAACATAGATTTTTCTTTAGAAGAAGAAGAATGCGTGTAAGAGTGTAGGAGTTGAGATAAAGGATGAAATCTGAATCAGATCTGACTCAACTCCGTATTGCAACTTGTCGCACTGAAAATAATCTCTAACAGTTGAAAGTAGGCTTTGTACAATAAAGATAACTTTAGGGAAGGGACGTCTTTATTTCTTATATATTATTAATAATATATTATTAAGATATAATTATACAGAGTATCAAGTATGGTATAGTATGTAAATCAAGGAAAATTTCATATGAGAAACAAAAATCAAAAATTTAAGTGTCACTTATATCCTTTTGCGACTCCTTGACCAAAGATCCCACCTATCCCTTTATAATAAAATCCTTATTTATAATTCAATCCTTAAACCCATTTGGACCTATGGAATTGATCTCTGGAGTTGCACCAAGCGCTCAAATTCCTATAGACTCCAATCCCTTCAATCAAAGATCCTTCGAAAAATCACTAATTCCCCACCATACGTCTCTAACCTTACAATTCACCACGACCTTAAAATTCCTTTTGTACATGACCTCGCTTCTATCCGTTATAAACAATTCCACGAAACCTTAAATCATCATCTTAATCCTTTAGTCAAATCTATGGCATCCCTTCATATCCCCGATCAACCACCCCGTCGGCTGAAGAGGCACTGGCCTCGTGACTTATGCTACTATAGTTCACAACCTCAACCGATGTACTAAATTAATGTTACGCACGACAGGAGTACTACCACTGGGTAGCCTCTCCTCTCATGACATTCCATGTCACTCATTCAAATTGTTATCTCTATTACTTTTAGCAAATTGAAATTGCTAGTAATATTATATATTATGTAAAAAAACAAAAAAAAAAAAAACTTATATTTTAGCCCGAATCAACGTTTTTATTTCAGTCAGAAATATTTACTTTATCTATATATGCCTCTTATACTCTTATACTTTATCTATATAAAATCTTTAACAGACAAATCAGAATCTACTCTGACAGCCAGGCAGCGATTAAAGCACTGGTTACACCAAGATATACATCTAAGCTGGTTGCTGAGTGCAAAACCTATCTTAACACTCTTGGACAACTTAACAAGGTACAACTGATATGGGTTCCTGGACATTGTGGCATTGAGGGGAATGAGATTGCTGACCAGTTAGCTAAAACGGGTTCCAATTCGACCCCAATTACACCAGAACCAGTTGTTGGCGTGCCACGTTGTGGAGTGAAAAATTCCATAAGGACATTTATGAGGCTAGATATGAAAAGAATATGGAACACTGCTTCAGGTATGCGACAATCTAAAATGATGATCCGAACCATCTCAGCATCTTACCTGATCGCTGCTCTCGCTCAAAAAACAATCCTGTCATCTTTTGACAGGATTTCTTACTGGACACTGCATGCTAAATCGACATCTACATCTGCTTGGCCTAGCAGAAAGCCCAGTGTGCAGGCTGTGCGAGGAAGAGGATGACACCCCTTCTCATCTTATTAGCAGCTGTCCTGCATTAACACACCTGAGGTGGAGAATCTTTGGCTTAACCTTTCTGCCAATTGAAGAACTAAAGTTACTTCCCCTAAACAAGGTGCTCACTTTCTGTGGGTCTGTGAGCTTGCTAAGAGGATAGGGTACTATAGGATGGACCATTAAACCGGGTTTGCTCCTTGGACCCACACATGAGGTCTTATTGCTTCGGACTTTTTTTTATAAAAAAAAGAAGTCCCCCGGAAAAAAAAAAAATATATATATATATATATATATATATATGCCTCAACTGTCACTTTCACTCAACAATTCATCCGCATGTGCATTTCCCAATGCAAAATGAGGAATTAGGAATCATGACGTTCCGATGGTTGTTAGGCTATTTTTCACAAATAAGAAGTCCATAAATTCGAACCATACGACTATCCCTCTTCAAAATGCGCGCGATATTTAGTTACCCTAGTGAAATATTATGGGTAACAGGTACACTCTGAAATACGCGGAATCAGTAGAACAATTCATGAAATTAATCATTAAAAAAAAATGCTTTCTGATCCAAACAACTTTCAACTTCCAACTAGTCTCTGATTTCTTCCAAGAACTAATAGTACGGCCAGAATGAAAGCCGATTCCGATTCTGATCCTTTAAACAAATCCGAAAATTGAACATTTAATTAAAGCGGCATGGCCATAGTGGCCACAGAAAACTAAATCTGCGTGAAGGTTTTAGAGTCAAGTACTTTTCCAGCATGTTTAGACCATTTTTGTTCTCAACGAACTTCAACTTGTTTCAATCCCTAAATTCCTTCGTCGTAGCTCAATTGGCAGAGAGCTGTACTGGAGTAACAGGATCATAGTTTGAATTCAAGTGTGGTGGGAGTATTAATAATTTGTATCGTTCTTCTGCAACGCTTAGTAGATCATTTGAATTTTTTGGCCTTCTGGGCTTTATAGTTCTATTAATTCCAAATGTATTATCAAAAACAAGCATTCGTCTCACGCTTCGCGCGGGGTACGTGCTAGGAATCAGTGGCTGTATTATTACTATTCTATATCTATTGCTATCATATTTGTTTATTGAGTAGGCCAGTTCGGCTTAATATAATACTTTATTATTAGATAAATCCAAGATAGCGGCCATATGTTGAAGTGAAAGTACCTTTAATTTTCTTCTTAAGCTACCACAAGTCTATGTAACAAATTTCAGATCTCTAGGTCCACTGGAAGCTGAGATAATAGAGTGTTAATAAATCCATGATGGTGGCTATAATTCAATATGGTGCCTATATATCGAAATCAAAATGCCCGCACTTTTCTATTTATGGTGCACTCTATCTATGTACCAAAGTTCAAATATCTATATCAATGGGAAGTAGGAGAATTAGTGACCAGTCACTGACAGTCACTCTTAGTTTTATATATATAAAACTAAGATATAACTACTATTTTAGTTATATATATAAATATAAATAGATTTAACCTTATTATTAACAATAGAGTCATCCATTGCTAATAATAAGATAATCACCTATCTCTGTTATATGTATTTATTATTTTGAGAATTAACAATTTACACATAAATACAGTATTATTTAAGGATTAAGAATTTTAATTGAATTCATTAACTGAAGGATTGGAATTTAACCCTTTTAATCGGTTTGAGCTGATTACAAGTAAGTAAAGACTTACAGCGATAACAAAGCTCGATGTTTTGATATTGATGGAATTAATCCTTCTCAAGAGAGAGTTGAATACTATTCACAATGACGTCACACGTCACTACTACAGAGAAGCCTCGCTGCATAATTCACCAATCTAATCCCACCTCTGTTGCATTTAATACATTGCCCCCCCTTTATTCGAAACGTTTATCATAATTAATGTTTAATCAACAATACAATAGTATAAATGGGGCTATTTCCGAGAGAGAATATATATTATCGAAATCTCCGTTGTAAGTAGAGCATTGTTTTGTTGCCAAAAAATATCTATAATAATTAAAAGTCCAATTTTGAATTTATAATATCGAATTGTATGGACAAAAATTATGATTATATATTTTTATCGTTAATAATCATTATACAAAGATGTGTGATGGAAAAAATATTTTTGTTATTTGTTACTTCAAGTTAACAGTAGCGAGTTTTTATCTTACTCTCTTATACAGGTAATATACAAAAAGTATTGTAATGCCGCGAAAATTCAATTTTGAAGGATTTACATGTTAGATTCCTTAAAAACACTCCCAAACCATCAATTAGGTTTTCAATCCCTTCACTCCACAGTCCAACAGTGTCACAGAGTTGTAGATATAATAGTTTCCTCCCTTGAGCAGAAAAGTACTGCTCGGCGGTCTTCATTGATGAAGCGCAAGATTTTGACACGGTATGGCACGCTGGCTTGCTTTGGAAGCTTAAGGGCGTCCTTCCTAGAAAATAGTTTTTACCATGAGTCCTACAACCTTTCCACTTCCTATAAGATAACTACTTGGAATTTGTCTCGAGAGGTTTGTAATTACTCACAATCATATTATACAAAATTATCAAAATTGTCCACGCCTACATGCCACAAACGTCAGAACGCTTCAGATGAGAATTCTATCTTTTTGTTTTTGTAGTACAGAGATACAAATTTAGGATTGGATAGTCTTATTTGGGTGATCAGTCATGTTTTTGCTATGGAGCATCCGAGTTTTAGATAGTACTCTCCAAGAGGATTAAAGGAAGGATAACACCTAGAAGGTGAATAGGAGCTATTAAGAATTCTGATAGAAGATGGATATCCTGCTTGGCTAAAAGGGAGTTAAGGGAGTTGGGAAATGTTATCCATTTAAACACGAATCTAATCGTATAAGTCGTTTTCCAGGAAAAACCCTAGTTCTTGAGTTTAATAGCTATAATTGCAAAGGAGGAGAGTTTGGGTTCGATTTTCCACCGGGAAGACATTATTTGTATGGTAAAATGTTCAATAATAATTAAATGTATGATATTAAATATATTATGTATATGTGTCACGAAAACCCGAAATAAATATACAAATGGAAAACAATGGATGAACTAATAATGCACTTGTATATTATATGAAAGAATAGTACGAGTTGCTCCGAACAGATTTTTCACTTATTTTTAAGTATGTATTTATTTATATATACTATTTTGCTTCCGAGCTTACCGAAGGTAACGGAAGCTACGTGACCGTTCTGAAGAACGAACATATTTTATGTTTCCGATTTCAAAAATTCCAAGACAGAAATCTGTTTCAGACATCAAGGAACATTTTGGTTTCGTGTCTGTCTGTCGTTCAATTTTAACCAACGTATCTTAAAAACTACACGTCCGATTTTAATAAAATTTTTATGCTAGATCTTAATTATCCCAATGTTGGTCTCATATAAATTTCAACCTTCTGTGCTCATTTATTTCTCTTCCACATGTTCACATACATACATTTATTTACACCTATATCTTCAAAAGTACTTATGTGATTTGTATGAAACTTTTATAGTTTATTGAAAGTAACCCGCAGATAGCCCTAGCTTAATTTAAACCGTCTGCACTCTATAAATTTTGCTAAATTGATGTAAAAACTTTAACTTTTGATGATTCATGTCAAAAATCAAAACAATTTTGACAGATTAAAAAAAAAATGGGGAAAACATTAACAAATTACACGATACAAATATAAAGTCAATAAGGTATATGTGATAGGATGCGAGGAAGCTATGTGCCACACCAATTGGCAGTCTATGTTTTATATATATATTTTCGTTTATAATAAAACGATCAATTTAGCCTTTTAAATGGTTGATGAATAAAACGTTTTAGTAAAATAAAAATAAATTCAATAGTAAAAAAGCAAATAAATAATAAGGCGTCTGTTGACCCAGGGCTTGGTATCCACTTAGAGAGAACTTTGCAAGAAAATAAAAATCATGAGAAAGCTTGTTCGATTTCATTTATCATGTAAGAATGGAAAAAAATATAATTAAACCTATAATAATATTTATACAATATGAACCTTACTAGAAAAATTTAAATAGAGTGTTGCATAGTCTTAGGACTAGTTTATCAACGTAGGTAATATGTGTTCAGTATATAGTGTACACAGAACGTAAACATGCATAATACGAGCTAGATTATGCTCTAGCTCGGTTGTAACAGAGTAAATATTGTCCTAGTGAAGATGAAATGATAGCTTAGTCAGACTACAAGGTAAACTTATCAACGTTATCTATTGTTTTTTCTACCATTCAACGCAATCTAAACTTAGATGACAAACAGCTTCATCTTATTTCATGTCTACATAAGAAATTTTCTCGTATTTTTCTTTTACCTTCTATACCTAACTTCTGTACTGGTTCACCTAAAAATTGGTAGATCCGAGATTTTAATAAATATAGTTTTATCCGATATTCATAGAGATATTTCCATGTTAAAATATTCATTCTGCAATATCCTAAACCATATTTTTAGTAATTTTGTAGGAAATTCCCTTGAGTTTCTGATTTAGAGGACTGCCTCTATGTTTTACAAAATCAAAAAATCTATTTCACCGCTACAGTCAGTAACCTCAGAAACATAAATTAAGAAGGGAATGAAATATAAATGCAAATTATCAAAAAACAGTGTGCCAATTTGTGTGGCACATAGCTAGTGACACCTCGCTCCTATTTCGTATACTTTAATTATTTTATGCTTCTACAACCTATTATTGTCAAATTTATTTCATTTTCCCCCGTTTTGTAAATATGTCAATTTTTTTTTGATTTTTACCTAAATTTAAGTATCAATTTAGCAAACTTTAAAGAGCGCAGAGGGTTTAAATTAATCTGGGGCTATCTGCGGGCTATACTTTCGAACCATACATAAATATCAGATAAGTACTTTTTGAAGATATAAATATATGTTTGTGTGTATGTGGAAGAGAAACAAATGGTCGCAGGCACTCTTTTACTTTGTTACCCTCATTTTTTATTTTTAAAATTATATATACAAAAGTGTGATCTTCCTTTGTCCCAAAGTACCTTACACTAAAGATTCCTTTGTTCTAATAGTTATTGACTTTGTTACCCATCCAACTTTTCAGCATTTTATAAACATTAATATAGGTGGGTAACAAAGTAAAAGAGGCGTATGGGGGCACCTCTTTTACTTTGTTACCCACCACTTTCTTTCTTTTCTGGTGGATAACAAAGTAAAAGAGTACCTGGTCGCGGAGATTACAACTTACATGGGACCAACAATAAGCTAATTATGACCTACCATCGAAATTTCATTAAAATCGGACGAGTAGTTTTTAAGATACGGTGGTTCGCAAAAATTGAGCGACAGACACTGAACCAAAAATGTTCCCTGATGTCTGAAACGGATTTCTGTCTTGGAATTTTTGAAATCGGAGACATAAAATATTTTTGTTCTTCAGAACGATCACATTGTCTCCGTTACCTTCGGTAAGCTCGAAAGCAAAATACCTATTACATTCAATTCATTGAAAATGAGTGACCAGCAAACTATGAAAAAAATAAATAAAAGGAAATTGAATGAATAAATAAAAAAGACTATTGTAAAATAATACAATAGATATGTAAAAGAAAAAATAAAAATAAAAATAAAAGTAATAATAATAATAATAATTTCTTTATTTCTATGAAACAAAATTTAGTATAACAAAAGACTTTGACACAAAAGATATGGCCTCAGCCGTCGGGCGGAGTTGCACTTCTAACCAAGTATAATAAATATATCACTTCCACGGTGTAATAGAAGAAAATATATAACTTAATTTATAGTTAGTGCTTACTTATTATTTATTTACATATTATATATTTAGTTTAATGATTAATTAAAGCTAAATTCAGCAAGGAAGAGGTTTTTCCTGTAGAGCCAAGCTCTTGAGTTAAAATTTGCCAATTTTTCCAAGTTTTCGCAGTTCATTCAATTTTTAAACTCGTTCATATCCAGGGTGCTTTTGCCCAGAAAAGATATCCTAAATTCACTAAGGATTGGGCACACTGCAATAAAGTGAAATATATCCTCGTTTTGGTTGAGATTGCAGAGAGCACACCTCCAGTTGTTTTCCTCTCTCCCGTGTTTAAAGTTAAGGTTCAGAGATTCGATCTTGCTTGCATTATCCAACTCAACTACCGTCTATCATCGACACACTCAAGGATATTATTGTCTTTTCAAAAACATAAAATATTGTAGTAAATATGGAAAGTAGGTTTGTTGGCCATTCGTAAATTTTCCCGATCTTATGTGTTCTATTAGGCCGATCATTTCCTTTCCTAGTGTACCTTCTATTATTTGTATTCAAAGTCAATCCGAGAGTATTTGCTAGTTCTATCCAATTGTGGCACCAAAATACATTTTTTAAGAGCTTCTTTCACAAAAATATTTGGTATTCTATCTTCCGGGGGGTCTAGGGCCAGAAGAACATAATTAAGGTTGGTCCTAATGGTTTTATGGTAAAGAGGTCGAATCCCTGTTTCGAGATAAAGAACGTAGTTAGGATATTTTCTTTTAGAAAAAAGCGTACAATTTTCTCCCCCGATTCCGACTGTATAATATATCCCCATACCTGCTGCCCGTAGAGAACAATCGATTCTACTGTGCTTGTAAATCTCATAGAAGAGGTGTAGTTCAATAACCAAAACAACGTCTTCACACAAAATGATTGTATTTGTAAAAATTGACCGATTTCAGCTGTTCTATAGCAGCCTAAAGATACTCTAAAAGTACAAGTCTAAAACTTGTACTTTCTACGTACGTGTGTGACGCTATCACACACTGGAGAAAAACACAGTCGAGGAGCTTGTAAATACTTTATATTTTACATGGAAAGAAACATTATTTTTGCAAAAAAGTTTAGACCAGAGACTGTTACTAGCCCATTTACTCAATTTTTTTTTTAAATATACATAATTACGACTGTCAAAATGACAAGAAAACTCAGTCAGAACTTTCTCATTTAAATAGTAAATGAGAAACAGGTAATTGTTTACACTTCATATTCGATTTTCAGTAAAACCATATCGAGGGTCCAATACAATAACGACCGAACTGCAGTCTAGTTTCAGAGATATTAGGTTTATTCCAACCACACCTCAAACTAGTTCCAACCACACCTCAAACTAGTTTCAAACTGTACGACGCATGTGCATTAGCAAAAAACGTTCAAATGTGGTCCGATGCGCATGCGTCGGACAGTTCCAAACCAGTTTGAAGTGTGGTTGGAACAAACCTATTGTTGAAATTATATTATATTTTCAACAATATCTCTGAAACTAGACTTTTTACGGGAAAACGACTTAAACTGATTCGTATTTAAATAGGCTACATTTTAGATTTTTTAATCAAAATCGTTGGAATCATTATAAGGGCCGTTCGAAAAGTAACCTCCGATTGGCCACTGTACTGGAAGTAGTGGGTGTAGTGGGGCCATTGTTGCACTGACTTACGCGGCAGGTCAGTCTGCATCTGCATCAATAACATAACCTCTTTGTCACTTCCTCGTAAAACAAAGTCCTAGAAATCTGTGGAAATTGATTAGACAGCTCCGAAATAGTGAAACGTCGATTTTCACGAAATTCTCCATACATTTTCTGAACGAGTTCATCTGTGTGATTAATGATGGCCTATACTTCTCTCTTCATCGTGAATGTTTTCTTCGTCCACTTTTAAATAAACGAACCCATTCACGTACAACTCCTTCTTGTACTTGGTCCATACACGTCACAAGTCACAAAGTTCTCGATGAATAGCTGCTGTCGAATATTGTTTTGCTGTAAAAAAAAAACCCTTATAACAGCTCGCACTTAGCATTTGGCAGGGAGTTTTTTTGGAGCGCACATTTTAAGACGCTATAAAAACCAAACTAGCGCTCGTACGACATTCACTCAACCTCGGCTTGATGCATACTGTCCTGCCGCGTACGTCAGTGCAACAATGGCGCCGCTACTTGCACTTTGCGCGCACAGTGGCCAGTCGGAGGTTACTTTCCGAACGGCCCTCGTATATCATATCGGCATTGAATATAATTAAATTCATTACATTTATTCAGGCATCTTTAAATTAATAATATTATTAAATTAAAAAAAAAAAATGTTTTGAGACTTAATTATACCACAAGAGCAGTAAATCTGGGGTTAAAAGTATTAAAATATCCTAACTTTGTTTAATTTTTAATCAAATAGAGTCTAAAAAGATGTTTTTTTCCATAAAAAAAGCCTAACATTAACATTTTTTATCATACTCGTTGGACCAGATTTAATATCTCCTTTTTCTACTTTTAATATCTTAGTAGGAAATTTATTTTATAACATTTTCATTTTTACTCATTTCATTAAATTAAATTTGAGATTGTTTTTTTAAGCTCGTTGTTTTTTGTTTAGAGTTAAACAAATCTTGTCTGAAGAGTACCCTTAATAAAATATTAGTTCAAAACAATTCTCCTCGTATCTAAGTCTATATTAGAGGTAAAGCGGATCTGTTAATAAGTAAGAGGATCTGATAAAGTAATTTATGGCCCATTAGCTTAGATGCCCAAACTTAAAAATTATTTCAATACTTTTTTATTATTTACTTATTTTTAATCTCTCAATTTTATGACCAGGAAATAGCTATTGTATAATAGTATAATAATGGCAACTACAATTATTGAAAAATGTATTTATTATTGACATTTTCATTTTTAGGCTATGGAACACAAGTACTAGACTACTACTACTACTCCACTGCTAGCAGGGAACTAGGCCGTTGCAGGAGGTACTTCATAGTTGCATAGTCTAGTTTTGTTTAATCGCGAGTTTTTACCGTCCTTATAGGCATGTTAGCTTGGCCTTGGACAGGTTAGTTCCCTTCGCGCCTTGTTCCCCCACCTTGGACTCACTCTTCTCCCCTCTTATGTTTGTAATACCTTGTATTAAGTCGGGCCATGTCTATTCTATTGTATGTCACGATTCTTCAGGTACACGACTACATTTTAAAATTCTCGTTTTTATATTTTACTCGCCCTTAATCATTACTACAGTTCACTAATTCACTTAATCGTTTAATCAAGTCTAGAGCAGTGTTTTGTATCTTTTGGAATAACCAAATATATATTTAACGGACATTCGAATCTGTTAGGCTGAAAAAAGAAAAGGAAAGAGTTTATTACTAATGCAACTTAATCGATTAAATTAACAACCCTTTTCTCTAGTGCAAGCCGGAAGTATAGTAGTATAATATGCATAAATTATTTATATTTCAAGATATACACATAAAACAGTGTTATACCATAACAAAAAGTTAAAAGCATGTACAGACTCATCATTAATATTTAGTTTTGTACATGGTGATAAACATACATTTTTGCTTCCGAGCTTACCGAAGGTAACGGAAGCTATGTGATCGTTTCAAAGAACGAAAAAATTTTAGGTCTCCGATTTTAAAAATTCCTAGACAGAAATCCGTTTCAGACATCAGGGAACATTTTTGGTTCCGTGTCTGTCTGTCGGTCTGTCTGTCGGTCTGTCTGTCGGTCTGTCGGTCTGTCGTTCAATTTTTGCGAACCACATTATCTTAAAAACTACAGGTTCAATTTTTATGAAATTTGGGTGGTTGGTCATAATTAGCCCGTTGTTGGTCCCATATAAGTTTCAACCTTCTGCGCCAATTTGTTTTTCTTCCACATGCGCACAAACATATACATTTATTTACATCTATAGCATCAAAAGTACTTATCTGATTTGAATGAAACTTTTATAGTTTATCGAAAGTAACCCGCAGATGGCCACAGATTTGTTTGAACAGTCTACGCTCTTTAACTTTTGCTAAATTGATACTTTAATTCGTGTAAAAAATCTAAACAATTTTGACAGATTAAAAAAAACGGGGGAAACAATTAAACCAATTGACTTTTAAAAGCACAAAATCAATAAAGTTCGTGGATAGGATGCGAGGAAGCCAAGTGCCACACCAATTGGCAGTCTATTTTTAAAAATACCAGAATGTTACTTCTAATAAACTTATTATCGAATAATACAACTAAATAAATTAATCGTTAAACAAATTTAAAAATGTTTCTACTAATAAACTCGTTAAATTTCTAAGTGCTTTTAACCTTTTTCGGTTTAAGAAAATCAAAAATTTAATACTTGTCGCAAGATGTTTATTGAGGTTTAACCGAACCCGGAGGCCGCAAACCTTCGGCACGTATCTACCTGAATAAACCTCCCATTTAGAGGAAAAACTTACCGTCCAACTTTTAATCGCCCTATTAAAGAACTCCTCTCAGGGTTATTCTAGCCCTTAATCTTTTAATCTGATCACATAAGACGAAAATAAAGTTTTTTAACTTTAAGTAGTAGAATTGATGATGTTCAGGTATTTAAATTTAAATAAAAAAATAATTATCTTTAATGAGAGATTCTCAATAAAGAACTATTTTAACTGCTACCAAAAGATTATAATTTGCTTCTGAACTTAAGGTTGAACTTGAACTTAAACTTGAAGGTGATGGAAGAATTTTGATCATTTTGAAGTGATACATTTTTTTGTCTCTGATTACAAAATAGCTGGACAAAAGTCCCTTACAGACATCAGGAAACATTTTTGGTCTCGTGTCTGTCTGTTCGGTTTTTACAAACTACTATTTAGTTAATTTTGGACGCGAGAAAGCTGTGTGACATACTAATTGGTAGACTATATTGAATACTTTTTTACTCTCTCATATAAAGAGAAAGTATTGTGATGTCGCGAAAATTCTATTTTATGGATTTACACGTTTTGAGGTCCCTTGAGTCCAAAATGTGGTTTTTACAAAAATGTCTATCTATCGTATGTTGTCGTCAGTTGCCTGTCCTATGACGTCTGTCGTCTGTGCAGACGCGTGGAGCCTAAACTAATGGGCCGATTATGACGAAATTTGGCTTACTTGTTCAGAAAAATCATACCCCGAGGTGAAATCGAGAAATGAATTATAGCTCTAAATTGGGGGGGGGGGGGGGTGCTACCTTCCCAAAACTCCGAAAAAACGTGAGAGTAATTATATTTTGAAAACGGTTCCGACAATTATGATTAAAAAATTCTAAAATGTAGTCCATTTAAATACGAATCTAACGATATAAGCCTTTTTCCCAGGAAAATCTAGTTCCTGAGAAAGTTGCTTTAAACGCGGTCGGAGAGAGGCCGGGTTCGATTTCCCGCCGAGGAGAAGTTATTTTTAAGATACATTTTGATAAATTGTTCAATAATAATTAAATGTACCTACGAAAACTCAAAAACTAATAAGTGGGCTAAATAATTATGAACTCTAATGATATGAGAAAGTTTGTCTGAGTTGTCGCTGACAGATTTTTTTATTATTTTTTTTTTATAATATAATAAATTATTGGAATATTTGTGGTACGGGAATGAAGTGCAACCAGAAATGTATCTAGCTTAAATTGCTGCATCTTATTTTTTATTTTTTTTTTTTTTTTTTTTTCATTCCGGGGGTTTTTACACCCGAAGACGCAGGCCACCTAGGTGGGCCCATTAAACAAACCAGGGTTAGGGACCGAATTTTCACACTCGTGTGAAGAAATGGTCGTCAACCATGACTCATCAGTGTCGTTAACCATCGTTAACCAGTGTCATCATCATGGTTTCCAGGCCGAAACCTGGTGACGCCACTCTTTCGAGGAGCTTCCCATTTGTTTGTTTAAACAATGCTGGGTGGACATTGAGCGGGGGGCCTGGTCCGGGAATCGAACCCAGAGCTGCGGTCACCTTCTCACCCGGCTCGATGCTGCTTAACTTGCGGTATTGCACGGCAAGCTCTCTAGCCTCCAAGCCACCCTGGCCCCCCACTTACGAGCTTACTGTATCAGTCAATTTTAATTGGCATATCTACTAACATAAGTTCTACTAAGATTTCACTTTGTAAAATGTTTTCATAAGCTTGTATATTTCTTATTTGCAGGTAATCTTGGTAAAATGGAACGAACCTTATCAGAAGCTAGCATCATGCGACTCCTCGGGAGTGATCTTCGTATGGATCAAGTACGAAGGGAGGTGGAGCATCGAGCTAATCAACGACAGGAACACAAGAGTAACACACTTCAGCTGGTCCCACGACGGACGTATGGCACTCATCTGCTATCAGGTACTAACATACGCTTTATATCTATCAAACAAACATAACATTCATTTCACAAATCAGTACGTAAATGGTAATTAAACGAGCGTAGAGAGTTCATTATATAAGAGGCTTCAAAACTTTACAGGGATTTTTTCACCATATGACACTCATCTGCTATCGCAGGTACTAACATACGCTTTATATCTATCAAACAAATATACCAACATTAATTTCACAAATCAGTATGTAAATGGTAATTAAACGAGCGTAGAGAGTTCATTATATAAGAGGCTTCAAAACTTTACAGGGATTTTTTCACCATATGACACTCATCTGCTATCGCAGGTACTAACATACGCTTTATATCTATCAAACAAATATACCAACATTAATTTCACAAATCAGTATGTAAATGGTAATTGAACGGGCGTAGAGAGTTCTTCATTTAAGATACTTCAAAATTTTTCAGGGATGTTTTCGGCGGATGACAATAATCTACTATCGCAGGTACTAACGTATATGCTTTATATCTATCAAACAAACATAACATTCATTTCACAAACCAGTACGTAATTAGTTGAACGAGCGTAGAGAGTTCTTCATTTAAGGGACTTCAAAACTTTATAACATTAATTTTAGGGATTTTTTTTTAGCAAAATTAATAGTTTGTGAGTTTGTCTAATGATAGCTGGCGTAAAAATTTATCGATTTGAACAGAATTCGGCTGAGATACACAGGTGCATCCTTAGCAATTGTAGCAAATATATAGTTTTTTTAACTTTCACACTTAATATTTTCAACATGGAGAACGACTAAAAAAAGGAAATTCTTCTTGCATACGAGTCCGCAAGACAGTGAGACATTTTCATGTTTTCGCTCTGCGTAAACTACCGACATAAAATGTCCCCAGGTATTCGCTTCGCGGTGTTGGAGGTGGTTAAAAAATATTATATAAATTTAAAAGAAATAATTAAAAAAAAAAAACTGAAATCTGAAATTGACAGAGTGAGACGTGGGGCAGGTAGCCGATCGTGAGGGGGAAGGGTGGGTAGACTAGACGTTATAGGTACTTTACAGATATACTTGATGGCAACCTCCTGTACTTTCCTAACTCCCTGTCACACGTATAAATCTTTTCAACTTTCTTCGGCCCTATGACATGCGGTGGAGGGACGCCCAACAGCTGGAGACATCAGACTGTGCACACCTCCTTTACCTTTCTAACTCCTTGATACACCGGTTAACGTTTTTTAGTAACGCTTTTCGAGTTATGTAGCACAGCATAAACATGAAAATGTCAAAAAAAAATTTATTCAGCAAGACATGTTATACAAGGTCTTGAAGAGTAGTAAAAGGATATGTAACTATTATCACATACTTTATTTTTTTGCCAGAATTAATATGGAAGAAAACAAATATATGTACACAAAATGAGTGTATTGAAAAAAGCCTAGCAAAAACTGTAATTCCTGTCTAGTGGCGTTTTTCCCCACCAAGGATCTATATCCAGTCAAAGCCCTAGCATAGTCTCACGGAGTGTCCGATCTTAGCTGCACAATGTAGGTGTACAGTCATACAACAATATCAAACACACACACACACATATATAATCATACCTATAAACATATTACCAACCATAACAAGTTTACTTTATCCGCAGACTAAAATTCGTAATACCACAGCCATATCGAGAAAACAGAATACTAATATTTCTTTCCTTTGAAAGCTGTTACAAAAAATAAAATGTTTATATTATGTATGTCAATATCAAAGTTCAAAACTGTAACTTACTTGAAATGGCTTTGTTTAAAGAGGTTTGTAACTTTTTACCACGTTATTTAAGTTTTTAAAGTAGCAAGATGACTATCGTGATTCTATCATTGGTCTATCATTTTTAAGGAGTTTTTTGTTCTTTAAGACTTTTGACCTAAATTCGGAAAAGAAGGACAAGACAAAAGAGATAAGGAAAATACTTTTGTATATTTACACGTGGTGTTTCTCTTATAATCTGTTTCACTAAGTCCAACCTTAAGTTTTTAAGCCTGCTAAGAGTTGTTAAAAGTGAATCAATATTTAATGATACTCGACATAAAGTAACAATACTAGCTATCGGATACGACATAACTATAAACTAAACTTACTAGGTATTAGAATAATACTAGTTGTAAACTAAAGATACTAGTATTAAACGAACATTGCTATAGTCATCAGATACTTCATATAGTGTTATAAACGATGTTACCCAGGTATCCGAACAATACTCGTTGTGAACTAAATATACTAGTTGTAAACGAACATTACAATAGGTATCCAAACAATACTAGTTGTAAACGAACAATACTAGACATCGGATACTCTAGTATAAACGAACGATAACTATAAACTAAACTTACTAGGTATTAGAATAATACTAGTTGTCAGTGGCGGATCTAGATCTTGCGGGGCCCTGGGCGAGACAAAATGGCGGGGCCCCCTAGGAGAGAGGGGATTGCTGATAAAAAAACAATAAAGTAACTTAATAATAAACCACTTATAACTTGATCCTATTTTACGACTAATTCCTTCACTTAGGGGCAGTCAAACGTTTTTGCTTTTTAAAATAATTACAATTCTGCTCATGATTTTAATCTAACATATTATTTGAACATAAACCCCTCAAATTATATAGTTTTCAAATAATCATAATTTTCATTGCAAACGTAATCGAAAAGAAAACATTTTTATTGTAATAATTAAGCTCTGTTATACTTAACTATTTATTCTTCTTCATGATATTTTGGGTTTTACGGTTAAATTATTATTGTAAATGAAAAGTTAAGCTGTGTTATTTTGTGATCAGTCCTACAATTTGAAATCTACACTCGAGCTCTTTAAGTTTACTCCCAGAATTCATATTCTCAGCTAATTCTCCATTTTAGTGCCGAGTTATTAGTTTAATTTGCAAAGACACATTTTTAGGGGGGTCCGGGGGTCCTCCCCCGGAAAATTTTGTAAATATGACCTCTCAAAACAGCGTTTTTATGCATCTCTGATGTGAAGTTTCTCTTTGACATCACTTGGTAAAACTGCACTAATTGGCCCAATTATTTCGTACTGTACGATATAATACTTAGTTTCTTTTACTATTCCTTTTTACAGGATCTGTCTTTTTTTCATATCTCTGTACATTGTCAAACGATTAAGGTTATGTAGTATCTCAATAAATTCAGTGTTTTATTTATTTGTTTTTTAAAAAAATACACGAAATGTCACGTTTTATAGGGTAATGATAGAAGGTTATTGTTAGGTCAGATAAAAAAGTACTAAACTCAACCTAAACTTACCATAACCTTCCATACTTTTCCCTAAAATTAAAAAAAATTGAATATATCGAGATGCTACAACCGAAATCGTTTTTGTAATGTAAAAAGGAACTGTTTGAAAAAAACCGAATTAAATTGGACGTTTAGATATAGGTGAGGCACATAATGAAGATTTACCCCACAGAATAAATAACAAAATCGTCATCATTTTGAAAAGGGGAAGGGTGAGAAAACACTAGGATGTTAACTCACTTAATTTTATATGGAGCGGGGCCCCGCGGGCTATCTTAAACATAAAAAAAAATTAATCTATATTTTATAACTTATTTATTTGACTTTTTTTATAGTGAGGGGCCCCGCGAAAAGGTAGTTAGGTATTAGGCTCTACTATGTAAACTAAATTCGACTGAATTTTATAATTCTAATATTTCATGTTTTGTACATGGCACGGGGCCCCGCGGACAATCTTCACTATGAACTATAAATTTGCCTGTAAAGTATAAGTATTTTATTTTAATTTTCTATGGCGCGGGGCCCTCCAAGGCGCGGGGCCCTGGGCGGTCGCCCCCCTCGCCCCCCCCTGGATCCGCCCCTGCTAGTTGTAAACTAAAGATACTAGTATTAAACGAACATTGCTATAGTCATCAGATACTTCATATAGTGTTATAAACGATGTTACCCAGGTATCCGAACAATACTCGTTGTGAACTAAATATACTAGTTGTAAACGAACATTACAATAGGTATCCAAACAATACTAGTTGTAAACGAACAATACTAGACATCGGATACTCCATAGTATAAACGAACGATAACTATAAACTAAACTTACTAGGTATTCGAATAATACTAGTTGTAAACTAAAGATACTAGTATTAAACGAACATTGCTATAGTCATCAGATACTTCATATAGTGTTATAAACGATGTTACCCAGGTATCCGAACAATACTCGTTGTGAACTAAATATACTAGTTGTAAACGAACATTACAATAGGTATCCAAACAATACTAGTTGTAAACGAACAATACTAGACATCGGATACTCCATAGTATAAACGAACGATAACTATAAACTAAACTTACTAGGTATTCGAATAATATTCCTTGTAAACTAAAGATACTAGTTGTAAACTAACATATTGTCAGGGGTGGGATGTGGAGTGGAGTGTTTATACCAAAGTTTTTTTATTAAACCTATTGGGTAGAAATTATCTTCTAATTTATTGAAAACTTTGAATTTTAATTTCTTCCAATGAGATTTATCTGTGAGGGAAAGGGCCTTTTTTATAAGATTATTACAACTATTAATTTTCTGTTGTTTGGGATGGCAGGACCTAAAGTTAAGAAACCTATTGCTTTTGACTTCTTTTTCATACCATTCTGTAGTGATGGTACCATTATGCTCCTTAATTATACTTAAATCTAAATAGTTGAGTCTATTATTAGTTTCTTTTTCCATTGTGAAATTGAGCCTCGGGTGGAAGTTATTTAGGCGATTCATAACAAGTTCAATTTCGCTATCTTTTATAATGACAAACGATCATCGATGTACTTGACTATTATTTTAGGCTTTACAGTGTTGAGTGTATTATTAAGCACGTGATTCAACACAATGCCACTGACATTGACGGACATGGCACCCCCCATGGGGATACCATGTTTTTGTAATTGTAATCATACTGAAAGGTACCATTATTAAGAATCAATTTGAGGCAGTCTATATAAAGGTTTTTGTCTTTAATGGAGGTATACGGTAGAATGCTATCCCAATTGGATCTAATAATTTGATAAAAGAGATCTAGTGGTACATTAGTAAACAGTGATCTAACGTCTATTGATATCATACTTTCATCTGGGTTAATGTTTAATTCGTTGAGTTGGTCTTTTAATTGAAGGGAGTTTGCTATATCGTATTGGTTATTCCTGTTAAGATGGTCTAGAGATGGATTTATGAATTTTGCTAGCTTTTCTAAGGGAGAATTAATTTGGCTGATGATTGGTCTCAATGGGATGTTATCTTTATGAGTCTTGGGAAGGCCGTAAATTCTTGGACAAAAAGTGTTATTATTATTTAAAGCTGCTCGTTTGTGTTTGTCAATATATTTGTTGTTGTATAATTTGTTAATAATACCTTTATATTCTTTCTTGATTTTCTCTGACGGGTCACTTCTCAGACGTCTGTACGTTGTTTTATCGTCCAGCAAGTGCATCATTTTATCCTTGTATGATTTGAGGTCTAAGATAACAGTGGTGTTGGATTTATCGGATTTAGTGATTTTTATATTAGGGTTTTCTAGTAAAAAGCGTTTAGTCCGGGCAATGTCTAACATGATTTGTTTTTCCAGACTCCCATTCTGGAACTTAATATTTTTATTTTGAAATTCAATGATTTTATTGATAACATGACTCCTTAGCGCGCTTACATGATTTTCTGATGTATTCGACTGTCCAGAAATAAAATTTGGATATAAGCCACTTAATAAAACAGGTAGAATTTACCACAACTTGAAAGATAAAATACCTTTCGCAAATACAGTCGGCACGATATATGAAATACCCTGTGGCCAATGTAATAAAAGTTATATCTGAGAAAGCAACCAACTTATTGAAAATCGTATCAAACAACACACATATGATGTATCCAAAGGCAACTCTAATACCGCCTTATCTTCACATGTATTGGCCACAAACCATCAGTTTAATTTTGATGACACCAAAATTATTGGTATAGAAAACAAGTCTAATCGGAGAGAAATGCTAGAAGCTCTAAATATTGCGATTAGATCCGAATCCACGGTGAACATAAAAACCGATTCAAGATCACTAAATAAATACTATAGTGGCATTTACACAGTCTCTTTTTATGTTATTATTACTTTTTATGTTGAATCTCTAGTCTGTCCCGTTACGGACGTAGTGATGTTAAGTCAATTTAGACAGGATGTTGTGGAGGAGGTGATAGAATGTTGACGACGGAACATATTATTGTACCTTAATAAAATTTTTGTATTTCCACCTTAACGATCCTCACAACACCGAATTTTAGGTATGAGTTTACACTTGTAAGTTAGTTCTTGATGTATTGTTGGTAATGAAACGACTTTTTACAGCAAATAAACTATATTTCAGGCTTGAGAATGGCAGGAGTGCCGAAACGTTGCCGTAGATAATCGACGTTTTTTTATTATTACCCTAAAAGGGTCTTCACTACAACTTATAGATATATCTTTTTACTACGTTTTTATTAGCTTGCATTCTTGTTTGTTTGTCCGGTACAAATCTGGCAATCGATTTCTAACGAACTTCCCGAATAGCTAGACATTTGAAACTTTTAGCATAGCTCAGAACACGATGACAATGCATTATTTTAATACTTTTAGCCATCTTTCAGCAGAATTTAATTAGTTTTCAGCAAATTTTGCTGTGCGCAAAGTTAGTTCGGAAAAAATCCGCTAGTTATTTTATTTGTTTTGCCATATCCAATATTTACGCAATCTTCATTTTGACGGGTCTCAAATTTGTGATAGATAAACATTGAATGACAGCAAAACAGGAAATATCGATTATATTATTTCAAATATATCGATGGCATGCTTTAGATTTGGTGTTGGGGAGATCCGTTGTACAAAGATTTATCCTTTTATAGGTTTAAGATCAGCTCTCTGGATGGTTGTCATTTATGTGAAGTAAATAAATTCGGAACTATTTTTTTTTTTTCACTAACATTATATATTATATAACAATAACAATTATATTATCAACATTACATACGATTCAACAGAAAATTTAAAAACGTAGTATATAAAAAGTTCTTTTTATCTTGGAATTATTAACTATATACCTAACATATAGACCTACGCTTTTACTCAATTTACAAAATAAATACTTTGATAATATTTGTATACAAAATAAATAACCATTTATATTTTTCTTTATCTTTTACTACTAAATTGTTGTAATGTTATTTGTTACCAATAATTTAATTTGTTTTGTTAAAACGTTTTTTTTTTGTTGTTAAATTTTTGATGATTATTACTAGTAAAAAAAATGAGGTTAGGTAAAACATTTTTGGTATTTGTTAATATGAATCACTAAAACTAGCGGCCACCCCCAGGTTCAAGCATCTGCTTTTTTGGGGGCGCTAACCCACACTATGTAAAATAAAAATCATATACATATATATGCATAAAAGTATATGCTAATAATATATTATATAGTTATGTTATTGTGAGGAATAAAATTATTTATTTATTTATTATTATTTATTATCCTCACGACAATAAATAGACAATTATTATTGTTTCAAGGAACGAGAAATAGGTGAAGCCATTCATATCCTCTAAAATTAGAAAAGGTTATTCCATCTTTATAATTTCTAAAATGGAGTTAAAAAGGAAAAACGAATGGGTTATACTGGAAGTTAGAGAAAAGGGAAATGTATTGTGGCGATATTGCGTTGTTAAGTAAGTCCTATAAGGGGAGAGGCTTTACATTGTTTAAGCAGTAAAGTCGAGGAGCTTAGAGTAGGGTGAGAGGTATAGCGTCAAGTATCCAGACTTCGCTGGGTATCAGAGCATTGATTATGAGTTAGAGGCAAGCAAGGACAACTTGGGACGTTATCCAACCAACACCACGCCAATATCAAAACAACCTTAACTCGTACAACAATCAACACAAAACTTAACATAACTTGAAATAAGAAACAGTAAAAACGAAAATTTTAAGTTCAATTCTAGTTAAGGATGTAATAAGACAAATAGCCTCCCAATTAGTGTGGTCTATAGCTTCCTCCCGTCTTATTATTGGACGAATGGTCACATGAGAATAAAATTATGTGATCCCACTGGGCCACAAAAAAGTGTGATTGAAAACAAACAAAAAAATTGAACGTGCAGTTTTTAAGATATTTTGGTTCGCAAAAATTGAGCGACAGACCGACAGACATACACGGAACCAAAAATGTTCTCTGTTGTCTGAAGCGGATTTCTGTCTCGGAATTTTTGAAATTGGAGGCATAAAATATTCGTTCTTCAGAACAATCACATAGCTTCCGTTAACTTCGGTAATCTCGACAGCAAATTATAATTAAATAAAAAAATAAAAAAAATCAATAATCATTAATTATTCAATTTAATCATTTTAAATTTATTTTAATCTATCTCTCAGTTTTAATGAATTTAATAGTTTTAATAATGAATCTCTCAGTTAAAGATCTTTCTGTTAAATTTACTTATACTGTTCGGCTCACTATTGATACATGACACTACTTTAGATTGTTACTCCCATTATAAAAAAAAAACAGAGAGGAGTAACAATCTAAAGAAGGTGTATGGAAAGTTCGTCTTTAGACTGTTACTCCCCTTTTGAAAACAGAATTGTGATTATTCCTTTGTCCAAAAGTACATTGGACTAAACAAAACATCCCTTTGACTAAATAGTTATTTAGTCAGTCATTTATATTCTAAAAATAAAACCTAGGGGAGTAACAATCTAAAGAAGAACCTGATAAATAACCATTATTATAAGTCAATGTTGAATAATATATTTATATTATATTAAGAGACGCATGTAAATAGATTAAACCGAGTTAAGAAACAAGGTCATGTTGTAAATGTCAGATGCGAAAAATGATTGATAGGCATAAATATGGTACTCTGCACATACCTAAATATTGTAATATTTATAGTATCATGTCAAAGTAATTTGTGTGACATTGGCATACCTGGGGGGGGGGGGGGTAGACCTAGAGTGGGGAGGGGGCGTTTGAAGGCCACATAAGTTGGCTAGTTTTCCAATAAAGAAGTCAAGACAAATGGGGTGTCGAAAAAGGTCGATTTGATTGGTCGAGCTACTTTTCCAAGAAAACCTCTATATCATTTCATTTTGGATAATAGTCCTTCTCTCCAGCAAAAATGAGATTTTTCCCCCTAACAAATTAGGTTGGCCTCTCCCTAACCTTATCATGAGTTTTCTTACTTGATAACATTTTTTGATGAGTGAATTTTCATCTCATAAAAAGGGGGTAAGAAAAAAAATGTTATTTTTAAAATAAATTGAAAAATTATAATGGTTTTATCTTTAATAATACTTCATTCAAAAGCACCTAAAATTAACCATTTTTGGTAGAAATTACCTACTATTTTTTACCACAAAAATATTGAATGAGGTAAATATCCAGAACAATATCAATTATATTGTTTAAATACTCGTACATTTAAGCCTCATCCAGGCTGCCGAACCGAACAGAGAAAACGAGCCGAGCATTGGTCTCTGCGCATGCCCAGTCTGAGATGCGCAGGCGCAATTTAGATTGGGCATGAAAAAAATAAAATTATGGATTTACACGCTTTTAAGAACACTAAATAAATGACAAAATTTATACATTCATGAAACTTTAGTCATATCTTCATATTGGCACTGGAAATGAAAATCTGCAGAGTCCGCCCAAATTTAGGGGGTGGAACAACCCCCCAAGGGGGGTGGGGGGGGGGATTTTTCGAAAATTACGGTTTCTACAAACTATGTCGAGTAGGATATAATTTTCCATCATTCTTTTAGTGCTGAATCGAATGAGGCTACTCCCGAGTCGATAGAATTATTGTTTGCCGAGTTAAGAATAATTTTTGGTTGAAAAATGTAAAAGTAACACTATTATTTAAGCAAAAATTAAGTTTTTTTGATTTAAATTCAAAGTTAACATTTGGTAATAGTAAAATAAAAATATATGAATAATATTTAAATCTTGTGAGGTTCTTAAAAATAAGAATTATTAAAGCAAATATTGCTTTTTATGCAGTAAAAATGACGGTATCATAATTAAAAGTTAATATTTAAAGGGTAGATGCTGTATATCACTTTTCGTGCTAGGTAAAGTTTTGTAGACCTGAAGAAGGTTCTATTCTATATCCACTCCAGGTCGCTTACCTTCAGACGAGGTATCAAGAACAAAGGAAGAACTTTTCCAGTTCATGGAAGCGAGTATTGACTGCAAATTTTCTGTGAAAGAATTGAATGACTTGGTATCCCCCATGTACCCAATAAGTGAAACTACTGTCAGGAGAAAACTGAAGGAGCGGTATGGGGATAGAATAATTCTCACATCCACCCAAAAAGTCCCAGTTACTTGATTTCACTCACAGGGCGAGAAAAATATAAACGACCGTGGGTATAAGCAAAAGAACTACAACGAGGAAGAAGAAGAACTTCATATAATGGAATAACTGGTGAAATACTGAGAAAGCACATACAAAGTAAGGTTTATTATAATACATCATATCCCAGTAGTTATCGATTTTTAGAAGATATGGAGAACTTGATACCAAAACCATTGAAAGTACTTTTAGATACTCTTACTCGCAGAAAAAAATGATTCAGTAGCGACGTGAATAGAGAAAAAAAGTGGGCAGCAATCGCTCATGGCGTGGCGCCTCCACCACGCCACTCATGTCTCATCGAAGTGGCGCGCCACTTGCAAACCATTCATTTCTTTCTCTGTTCTTCCTTTGTTTTCTATCTTCTTTGTGTGTGTTTTTTTAAGATAAAATAATTAGTACTAAATTACTTAGTATTTATATTCCCACTCCACGTACCTGTTCAAACAAACTTTGGGGAGTCTATAGTCGGGCATTTCTGATACTTTGACCCCTGTTTACTATACAATACTAAGTACTAGTTTGTATGACATGCAGTTAATGTCAATCGTCTCACATATCAACAGGAAGGTTACCTATCTGTTAGGTTTCTTAAATGTTTTTAATACGGTGCGAATTTATAGTCCTAAACCCGTTCCAACCTGACATGATTTTATTACATTACAATGTTAGTGCATGCGTATAAATATGTCCTAAACGATCCGCGGGACGATGCAAAGGACGGTACAAATAGGGGGGTTGAAACAAACCTTATGTAATTGTATGTGAAAAAGTTTCATAAGAATTTTATCGGACAGATTTTTTAATTGAAATAAATATGACGATAGTTATTCAACATTTAACAAAACAAGTAATTAAATAAATATGAACAACAACAACATTCTTTTATTGGTTCACTGAGAGTATTATTTTTATGTATTTACTTATTTTTTATCATAGAAAATATTATGTTTGTTACAATAACCAGGTCATGTAGTATATATTCTAGTTGGCTTATTTCGAATAGCTAGAAAGAAAGAAAAAATTGTATTTCTTTTCAAGAGTATAAAAATATATATTTGAGCCGGAGGCTGTAAATGTTCAATTTCTCATTATTCTAAGTGCGTGCTGGAAACCAAGTTGCCACTTGTAAATGTCAGAATAAAATGGAGAACTACTGACCCGGAAGCAAGTATCTGAGTGTCGGGAATTTCTTACTGTCACTTGTTTCAGAGAAATTGTTTCTCCTAGATCTTGTTACTGTGGAAACAACCGCTCTCTTGAGGCCATTTATAATTCTTAACACAATGCTATGTTGTAAAACTTCGATACAGATGTGTTTCTTAGGGTAAGACAAGAGTTCACTCTTATTCCGAGCCATATTCTAAAAATTGGAAATCGGAAGCAGATAACTGCTTCTTAGATTGGAAGTCAAGTAATTTACCGCAATTTTTAGGCCATTCTTGGCTTAAAAATTCAGTCTGATTTGCTATAGGCGCGGATTGTGGTTTTCATATCCTTTTTCTGGGTCAACTTAGTGTTTGACTAACTTTTTGTTCTAGTTAGTATTCTTTTAGTTCTAACTTAGTGTTTATAGTTTGTTCTTGTTCGCTGTTTACGTTTACTTACTCATATAATATGTTTATGAGATTTTGATGGATTTACACGAGTCAAATAAAGTTGTTTTAAAAAATGTCGGACGGTCTTTTCTAAAATATTCCGATGAGAGTGATTCATCATTTTTTGCATTCTACTTTGCTTGATTAAAAACCCTCTTTAGTGATCAGCACTTCTTTATCAATGATAATTAAAATAAAACACCCAGTGGCGTAGCTAGGGCATTGGGGGCCCCCCGAAAGATCTCTTTGGGGGCCCCTCGCCAAAGAAAATTGATGAGCAAAAAAAAGGACTTGCGTTCAGAACTGAATGGGGCACACTTGCAAATTTTTTTATGCTTTAACGGGCCCCCTGCTGAAGTTGGTACGAGGATAGAAATGAAAGTTTGTTTTTTTGTTTTCTAAATTCCGGGCACTGAGGGCCCACAGTTACGCCACTCTATTTACCATATTTTATCAAATATAAACAAGAAGCAAGAACGAAGAATAGTTGTATTTAAAGTCGGCAGTATTAGTTGCGATTCACCAGTACAGGTAACCATAACAATGCAGATATGTAAGAAGTCATAACTTGATAGAACAGATTGCGGTTTACCTGTCAGATATATAGAAACGTGTGATGTGTGTGGCCGGCTTATATCCCAAATATATTATTCACCATTATATTATGTCTGCCTATTTCAGAATAGCCAGCACGAGCCAGCTCTCCTGATAGCCGGGAATTTGACAGCTATAAATACGAAAACAAAATTAAATTATGTTGTTCCCTAATTAAATATAGGGCCATATGTGAGCTAAGTTTTGACATACCATCTGAATTTCATAAGAAATCGTACTTCGATGGTTCGTGGTTCGAATCCCAGCGCTGCGGTCTATTTTTCTCTGTCTGTCTCCCGTAGTTAATAATAATTATAATTTGATTTAAATTAAAATCTAAACTTTCCATAGTATGAATACTACCAAAATCTCAAAAATTGATTGTACTAGGTACAGGTACTAATTGGGTACTTTATAATTATAAGCGTTATTTCTCGGTCTAGTTCTATTATAGCAAATATCGATTCCTAAGACTAGTGGAAAAATTTAAAGCTTAATTCGGGACTTGGTATCATTAACAACAGAGGAAATTATTCTCCAGTGTAGCTTAGTTGGTCAGAGCATCTGTACTTGAAATACAGGAGGCCCGTGGTTCGAATCCTGGCGCTGGGGTCTATTTTTCTCTGTCTGTCTCCCGTAGTTAATAATAATTATAATTTGATTTAAATTAAAATGTAAACTTTCCATAGTATGAATAATACCAAAAACTTAATAATCAAATTTTTAAAATAAGAGCGTACGCGATAATATTCCCTGATACCTGAAACGTAATTTGTACTTTTTAATTTGGAGACAAAATAAATGTTCTTTCTTTAGAATGAAACCAAGTTTCTATCGGTAGGCTCACGAACAAAATATTTATTACTTTTTTTTATTGCAATTTGGCATTTTATAAAATACTATAAGGTCTAGAGGTAATCTAATATTTCGTAGTAAAGCACGGCAAGATCCAGCAAGTATAGTTGATCTCAGTTTGGTTTTTATTGAGCTGATAGAAAACAATATAAGACTTTTACATTATCGAACCGATTTTCTCTTTCACTGCCAGATACTGTTAAACTAGAAAAATATATCTGTCTATCTTCAAGGTAAAAAAACAAAACAGCTCCCAATAGTCTTAAAGTTAAGACATGCAATACAAGCTTGATAGGAGTGAGTCAAGGTAGTGTATTAGTGCCTTGACTCTTTTAACAAGAATAGATTTTTATATTATTATTATTATTATTATTTGTTGCATTTTCTCTCTCATCATTTACTTTCACACCATAGTAGGAGGGAAAAAGTCACATGATATCAGTAGATATGCGTGATAAAATGTCGTTCATGGAATAAAGAAAAAGAAAAAAAGGTTCTCCTTTTTTTGAATTCCGTTCCTAGAGTGACACGCAGTTATAAACGATACAGCATAATTGTATTGATTCATATTATTCAGCGAGTTGATGTCTTATCATTAATATCTCGTGCTTATATGACTGGACAAATAACAATAACAGTTCTAAACTTAAAAGAAAAAAAAAAAATAATCGCGAGGATAGACGCAAGAGTTGTTGACCCCCAGTATAATTAAGAGCTAAAAATCAATGTTGAGAATTGAACAAATCATAAATATTTACGTGTGTATGTTGATAATAATATGTATTTATAATTTATTCTAATTTGATAAAGCAATAATATTAATTAATTAGAATTTAATGCTAATATAATTTTTTATAAAAAAAATAAATGAAAAAACCCTTAGAAGAATGATTTCAAGTTTAAAAATAATATGTTTTTCATATTTCTTTAAAAATTTTCCATTGATTTAATGAAAACTTAAATAATCGGTCAGACAAACTTCAAAAATACTTCCTCATAGCCCTGTTTCACACTTATATTCTTATGGTATTATAGTCATTCTTATGGTATTCAGGTTGCTAGTATCTTATTCTTTTTACCCAAATGTTAGACAAGTGTTAATAATTTTGAGTTCGCTATATTTTTCCTGTGTGCGCGTCAAAACAATCTTTAATACTGGAAAGTTTCATGTTTATATCTCTTTTGATTCAAAAGTTGTTGGAACCGTACAGAGTGACAGACAGACACAGGAACGAAACTATAAGGGTTTCTTTTTTTGTTTTACCAACGAAACCCTAAAAAGCATAATACACTGTGTAATTGAATTAAATTTATCCCTTTGACTTTAATAATCCCTTATAATGTATAATTTAATTGATTTATTATTAAACATACTTTTAAAGTGTTACACCCTGTTGTGTTGATTATATTTCAGGCGAAACAATCAATTTTACCAATATCTCGGAAACTAGATTTTTCCCAGAATACTGTATATATGGTTAAATTCGTATTTAAATGGCATTATTAGAATTTTCAAATCAAAATCTGATTAAAAATATGGTATTTTTTTTACTTTAGCACCCCCCTAGATCCCTTTGTGTTAATAGATATTTAGACAGGAACATTATACAGAGTAGCGAGTAGCATATATTCCTTAGTTTAAATTACTATTAAGATGAAGGGATATTTATTCCAATGCACCTTGGGACAAAGGAATATCCCACTTGTTTGTATAATTGTGATCATATCCCTTAGTCTAATCAACTATTAAGATAAAGAAATATTAAATATAAAACTTCCCCAGGAGTCTCAATGTCTTGGGGAGACAAACAGACAAACCTTTGAGACTTTTGTAGGGCGGACTATTGTTTAGAACCAAGGGGGTGCTAAAGTAAAAAAGTGCCAAAAATATCAAATATAGGAACCGTTTTCGAGTTTTAGAGCTAAAATTAATTTATCGATTTCGACTCAAGGTTTGACTGTTTTCACAAATACATGCCAAATTCCATCAGAAATTGGCTTGGTGCGGTAGTTCAGGCCCTACTTGTCTTAACTCTTTCTACAGATTGCAGAAAGAGATTCTTTAAAAGAAACCTATTGTTTGGACTCAGAGATCATTAAAAACGTTTAAATCCATTAAAATTTATTCTTTGCGCCATCACAATACTTTCTTATTACATATTATACTACATATATCAAATACTTTACTTTTGCGGGCTTCTCCACTTTGGCAGCAGTTAGCCTATAATCCTCCACTCACTCCAATCCTCCCAATCTCCCTCCTGAAGATCACGATTATTGCTATTGTGTTATTGCTCACGTAACCTCCTCTTCTCCAGGTTGCTCTTGTACGCCCAATTTTCCTTCGGCCAGGCGATGACCAATTAATTATTCCTCGTTGCCCTTTCTTTTCCCATCTGTTGGACGTGCCAATACTACTTAAGTGACTGCTCCTCATTCCTTTCAATATCCGGCTGTTCAGCCTCCTCCTACACCCTAACTTCTACATTTCCTAGTCCTAGTAACGTGCTACATATATATGAGAAAGTAAAAAATAATACCATGACTTATACACCAGGTTGAAATTCCTGAACCTTGGAACGCTTAAGGTTGACACCGATTATGTTAAAAATTGCATCCTGGGAATTGATTATAGTAGTTCCATTATCTCAAATAAAATCCTTCCTCTTAATATAAAAAAAGGATTTTGCCTATTATTAGGAGTAGTTTGACTGATCGATACGAGGTTGAAAGGAGAAGTGGTTTCGATTGTTGTTTGATCATTATAATAATAGAATGCATTTGTTTGGAAATAATTTGTGAGAAGGATAATAATTGATATGAGGAAAGATGCCTCTTAGACTCGAAGCCATTATTTTTAGAATGGTCTTTAAAGATTTCTTTGGAGCTAAGGATATTTCTATTTAAGAGAAATATTTAAATCAATTATCAAACAGCGATTCCCAATTGGGGGTGTCTGGACCCCCAGGGGTCAACGGCCCAGTTTTAGAACTGTATAAATGTTAGGAACAAAAAATGAAAATATAGATGTAGATATTTGAAAGGCTACGAAAGAAGCAAAATAGAAGGAGAAGAGGAAGGAAAAAACACAATGACACTTACAAAATTACTAAAAAATGAAACAGCGAGACTTCATTAACTGAACCAGAACCAGAACGTAGTACTAAAAATGATGACACCGAAACCATTCAAAACCAGCAGTAAGGGGAATAATTTTGGTTTCAAACAGGATTATCAAGCTACTCATCATGTCAATAAGAAGATCTGTCAATTCAGTGGAGAGTTTACCCAAGGTTTTACTGAGTATCAATCATCATCGGAGACTGCCAAAACCCAGCCGCAGTGTGTCATTTGCGGCCAGGCACTAACAAATGAATTCAATGAACGATGATTCGTTCTTTAACTAAGTTAAAGAAACATTTTGAAACAAAGCACCAAAGCAAAGAGATGGTGATTTTTTAAGAAGAAAGAAGAACAGCTAAATCTTTCTCAGACTTAAAAAACTTTGTCCCACACTGCCATAACAGGATCGATCTCAGCCGCAATGGCCTTCTTTAAGGTGGCTACTGATGGCCCGTGAAAGGTAAACCTCATACAATAATTGCTGAAGGACTTGTTCTACCAGCAGCTAAAATTATGGTGTCATCAATGATTGGTGGATAAGGCTGTCAAGGAATTTCACAGATTCCTCTGTCAAACAACACGGTACAGAGGAGGATTAAAATGATACAACCAAATTTTAACAAATTGTAAGCAGAAATGCGAGTTCACCATTCACACTGAATTCTTATTTTATATCATGCCTATAATACATGATTTATGTATAAAACTGAAGCCTTTCTTATTTAGTTGTCAAAGATGATATTAGACTGGGACTGGGATCTATGGCAGTCAACCAAAATGTCTAGGGGTCCACAACAAAAAGTATTTGGGAACCTCTGAGTTATTAAATCTTTGCCTTCAGACTTACGATGGTATTCAACTATTTTACTTTGGTCTCCTATATGCATTTTGGATGCCTCGTATTTCCAATTTAGAATTATGCTAACTCAACATAGGTTCTAAACCCGTGCATCAACTGATGCTACCGGGAGACCACTATTTCGAAATATAGTATCAAACTACAAATCATCACATTGAAGAAATTCTATATTTAATTGCCAATTAGATGTTAGACGAATTAGACTGAGAATTTGAAATTGATTAGTTGATGGAATTGATTTCCCAAACATTTGATTCACTCTACTGAATAATTATTGCTAGATCCGTGAAATATATTGACTTATGCAGTCAACATTTGACTGCTCGTTTCAATTGATGTTTTTGAATCGATGCTATTCAAAGAGCTTTGAAGTCATTAATATCAAAGAGTCTGAAGCTAAATCACGAGTTGTTTGACCTTTTCCTAATACCTAGTCAACTCTTGGAAATGTCAACACGTGTCTAGAGCTACCTGACATAACTAGACATTGAGTGTGGTGGGTCAGGTTATTGTAACTGCAGATAACTAGTCATTATTGTTTTACAGTCTCATCAGTGCATATACCAGAAAACGGTGTCCGAAAAAAATAAAATCCGTCCATTTAATTGAATAGACATATTGAAAGAACTTTTGATTTAATTTCGTCTTAGTAGTGTAATTTGGTTATTTTAGGGGGTGGAGCAATGTGTTCTAGTTGAGGGTAGTAATTTAAAAAATTTATTATAAAATTATTAACTTGAGTTGATTCAAGTGAGGTGTTCATTTTATAAAAGTATTTTATCGAGCTAAAGCGAATAAGACAATTTTCAAGTCGATTGAATCATATCTTACCGAGATAAGGCAGTTTTTATTGCTCAGGGAAGGACACAGAAACAGAATTCTTACTATCATATCTTGCTAAGTAATAAGTTAATGGAAACATCACTTGACTTATTTCATTTAAAATTTTATTGATTACCCCCACCCTTAAAAAAAATGTTATCCCCTAAAATGTTGGGGACTCTTCAGATATTCAAAGCTACTGCCAAGATGATGTCATAATAGTATATTATGTTACTAGAAAATACTTTTTCACAGTCCTGTAACATATGCTATTTTTTCCGACGTAGCAGACAATGAAAAAACATTAAATATTAAACAAATAATTATAACAAATATTAGTACATAGTTAAGATTTTGAGAAAAAGAAATCTTAAAGAGTTACACTATAAAAAAGATAAATAAAACGCATTGACATCTAGTGGATTTTAATCGTACTAAGAAGCATTTCTACAAAGATTGCAGCGCTAAAATGGCACTTTTGATAACTACCCGTAGGGTGTAAAACATTTTTTACCTCCTAGGAGGTAAACTTTTTGTTCTTTACTGTTAATGAGTAATGAAAAAATGGATTTTAGGTATGTTTTTTTAGGCTCTAAAGTTGCTATTTCACAGCCTACCTCGGAAAAACCATGTTTTCCATTCATGTCCATTCGTGAAACATAAATAGTCGAATTCTGTCTTTTTTCAGTCCCATATTTTACTAGGAGAGGGTTATTGTGCTAGGAGAGGAAGTATTCTGATGGTTTTAAATAAGGCAGTCACTGCTCTTTTCAGGTAAAAATATAACCCAATTGAAATCCAACTTAATTGGTTATTGATTGCATCGACAGTGAAAAGTGGATGGGTTATTCCATCCTCTAAAAGTTTTTTTTAAGTAGAAAAAAGATCATCACTATAAAATACCTAACATTTGTCACTTTGATTTCGTTTGTTACAGGACAATTTCGTTCTGGTAGGTTCAGTGGCAGGTCAAAGGTACTGGTCTTCAATGCTCAATCTAGACTGCACCATCAATTGCGGAATATGGACACCAGATGACCAACTTGTAAGTGTTACATCAAATTATAAAGAGGAAAAAATATATATAATCATATTTTAGTAGATATATACGATTAATAAACTATTATGAGATTTTGGTGAATATAAACGATTAAAAAACATTTCTGACATTATTGTAGATAAACTTTTTTGTTACAAATGGATTTTTTTAGCCAATCAGACAACTGTATTCAATTAATTGTTTTTAAAATCTATTTAAAAAATATATATATATATATAAATGAGTACATATATACATATAGAAAAATGCCTTTATCTACCCACATCACTTTAATATTTCTCTATGCACATGACTAAATATTTAAAATTATATATTTGAAATAAAAAAAATTAATTCTCTTTAGCAAAGTTTAATCAGATAAGATAACTACAATCACTTCCAAAATTTAAATATAAAATTAATTTGTCATAATGTTCTAAACATCTTCTCATTTGCCATGATTTTACATGATAAGAAAACAGTTTATGTCTATAGAGAAATATTAAAGTGTTTAAAGTGACTTAAAACGAAAACTGAACAAATGTTTTAGACCATTATTACTATATTTGAAGAGAAAAAAAAAACAGGTAAAAATTACTCTGCCACCTGGAATTGAACTATAAATCTCGATATCTCTATAGTGAAACGCTTTATCTACTAGATTACAACAGAAGTTAATAGAGTTAAATAGTGTTACACACTAATCTCCACTCTCTATAGTGAGTAAAGTCTCTAATCTCTCAGTAGAATAATTCTACTCGTACTATGTTAACACTGAAGATACTATGTTAACATTCATTCATTACTATGTTCATTCATAACAATACTATGTTAACATTGAAGATACTATGTTAACATTCATTCATTACTATTTTCATTAATAACAATACTATGTTAACACTGACGATACTATGTTAACATTCATTCGTTACTATGTTCATTCATAACAATACTATGTTAACACTGAAGATACTATATTAACATTCATTCATTACTATGTTCTTTCATAACATTACTATATGTTAACACTGAAGATGATATAAAATGTCGAAACACCTTTGTTTAATTAATATAAAATTGTGGTAACAATATTGTTGTGTTACTTTCTATTAACCTCTCGAGCCATACTATTTTTCTCTGTCTGTTTCCCGTAGTTAATAATAATTATAATTTGATTTAAATTAAAATGTAATCTTTCCGAAGTATGAATACTACCAAAATCGTAAAATATTAAGAAAGAAGAAAATTAATAATTGCAATCCATAACTGAAGATTAAAATCATTATAAGGAAAAAGGGAGGAAATTCTTTTTATAATTTTTGTAAATATTCTCTTCGAATGAATACCATAAAATCTCTGGCGAGAAAGTAAAAAAAAAAATATTATTTTGTGTTATAGTAATAATGTTAACTATGATAATGTTTAAGAATAGTAAATTATTTTTTTCTCTTTTAAATTCTTTCTTTTTCATTTCTAGACTTGCCTCTTGGAGGTTGTATAAACGGATTTTTTTATTATTGTTTCCAATACGAGATCCAGACCCGCACCAAACCCCATTCTTGTTACAAGGGGTGAATACAGATAGTGTTCCAGCTGACACAAATATTTGGTAGATAAACGTTTCTATAGATCTTAGATAAAAATAATAATCAAGTCTATTTTTCCATTACGTTCTTTTTTCAAATTTGATGGTTCATTTGGTAGAACTAACACTTGCTGACTATTATAAACTCTATCTTTACTACACAGAAACAAAAGTGTGTGTACTGTTCCAAGCATCGTAAAATTTTGCCTATGTGACCTTCAAAATAAGAGGTAGGTCACTGTCTACGTGATATTTCTAAAACCAATTTTCTTTTATATAAATCTACGGGTTTCCAGTCCCCATACCTCGGGTAAAGCCTACACGCGTCATGTTAAACGCATCTGATAAATAAAATGCTTCTTTTAAAGATATTGATATTGAAGAAGGAGGACAAAACAAAAAGCCTATATTTTCATTTTTGGACGGAAACAATTCTTTCTGAACAGTACTGGGGGCATGCACATAAAGTAGAGCGTTAGGGAATAATGGTATTATATCGTCGAGTAGATGGGTTCAGATAGGTTTAAATGGGTTCAACTTTTGGTATGAATTCTAGTGAGCGTAATCCTATAGTGCTCGGTGGGTTTTTGACCAATGGAACAGCGGATTTCTGTGACTGCGAACATGCTGTCAATCGAATGCTGACGGACAGCTTTAATTAATATTGGAATATGGTTCCAACTTATTCTATCCATTCAATTTATGTACAATTTATCATAAGGAGTGAGTTTTCAAACCAGACTATCGACGCCAAAAGGGAAACTAGAATATGGGAACCAGAATCTTTTGGCTTGTGTCTCCGATTCCAGGCTGCCGAACCAAGCAGAGGAAACGAGCCGAGCATTGGTATTTGCGCATTCTCGGTATAAAGTGCGCCTGCGCATCTCAGACGGGGCATGCGCAGAGACCAATGCTCGGCTCGTTTCCTCTGTTGGGTTCGGCAGTTTGGGCACGGCTTTACACCTACGAGTAGATGGGTTTAAGTTCGTTAGACAACTTTCGGTGTGACTTCTAGTGAGCGTAATTCTGCGGTGTTCGGTGGGATTTTGACCAATGTAACTGCGGATTTCTATGACTCCGAACATGCTGTCAATCAAATGCTAACGGACTGAACGGAAGTCTTATTGGAGGATTGTATTTGCATAACCACTAATGATGTTTAGGCTTACTTAGCTTTATTCGTTTTAATCTTACCTAGAAGGCACTCAATCGATAAAGCCATTTAACTATCGGTAATACCAACTTTTCCTTTTGAACTTATTGAAGGAAAAGGAAGCATTATGTTGAGGTGCAGTTCAATAACCAAACAACGTTTTCACACAGAATGATTTGCAACAATTCGCCGGTTTCGGCTGATCTAATGCAGCCTTTTTCAGATAATATGATGGTTACTGTACGTTTTCAAAAGTAAAAGTGATCACTTACACTTTTAAAGATTTCAGCTTACCTAAAGAAGGCCGAAACCGGTCAATTGTTATAAATACAATCATTTTAAGTGATGACGTCGTTTTCTTATTGAACTACATCTATACTTTATGATGAATCGCTACCCACACAGTGAAAAACAATATAATCAAAGAAGCATTGTAATCATTCTGGAGAATAATCTTTTGTTTCAAAATTCAAAATTTTCCCAACAGAAAAGTTTTAGTTTTGACCTAACATTTTTGGTCTCGTGCTTGTCAGTGTTTTTTTTAAACGTCCGTATTTCAAAACTACTTGTTCGATTTTATGATGCGTTAAAATTTAAATCACAAACGCTTCCAAATTAATTTTAATTTTCAGCACACATTGCTTCCTCATTTTCTATAAAAACTTATATATTCATTTAATTTATCTACTCATCCGATTTTATTTTAATACACATACAAATAATTACTATTAGGACACAGATGGTTGGTTCTATAATGGTTTAAAACCATCAGCGTCGGCGCACATTGTATCTTCTTGCGCATGCGCTACTAACTCATATTTTGAAATCCTTCTCTTTGTACTTATGTGACTAAGACCATTCGTCCAGTTTTTGGACAGATAGGGCGTGAAAACGTTTATGTACCACACCGCATTAATTGGCGGGCTTCTTTTATACAATCGTTATGGATACATATATTACCCATAATAGTTATTAATACAGTTACGAATGTCAATTATTCGGGTTATACAGCTGATGTAATGACATGCTAGCCACGAGACATTTATTACGTATATAGTTGTGTAAGTCCTTTGGCATGCTAAGCCTTTCCCGGCCTGTACCACCACGAATTATTATTATTATTATTTATTAATAAATCCTTAAATAATATAATATGGTATAGATTATTTGAACGGACTGTTTGCTATTTATTTTCTTAACTAATCGATTAACTTAAACTAAAAAAACATCTGAACTCTGATAACAGGTTAGAAACTGACTTAAAATCAAAGTATTATTTTGAAGAATGTTAAGCCAAAGGTAAAGAAGGTTTTAGTAAAACAACAATAGAAAATATCTGAGACGTTAAAAGCACCCAGATGACTTTGATCTGAACAATAGGAAAGACAGAATAGAAAAAAAATGAACAAAGTTGAAAGAGACGTCAGAACCAGTATAAGTTAGGTAACAAAATAAACGATGAAAAAGTTCGCAACCTTTGAGTTTCTCAGACCAATACTTCACAGACATCTTATTTGATCTTTGCTTAAGCTTTAATACCTCTATTCATTCAAGGAGGAAATCATTTCACAACAAAACAAAAAAAAATTGTAAAAGATCACAAATACCAATAAAAAAATCGGAACTGATTAAGACAAATCGAAATAAATTGTTATCCTTAATTATTTTGTTGGCAGTCCCCATCAGTGTCGACAGCAGTGTCTTTACCAATGACATTTTTTCATTTTTTTATACGAACTTTCAATTCAGCAGTATCCTTAAATCCCCCTGTGACATAACTACTCAGTCCATTGAAGGAGTCATCCTTACATACCCATTCTGTAGTATCCTTACCTGATGACGTATTTTTATTGTAGTATAGTCCCTATTTGGAAAAGGGTTGCGACATCGATGTCTATATATTAAAAATGTCGATAATGAACTCAACGTATCGGCAAAATCGTTGATGCTGGCCCGAAGAATCACTGAAACCAAAAAAATCGGACTTAAATGCATTGAAAATAAAAATCTTTATCTTCCAAAGTTTTGAATGACGTTGATGTCGATACGATGTCAAAAATTTAAAACATCGATGTTTAGCTACCGATGTCACAACCCTATTTGGCAATATCCTTGCCCTATGGACATATATTTTTTGTGGTAATCCCCATTTGGCAGAAATCTTACCCTGGCAATAAGGATTGTTGTTTTACGGGTTGCACCCATTTTCTATCTTTGTGCAGTATTATCTCGGAAACGAGATTTTTCCCGGGAAAGTAACTTCTATAGATTTATTAGAACGTAAATAAAACAATTTTTACTTTTCCTCACCTATGGTAAGAAAAGTATTGTGTTCACCCAATTTTTTTTTTTTTTTTTTTTTTCGAGATATCAAGTAAATTATCCGTTTTGGATGTTTTTAAGACCTCCTGAGTGGTTTTCAGCATGACGTCTGTATGTGTGTATGTAAGTAAGTTATCATCGTAGCGCCCAGTGTATTTAACCTGGAGAGTTGAAATCGAACTTTTCAAGTCGAAACTTTTCCGATCGAGTTAAAATTTGGCTTGAATGTACCTCTCTGCTTGACAAACAAATCCACTAAATTTAATTTTGATATTGGCCGCCATCTTAAAGTTATCGATGTTTGAATTTTGAAACTTTTATGGTTAATAATACCGAACGTACCAATACATTATTGACAGATGGTATATCGTTGGAACCGGAAAAAAATCAGGACGAAATTTTAAAAACCCGATGAAATTTTCCACTATTTCGAATGAAATGTTTACAAAACCGAACAACTATTTTTACACAAAGTTTCATATTTTTTTACGTTGTTTAGTTCTTTCTTTTCATTCTTTACCTTGAACAAGTCCTTCTTTACGTTGTTCAGTTCATTTTTTATACGTTCTTTACATTGTACCTTCCAAAAGCTACGAATGGTTCAATAGCTGAACAGGATTATAATAAGTTTTATTCAATATGAGAAATTTCTACGTAATCTTGTTAAAAACAACTAATTTTATACAAAGTATCATATTTCTTACGTTGGACAGTTCCTTCTTCACATTCTTTACTTTGAATAGTTCCTTCTTTATATTGTACAGTTCTTTCTATACATTCTTTACATTGTACAGTTCCTTTAACTTGTTAAGTTCAAAAAGGTATGGAAGGTTTGACAGTAGATCAAAAATAATGAGATTATAAGAGAGAGTACTTGCCATATCGAAGAGAAAGGACATTATAATGAAGAAAACAAATTTGGAGAAAATAAAGAAATAATAAATGTCACAAAATTATTATTCCTTTATAAAAATATTTTGTATCTTATTGTTAGGTGAAGGACAAAGAGTTGAAAGATAATATCAGATCCTTCAGCTTTCCATCTTAAACAAGACTTTTTCTCGGCCACTTTTCGTAGTCTCTTATCTCCTAAGGCACTCTCCTCCTTAGTTTAACTTTATACAAATATTTAATAAGCTTTGCTTCTACCTTCGGCTTAACAAAATAAAATAAAGAAATTACTTTTTTTTGTACCAATGTCACAGAGGTTAAAGATACATAAAAAAAGAAATAATAAAATAAGATGAAGAAGATAAAAAGGAGGGGGGAAAAAGTCAAAAAACCTTTTTTTAAAGGTAACATCCATAATTCAACGATTTCTTGCTCCTTGTTATAATCCAACGATATATATATATATATATATATATATATATATATATATATATATATATATATATATATAAAGATTTTTTTGCTTTTTAACCAAATAACACTTTTACAGTGAAGAAAAAAAAATAAAAAAAAGGCTTCCAAAATAACAACTTTATTATAAGAAGAGAGAAGAATATTTTTATTTTTACTTCCTCAAATACATATACGTAGTATATATACATATATATATATTAATATATATATATATATATATATATATATATATATATATATTAAATCAAATTATAATTATTATTATTAACTACGGGAAACAGACAGAGAAAAATACACTCCAGCGCCGGGATTAGAACCACGGGCCTCTATATTTTTCTATGAATTTCTAATTGATTGTACCTACTAGGTACAGGTACTAATTGGGTACTTAATTATAAGCGTTATTTCTCGGTCTAGGTCTATGTCATTAATGTTGACTTCTCAGATTTGTGGAAAATTGAAAGCTTAAATTCGGGGCCAGGTATCATTAACGTCAGAGAAAATCAGTCTCCTGCGTAGCTTAGTTGGTAGAGCGCTATACTGGAAATTTTAATTTAATTCAAATTATAATTATTATTAACAAAGGGAAAGAGACAGAGAAAAATAAACTCCAGCACCGGGCCTCTATATTTTCAGTATAGCGCTGTACTTGAAATATAGAGGCCCGTGGTTCAAATCCCGGCGCTGGAGTGTATTTTTCTCTGTCTGTTTCCCGTAGTTAATAATAATTATTATTTGATTTAAATTAAAATTTAATCTTACCTCTTATCTTATAGATTCGTCCATCTATTGTCTGCTGTCGGTATCTTGTCATCTATGAGACACGAGGAGCTTAAACTACTGGGCAGATTTGATGAAATCGGGCATATATAGAGAAGAAAACCATACCTAAGGCGAAATCAATAAATTAATTTCAGCACTAAATTCTTATTATTTTATTCAATACATCGGAAACGAAAACTTTTCCTGAAATAACGATTTATATGGTTAAATTGGTATTTAAAAGAATCCGGATTAAGGATTTTCATGTCGGAGATTAAGTTGAGACGCAGTCTTACCTTAATCTCCGACATGAAGTAGACTGGACTTAATCATTAACTTTTCATTTATATAATGTGACTCTACTTCTTCCACCTTTAGGCACTGATGATGACCTTATGAAGGCTGAAAGCTGCTTTGTTATTTAAAATAAACTGATTACGTGAAGAGACTATTTATATTGTTCAAACTTATAAGGGTTAACTAACAATCTAACTTCGTGATGCAACAGCCCGAGGAGGGCATTAACCGGCCAATTATGGATTTCATTTTAGAATATTTTAATTAAAATCGTCGGATCAGTTTTTAAGAAATGAATTGTTTTGGCAATTTCAAATTTAATATTTTCAAGATGGCGGTTGATATAGTGGAAGAGAAAACAAAATTTAGTCAAAATGCCATGTCATCGTTTTAAAGCTCTTGAATTATAAAAAAAAAATATATATATATATATATATATATATATATATATATATATATATATATATATTTACTAGACTTTTATTTTTGCCGGCATTTTGAAAACAAAGTGTATGCTTATAAGGCATTTTACATATGATGTTTAAAATATTTTCAGTTAGATTAATATTATGAAAGGTTTTCCCCAAAAAATATTTCCTGGGAGCCATATTGACAACAAATATGGCAGATATGAAAACGCGTCGCATAACTAGTACACAAATACTCAACTCATGTGACCACTCATCCTGCATTTATTTTATACTCATGTATCTATTATTCCGTCTTGTGTTTATTTTATGTTCATGTGACCACTCATCCTGCATTTATTTTATACTCATGTATCTATTATTCCGTCTTGTGTTTATTTTATGTTCATGTGACCACTCATCCTGCATTTATTTTATACTCATGTATCTATTATTCCGTCTTGTGTTTATTTTATGTTCATGTGACCACTCATCCTGCGTTTATTTTATACTCATGTATCCATTCCGTCTTGTGTTTATTTTATACTCATGTATTCATTCCGTCTTGTGTTTATTTTATACTAATGTATCCATTCCGTCTTGTGTTTATTTTATACTCATGTATCCATTCCGTCTTGTGTTTATTTTATACTCATGTATTCATTCCGTCTTGTGTTTATTTTATACTCATGTATTCATTCCGTCTTGTGTTTATTTTATACTCATGTATTCATTCCGTCTTGTGTTTATTTTATACTCATGTATTCATTCCGTCTTGTGTTTATTTTATACTCATGTATCCTTTCCGTCTTGTGTTTATTTTATACTCATGTATCCATTCCGTCTTGTGTTTATTTTATACTCATGTATTCATTCCGTCTTGTGTTTATTTTATACTCAAGTATCCTTTCCGTCTTGTGTTTATTTTATACTCATGTGACCACTCATCCTACGTTTATTTTATACTCATGTATTCATTCCGTCTTGTGTTTATTTTATACTCATGTATTCATTCCGTCTTGTGTTTATTTTATACTCATGTGACCACTCGTTTTGCGTCCAGTAATATGACGTGAAGACAAAGTGCCACGTTATCTGTCAGACTTATTTATTATTCTAATATGATTTATCTTTTATTGTGTCCAACATTATGAAAGTTAACCAGATAAGTTTGTCACATTCTTATAGCTGGTAGAATTTGAAGATAAGTTGATGCCAACTTGTGCAAGCAGGCAGGCTTTTATAAAAGATAATTGGCAGATATCAAGTACAATCGTTTGTACTCCAGGGAGCAAGAATTCTCTATTGTCTACACCTCCGACATATCCCAACATCCTTCTTCCGTCCCCCAACATCCTTCTTCCATCCCCGCATCCTTTGTCAACGACGAACGCACCCTATTATCTTATCTCAATCACAATACATCATCTCTATAGTAGGTACCATGTTGGGATTAGCGTGTCAGAAAGGCTTAAAGCGTACTTCCGTGAAACTTGTCTCAACGCCATCTTACCTGAATTCGATAGCCAGATTAAATGAAACATATTATTTTACACTAAAATAGCACTTTAATGAAGTATTTATCATTCCTTAGTGAACCATGATTAAGATTTAAGTTTAAGCCATCCAGGCTTAATTCTGCAGTTTAATATAATATCTCTTAATATAGTATAAAGGCTTGTTTACACGAGCTTAGTACTAATCATTAGTAAAAGTCACTCGCAATAACTCTGTGTCGTGTAAACATGTAGCACAAGTGATTAGTATTAGTAGATTTGCAAGTGCGAGTGAATAGAACTGGTTTCTATTTACTAATGACAAGTAGCTACCCCCACCACAAATCTTTCCACTCTCCATTCTACTCATCCAATGTAAACATCAGGTGTATAGTGCTAAGTGACAAGTGAGAGATAAGATTTTATAAACAAACACCCTGTTTTCAATTTGTAGTACACTAACCACTAACTGCTAAACCCCAGTAACAGTGTGAACAGCGACCAATTTTTTATTCAACTAAGCAATTAGTGAATGGAATAGTACTAATGATTAGTTACTAAGCCCGAGTAAACAAGGCTTAAGATATGTGAAGAAGTTTCACATATCGAAAAAGTTTCGACAAAATTTGATGAGATGATCAGTCCGAAGATAGAAGACACTCATACACCATGATAAAACTATTGAACATTTTATTTTTGCAGGTATATTTCGGAACGAGCAATGGACAGCTGGTTGTAATGGATGTACACGGTGCTATGATGGCCCAGGTTGAAGTAGCCAATCAGGTAGCCATCACTTCAATGGCCTGGTCATGTGAAAAATTCAAAATGGAAGAATCTGACGACACTTCCAACGGTGAGTCAAAATAAAATCTAAATGCATTTTTTTGTTTTGTTAACTTGTTTTTGTTAATTTTTTAAATTAAACTAATAATTTTTTATGACGAAGGAAAGTTGTTCGTTCAATGTTTAGCCGATCTATACATATAAAAGCAAGAGACATAATAATTAGATGAGTGTAGCTAGTTTCTTACATAACAACATTTACACTTCGTTTGTCTGTCAGTAATGTTTTCGCGTGTGACGATAACCGATTTGGTATACATTTTTCTTTTACCATTCTCAGGCTGTAATTTTAGGACTAAAAAATCTCTAAATAATTCGGCGAGACAAACATTGTTTCATTGTTGTTTTTTTTTGTTTTGTTTTTTCAACACAATAACACCGCTACAAAGTAATAAATATTGCTGATCCACTGAATCGGATAAAACATTTTTAAAAAGAGAAAACAACGTTTTTACCAATATATTTTGTTCAAGCATATAAACTTTATATAAATTATTTTAAGTACTATTGAAACAGGCATGTAAAATTTCAACTTAAACAAGCAGAAGTTTTTGTGTAGTGAAGTGATACATTTATGATAATAGTTGAAAGGAGCTGCTGGCTGTGTGAGTTAAAGAGGTATTGTTGTAGAGAAATCTATGAAGGAAGGAAAGCATGGACCCCGTACCCCTAATAACTTTGTTCCCCTCATCATCTTTAACTGTGACACATCATGATCAACTATTTTCTAATAATCAAGTTTTATTGTAATATGTTCGTTTCAATTATACAGCCAGAAGATTCCTAGTAATAATCTATGGAGTAACAACATATGGACGGCTTGGGCCAACAACTACATAATATATGGATAGATGACTCTGGGATAGCGCGTCACTCATCCAGACGTATAAACCATATAATTGGCATTTTCTATGGATCAACACCATTTTGCTTAAGTAGCTACCCATATAATATAATATCATGATAGATAAACCATAAAATTGCCATTTCCAATGGATAAACCATAAAATTGCCATTTTCAATGGATAAACACCATTTTGCTTATGCAACATGATGCTTGGGTAACCCCAGCACAAATCCCGTAACCGGATCAGGATTCAAGCCCTGTAAGACCTGCGAGACAACCGCATACGAAAGAAAAGAGCTCCGCCAACAATATGTATCAGTTAATTTGCTTACTTATTCATCTTCTTCTTCCTAGTGTTGTCAAGAAAAACCAAAGAAATGAGCTACTGGGGGCCATAATAAATATAACATATTAGTATCAATAGTACTTACTTATTCAGGTCCCTGTTGAGATAAACCAAAAGGTTGTCCACCCTCCTCTTTCCATTGAAGCATCAAAGACGTTAGAGTGAAATTTTTCTCTGGGCAAGGTTAGATGTGATGTTGGCCATCCAATTTATTGTTTTCCTTCTACAAGATCCTCTTCCTTCACATCTGACTTCTATGGTTTTCCTGGTTTCTTGCTGTCCAGTCCAACCACCAGTCTATAAATCAAACAAAAATTCTGATCTTGAGACAAGCTGCTATAATTAGTCAAACCTATCTTTTTCTTAGTAAGTAGTTCTGCTATATTTTATTTTAACTTTACTTATCATTTGAAAATATTCTACATAAAGTAGACAAGTCAAGGGGGGAGTAATGAATACAAAGGTCTCTGAAGAAGAGAACTTAAAATGTTCAATAGGACTAGTATTTAATGATTTTTCTTAAACAAAACTTTTTGATTATCCACTTTTTTAGTAAAAAGAACAACCTTAATAGTTTAAAGTGAAAATACTAGGCATCGCGTGGTTATATCATTGAAGCGAGCGTAATTCAATAAATATTAGATAGTTAATCATAATGAGTTGATAGTTAAAGAATATGATTGTAATAGATAGCCGTGTAGTGGGGGAAAAAGGGTTTTCTACCATTCCTTCACTCGTTTACTCGTTCCGATCATTCCATTCCAACTATTATAAAATATATCACTGCACAAAAACTTCTACATGTATCAAGTTAAAAAACATTTTCAAGCTGTAAACGAAAAAAATTTCGTCTTATCGAATAGGTGATAGTAGAATATTTTTTCGTCCTAAAATTCCAATTTTACATTTAAAGCTCACGTTTACGCGAGCGTTGAGCGCAAACTCTTGGACGGGTCACGTTGTCCAACGAACTTAGACTGAGCATTAGTAAAGGGAACACGATTACCAAATTTCAACCAAATCGTACGACTTTTATTAAAGTTATCGTCGGACACGTAAACGTGACTGACTGGCAGACAGACAAAATTCATATTTTGTTGAATGTAAGAAGCTCGCTTGCGCTCGCTTCAACTAAAGTAAATGATTATTAGTTATTTCCAAAACAAGCTTACATGTTTTACATCTGGGTAAAATTATGAAAATAGGGATTCTTCCTTTTTTGCTGTCTCATTTAGGTCCCAATTTGCACACAGAAGGTAATTATTATGAAGTAGGGTTCGGCAAGCATCAGATCGGGCATTTCCACATCCGTACTCGTTATATTCATCAATAGTATACATGTCATCCTAATTACTAAATTTACAGACCTTAAGGTCAGTGACAAAATAATTGGTCATTAAAAACTTATATTGTCAAGTTCGTACAAAAATTAGATATAGTAATCTTAATCTAACCCTATTGATATTCTGAAAGGCTTATACTAGACGAAATCCCACCACCCTCTTTTTACTTCCTCATATAAATAGAAAGTATTGTGATGGGTGATGGCGTGAAAATTCGATTTTGATAGATTTACACGTTTTGAGTTCCCCTGAGTCCAAAAGAAGTCGTTTTTAAAATCTGTCATCTGTCGTGTCTGACGCGAGGAGCCTAAACTACTGGGCCGATTTTGACAAAATTTGGCATTCATGTTCAGAAAAATCATACCCCGAGGCGAAATCGAGAAATTAATTTTATCTCCAAATATAGGGAGCTACCCCCAAAAAAACCTTGAAAAAACGTGATAAAAATTATTTCTTGAAATGGTTCCGACGATTTTGATTAACATAAAATTCTAAATTGTGGTCAATTTCCCCCCTCCCCATCCATTTTTTCCCGGGAAAAATCTAGTTCCGAGAAAATATCTTTAAACGCGGATACGCTTCGATTCCCCACCAAGGAGAAGTTATTTGTATGATAAATATTGATAAAATGTTCAATAATAATTAAATGTACCTACGAAAACTAATAAATGGAAAACACTGGGCTAAGTAAAGTAATTATGAACAGTTAAATGAGAGTTTGTCTGAGTTGTTTCGGACCGATTTCATTGTTTAATATCCTTATTGCTGATTTAGAAGATTAACTTGAAGCCTTCCTTAGATGTTATAATTCTACTTTATTGTGGCGGCTTAATTATATTTGCTATCTCTGAACTAAATATGAATAAACAACTTTTAAATTATGCATAAATATTGTCGACTCGGTTGGCTAGATGTCAATTTAGATAAAACTAAAGCTCTAAATTTTAGCAAAGGTAAATTATCTAAAAATAGGAAAAGAATATTGTACAAAGGTCACGTTGTGGAAGAAATTAATATGTTTAATTACTTGGGAGTGTATTTCTCAAGAAAAGGAGTCTTTGATCAAGCTATAAGTCGTTCTCGCTCTGCTTTAGGTGCACTTAAATCAACCTTAGCTGCAGCCAAGAATAGATCCTTGAGCCTTTGCTGGAGTGTTAAAAACGTTAAAATCTTGTTTTGTTCCTACTTTGATTTACGGTGCCCCCTGCATGGACTTTGCTGTAACTATCAGATCACGTAGCTGCTCAAACCTTTCTTTAAAAAATGCTTCTCCCTACAGAGTAATGTCCCCCACAATATTGAAAGAGCTGAATTCAATCTAACACATGTTTCATCATTTGTATTAAAACGGCCATTGAACTCTGTCAATCATATCCAATATCTATACCTAGATAATAGTAAAAGTTTCCTTTGAAAGGCTTAAATATCTAGACTCGGCTCCCAAAAATAATATTAAGCTAAAATGGTTCACTCAGCTAAAAGCTATTATACTCGTAAATTATATCCATGGTTTGGATTTTGATAGTATGCTGACTAGAGCCAGACAAACCGTTGATAAATGATATCATAAAGAAATATGAAAATATATAACATGAAGAAAATTTGAAAAGAATCATCCAGTCTTCATGCTACTACTACCTAAAAACCAATTCACAGCTCTAGCAGAAACTACCTCTATTCAGACCTCCCTTTTAATTTTCAGAAAAGTTTTGGCACAGGAACATGTCCCAATTGTTAAATTGCCTCCCAGACCCTTTGGGAATGCTGAAAGCACATACTTTGGCCAATTTATTAAAGTCGTTAAACAGTATTTTGCAAAGCTTATGAGACTTAAATTAACTGCATGCTGTTAATTTACACTTGCCCGAGTTTTAAGTTAAGTGCTGTTATAGTAACAGCATCAATTATACAGGGTGACTGGCGATATATGTGAAAAAATTAAGTTGGTTGTTGAGAGGCTACAAAAAACACTATTCTTGAACACAGCCAAATAAACCATGGGTCAAATCTTAACCGTTTTCCCGCAAGGTCAAATTTTATTTTTTTTTTTTGAGATACAAAGGTATGCGTTGCTCATAAAAACACAGATTGCTCCAAAAGTATAAAAGCTAGAACAAAGGTATTATGTAATTGTATAGTAACTCTGACAAAATTTCCTACAAGAAAAGTGTAATTTCTAAAATTAAAGTGTAAATCTCCTCAAATTACATGACAAAAAATGTTTACAAATATTATTTTTGAGAAAAATAATTAAAAAATCAATTGTTTTGCGGTTCCATATTTTCGGACTTCAGGAAAAATTTCCTTATTTCAAACGTTTCAATCAATATTAATATTATTGCCCATTCACAGGGCGGAAATTTGAGTAATCTTCGCTGAAAGTAAAAATTAAATATGTTTATTGTTGCTTTTATTGACATATGGATGAGTATACTAAACCATTCTTGCTTTTTTTTACATGCTTTTATTTATTTACACACCTGTAAGTCAACAATAAACCTATTTCTTTCTTACCTTAGCGAAGTCTACTAAAAATTTCGCCTAATGAATGGATAATAATGTTAATATTGATCGAAATGTTATTAAATAAGGAAGTTTTCCCTGAAGTCCGTAAAGTTTAAGCTCGGTTCTTTATCAAGTTATGGAACCACATAAAATTGAATTTTTAATATTTTTTCTTAAAAATAAAATTTGTATACTTTTTTGACATGTAATTTGAGTTCATGAAGTAGTAGTAGTAGTAGTAGTTACCTAGTACTTCCTACTAGACGGGTAGGACGAACCACTTGTTCGAACCTCGCAATCAGGCCTACAGTGGACCCATTTTACTTCCCCGTGGTGGAGAGTTCCAGCTACTTCACACATCATACATTTGTACATTGTACCGCCGAAGCGAGTATGATGTGGTCATTAGTAAGCTATATGAGCGTGCTTCAAAGTGTGGGGGAAGAGGACCCCTCAGGAGGTCCCCTCGCCCTACTCCGATCTCGAACCATAGATACAGATCACATCTCATGACACGGATCGAACCCACTAGACATCGTGGGGGAAGAGAACCCCTCAGGGGGTGTCCCTCGCCCTACTCCGTCCGCGATTCATAGATGCATTCAGTGTATCACGGCCCGGGATCGAACCCACGACCTCGAGTTGCCTCGACTCAGTGATAGCTGAGCGTTGTCTTTACGACCTCGGCTACCCTGGCTCCCTGAGTTCATGAAAATTAAATTAACATTTTTCTTGTTGGAACTTTGTCAGCTTTACAACGATACCAAAAATTTTGTTCTAGCTTATATACCTTTGGAGCAATAAGTATTTGTATGAGCAAAGGTATGTGATCTTAAAAAAATCATAAAATTTGACCTTGCGGGAAAACGGTTAAGAATTGACCCATGGTTCATATAGCGTTTTTTGTAGCCCATAAGACGTAGAACAACCTATTGCATTTTTTCATATATCGCCAGTCACCCTGTATTTTGATTGTAGACCAACACTTAAAAAAAAATAAAATCAATACTAGTGTAATAGTTTATGTTTACAATACGTACATTGGTAAATCTGTCCCAGTCCACATAGTTTTTTATGCATTTGCTCACTATTGGTCCTAATAATGCCAATGTTCAAATTATCTTATCTCGATATCGATTTCTAGGAGATAAGGAGAGATTCGCAAACCCTTTCTTGCCATAAATCAAAGCAGTCGATCTGGGTAGCATAGTCAAGTAGGTCCAAGGGTATCCAGATCACTCTCCGAGTCAAAAAGGCACCATATAAATGTAAGACATCAGCTTTAACCTTTCTTCAATCCTTCTACCGTCAATCAGGTTTCACAACTTTGAACAACTCCCTTGAATACCAAATTTAAATGCGGAAATCATTCTAATTTTCGAAAGCTCCATAAATAAATTTAAATCACTCGAATCAGCTATAGATAGTAAGTTCTAATTGGATATTAATACTTGTACGAATGAAGTAGACGTAATGAAGTTTTTTTGATGAAAAGCTTGCATTATGACGTTCTAAGCGTAATTAAAAGGGTCATCGTGTAAGTTGAGATGGGATTAAAAACATTATCATTCTAATAGGTGTCGTTAAAGGTTTCATCATAAAAGTATAGATGTGGTTAGAGGTCAACATGAAGTATTAGAGGTCATTGAAAGTTTCTACTTGACGTTCTAGGTGTTAGCGAAGGTTTTAATATAAGTTATAAGTTTAAGTGAAGGTGTTACAATGAGGTTTTATGTGTGATTGAATTAACCCTCATAGAGCTGGAACTGAGATTTAAGGAAATATGATGATGTTTTGGTTATAATAGGAGGTATCATTAAAGTATTATAAGTGTAATTGAAGATGTGAACATACAGTTTTTGGTGTAAGTAAATGTATCACCATAAAGTTTTTAGGTTTGATTTAAGGAGAAATCAGGTTTTACGTGTAAGCGTGTGTGTCATCATGAAGTTTCCAACAAATATGTAAAGGTGAAGATGTCATCTTTTAATTTTAGGTGAATGTGAAAATACTAGGTGAAGGTGGCATCATGACGTTTAAGGGTTTTTGGGGTTGAAAGTTCTTTAGGAATCTAGAGAGAATAAGTAAGGATGCATATGATTCTCGCGTAATTTGAGCCTAAAGTATAGTATAAGATTTCCGGAGCCTACTTCTTTTCTAATCTTACGTTGTTGCAGGCAGCAAATGGCCATCCTGACGTTTTTACAGTATAAAACTACATGACTTGGAACAACACTCATTAAGACGTTTTCAATTCTTCTCTCGTGAAGTTAAACCCGATAATATAGATTAAAATAAATAGTGCGTTCATTGGGCAAACCCGGTACATGTCTTGTTCAACACAAGACGAGTTGAGATCGGTTACTTCACTAATCCACTTTAAATGATAATGAGTGTGAAATTATGCCTTACCCCATTTCGGATCCCTGGGATTTGAACCATTTCCAAATATAAAATAACCTTGGCTTCAGGAAAAAGAACTAACCACTCGGCTATAATCATCCACCTAAATTACTGAAATTGAGACACAATCATCATGAACTTCATGTATTTTTTTATTTGTTTCAGAAATTAGCAGTAAGTACGTTTTAGCGGTAAGTCTAGAGAATGGAGTGGTATTGCTCATGAAACACTACTACGACGTGAGCCCTGTACAAGTTTGCACGGGGTTGTGTCCATTAGCAGTAGAATGGTCTAACAACAGGCAGCTGCTGGCTGTTGCGGGAACACGGCCTAACACGGAGTTCGTGAACCAAGTTCAGGTGTACACGGACACTGGAATGCTCCTCTACTCATCTTTAATACCATTTACTACTGTAAGTTCGGTTAACTAAAGAAATCATTATTAAATACAATTTATCTATTTTTAATTAAATAAAGTTGTTATCACGCCGATTCTAGGGCGCAAAGTGCCATTGTGAAGGTTTTCCACTCCGGTTTCTGGCCAGTTCGTTAACTTTTTTTCACGCAAGCAAGTAATTAGCGTTGCTAACTTTGATGTGAAGGCTGCGTCACCAGGTACCTCAAGGTCTTCCTCTTCTCCGGCATCCTTGAGGATTCCAGTGAAGGGTTAGCCTTCATAAGTCATCAGCATCCTTGCATGGGGAATGTCACAGCCATTTTCATTTTCTCTCCCGGAATCAATAGGTTTTTGGTGGCTTCTACGAAGAAGCCATGTTCGTAATCCATTGGTCCGGCCAGGGGTGCCCACAGGGGGGTTTGATGGCGCAACTTGCGCGATCAGAACTTTTGAGGGGCCAATTAAGGGGTATTTTTTAGAGATTGGAGGGGATTTTTTAAATATTCCAAGTGACAGGCAGTTTTGGAGGGAATTTGCGCCATGGGCCTTGGGGGGGGGGGGGATGGGCATCCCTGGGTCCGGCCACCATATTTTGTTTATTCTTCGGAATCACCTGTTCATAAATACCTGCAACTTCGTGGTGCCTTCAACCGATACAAGCCATGTCTCTCGTCCATACAGCAATATCTATAAATTTATCTATGAAATGCATCTACAATCTAAAGGTTTCTTTTTGTTAAGATGTGTACTTTTATTTCAGTTCTGTGTTACTGTGTTACAACTCTAACCTTAAACAGCTCTTTTGTGATGTAGGAAAGACAAAATGTTCAAGTTTCAAAAATCAACTTCATTGCTCAACTGTAATTTAAAAAGTGAAGTTTTTTGAAAACGCTAAACGAGTTTTAAAGCCATTGTCTACGAGAACAAAAACGCAATTATAATTGTGCTCAATGTTCGCTTGTTATACGAAACTTAACACAAGAAGAATATGGCTTTCAGTCGGAGGAAAACCGGACACAAGTTCTTCTGAAACTTTGTTGCGGTTTTAGGTCGTTTTCAATCTAAAGCAGCTTTAAGGAGAGGGGGGGGGGACTCACAACTCTCAACTTTACTTTGAGTCTCACATTATCAACTAAGAGGAAATAGTTTAACTGAAAGGCTTTCAAGAGGAAAATTTGTAATTCAAATAATATTGGACCCTATTTAAGATAAATTGGAATCAATCATTGTACACACGAATATCTTCGATAGAGATATCGAAACCTTAGTACATCTGAATAACATCATAAAGTTTACTTCATCTTGTTGAGTCATTGGCTAAGTCTTAGATGAAGGAACTATAGTAGAAATCAGTGCCTCAACAGATTAATTAATCGTGTTTAAACTTAGTGTATTGATGTAAGAATTGGTGTTAGAAGGTTTCGATATCAAATAGAATTAGAGATGGGTCTTGGAATTATGTTAAAATATCGAGATATTTTAGAGATTAGTCTTGACGTTTAGTTAAAAGGATGGCATCAGCATCAAATGCTTAAAATAAATATATGTACAGTACAGTGATAGTTAGATAGTTCAGACACCAATGTGACTTGGTTAATCAGTATCCAAACAATGTACAAAATTTTCAGTAATACCCTGCGAGATATTAACATTGGTTCCACTAAACGAAGATGATATCATGAATACCTATAATCTAATTTATCTCTTAATTTCTAATTAAAGATTTCTTCAATTCGTAAAAGGTCCATGAAATCCAATAATTTTAAAATTGCTGTTTCAGTAAATTTAAAAAGTAAGACATGCGCAATATGATAAGCATATTTTAGAATAACTTTTACCTGAGTGAATAAATAAAATAAGACGTGCGCAATGAGGAGCAAGTTAATTTGATAATGAAGAAGGAGAGGTAACAGTTATTACCCCCAAGCAAATCTAACCTCTTTTATAATCCATATTTTTTTTTGTTTTGATTAAAAAAGGACACAAATTTATACTTCTGTATTTTACATTAATTTTCAACCAAGTTTTAAGTTTCAGTTAATCAATGATTAGATTAACAGATTAATAAAATTAATATTAAAGTTCTGTAAGCTATTGTGGTTTGAAGGTCACATAGTGGTTAGTAAAATTTAAACTGACGAGGAAATTTAATTTTTATTTACCATGGAGAAATGGTGATCTACCATCTTGCAATCATTTGGCTGATGTTGTCGTACTTAACTTTTGGCCTAGAATTATTATTAAATTTATGGATATAGTGGTTTCTTTTATAATACGATCGAATACAAATTCAAGTGTCAAATAAATGGTTGCAGTCGGCCGCATTATGGATTTTTATATTTTTAAAACATTCTACAAAATTAATAATTTTTATGTTGTTAGATCTGTTGATAATAATGTTTAAATCGTGTATTTTACAGTCTCCGGTGACGGCGATGACGTGGGGCCACAACGACAAGAGGTTGTTCATCGCCACTGGTTGTATTGTTCACATAGCCTGGGTCTCTATGAGGATAGCATCCTTACAACTACTATCTAGCCTTCAGGTATGTAACATTCTTTTCTTTATTAAATTAAAACAGTATAACGTTAATTACACCTGAGTATGTCCGACAAGGAGCCACATTTTTGGCTCGTTCAAGAAAATGATCGAATAGATTAGAGAGAATTAGAGGTGAAGAGATGGAGTTAAAGCTAGTTATAGTGGATTAGAGGTGAAGAGAGGGAGTAAAAGCTAGTTGTAGTGGATTAGAGGTGAAGAGAGGGAGTAAAAGCTAGTTATAGTGGATTAGAGGTGAAGAGAGGGAGTTAAAGCTAGTTATAGTGGATTAGAGGTGAAGAGAGGGAGTTAAAGCTAGTTATAGTGGATTAGTGTTGAAGGTAGGGAGTTAAAGCTAGTTATAGTGGATTAGAGGTGAAGAGAGGGAGTTAAAGCTAGTTATAGTGGATTAAAGGTGAAGAGAAATAGTTAAAGATGGGTAGAGAGGATTAAAGGGGGAAAGAGGTGTTAAGTGTTAGTAGAAGATGGTTAGAGGTGTTAAAAGGTAGTTAAAGATATAGTTAATGGATTAGAGCAGAAAATAGGTGGTAAGAGGTAGGAAGTAGGTGTTTAGTGGTAGTTAAATATGTTTAGAGGTGATAAGAGGTGGTTGAATGTGGTTAGAGGTATATATAAATAATTGTTACCGCCAAGAAAATACCTTTGGAATTATAAGTCTTTTAGTTCCTTCGCTAATGTTTACAATTTTCTGAAAATCTCATTTTAACCTCCGTTTTCATTCATGCGATCGTCTTCAAATAATTATTACCGAAAACAATATAAATAACTTTGTTTTTAGTTTTATTAGGAAATCGCAACTTCATAATTACATGTTATAAACAATATTGAGGTATGTTTTTACAATGACTTGACAGACATAAAGTGAGTATGTCTATTAACAGTACTCACGGATATTGGCTTGAATTATTACAAATATTTAGAAGTAAAGGAATGCTGAATAAGCCACGTGACCTCTGCCTCTTTAGACGTCGAGGTGGATTTCCAAGAATGGATAGTAATGATAGGATGTGGATTAAAAAAATTAAGATGTTGGGGTATGGAGTCATGGAATGATTAGTATCGGGTTATGGCTAGGTCACGGACAAAAGGAAGTTAAGGTCGTTGGGAAGGGTGAAGAAACATAGAACGGAGCTTTACGATTCTTCTTAGGATTTTGGACAGTAAGAATAGGACACGATAGAATTTGGAACGATATACGATGGAATTGGGTTGCACCAAGTATTTCATAAAATTCAGGTGTTTATAGATAGAAGTAGGTCTGTGCACTTACAGAATAGAAACCAATAGGTACCAAAGGTTGAAATTAATATTGAATCAACAATGGGCTAATTGTGACCTAATCTCTAAATTAAGTAGTTTTTAAGATATGACAGACGCGAGTCCAAAATTGTTCCTTGGAGGATGAAACGGATTTCTGTCAAGGAATTTTTGAATTTGGAGACTTAAAAATTTCCTTTATCAGAATGATCACAATTCCGTTACTTTGGTAAAACTTGAAGCAAAAATAACACAAACAGATCAGATTGATGGTTTTGATAATTAAAAGGTAAAAAGATCAAGGTAATTCGTCAGATTATAATTAAGCTGCTGTTTTATGGAAGGAATCTCGAGCTTTGTAAAGCGAAGAGGAAATTTGATGGGTTAAAGTGCTTTCACTATCAGACTTTTCTTTCCGACGACCTCACACTCTGATTCAAATTTCCCAAAGGAAATTTAGGGAAATGAAGTTAAAAGATGTCAGTTAGAACAAAGGTAGAATTATTCCAAACAAAGTTAGTTTGGACAAAATAGGCCTTGTTTTTCATATTACAATAATATTTTGTTTTTATGTCAAATTAAATAATTTAGGTACCAACCAACTCATTTATTAACGCACTAATTTATTTAAAATTATAAAAAGTAATATTGCTAAATAAATAATCTGCTAATTACGTGACACCTATTAATAGTTGAATAGTCAAATGAGAATTGAAAGGATGGTTGTTTGGACCTATTTCGATTACCAGTAGGGTCACACATATTTTTATTCAATATTAACTGTGCGTAGACAGTAAAATTGAATTTAGACCCATATACAACGACAGTCAAATTATAATATTATTATGGGGTTGGTATAATCATACAACATTATAATACAACAATATTATTTTTTAGAAGATGGCAGAAATAAAGGTAAATAATAACAAGATAAAAAGAACTTTTTATATACTACGTTTTTAAATTTTCTGTTGAATCATATGTAATGTTGATAATGTAATTGTCATTGTTATATTATAATGATAGTGGAAAAAAATACATAGTTCCGAATTTATTTACTTCACATAATAATGACAACTATCTAGAGAGCTTTATTTCTTTGTTTACTTTTCGCTGTCATTCAATGTTTAACTCATAATAAAAAATCACAATTTTGAAACCCGTCAAAATGGAGATTGTAAATACTATGGGATATGACAAAACAAATAAAATAACTTGCGGATTTTTTCCGAACTAACTTTCTATACGGCAAAATTTGCTGAAACCCAATTAAATTCTGCTGAAAGATGGCTAAAAGTATTAAAATAATGCATTGTCATCGTGTTCTGAGCTATGCTAAAAGTTTCAAATGTCTAGCTATTCGGGAAGTTAGTTAGAAATCGATTGCCAGATTTGTACCGGACAAACAAACAAACAAACAAACAAACAAGAAAACAAGCTAATAAAAACGTAGTAATAAAATATGAATTACCCCTAAGAATTGAGGACAGGTTTCGAAGTAAATGGGGTTTAATAATACAAATATCTTTGCGTATACTGATTAAAATTATATGCCTCTTGTTATTTTTTCAAAAAAAAAATCCACATATTCTGTTTTGTGGTTTTTTCATGTATGCACCATATTCAGGGTGGGCGAAAAAAACCCGCACTTTTTTGAACAGTTATAGCTCACCTTCTATAATTGATAGAGATATGGGGTTTGCGGGGTCTGAAAACTACATTCTTCTAATTTAAATTTCATATCTTTAGCCAGTGGCGTAGCTAGGGCATCGAGGCCCCCCCCCCCTGAGATCTCTTTGGGGGGCCCCTCACCAAAAGAATTGATGAGTAAAAAAAAAAGATGCGTTCACGTGATGGGGGCCCTCCTGCATTGCGGGCCCATAGTTACGCCACTGTCTTTAACTTAACAACCTATTGGTTGAAAGCCATGCAATGACGGTTTGAATTAGGGTTTTAAAAAAGTCGTTGTCTGGGTAATTTTCATAAAATAAATGTATTTAAAAAATGGACACTCGTTTTTAAAGCGGACACTCGTGTGGCTGAATGAAATCTGGGCAATTCTCTTGCAAGTGTTGAATTGTTTGTAAGGAGTGATGGGACGGATACCTTCAATTTCAGGCCACATTGTAGTTAACACATCTTCAATATTTCTTATAACACTGAGGGACTCCCATCACATACCTAAAAAGAATCCCTCTTCTCTCCACCATATGGTAATTTATTTTTATCAAAACTATAATACCAGACAACGATTACTACCCGAACAACGACTTTTTTTAAGACTCTAATACAAACCGTCATTGCGTGGCTTTCACCAAATAGTTTTTTAAATTATAGTTATGAAATTTAAGGTAGAAGAATGTAGTTTTCAGACCCCAAAACCCTATATCACTATCTATTACAGAAGCTGAACTATAAGTGTTCAAAAAAGTGTGGTTTTTTGCCCACCCGGTATATGAGTATATAGAGGTACTATTGTGATTGAGTAAAATTAAATTTTAATGGGTTTACACGCTTTAATTTCTCCAAGAGTCCGATAAAGGTGGTTTGTAAAAACATATAATTTGTCTATTGTTTATGTAGAAGTAGCGTGAGGCCTAAACTATTGAACTGATTCTATATAATTTTATAATATACACGTTGAGAAAAATCATATCCCGAAGCAAAATACAGAATGAATGTTTGCTATAAATTTGGGAGTTCATTTTTCATAAATTTGGGAGTTCATAAGAAATTACATGTAATTTGATTTGCATGAAAAATTTCCGTGTTCAAGTTTTGACGCGAGTGTTAATTTGTTTATTTTTTTATATTTAAATACATACATCCAAATAAATTTTATCAAAAGTTAACTCTTAAACTGACTGATAGTAATTTATCAAAGTTAGTAATTTTTCTCTTATCTATTTTAAACTCTGACGTCTTACCATCTTAAATATAAGAGAAGGAAAAAGAATTCTTGTTAAAAAATGGTGTATTTTATAACGAAGTACGTCACATGCTTAGCTCTTGAGAAATTACTTTGTAAGACTGGAGGTAGGGGGAGAGGGTAGGTAGAGGGTGGCATAGCCGGGAGAAGGGGTTGATTAAAATGCAACACATCTGCTAGGCTATTAATCTAATTTTCCTCTCCTTGCTAAATATATTTATATACACATATATAATATATTAAGCGTCCTTATCCTATAATATATAAAATTATTCAATTTTATAATATTCAATAAATTCAATTTAAAAAATATATATTTATATATTATGAAAAATATAACAGCTGCAGTATTTGGTTCTCGCGTGTATATTTTATTAAACAAAAAGTAGATAACCTAATTTTAAGGATATTAATATACTTCCTCTCTCTCTTGCTATTTTATAGGATTATTTTAAACATAATACTACAAAAGCAAGATTAAATAATTCTGTGTTCCTTATAGCCTAATGGAGGTTGAAAAATGATTGAAATATAACTTTAGTTGGAAAGTGTATTCAGCTTTCTGCTTATTTTATCGGTATTAGAGATGAGTACTAAAGATCGAAAGCCGGCTTTATACAATAAATTACATTTGTTGCCGACGTATTTCTTTTATCCTGATCAAGTGACTCCACTGCTCATTTGTACAATAAAGTTTTTTTTTTGGATAGACGTCTTTCTTTTATCCTTATCAAGCAAATCCACTGCTCATAAAAAATATTTACTTTGTTCGAGAGGCGTATTTCTTTTATCCTGATCAAGTGACTCCACAACTCATTTGTACAATAAAGTTTATTTTTTTCAAGAGACGTCTTTCTTTTATCCTGATCAAGTGACTCCACTGCTCATTTGTACAACAAAGTTTATTTTTTTGGATAGACGTCTTTCTTTTATCCTAATCAAACAAATCCACTGCTCATCTGTATAAGAATATTTATTCGAGAGACGTCTTTCTTTTATCCTAATCAAGCAAATCCATTGCTCATCAGTATAAGAATGTCTATTTGGGTTGAGAGACGTCTTTCTTTTATCTTAATAAAACGACTCCACTGCTCATCTATACTGCTAAAACCAACTGTATATTATCAAAAATCGCAATTATTAGCTTACAATGAAACACAATCACTTGTTGTTAGTGAATCAACAACTGATTAAAACTGGTATTATTCACTATTCAGTAAAATGGATACTTCTGTTTATTTCTCGGTATTTTCGAGGAATTTTACGTAAAGGAAAAGAAAACCAAGCACTTTCTAGGTATAAAAAAAATCCGGGGACCAAAAGAAATTAAAGTTGGATAGTGTCAGTTTTGAGTACATCAGTAACTTTAAATTCCTCAGATTTCTTGTTAAAAAAGTTCATAACTGAATAGAAGAAACAAAGCATTAGCAAAAACACTTAGGTCCAATTTACAGTACAATTGTACAAACTTGAGTAGCATACATATCCTTCACAAATGTGCATTTTAGTGGTAAAGAAATAAAGGAAAAATTATGAAGGTGGTACAACATACTTAAAGAAAAATAAGTAGAAATTATTTGGGGCTGTCTGCTGGCTACTTTCGTCAAACCTTTCAAATTTCCTCAAAATCAAAAATGAGTATATTTGAAAGTATAGGGGAAAATAAATGAATGTTTGTCCATCGGTAAGAGAAAAATTTGGACCTAGAAAGTTTATTTAGTTTATACTTATATGGGAACAACAATGGACTAATTATGATCTACCATCCAAATTTCATTAAAATCGGATGAGTAGTTTTTTTGATTTGTTAACCCGCAAAAATTTGACAGACAGTTTGACCGACAGATAGACAAGGGACCAATAATAATGTTCCCTGATATCTGTCTTGGATTTTTTGAAATTGGAGACAATTTTTTGTCGATCACATAGCTTCCGTTACCTTTGGTAAGCTTGGAAGCAAATTGTTTGGTTAAATACATGTAAGGATTAAAACAAATAAAAATTGGTTTATTATATATTAGAAAGAAAATGTGTTAAGTAAAGATTCTACAGGCACACTTATTATCAAGTGGGGCTTTATAACTCCATCTTGAGTGCCTTTATAAGAGTCGAACGAAATTTCTTTTTCTCCATTTTAGATAATCACAAGTCGGTTGTTTGACGTCATCACTTGAAATTTTCAACCACCAGATAATACTTTAGCCGTATGAACGTATATTTAAGTGCTCTTTAAAAATACTGCTAAATACAGTTAAATGCCCATCTTATTTGAAGAGATTGGAACTACTTCGGCTACACTTGATCAGAAGAGTGTTTTTTTTTACTGAACATTTAAAACATAAAAAGGGAATAGACTAGATAGAATAGAATAGAATACATCAATTTAATTCACAGGTATCACAGCATTTCATGTTAACAACAAAGAATGCTGTAGTGAGTCGATCAATTGAGATTCAATTTTATTCTTGAACATATCATAAAACTATTTAGGTGTACAGTATATGGATCATGCATATGTTAGGGCTTCTTTACGCAATTGTGTCTAGAAAAAAACATGGCTCTTTCACACTTATGATTCAATTGAGCATATATAAAAAGGGGCTGATGCTTCACCCTGTATTAACAATGGTTTATCAGTTCATAAGTGTTAAGAAAACATGGATGCTTATCTCTGAGAAGCGAATATCTTACGTGCAACAAAATATATGCACCCTGTCTATTTGTCTGTCATTAACGTTAACGCGTGCGACGATAACTATAGTAACGGTTAACCGATTTAGATAAAATTGGGTATACTTGTTCCTTTTACCAATGATCACGCTAAGTTTGTTGGGCAGCTTTATGCGTCCAAGCGTTCGCCTTGCTTCAAACATAGATTTGGAATTTTAGGACGGGGAAAGGTTCTACCTTTATTTATTGATAATACAATTTTTATTAATAAAACCAACAGCGACATCACAACAAAGTGGTAAAAATCACTAAAACTATTAAATCGGATCAAAAAGTAAGTTACGTAAATAAGAGAAAATAGCGTTTTTAACAATATCTTACTTCATATAAATTATCTAACGTACTATAAAAGCAGGCATGTTAAATTCAGTTGGACACAAGTAGACATTTTTGTGTAATAAAGTGATACAAAAAGGAAATGTGCGAGTTAATGGAAACGGGTAAGAAAGAACCCGGAATCATCCTTTTCAACTCAGCTGTTCATGATAAACTATTTTCTTAATGCATATTCAATATTTATTGCATTAAGCTTGCTTCAATGATAGATGCAATAACTAGTTGTTATATATTTGTGTATTATCAATACTGGATTTATTTTGGTCCCGATTTTTCCTTTTTAATACTTAGAATCATCTTCAGGAGAGTTCATATTATCTGTAAGCTTACGTTGACTAGTCAACTAACACCATATATAACCACATTAGCCAATACTTATATTTATATTAATTAAATATAATTACACGAGTTTATTTAAAAATGAAATGTGATATGTGTTTAGGTTTATAATTCACTTCAAGGAAATAGTCAGCAGATATCAAATTTACCGCTACCTCTACGGATACAACATAGACTTTCAAAATTATTCGTTCAAACAATTCGAGTGAGTACACTGTTTAAATTATTTCTTTACTTTTTACTTTTTAATTATGAACATTTGATAATTATAACATTTTAATAATTAACGTCAACGGTAAGGTATACCCAACAAAAACACTTACGTAAAAAAATAAACCAATAAGTCTCGCGTAAAACGTTGAGAGATCATTGGTACATTGTAACCAACTTTAACCCGTTTATGAACCATGTTTTTTATGTATAAACTTTGTCTTTCAGTGGTGTATCCCGGAAGGAGTGGCGCTGGGTGATTTTGTCTCAAGACCACCCAAGGTTCGGCTTCATTGCACCATGTTACGCCATGATGAAGATACTGCTGCCAATTGCTACACACTCTTCCTTGAATATCTTGGAGGACTCGTACCACTTCTTAAGGGAAAAAGAACTAGTAAACTCAAACCGGAATTCGTCATTTTCGACCCACAAGTAGGAGGTATAGTAATCGTTACTTATATAGAGAGAGTAAGAACCTCAATTAAAGTATTATAGAAAAACGTAGAGTTGGTGTTCAAAGTGTTAATACCAAAAATTAGTAAATTATCAATAAAATTTGTAAGCTCCTATTTGCGAAATATAGTTCTAAAAGTAATACCGAGCTACCTCCTGTTACATTCTAACTTCCTAGTACTGGTCTTAAGTGTGCCACATTTTTATGTCGTTTTTGCGTTACAGAAATTTTAATAATTTTTTTTATTTTTACTGGGGGATAATTTCCCCAGTTATGCTAAATTAAAAAGCTTATTAAACACTCGAACGGCCACGGTTTCTGACCGTGTTATTAATGACTAAAACATGTGGTACCTTTAATTATATCATAATACATAGTTATTCAATGATATACTGTAAAATTGCAGTGCAGTAAACATTATCATCACAAACCACCTAGAAGGTGTAAATCACTTAAAAATAAAGTATAGTCTTAAGTCTAAAAAATTTAGTTCCTCCTTTTCTACAAATAACTTAAGTATTGTGGATCTAAAAATGTCAGTTTTTATATTAAAATAGTCCGCCAATAATTGAACAATAGTGCCAATTAATAGCTTCATCGCATCCTTTTTCGAATACTTTAATGTTTTTATGCTTTTACAACCTTTAATTCTCAAATTTATTTAATTTTTCCCCCTGTTTTTTAAATCGGTCGAAATAGTTTTGATATTTAACATGAATTAAAGTATCAATTTAGCAAAATTTAGAGAGCAGACGGTTAAAATTAATCTGTTGCTATCTGCGGGCTAAAGATATACCATCCAAATTTAATACAAATCGGACGAATAGTTTTGCGGCCATGTTGGTTCGCATATTTTCCCTCATGTCAGAATCGGATTTCTGTCTTGGAATTTATGAATTCTAAAGCATAAAAAAATGTTTATCGATACATAGCTCGGAACTATATATTTCCTTAATATATAGCTCTGAAGCACAACAGACGATAGAAATAGGAATATATTTTGCTTCCGACCTTTTTTTGTGAACCAACAACCATCATAAAAACTGCTTGTCAGATTTGGTTTGTCGAAATTTGCTCACAGATGGGCCTGTGCTAATGTCCGGCTGCACTCTTTAATTTTGCTAAATTTATACTTTTATTCGTGTAAAAAACAAAACATTTTGGACAGGGACAGGGTTAAAAAAGATAAAAAGAAAGAGAGAAAAAATTAAATAAATTAGAAAATAATTGTTTGTAAAAGCAAAAGATTAATAAAATACGTGATAGAATGCAAGAAAGAGCCACACTAAGTGGTAGAATATTTTAAAATTTAAACTACATTTATCGTGTAAAGATTTAGGTGAAACATCTCAAATCATATAACAATATGTATGTAAAACATCTCACTTTTAATATCAATATATAAAGAAAGAAAAAAATAGAGCTTCAGATTACAGGAGAAGAATAGATATTAACGAACAATACTGCAGAGATCACACAATCAAAAGATGCTGATACAAGTGTTACTTTCATTTGTTACTATTTTTCTTATACTAAAAATAAAGAGACAGAATTTATTAAACTTCACAGTATTGAGTTTTTTCGAAATTTTTACAGAAGACAAAAACACACTCATTCATAGATGACATGACCGAAACACCTAAAAATTAGTCAGCCAATAGATGTGGCACGCATAAGTGAAACACAGACAGACATTAGACCAAAAAATGCTCCTTATTTCCCTATGTATTAAACGGATCTATGTCTTGGAATTATTGAATTCGGTTACATAAAAAATTTTTGTACTTCAAAATTATCACATGGATTCCTTTACCTTCGGAAAGCTCGGAAGCAATGTGCACGATAATAGCGTGATATGAAATATGGAATGATAACGAAATTATAACAGCATTCTGGAATAATATCATCAAATGATAAATAATATCATCAAATGATGAATAATATCATCAATGATGAATAATATCATCAGCATATGATATATGGAATGATAACGAAATTATAACAGCATTGGACAGATACAATTCGAGTGAAATAATAACGACTATTGGTAGGGTTATTTAGCTGGCTCTGATACAGTTATAAAGAAACGATAGATTTCATTCGATGATTAAATTTTCAAACGTAATCACACCGTTAACTTACCACATGGATAGCTTTGTGCTTCTTCGAGTGGATTTAATTTACAGCAGAGAAAGTTAAAAATATGCTTCAAAAGTTCAAACTCTTAACTATTTTTAAATCACAGGCTTAGGATTTGACACTTAGGCAATTATATTTTGTGGATATTATCCTTTACCACAAATGTAGGAGTGTACCACAAATCAAACGATACCTGTGTAAAATGTAAAATATATTTAATCAATGACGTATCTTTATTGATATCATCAACAACACATTTATTAATATAATCAAAACAACATTCTTGGCTCAGTGGTAGAGCATTCGACATCGGGCCTCGAATTCGAATTCAAGTGACTACACTCGACTTTTTACCATACGGTTTTGAGCAATGGGATTTAATTTTATTTTTTGTCATGATTTTCGATTTTTAGGGGTAAATACAAAATTTAGTATTATTATTGATATAATCGTAAATGCTTTTTTGTCTTTTCTTTTGTTATAAAGTTCAAATGTTCAATTTATAATGAGGATTAAAAACCGTATTGATTTGACGTAGCCTTGAATGCTACGTTAAGGGAAAACTAACATCAACTTGATTTTCGGTCTACTGCCTAATTTTGTACTCAGGTTAGTTTTCCCTTGGTAGGTTTGTTATTCAAATATTACTCCAAATCAAAGTGTTCCCCTATCAAGGGAAAAACTAACATCATCTTGATTTTGGGTCTACTAACTAATTTTGTACTCAGGATCATGAAAATCACATTTTCTACCATAATTGGCAGAACATGGCCGCTCTCCACCGGTTTGTTATTTTCAAATGCCTGTTGCCAAGCTATGTCCCACAGACGAACTTAGCTGACCGCATGTTCTTAAAAAAACACTAAAAGACTAACTTGTACACAAAAGTCTAGCTTGATGTTAGTCAGACACTTTTTTGCACGCTATCTTCTGGACTATTATTCCTTATTTTAAAAATATGATTTTATGTAAACAGATTGTTCGTGTATACATCCAGTAACATCCTCTTCATCATCAGGTACTTACAGCGGCAGTGAAAGGGAAGATTCAGAATGTGAAGATTCATGTGCAAGTCCCCGTCTACGTAGGAGGAACAGGCACCACTCTAATCTCTATTCATATGCAGATACTTTGCCAGAGGTAAGTTTAAATTAAACGATAATATAGCTAGAAGTATTGTTCCTTTTGATGTACGAATATCACAAACTTCATCTCACTAACTTAAATGACATTGTAAGGATAAGGAAATTAACTTGTAAATTAGTTAAATAACTTCACTAAATAGGGTTTGGTATAAAGTTATAATCAAAAACTTAACTTAGCTAACAAGGGGAAGTAAAAATAATAGATTTGAGAAAGATAATATTGTAATATGTCCGCTGACAGACGTTTACTAATTCCTAAAATTAAGGAAGAGGGGTATCAACAAAAAGGAGGAGTATCAACAAAAAAAAAACCTACTGCCGTGAGTTGCCGGTCTTTATCGTCCGTTAACAACATATAATTTAACAAAATTCAATTTACAAGTATTCACAGGTTGGTGACCTGCCGCCTCCCCGGCTCTCCTAACTTGTACAATACTTTACAAATAAAAAAAAAATATAAAGGAGGTCCCTAGTCAAGCCTTCACAGGTTATTGGGGCTGGCAGGAACATATATGTTTAACTAAACTCAACTTGGGCCCTGAAGGAGACCAAGCCTAAATTCTAATTTAACAAGAATTATATAAACATAATTTTATATAAATTATTTACATAATTTTCTAAATTCGTCAAGGTGGCGACGGAGGTCGTCGGCTTAAATACAATTCTGGGGTAGTACTCACCGCTTGATATCCATACTTTCACGACAGCGGTATCCTCTTCCGCGTTGCTCGCACGTAACCCGGCTTGAGCTTTTACGACTCCAGTCCGGGTTGCAAACCGCCTGACTCTACTTTACTGTTTTTTAAAAAAAACGGAACTCTGGCACACAGCCTGACTTGAAAACTTTACTGTTAAAATAACTTTGGCACACAGCCTTATAAAAAAATACTTTGGCACACAGTCTGACTTAAAAACTTAACTGTTAAAATATATTGCCACACAGCCTTACTACATATTTCTACTTACAACTCATCGCGTACTCCCGACTCGCTCCTCGTAGCGGAACTCACTGACTGACTGACGTTGGGGGAAACGGCTGGCGTTTATTTGGGCAGCCGTGTACTGGGTAATACCCGGGACGTCTCGTAACTTGTTCCCGGTCATGCTGGTCACGGTGAAGAACGCGGGACGTCTCGTAACTGGTTCCTGGTCATGCAGTGACGGTCATGCTTATGGTCAAGGTGAAGAACGCGAGAGTTACGGCCATGTGGGCCTACCCCGGGAACCAAGGCTTCGGTTGCTTAAACTTTGGAAACCGGGGGCTTCGCCGGCCACCGGTTTACAATATAAAAATTGTCAATAATAAGGCATCTCGTCTATCGTCTGTGCAGAGATGTCGATGTGGAGCCTGAACTACAGGACCGATTTCGATCAAATTTGGCATATAGGTTCAGAAAAATTATACCCTGAGGAGAAATCGAGGAAGGCATTAGCTCTAAATTTGAGCCCAACAAATAAAAACTCTGAAAATTAGTAAGAAAACAAATGCTTGAAGACTATTCCATTTTAAAACAGTTTTAACATCGGTTTTGAAAACGTAGTAATTGTAAAAAACAACAACTAGATCGATTCGGAACGCTTTTTCCTCATTATTTTTAACTCTATTTCAACTAAATTTCCTTCGAAAGGAAAAATCCAATTGAAAATGTTTATCACCCTACATTCTCCTTTCCGCTGCAGTGGTGTGTGCATCTCATAAAGAAAAATAAACATAGAGGCAACAATTTGTAGCACCATGTTAATTAGAATTATTGACATATTATAGAAATGCCTAATGGGTCATTTGGGTGGTTAAGAAAACTTATACACTGATTGATATAGTTTTGCTAAACATCTTAAGCCTCGTCCAGACTGCCAATCCGAATAGAGGAAACAAGCAGACCATTGGTCTCTGCGCATGACCTGACCAGTCTGAGGAGCACAGAATCACTGATTGAAACAGTTTTGCTAAATATCTTGGTAGCTTTGTTTGACAAGCTCAATAAACTTAAGCTAAAGTAAACGACAAAACGACTGTCAGTCAACAAATAAATAAATCTGTTATCAAAGTTTGTATCAAAAGTAATCAAAGACTTGGTAAATAAGAAACTTTTATACTTAGTATAGTATTAGCTTTAGATTAACAAGCTAAGTTAGAGTTTAAATTAGTTTAGATGGATGTGCTTTTAAAGACAACCCTGTTTCAATAGATGGCTACATTATTGGTTCTAAAAAGCACCTAGAGATTAAGAAAGTTATAAATTAAATCAATTAATGCTTATAGATATTAATATTAAAGAAGGGCCACGACAAAGACAGATAAAAATACACCCCCACCTGGATATGAATATCTACATTTACACCTCAGTGCACCGATTTGAGCTGAGGAGGAAATTAAGTCGCCTCTTACTGGAAAGTTGGGATACCTAGGAGCTCATTGATTTCATATTTTCTTTGCATTCTGGAGATTGTAGGTTCGAGTCCCGCCTCTGAAAAAGGCCCCAAGCTCGGTGATCACCTGACATTGCGATATGAATGGGTAGCTACAAAGTGAAGTGGCGTCTATCGATTATGAAAGCCAATACTACGGTTTATACAACTGATGGAGCAGCTGGATATGGGTAGCTACTGAAGTGAAATGGCATCTTTACGGTTATGGAAGCTAATACTACGGTTTACACAAGTGATGGAGCTGAATATGGGAAGCTACTGAAGTGTAGTGGCATCTTTACGGTTGTGGAACCTAATACTACGGTTTACACAATTGATGGAGTAGCTGGATATGGGTAGCTACTGAAGTGAAGTGGCATCTTTACTGTTATGGAAGCTAATACTACGGTTTACACAAGTGATGGAGCTGAATATGGGAAGCTACTGAAGTGTAGTGGCATCTTTACGGTTATGGAAGCTAATACTACGGGTTACACAAGTGATGGAGTTGCTGGATATGGGTAGCTACTGAAGTGTAGTGGCATCTATACGGTTATGGAAGCTAATACTAGGGTTTGATGGAGTAGCTGGATATGGGTAGCTATTGTAGTGAAGTAGCATATATACGGTTACTTATGCTAATACTACGGTTTATATAACTAATAGAGGTTACGGAAGCCAATACTACGTTTGTAAAACTAATGGAGTGAAACGCCAATCCGTGGCATCCATTACAATATAGAGTTGTTTAAGCTCTTTGGCAGGAGGCAGGCCTAGGCCCATCATGGGCTGTTGCGCCAAATATAATAATTATCATAACTGGAAAGTAATCATTCTGCTCGTAACCTGTTACTGAAGATTCTCTATTAATGAATCACTTTTTCGTTCATTTCAGCTGGAGGATATTAAGTTAATAAATTAAGAGGTGAACCAAAATCAGAATAGGGAATTATAATGGAATTATTTCACTGCCCCTGTTTCACTACGTACGTTAATATAATATATTCTGATATTCTGATTTCGACCCGGTAAGGTGAGGAATCTTTGTGCATTGTACCATGTGACCAAAGAGATTAAATGGGGTGGAGGGAACAGAGACCGAGAGCGAAGTTCAAAGGCTTGATTTAAAATTTGGGGGCGCCAAGTTGTGCTTCAATGCGGCAAAATCAAAACGTTCTCAAACAACGCTCGTTGGAAGTTTAGGACGCGGAAAGATTCCATATCTATCTATTTTTAGAGACAATTATTTTGTTTATTAAAACAGTTGCTATGAAGTGTTAAAGATGGCCATATCTATTTAATCGTATCTAAACTTTCAAAAAGATTAAATAACGTAGAAAAATACTCTGTCTATTAATGTTGCACATAGCTTCCTCACAGTCTATCACGTACTTTGATTTTGTGCTTTTACAAGCCATTGCTGTCTACATTAGTAAATTGTTTCCCCCGATTCCCCCGAATAAGTCAAAATTGCTTTGATTTATTACATAAATTAAGAAAAAGTTAATGAGCGCAGAATGTTCAAATTAATCTACTGCTATCTACGGTCTGCTTTGGACAAACCAGACAAATTTTATAAAAATCAGATGAGTAGTTTTGAAGATATAAGTGTTAATAAATGTATGTTTGTGTGCATGTTAAAGAGAAACAAATGGACGCAAAAGTTTGAAAGTTATATGGGACCAACAATGGGTTAATTATGACTTATGACCTACCATCCAAATTTCATTAAAATAGGACGAATATTTTTAAAGATATGTTGGTTGCAAAAATTGTGTGACAGACAGACATGGAACCAAAAATGTTCCCTGATGTCTGAAACGGATTTCTGTCGGAAAAATTATGAAATTCTGTATCGGAGACAGAAAATTTTTTTGTTCTTCAGAACGATCACATAGCTTCCGTTACCTTCGGTAAGCTCGGAAGCAAAATTCTTAATAAAAAAAAGTTAGAAAATTTTGTCCTCTACAATATTGATTATGACTACTTTTGCTCTCCGATGCATAGACTTTGCTTAATAGATATTTAGCAAAAGCCGAAAGAAGTCCGAATTTTTGGAACTTTTTTCAACATAACTGTTTGTACAGGACTTTTGTTTCTGCAAATTTTGTTTTTTACTAGTGGCCTTGGTCCCTAAAGCGAACTAAAATTATAGATACCCGACCTTTTTCAAACAACCATATTTAATTTTACCGGACTATTATTTAAATATTTATTAAATTATTGAAGCAAAATAATAAATATTAGTTTAAATTAAAATGAGATCAGTACTACAAGCATCTAGCAGAAGAAAGGAGATTTTTTTTTGCCTTTTTAACCCTAATAACCCCAAAAAATATGTTTTCTATTGAATAAAAGTATGTATTCATAGTTTTATTTTAGAAAATATTTATTGTAAAAAAAAGGGTTCACAAAAACTGCTAATAAAATTAATAAATTAATTTTTATACGTCGCATATTTTGTAAGAAAAAAGTTGTTTATCTCAAAATCTTATAAATATATATTGGGTTTAATCTAGAGATTTCGGGATAAATTTATTGTGTTTGGACAATTAAAATTCATTTATTGGCTTAAGTGTTCACATTTTAATAAAATGTTTAAAAGTTATAGCTAAAATAAAATTTTATATTACGAAATATAATGTTCTTTTTCCGTTATGTCCTAATTTTTAGAGGAAAAGTGGTGGAATCAGTGTTTTCAGTATCTGTTGCCTTCTCTGTAGTATTTAAACATTCAACTCAGATCCAGCTCTGACTAAGATTGAATAATTAATTTTATCATCTTAGAATCCTTTTGATTTGAGAAATGGTGTTGGTCTTGACTCTTTGTTTCAACAAGTCAGGTTGGACCTTTTCATCATCTATCTTCTCTCTCGAATACTGACATTTATCTCTGATCTGATAAAAGGAGATTTGTATTGAAAGGGCTAAAAAACTATAAACTGGAATCCAACAAAATTTGCATACATTTGTAAGAATGCCCCAAGAAGTGGTGGTATATTGTCAAATAAGAAGATAACGTACATTTCATTATGGCCCTTAAAACCAAGTTATAGCACATACATATGCATATAGAAATGAAATACAAAAAGAATAATCTATTATGTTACAATTTATGTTCATCAACATTTTTCCCCATTATTTTGTTCAGGAATCTCGTTTAGCATTAGTAACAAGCAACATATGGGGTACTAAATTCCGAATTCATGGACTCTCGGATAAATTGGCGCCCAACCTGGGTTCCGTAATGTACAAGACATCGCTTCTTCATCTTCAGCCACGACAGATGACATTGGCCATGTGGGGTGAGGGAGGAAACTGCGGCAACGGGTCTGGAGTTCGTTCGGCATCTGAAATGGCGTCGGAAACAGATGACGACGAAGAAGACGAGGGAAGAGTCAGGCCGGAACCTGCTGTTGCACCTTTAAGGCCGAAATGTAGAATACCACCTGGTCAGTATGATTGTTTATACATATGATGTTTGATAAACTAGGTGTAGTGTGGCTCTAATATCAAAGAAAGCGAGCGTACTATACAATGAACATTGGATATAAAAATAATTGAAGCGGGCGTAAGCGAGCTTCTTACATTCAACAAAATATGCATCTTGTCTGTTTGTCAGTCTGCGATGAATTTGAACGATAACTTGAGTAAAAGTCGAATGATTTAGTTGAAATTGGTATACATGTTTCTTTCACTAATGCTCAGGCTAAGTTCATTGGAAAGCGTTATCCGTCAATACATTCGCGCGCAAAGCTCGCGTAAGCGCAAGCTTTAAACTAAAAGTTGGAATTTTACATTTGACAAACCAACAGTTTTCGATGAGCAAAAAGAACGCTGGGTTAGTGAAGTTGCATTAAAAGTTCAACAAGGCGAGGGTTCCGACCCCTGCGTTAGAGAGTAAGATATCGGTAAAAAAAGAAAGAAAGGGGTTTCTCTTTCTTAAACGCTTAGGATCAGAAAATGGATTTAAGAATATTTATAACATCAAAACGGTGGCACTGTTATATATTAGTTTTACGAGCATTTTTTTCTTTTTTGAAAAAGTTTGAAAGTGGTGTCTCCAAAAAGATGACATTAGTCTTTTTATGTCCTAAAATTTCAAAACCAAATTTGAAGCAATCGTTTACGATGATACTGTCCCAACAAACTTAGCCTGAGCATCGATAAAAGGAATATGTACACCAGTATAAAGTTATCGTCACATGCAATAACATTACTGACAGACAGACAGACACGGTGCATATTTTGTTGAATGTAAGAATCTCGCTTCAGTTAGAAATAAAGAAAGACGTCTTCCCACCAAAAATTTTAAACCTTAGATCAATACTTCAACAAATCTAATTAATAATTTTTCGTCAGAATAAATAGATATAGTAATCATCTTTTGTGTTCAGGTTGCGGGAACGGAGCTGGAACGAGTGAAGCGAAAGCCAGTGGCTCCTCAACCAGAGAATGGTTCATGACAAGAAGTTCTTATAACAATAGGGAATGTGAATGTGGAAATGGAGTCCAACCACTTGGTGATGAAGATCAACCACCTAGAGGAGCGAGGACTGGTGTCGTTAGATCCTGCTCTGTCGGGTAAAGTTGAACCACAACCGTTGTCTTGAATTTTAAAATTAGATTTATACTGCTACTAGCAGTATAAATCTAGCAGTATAAAGCAGTATAAATCTGCTAACCAACAGCGACTCCGCTATGAAGTGTTAAAGATCGCTAAAACTATTAATAGTTTTTACTATGGAGAGAACGCAGGGAGGGAGATAGACATGGGGAGTAAGAGGTGTCTGAAAATCTTCAGTAGCACAGCGAGCCTATGGGCCTCGAGACCAAGCGACCAGACTTTATTTGGGGGAAATTAAATAAATTAGACAATAATGGATTTTACAAACCTAAAATCATTCAAGTTTACGCGATAGGACGCGAGGAGGCTATGTGCCACTCTAATTGGCAGTGTATTTTTTTTTTTTTTAATTTTATGGGTTAGGTAGTTATAAAATCTCTAATCACTATTTGATGCCGACTACTGGAGGACCTTTTTAAATGTCAATTTTCCCGGAATAGCAAAGGTAGTTTCCTTGTGCAACCCCCTCCCTTTCTGGTTTAAATTGGACTTAAACAAAATGGAACCCTTTTATAAAAGTGGTTCGTGGCGTAAGATAAAGTTAATGTCAAAATTGCATTGTTCTAATGCTATTAGTGTCGGAGCCAAATAATGACCGCCATCTTGATTGAAGATGGTGGATCGTAAAAATATTTCTTAGCGAGCACCTAGAGAGTAAGAGAATTTTTCAATTTTTACTCATATTGGTCTACAAATCGAGCATGCTTTGTTATTTCTTTTGTTAAATACTTCTGTTCAGACTCGTTGTGCAATTTAGGTTTCATCATATAGAACGAATAAGAACGCAAGAATAACATATAATTATAATAAACCGAAAGTAAACATTTAAAGACCAAATTACATTGTGAACTACTATTGCAATAAATATAAATAACTTAATGACAATCAAACAAAATCTTGTCTTTAATAAACAACTTTAAACTATTTTCAGTTGGTTTATTGTTATTATATTTTTATTTTATTACCTATATTTTTTTTTATAATTAATATCAGAAGAAAAGGCTAATGTGGAAATAGATGGAAGATAGTGGAGAGTAATCTTTATAAGCAGTGTGATGACAGCATCAGTCAGGCCCAATTCCATTTCACAAATAAACCATTACAAACGAGTTTTCATGCTAATTATGTCTATTCCGACCTAGACAATGCTTCACAGAGATTTGTCCTACTACCTAGGAGTGAAATGATTATTTTGAACTGTAAGATATGGATCCGGAATAACAATAACAATTGTGATTTGTGTGATAAGAATGCCACGGAGGATGTAGTTCATTTCGTCGGTAGTTGTAAAGCACTAAAATCAATTAGGAAATATCATCTGGGAAGGAGTACTTCAATAATGGAGAAGTGCTCTGTATATTAACTGGTAGTATTGACTGGCTAACTGTGGCGAATTTTCTCAGAGCAGTTTTCTTACTTAGAAGAATTTTGATACATGGTGCTGAATTTTTGGTATTTAATGATATTTAACATACATGAATAATAATTATGTAATAATAACATAGTAAATATTAAAATTTGAAATTTTATTTATTGTTAAAGCTCTGAAAGTTTAAATGTATATGATCTGTAAATGCTTATACAATGTATTATATTATTATATAATAATATTTTTGTATAAAAAAAAAAAAAAAAAAAAAAAAAAAAAAAAAAAAAAAAAAAATCCAACTTCTGGTAGACGGCTTAAGCCTTGCTATGAAATGTATGCTAAAATATTTTTGTATTGCATGTTTTGAATTATTTGTTCTCTAATAAACATTATTATTATTATTATTGGAAGAAAAACAGGAGCTTGCATTTAGAGATTTATGCAAACTTTGAAAACTTCCAAACAGCAATTCTTTTACCTGAGAAGAACTTTCTTGAATATTAAAGCATTTAAATCAAGTGAACTTACTCAGGACAAGTATTTTCTTTTTAGTTTATTGGCACTTCTTTAGATTGTTACTCCCCTATGTTTTTTTTTAAGAAAACAAATGACTGACTAAATTACTATTAAGACAAAGGGATTTTTACACCAATTTACTTTGGGACAAAGCAATATCTCACTTCTGTTTTTATAAGTTGAGTAACAGTCTAAAGAAGAACATTACATACACCTTCTTTATGTTGTTACTCCCCTCTGTTTTTTTATAAGGGGAGTAACAATCTAAAGAAGGGCCTGTTTTTCTAGATGAGCAGTGTTGTCAGTCGATCAGAAAAAAAATGAGACGTCCCGTCCCTCCACTAAAAGTAACTTTATTGTGCAAAGCCGGCTTTTAACAACTAGTGGTCTGATCTTCAGTGCAGGTAAGATGTTGGAGTATGACTTAAGGCCCCCATACTCGGTAAAAATGTTTGCGCAGACATTTTAACCGTGTATGGGGCTGTTTGATGTTTGCGCAAACATGATGTTTGACGTGTATGGGCTAAATTTGCCCGACATCAGGTTTGCGCAAACATGATGTTTGATCGTTTATGGGGGCCTTTATGAACAACTTTACACTGATTCTTATGCACACCAACTCTCATATCGGCACTAAAGATGACCTCTTGTGGTTGAAAGACGACTTTGTATAATAAAATTTCTTTTAGTGGAGAGACGTCTTTCTTTAAATTGAATTATAATTATGTTATCATTTAAGTTTTGTTATTTACTTGTGTCGTAATATTAGTATAAATAATATAATATTATCTTTCTTTTCTACACTGTTTATACAGGGTGATTGGCGATATATTATGAACAAAAATAAATTGGGTGATTCTAAACCTCATTGGCTACAAAAATCGTCATATAAACCATGGGTCTATTCTTAACCGGTTTCCCACAAGGTCATATTTTATGATATTTTTCAGATCGCATACCTTTGCTCATAAAAACACTTATTGCTCCAAAAGTATAAAAGCTAAAACACAATTTTTGGTTTCGTTGTAAAGCTGACAAAATTTCTTACAAGAAAAGTGTAATATTAATTTTCATACCCTCAAATTACATGACATTTCTTATATAGCTAAAAAGAAGCATTTTTTTTTTTTTTATTTTTTATTTTTTTTACTTTAGATTTGTGTTCTTTATGGTTTGGAGATATTAAAACGCCCAATATATATATATATATATATATATATATTTTTTACAATTTTTTTTAGGGGCGAAAAATTGGGTCGAAAACCCCTAGAACCACAATTTCTCCCAACTTTAGGCGCATTTTCCGGGAAAACTGTACGTATAGGAGAAATTTTGACTTCAGATTCGGATTCAGCAACCTCGAAAACATAAAGTTTAGATAACATTTTCTTGGGGCCCGAAAGTTTTTTCGGGTAATACTCAAATTTTTCAGGGAAATCTTGTTTCCATAAGCAAGAAAAGTTATTATTAATTAATAAGAAGGGAATTATGTTGTTCAGGTACCTTGATCTAGTTGAGACGGGCGGTGCATCCAACACAAGACTAGTACTGGTAAGGCAGAAGGCAAGTAAACCTGCACGACTAACTGGCAAGTCGAGAAGTTTGGATTCAAGTGATATGGCTTCTGGAGTAGCAGCAATGTCTACACCTCCTCTTAGTCCACGTCCAACACTGCCGCCAGCTCCATCATCTTCTCCTTCATCACCAGCTGCTGTCAAGAAGAAGCGCAACCATTCACAGTCTCCTATAAGGTAACAAACAAAATGTTTTATCATTATTCTAAATTATACATTTATTCTAATCAGTAAAACTTTAAGGAATAGATAAGGGTAGAGATTAATTGGCATTTAAACCCAGCATTGGTCAGCTGAAAGCCCAGTATGTAGAAGTATTACGGAAGAGGACGAAACCTCTTCTCAGCTTACCAGCAGCTGTTCTCCGTTAACTCTGCTTGGGCCGAAACTGCTGGGCTAACCATTCTGCCGATGTAATTTAATATGCCGACATAATATATAACGATATAGTTTATTAACGAATTATAGGAGTCTATAATTCGCCTCTCATCTCTAGAACCGTCTTACAAGATATGAATCTTTATGATAATATACGTTCTTTTATTGTTTTTCAGAAGTAGAATAATGAATTCACCATTGTTACCCAGAAGATTACGGGCCAGGGCAAATAAACCTGATAATGACGGATACCAGGACTTAGAGAGCTTTCAGAAAGCCCAGCTAAGGAATAAGGTTGTATGTATTTAGTTTTCAAAAATAGAAAATTAAAATTTTCTTTTGTTAACATTAAGTGGACATAATACGTTTCTTTCATTGCTTCTTGATTATTTGCATATATAATTATTCTTTCATTCACCAGATTGAGACGACGGCGAAACGTAAAGAATTTGTGATGCACAATAAAGCACCGATGTGGAACGAAATGAGTCAGGTGTACCAACTTGACTTTGGAGGACGAGTTACACAGGAATCGGCAAAGAATTTCCAAGTAGAATTCAGAGGAAAACAGGTCAGCCAGCTGTATTTATATTCTGTTATATTTAATAATTATTATCGTTCATGCATGGAAAAAGTCAAATGCATTAAAACGAGTTTCAATTGGTTGGAAAAGGTATCAACTTTTGTTTAGTTTGCCGACGCCGACCATTCGTGCAAATATGGTAGCCACTACCATCTACCATATTTGTACTATGGCATTATATAGATGTACTGTGGCATTATATATGGCTCTTTCTGCGCATTTTTAATATCCAAGTGGTAATGCTAACCCTTACAATAGGCACATACACACTGGAGTCACAGGAGGGAAGTTGTTTAGATAAACATTATCGTCTCGTCTAACCAAATCTCCCTTCGATTTAGATGTTAGAATTTCAAAGCCAAGTTGTAAAACCAAAAAAAAAAGAAATCTTTATAGTTTCGTTCCTGTGTCTGTCTGTCTGTCACTCTGTACGGTTCCAATAACTTTTGAATCAAAAGTGATATAAAAGACGAAACTCTCCAGTATTAAAGGTCGTCTTGACGAAAAATAGAGCAGACTCAAAATTATCAGGTGTTCAAATCCAAAATGGCGGATAATTCACGCCACGCGAAAAACTTTTTTTTAAAAAAATTTAGTGGGGTATCAAATTAAAGGTATTGAAGAGTAATTACAAAAAATATACTAGGCATCGCGTGGCTCTATCATTGAAGCGAGCGTATGGAAATAAATATGTATTGAATATTGAAAAAATAGATAATCATAAATCATGATGTTGATAGATAATGGGTATAGTAGTAGTACAGCGGCTAGTAGTAAGGGAACCACCCCGCATTCTTACTATTCCTCTAACCACACATCTCCCTCCCTGCTTTATTAATTATAATTTTAGCCATCTTTATTAATTCATAGCGGTGTCGCTGTTGGTGTTACTGAAAAATGTATTTTGAAAAAATGTTCGTCTCATCGAATAGAGAATGTTAGATTTTTTCCCGTTCAAAAATTCCAATTTTAATTTTAAAGCGCACGTTTACGCGAGCGTTGCGCGCGAACGCTTGGGCAGACAACGTTGTCCAACGAACTCATCCTGAGCATTGGTAAAATGAACATGTGTACCAAATTTCATCAAAATCGGTTAATTTTTACTCAAGTTATCGTCGTACGTTTCAGACACACAGACACGGAGCATATTTCGTTGAATGTAGGAAGCTCGCTACCCTCGCTTCAATAATACTTGTGGAAAGTGTTTAATTTTTCATGCCATTTTGTCAATAACATCAATATTTTATGTGTGTCCCCCCCCCCCCCTAAAAAAAACTATATTTCTGCTGTTAAATTTGCTGTTTGATGTGCCAAAGAAAAAATAAGAATAGCAATTTGATCGAATTTGGAAATCCAAAATGGCGGATAATTCCTGTCACAGGGAAAAAAATCTTTTAAAAGTATTGAGTTGGGGATCAAATGAAAGGTATTGAAGAGTAGATTACAAAAATATATAACACTTGTGGAAAGTGTTTAATTTTTCATGTCATTATGTCAAAAAACATCAAAATGTTGCATGTAATTGACCAAGTTATTGTTGTTTTCAGGTTATGCAGTTTGGGCGGATAGACGGTAACGCCTACACGCTTGACTTCCAGTACCCCTTCTCCGCAGTTCAAGCCTTTGCTGTCGCATTGGCTAACGTTACACAAAGGCTCAAGTAACAGCTTCATCACGACTCACGATACACCATGACGTCCTCATCATCACAACACATCTCATCCTGCCCATCACAACCTTATTCATCATTAAATGTAATTAATAATTTAATCACAATATATATACAATAGGATTATATAACTGCCGCATCAAAAAGAAATTATCTTTTATCTGGCAGATTTGTAAATTATATAGGAAAACTTAAAAAAAAAAAAAAAAATATGAATAATAGAATCACTCTGACTGGTGCCAGACGCACCTTAGGAAAGTACCTTTACACATACGGTCACTTTTACAGGCTATACACAATGTAAAATGAACCATGTTTACACAAATATTTGGTTTGTAAAAGAAGAATTAAGGACTTCCTTACCGGATTCCGGTTCATCTTCATGGTTACTTATTATAAACCCTTAGTTTATTAATTAATTCTTATATTCGCGATCGTATACTCAAAAAAAACATTTAATTGACTTTATAATTAATAAAAATGTCAGAAATTTGATGTACCTTTATTGTCAAATAGCGGCAGTACAATGAAGAAAAGAAATATTTTATAACTGACCAATAAAAATAATTTGTTGTGCTTGTTAAATATTTTTATCTAAAATTTAAAATTTATCGATTGAATAAATAGGATGATAATTACACACTGAGATCCCATTTATCGCAGTAATTTGGCCAGATTTTTTTTTTTCTTAAATAATGGGCATAATGACACCTTTGAGTTAGTTTATTCTGCTTTACATTAAAGTATTGCAGGTACAACAAATTACATTTTCTATTGCAATATGTTGAAACAAAAGAATTTATTTTTACATAGACTCAGACATTTTTACATCCTAACTAAATCCAGGTAAGTATATGGATTAAACTAATACATGATCGTATGTATTTAATCTAAAATGTCTTTTACATGCATAAACATTTGTTACAAGAACAAACTATATTAGATAATATGTCATTTCTGAGATATTATTTACCCAAATTTCACCCTGTAATAGATTGAAAACCAATGCAAATATTAAAGTATTAAAAAATGAAAAATTAATAAATAAATAATCCATCATAATCAAAACCTTTTCAAAATGTATTACTTTATACGATAATTTTGATTTTTCTACATCATTTTTGTTGTTGAAAATGTTAAATGAACACACCTCTTTATGAAAACTGTTGTTATGTAAACTTGTTATGGTCATTTCTGATTTAGTTATCTCTAAATCCAGTAAATATTAAAATATCTAAATTCCTTTTTTAATTTGATAATGGATATAAGTTTGTTATCAATTAAACATTAACTTTTTTTTTTTAATTAAAAGAAAATCAAAGAATTCAAGAGAGCAGCAAAAGTTTCTGTTAGTTCTTTGTTTAACTTTAAACAATCTCTAAACAGACACCAATCACTTACAAAAAGTGAACTATATTAAAAAAAAATCTGGCCATTTTATCCCCCTTCCCCCCTCCCCAAAAACAATTGTAAATATAGTAAGTAAAACATCAATAAAATCAATGGTAACACCTTAATAAAATAATTTTCTATATATAAACAAAATAATATTGATTTTTAAATAATTATAAACTGTATAAAATATGAATACTACACGATATAAATTATAATAAAAAAAATTGAAATTGCTCAGTTATTAATTTTTTGGGATATAATTTACATAACTCGAATATGTAAAAAAATGCACATTTATTTAATTTTACATTTTATGCTATAAAATAAGTAAGTATGCGATTAGTTTGGCTAAAATAAAATCAATTTTGGCATTGCAAGTATTTAAGACAAGAGTAGAATTTCACTTTTAATATTGATTGTGGCACAAGTGCTGCCATCTCTGGAGTAGATGCTAAACTGTTACTTTTTTTGTGTCTTTAGTGTGAATTTTTTAAAAGTTAATTTTAAATGTAATAGGAATGAAAATGGAGGAAAGCCATTAGAAAAAGTATGAAATTATAAATTGCCCCTTCTCTTGTGAAACTGCCTGAATTACAAATCTAAAATTATGTCATAGACTGGCTCACTCATTGAATAATATCTATATTCCGGCAAAGTCTTTACTGTAATCAGCTCATTTTAATATAACTAAATACATAGAGATAAAGTATTTGCACTTCGATAAGTTTTTACTTCATTAACTCCTCTTCAACTTTGCTGTGCAGAAGGCAAATATGTGTGTCCAAAAGTATTGTGTATAGAGGCGGAGAGTCTTGATCTGTTACCAAAGAGTTTCTTGCTCTTTGAAAATTGCATTGTAAAAAATTCTATAAGCAACTTGATCATTGAAGCAAATATATCTAGTCGAATTCTCAGGAAGGAAAGCATTTTTACTTTCTCATATAAAGAGAAAGCATTGTGATAGCGTGTAAATTCAATTTTGAGATTTTGATAAATTTACTTGTTTTGAGGTCCCCTGAGTCCAAAAAGTGGTTCTTAAAAAATGTCTGTCTGTCATCTGTGCAGACAGGTGGAGCATAAACTACTGGGCCGATTTTGACAAAATTTGGCAAACATGTTCAGCAATGCCATACCCCAAGGCGAAATCGAGAAATCAATTTTAGCTCAAAATTTGGAGGCACTACCCCCCAAAAACTCTAAACAAACATTGAAAAAAATTATTTCTCAAAAATGGTTCCGACGATTTTAATTAACATAAAATTCTAAAATGTAGTCCATTTAAATACAAATCTATCGAAATCAGCTGTTTTCCCATGAAAAATCTACGCTAATGATTTCATTGAGTTAATGGGTTGAGTGACTGATTCCTATGTCCTATGATAAACTAATATTTTGTAGATCAGAACATAAAAAAAAAAATAAATGGGAAATTAATTATAACTCTAGATCTTCCGGAGGAGTTCATGTCAGACTGATTTGTAAATTATTTTTATCATGAATAACTCCCTTGAGAATGATCCCAGTAAAGAGGTTGAACTGCCGGGATTCACAAAATCTCTAATGCATTCTCCTCTTGAAGATATAGATTAATTAGCTGTGGGAACCTAAGTTATAGAACTAATTAAAGAGATTGATTATAAATCTAGAATCAAAAGATTATTTATTAAATAATGAGCAAGAGCAATGAATAATGAATCAAAATTAATTAATTATGTATGTTACTTCCTTTAGAAGATTTTATTATTATTTCCTACTGTTTTACATAAATTAAAGATTGAATGATAAGAAAATGTATTAAATTTATGTGCATTTCTTTTTCACAAAATCAGTCCAATGTACTTGTTAATTAAACTAACAGACATTATTTATTTTGAGGTATTGAGAAAGTTCATAAATGTATCAATATATCAAATTTAATATCTTATAAAGAATTAATTTTAGCGTCTGGTTTTTTTTTTTTTTTTTTCTTTTCTTTTAAAAACTATTCATTAGTTTATTTAATATATAAATTTGATATACTATATTTTTTTTTAATTAACAACATCAATATTTTAGAGGATAATTCTAGGCTCTCACTAAATAATTGGTTAAATTAAAATAAAAGATTTTTTTTGAACCGAACTATATCAGAAAAATTTAATTTAATTTAAGCAATGGAAATGCAGCCTATCTCTCCTCAATAGCTTTATTAAAACGAAATAGACTTCAAAAGGCCAGGGGGTTCTTCATTAGTTCAATAAGGTGGGAAGAAAACATCAGGAAAGAAGCAAAAGCTTTATTTAAGTGAAACAAAAAAGTGAAAGAAATCATCATCAAAGAAAAAGAAAAAAGAAGCAAAAGCTTTATTAAGTGAAACCTCCTCCATCATTAGGAAGTAAGAGGTACTAGGAGTTGTCCTCACATAAAAAAGAACCCCGCTACCAGGATTTGAATTAATACCCCTGGTTGCAACTCAGTCCACCTACATTTTCTGGCTCCTATTTCCTCTTGCTTCTCATCTCTTCAGCACTGATAATAAATGAAGTTTCACTTTATAAAGCGTTACTTCTTTTCTGATAATTCTTTTTACATTATTGAACTGACTGTTTGGAAGATTGTTTCATTTGAATCAAGCTATTTATGGAGAGATAACCATTATTGCTTCTTCCTTGAGTGATGTTAAAAGCGTTTTAGCGAATTTTCAAAGAAAATTAAGCTATTATTGCAATGGCTTCAAAATTTTTGTAATTCATATTTTACGATTTTGGTAGTATTCATACTATGGAAAGATTAAATTTTAATTTAAATCAAATTATAATTATTATTAACTACGGGAAACAGAGAGAGAAAAATACACTCCAGCTCCGGGATTTGAACCACGGGCCTCTATATTTCCAGTATAGTACTATACTGGAAATATAGAGGCCTGGAGAGGTGCTGGAGTGTATTTTTCTCTGTCTGTTTCCCGTAGTTAATAATAATTATAATTTGATTTAAATTAAAATTTTTGTAATGCGAATTTTTGAAAATTTTCTCCACGGAAATCTGTTTTAGACCATTATTAATCGATTCCTCAAATTTAACACTTTTTTTATGTATGTGTCACTCCAAACGATATCTCACCCTAGGATGCACTTAAAATCCAAACAAATTTTAAATTTCAATGATATCAAAAGAAAGGATGAGTTTGTTGGCCAGAATTTTTGGAGTTCATTTATGGGTCAAATTTTGACAATTTAGGGTCAAAAAATAGCATAAAAACGTGTTTTTTCCATTTTACACCCCTCTTATATGTAAATATGACAAAAGTGTACATAAGAACAATTACTGTACTCTTAAAGAGCTTTCCAACGACATACATCTTAAAGGGTATATACTATTTTTACTTTTGTACCCTGTACCACTGTGTACCACATTTATTTTCTATTTTTTCACCCATCTAAATTCTAAACCAAAATTTTCCTATATTACCATAAGCCAATAATACGCAGATTTCTTTGAAAATTCGCTCATTAAGTCATGGTGCATGACTGGTCTTTTTTACTTCTGACCTCAATGACTTCTTTTTTATTAACTTCGAAAAAGATATGCCCCATGAGGTGGTGGACATAAGACAATGTTTAATTTTCGTATTCTGTATGATTTTAGAACTTATTCTATTTTGCTTAGTCATGAAGAAGAGCTTTAGGAGCTTTTTGATTAATTTTGTATACCTCAATCAAGACTCCCCTAATCATAGAGTTACCATGAAGCTATCATCCTTCCTCATTATTAGTTAAACAACTCCAATTTATTTACTTTAAAGAATTCTAACCCCTTTCATGACGGACATAAGATAAATTAGCATTTCCCCAATATCAATAATTTGAGGAAGTTCCCAGATTTCTTTAATGAGCAGGAAGGGAGTATAGAATCCCAAGGGCTTTTGATTAATTTTGCATACTTTAATTAAAACTGCCCAACAAACCAGCCTCTCACGATTACCTATTCTAAGTTTAAAATATGTTAATTCGAGCAAACAAAGGCTTAAGCCTAAGCGAAGTGCAGATTACCAGTGTCTGATAAAAGGAAGGTTATCCTAATAAAAGGATCAGAAGGTCTTAATGGTACTATCGCCCTGTTCAAGGTGGTTGGTAGTGGTAAAAAAAAACCTGTATTGACAGTGAAAAGTTGGTTTAGATAGCAGATAGAATAGTAGTAGAAAATTGGTGGATGAAACTTGAAAGAAAGAAGGAAAAACTATTTTAATATATTTCTGAATGATAATATTTCTAAAAATTATAATTTATTTCTTTATCATGGTAATTTCATAATTTGAATTTCTATTTTTAAAATAAAACTTTCTCGATACCTTAGATTATTTAAAATATGTAACATAATCAACTCAACGACAGTTTTTTGGGGCCGTCCAAAATTTTAATATTATTTAAAAAAAAAAAATAATAATAATAATACATGTATAATATGTATATAAATAAATGGAGAAAAAAAATTATATAAATGTATCAAAAAATAAACAAAACTGAAAATTAATTGGTCCCTTAAATTTGATTTCATAATAAATTAAATTAATATATAAGTATATAAATGGTTGTGTAATTTATAAAAAAAAGAAAGGCCTAGCAAAAATGTGTTTAAGAAAATTAGAAGTATATCACTCCATGTTACAAAATTTGGTTAAATTTTCCTCCCAAAATTAGTACTTACTTAAAGCATATTTCTTTTTGTTTCTAATTGCAATTTTTGTAAATTTAAATAATGATAACGCCACTTTTAAACAATATATTAAAAAAAAAATTATTGAATAAAATTTATTTTAAAAAGGAAAAAACAATTGAAATAAATTTTAGCGTATAAAGATAAAATTGCATATGATATTATATATTATATAAATTATCAATTTTTAGGGTTAGATGCACAATAAGAAATTAGGTAACATAATTATATAAGTATATTACAAATTGTAATTTGGATCCATGATCTGTTTTAAATAATATGTGAAAGATAATTTAATTTGGCTATTTTAATTATTTAATAAATATTTGTAATAATAATTATAATATTATTAGTAATATTATTATTATAATTAATTATTATGAAAACAAATAGTTTGGTCAAACTCTAAATATATTTTTTTAATATATTAAAAAATCAATTAATTAAATTTTAATAAAGATGTTTTGAGTATGGAATAGATAAAAAAATAAAATGAATATAAATAATATCAATATCATAATAAATATAACTCAATTAAAACTGACGTATTAATAGTCTCCCAGTAATTAATACGGCGCTATGTAGTTTTATTAATAGGTAGCTATGTAATTAATACATAGCTACCTTGCGCCCTAATTCATATTGTGATACTACTAGGAAATGAAAGTGTGGTTGTTTTGACCTATTTCGATTCCCATTAAGGTCAAATTTTTTTAATTTATCATTAAATATGTTGAGATAGGGAAAATTAATAATTGACCATCTGTGGGCTACTTTCAACTAACTATTCAAATTTGAGTTAGAGTTGAATGAGTGTTTTTAAATATACGTATATTTAAATATTTTAAATATATTTAGAATTTGGTGTAGAGAACATGTTAACCAAGAGTTAGCTAATTAATGGCATAGCATTCAAATTTCATTAAAATCGGATACGCACTTTTTAAGATGTGCTGGCACAGACAGACAGACAGACACAAAACCAATAATGTTCCCTGGTGTCTGAAACAGTTTTCTGTCTAGAAAATGTTGAATTCGGAGACACAAATCTTTTTTTTTTTTCATCAGAATAATCACAACTTTTCCTATCTCGGATGTCCCCCCCCCCCCCCCCACATCGAATTTGAGGCTTATATTAAAAATGTTAATATAAGCTCGGAAGTGAAAGTATAATAAATGTTCAGTTAGATACAACTCAAAGATTGTGTCTTAAAGTGTGTTTTTTTCTAGAACCAGATTTTTCACAGGAAATGTCTTGGTTTTAATACAAGAGAAAATAAACGAAGAATTGGATTGTTAACATTTTTAATATAATCGTAAAATGAAGCTTTCAAAACATACCCATTGACTATATGACCATTCTATGATAATATAACAGATAATTAATTATAATATTATTAATAAATATTTAATTATTTACAATAATAAATTAATTTCAATAATTATAAATTTATAACTTATTAATTTAAAGTAAAAGCATAGCAATAAAAATAAAAATTGCATTAAATAAATTAAAAATTCATAGCTAGACAATACTTTTAGATTACAAAATAAAAACAATAAAATTAATTATTTTTGTCATTTCAGTTTTTTAATAAACGCATATATATTATATCTGAATTTTTATTGCTAGCATTAATTTTTTTTTTTTGGTGAATTTAAATTTATATATAAAGAAAAAACAATAATTATTAATTTGTCTTAGTGAATAGAAATTACAAGTGAGAAAATAAAAATATTATAAATTAATTTGGCTTTTTTTATTGTTTGGACAATGAATGAAAAATAATAAATTGATTATTTTTAAAAACTATTGTAATATGAATTCTTTGTTGTTGTATTGACATTTATTGTTTATTTTAAGCTGTATTATACAAAAAATGTGATTTATTACTTAATTTGGTTTCTACTTATGAAATTGATTTAGCAGTAATAAAATTGTTAAATAATAATAATGATTACAGTGTTAATTATTAAATTTGAATCAATATATTTAGTTATTTTTCAATCTCAGTGAAGTCAACCATCGTCAGATTTGTGGCTTTTTAAAATTTAACTATTTAAGTTAAAGTATTTGATTAAAAAATAGATTGAAACTTATATTTTAACTAGATTACTGGTTTTCAGTGGATTACTGGCACTTTAATATCTCTACAAAATAAAAAATATTATAAATTAATAAAAAAAAAAATTAAATATCAATTCGGGGTAAATAATAACTCCATTTAATACATTGATCAGGATCGGTGATATTTCATCCCTTTTATGGGACATCTTCATACCAGTTAGAAGTCATAAGTTGTATAAAATCACATTATATACAGGTCAAGAAATCAATGAGTCATGAGTAGTGGCTAGTCGACACCTAGTCACTGACTCCCTATTAGATTCAGTGACTAAGTTGCCATTCACAAGGCTTGTTGTCGACACCTAGTCACTGACTCCCTATTAGAGTCAGTGACTAGGTATCGACTAGGTTGCCATTCACAAGGCTTGTTGTTGTGACCATCTGACATTTTTGTGTAAAATTTAATCCTTTATTATAATAACATGTAAAAAAAATAAACTTTACTAAGCATTTATTGTGCTAACATCAGTTTTAAAATATTAACAGCCATATTTAATGGCTAACAAGGTAATCCTATGACTTAAAAAACTAATAAACTATTTACCTCTGAAGATGACCACTAGTTCTTAAAAACCGGCTTTGAATATAAATTTACTTTGTGGAGAAACGTCTTTCTTTATTTGTAATTAAGTGACTCCACCCTTCATAGTCCAGTAAAATAGAGAGCAAAAAAGTGTACGACTAACACCAAGCTAGAATTTTGTGTATACGATAATCTTTTTGTGCCTTTTAAGAATATATGTCGGCTATGCTCGTCTGCGGGACATAACTTGGCAATAGGCATTTGAAAAAAACAAACTCCTGGACATTTTGGTGGACAATGTGAATTCCAAAATCCTGAATACAAAATTAATTAGTAGACCAAAATTTAAGTTGATGTTTGTTTGCCACTTGCACTTGATATGTGACCACTTGGAGTAATCAAAGATAATAACAAACCTATTAAGTGACAAGTGAACCCATTGAATGCGTAATCTAATTCATGAACCTACCTTAGTGACTGAATAGAATCTTTAGGGGGGGGGGGGGGTTAGGGACCAAAATCTTCACATACTCGTGTGAAGATATGGTCGTTAACCATGACTCCCCTCCTGGTTGTATTACAACCAAGAGTGTCGTCATCATGGTTTTCAGGACGAAACCTGGTGGCGCCACTCTTTCGAGGAGCTTCCCATTTGTTTAAACAATGCTGGGTTGACATTGAGCAGGGGGCCCGGTCCGGAAATCGAACCCAGAGCTGTGGTCAGAAGCGGTCATCCATCCATCTTCTGGCCCTGCTCGAGGCTGCTTAACTTGCCTTATCTCAAGGTGGGCGCTCAAGCCTCCGAGCCACCCAGGCCCCCATCTTGTCTATTAATTTTGTACTTAGTATCATGGAAATCACATTGTCCACCGAAAATGGCGGGATATGACAGCTCTCCAGTTTGTTTTTTTCAAATACCAAGTGCTAAGCTATATCCTTAGGATGAACTTAGCCGACCACATATTCTTAAAAAGCACCAAAAGTTTTTGCACGCTATCTCCTGGACTATCATAATATCTATAATTATTATTATAATATATAAACCTATTATTTATTGTAATTTTAATATTTTTTAAAGACATATAAATGGAATAAATTCTTACATCTGGAATTGATAAGGCTAATAAGATTGTTTTATTATTATTTGACTTTTTTTAAAAGGATATAAATATTAAGAAATAGCAACTTTTGTTCCACAAAAGAGTTGCTTACTATTTGCAATGTAAATCTCAATTATATTTTACATCATTATCAGAAGAAGATACGTTTTGAAGAATGAAATAGAACTTTCCAATTCATGCTTAATACATTACCTGAGAATGATGTAATTCATCGAAATGTAATTATAAATGTAACAAATACAAAATTATTGTAAATTAATTTTTTTTTTTTTTTTTTTTTTTTCGTCCAGCCCTCATGGAAATATAGAAACCTTATAAATAATATTTTAATTTTAAAATGTAAAAAAAAAAAAAACAATTAATTTAATAAAAACAAATAAATATAATAAAAATAAAAATTTAAATTAAAAAAAATTGATTCTCCATATCATTTACTACAAACATATCAATATGTCCACAACAAAGATTACGTCACATCCTATTGAATAAATAAATATATCTCAAATATAAAACAGAATATTTGTTAATTAAATTGTAAAAAAAAATAGTAATTAAAAATAATTTATCGTAAAATAAAATAAACAATACGTTTATAGTTGTGTTAAGTTAATAAGTTTTACATAAATAATTATAATTGTTATTATTTTGTAAATAAGCGTAAAAAATGTTTTTAAAAGAATGCTAATTTTCTTCTTTTTTTTTTTTTTTCTTTTACTGGCCTACACTGTAAAAAAAAAATTAGATAATAAAATGATATTATGTTATTTAAGTAATTCTAGTTATAATAAGTATGATTAAATATTATTGATGTACAGAGGTGATTATTTTTATTGTTTAATATTAAATAGGGTGGCAACCCTGTTTGTTTATATGATAAATAAATGTATAAAATAACGAAATAATGTATATTCTTCATTTTTATTGAAGAGATTTAAGGATGAAATGTGTATTATATATATAAAATCATGTAACCACTTTCAAACAGAAATACATAATAATTAATGAATGTGATTGATTAAAAAAATTGTATAAATTATAATAATTTATATTAATTATTTAATTATTGTATGGTCGTAAACAATTTACTTTTTCTATTATGATATATTTGTAGAAAACTATATTTTGAAATTTTAAACATTATTTTTATTTAAACAAGAGGATGTAAGAAGTGGGAAACAACTTTTAATTAAATTAGAGGTATTTAAGGACCATTGAATGTCATGTAATTCAATGGTCCATTGAATGGCCTTTGAATGTCATGTAATTCAATGGGCCTTTGAATATCATGTAATTCAATGGGCCATTGAATGTCATGTAATTTAATTGTCCTTTGAATGTCATGTAATTCAATGGGCTTTGAATGTCATGTAATTGAATGGCCTTTTAATGTCATGTAATTCAATGGGCATTTGAATGTCATGTAATTCAATGGTCCTTTCAATGACTTGTAATTTTAAGGTCCATGGTTCAAACCCGAGTGGCTGAATGAATTTGTATAATGTTCTTTCTCTCTTCTATAATTCTGTCATTATTATCAACATTTTGTTTAACGTAATATTTGATGAGGAAAATATATTAATAAAAATAATTTGTCAAAAAGGCCGTTTGGGAAGGACCATTGTCTTTTAATAAGAAATTATATATTATCACAATTAATCATAACTAGAGCATTTTTCGTATCAAAATAAATTACAACAGTTGAGATAAGCAATCAATTAAAAACAGAAAGTAATATAATTAATTATATATTTATTTAGAAATTCTTCAATCCAATATGGTGTGTATCGAATGATTCATTTATTTGATATATAAACAGATAAATGATAAATAAATATTTGAGACAGTAAAATCAGAGACAGTAGAACGGTTGGGATTAGGGATTACATTACAGCACTTTAGACGCCCTACAATATTATCCTCTTAATAATCACTACATAAACAAGAGGGAAAACAAACCAGTTCATGGTGATAATAGAGTTTTAAATTACATCTTGGGCTAATTAAAAAAACTAATTAAATACACGAATATTTAAAATTCCACGTATACCAAGTGTAATAATAAAGATAAGATAAATCACGTTTGAAAAAATACCTAGAATGACAAAAAACACTGTTTCCGGTTTATTAAATTCTAAATAAAGATTTAATTTATTTCTATTTTTCTTTTAATTAAAATAATTCATTGTTATTTTTTAAATATTTTTATTTTTAAGGGTGTATAACGCTTTTTAAGTCTCGGAACACTGTTCCATATAAAGAAAATGTTGAAAAAAGGTTGTAATAAAACTACTAGCCTTTTTTCAATAAATAATTTAGTAATTAAAAGCTAATTTTAAAAACGATCAAAAAATATTTGTATAATTTTAGTGACTTCCAAAACATACGTTTCTACATTAAAACATAGGTACGTTTCTAAGTTAAATCATTTGATTCAACGTTAAAGCAAACGTTTCTAAGTCAAAACATACGTTTCTAAGTTAAATCATTCGATTCAACGTTAATGCAAACGCGTTTTTAAGTTAAAAACATACGTTTTTATATTATATTGAAACACGTTTCTTCGTTAAAATATACGAGTACATTACTATTTTTAGTGCATTTTGTTTATATGTGTTGCAACATACGTTTCTACTTCAAAACAACCGTTACACGGTTAAACGTTATACGTTTTTAAGTTAAAACATATGTTTTAAAATTAAAATATGTTTATATGTTAAAACATACGTTTATACGCCAATTCTAATAAGCTTACACATCCAAAAGAGAATTTTAAATCTTCGGTCCAAAGGAAAAACGGAAACTTTCATATTATTCCGAATATTGTCTATTATATTTTCTTATTTTACAACTAAAAAAATTCATCATATCAATTAATTATTTATTTACAAGGAGTAAATTACTTACGAGGTGAAAAGGCTGATAATTAACATTTTATCTTTTCCCCAAATTATCTTTCAATTAAAATATTCAACGGAGTTTATCAAAAACAAAAAATTCTAATCACGACCATTTCATCCTTAAAAGAAACTAAATGAAAGTAAAAATATTAATTTGTAATTAATAAAACATAATCGGAAAAAAAATAAAACCACATATGTAATAAATTAAATCAGCTGATATTAATAAAATATATTATTATTTGTCTTTTTTTAAAAAAACAGTGCTCGAAGTGGAGTTCGATCCTCACAATAGAGCTGGAGGCCATCCTACATGCTCTGAATTCAGCCATAAACCAAGGACTAGACGCTGCCACAATTTATACGGACTCAAAATCAGCTATAGCGGCTTTAGATAAAATGTATATACAAAATTTAACAGTTTTCAAAATCAGAAATTTGATAGCAAGGACAAAATTAAAGGTACGATATTGTTGGGTACCTAGCCATGTAGGAATTTCCGGAAATGAGACTGCTGACTTACTAGCGAGACAAGCAATAACTGACGGACTGAGTACTGAGACAGAGGTTATACCTAGAGACTTTGACTCTTATATCAGGACAAAAATAAAAGAGAAATGGCAACAGACTTGGACAGACACCACTAACAACAAACTACGACGTATAAAACCTTTGCTAGGTGACTGGACTTCCTCATATAGGAAAAACAGACAGGAAGAGACAATACTTTGCAGACTGAGAATAGGACATACACGACTTACTCACAGTTATTTGTTTACTAGAGACAAAGAAAGACCAAGATGTAGACTATGTGACGATACTCTGACTGTAGCTCATATACTGACTGATTGCCAACAACTTGACCAACTTAGAATTACACACGACTTATCAGACAACTTAGCAGACATTTTAGCAAACAACTTGACTCATATAACTAAACTGATGCATTACTTACAGGACGCTAATTACTATACTGATATCTGAATTTAATTGTTATTTATTGGTTATTATTTATACACATTGTTTAACTACTGTTTAATTTAAATCTTGCATAGGCGCATATAACCTTGTTGTTCAGTGCCTAAAATAAAATAAACTAAAAAAAAAAAAAAAAAAAAAAACAGGTTTGTCAATAAATAAACTTTTTTTTAATTTACATTTAATTGGGTGGTAGGTTGTTAAATTTAAATAATAAATTTGTTCTTTCAAAAACGAGTCCTTTTTTAATACGCTTTTTTAGTCTACGCTTTTACGTTACCTTGTTGCTATGTTTTATTTGATTTGTTGCTATGTTTTATTTTCTTTGTTGCTTTTTAATTCGTTGTTTATAAATTATTAATCAAGAAAATTGTTTATTTTGCATTATTATTGTATTTTCTAATGTTTATTGTATTTTGTTTTTGATCAATTTACCATTTTGTGGTTTTTTAAAATATTTTTTTATTGAATATTATATTATATTGATCCCTATTTATTGTTTTTTAATACTTTTTTTTTTTTAGTAAGTGCTATAAATATAAATTGTTTCATTTTTAATATGTTATGTAATCAAGCATTAAGATTTAAGAAAGAATATTAATGATTTTTAATAATGGTTGTTTTATTATTCCTTTAATGTCACTATAGTGATTAATTACTGCCCTATGAATTATCTGAATTCGATTCCCACATTAACGGGCCTTAATAGGGTATCAAAGTCAACTTGGTCATCTAAGTTGAGTTTTGATTGAGATTGGATTCTGAAGTGGGTAAAAGAATTATAACTTTCTAGTAAAAAGTTTAACACTGACTTAATTAATTGCGGGCGGGCCCCCGGTGCCAGAGGGGTCCCCAAATTTAATGTACCAATATCGATGGGGGCCCTCTTTAGAGCATAATACAATCTAACTACCTAGGAATCATACTTCTATACCATTGCCAAGGGGGCCCCATTCAGTTCTGAACGCATAACCTTTTTTCTTTGCACATCAATTTTCTTTGGCGAGGGGCCCCCCAAAAAGTTCTTGCGTGGGGGCCTCCAATGCCCTAGCTACGCCACTGGACTTGAGGCAAAACTATCTACATATAGATTAGCAGGTAAGCACCTGAGGGCATACTCTTCAATTTCAATATTAAATGAAGAAAATATAAATAATTACCTTTGCGTCCATAAGTCTGAAGATCCTATGTAACATGAGGTATGAAGTCGCAGCTTAACGTTCAGGGTTTTAGTACGCACACGCATCTGATCCTACAAATGCCCATTGACATGGATACCTGAAATAAGAATAAGCTATTAATAAGAACAATATTCTTAGTGAAAAACCAAATATTAGTGACAGATAGAGGATCATGATCATAAAATCCCAGGTGCCCACTCCCCAACCCCCCTCACAAAAACTCTAAAAAACTGGAGAAAAAATATTTCGGTCCCGACGATTTTGATTTAACAAATTTAAAAATGTAGTCCATTTAAATGCAACTCTTAGAATTTTAAGTCCAAATGACCATATACCTATACATATCTCGTTTTGCCGGGAAATAACTAGTTCCTGAGAAAAAAAGCCATAAATGGATGGGAGGTTGGGATCTATTGTCTGCCGGTGAGAAGTTTTGTAAAAAGTTAATTTTGATTAGATGTTCAATAATAATTAACAAATCTTAAAACAGTTTATTAAAGTAAGAAAACTCGAAACACAGGACCAAGAAATTATGCACTGGAAAAAACAGTTTAAAGAAGTAAGGCACGCTTCACGTAAGTACGTGGGGCGATAATCGCCGGTTTCTGTACATTAAAGTTAAAATTATTAAGTGTAATATAATTACACTAATTTTAATAGTAATATTCATTTTGTATAACATGTCATGGTGACTGAAAACTTTTTTTTTTAGTCGTCCACCATATTGGCCGCCATCTTGAAAATATTAAGTGTGAAAAATCCAAAATGTGTCCAGTTGTCTAAAATGCCGAGATGCACCTGTGTGCCGATTTTCATGTTCCTAGCTATAGTAGTTTACTAGCTATAGTAGTTTATGAATTGAAACAAGCAACGGACAGACAGACAGAGCCGTTATATAAGGTTTCTTTTTGTACTTTGTTCAGAAACCTAAAAAGTATGTTAGATATTTATTACCTAACCTTTGATTTTGAATTAACTTTGAAGTCGTATATCATGATAAATATAGGTTTCTTAATTTAACTTAGATGCTTCTAACCATAGATAATCTCTACAATCTGATAAAAATGTAAATACCTAGCTTTCTTATAGTTACCGCTGTAAAATTTTTCACCCAACTCTGGACCTATACCAGATCAAGAAGATCAGATATCAGGCTTTATCAGAGACGAGCGTGCTCTCACACCGCCATTCTTGCTTGGCTGGCAAAACAAATCAGCAATGAAATACCGTGTTTTTGCACACTGCAATAAGGTACACAATTTGTGATAGTGAGAGACACCAAGGGATGTGCCACGTAAACGTGACACATAGGAACTGTTCCAACATTAGACAATACGTCACAAAGTTGTTGGCTCGGCATTACGCTATGTTGGACGCGACGAAACGATGCAGGACATAGCGTAATGCCGAATTAATTAATTAATTATTTAATAGTTAACAATTTGATTAACTAATTAATTAGTAGTAAATGAATTAACTAATGACTGATTATTGTATTGTAGCCTGTATTAAATAATTTGTGAAAGTTTCGGCTTTCTATAAATAGTCGGAGAGTTGGTTACATTTAGTTTACAAGATTAGGAGACAGATTAACCAACAAAATTATTAACTTATTAATAAATAGTTAATTAATTAATTAACTATTAACTGATTATGGTATGGTCGTCAGAAATATATTATCTGCAAGTTTCAGCTTGCTATTTAGATAACAAGATTTAGAGGCTAGTGGAAGTAAAATAAGATAAATACGCATAAAGACTTACAACAATAACAATTATCTAAACTATTTTGAAGTATACATACATATTCTCGACGGCGAAAGACAAAAGAGACTTGTAGGGTAGGTAATGAACCGTAAGCAATTAAAAAAGAAAAAAGGCTATTGTGTATTATAAAATAATAAATAATGTGTTGCGCGCGCAGCCTATATGCGCGCGCAGCCTGGAATATGCCGGCCTCTTTCCCCGGTAACGGTCGGGTTCGACGGTGAGAGGCCGGGTTCGATTCCCTGCTGGGAAGGTTATTTTTATGCTAATTCTAAACATTGTTTAAGCAAATAAACAATACAAATCGATTTTTAAATGTCTTAAAGGAACATCTATTCCAAATATCAAGAAAAAAAACATTTTTTTTTTTAAAAAAAGTCAAAACTTTTTTTTTAATTAATAAATATATATATATATATATATATATATATATATATATATATATATATATATATATATATATATATATATATATAATATATATAATATATATATAATATATATATATATATATATATATATATATATATATATATATATATATATATATATATATATATATATATATATATATATATATATATATATATATATATATATAAAAACAACTATACATATTTATTTTCCAGACTTGAAGGAATATTCATGCCAAATTTCAAGATAAACAAAATTTTATTTTTTTATAAAAAATTTAAAAACGAAATTCATTAAATGTAAAACTCATACGTTATGACTTTTTATGACTTCAAAGAACATCTATGTAAATTTGAAGATAATCGAATAAAGCGTTTGGACGTAAGCGCGTAACAAACATTTTCAAACGAAATGCAAAACGGTCCAGTACCTGGGCAAGACCGGGGAAGAAAAAGTTAAACATTGACCTCGCTTCGCTCGGTCAATTATAACATAATACATTAAATGTAAAATACATAGAAAATATAACTCAAAGAGTAAAATTAATCAGTTAATCGTTAAAAAAGCAGTCCTATACCTACAACTCGTGTACTAAACTTTCTCATGCACGAGTACACAATAACTTGGCCCAGTGTTTTATTTGGTTCGAGTTTTCGTAGGTACTTTATCATTATTGATCATTTTATCAAAATATATCCATATACTTTCTCTTTATTTTATGTACGAAAAATTTAATCAAATAATTATTTGATAATACAGACTTGTTCTCATCACTTAGCTTAGTCAAAATCATTTTAATTTTAATTGTTTCGTGGGCATTGCTCTTCTTTAAATTCTATTCTTCAACATGTTCTATCTTTTTTAAGGGTCTTTAACCCCTAAACTCTCTGGATCCGTTCCAATTTCCAACTCATTTGAAATGCATTGCAATAACAACTGTCACGTTTATTTATCCATCTGGAATGTGTTTTTACCACTCTGGGAAGATGCAAGTGTGCTACTGCGACTCCAATTTATTTTGATTGTACTGACCAGCATAATATTCTCAATTCCCCGTTCCCCCACCTCTACAATTATTTGTTAATCTCAAGTTATAGTTAAGATGTGGGGGGGGGGGGGATGGGGTTGAGAATAACCTCGATCTATTTTTAGATATATTCGCATTGCGAATCGAACAGTTTAACCAGTCAGTTCTCGTTTTTATTTCGATACCGAGGCAACACTGATAATTAACTTTCCTTCTAGTTTTTCGTTGTGGTCTATTCGGTATGTGTCAACATTTGTTTTGCAATTTTCCGATTAAGTGAGTGAATAAATAAATTCGTGTTTTAAATTCAGTTAGTTCAATTATAAAACATGCCGAAGAATAAAGGTGAGACGTTTAAAACCTTATGGATTTTGTTTTATAGGTGTTTTTAGAGCAGCATGTCGAGGTCTGCGAGGTTGTTTGTGTTCGATCATCGACCATGATGTTCGATATCGTTAAACGAGGCCGTTGTGATAATATTTAAACGATATTCAACTGATATTTACAACTATTGATTGATTAATGTGAAAAATATGGGTTAATTAAAGTCGTACCTAACCTCTACTCTGGCTAATATCGATGTTATAATTTGCCGATGCAATGTGTTCGCTTTTCCCCTGCAAACATGGTTATACCTACCTGATAACAAGCTAAACAGAATTCCAACTTATTGTAAATTAATAACTTTACATTAATCAACGTTTAATGATAAAAATGTAAACGAATCGTTAATTAAGTTTAAATTACCATCAATGAGTCACTTTATTTTCCCAATATTTTTAAAAAATATGGGTATTATAGTCATATATTGATTCAATATGGTTTTAAATATATCTACTATTGCCGTTCAATTAATTACATGTAGAAACATTTCTCTCATTAATAAGTTATCGTAACTTTTTATTACTAACCTGTACAAATGTAACCTTCCTCTCCCCAAGTAACATCTGCTTTTGAGTTAATTTTATAAATATCGAAGAAATAATGTAATCTCTTTATGTATTTTTCCCCCGTCCATAATCTTAAAACCCAATCACTCCTAAAGCAAATTTTAGGAAAATTGTTTAAGTAGAATTAAGTGCAACAGTAACAGGGAAATTTGAGTACTGATGTGACTGTTGTGCAAGAAATATCAGTCATGTATTAGTCATACTAGAATATAGTTGATAATGCCTCTACCTCCATTATTTACTACCTAATCTTCTTTTTATATTAAAAAAACTTAGTCTAAGACTTATAATACTGTGTCCAAATGTGTAGCACACTGTTGTGAGTACATTATTATTTTGTTGCAGTGAGAGGTGGTTAGTTTAGGTTTATGAAATACTTTTAATTGTTAAAATCATTGGTAAATCTTAAGAATACGCTACGGTGTATAGAAAAGATGGTGGGGCCTCACTCCAACGTATTTTTTGGACAAAGGGATATCAACTCTCCTATGAACAAATCATACATATATAATTTCTCAAATGTTTAAATCATACAAATGTAATGATTGACAAAGGTACTGTACTGTTTTTAATCTCCTAAGTGCACAAACTAAACAAATTTGCCCCGCCAAGCGATTCTCGACCGTAGCGTTAACTTAATATTAGCCAAATTATTAAATAGTACAATCTATTAATAAATGGTTTTATTAGATTAGATTAAGGGTAAATATTGGCAATTGCGCGCCCCTTCTCACTCCAACGTATTTTTTGACAAAGGGATATCAACTCTCCTATGAACAAACCATACATATATAATTATTTTATACATATATTATTATATACGAATGGAAGGGATGAATTGATATATCGAAGCTAACTGTACGACTTCGATTACACACAAGGGGTACACTATTGCCGAGTTTAGCCAGATTAAGTTCTATGCTTTTATTAGGTTAAGGTTATGTAAGTAAATAGAGTATGGCAGTAATAAAGTTGTTGTTAGGGAAGTAGTAATAGTATTGTAGACTTGGTCGCTCAAAAACTTTTCATATTGCTAATTGTAACTAAACATTTAAAAGCCATTATATATGTTATACCACTCAGAACTAGAATTCCCTGTTAGAATCAGTTTTTATTAGCCAATACAAATTTTGACTGAAATGGAGCATTTAAAAGTGTTTTGGCCCACCAACTCATAGATATGTATGACTTTTGGAGCTCTGTGTATGTTACATTCGGAGAATAGTAGGTAACTTGCAAACTCATTCTAGAAGGAACTGACAGTTTTGTGGCTTGAATTAATGGTAGAGAATGGTAAATAAAGACAGGGTTCAGTGGAACAGGCTGATCAAAATGCTGAAAACATACTTGCCTTAATGGTTGCACAATAATGACACTATGAAGTGGTCTAACGGTCTCCCATTTGTTCAGTTTATGAAAAATATAATTCAGGCATCCAAGTGTCTCCAGAGTTAGACTAACGACTTGTGTATTCTTTTTAGAATTAATCCAAATTGTAGATAATGAGGAAGACCATGATACGATTATCTTGGAAATATGGCAGCGAACTCTTATGTGGAATGGGAAGAAGGAAAGGATCGAAATCATCCTTGTTCTAGTGGAATTGGAATTCTTTCAGCCAGGAAGGAAGGTGGAACTCAAAATGTTGTCCCTAAAAGAAAATAAAAAAGTATATCAAACCATCACCCATTTTCTAGTCACAGTAGTAGCCTATTCCTTTAATGCTTTTCATTAATAAAATAGACAATTATGTTTCAGTTGTATTTATTTACAAGAAGCCTCTCAAACACAAATATAAATTCCTCAAACTTACCAAATTAAATTAGTTTGGGGTTCAATTAAGTGCTTTTTAGTAAATTCCAGTTATGATTAGTAAAAAGCAACAACTGGTTACCCCTGAAACATTTTGACAATTCTAGTTCTGACTAGTAAATATAGTTTTGACAAAAGCATTTAGCTAAAACCTGAAATGGAAGAGCATCTTACTCAAAGCAAATAAACCTCAATCAAAATCGTGGATTTTTAATGGGACTGTATAGAACTTAATTGTGCTGTATAAATCCTTTAACAGCAATAATAATATAATAAACTGAGCAAAACTATAAACTTGTATTGTGTTGGGCAGACAAAAACAATTTGCATCATATTATCATGATTTTGTTTTACACAGTTGTATTAGTACAGAAGGGATATTGAACGAAGACAGTGAACAGTGAATATTTTTAAAGTTGAGTGTTTATACAACTCTCGGTTACTATCTAAAAGATTTAATTGTATCTTGAATTTTGAATCTCGTTTCATAATTAAACTCGATAATTTTTAAGGATTTCCGAGTTGAGTATATCAATATATATATCAAATGAATATATATAAATAAAGATTGGAAATAGAACAAACAAAAAGGTATGAAGGCATTAAGAAAGCTGACACCGCAATGTTCTTCAAATCGCATAAGTTGTGCTGTTACTGGTCACCTAATTCATTGTATTGTAATCAATTGCAATTGTTGTTTTCTCTTCCAATTATTTGCTACAATCTCCTATTACCAATGATTTTGATCTTTTTATGTTATATAATGAATGAAGAAACAAGAAAGGAATGAGATCAAAGGCTAATTACTGCTCCAATTGATTAAAATAAAAGGTATTCCTATAATGATGTGATGTGCCTTAAAAATTATTTGTAACTCCACCCATCTGATCCATCTTGTAGAAGGAGGATCAGTCCATACTTATCAAGAAGGTTGAAGGAAAGGCAGGAATCAATTTTACTGCAAACGAAGGAACATCCATTTCTCAGATATATAATGTAACTCTAACAATTCTCTAAACTCATGATCACTATACCAAAAGGGTTGTCAGCATGCTGAACTTGCAGAAAGAGGATTAACTAGGTAAATAAGGAATAACAATGACTGGAATCAGTGTGGTCTAAAGATTGGAGATGCTCACCTCTAGAAACCAAAGTTTAAATAATTGTATACCATAAAAACTAAAGCATGCTTTACACTGATAGAGTTAACAGGAGAGTAGAGTAGCGAGTAGAGTGTACTTTACTTCCTACTCTACCAATTTTGATTTTGGAGCGTTTACACTTAAGCTAGTAGTAAGTATAGTAAAAAAGCAGAAATGATTGCTCAACAATGTATAAACTAAAACTAAACTCTGCTTGCTACTTGCTATTGAAATGTTTACACGGGTAGCGTGGCGAAGCTAGTAGAGTGGGAGCTGTGGTGGGGGAAGTAGAGTAGAGTCCACTTTACTGCATGCAGTATAGTACTCTACTTTACCAGCTACTAGCTACTCTACTCTACGGAGTGTTTTTTCGGGTTTCTACAGGTAGAGTTACTCTACTCGCTACTCTACTCTCCTGTTTACTCTACCCGTGTAAACCCGGCTTAAGTTTTTAATATAAATTCTTTTGTGAGTTAAATCTGAGTCGTCGGCAAGTTGTTTGTTTATAAAAACATTCGTAACAATTACGGTTATTGAATTTTAACAAGCAATGTCGTTAATAAGTTTGTCTTGGTGCCCTAAAATTTTATAGAATGTTTTTCTAATGACTAATGGTACAGAGTCTATATGGCGAGTCAAAGCTCGATGAGATGACAGGAAGAGGGTTTATTAGCCCTCCAAAAAAAATATTTACGAAAACCAGCCACAAACAAACACACAAAGAGCAAAACTAATATGAAGGATTTAAAATATAAATCTAGTTCCCCTACAAAGGCGAAGCATATTTGGCAAAACCCTGAATTATAAAAGAATGCGAGAACTTGATTTTTATTTTCTTATAGTCTTGATTTTTGTCACTTACTTTTTATTGAATATGTTTACAGGAAAGGGAGGTAAAAATCGCAGAAGAGGTAAGAACGAGAATGAAACTGAAAAGAGAGAGTTGGTCTTCAAGGAAGACGGACAAGGTAAACCACTTGATATATACTTAAAGTTGATGTTAACTTCTTAATTGTGAATCTTAACCATATTTGCTTAAAATTCTTAAATCTCTTATTTCTACAAATAGAATTATAATCATAAAAAGGATTTCTTCAATTGATCCTAGTTGTTAACTGTTATTTGATCTGATATTTATTTGTTACAACGAATATTAAAAAATATCTAAATACAAGAATACAATTATGTATATATTGAAACTAAGTAACATATTTATGCATTGTTTGATAAAATGTTAAATAATAAAATTGTTTACATAATAATAATGGTGAGACATGTTTCACACTGATGATCTCATCGATTAGATGAGTAAAGTGGCCGGATAACCACCGTCCTGTAATGACCTAATAAGCTGTTGAACGGGACTAAAACTACAAACCAAAAAAAAAAAAATGGTTTTCTATTGTATTTAATATTATACTAATCTGTTCATAAGTGTGATTACAATTCTAAATCTAGGACTTAGTCAAATATCACCATAAACAATGTGGATTGGCAGAATAAATTATTTCCCTCTTGGATTGAAACATAAAATTATAAGTCAATTGAAAAAAAGTCTGAAGAGGATGTTTATGTATAAATATTTTCTGCTTTGACCTCTTAGCTAATTTTGTTCAATGGCTGCAGAGATGTTCAAAATATTTATTTCATTTAACTATTAATGAACGACTGGTACTTCTTTCATGTTAAAAACAACATGACCTTGTTATCTTCACACCTATTTCAAATTTTATCATTAAAATTCTGTAATATAATTACCTATTTAATTATATTTTTTGGAAAAATGTATTAATTCAATTAAAACAAATAGATAATAATAAAAGTGAATGTATAATTATTAATAGGTATAATTTTCATTATAATTATTTTTATTTAATTAAATGACTTGTTTCAGAGTATGCCCAGGTTACCAAAATGTTGGGAAACGGGCGTTTAGAAGCCATGTGCTTTGATGGTACTAAACGTCTGTGCCATATCAGAGGCAAATTGAGGAAAAAGGTAAAATTCAATATTAAATAATGTTTACATTTTTGTACTTTTCCCCACCTATGGCAGGAAAAGTTATGTTTTCACCCTAAGTCATGTTTTGGGTGTTTTTAAGACCTCCTGATTGGTTTTCTGCATGACGTCTGTACGTGTGTTATCATCGTAGCGCCCAGGGTATTTAACCTAGAGAGTTGAAACTTGGCAGAAAAATAAGCCCTTACTTCTAGTTGTGCCCCCCGGAAAATCAATATTTTCCGCTATCTTGAACCCAGTTAGCTGAGTCAGCAAAAATTAAAAAGTATAAAAGTGGTCAGATCGAGTTTAAATTTGGTAGGAATGTACCTCTCTGTATGACAAACAAATCCACCTAATTTAGTTGAATATATTGGCCACCATTTTGAATTTATCGATTTAAGCAACTGTTCTAATTCACAGACTACAACCAATATGGATAACATAAAGAACACTTTCAGTCTAACAAAAGGCTTATGTGAACTCATCCATGTAACCTAATATTATCTCTGTTTCAGCTTAAATATTCTGTTTTAAATTATAATTGATTGTCTTATGTATTTTTGTAGGTTTGGATAAACCAAGGCGATATTATCCTCATTGGTCTGAGAGATTATCAGGATGCAAAGGCTGATGTCATCCTGAAATATACGCCTGATGAGGCTAGGAATCTCAAGACATACGGAGAATTCCCTGAAACTGGTACTGTTTACATTCTTATTTGTTTATATCCTTAGCAACGTGCTTAACTAACCTTGTATTGAAATTAAAACTTTTCTCTTTATACAAGACAATCTTTGTTACTAAGAATTAGAAGTCTTGAAGTCTTGGCTACTCAGTGTATAGCACCACACATAAGTTAATTTTGTCATAAATTATTATTGATTCCATAAGTCCCGGAAATTTCAATTACCCTTCATTTAATTTAAGTGCATTTAGATGTTGTGATAAGGATTCATCAGTATATACTGTTTTGTTAATGTATTTTTATTGTTATAGTGAGGATAAACGAACAAGTCACGTTTGTTGAGAACGACTTTGATGAGGATATTGAATTCGGCGACGATGTCAGCGATTCAGGGGACGAAAACGCTGTCGATAATGTGAGGCAACATGCTTATTTGTTATTCTTTTATTATTGCATATAAATGATCAGGCATTGAATAAATATTTATAGATATGTTATTTATTATTAATATTTATTTATTATCATTTTATTTGTTATTAATATGCAGTAGTAATTATAATGTATTCTAGTTTCTACAGGCTAAGCCAAATGAATTTTAGTGTGTTGACAGCGTGGGTTAAAATAAACATGGGGTAGGGAGCCAATGAGAGCTCATGATTTTCAAATCCTGAGCTCTCATTGGCTTCCTACCCCATGTTTTTAACTCATGGGAGCCAATGAGAGCTCAAGATTTTCAAATCCTGAGCTCACATTGGCTTCCTACCCCATATTTTTAACCCACGGTAAACCATTCACGGGAGCTAATGAGAGCTCAAGATTTTCAAAGCCTGAGCTCACATTGGCTTCCTACCCCATGTTTTTAACCCACGGGAGCCAATGAGAGCTCAAGATTTTCAAATCCTGAGCTCTCATTGGCTCCCTACCCCATATTTTTAACCCACGGGAGCCAATGAGAGCTCAAGATTTTCAAATCCTGAGCTCACATTGGCTTCCTACCCCATATTTTTAACCCACGGGAGCCAATGTGAGCTCAAGATTTTCAAATCCTGAGCTCACATTGGCTTCCTACCCCATATTTTTAACCCACGGGAGCCAATGAGAGCTCAAAATTTTCAAATCCTGAGCTCTCATTGGCTCCCTACCCCATGTTTAACCCACGGGAGCCAATGAGAGCTCAGGATTTGAAAATCTTGAGCTCTCAATTAGGTACCTACCCCATTGGTTTTGACTTTCCCACGCTGTCAACTCACTGAAACTTATTTTGCACAGACTGTCGCCTTCTCTTTTGAGTTGGCTTTCACTTGTCCATAGTAATTTATAGTTTAATAGTGACAATTCACTCAAAAACTATTAGATATTGTATGTTGTGCTAATTTCGTCATCTTAGATCAGAACTTTGAGAAAGATTTTTTTTATTTTTATCAATATGTAGTGTCATTTAAAGATGGATGGGGGTCAGGGTTGCCACTTATTTGTAAAAGACACCAATAATATATAAAAAGGTATGCGTATGGCTATAAAGATGTTAATAGTTTTTCCTTCCTGTAAAGTTGTGTTTTTGGACGTAAGCTAGTTCTGATCTACGGTAACGACTTACTTCTTAGTTTACATCACCTCACTGTCTTAAACATTTAATACTAATAATCAATATTGTAATATTAATTTATAATTCTAATTTGTCTATTTCATTATTTATATTTTTGTTTCAGATTTAAAAATTGGTCTATATACCTGGGTCGCACACATATTTACTACCCCGCCCCGTCAAAGTTATTTACCTCAAATTTACCTTCAGTTATCAAAGTACACATCAAAGAAAAAAAAAACGAAAAACACACCTTTTTTATGAATTATCTCCTTTCATACACTATTTATTCCTAGAATGTAGTGCGTTAAAGAAAAAAGAAAAAAATATGTTTAAAAATAAAAATAATCCCAAGTTTGTAGTATTATGTAAAATCAAAAAAAAAAATTAAAAAAACAATATGTTAACATGGAATTATTATACATTTATTATATAAAATACTGTCTTTAACTTTTTTTTTATCTAATTCTATGTTTAATCGCGTTAAACAATTTTTTTTTTACTAGGTGCAATTTTTTCTTTAATATTCATCCACATTCATTACTGTATTTTTTTTTTTTATTTTTCGTCTTCTGATATCATTTTCAATTTCTTCATATGGTATTATTATAAATTCATTCATTGAGAAAAAATTTGAAATTTGTTTTGTAATATTTATTAATAACTATAATATATAGATAGATAGTCGTTTATTGATGAAAAAAAAAAAAAAATAGAATTTTTAATTAAAAAAAGCTTATATTATAGACTTTAGAAGAATGTCTTTAATATAGTTATGTTTTTCGATTTTTATTATAATATGTTATATAGATAGAATTAAATAGAAACATCTGGTATTTGTTTTGTATGACGGAAGCAATTGTCGTCTTGTTAAGTGAAATTATAAATCCAAATCGCTTTTATCATTATTTATGTTGTTTTTATTTGTTCCTTTATTATTATTATTATTATTTTTTACTTGATTTATTATTTTTTTATTATTTTGCAATAATTATTTAACAATTTTTTTGTGTTAAAATAATGTGGACAATGTAAATAAAAAAAAAAAAGTTGGCCCAAAATAAAAATATCATGTTGTTGATTTATTTTAAAACCAGTGATACAAGAAGATATTTATGTTGGTTTATAAATAAAATAGAAATTATTAAAAGCAGATGAAATCATAGATGTAAGAAGGATCATGAGAAATGCGGATTGCCTAACAGGGTTATAATTATCTGGCATTTAGACCTTAGCAGTTCTGTGACTTCTTTCGTTGCCTAACATAGTACTACCAAAGGCAGAGATAAGAGTGGTATTTAAGTGGATAGTGCTTAAATAAAAGCCAAGATATGTCATTCATTGTAGGGCCTAAAACCATTCTGTTACCAAAACAGTTCTTACTCTTTTAATTTATTATCCCTTTAAAAGGGGTACCAAAGTTAATAAGGAGACATGAGGCAAAACTTTAGTCGAGTAAAAAGTTGTCCATTAAGTTTTCTCTTAAAAACATTAGAATACGTCATGTAACACTTATTTAACTTAAAAACTAACTGAAATAGGGGGTACTGAAGTAGATTGTCAAAAAGTCTGTTAGTTAAGAGTTTATGAATACATAATTATTTTAGGAACAATGTAGACAATAAATAACACTAAGGAGAGAAGCAAATAAGTAATATGAACCAAGCAGCTAAACATAATTGTGAATTACGGGTCTAGTGCGGAAAGTAGCATTTTGTATGCAAGTGTGAAGTTTGCACCCGAACGACAGCGAGGGTAGTAAATACTCACGAGCAAAGCAAAATGCTACTTTCCGCACTAGTACTTTATCTACGATTGATGGATTTTAATAATAAATACAGTAAAAAAACAGTTACTTTAATTTAATAAACATACAGCAAATTAGTTTTGTTAAATGTAAACAAACACGCCAATCGTGCGATAAGGTGAAGAATTGTGAAACACACAACACACTTTCTATGCATCTGAACAGAGATAAAATGTTTATATTTTGTATCAATCGTAGATAAAAGTAATTTATAATATAATGGTTTTCACCTTCCTGATAGATAACCCTTCTCGTATAGACAAATGTATTTCAAATACAGTGAAATATGTTTAACATGAAAAATCAGGTAACACAAAAAAATATTTTGGCCCCGACAAAATGATATGAAACATTTTTCTTTTAATACGAAATACTGACACCAAAATCGAAGGGAGTGTCAGTCTGACAAGACTATAATGTTCATTTAAACAACCCCTCTCCTGTGACACCTGTTTTTCTTTATCTCTGTGAATTACACCTACCTCCTAAAAACTGACTTTTCTTACATGGAATTATCGCTCTCATATTTTAAAAATGATTAAAGAAATATTTAATCAATTTTTTCGAATACGGTGTTGGGTGTGAAAATTGTGTCGAAATCGGTGTGTATTTACACACCGGTTGTCCCAACTCTAATATTTATTAGAGTTGGGACAACCGACTAGAAAAAACAACCGAATGAATAAGATTCGGGAAAAAACAATCAACTGAAAATAGTTTCATAGCGGGAATAGGGTATACGAATAAAAATATCGACTGAGACTGAACCCACAAGTCGAATGTCGTTTCAATCAGATGTTGTTTTTAATTTAAGAGTGGGAGGGGAAGGGAACAATGGTGAAGGACTCAGAGCTGAGGAGGGGTGAGAAGGCGCATGACACTCGTTATACATATACACGTCCGAATACATCTACAGACTGATATCAGTCAAATGAAAACTAGATATCCACAACCGAGTGAATGAATATTTTAAAACAACTGATTAGTCAACTGTTTTCAGTCGATTGGTTCCCAACGCTAGTAAATATCAGACTAACATTCAACACGAAAAAATTCTTTGGTCCCCTCAGTTTTGTGTTAAATGATTTTCACTGTATATTCTATATCTCAAGACTAAATAAATTACACCTACTTAAATTATGAATATTTGATTTATTGGATTATTTAAAAACAACGATTGAAAGATTTTGATAAGGTTGGAAAATATTTGGGAATTATGGAAAGTTAAAAACTCTAGAGATCAGATTATATTGTTGCAAATGGTAAAGAGGCCAAAAAAAAATTATTTACCGAGCAGTCAATTACCAAAACTCATCATGTTATTGTTCCTAATTTTTTTTTTTGGAATTCATGTGGTACTTTTGTAGTAATAAATTGAATTATGATTATTGTTTTTATAAAAAAAACATATATGATCTTTCAAATAGGTTTGAGGGTGTCGCAAAAATTGGGATGAAACTTAATTACAGTATTAATTAAGTACAGAATTCACTTTTATTAATTTAACATGCAGATGCACACTGAATATGATATTATATGTCGAAACGCGTTTGTGAGTTTTAATAAAAAAAATTGTGGTGGCAATATTGTCGTGTTACTTTCCATACCAACCTCTCTAGTCATAATTATGAAATGGTACCACAAAATCTCAGTCAAAACAATTAATCACTAATCAATTATCCCTGAAGAAACTTCGTACACATTTTAAAAAAATATAAAGGGGACAACTCATCAAAAATATTTTGACAAGTAATCCTTAATTGATCTTTAAAAATGGGTTTTTGCCCCTCATTAAAATATATTTAGGCGTTTCTTGCCCTAGCGCTCAAATAATTTTTGTGTATTCTACATCTATTAGTGTAAGTAAAATCGGAATCATCTTTGCACTGTGTAGAGATATTTCTTAGTCTCAGCTTGGAATTCATTTCGGACGTTTATTAAGCTCTTGACTTTTTAAAACTTAATTTACTCACTGCACAAATGTATAAAAGAAAAATCATCACTTTCAGTAAAAATTACCTGATCTATTCAAAGACCTAGATAACAGAATGAAGAACAAAGAAGTATCCCGTAAATACGAAATCGCTCTGAGTTAAGTGTCTATAATTTTGAAAAACCGGGATTCAATATTTGAACTGTACATTACAAGTGGAGATTTTGAAAAAAAAAATAAGAAGAATGGGTGAAAATGGTGTGGGATAAAAATCTTCCTATTTCAGGACCACTCATTTTTTCTCCAAAAAATAAAAACGAAATTTTTAAGTTATTTTTTTTTCTGAAACCATCCATTTTGTTGTATGGAGATCCGACTGTACAGTAGAGCGTCGATTATCCGAACTAATGTTTTTTGAGGTGGTTCGGTTAATCAAAAATTCGGATAATTGAAATTCACTGAAAAATAAAAGGGAAGATGTACCACCTAAGAATAATTTGGCATAAAGAAAGTTGTAATACTTGTCTGCCTAATTTTTTTTTTTTTACTTAATTTTTCACCATGAATCTCGATTTTCCGAATCCCATGTCGTAATTTAAAATTTTTTCAGCCACCCAGAATTGGCGATGAATGAAGTCACCTCCAAGCTTCATGTTTAATTCCACTGCTTTTTCACACAAAATAGGTTCAGATATCGGCTGTCCAGAGACCCGTTTTTGCAAAAACCAAGTGAACGAGCATCTTCAAACAATTCAGATTTCAGTTTTTTCATAGTTTTACGATATAGACTGCCCTCCTCAAGATTAAGTGCATATCTAGTGATTGAATCAGAATTATTTTTTTATTCCCGTAATCGTTAATTTACCAACACCGAACTTGATAGCCTGACCCGTTTCACCTTTCTTCAGCCGCGTAATAATTTCCATTTTATCTTTTAATGGGTGCACTAATCATTTACTTTTTGTCGACATGTTGTAAGTTTTACTTAAAATATCTGACCACTAACTAATTCACTGTATACCTCGCAATTAATGATTGAAACTGACTGAGAGCATTGACATAACCGACCAACAGAATGGAAAGGTATTAAGTGGAAAAATGCTGCAAATGATTCCACAAATTACACACACAAAATAAGTTAGTTTTTAGTAAACAAATGTTAATGTCTGCCCTGTCAAACTGAATTCATCAAAAAATCTGGTATCCCTTTATACAGCTAACACCACTTTTTCTAAGAATTAATTAAGCGGTGGCTTTTGATTTTTTTTTTTTTTTTTTTTTTTTTTTCTATGAAGCCAGTTTGGATAATTGAACATTCGGATAATCGACGCTCAACTGTATATGTGTATGTTGTCTGAACAAGACGATTTTTTTTTTGTTAGAAATAAAATAGTACATTTTTATGAATAAAATAGAAGTGTTGATGAGACATGTTTCACACTTATGATATCATTGATTAGATGAGTAAAGTGGCCGGATAATCCCCGTCCTGTAATGACTTAATAAGCTGTTAAACGGGACTAAAACTACAAAGAAAAAAAATAAAATAGAATTGAGTTACGGCTACATTCATGAGCTGAATATTGAGAGATTGACACCATTAGCATCAAAAATATAAATTCAAAAGGAAGAAGAGGACAAGGAGTAAGACACATATGAGCGAGTAGATAAGTAAGCTTCAGATTGCTTTCGTTTGCAATAAATAGCATTGGAGAAAGTGAACTTATTCAAACGTTGAAGATGGTTGATTTAATTGGTTAGAAATAAAAGTATGAATTTTTAGAAATGAAGATTTGTTATATCGGAGCTTTTGAACTGGGATCCTTAACATTATCAATAATCTAAAATATTACAAAGAAGATGAGGAACAGTTTTTTGTTAGCATTCTAGTATTTGTTACTCTAACCTTAGTTTTTGGAATGAATGAATCAGAAAGGTTTGTCGGATTTTTGTTTTTTAGATTATTTTAGTCTTCCACCTGGGGGAATTGTAGTAGAGTAATTGAAGCAAGCTTCTAACATTCAACAAAATATGCATCCTGTCTGTCCGTCTGTCTGTCAGTAACGTTTACACGTCCGATGATAACTTGAGTAAAAGTTGAAATTTGGTATACGTTCCTTTTACTAAGGCTCAGGCTAAGTTCGTTGGACAGCGTTATCCGTCTAAAAGTTTGCTGGCGTAAACGTGAGCTTCAAATGTAAAATTGGAATTTCAGAATGGGAAAAGATTCTATCTATTTGGTGAAACAAACATTTTTTTTACAAATAACAATTTTTAGTAAAACCAACAGCGACACTGCTATTAAGTGTTGTTGTTAAGAAGATTGTTAAACCGATAAGAGCGGTCCAAAATGTTTAAAATAGAGAAAACAACTTTTTTACCAATATCTTACGTTCTAACATAAAATTTTTAATAAAACTTCATGTACATCGTCTAAAAGTACAATTGAAACAGGTATGTAAAATTCCAACTTGATACAAGCAGAAGTTTTTGTGTAGTCAAGTGATACATTTTATAATAGTTGAAAAGGGTATGTGTGGTTAGTGGAATAGTAATTTAATCAATTGCAGGGTGGCTTCCTCACTAATAGACTCTACTAAAATCATACTCTGTAACTATCACACTCATCTTGATTATCAATTTTCTGAATACTCAATACACTTTTATTACTATATGCTCGCATTAGTGATAGAGCCACACGATGCCTAGTATTTATATATATATTATGTTGATTGACATCACATCAATCATAATGAATTGTATTGTTTTTGTAATCCAAAATGTAGATTATTTTTGGTCTAGAGCTCAACTAGGCTTCATATAGTGATCTTAGTTGTAATAGAAATCATGCTTTATACATGATTTGCCGTGCTTCTAAGGGTTAAGTAATATATGTTAAGTAAAAGTAGAGATTAATTATATTTTTATTTGGTGGATTCCACGGTTGAACTGAGATACACGGTGCTGTCGAGAATCGCTTGGCAGTAAGACATTATATCCCTTTGTCAAACACAACATTTGCCTGATTTATATATTTGGATGATTATATATGTATGATTTGTACATAAGAGAGTTGATATCCCTTTGTAAAAATAATATATTCCAGTAAGGCCTGCACACTTTTCTAACCTCTTCCCCTCCCAGTACCTTATTTCTCAGTTTTACCGATTCCACCACTGAACACTTATAACAGGTAAGTAATTAATTTATTTGTCTTTTGATAATTAAATTAATTTATAAAAAGGAAAGATGTATCCATGTCAATTAAGTTGGAGGATAAATTTGTAAAGTAAGTTGGATGAATGACTAAGTTGTTTTATAAGGGAGTGTTATTAAATAAAACTGTTAATTGTTAATTATAATAATGTTGAAATACCTTGTTTACAGGCATGATGATGTCCCTCTAGACTCCAGGCATGAAATATAGCCAGTTTTGTAAAAAACTTTTACCTCCAAAAGGGAGAAAAAGTAAATCTAAAAACTAAATCTATAATCTTCATACATGTCATGTAACCTCCACAACGGTTACCATAGTGATTCATCAGTAAAAGAAACAAACAAGTTAAAAGTCAAATCATAATTTCTAAATGTAGATTAACTAATCCATATTTAAATACATCAGTTGTCAACACCATTCAATATACGACTCAGCTTCCAGCTGATTCTCCCATTTAATTTTAGCTTTGAAATTCAAATAATTACTGTCTATAATTTAATTTTAACGTGATTAAACTTATTTAGAGAATTGTTAATATTATATCTATTTTTTGTTTTAAATAAATATAAATATTTGTATTTTTTGTTGAATAAAGTAATTTAAAATTAAAATCTTTCCATATTTTTTTCTCCTTTCTAGAGGTAAAATCTTGTACGTACCTCGGGAGTAAAAATCACTAGCACCCTCACGATAATTAACTCCTTCGGTTTTGCATCGGGTGTGAACGTTATGGTTCCCTCAGCTTCGCCTCAGGGACCAACTTCATCGCTCAGGGTGCATTCATTTACTTTACTCCCTTGGTGCGTAAATAACTATTATCTACAATTGATACGAAATATAAACATTTTATCTCTGTTTAGATGCGTAGAAAGTGATTCTTTTCGTAGTTGTATTCATTGCACATGCACCTTCATAATAATACTTCACCTTATCGCATGATTCGAGTGTTTGTTGACATTGAAAAAAACTAATTTGCTGTTTGTTTAATTAAAGTAACTGTTTATATAGAGTTTTTAGTGAAAAACAATGAGTGATTTAAGTGATTATGACGAAAATGAGGAGAATAATACTCCTCCTGAAATACTTAATTAATCCGGCACAAAATTCAACTAATGAATTAATATCATCTTTATCAAAAGAGAAATACGAACTTACATACAGGAAGTTTACTAAAAAAAATTGTTTCTGCATTTATTATTAAAATTCAACAATCGTAGATAAAGTACGGTACGTAACTCGCGTGAAAACTGCGTTTTGCTTTACTCATGTGGTTTTACTACCCTCGCTGTCCCTCTGGTGCAAACTCCACACTCGCATGAAAAATACTACTTTCCGTACTAGACGCGTAACGTACGTGTGTACTATTATTTTTAAATAACCTCTTTTCAACCCCTTTATGACCTAACACGTAAGTTTTTTTTATATATATTTTAATATTCAACAATAAGGCAACACTGATCAACATATGAATATGAAAAATTTTAGGAAGGGTAATAAAAATAAACGATTTAAGTAATAAATATATTTTTTTTATCTCATTTTTTTGTTGTTTTTTTTTTGTATTTTGACAAGAACTTTCACCAAATAAAAGAAAATAAAATTACATTGCTACTATCACAATTATGCTGGTACACAAAAATATAGATTTATTCTTTTTTTAATTTATTTTTATATCTCATTTTGAAATATGTTTTATAAACATTCTTGTTTTTGTTTTGTTTTTTCCTCAAAAAAAAGAAACATTAATGTTTGAACATAAATAATTAATCAAATGTACAGGGGGAAAAAATGTCACTTAACTATATAATTTACAAAGTATTATGTTAAAAAAAAATGTTTTTCCATCATTTAAAAAAAAATTACCTACTTAAAAATTATGGTAAGTATATATTATATAATTAATTACAACTGATATGAAACTTAATATATTCTTTTTTATTTTATTTTATTTTTTTTTTTTTTTGTAATACACATAAAAATATACAATGAATTCAAAATCCCTTAAATCATTTTTAAAAAAAAAAAATAATTACAATATTATTTTAAAAATAAAACAAGTTAATAAAAATATAAGTAACAAAATTAAATTAATTAAAAAAAAAAAAAAAAATTAAAAATAAATAAATAATAATAATGAACAAAAAAAAATAATAATAAAATAAAATAAAATATTGATACTTAGGTTGGATTTGGAATTAATAAAAAAAAAAATAAAAAAATACAATTTTATTGAAGGAAGAGAAGAGGAAGTTTAAGTCCAGGGAATTAAATAAAGTTTAAAATTATTTATTTGTTTTTGCTTTTTTTACTGATATAAATAAAAATAGTCTGCCAATTAGAGTGGCAAATAGCTTCCTTGAGTACTTTAATAATGTTTTGCTTCGAAGACCCATTATAATTTATTATCTTATTTATTTCTTATAAAAGGATTTATTGAACAAATAAAGTTGCAAAGAATTATGCAATTTTTGAATGCTCTGTGGCCTAGTTTTGACAGACCAGCCGGAATTCTTATAAAGATATAGGTGCTTATAAAAAAAAGGTTTTAATGCACGCGGAATTGAGAGGAATGGGGGGGGGGGGGCAGAAGGATGAAATTAATAATGGACCGACAATGGGCTAAATATGACCTACCACCCAAATTTCATTAAAATCGAGCAAGTAGTTTTAAGATGTAGAGGTTCGCAAAAATTGATTGAATGAATGAATGACAGACAGACACAAGGGAACAAAAATGTTCTCAGATGTCTAAAACGGATTTCTGTGTGGTGGTTCGTGACAATGTTGAATGACAGACAGACACAAGAGACCAATAATGTTCTCAGATGTCTGAAACGGAATTCTGTGTGGTGGTTCACGAAAATTTTGAATGACAGACAGACACAAGGGACCAAAAATGTTCTCAGATGTCCAAAACGGAATTCTGTGTGGTGGTTCACGAAAATTTTGAATGACAGACAGACACAAGGCTCCAAAAATGTTCTCTGATGTCTGAAACAGAATTGTGTGTGGTGGTTCGTAAAAAATTTTGAATGATAGAATGACAGACAGACACAAGGGAACAAAAATGTTCTCAGATGTCTGAAACGGAATTCTGTGTGGTGGTTCACGAAAATGTTGAATAACAGACAGACACAAGGGACCAAAAATGTTCTCAGATGTCCAAAACGGAATTCTGTTCAGGAATTTTTGAATTTGGGGATACGAAAAACACGATTTCTTTAGAATATTCACAATGCTTCCGTTACCTTGAGTAAGCTTAGAAGAAATATGTTCGTTTCGTACAAATGTTAAAAAAGGAAACAAATTAAGTTAATAAAATCTCAGATGATTTTTCGATTTGTTTCACTCAATTGATTAAAGTTGTTAATTTAAGTGTTTTATTTTAATTACTCTTGAGTTATATAAGTGAATAACTATAAAAAAAAAACTAAAACTAAACAAAACCATCAAAATTATACATTATATAATATACATTTAAAAAAAATTAAATAATATGAAACATTTTAATCAAAATATAATATATAACTATAAAATAAGAAATATTTAACAAGCAAAAACTTAACATTAATAAGGAACCCATAGAATTAACTTCAATTTAAACTTAAAAACTTATAAATTATAAAAATAAACTATATCCTACTTAAATATAACCATTAAAAAAAGGTTAACTATAAAACAATATAATGAAATATTTACAAATGTAAAAATTTAATAAAAAAACTAAAAGAAGGCTATTTTGTGTTTTTTAATATAAATAAAAGTTCATTAGAAATATCTTTCGAGGGAGCCTCAATAATTAATTGTAGAAAAATAATAATTTCAATTATAAGATAATCAATGGGTTTATCTTGTGATGAAACCCGAGTTGAAATATAAATAAAGAGGAACTGTGTGAAAAGAGACAAAACAGAGATTCTTCCGTCCCTGGCTACGCAGGAATTGCGTCAAATAAATCAAAGTTTAAACATGTAAGGGTTTGTAACAACAGTCATAATGTGGGGTGCTTCACACTATTATCAAATTTGGCCTTTTGAACCGATTTCCTTCATTCCTATCAATCAGCTGCATTCTTCTTCCACCCTTTTTCATCATTTTTGTCACATTAGATTCTCTTCCAACATAGCTGATCTATTTAATCTATCATCATCCAATTTTTCTTTTATTAAAAAATCTTCCTATACCGCATTTGGCCAATAGAATAATGTTCCATCTTTTTTATTTGCAAAACTATCAGATTAACTTCTACATTATCCATCCATTTAGTCAATGGTCTATTATATTCACTTTTTTCGATTAAGCAATTTTCCTTTTCCACAATCAAGACGCACGGTAGATCACCCAAATAAAATAAATTGTTTTATTTGGATACTCTATCTTTTAAAATGACATAAACCACCAATACTTTTTGAGCAGGTACTTCACTCATATTCAGAATTTACAACCAATTGTATCATATACCTATTTTTTTTTTTTTTTTTCTGAAGTTAAGTTTAGCTATGCCTAGGCCCTAGTTGGCTGAAATGGCGCATGCTTGAAGTTGAATTTTTATCCATTTTTTATGTAGAATGGAACCAAACACAATTAAATCTCAAGATATCAACACCGTATTGAGGAGAAGTGCCTACTCTATTGTAAGTTAATAAAAATTTAGGCAACCGAAAGCAAAGCTGGCATATTAAAGCTCAATATGGACTAGTTGATCTATTACTGTTAATATGGCAACTGAAAAGCTGCCATCTTGAAAACACAGTCTCCACTCAAATTAATCAGATATGACAAAGATAAGGGCATGTTCTCGGTTTTAGTGGTAGTAAAATACCAGTAAAAGAGGAAACTGACTCCTTTGGTTTTGAAAATTCATGGCAGTTTGGAACTTGTGCCTAGCAGGCTGTGCTTGTATTAAACACCCCCATTTGATGGTTTTCCCACTGATATGGTTGATGATGGTCCATTGATGGCCATTGATGATGGTTTTCCCATTGATGGTTTCTCCATTTAATGGTTGAAAATCGTAGGTTTGATTTGCCAGTGGAGACTCTGCTTTTAAGGAAACAGTGCATTAAAAAAACTTCCCCATTATATTTAAAAGCCTTAAAACTCAATATACTTTCTTAACCTAAAAATAAGAGAACGGATATCATACTAACTAATGTCTCTTCAAATTATCTGAAACTTCTTTACTTTAAGTTTTAAAGCTTTTGCAACTATCCCACAAACTTCATGACTCTTAATTCATTCCTAAAGATATTCATATTATCAAAAATATAATTGAAAAAGAAGGCGGACAGAGACATGAAAATGCACCCTGAGTAAGGAATTTAACTATGGACTTGTGTATTCCAGATTACTGCTCTTACAAATTGAGCTACGATGGAGGATTGATGATCTACTATCCAAATCTAGAGACCAAAACTAAATTATTAACAAAATCAGTTTTTACAATATCTAGTAGTCTATTTTAAGCATAGATCTTGGTGCTCCTTTCCTCTTTTTATATAAAAATTTGATGATACAAATAAATAATATTCAATTTTTAAGTTTTTGGTAGTTTTCATACTACGGAAAGTTAAATTTTAATTTAAATCAAATTATAATTATTATTAACTACGGGAAACAGACAGTGAAAAATACACTCCTGTGCCGGGATCCCGGCACAGGAGTGTATTTTTCACTGTCTGTTTCCCGTAGTTAATAATAATTATAATTTGATTAAAATAAATAATATTTTGAAAAGAGTGGATAGAAAAAAAACATATATCCCTGGACTAAATTAAAAGGAAGACAAAAAAAAAAAAAAAAAAAAAAAAATCTAGAAAATTAAATAAAAGAACTATTAAAAAAAATAAAATTAGCTTTATATATTTCTTTTTTAAATATTTTTCTTAATACTGTACTGATTACTTAATTAAATATATAGGCACTTAATCCTTAAAAGGTGATTCAATTTTATACATTATACTTATTGAATTATATTATAATTTATTATTAATATTAATAAATAGATAATCTATGATTAAATAGAAAAAAGAAAGATACAATAAAATAAATTTATGTTAGATGTTTTTTTTTTTTTTTCTCTTACTTATAAATTTTTATAAATATAAAGTATATTTTTCATTAAATTTTCATACACAAATGTGTGTACTGTTTTATGTAAATGAACTTAAAGTTATAAAGTAATACTAACTGACTGTTCAGATGGCAAAACAATGTCCGATTCTTTCTGTTAAAATTGAGTTTATACTACCTGGTAGTTCTTGGGGAAATTTAGAATCAGATACAAAGAATGATATATGTATATAGGCAGAGAAGTTCAGAAGATATACTCGATAGAGTTTACGATATATGAAGAATATCCTGATTTTTAAAATGTGATCAACTCTAAAATTATGAAAACTGGGCATTTTATTTGTATGCCACCTGACACCATAGTTTATTTGCAGTCAGAGACAGTTTATGTGTTTTTATTTCAATTTATTTATCTATCTACATATAACTAATATTATTTTTTTCCCATTTAATGATAAAATAAATTTTAAGATATATAAAAATGAATTAATAAATCAAATATCAGTTAGACAAGAAATTAAAAACAACACATTTTAAGTGTTTAGAAATTAGTTTGAATAAATTATTATACATTTCTAGGGCTTCCAGTAGTGACTATGTCTTCGATAGATATAACCAAATGGACATTTTGCTCCCAATACTATCATATTTAGAGGAGTTCATACTCTTAACGTTATATAGACCATGAATTACTTAGAAATTAAGATAAGATTATCTTATTTTTTATAAATTTTTCATAAGAGGGGAAAAACACATTCACACATTTTTCAACCACACTCAAAGATTATTTGTAAACATTACAAAAATAAGCTCTTTTTCCTGTTTAGATTATTTTATTTTATTTTTTTATAAATAATTGTTGGTCAAAACAGGCTTTTTTATCTTTCTTCAAAATTAATTAATAAAAATAATCAAAGTTATATCTTAATGAAAAACATGCCAAATTTGGTTTCAATTTTTCATTATTAAAAAAAAAACTGATGTAACAACAACATTAGTTAAAATTTTTAGTCATAAAAAAAATAAATTAAATTAAATAAATTAAATTAAAAATTATTATAAATTATAAAAATAAAAGTGTTAAATATTTGTTTAGAAACTTGTAATGAGATCTTTTAGGCAAGAGGAATGTAAGCGTTTAAATAAAAAGAAACAAAAATCAATTCTAAATAAGATTGGAACTTTCTGATTTTCTATTCTGTAAAGTTTTTGATAAAAGTATAATCAGAATTTTAATAATATGAATTTAAATATTTTCAGAGGTTTTGCTAAGAGATCCTTAGCATCATCAATGATCTAAGAAATATTAATGCTTGGTTTATAACATAAAACATTGCTTAAATTAAAAAAAAGTAAAATCTGAGGAGCAACAACCAGTGGAAATGTTAGACCAGCCAACTGTAATTGTAACGGATGAGACAATGTTGGCATGTCACTAAATCATTTCTATAAACCAAATAATTGGCATTCTCTTAAAATTAGCATGATAAAACTTTTTTGAATAATTCAAAATGTCTAGGACTGGGCGATAAAAAAAAAAAAAAAATTAGAGCCTTTACATTATTTGACTCAACGGAAGCTCTGAAAATATACATTCATCTTAAAAACTTGAAACTTTTATTCCAAACATCCAGAACATTAAATCCTGAGACCAGAAAACTATCCTTTATATTATAAAGTCCACAAAACTAACCTTTATATAGTTAAATCCACAAAACTAACCTGTCTATTGTAGTCTACAAAACTAACCTTTCTAATGTTAAATCCACAAAATTAACCTTTTTATCGGGGAGTCCAGAAAACTACCCTTTCTTTTGGGAAGTCCACAAAACTACTGTCATTTAAATTTTTGTAAATGAACAGATTCAAATAATAAAAATAAAATAAAATGGAATATTATAATTTAAGAATAAAGGTCATCATTATTTGAACCACCAAATTGCAATTGGCGATACTTAACAGAAGAATTTACCCGATATGGGGAAAAAAAATTGAGTGAAATTGACCATTTTACTGTCTAAAATCTCCACAAAAGCTAATATTTAATTAGCAGCACACTGGGAAAACAGTCTGTGGTTGGAAGTGGTTGAAACAGATAAATTGTATTCTTTATGGTCTGCTAATCATAAGTTTTACAAAATTTTAAAAATAAAAATAAAAAATCCTAATTATTTATGTACATATTCATACTTAATTAATATATTCAATATTGATAAAGTAATATTGATTACATTATATTCAAAATTTAACCATACCAACAAAACGTGGAGCTTTTAACTAAACTGACATTAAAATAGTTGCTTGTAAAAAGATTTCTATATAAATATCTAATAAAATTCTAAAATTAGAAAAAAAAACAAAAAAAAAAAAATGTTATACATATTAAAATAAATAACTAAAATTAAACAAAACTGATTTCACCCATAAGCTAAAATATCTTCGGAAAAAAAAATTTAAAAATTAGATCTCTGAGAAAAACTGTCTCTGATACTGCAAATTATCAAATTATTTTATTAATTTACACATCAAAATCATATACACTGATTTTTATTTTATTATAGAACTTTAATTAATTTAGTCGTTCTTTTATCATAAAGGTTTTAATGGGATAAGAGATTAATTATTTGTTCAAGATTGATAAAAAACCTTTTTTTCTGGCTCAAGCCTAGAATTATGTGGATCAAAGCAGCAATTTAACTTTGGTTGAAGATTAATTAAAAAAAAACAAAAAAACTGGTGAACAAGATTTTAACCAAATGAATATACGTTTATATTTTATGTAAAAAAAAAAATACAATGTTTTCCTTGATTGTCAAAAAGGTCAGAATAGTGAAAATGTTTAATTAAACTCTAAGTGTATAGCTTTCTTTTTTAGATTTAAAAAGAAATATATATATAAATATATATATATATATATATATATATATATATATATATATATATATATATATATATATATATATATATATATATATATTTCTTTTTAAATCTACAAATGTTGTAAGATGAGGGGACTATATCAATAAAATTATTTTCAAGAGATAGGAAACTGTTCAGATATGGAATTTTCTCCAGGAAATCTCTAGGATGGTTTTCTCCAACTGAGCAATTTTTATTTCCTGTTTCGTCCTAATCAATCCAACATAAGGATATTAAAATAATCAGTTAACACATCTACTTGGTATAATCATCAAGGTAAAACATGTTTGACCTTTCTCAGATTTGAACAAGGTACACTCTAGGCAAGGTATGTTAACCAGTTGGATACTCCGTTTAACCAATTAATATTAAAGTCAAACAAATATTTTCTGTATTTTAACCTCTTGTTCCCATTAAACCCCTTCTTTTTTTTCTTTTTTTTTTGTTAAATACAAAATAATTTTTTTTGTGCACTTGAACTACATAATTAAAAATAATAATAATAATATAAGACAATGAAACCAAGTAATCACAGCAAAATTAAAAAAAAAAAAATAATAATAAATTACTAAGCATTTTATAAAATAAGAAGTATAATTCATATTATTATTTCTTATTTTACAACACTGTTTCTTCAAAATTTACAAATATGTTAAATTTACTAATAAAACGATAGCAGTGTAGGCACTTATTTATTAAATTAAATTTTTTGTGAAAATGTTTCAGTGCCCTCAAACAATTCTGAATTATTATATACATATTCTGACCCCCCCCCCCCCTCAATCTTTCAAAAATAAAGAAGCAATTTTTCAAATTTGAAGAACACCTAAACACTTTAAAATATATTGATAACCATCCTGGATAAATTTACATAATTTAATTTATTTTTTTTACAAATGTACAATATACAACTATACAAAATAGACATAGGCCTTTTATTTATTTAATCTAAGATTAAGGCATACATATTAATTAGCAAAGATAAATTAAATAGCTTTTTTTCAATTTTAATTTTTTTTTTTTTTTATTTTGTCAAAAATTATATATTTTTTTAAATAAAAATTTAATTGTATTTGAAGTAAGCATAGCTAAAAAAGAATATATATATGTATATATAAATAATTGTTCTGTCAAACATACAATATAATTTAATTATGTTTTGTACAATTTTTTAAAATATTATTTTAATTTTTATTAAACAAACATTTGAAAACCAATGCAAAAATTCCTAATCGATTTGAATATTTCAATAAGTGTTTTCCAGTTGAAGGCATAATCTCTATAGAAATAGTTAGGTTTTGTTCGGATTTTTCGGACAAAAAATTAAATTAATTTTGATAAATTGATATTATTGAGAAAAAAAAATTGATCTATTTAAATTCTATCAAAGGTAAAAACAATATTTCTGCAAATTTAATTCATTTTTTCTGTTTTAAGTTATTTTTGTCAAACAATCATAGAGGTATTTGCTGTTAAATTCTAATTTTAACTTTCATAATCAATATTATTCGTGTCATTTTAGTAACAATTTTTTTTAAATTGAAACTATGTCAAAGTAAATTACACATTTGTTTTTAATAATTGTTTGCAAAGTTCTGTGGGTTGAAATAGTTCAGTCTATTTTCTAAAGACAGCCGCTCTTTTCTGACCAATTTCAACCACTTCAAATTGTTGATGATGGTCACAATCGAAAATCCACCATTGATTAATAAATTAACTTAGTTTTAACATAAGTAACACTGTATAATAACAGTTTGACAAAATACTTATAATTTTAATTCTTAAGAGTTTATTTACTTTGTATTCTCAGTAAAAGTTAACTGATTTAGCTCAAATTTGGTTCATATGTTCATTTTAGGAAACTCAAATTATATTTTAAAATGGCTTAACTAAATATGGGAGTGCCATAATAGGTTCTAATGAACCATAATATAACTTTTTTTTTTTTTAGAATAAAAATGTTCTTCAGAATCTCTTTGAAAATAAATTTTAACCGAAATTGCAATTAACATCTTAAATCAAGATTTTTTGGCGATGGCTCATTCTGCCTTTATAAGCCTAAATTTTCAAATAATTTGTTTTAATGCATATGATTTTAACCACTTATGATCACTTCCATTGGTCAAAATCAGTTCATTGGTAATGACAAAGATTTAAAATAGATTAATATTTATATTTCATGTTATAAGAAATCTTAATTAAAAAAAACAAACTAATATGCCTTAATATAACTTTTTAAAAAATAATTCATTTTTTTGTGACAATTTTGTTAATACATCTGATTTTGATCACCTCAGTCATATAATTCTACTAGTAATATTTATAATATTATATAAATATATAATATTATATAATTATATTATATATTATATTATATTATTATATTATATATTATATAATATATATAATATTATAATGTTATATTAATATTTTTTCATTGATGTATAAAAAAAATTAAAATAACAAATAATTTTCAAAAATTGCAAGAAAAGCAAGAATATATTTTAAAATTATTATAAATTCAAAATAATATTTTGGTCTCTTGTCTTTCCTTCTTAACATATTTCTCAAGGAGTATTTGCCTAATATTTAATTATAAAGTAAAATTGCCTAACTTTGATTCCTATATTAGAAATTTATACATATAATATTAATAAAATTAATTAATAAAAATTAACATAATAGAATAATTATAACTAAATAGATAATAAGTAAAATAATAAATTAATTAATAATAATAAGAGAATAAATACTCAGGTAAAATAAAAGATCAATTATTTATATTTCATTTTTTTTTTTTTTTTTTTTTTTTACCAATTATTCATTATTTTTCTTAAGTCGATAAAAAAAAGTTGAATATATAAAGTCAAAAGATTTTACTTCTTTTAATATACTTTATTTTTTTCCGAGGCACTGAGTGAAGGACGAGAGGTTTAAAATAAACAAGAAACATTACCACTCGATTCCAAAACAAAAACGACAAGGAATTAAATCCCTTAAGATAACAAAATAATTAAAGAATCCATTCCACTGGAAGTACTGTACAGTCGATATTCCAGTATTGTTTATTTTGAAGGCATAGGATCGAGGAAGTCAAGTTCTATGTTGTGTTCAAGCTGGGACAGTGAGAGCTGCGTGTATCGACCTGAACTCATCGCACTGAAGAACGGCTGAAGTTCTTCTAAATTCTTAATACTGCTACCGTGGGGAAGTAACGGCACTGGAAGCGCTTCTACACTACCAAACTAACACAAAATACACATTTCATGAAAAAACAAGCACTTAAATTCACATTAACTGAGTGGAAATGAAGGAAAGATGTTTATTTGTAGTTGAAGATGTAGAGTTATAGTCCAGGCAAATTAGTAAAAAAAAAACAGCAAATTGAGGAAATAATTTATAAAGTTTTGAAACTTTGTGAAAACACTCTTAAAGGGGTGTAGTATTAAGAAACAGTAAAGATCCCCCCCTCTTGGGAGGGCGCGTCCCCCCTCCTTAAAGTCCAAAATTTACTTTTTTCACTTTTTACGGAAATTTATTTTTTTAAGAGAAGTGTTATTACAAAAAATATTTTTCACATAATTTTGCACAAAAAAGGTCCTATGCATGTTTGAAGTGAGACATACTGTTTTCGAGATATTGTAGTTGGAAAAAGATAAAAAAAAAATTTGGACTTTAAGGAGGGGGAGGGGGGGACGCACCCCCCCCCAAGAGGGGGGAACTTTACTGTTTCTTACTACTACACCCCTTAAGAGAGTTTTCATGAAGTTTCAAAACTTTATAAATTATTTCCCCTCTTACTCCTTATTTTCCTGGACTATTAGCCAAAAAGTCCAAAAGTAAAGTCCTGATAGGAAATTTGATTTTGTTAAGACAGTAAAGCCAATTTGATGACAATTTAAACTTAGTCAGTTCCTAAGGTAGCCATCTGCATACACCTCAAGCCAATAAGCCATAATTGTCAAACCTACAACCCAGTCTATTGTTGACATATTCAAAGGTGGCTAAAAGGAGTTGATTCAATAAGGATACTCCCATCTTAGAAATTACAGCATTGTATTTGTACATTACAGATACGAAGATGTAACAAAAAATGAATGGATTGTAAGCAGTGTGACTTCAATACGTTTAACCTGTAATAAGCGTAAACTTTATTATCATTTTCAGTTCACTGCTGATGGCGACACATTATAGAACACAACAATATTATCGCACCATACTATAACTGTTTCTGACAGACTGTGAAATATATCTATCAATCCACTAGACTCACTTTTTAAGTCTCCATAAAGACTCTTTCATGATATGCTCTGATAAAGGAATGATCACAAAATACTCTCTTCGGCAGTACATCGTACAGAGGTATGAAGTGTGAAGTGGTTGGAACTCTCAACCACGTGGCTAGAAAATGGGCCTAAAAAAGGCTTAATTGCTGTGTTTGAACAAGAACCCGTCTAGAACTAATGCTAGGACCTTATTACTACTACTATTACCCACTAGCTTAGAGCTAGATGTATGTTCAAAAGAAATAGGGATGATGGCCATGAACCATTGTTAAAGGCTTTATATCTCCAAAGATATGGATGACAATACCTACTCAGGAAGATACTTGACAACTGACAAGTGAAGTTAAAAACCTAAACTGTGGAAACTAAGATAAAAATGAAGGGAACAGATAAAAAGATAAAATTAAATATAATCAAAATATCAACATGATCAGGTAAGTTATGGGTTATCACAACCTTAGGTTATTACAGGATGGGAATCCGATAATTTTACTTATCTACATGGTGTGAAAAATGTCTCTCTGGGATTCCAACTCACCAGATTTGTCGGTGTATAAACCTAGGTTTCAGAAAAGTTGGGAATACCCTAATCAGACGGCTATGCAGTCCCCACTTTAAACTCTTGGCAGAAAACTAGAGTTACTTTTGGCTTGAGGTACTAACAGATTTAGCACCTGAGAGTTAGCATTGTCTGATTAGCATTGTGTTCCACTTTAGAGGATAAATTAAGAAAAAAATATAAATAATTACCTTTGCGTCCATAAGTCTAGAGATCCTAGTAACATGAGGTATGAAGTCAGCTGAACCTTTAGGCTGTTTATTCGTACAAGCATCTGATCCTACAAATGCCCATCGATACCTGAAATCAAAATTTGATTAATAATTATTCTTCTTCGTATTTAAATAATAAAAACACAACTTTTTAGGTTGTTAAGAGGATGAACCAAGGTCTTTTTGATGAGCTGTGGGTCAGCTTAGGTAAAGCTCAGATAACAATAGTTTGGTATGTCAGTTGTTCTGTTTAAGATTTTAAGGAATTGTTCAAAAACATCATCACCAACTTATAAGATGAAAATAATAAAATCACAATCATCAGATTGTAGAAGGCTTCAAGAAGTAGAAGTTTTCAAATCACAACTGGTTATCAGGAGGGAACTATAATCTGGAACTTTTTGATGGGATCAAGCCTGATTTAGTTTAACTTTATTGATAGGAGAGCCAACTACCACCTATATGATCTACCGTGGGCCCCTAAATAAAAGTATAATATAAAATCACGAATTAGCTTACATTTGAAATTGTGGAAGTGTGTCCGGAGGGAGTTGAACACAAAGGAAGAGGAGCTGTGCCGTAGCTAACTGAAGCTGAATCCATTGAACCATAGAACTGGAACTCACTCCATTAGAAATACCCCACTCCATGCTAGCACCAATCTGCGAACTAAAAATTATGCAACAAAAATGTAGAAAGAAATTAATTATAACAACAAGCAATCACAACAAAGTTGAGCATAATTTGTTTTATTTTTAGTATGTTGAGTTGTTTATTAGTTCACTTGTTATCTTGTTAGCTCGTTTACTTGTTACTTTATTTTATGGCTAGTCTGTTTACTAGTTGAATCGTTATATTGTTTACTTGTTTTCATTCTACCTCATTTATTGTTAGATATTTAATTTGTTTATTAGTCAACCTTGTTATTTTTACTACGTTTTTATTAGCTTGCTTTCTTGTTTGTTTGTTTGTCCAGTACAAATCTTACAATCGACTTTTAACTAACATCCCGAGTAGCTAGACGTTGGAAACTTTTAAAATAGCTTTCAGAACACTGCATAACACAAATATATGCATAACACAATGCATTATTTTAATACTTCTAGCCATCTTTCAGCAGAATGTAATTATTTTTCAGCAAATTGTGCTGTATGGAGAGTTATGGACATGACCCATATTTATGTTCTTCATTTTGACGGGCTTCAAATTTATGATTTTTTATTTAGTCTACAGAAAATTTAAAAAGTAGTATATAACAATACAAGATAAAAAGAACTTTTTATATACTACGTTTTTAAATTTTCTGTCATAAATCATAAATTTGAACCACGTCAAAATGAAGATTGTAAATATGGGATACGTCAAAACAAATAAAATAACTTGCGGATTTTTTCAAACTAAATTTTCATACAGTAACATTTGCTGAAAACGAATTAAATTCTGCTGAAATATGGCTAAAATTATTAAAATAATGCATTGTCATCGTGTTCTCAGCTATTCTAAAAGTTTCAAAAGTCTAGCTACTCGGGAAGTTAGTTAAAAATCGATTGCAAGATTTGTACTGGACAAACAAACAAACAAACAAGAAAGCAAGCTAATAAAAAGGTAGTAAAAAGTTCTTTTTATCTTGTAATTATTTTTGCTTTATTAGTAGCAAGGGTGACTTGTTTATTAGTTTAATCATTAGCATGTTTACTTGTATTTTTGTTTCTTTACATAACTACTCGATGTGATCATTAGTGTGAAATATAAAGAGATGAGAGCTTTGGAATTCAATAATTTAAATTAATTTTAAAGTGAAACTATGGATTCCTGTGATAAGATACTTAGCAATTTATATCTATCTTCCACCCTCCCTCATTAATAATAATATTATCTATTAAAATTCTCCTAATCATAGTGTGCTACAAATTTTAAATCTGTTCACTTACTTGAATTCCTCAGATTCAGTAGAAAGGGTAAGTTCCATGTGAAGAAGAACCTGCACCATCTCTGAGACTATGTTAGGCCAGAGAGGTACGACATGGTGAGGAGACATCCTAAGGAGCAGTACTCGAAAGCACATCATTACCTGAGCCTGAACATTAGGTACCACCACAGGTAATCTAACAACCTCAGCTAGCCTCTCTGAAATAATCAGTCAAACAATTTATCAGTAAACAATTGCCTTTAAATTTAGTGTTAGGACAATGCCCTTCTTAAGCTATTATAATTGTAAAATATTCCAAGTATTTCGGCAGTTGTCACATCTCAATTTAACAGGAAATGACTTTTCTTTAGCCAAAATGGAACTGATAAAATTATTAAAAAGGATAATAATGGAAAGTTTTTTCTCATTTAAAATTAAAGGAGTACACATAATACTAACTATTATTCTACTTTGAAATAATTTTATTTTTGAAATATTTTTTAAATTAAAGAGAACTGTTCAGAAAACTGAACAGTTAAAGATTGACTGTAAACTGAACAGTTTCATAATTTAACTTTTACTTTTTGAGCAAGTTCCAGAAGCTAACTCATTCTATTCTGAAAAAGTGGAAGCCTTAGATGAAGAAAAAGTTCAAACAGCCATCCAAAATCATAAAGATGGCAGGACAATAGTGGTGGGACAACATGGTGAGTTTACAGTTGTCTTAAGTGTATTTTAAGTTAATTTTTTATCATCATTAATTTTAAACATGTTTTTAAAACATTTTGTGTGACTCCCACTCACTGTTAATAGCTTGAATGATGACAGAACATGAGTCATAAATTAATGAGTTCATACCTATTTTCATGAAAATAGATATAAACTGTTTACATTTTTCTTTTACAAATAAATATTATTTATTTTAAATCAAATTATAATTATTAATTACTACGGGAAACAGACAGTGAAAAATACATTCCTGCGCCGGAATGTATTTTTCACTGTCTGTTTCCCGTAGTAATTAATAATTATAATTTGATTTAAATTAAAATTTAAACTTTCCGTAGTATGAAAACTACCAAAAACTTAAAATTGAATATTATTTATGTAATTTCATCAGTTTCTTTTACAAAAGCCTGTAAAATAGACAAATAATATACATACATTATAGTTTAATATGGATTATGTAGTTAATTTTTTACTGATTGGTATCCAAATTTATTTATGACTGGTCATTGAGAATGTAATTTCATCTTAAGTTGATAACTACCTGTACTTCTCAGTATCAGTTTTTTTGTTTAAGTACAGTCAAAATTTCAATCAAATGATAATTGATACTATAAATACCTTATTAAAAATTACAATTATACAAAAAGGACTAGTTTAATCATTAGAATAAAAAAACATATAAAACCTGTGAGGTAAGCCCACTGAGTTTATCTCACAGGAATTAATTTAGAACAAACCTTGTATTTCAGGCATGTGCTTCTGGAACTGATCATTTTCTGAACAGAGGATGACAAAGGCCAATCTCTTAAGCAGTTGAGCTCTCTGCTCATATTCCTGTTCTCTCGAAGAAAATATATTCAGACCATTTCCTTGGGCCATCGATACTCGACCTGAACATCAAAACAACATCATTATAAATAAGAAGAATAAAATAAATGAGAATAGGAATAAATCATCTTCTCTTACAAATAAATTTCTGTTGTAATTACATTTATTTTTCTAAAAGAAGATATTGAAATCCTTTACTTCAAGTACACATTTTAAAACCCACTTATACCACTAAAACAAAGATAAAAGGTTTGTCTGTGAATTAAAAAAAAATCAGGCTACAAATATTTTCTTCACTCTCCAAGCCCCTGAGAATTTCATTAAAGAAGATTCTCCTTTACCTAGATCCCATTGTATTTCTTAATTCAAGCAGCTCTAGAATTCAAATAGCTGGAGAAAAGAAGTGAGATAATGTCTTTCCACAATAGTTTTATTAAAGAAAAACTGGCTTAAACCACAAAGAGTCATCATTATCACAACTCCATAGGTAAACTTTTTAAGAGGACACCAGCTGAGATGGCTGGGTCACCACCAGTGCACAATTGAGGATCAAATGCCAGGTAAATATCTAAGTCGAAATTGGATTTAAGGAGAAAGATGGAACAGCCAAACAACAATTTAGTCCAAACCAGGATTTACTCATTATAGGTTGGAGAACCAAAATAAATAACAAAGTTGATTAGAGATAAATTGTAGGAGGTCATAGTTCAGGTTACAAAAAGAAAGAATCAGCACCTTATTTTTGAGTAATTTTAACAACTCTGTTTAACTTACAAGCAAATTTCTAGTTCCATTTGACTCCACTCTTTCTAACACTAATAATGACTGTTTTACCTTAAAGTAAACAAAATTTGCAACAAATCCCAGTTTCTATGTAGGAGCTCTTTAATCCAGCATGTTCGTATAATGCCTGGATTAAGGCCGGGCCACACCTGTCCGCACCGTGCATGCACTGTATGACGTCTAACACACGTCCGTGTGTTGGACAACACTCGGTGAAAAATAAACCTAAGGAAATGTTAGGTGAGGTCCCCACTTGCCCTCACCGACACCGCACCGTGCAAGCACCGCATCCGCACCGACACTTAGATTAGTTTAGTTTACTTTTTGACGGACACGGTGTGGGTCGCCCTTTTAAATACTTTATATAAATCTTCAACTTTCTATGTTATAATTATGCTATTTAAATGTTTAGAACTTTTTCAATTACATTACAACACTATATACAGGGTGGAGCGCGGCAGACATATGAATTTGAAAATGTAATAAAACACAGAATGTTACAAAATAATTTTTTAAAATTTTTTTTCCTGATTTAATAACATGGAAAATTTAAATTTACCTAGATTTAAACAAGTATCGGATAAGTGGTTCCCCTCACACTCCAAACACTGATTAAGCCTTTTTTCAAAGTTTTTGTGCACTCTTTCGAGCATTTCCACAGGAATTTCGGCAATTTTGGCTCGAATGTAGTTCTTGAGGGCTTCCAGGGTTCTGGGACGATCGCTGTACACCAAGGATTTAAGGTATCCCCACAGAAAAAAATCACAAGGAGCCAAATCAGGCGATCTTTCTGCCCAGTTTAAATCCCCTCTTAAAGAGATGAGACACCCGGGAAATCTGTTTTGCAAAAAGTTTAAGCAAACCCTTGCTGTGTGGGCTGTGGCCCCGTCCTGCTGAAACGTGGAACATAAACTTCCCGTCCCCCTCTTTCAAACGACCCTACTCTCAACCATCTAGGACCAATAGGAAGGGAGCAATCCCCTCTTCAAATTCATACATCTGCCGCATTCCACCCTGTATTTATTTTACTTTTCTACTCAAAATGGAGGTTGAAAAATTAATTGAATTAATTAGAAAATCCCCAGTTGTGTGTGATGAGACGAGTGAAAAGTATAGAAATGCAGAGAATAAACATGTTTGGAAGGTAATTGCTAGTTGTTTGAATGTGAACATCGACATTCTAAAATATTTGTAAAACTTGGTTTTATTGTCAGATGAGGCAGGAGCAAGCAAAACTCGCCTTCAACCGATCTTTTCTTTCAAGAGCTGTGAACCCACATTCTTCTCTGACTTCTGCATTGAATTCTTCTCCAATCCCTAATTCACTATGTGTTAAACTTTTTAACATTTAGTCTCAATGAAACAGCTGCGTGAGCATAAAAAAATACACTAACATTGAGTTGAGATCATACGGTGCAGGCACGGTACGGCATGTGGCTCGGTATGATGGTGCGGACATGTGTGGCCTCCCTTCACCGTCGCCGTATGACGTACAACATGCGGACGTCATATGGTGCGTGCACGATGCGGACAGGTGTGGCCCGGTCTTTAAAGAGAGTCTATTGTATTAAATATGATCAACACATTTCGACGATATTTTCTACTTTGCAACACATCTGATCAATGTGATCGTCAGTGCAAAACATGTCTATTCCTCTCTGAGATTTGCAGGAAATCTGCAGTTTGGTTTACACTTGGCTAAACCCAACCACTTTTTAATAATTAATTAATTACGGCTAAATTAAATAATTGATGATTAAAGTTGAAATAGAAGATTACAAAATGAGTTACGGTCTTTACATCCATCATTGAGAATGAACCACCATCCTGATAGATATAAGTCTTGATAACAAAATCTTGTTGTAGAATAGGACTTGCCGAATAACCTCTCTGCAATATATTAAACAATACCCATATCAAGCTATAACACTCGTTAGTTTCATCGCCAGATTTACTAAAAGCATTGATTTTTGTAGTGATAACAGAAGATTAATTAATAATGAATAAAGATCTTAACAGAAAGTAAATTAGAGTGGGCTACTATCTAAGGTCTTCATAGCAGATCTGTGATAACTTAAGACCAGATTTTTTACTACGTTTTTATTAGCTTGCTTTCTTGTTTGTTTGTTTGTTTGTTTGTTTGTTTGTCCGGTACAAATCTGGCAATCAATTTTTAACTAACTTCCCGAGGAGCTAAACATTTGAAACTTTTTGAATAGCTCAGAACACGATGACAATGCATTATTTTAATACTTTTAGCCATCTTTCAGCAGAATTTAATTAGTTTTCAGCAAATTTTGCTATACGGAAAGTTAGTTCGGAAAAAATCCGCTAGTTATTTTATTTGTCTTCATCTTGACGGGTTTCAAATTTGTGATTTTTTATTAAGAGGTTAACATTGAATGACAGCGAAAAGTAAACAAAGAAATAAATTAATTGACGTGTGACAAATTAGGAACTATGTATTTTTTTTTTTTTCACTAACATTATATATAACAATGACAATTATATTATCAACATTACATATTTATTATTCAACAGAAAATTTAAAAACGTAGTATATAAAAAGTTCTTTTTATCTTGTAATTATGTTTTATCACTAAAACTGAGTAAGGATTAAAAAAAAAAGCTGTAGAAGCTTCAAGACAACAGGAGAGGAGTGGGTCTTTCAAAACAAAACTTTTGCTATTTCGACCCCTCCTTGATCAATCTCAGGTCGACTGACTAGAACATTAAACTGAGATGGTTTTTTTTAATAATTATTAACTTTGAATCATACCAATTCTCTTAATTTTTTACAAAAAAAAAAAAAACAACATTTTAATTCTTTAATTCAAGAATAAATTAATAATTTCATCAAAATAATGTAGAAAAATATTAAAGTATTAATTAAATAAAGCATTACAAACATTATTTTTAACTACTGCTGTAAAAATGAAACCTGGATATTAAAAATTTTAAATTTAATAATCAAAAACTGTAAAACCTTAACTAGAAGAGATTAGTTTCAACGGCATAAAAATAACCTGAATTCAGGTGAAATTACGAGTTAATTACCATCACAATAAGGAAGTAGTTAATAAGAAATGTATAGAGTATCTGGAAAAAAAATTTCTCAGGATAAAAGGAAATTGTAAATTTTAGGATAATACATACTTTTACCAGGACATTGCGGAGACTAAAGAGACAATTTTTCTCATTATTTAACTGATTTTTTTAGGAAATGCTAGTTTTAAATAACTATTAATAATTTAAAAAATATACAAACAAACGATACCTTATGTATTTAATTGTTCAGACCACTCATAATGTTCAGGTTCCCTGAGCTCAAGATCTAATAAAATATATTCTTAATCTTTAAGACTCATTCTTATATTTCCAAATAAAACCAATAAATTGTATAATGTGCCAAATAGATTGTAGAATGTGTTAAACAGATTGTAAAGTTCACTAATTGATTCTTTTATTTTATCTTTCTGCAAGGCTATAAGTAAAAAGTATTTGGGAAATACACCCTTTCTTTCAACTCAGGTAGATGCAGTGGAACCATCTCAATTGAATTATTATATCATTAAGTTATTCCACATGAGTAGTAAAATAAAATATAAAAACAATCAACAATTTAGCAGGTGTAAAAATTGATCATAGAAAAGTTACATACTCATAAGTTCTCTAAACGTAGCAGCATCCTGAGATACAAGGTTGTCTATGATAGTCTTCCAGTATGGTACAGATCTGGATTCCATCTGGAAGAAGAATGGATCAAGAAGGAGCTCCATAGCATCCTTCTTCCATGCTTTCCTCGTGTACTGATATCCACTCAAGCTGGCCAACAATTGACTGCATGCGTGGAAACTGTTACCATTTCGTATCCTTGAAAACAAAGCAGATAGTATTTGTTATAAGATATACTACTTCCCATTGTGTTAAACATGCTGTATCCATTATGAGAAACATCATTTCTCATTGTATAACAAAAAATATGTGGTAGCTTGTAGTTGCCATGGAAGCAAAATTATGACATTATTGACCCATTTTGAAAGCACATGATTAAATAGTCACTACAAGAGAATAACTTTCTTATTAAAACCCTTGCACTGTCAAGGTAGGGTCAAGGATAGGAGCTGTGAATGATGACAGCCTTATTGTTCTATTACATACATGTTTTCAGTGCTCGGAGCTGAAAACATATAAGAAGAGATTAAAGTAGCATATAATCTTTAACACTAAAGCCTTCAGTTGTAATAGGTTCGTAAAACTGAAAAATTACATGAAATCAGAAGTGATGTAATAGGAATATTGTAAACTATTATAAAGAAGATCTGAATATTATTTAATTCGATGAATTAAATTAAATAATCATTTCAAATTGTCATTTTATTAATAAGCTCCCAAGTTTTATCAAAAATGATGATATTCAGTAAATGGCTTCAAGGTAGCATGCAAATTTGTGTATTATTTATAAATTAGATAAAAGATAATATTATTATTACAGTAGAACCTCGCTTACACGACCCTCAATAACACAACAACCTCATTTACAAGTGCAATTTTCAAATCCCCTTGAGATTGCCATAATACATAATGTTAAATTAACCTCTATAACTCGACTATTATTATCCAAACAACCTGAATAACACGGATTTTTTTCCAATTCATAACTTAACTCAGAACCTCTATAACAAGTCGTTTTGAGAAGTCAACCTCTATAACGTGACTCTATACAGGAATGGGTCGATCTTGAACAAGTCTAGACAAAACCCCGAACATTAACCTCGATAACACGACTGATAGCCTAAATAACCTTGATAACACAACCCTCAACAAAAAGAGCACCTCGATGACAAGACTGATTCCCTAATCCCCTTGAGACATTTCTTATCGAGGTTCTACTGTATTAAGAAATTGAAGACACCGAGGATCATCCAAAAGTAAAAATTAAAGTGTTGGATTTACCCATCTTAAAGAGAGCCGGCAAGCCCGTGTGGATTAAATTACTAACCACATCTGCCCGGCCATCGCTAAATTAAGGCTGGTAACGAGGTCGTGGGCTCGATCCCTCATCGTGATGCACTGATTTATATGGCTCACTAATAATCACATCATACTCGCTTCGGCGGTACAATGTACAGGTATGATGTGTGAAGTGGCTGCAACTCTCTACCACGGGGCTAGTAAAATGGGCCTAAAATATGGCCTAATTGCTAGGTTCGTCCTATCCGTCTAGTACTAGTACTTTACTACTACTACTACCCATCTTTAAGTAAAATGTATTTCCTTCTTCAATGTATAATACAAGAATGTAATACAGGTATACATCATTCTAGTATTATCTAACTAACTTTGTAGCACATACAAGGGCAACAGCCCTTAAAGGGCCTAAACCTGCCAAAGGGCTTATGAAGCTATATATGAGATGGATGGCACGAGGTTAGTATGTTGCTTCATTAGCTGCATAAACCTCACAATTGACATATGCAACCAGTTGGTCGCCACTTGCACTATTTAATTGAGTAGCTGAGCTACCCAATTAAATAGTGATGCTAGGTAAACACTGAGAGTGGGGCTCCTTGCCAAAGTTAGGAATTTAATATTATAACTTAGTTATTATTATCTTTTGTAATGCAATATTCTTATATTAAATCAGTCTTACGTGTGATTTTTTAAGTATGGAGTGACGTTGTACATAAGGTTGGTAAGCAGGGCGACAACACGTTCCTTTTCCTGACTCCCAAATACAACATCAAGTAAAGGTGCTAATAGTTCAGCCATTACTGTCAGGGTGGCTACACTGTAACCAACGGCACTCCCTCCTCCAGCTGAAAATACAAAACACCAATTTCCAGTCAATCCAATAATAATCACTTTAGGTATTTTAAATTATCACTCAAAAGAAAATAATAAAATAGATCATACATAGTGCAACAAACAGAAAAAAAGTACATAAATGTAGATAGTAAAAAAAAAAAAAATTCTAACTTCTTAAATGGATGCTTTATCTATGAAATATATACAGGGTGGTCCAAAAGTCTCCCCCCCCCCCCCCCTCTTAACGTTTGAACGGGTTGAGATAAATTAATGAAACTTGGGGGATCCGTACCATGTGAGGGAAGTTTGTTTTCAAGTAATAGGGGTTGTTTTAAAGCACACTAAGGGCAACCAAATAAATGATAAAAAAGAAGTCTATTTAATAAAAATAAATTATGTCTCTTTAAAAAAGTCCAATTGTAATTATTATTTTTTAAAAATGTAATTAGTATAAATGATACTATACCTTATATACAGGGTGGTTCAAAAGTTTCCCTCCTCCCCCTCATAACTTTTGAACGGTTTGAGATAAATTAATGAAACTTGGGGATCCGTACCATGTAAAGAGAAGTTTGTTTTCATGCAATCGCACACTAAGGGCAACCACCCACTTTGCCCGCAGGCCACCCAACTTCAAAATTTTAAATTAGAGTGTATATTGTTTATAGCAGATTCGGATGCTACGGTGAAAAATAAGAGTATTTTATTTCTAACTTATTTTTCTATCTCCAATATTTTCCCCTTAAATGGGGCAAAAGTATAAAAATGGTAGATTTCAGCAGATGGGGGCAAAATAAGAGGTTGCCCCTAGTGTGTGAGTAGATGAATAAAGACCTCCCTTTACATGGTACAGTTTCCCCAAGTTCCAATAATTTATTTCAATCCGTTTAGATTTTATAACGATATAAGTGTTATTTTTTTGCTATTTTCAGAAGGGATTTTTTTAATCGTTTTTGTTTATCAGTGTTTTCAACTGATATATTTAAATAACAAATGTTAAAACTAAAACAAATGAATATATGAATTAATAATACCAAGTAGAATTTTTAAATTAAGTCAAATAGAATTAAAAAAGGATCTTTGTATTTTCAGTCCAATCCTCTACCAATTAAGAATTAAAAATAAGATTAAAGTTAAACCAGTTTAAATTAAACTTTAGTTCGATACTAAATTGGAAGTACAGTCTTAAGTGGATCAATGAGCAAAAAGTACCATAGGGCAAACATCAGCATCGGCATATCTGATTCAATGCCCAAAGAGGTGAGACATATGCCAAACTAGACACATTATAAGTAAATTGTCAACCTGCATCCTTCAACCAACTATCACTGTTGCCAATAGAAACATAAAGAAATAAAGGTTCAAATAAAAATATTAAAATAACCATTAAAAATTATATATCCTCTTAAACCCACAATAACTTTAATCCCTAAAAACACCACAGATCTTTCTACATTTCATTTTCGCCACAAAATATGAAAGTTAATAAGCACTGACATTAAGTATTATTGTGCTAAACATTTAGATTTTTCTACTAAATTAAAAAAAATAAAAAAACGAATACCCAATAATAAGCATTTTATTATAACTACTTACCAGAAAACCAACATAAATTGCGGTAAAAATAAATGTACAGTAATTAATACAAATAATACTTTATAAGTTTCATTATGAAATAATAATAACTGATATACAAGCGGATTTGAATTTATAAAATTCAAACAAATGAAAATAGTAGATATATTCATGATGGCCTATCTAGACCACCAAAGGGAATTTTATAGTTATTAGAATAATAATATATTTAAAAATTGTGTTCTAAAATGAACACAGAACTTAAGGATGACAACAATTTGGAATGAAATTAATGAAAATTGAGGATGGCAGAGGACTGATCCTCAATTTTTATGGGGGTATGTAGATTGTCAAAATAACATCAAAATCTTAAGAAAAACCATCAGAATAATGTTCCTTAGAACAATTAAAGAAATAGAAAAATAATAAAAGAGAATAATGAATATCCCACTTACGAGGGTAGGCTAAAAAGTAATGCACACATGCTTGTAGAACACAAACGAAATGACCTTCAACTCGCGACAGGCGGCATTTGGAAGTGACAATCCCCCTCTATAGGCATGCGCAATTAGAAGGCCTTGAGTTCATCCAGTGTATTATGAGGAGTGCAAGTATTAAGACGTATCCTAGTGCTATGTCAACGCGAGTTGAACAGCGTGCTGTTTAACTCGTGCCGTTTATAACTGCTGAAAAAGTGACTCCTACTGAGATTTATTGTCATTTAAAGGTTTTTAATCGAATCACTCAACAGTGTATCCAAACCATATTGGAATATCTAAGGAACGTGTCGGCTTCATTTTGAATCAAATCAATCAGTCAACGAGTTTGCGATGTTTATCATCTGTTCTTCTTATTATGGTTCATCAACAATTGTGGCATTTCCAGGGCAAAAGAAATTTTACAACCCATTGATTTACAGTAGACCTATCAACAGCATCGTCACCATAAACAGCCTTTAAACGACGATAAATCTCAGTAGGAGTCCCTTTTTCAGCAGTTAAAAATTCGATAGCATCTCATTAACATAGCACTAGAACAAGTCTCACAAGTCACTTCCAAATGCCGCCTGGTGCACTTCTGAAGGTCATTTCGTACGCATTCTACAAGCATGTGTGGATATTACTTTGCAGCCTACCCTCCCATATGAAGTTAATCTCCTTAATTATATATGAATATGATCAATAATGAAGAACTAAATAAATATCCTTCTAAGCATACTCGACAGTATCGGTGTTCTATAAACAGTACTTAAAATGACAACTATGTGGATGTCATCTGTCAATTCATTAAAAATTAAGCATAGCGAAGACTGATCCTCGCTATATACAAAGAACAATTACAGTAAACATTTATTTTATGTATCTTTTCAAGATCCCTTTGTTAAATAAAACCCTTTTATTTATCATTATACGTACTTTTACCAAATATCTCTTTTTTTATGCCTTTTAACCCTCTTATATTTTCCTCAAATCCAGAGTTGGTTCTATTTTTTCTTGAAGGTATTGATAATTGGTGTCGCAGCTATTTGGTGTCACCCCACCGGTTTCCGCACCATATTTAAACTGTCTTTATTACACAAAAGGAATATCTTATAAAGGAGTATCAACATAAGCATGTTCCATTATGTAAACAATGCTTAGTACACTAAAGAAATATTTTAGAGGCTCTTTAGATGATATATAAATAAATAAAAAATTATAAATAAAATAGAGAGAGAAAAAAAAGCAATAAAACAACCTTCATATTTTTCATAACAATTTTAGTTGAAACCAAAACAATAATGACAAATTATAATTGCAATATTTACATTATTATAAGTGTTAAAAATAAAAATGAAAGGCCATTTATTCCACCCAAAGATCTGTGGTTTAGTGGTGAGGTCCATTATTATCAGTTCTTTACTTGTACAGTTATCAATTTTCTGATTTTAACAATGCAAGATAAAAAGACGGATTAAAAATATTTACTAAATTTTAAATCTGTTTCCTATGATGTATATTAATAAAATATTGACATTTGTTAAATTGGGTTTATTTTAATTATTAATTTTATTTTTGTAGTAGGGTATTGTATACCAAATCCCTTTTTATACTTAATGTACCTGTTTTTAAAAAGAAAAAAATACTTAATTAACCTAAAAATTAGTGAATAGATAACCAAACAAATAATATTTAAATGAATAATTTAATAGAAAAAAATGAACATGTGATATTTTTAAAGAAGTCCTTATGCAACTTTGGATGCACAAATTTTAGAAACATACAGGGTATTGGTTATTATAAGTGTTTTATTTATCGACTTATTTTTCAACCCAATATTTGCGGAAATTACTCTTGCTAAATAAAACTTCTGGAAAATTGAATAAATTCAAAATAATAATTAAAACAAATCTGTACTAATATTAATATTCTACGATAATATATTTATTAGAAGTTTGATAGTAAAAAATGGTAAATCTGAAAACATTTTCCTCTTGGAATTTTATTTACAATCCATTCATTAGATGACTGCTAAAAATTTTAATTCAAATTTTACTTCAAAATATTATTAATATAAAAGAGCTAACAATAAAAAAAAAACAAATAAATGTTATAGTTTTATCTACCAGTATATTTCAATTACATGTATGCCCAAAGCTTTTAAACAATTAAGCTACACAAAGGACTTAATTACCTCAATTAATTATGGTTATATAAACAATTTATGAATTACTTAAAGAAACTACTGAATCTAAAACTAACAATCAATCATGCATTAACTAAATATCTAAGCAGGCATAATAATAAAAATGTAATATGCATAAAAAATATATATATAATATATAAATAACATGCTTGGAAAATAATATGTGAGCAAGCAGCAGAAATAAATATGATGCAAAGACATGCTTTATTTTCAAAATTCTAAAAACTGACCATAAATAAAAATAAAGAGAATTTTTTTTTGTCATTGAATTTTAAGTGAGATCATTTTTATGCTTTCTTTGGAGAAGAGGTACAAAAGCAAAAATTGTAAAAAAATAAATTAATATTACAAAAGTGTATTTGTGATATTTTGTTGATTTGGGAGCAATATTTCTTGTAAAAGGCAAATTTTATAAAAAAAAAAAAAAAAATAAAAAATTAGAAAAATGTGTTTTTTAAGTGGGTAAAATAAATAAAATAATTATATAAAATTTCAAATAAATATAATTTTTGTGTATATATATAATTCATTTTTGTTCCTCATTTTTATATAAAAAAAAGAATGAATTAAAATGCCTAAATTTAGACATACTCACACTTCTTATAATCGTTGTCTAATGGTGTTTCGTTGACGAAAACTTTGATAAACCACAGATGTATTTGGGCGTCTTGTTTGATTTTTTTAGTGACTCGTCTGAGTTTGGACTTGCGTATTTTCTTCTTTGACGGGTCGTTAGACGCTATGGTCGATACAGGTGTAAGTAGAGAAGTGTCGATGTCGTTGACAACTGGTACAGGGCTCTCTGCCTCGAGTATTTCCCCATCTGTATCAATATCTGAGACCGACACAATTTTCCGTCAACAAAAATAAAATTTAATAAATAATAAAAAATAAAAAATTACCCAATAAAAACCATCCACCAATTTTTTAAGAGAGAGAGAAAATCATGAATAGTTAAAATATAACAATAATGGTACCTACAATTTAGAAAATAATGATTCTAACAGCGTGTAAACATAGAATAAACCTTATAAGTAGGAGGAATTCAAGAAAGAAGCTATAAGACATTAAGTTTTTAAAGGTTAAAACAGAACTGAAATTTGGCCTGATAATGCAAGAAGTTTATAATAATAAAAAAATTGAAAATTGGGTAATCTATCAAATTGAGATGTTTATTAATATTTCTGAAACTTAACAAATTTGATTCTTTATTGTTACTATCTATCTTTAAATATGTATATAAATTCTAAGCACCTCCTAATCCAACTCTACAGGTTCAGATAAGTTGACCTAAACAGGAGCTTTCATGACATTCTGTGGACCATAATTAATTTAATTGATTGATCTTTAGGAACTAATAGTTAAGGATTGGATTTGGCAACAGGCAGACATGATGTGGAAAAACACAGAAGGTTGTAGGCAAGCCAAAATGCCACTGCCTAAGTTATAAAGGAAGAAAATTAAATAGCACCTATGTTTGAAGTGACCTTATCAAAAAGCCTTAGTTGGAGTCTTGACAGACAAAACCATATGACCTCAATAACAACTGTAACTAAAAAAACAACTTAGCTATCTTAAAAATTTGAGAGTTGAAATTTTAATCACTATTTCCAAAAATCATTATTTTCAAAATTGTAGTTTAGTTAGATAAATGTAGCCCAATTATTATGAATATATTTACAAAAATAAAAGAAATGACGGAACACTCTGGAAGTTAGTAAGGAAATTAAAGATCAGAGATTGCATTCAGGTAACCTGAACACCATCAGTATGCTGAAGTATAATTAAGGCAGAGGTATGATTGAAAATTCATACCAATGATACTCATATTATTGATTCAATAATAGAAATAACTTATAATACATAATAAAAATACTTTTACAAGTTACTATTTTAATATTAAATTCAGTTTTCACCTTTTAATGGTATATTATTTTATTTAATTCATTGCAGAACAAAAAAAAAGAAACAGTACAACAACCACAAATAAAACTTTCTCATATGCATGGTAAGAATGAAATTAAATCCAATAATATCTAATTTAATCAATTTATTTTTAAATATGTTTGAAGAAGTGATTTAGTGTTAGCCCTTTATTTTCGATTTTTAGAAAAATTAGGTTTTAAATGTTGTCATTGCCTCAGAAACTATACTTTTATGGTCAGATTCCAATTTGAATCAAAATCATGTAAATCCAGTTTTTTCTTTTTTTACTTTTTTAAAGTTTTTTTTTTTTTATTTTGGAGGGGGAGGGATTCATTTCTCGAATAAGCCCCAGAGTAGGATGTTTCTAAACATTTATGCCAAATTGGTACCAAATTCATCGAAATTGGCCTAGTAGTTTAGGCTCTACTGCCAGCTCAGATTACAGACAATGGACATTTTAAAAAACAAGCACTCTTTTTGGACTCAGTGGCTCCTTAAGAAGTGTAAATTTATTATAATAAAATTGAATTTTCGGACCATTACAATACTTTCTCTCTATACAGGGTGATTCATTTTTAATGTAAAAAAAAAAAAAAAATGGGTAGGGCACCTAAAACAAAATAAGGAACAAAAGTAAAATGTACTTTTTTAAGAAAAAGTACATTTATTTTCATTTTTTTAAGCCAGAACAATAAACCAAACACTATTTTAAAGGGCATAAAAAATATGGTAAAACAATTTTTTTCTATCCACAAATTGAGTTTTTAAAGAACATTCACGATGTTTTCAATGACTTTTGTCCTTAGGAACAAGTAAAAATTTAGGTATGGTTCTTAGGAACTTTTTTTGTTCCATTCAGGGTGCCTCATCTAAATTTTAATTGTTTTACATTAAAAATTAATCACCTTGAATACACTACATATTATATGAGAAAGTAAAAATTAGTTATTTTTCCAAAATATTTTAGAACTTACGATAAATTTATCTGAAAGAACCAAATAAATGACTTCATTGTCATAAAACCTTTACTGTCATTATAACCAAATGTTTTACAAATCAATCTCAACCAACTTCATTAGACATTCTCAACTGCTAATTTAACTTAATTGTGGTTTTTATACATCAATTTGTATCTTTTCATTTTATTCACCATGAGTGAGTAAAGTCCTGGGCACACTGCGTTTTATACTTGTTACCAATTCTAAACATACTAAATTCAATCAAATTAACAGTTGATATTATCATTATTTCAGCCTAATTATCAATTGATCTTAGACAGAGCTCTGATAAGATAAATCTTTCCAACCCCCTGATTATAAGGCATGATAAGTCAACTAAACTATTCCAAATAACAAATCATAAAAGTAGCTCTAGACATGATACAAAGACATCATATATGCAGATGAAATACCACAAGCACAAACCATGTGTTTAAAAAATCAAATAAAGAGTTTGTATTTACATAAGGTGCCCTAAGAAAAAATCAAACATTAAGGGCAAAACTTGAAGAACATAATCAATATCGAAAATATATCGATATTATAAATATACAAATACACTAAAACATATATTAATAAGACCTCCAATAAGTTCACCTGCTCATAATTTGCCCAAAGAAAATACTTCTAGTATTTTTCAGATTAGATGTCTGAACAATATACATCATCAACTTAAGACTATAATTGCATTAAGGTACATTTTATGAAATAGAGGGTTATCGACTTGCAGACTAGGAAGAGAGCTCCAGGGTAATCTATTCGTTCCAGAACTATTAGTAGTATTGTGATGATCACATAAAAAGCTTTTTTTAGAGCTATCAAAATGTAGAACAAAAAGCAATCTCAAGAATTAAGAACCCTAAACAAACATTGGAGTTAGACTATTAAATATTTAAAACCCACTTTTATATATAGTTGTGGATAATATCGTAAAATCTACCATCTTGGAAATTTGATGCTACAGAGGCAGTTACAACGATGGCTTTTGCAAATGACCTTGTTTTCGTAGAAGAATCTGCAGAGAAACTTAAGAACCCTAAAGTTACCTGTATGAAGTCTAAACTTAATCAATTAACTGTTGATTTATTAAGAGGATTTAAGAAAGGTAAAGAGCAATTTTTTTATTTGCTGGAGAAGATTAAGGCCTCATTCATACTAGGGATTTCGGAATTCGAATTTTGTCATTCATTCATAAAACCATGAGGCAAATGGCACCGTTCAGACTACCATTCTGGTAGGCGATTTGTATGATATTATCAAATCCAGCTGCTAGGGACCCTCGGCCCCCTCAATTTTATATAGAATCAAGGGGTGGATGTTATATTGAACCATACAGGCTCATTCACGCAATAGATTAAATAGTGATCTGATCTATCATTTTTATAAATATATTCTTGGAATTTTTTAATGACTATAAAAGTGAACATGATCTCTTAAAAACACAATGAATAACAAATAGGTACATAATTAAAGTGGATATTTAAATAGTATTTTATTGTACAATATAAATAAATCAATTTAATATATATGTATAATATCATAAAAATAAGCATAAATTATAGGTAATTGTATTTTCCACATTTCCATATTTAATAAATAAGAGAAAATCTTAGTACAAATAACTTTATATTATATACATATAAATAGCATATATATTTGACAATGATAGTAACAATAATAATTTTATTTTTATGGAAAAAAATAGACTAGGAAAATTCAGACAAACAAAACTTAAAACATCCCACACCTTAGAGATATTAATATAATAAGTACGACAACAACAAAACAATTATTCACTTTGACCCTTTTATAAACAAATATAAGTTCATAACTCTCGTTAATAGGGCTAAAACTTATTATATTTAAAGTAAAACTTACAATGTATTGAAATAATTTGATGAATTCATTAAATAATTTGGATTTAAAGTTGAAAATAAAAATCTGAGCTGTAGAAATCTAATATTTAATAGCCGCATCAATTCTCTCAAAACAACTATGGAGATGTCAAGAGATTAAAAAACAACATTAAATATGTCAAGGAAGAGATGAAATAGATCAAGTGAAATGTTTCAAACACCCCAGGACAATCTTTAGTGGAGACAGGAAACTTAAATAGACTGCCAATTAGCAGTCCTTTTGTTAACATTTATTAAAGGTTGTAAGTACATATACAGTAGAACCTCGATAAGAAGTGTCTCAAGGGGATTAGAGAAACAATCTTGTTATCGAGGTGCTCTTTTTATTGAGGGTTGTGTTATCAAGGTTATTTTGGCTATCAATCGTGTTATCGAGGGGTTTTCAAGTCCAGACTTGTTTAATAGAAATAGTCTAGACTTGTTTAATAGACCCATTCCTGTATTGAGTTGCGTTAGAGAGGTTGACTTCTCAAAACGAATTGTTATAGAGGTTCTGAGTTACGTTGTGAATTGAAAAAAATCTGTGTTATTGAGGTTGTTTGGATAATAATAGTCGCGTTATAGAGGTTAATTTAACATTATGTGTTATGGCAATCTCAAGGGGATTTGAAAATTGTACTTGTAATTGAGGTTGTCGTGTTATTGAGGGTCGTGTAAGTGAGGTTCTACTGTACAACCTATTATTGTCTCATTTATTTATTTATTTTTTTAATTTGTCAAAATTGTTTTCGATTTTTTCTGATAAATAGTATTAATTTAAAAAAATGTAATGACAGTTTACCTAAATTAATATCAGACTATCTATGGGTGCATGTGAAAGAAAAACCAATAGGCGCAGAAGCTTGAAACTTACAAGGAACCAACAATGGGCTAAATATGACCTACCACCCAAATTTCATTAAAATCCAACAAGTAGTTTTTAAGATATGTTGGTTCGCAAAAAAAATTTTGGACAAACAGACACAAGACCAAAAATGTTCGGAGATATCTGAAACGGATTTCTGTCCAGGAATTTTTGAACTCGGAGGCATATAGTAATTTTGTACATAAGAACGATCGCAATGCTTCTGTTACCATCAGCAAGTTCAGAAGCAAAATTAAATCAATGTGAAAAAAATAAAAATAAGAAATAAGTAAAAAAATAAAAAATAAGTATTCAAATGTAGTAAAATTCTAATAACAGTAAACCCCTCTTTATGACAAATTTTAAGGAACTTGGAAAAACTTTGTGCAGACTCTAAATTTTAAGAACTGCCGGTTAGCCCAGCTGTCAGACAATTCTTTAAAAGGCCACCTGAGCCAGCAAAAATAATGAATTTTCAGTGAAAGTTTTTGATACAGTAAAATATTTTATTTCTACAACTCTAGTCATCTTTGAATATATAACTTAAATAAAAAATAGTTTCTAGTGTCATCAAAGAACAAGTTTTAAAAATAAATTTTAGTATGTGTTCAAATTAGTGCCCATATAATCAATTTCAATACCCACTCCGCCTGTAGCTCCTTATAGATAATATATATAACATAAGATAGACCATATATGTACAGTGAAAGCCCTGATAACCAGCCAATTTGGGACCGAATCCATGACCAGATAACAAAATGGCTGGTTAAACCAAATTTTTTATGTAACAAGCAATAAAAATAGAGAAATACTGAGAAACATTTATATTTTTTGTTAATTTAACGTTCACACAGCAATATGTCAACAGTTTAACTAACTACAACAAATAGGTGTCGACAGATATCTTCACAAATCAGCGGTAAATAGACCTATTCTCATACAGGTGAGAAAAGTCGGTGACATGGGTGTAAAATATCACCGAATTTTCTCACCTTTATGATGAAAGATCTCTTTACCAAATGAGGAGTCACATCCAGTTCAGAAGGCGGACTGGTTAAACGAATGGTCAATTCAATTGAGACCAGATAAAAGGGCTTCTACTGCATTCTTTTATTTTAGACAATAATTAATAGTTTAAATAAGAAAATTAAAGAAAATATATAATATATTATATATAATATATTTATTAAATATTTTGTTATGTATGTTTATTTGAAAGATATGTAAGTTTGATTATTCTAATGTTCTTGATATTTGTAAAAAAATGTTGTTTTTTTAAAAATGTATTTGCTTATATAATGGTCAGTTTAATTTTAAAGAAAAATAAATCTAATAATGCAAAACACAAAAAAAACAAATACTTAATCTAAACACACGCAAAAAAGAATTACAGAACAAAACAAATGCACGCTTACACAAAAATATTAATAAATAGATTAAAAAAAACAAACAATAGTTCTTGTATATATTTAAAAAATCTAAAACCAAAATTACCACAAGAAAAAAAATAACAACTTTAAAATAAATAAATAAAAACAAAAAACACATGCACAACCACGCTCACAGTAAAATAAACAAATACTTAGGAAAAACAAAACAAGTAAAGTTAAGAAACTTATTGAAGGCACATGCTTAAAATAACCGATAATGTTTAATAAACAAAGAAAACAAACTACAACTATTTTCTCATAATATAGAAAATGATTCCACTCCTAAGTGTGACAGAATTAACAGATTTAACAAACAATGAAATTATTATAAAATTAGAATAGTTTAAATAAACGTGTGGTTTAGCCTAAATTTTATTACTCTTTCTTCAAATTAAAGAATAATAAAATCACATTAAAAAAAAAAAATAACAGTAACAATTTCTTTAACTTTGGACAAAGGAAACAGTTGACTCTGATTTTGAATAAAATAAAGGTACCACTTAGCTTCTGTTTCTTTTGATTAGACTTAAGACCTTTTAGTCACCACCTACAATCTAGGTTTTCTTGTGTTGACTACCCATCTAACGAAATTAAGCCAAATATTTAGCTGCTAATATCAAAAACATCTTAAGATTGTTATCGTTGTTAAAACTTAAAACTAAAGGCTTTTCTTTTAATTTTGCCTTAACTCTTCTAGTACAAATAGTTAGTTACATTTAATTTTGTCTCTTTTCTAACTCTGCCATGTATAAGTAGTTAGTATCGTATACTTATTTTGGAACTGTGATTTTATAATAAAAAAATTGATTTTATAATTTATATTTAATGAAAAGCGTAATGAACTTTGTTCCTACCAGGTGTCCCGCGACACCAAACGTATTTTTTTTTTTTTTTTTATTCCAGGTGCTTTAAATGTAGACACAGACCACTTAGGTCCATTGAGGAATCCTGGTTGGAAGACCAATTTCTTCACATTTGCATAAAGTGTTGGTTGGTAAACCATGTCTCACAACTCGATTTTCTATCAAACCAAGAAAGTCGACCATGGTTTTCCAGGCCAAAAACATGGTGGCACAAACTCTTTTGATCAGCTTCCTATTTGTTTAAGCAATGCTGGATTAACATAGGGGTTTTAAACCAGAGCTGTGTGATCAGTGGTCACCCATCCAACAAATGACCCAATGATGCTTAACCTGATTCATTGAGAGCCAACCACACTCCCCTAAAAGCTACCCCAGACCCCTTGAGTCAAGTTCAATTTGTGGAAGCTTTAGGTCAACTTCATAATGCTCAAATTTCCTAAACATGCTCCCTGAAGAACTATATCAAACTACATTATATTATGTATTATCACAATGTTTAAAATCCCTTATGGGATGTCACCCTTATCATATATTATCCTTATTATAAGTCACACTTTACGGATGTCAACTGGATTCTATTGTGAGCATAAAATACCGTACTTCACATTCTTCAAAATATGGTCATCACAAGTAAACTTCCTATATTCTTAAAACATGACAACAGACGTGTAAAACAAGTTAATAGCCAACACAGGATTATTCCTTTTTATATTTTACACTAAAAATCCAAGTAAAAAGATGAAGAAAATTGTATCGTAAAATTAATAGTACACACACTAATTCCATATACTAGTATTATTTTTTTTATTATTATAACAGAAAGATACAAAAATGGTTTATTAGTTTATTTTGGAACACAATGAACAAGTAATGAATATTTTATAAAAAATAAGTTTTGTAATTCAAAATGTAAAACTCACTTTCAGGTCCTTTACCAGGAGCTGCGTAAACAATCAAAAATAAATAAAGGAAATATCATTAAAAAGAAATCTTAATTTAGTTTCTTCTTTATGGAGTTTCGATTAATGAGTTTTGAGACAATTTTAACATATAATAATAATTCAAATCATTTAAATGAAAGTTTGTGTGTGATGAGGCCGTTTATCATATTATATATAAAAGGTTGTTTAAATCTATATTATGTAACCTGGCAAATACAGGAGGTTGAGAAAACTCTCAAATAGTGGCATCAAGGTACTTAGGTACAGGGTTCAATTTCATGTAAAAAAATTGTTACAATAATAACCAATTGATCGGTTCAGTCTCCTTAACCAGATAAATTGCCAGATGGGGTTAACGAGCTGACTCTATGACACTTACCACTATCATAATAGTAAGAAATATTTAGTCAGCCCTGTCGTCATGTGGGAGATATTGCCACCAAAAGGAGTGACAAATTGCATGTCAAATGTGAAAAAAAAAAATAATCTCTTTAATTTATAATGAAGATTGATTGTACTTTGTTATATTTGTGTAACTCAAATGATTCATTAATTCAAGAGGGAAATGATCTATTAGGTCAGTCAATAACAAATCAAGGATAAGCCCAAGATTGACAGGATATTAAATTATTGTGGTCTCAAAAAATTAAAAGGATGAATCTAAGTAAATTTAATAACCACAAATTAATTAATGTTAATAGCTAAAGCAATGTAGTACATGAAAATGCACAAGCTAAAATTATAATTTTAAGTGTTATCAAATTTTAATATTAAATTTATAGAAGTATTAAATAGTATAAAGATTTAATATAATAAGCATTAATTATAATTTAATTTATTTTGGAATATAAATATTTCATAAGCTATTTTTGCCAACTGCTTCAAAAATAAAACTAACGATATATTACTCAAGTAAAGCCTATAATAATCATATTGAAGTTTATTAACCCTTATTTTAAGTAAAATGAAAAAGGCAATTTTTTAAGGAATTTTATCATAAAGATGGCCATAACATTACTTGAGAGGCCAAGATGTACAGATGAGACAGAGCATGAGTGTTATAATAACTGTGCAGTTATGTCACACGTCACACACCCTCTGGTTTACCTGTACATGTTCCCCTCTCAGATATATTGCAACGTGTACACAACAAAGATGTATACAAGGACCCATGGAAGGGAGATAGTAAAGATAGAAAATGTTCTTTTGGTGAGTTTTTCTGTAAATTTAATCTTAGAAGTGAGTTTTTTTTGTAAATTTAATCTTAGAAAGGACTCAGGAGAGGAACCATGACCTCCACTTTATTCAGGAGCCTAAATGATATTATCATGAATGTGCTTCATAATTTATTTATTTGTTCCTGGAATAAAAATTATTGTAGGCCTAATGTATTAATAAAATAGCAATCTAGCCATACGTAAGTATATTCATTAGAAAATATGTGAGAATTTTAAAAGACAATACACAGCAACTTTAATATTTTGTGTATTTCAGCAAATGATACCAAGAAAAATAACTAAATAATAATATAAATTTTTAACTAATTATTTGAAATACTTGATTGATATTAATCACTAAAAGATATTTCACCTAGCAAAATAATTAAAAAAAAACCCTTTCCATAAACATAACTTGGCTTCAATCAATTACTGATATCTAAAACTATAATTATACTTTTTGGATATAGATAAAGAAAACATAGATTGTTAGTAAACATATATGCGCATACTCAGTCATAGATTAAATCAAGTGATAAATGTGTACAAAAACAAGATAAGTGCACTGTAATAAAAGCATTTTAGAAGGTAACACATGAAATACACAAATAAACGACTTACATTTGTCATCCCTATCTGGTGTGGTTGGGGGAGGTTCTTCTTCTCTTACAGCTAGATTCCTTCGTAACCAAGTTGTCTGTTCTAGGCAGGCACCAGCCACTGTCGTAAGGCACTCTACAAGCTGAAAATTACATATTTTTTTCATTAATTAACACTATTAAAGGAGAGCTATTTTATACTCATTAAAAAACAGAAAACAAAGCAGACTTTCTTAAAAATATACAACAATTTTATATTGATTATCTCTTTATTTACTAAAAAAGGAGCCAGTATGGCCGAGGTGCTCTAGGCACTCGCCCAGCTATCAATGAATTGAGGCGAATCAAAGTCATGGGTTCAATCCCCCGCTGTGATGCTCTGATTTAAATAGCTTATTGATGACCACACCCTACCGGCATGATGTGGGAAGTGGCTGGAACTCTCCACCACTGGGTTAGTAAAATGGGCCCATTGTGGCCTGATTGCTAGGTTTCAAACAAGTGGTTCGTCCCTCCCGTATAACCACTACTACTACTACTACCAAATACAACAGTTTGCCACAATTATCTGCCAATAAGTCAAATTTTTTTTAAAAAATTGAATAGTTATCAATAAAAAAAAAAGGGTTTTAACTATAATAACTTTCCTATGAGGCTAGGCTACTTTTAAAAAAACTAGTTAGTGCATGAACAAAATGCTTCATTGCAAGATGTTCATCTTAGCCTACAAGTATAATTATTACAGTAGCGTAATAGCTACAATAAACAGTTAATTATGAAAGTACGAAAATGAAGTTTTAAATTATGAGTTCGAAATAATGAAGTTCGTAACTGAAGTTCGGCTTGTTTATGGTCAACCCCGTTTTTCATTTATCTATGTTAGTTCTATTTTAATACTGGCGACTGATATTATTTAAATTATTTATCGTTTGACGAAGGAATATATATATTCCTTATATTTTTATTATCTATGTTCAAGACGTGAAAAATTAATTGTATTCTTGCCGTTTATAATGAATATAGCCTGAGAGAGGGCGAAATATATTTAGTTTAGAGATGCGTTAAACCAATTATGTTTATTAATTCCTTAAATTGTTTGAACTATTGACGGTTCCCGTTAACTTCTGTTAAACCTCTGGATGTTTTGTGCCACTGCCACCTCTCCACAGCGTCTCCCAGCTCATAGTTTAAGAAATCTGATCCCTCTAAAAGATCAATACTTCTGACCAGGTTACAAATGCCATTTATCAATGGCGGCGTGGCTAGACCATTTCGCGTAGATAGTTTATTTTTTATCCATCTTACTCTCTAGGCATGGATTTTCCATTAATTTCAACTTGCTTATATTATTTATAATAATAATGGATTGGCCAAACACCAACATCTCGTTGTTTGATTCTCAGACAGGTGAGACCTGTTTCATGCTAAAAATCACATTGAAAGACTTATTAAAAGTAGCTCATTCCTGTATTTACCCTTTTGCTACCATTTAAGGTTAGAAATGATTGAAAAAAACCATAAAAAAAAACTTTTGATAAATTATTAATGAAATAAATTTTGAGGGGGCATCAACAAAAATAAAAAAAAATCTTTATAAGCACTCAAAAAAAATAAGAAAAAATCATGCAGGGATATTTTAATTAGTAAAAGGAGTCAAATTTAATATTTCACACAGATTTCAGAGTGTCATTTTCAGAATGAACGTGTATGAACAGATAAAAAATTGATGAAAATATCTCTTTTTTTTTTTTAAAAAAAAAGAAAAAAAATGAGGGTTAGCAATAGGGAAAAACATTATAAAAATTTTCTTTTACAGAAAAATGGCAAATAATCAACAAACTGAATTTATTTACCAAAATGAACAAAAATAAATTTACCGTAAAGATTTGTTCTTTAATCGGTGGAGGAATCTAAAACATTAAATTTATTATGCTTATATTAATTTTTGAAAATTAGAAACTGTAAGACTTTTTTATATTTTGGTCACATAATGTTACAAAAGCAGTAATTGATAATTAACAAATAATAGAAAAGTGGGAGCGACATTTTTCAAATTTTCTGAGGTACCTACCAAAGAAAACAGGGTGGTACTTAGTATATTTTGTAATTTATTTCAATAATAAGCATTTAGTCTTTCTGGACAATTATTAAATTAACATTTAGCGCCAAACAATATTAAAGTATAAAGTGTTTAAACAAAGATTTAAAAAAAAAAAAAAAAAAAAAAATGATATTTTGATTATTTTTAATCAAATTAACATTGTATTCTTTTAAAGTATTCTCAACTTTGTTAGGGTTATTATCTTAAATTAGACAGCAATTAGAGAAGGTCAGTCAGATTTCTAACTACTAAATAATAAGGTATTCATGTAATTATTTTTAAAAGTAGCACCAGGTCTAACAATTCACTTAATACCCTAAGTGTGTTCCTAACAAAATTACTCCAATAATTACCAAAAAATAAATTGAAATAGTTATCAAAACAAAAATATTACAATAATTTAAATAGAAGTTTCAAAAATAAAACACAAGATTTTTTTGAAAACAAGCTGTGAGCAACTAATATGTATTATACTTATCAAGTAAAGTTTGTTGCTATGTACTCTACTAAGAATTAATACACATGTTCTTGATCTACTGATAGAGTCTATTTATATTTTTCTATTCTAACTTCCAATTAAAATTATTTTAAGTAACATTCACGGTGTCCTGTTAGATAAACTTTCAATGTGACAAAACTTATGCTCTTATTGTTGTTTTTTTTCGCAATTATCATTATTTATTAGAAACAAACAAACAGACAGCAAAATACAACAGCAATTTAACCAAACAAAAATCGCTTACACAACAAGATTTTGCTTGTCGGAACGAACAAATATACCTTATTCAAGCCGGTGAAAATATACAGGGTTCTGATACCCAGATCACTTGAAACCAACGCCGAAGGGAGTTGGTTTTGTCTTGACTCACATGGTGGTTTATCTAAACAACCCCCTTCCGTGATACTGGCCTCTGTTTAACTCTATGACTTACACCTATCTTCTTGAAACCGATTCTTTTTGCTTGCTTGAACTTGAAATTATTGCTCGCATTTTTTAAGGATTATAAAGATTGTATATTTTATCAGTTAGTTTTCAAAATTTTATATTAAAATAAAAAAAATCAATGATTTTTGATTTTTTTAATAAAAAATTATTTTTAAGGTGTCATTGACACACCTCTGTATTGTTAACATATTTGTCCTACTAATATCATCGTTTCATCCTACTAAATCATCGTTGAATTGTTGAACAAAAACACGCTAAAGGTCTGCATAAAGTCTACAGTACATCCAACAGATTAATCTCGCCAACTTAAATTAAATGAAATTCAGGATTTATATAAATATACAAAATAACAGAACTGATAAATTAGTCTAGAGTGTAATTTACCTTTGAAGTGATCTCTTGCATTTCCTTAAGTTCTTTACGCTCTTGAAGTGGAGGACACTTATGAGCAAAATGTGAGAGAAGATGAAGCAGCAAGAGCTGAGCAGGAGGTGAGAATATAGGAGAATCTTTGAGAAGTAGGTAGAGATTAGGCCAGCTATCAGATACACCACTCCCGATTTGACAAGTGTAATGCACAAATAGTTCAAGACCACTTACCTCCACTCCTATTTCCTGAAATAATCAAAATGAAATAATTTTCATTACTAGATTTTCAAGCTAGAACACTAGCAATGAAGAGTTTGACGTCATTAAATCCCCTGAATTTAGTACAAAAAAAAAAAAAAAAAAAAAAAAATATATATATATATATATATATATATATATATATATATATATATATATATATATATATATTGAGGTTAAATAAAAGAATCAAAGAAACTCTAGAATCTGTCACCTCTGATATAACTAGAGGTTAAATTATACAAAATAATATGAATTGATAGCACAAAGAGCCGCGAGAGAGGACCTTCTAGATGGCTCTTTCTAATTATTGTTGTGATGAGTGGTATGGGATGAGTGTGTAGACCCCCATCACTTCTAGCTACCCATTTACCTCATGATACTGGCTAAAACTCCCCAAGAAATCCTTAAAATATGAAGGGAGAAGACCTAGAGGGAGGAAAAGTATCAAAAGGATAGACAACCACATCCATCCTGACCCAAAGAGGAATGTCCCTACTATGTGCTTGATCCCTAACAATGGACAGAGGAGGGATAACATATTTTTGGTTTTCCTCGATACCACAAGTTATAAGAGAACAAAAATAAGTAAGTACTGGTTTAGAAAAGCAAGAAAGTCCTCAGGGAAATGAACATAGTGGAAACAATACACTAAATATGGACCCATTAATTACAATATATGTTGGACAAAATAATAAATATTTCAACAAACTTTATACTCCACATACTATGTAGTATAATTTGACTAATAATAGTATGTGATAATATAAACAAATAAACCCACAACTTAAGACACACTGAACTTATACTTTTCTGACACACATTAAAAAACTACATGCAACATTTCAGTAAGACAGAAAGAAATCCCAGATTAGGACTTTTTTTTATTCAAAAAATTGAGTGCAAGACAATCTATTGCTTTATTTTTAAACTTTTTTCCTGTTTAAGGTGTTATATCCGTCACCTTAACACTGCCTGTCTACTTGGATACAATCGGTTTGTCAAAAAAAAGGTAATTTTATCATGAACACAATTAAAAACTAAACTTTAAAATTTGTATGCTGTCTAAAAAGTTTCAACAATAAAGACATTCATTGAAATATGCACAAATACAACTTCAAACTTACTTGAAAGTGTTATATACAACATTTTGCCGGTGAATGCATCCCCCCCCCCCCCCCCCCCCAGAGAATTATGTCCCTGGCAACGTTTACCGGACTGTTGGAAAGGTGTGAAACCCATGCCCAAATTTCATAAATATATAAAGATAAATGACGTTTACTTCATTGGTTGATGGTTGTCTAACAACTTGATGTATGGTATGAACTAGGGTGTCTATAGGTAAAGCTTTAATTCCAAGTAACAACTGAACAAGTACAGCTTGGTCATCTCGAACCACTGGACCACTCTGTAACAAAAACAAATATTAAATAAATAAAATTTAGCTACTTTAAGTTTAACTTCACCTAACACAACAATATTGACTAAATTCTTTTAATTATTTATCATACCATCTCTTTTGTCTCTCTCTACCAACTCTTTTGAGAATAAACTATAAAACAAAAGATGTTGCCTAAAGTAGGGGAGTTTTGTTGACAGGCTACAAGAGACTCAGACAAGCTACTGAGATACTGACAAAGGTACAGCCTGCGGTAGCACGGTCTAGCACCATGCCTACCTCTCTACTACAGTCCTGCCTTTCTAAATATGAAAAGTAAGTACTTCCTATCAAAATATATATTACTTAACCATCCATGAGGGACCAAGTGTGGTCTTGTGGATTAAATAACTTGCCAAGTCTGATTGACCAACCATCAATGAATTAAGGGTAGCACGAGGTCGTGAGTTTGATTCCATGTTGTGATGCTTTGAATAATGTGGCTCACTATCGCCCACACAGTACTCCCTTCAGCGGAATATTGAACAGAGGTACGATGTGTGAAGTGGGTGGAACTCTCGATCAAGGCAAGTAAAAAGGCAATGTTAAAAGTTGATGGGGCAAGTAAAAAGGCAAAAAAGGCTTAATTGCTAGGCTAAAACAAGTTATTCGTACTCCATGTCTAGCACTAGTACTAGAACTTACTACTGCTACTATTAAATGCAAATTTACCACATTATTACTAAAAAAAAATTATTAATGCAAGGATAAAAAATTATTACATTAATGTTCAATGTAATTATTAATATTGCTTGCTAAACGTCCTCACAATAGGTTAAAAGATGTCTTAATGTGCTTAATTTTTCAAAAAGTTTTTGAATAACTTTCTTCAAATAAAGAACTTAAAAGTAGGAAAAAGATAATGAAAGAATTACATTAGATAATGGGGGATACTGTGGAGTGGTTGGTTGCTTCCTTTCTCTCCATACTACAGCCATGGCTGCCATGAAACTAGTAGAGTGGTGTTTAGCTATAGGGCTCAACAAGTCTAGGATTAACTGACGAACTATCCTAGGGCTGCCAACCTCGCAGTTCTCTCCTTCCCTAAAAAAATTAAGAAGTCATATGAAGTATACTTATACTTATAAATAATTAAATGCATTTTTAAGTAACTGTCATTAAAATAAATTAAAATGATCAATTTCGCCTTAGGGTATAATTTTTCTGACAATTTAAGTCAAATTTCACCAAAATCAAACCAGTAGTTTAGAATCCACTCACATTTTTTTAAAACGTATAAATCCAGCAAAAACTCAAAATTGAATTTTCGTGCCATCAAAATATTTTCTCTCTATATTTACATATTACATACACGAGAAAGTAAAAAATAATATAACTCTTTTTCACTTCTATAGACAAGTTAACTCATTGGATTTGATATGAAGAGGGGGCAGTAAATGTTATGTTAGTTCAGTGATGATACCTTCATCACTGATGAAAAGATTAAAATAGGATAAGACTTACTTTTCTTTTCTAGTTGTGAGGGCTTGCCAAAGAATTGAAACACTGGATATAATTCTAGGTAGAAAACCCAGCACAGCTTTCCTTGCAGCTATCTGCCAGTCTCCTTTTTCTTTAGACTCAGATTTAATCTGAACATAAAAAAAAAAAATAATAATAATAATAAATAAATATTATTGAATAAACCATAACTTAAAATAAGCTATATCAAAAATAATAAACTTAATTTGATGTTTTTATCCAACTTAAGTGGGACAATTTATGCGGTAGAGCATAATTAGTCCCAACTTTTGCATAAACTATTACAAAATAATAAATAAATAAATTGTAACTGTATTTACTATTAGAGCACAAGGCGGTATAGGCATGGTTAAACAAGAAGGTGAAAATAATTTACTACCGAAGTAGAAGAAGAAGAAACAAAGAGATGTGTGAGGTTGCTGAAGATCTGAGAGGACGAAGAGGAAGGTAGAATATTGGACTGGCTCGGACTGAATGTGGCACTGGTATCTAGTAGACAATAGTGACATAACACTGTCAACGCTTCTATTTGAGTAATAGCATAATCTGACGGGTAACTGAAACAGAACAAAATACTATTATTTTAACTAATAAAATAAAAAATATCACACTAGATAGCGATATGTTTGCAAGGGTAAGATTATGCGTGGATAAGAGGGCACTCATTTACTTGGTTGCCCACCCCACAAATTACTTTAATGTTTAAATATTCCCTTGTCTTAATAGTTTATTAGACTAAGGGATATTATCACCATTAGTTTATTAGACCAAGGGATATTATCACCATTAGTTTTTACACTAAGGGATATTATCACCATTAGTTTATTAGACTAAGGGATATTATCACCATTAGTTTATTAGACTAAGGGATATTATCACCATTAGTTTATTAGACTAAGGGATATTATCACCATTAGTTTATTAGACTAAGGGATATTATCACCATTAGTTTATTAGACTAAGGGATATTATCACTATTACGTAAAGAAGTGTGATGCTCCTTTGTCCTAAAGTTCTTTGGACTAATTATCCCTTTGCTCAAGTTATTTAGACAAAGGAATTCCTTATAAGTGGTAAATGAATGAAGAGTGGGTAACCAATTTAATGTTTGCTTATGACACCTTCTTTAGTTGGATACCACATCTATGGGTGATTAACTAAATAAATTAGTAGCACCGATAAGAGGCTGAAGTCTAAGGACTACTACATCTGGGTTTAGTGTACAGAGAAGTAAGACCTCTTTCATAGATCTGAAAAGGGATTAGTTTATTCAACTGTTCAAAACCAGCTGCTCAAAACACTAGGAACAAATAAAGATAACAGGGATTTCCATGAAGCTGCTGGCTAAGAGGAAAAATGGAAATGTAGAAGAAAAAATAGTGTAAATATAAGAACAAACAACTATTTTTTGCTTAAAAGATAGAGAAAATTAAATTAACCCTCGGGAACACGTGGTCCTGTGAGGCCTAAACTGGAGATATAACTTTGAAATTGAGATAGATGTGGTTGCGATTAGAAGCTAGGGATTTTTCTAGCTACATTTCTTGCTTTTATTAAGAGAATCAGTCACTGTTTAACATGGTACGTGATTATACTTCAATTCTGTGCCCATATTGTCCTGACAGGGGCCACTTTCACTTAAATTTTTAGTATTACGCTAATTTTAGTGAAATTTTTACACATATAATACAAAATAAATTAATATGGTACCCGAATTTAAAAATAAAATAATAAAGATATACAGAAAAAATTAAAATTTTGAAAATTATAATTGAGACTGACTAATTTTGTGCTTATAAACTATGAGACTAAACAACTGTATTTTATAAATTTAAAAAAAAATAATAAAACAATAAAACCAATTTAAATATGTTTTATAACATTTTGCTAAAATGATTTCAAGTTTATATTTATTTAACCTGTTGAGTGGGCATATAAAACAGATTAAGCCCTATCAGGGGTCCGCGCCTCCTCGTGTCTGTATTAGACCACGTGCACCCGAGGGTAAGGTAAATTATAACAAAAAATCACCATTTATATGCTATTAAATAGTCCTATTGCCATTCCTGTTCAAAAAAATAAATAAATCACTTAATATCAAGGTGTAAACAAATTCTTTTCGGAAAACGATTTTTCCAACAAAACAAATACATAAAAAATATTGCTTCCTACATAATTAAATTTGGAGCGTAATCACTTTTCTAGTTAAACCACATTACCAATGAAATCCTAACAATTTAGATGTTTACAACTCATGCTTAACAAGAGTGGGACAGAACGCTCCCCTAGGCAAATTTAAGAAACCAACCCTAAGAGAGGATAGGTAAAATAATCTAAGAGGATAAAATCACTTCCAGAGGGAGGTGTGGAACCTGAAACAGACTTGTGTCTACCAGAAGACAGTTCGAATGGATATTTCTTCGACAAAACACAATATCCGATCGTACAAAAGGCATTGATCAAGTAAGTTAGCTACACAAGAGGATAAAAAATAAGTAGATTACCTCTCAGAAGGAGTGGAGACATAGCAGACAGAGAGGGATTCTATGTTCAGACAGACATGCCTGATGATACAGGTGGCTATTCTTGTAGTGGCTGAACCAAGGCAGTGAAGAGTTGAAGTAACTAGAGATGTCCAGTGAGCCTGTGTTGGTCTCATTGTCACATCATTCTCCAATGCTCTCTGCAACTACACATTTTAATTTATTAGTCAAGAGAAAGTCTTGAAATAAAAATAATTTCTTTCCAATGTAATAACTTTGTGGCATTACCGACTGAGAAAGCCCATTTAACTTTATTATATAATACAATAACAGTATACTTAACACAAATAATACATTTTAAATTAATTTTACAAGAGTAAAATTAAAGTGTTAAGATAAGATTGTTACTCCCCTATTTTTTTTTTTTTTAAACAAATGACAGACTAAATAACTATTAAGACAAAGGGATGTCTAGTTCAATGTACTAGGGACAAAGGAATATTACACTTCTAGTTTTATATGGGGAGTAACAGTCTAAAGAAGTGCCGTCTATGTTTAAACCCTCCTTTTTAACTCTTACACAATTTTAGTTTATATGGTAAATTTTCTTATTTTTATTTATTTTTATCCTAAAGTTGTCCTAGAGTCTTTTATGACAGTTTTTTTATGAAAAGAGTTTTATTTTAACATTATAAACCATTTATTTAGCTATTAATGTTATTATTATTGACAGTAAACTTGTAGTCCAGGAGATAGGTAAACTTGTAGATAGTTTGTGTATAAGAGACTAACTAACATCAAGCTAGAATTTTGAGTCAGAGTTAATTTTCTGTTGTCCTGTAGCAATAATATGTGATCGGACCAAGATAATATATCTTGCCAATAAGCCTTTAAAAAAAGGTAACGAGGGAGAGCAGCCATGACCTCCCACTATGGCGTACAAGGTGATTTTGATGATCCTGAGTAGACAAAAATCCTAGTAGATCAAAAATCAAGTTGATGGTAGTTTGTCACTTGATACGTCAGGTAGTAAAATATCTCTCCAAATCAAAGAGGTCACCCATCAATAGACAAACTAACATCAACTTAATTTTTAGTCTACTAACTAAATCATCGTTGTGCATTTTATTTGTAGTACTAATAAAAACTACAACACACCCAACATACTGTAACATAGTTTTGAAGAATTCCTCTTCTTTACCACGCTAGGGCGGTAAAGAAGAGGAATTCTTCAGCTTTACGCACGATTAGAGAGTTTGTTTACATTTAACAAAAACTAATTTGCTGTTTGTTTAATTAAAGTAACTCATTGGCGTAACTAGGATAAAACTCTAGGGGGGGCTAAGCCCTCCGGGGGGTCAGGAGCCCTCCCCCAGAAAAGTTTGAAATTTTAATACCCTAGAATTAAATTCTAGAGGGTTTTTTTTGCCTAATAAAAAGAACACGCAAAAATGTTTTTGCTTCACTTTTGTATTCTTTCCAAGGGCTCCAAGGGCTCTCCAATGATATACCACACCCCGTACCAAATATCTCTGGTTTTCTGATCGGTGAAAAAAAAAATCCTGATGTCGCCCTTAAGCGGGAGTGCTGTTAAAAAAAAGTTCTCGTTACCAGCGATGGACCTATACGGGATCTACAAAAGCCTTGAAAATTAATTTTAATTTTTCAATAATTTCAAAAGTTTTTTGTAAAAACGTGTTAAAAAAACGCCTTTTTTGACCGTAGACAATTTCCCAGCATATAGCATTTTTTCCAAAAAAATACACTATAACCTTAACAATTTTTATAAAACTGCATGTCTCCACGACAAACACACCCATCAGTACGAAAATTCAAAAAACACACTATTTCCCCCTTTAGGGCCGATTTTCACCATTAAGGAGTGGTTTAGCGGGGTGTGGTAACTGCCCTTACCCAATGTTTGGTCAATCGATTTTTAAGGTTCCTAACCGATTTTGACATTACCAATTTGGAATTTTTTCCGAAATTTCCCACGCTTGGGAAAGGGATGGAGAGCATCAGCTGATTGACTTTAGTTGTTTTCGGTTTGAGGGGCGAATGTGCTCCAGAGCTTACTAGTTTTTCGTTTTCGTTAAACGTTATTCAAACAAAAACAATAATCTATCAATACTTGGGCTCAGGTTTTCGTGTTCTTGTTTTCCAGATTATTCAATAGTTTTTTGAAAGTAGATAATATTTTTTTTAATGCATTTCGTTTTTTTTTTTAGTACAGTACAAATGTCCGTAAAAAACCAACTTGGATTTTTTTTCTTTTCTATTTTTCTAGGGGGGGCTAATGTTCGTCTAGGGGGGGCTTAGCCCACCCTAGCACCCCCCTAGTTACGCCAATGAAGTAACTGTTTACATCGAGTTTTTAGTGAAAACAATGAGTGAATCAAGTGACTTTGACGAAAATGTGGAGAATAATACTCCTCCAGAAATAAATAATTCGGCAAAAAATACAACCTAAGAATTAATGCCATCTTTATCAAGAGAAGAGATACGAACTTACATACAGCAAGTTTATTTTTTTCTGTATTTATTATTTAAATCTAACAATCGTAGATAAAGTACAGTACGCAACTCGTGCGAAAACGGCATTTTGCATTGCTCGTGTGGTTTTACGCTTGCAAAATACTATTTTCCGCACTCGACGCGTAATGTACTATTACATTGAGGTATTATATTGAGGCTCTGATGATGTGGATATATAGACAAATCCATTAATTAACAAATTATAAATACATATGCCAAACATTTAATTATAAGAAGTGGAGAAGCTCATGATGTATTGTAAATTACTTATATAGTTAATTGATGTGGCTCATATGGTGTAATGTAAGTAAATTATGTATGATTATTGATGTGGCTTGAATGAGGTAACGTAACTTAACTTAATTATGTATGTAACTTAAATGTAGATTTCAACAACTAACTTAAAGTAGAACTAATTTCCAAATTAATTATCAACTTACTGCAGCGTAGAAGAGTGGCTGTTGAGGAATGGGTCTGCCACTAACAAATCTCATCTCACTGTGTAAATTGTTCTCGTGTACTTTCTCCTGTCCTTGTTCATCCTTCCTATGTGAATTCACTTCATACTCTAATATTATCAGAGACAACAGCAACCTGAAAATTAGTAGTAATCAAATAATTAAATTGTTAAAAGATTTATGGCTTCTTGTGCAAAACATAACTAATACTGATTCCGACTTACCGAAGGTAAGTCGGAGTGCGGTAGTGACTGTTAGTCTAACAATAGGACGCGAGGAAGCTATGTGCCACACTAATGGGCAGACTATTTCTAATGTTAGATCTAATATAGAATCAAATTATATAAGATTATTATCACGAGAACTTATCTAATGAAAAAGTTGTAAAGAACTAAAAAAAATACCTGACGAGCTGTATTAGTAGTGCTTCAGAATGTTTACTAGGCTGTCCTCTCTGGTTGAAGCCAGGGTTGTTATAGATAAGCACTGAAGACGTGAAGTACTTAGAAGGAGGAGATGAGGTGGTAGAAGGTTGGCTTAGAAGAGTCAATACAGAGTACAGCGCTATCTTATGAACTTTGAGTCTGGTAAACAGATCCTCGAGGTAATTAGACAGAGCTGAACCACTCGACCGAACAAAGCATATCAACTCCTGTACCAGCGTGCTCAGCAGCTCACATGCACATGTTTGAACCTGCACACAAACATTGAAAATATATTAAGAATTCAAAAAATTAGTGAATTCACGGACACTAAAAGCATCACCTGGCTTAGAAATTTAATGTAGAGGGTGGACGGTGGCTATTAAGTAAGAGTACCTATTATTAAAAACCAAAGAACACTACTCACAGCATATAAGCAAGCTCGAAGGGAACAATAAAATTAATTTTAACACAAAATAAGTGGACTGTATTGAATCATATCATAACATGAAGTAAAACACAAATTTACACACACAACAGCCCGTGGAGGGATTAGGCCTGCCAAAGGACTCATACAACTATTAAACTAATTGATAATAAGGGGTTGATGCCTCATTCCATCAGCTGTATAATAAACTGTATAATTGGCATTTGTAACCAGATGGATTCCACTTCACATCAGCAGCTTCTAATTTATATTGTGATACTTAAAGTGTGGGGCTACTGGCCGGAGTCGGGAACCAAACCAAGATCTTCTGCTTATAAAGCATGCAAGGTAGAAAGATAACATTTTTTAAAAGCTCCCCTATTTAGGGCAAAACAACATTTATTAATAGTAATTTATTCTAATTCTTAAATCCTACACTGATTCTTTCTTTTTCACATTTCATCTTGTCTCACCGACACTTAGCTCTACCTGGCTTAAGCCATAGAGTTCTACCTTGTTTGAGCCACTGAGCTCTATCTAGCTTAAGCCACTGAGTTCTACCTTGCTTGAGCCACTGAGCTCTATCTAGCTTAAGCCACTGAGTTCTACCTTGCTTGAGCCACTGAGCTCTATCTAGCTTAAGCCACTGAGTTTTATCTTGCTTGAGCCACTGAGCTCTATCTGGCTTCAGCCACTGAGCTACAGTTACTCCAGGAGGAGACCTTTCTTTAATCTTAATCAAGAGATTTCACTATCATCTTTATCAAATAAAATTAAAATCTACAAATATAAAAGGACTACTTATTTACCTGACAGTTATCCAGGATGTGCTGTCCATTGATAAAATGAAGACCAGGAGGGTAGTAACTTCTGATGTAATAGAGACAGGCTACTATCACTACCTCAAGATACATTGAGTTCTTTATATTGCCTACATCTCCTCCGAAACCATGTCCAAACAAAGATTTCTTATGATGACCAAGAAGAGTTAACAAGCTTGACCTAAAACAGATAATAAAAATTTAGTTGATTGTGCCATTACACACTTCTCTTTATATAGAATTATAGGGAAAGTATATTAGAAACAAGTAAGGCGCGCTTCACGTAAGTACGTGGGGCGATAAACGCCAGTTTCTGTACATTAAAGTTAAAATTATTAAGTGTAATATAATTACACTAATTTTAATAGCAATATTCTTTTTCTACTCTTAAAGACTTTTAAATAGATGTATAACATGATATGGTAACTAAAACAACGTTAGTCACCCGCCAAATTGGACGCCATCTTGAAAATTTTAATAATTGCATATTCTTTTTCTACACTTCAAGACCTTTAAGTTGATGTATGACATGTCATAGTTACTAAAAACTTTTTTTAGTCGCCCGCCATATTGAAAATATTACGTGTGGAATTTTAATAGTTGCATATACTTTTTCTGCATTTCAAGACCTTTAAATTGATACATAACATGTCATGGTGACTAAAAACTTTTTTTTTAGTCGCCCGCCATCTTGAAAATATTTAGTGTGAAAAATCCAAAATGTGTCCAGTTTTCTAAAATGCCGAGATGCACCTGTGTGCCAAATTTCATGTTTCTAGCTATAGTAGTTTATGAATTGAAACAAGCAACGGACAGACACCAACGGACAGACAGACAGACAGACAGAGCCGTTAAATAAGGTTTCTTTTTTTACTTTGTACAGAAACCTAAAAACAATAAATTTAATTTAATAGCATTAAATGTCTGATTATATTTAGAGAGATTAATATTAGTTGACAATACTGAGAGATATACCTAATACAATAGTAATCTATATTACCTAAGGTATAGATGCAAAGCTTACCTAGATACAAGGGCAGTGGAAGAGGCTGCACAGAGGAAAGCACTGGGATTACTGGTGATTATGTTCGCCAATGTATGGAGCGTATAGAGCACATGCTTGCCATCATATACCTGAGTATAGAGAAGCATGTGAGCATGAAGTTGCTCCATGTTACAAGGATCTGAAGTCACTGATGACTGGTAATGAATTGGGCGATGACCTCGAACACCTTCCTTTACCATCTAAAAAAACAAATTCATATGTATTGAATTTAATCGTAACCTTAAATTTCATTCCTTTAACATCAATGTTATTAAGGAGTTGAGGACATTTTTCATAATTAAAGAACTGATTTGGGGGAATTAATGAATAGGGAGATAGTTAGCCCCCATAGATAAAAATTGATTGTGGTAGAAGTGAAGCAAAGCAGAAGGGATGCTATGCCATGCCAATCAATATCTGAGAACTAGATTAAACTGAAATTAATTAAATAAATCACTCAGTTATTGTATTATGATGAAAATTTTAGTTACAGTATTTGGAGACAGAAAGAAAGAAAGAATAGTTTATTAAATTCCCAGGGATAAGGTACATTTTGATCTCGCTTTTCCCCTCCTTCTAATGATATAATAATGATTAAATTTCCCATTCATAGTTTCAAAAAATCCATACTTTCTTGTTTAAAATTAATATTATTTATTCTCGGATTTAAAGTTAAATGTGTAAAGAAGTTCACACGAAATAAGGCAGTTATTTGTACTGTTTCTCAAATGTTAATATGAGAATTGACTTTTTGAAATAAACCACAATCTTCCCCCAAAATTTAATACATTTGATTTTTTTTTTTTTAACTTTGAACTAATGTATGTTAGGATAGTTGTCAATATAATTGACTTGTTTGTGTGGATAAGCTTTTACAAGTTTTGTTACAAGCTTTCATTCATATTTTAAAATTAAAAATTACTTCTATATCACCGGAGAGACAAGTAACCTTGTCTATTAAATCAGCCATGATCTCTTCTATGATGACTGAAGGAGTGTCCTTAGTGAAGTATTCATCAGCTGGAGTAGATTCCTCCAAGTCTTCAGCTGGCGATGACACCTTACCAGGGTAGGACCATGATCTCACCATTTCCCACGACTCCGGTTGAAGAGGGGGTTCACTCTCGCCGTCCGATACTCTCCCAAATATTGCCCCTGTTAACCGACCGACTTTACCTGCTCAAATAGAATTGTAAAGATCAAACATTCAAATTAGGGACACTTTTAATAACTTTGACAATCAAATCATTCAAGAATGATCAGAATTGTTTCAAATTAACTACTGACTACATCTAACTTTAAAGAAATACTGAACTAAGTGCATAACAAACATTTACTGCTAGGTTAATAGATCCAACAACTCAAGAATTTAAAACTACAAGGAACAATCTACTAATTTATCATGATAATTATTTTTCAGATGAATGTCAATCAGGAATTATGACCGCTGACTTTATGACCACCTATCACTCATTATCAATGATATTGTATAGTAAAAAAAGATGTGATATTAATAACCCAATCAATTTTTCTCTTTGCGTTTTAACCACTATGAGTAGGTTCAGCAAAATCTCAGAACAAACCATTTTCCACAAATGAAGGGAATAACCATGAATAAAGGTATTAAAATTAGCTTAAAGAAGCATATCATTAATATTGTCTCTGTCTCAATGAAACCTTTATCATTATAAACTAGTAGCTCTGTGAACAATAGAACTCGCTTCCAAAACAAACAAAAATATACATCAATTTAATGGTTTGAAGGAAGGAAATTTCAAGAACAAAAAAAAAGTTATTTAATTTAAATATAGGGTAGGTGGGGGCAAAGGTCCACACTTTTTGGTTTAGGCCTAATTTTGAGCATTTGCTTCACTTTAAAAATTTCCAAATTACCTGTGAATTTTGGCCAACAATCCATCTAACAATCCCCCATCTCTCATTGCTCCAAAAATTTCTCAACATTTTTGGGGCACCATTTTACCAAAATTATGATTTGCGGACTTTTACTCCATTTGGTATTAATTTATTAATAATTCAAGAAATTGAAATAATTCATAAAAGAACATGTATATTGAACATAAAGTAAAACATATTAGGTACAATATAAAGTATAGAATTAAAAAACCTCTGATCGAGAAACCCCTTTTAATTAATCATTCGCTTTATCCACGATCTGCTAGGTTAAAGGGCGCAAACAATCTCTCATTCTTTGTACACTTTGAAAATTAAAAACTAGTTCTTTTACTAAAAGTAACTAAAATAAATTAATCTTTTTAAATGGGAAAAGTGTCCACATTAGGACGTTTGCCCCATTTAGTGCGCGGATCTTTGCCCCATTCAGTATACGGATCTTTGCCCCATTCCGTGCGTGGATCTTTGCCCCGTTTTATCAAATCATAAAAATATTATTACCTATCGAAGGTAACTACATATGAAGGTAAAACAAGTGTCTATTTCTACACTACTTTAGCACCATTTTGGTACAACTTTATCAAAAATACGAATATAGATTTATAATAATTAATAATAAACTGCCAAAATTCTATAAAAGTTAGATTGAAACATAAAAAAATAAACTTTCCTCATGTTTCTTGGCATTAGTGCAAACAAAATCAAGATAACCTTACAGGAGCGAAGCCACAACATAAGGAATGAGTGTTGCCCGTCCTACTTCAAAAAGTAGTTTCCCTCCCATTTTTAAAGGAGTGCAGACATTTATCCCATGCGGACCTTTGCCCCCAAATATAAAAATATTTTTTTATTTTCTCATAATCATAGTACAAAAAGAAGGTATTGTAATTTTGATGGATTTAAGCGTTTTGAAGTTACCTGAGTTTAAAAAATGTGGAGCCTATGAGGTTCCCTGAGTTCAAAAAAGTGTGGAGCCTATGAGGTTCCCTGAGTTCAAAATAGTGTGGAGCCTATGAGGTTCCTTGAGTTCAATAAATAACTATACGGCCAATTTTGATGAGATTTGGCATACAGGTTCAGAAAAATCATACCCCAAAAATGAATGTTAGCACTAAATTTGAGGGATTCCCCCCAAAAACTTTGAAAAGAAAAAAATTTTCTCAAAAATGGTTCCAACACAATTTTGAATAACAAATTCTAAAATGCAGTTTATTTAAGTATAAATAACCATATGTCTTTTTCTAAGCCCGTGTTCAAGAGGGGGGGGGGGGATAATTTATTTATTTTTACATACTGTATATAAGTCCAATGAACTTCTTACAGGTGAGTACGCACAATCTAGTTACAATGGTTATACAATGAACTTACATAATATAAAACTGAACTCTAACAAAACCGTCTCATATGCATAAAAAAATCTTTCACTTTGTTGGGCGAAATATCAATTAATAATGATTTCAGTTCTTTAACAAAGCTTTTTTGTCTGAGAGATTTTAATTTATCAGGCAGAACATTCAAGAGTCTTATTCTAAGCACACTGGGATCATTCTTGGTTTTCTCAATTCGTCTGAATGGAATACGACATTTGCCCGACTGTCTTGTTTCATGACTGTTCACAATACTGTTTGTAGGCAGGTCTTTTTCTTTTGAGAAATGCAAGATTTGTACTAAATAGTCTACGTTTTTAGATTTTTTAAACAGTGCTCACAAATTTTTAGCTATTATTAATTTCTCCAAAGGGAACGATGTTTAGGTAATTTTAAAATGTAATTTAAAAAAAGACAATTTCATAAGAGAACAACTTATGATAGTAAATTTAGACAAATGGTTAAGAGGATGTGGTTATGTGGTTTCATTTAAAAAAAATAAAAAACTTTTATCAAACCAAATTTAAATAAAAACACTTGAATTATCATTAACTCTCTGATAAGTCAAGCATTGAGGTTTCATGATAAGAACTAAGTAGTCAGTCAATTTCCTTTAGTTTAACTAAGAGAATCATTTGTAAGTTTATCACTGAAAATATTATTATTTCTAAAAGTATAATTAAATAATAATTTTATTTATGCATATTGTATTAATTAGGCCAAGTTATAAATCAGTAAAATTAATTAAGATCCATTTGGCGAGTTGCTGATCAATATGTAATATTATGAAATATAGATATTTAATTAAATTAGTACAGTAGATACACACCACCTAGGATTTGAACCCGCACCTTTGGCTTGCCACTCCAATACTCTACCGATTAAACTACACCAGAGAATATTTTTGTAAGCTGTCTCCATTCTATAAGCTTAAATCTAGAGTGAATAAATATGATCTATCTAAAAAGTTTATTGTATTGACTGAGATTTTGAGGTAATCAAACATAATAAATTTATATCGTTACTAGCTGACCTGGCGAACTTCGTACCGCCTAATAAACATTAATAACTTAAAAAATGTATAGCTGCTACCTTTGAAAAACCTCATAAATAGTTTATTTAGTTATATAATGTTGCCTTAGATGAAAAATTTTAAATATAAACTTGTAAAATATACAATATTGGCAAAAGAGACATGCAGATAAAGTAAAATTAATTTTTACTTATATGTATAGATAGGTTATAGAAAATGTTTTCCTGTATTTTCCATTTTACCCCTCTCCTAAATGAAAATTGTACAGAAATGTACATAACAACAATTACAGTATTCTTAAAGAGCAGTTCAACAATATCCATCTTTAAAGGCTTTCATTACTTTGACATTTGTACCCCGTACCCATTTGTACCATAATTTAAACATAGCTTTACTAACTCAGAAACCATCCCGGGCGACCTTCCAACCATTACTGTACTCTTAAAGAGCTTTTCAACTATAAACATCTTTAAAGGGTTTGACATTTGTACACCGCAGTCTGTATACCAAAATTTAAACATAGTTTTACTAACTCTGAAAACTTCCCGGGCGTACGCCTAACCATTACTGTACTCTTAATGAGCTTTTCAATGATATGCATCTTTATAGGGTTTTCATTACTTTGACATTTGTACCCCGCAGTCTGTATACCAAAATTTAAACATAGTTTTACTAACTCTGAAAACTTCCCGGGCGTACGCCTAACCATTACTGTACTCTTAAAGAGCTTTTCAACGATATGCATCTTTATAGGGTTTTCATTACTTTGACTTTTGTACCCCACACTCCTGTGTACCAAAATATAAACATAGTTTATATTGGGATGAACGGTTTAGGCAGGCATAAGAGTCAGACAGACAGACAAACATTCATTTTTATTTATAAAGAAGATAAAGAAAGATATGAAAGAAATGTCACACTGTAATTATAATATATAAGACAATTGATCTATACCACAATTTTTAATTTATTATAAATTACCGGTTTCGGCCTCTAAAATTAAGATATATCAATTTATAAAAGTATGACGGCTATCTTCAGGTACTTGAATTTATAGATTGACGGGAAGGTAGGGTGGAAAGGGTTTAGGACATAAGGTCATAATTCCACTACCCACCCAACATTGAAACCGGTCTGATTTATAATAAATTAAAAATTGAGGTATAGATCAATACTTATATTTTATAATTACAGAGTTTATTTCTTTCAACAAGTGATATAAACGATTCATTATGATCTATCTTTTTATCAGATCTGATCTGAAGATCAAAGGACAAGTTTTAGCAAAAAAGTAAGCAGATCAACCACAAACTTTTCAAGTTCGAGAGAACAAAAAATAAAAACATCAATCAATAATCCTTAAAAGAACCATGACTCAGAAAATTATTGTTTAAAAAAAAAAAATTAAAGAAATACATTTTATAAATAAAATTAGTGAAAAATCACTAGTTGTTTATCACAATCTGCAAAGTCCTAAAGAGAAGATTTCAAAATTCAGCCTTATTATTTCTTTTAGACCCAGTTAAAAACTGAGAAATTCCTTTATTATTTTAGATTTATTAAGATTTGCTAGAATAGAAATGGGCATATTGACATGTCTGTAAGCTAGGTAAATTGACTTGGGTTGTGTCCTTCTGTCAACAATCAAGTACAGCTGCAACTTGTCTAGAAAACACCACTTCGGCCACTACCCATTTTAAGATACATAATACATATATTTTATATATTTCCAGGTTAGTTTACCATTATTAACAGTGATAAACGAAGCGTATTGTAAAACTTATTCTGATTTAAAAAAAAAGGATGGAGACTTGGTTTGAGAATATCAGAAACCCGACAGTGCACACTCTCATGAACAACTTAGATAACCATTTCTGGATCGATTACCTCCATAACTTAACCAACAACATCAGTAGCGTGGGATTGGTGAAACATGTTAACATGTCCCATAATTTTGTCAACCTCTTCTACGAAGAAAGTTACGAAAACAGGAAAACCAATCCTTACTTCTACTTCGTGCGAACATTCATTCATGTTTTCGACGAAGAAAAGTTGGCCTTATGGGCTCCAAACCTCTCGACGAAGGTCGCTACCAAAGTTGTTGCGACAATCACTCTGGTCCTTTGGCATATGATAAACATGTGTTTTATGCTCACCCAAAATATGGGTTGCGATGAAAAGTGCTATGAACTTTTTAACACTTTCGAATTATATCCGAAAGCCTTGGACCTTCATTACTTTTACAAGGTACCGAAACAGGACTCGGATTCTAACTATTGGAGGTATTTCAAAGTAGCCATGACTAAAAACGTGTGTATGATAAACTTCACCTCGGAAGTTAACAAATGCAAGATGGAGAAGTCGCATCAGAATCGCATCCTCTCAGACAATACCTTCTGGGACAGCTTTGCAGACGAGAAATTTTTGAATGAGAATTTTGAACATGAAAAGAAAAGGTCGGCTTCCAAATTAGCTTATTCCATGTGTCGTAATTGCCTATCGGCTTGCAAGGTAGACTACAAACGTATTGTTAGATTCAGAGATACAATGTACGAGGTGTTGTGCTTGTTGAGTCAGGGGATTTCTGCGTTGCTGCTCATATCTGCGTGTGCGGTTTACTCGATGACACCCAAGCTAAGGAGGAACATCAATGGCAAGTCCACTATCTGTCACTTAGTTGCACTTAGCGTCACTGTCTTCTTCTTGTTTACAGACGGGATCATGGATTTCACCAAAAACAGTATCGTCACAGCAGAAAATAACACCACTAACAAAATAACAGGCACGTAATATCTACTCCATTTTCATGTACGAATAGTAACATTTTAGCTTTCCTGACACCCCTTTCTTAAAAGCATTTCTATTGTTTTCTTTACATCCTAAAGGATAGTATTATTAGATAGTTACATGTTAAGTAATCAGCCTCTTTACACTAACAGATTAGTTAGTATCAAGTCTCATCTCTTCAGGAATACAACCCGATTATTATAGCTCTTGAAACTTTATTGTAGTGCTTCATCCCTGACAAAGAATAAACATGAATATCTGATGTTTTATTTGTACCCAACATCATTAAGGATCAGTTTACTGTCTGAAAACAACAATATCTTAAAACTGGCTGGTTTCATCGCTTTATCATTAATTAATTTATTTATCAGTGCATTGATAAACAAAGCATGAAGTCCACAATAAGGCACCGACTCTTGCATCACATAGCTAGCTTCATACATCTAATTCCTTGCTCTTCACCGAACTCTAGCCCTTGTTAATCCAAACTCAAGGAATTGAGGCTCATAAATGATTCATAAAGCCCAGCACTACTCACCTCAGTATATTGTTTTACACCATAGCTTCTCTACTATAGGTTGAGAATAAAAGCATGTTTCAACTTTGTCTCTCCATATGTATATTTATATGGTTAAGATTGCTTAAACTGTAGAAATGCAGTTATCTCCCTACTTAGACTCCCACTTATATTTTTACAATTTAACGCTTATCTGTTTTGCAGGTTTAGTGATATGGTATTCTACTTTATCAGCATTCTTCTGGCTCAACTCCATCTGTTTGGATACTTTCATTGCAATCTGGTAAGATTACGTTATCCTAAGACCTACGAACACTACCTCTAACTAGTGAAATATAAAAATCCTAAAACAAATCATAGCTGATTAACATGCTTTAAAAATAATTTAAATTCCTCCAAAACATTCCTTAAACAATGACGGGTTTACAAACAACATTCCTCTAAATACACCATTGATGTCTGTTGTCTGAAGGTTTCACTGTGTACATGGGAAATAGAAGTGAAGTAGTAAAGTTGTATTAATCTTGTGAAGTCAATGTCATGTGCAGGAGGGGACGTCGCTTCATCATAAAGGAAAGCAGCAGGCTCAAGATGTATATGGTCTTCTCGTGGCGACTGCCCCTGGTCATCACACTGATTATTTTCATCGTGACCTGGAACGAACCTAAACTAGAGCGACGTTACTTCTACACTAGAGTGTTCTCATCGTGGAAGGAAGGAGGCTGGGTCAGGGGAGGTAACTGTTTACTTATTTGTATTCCTTAAGAAAATAATAAAGTACAAAGTCTTCCGGGGAAACTGTATTTTGGGGGGTATAGATTTTGACTATTCAGTCAAACCTACCGATAACTGCCGACATTTGCCTTAAATAATGAAAATTCCAATTAAAGGATCTTTGTAACAATTATTTCAGGTGTATTGATTCGGTGGCTATGGGATACACCGATGACTATATCCTTGCTGTTGAATTTGCTGATATTTGCTGCAACGGCATTGGTCTTATATCAACACTCTAGACAGATCAAAATACTAGAAGGTGGAAACAATGGATGTTCTAATAGAGTCGATCACTCCAGGTATTATGCCCAAATAATTACAACTTAAAAGTTCTAGGTCCTTGGGTGATGAATCTGAAAAGATGTAGGTCACAATGTCTTGACCCAGTGATGGGAGCACTTTCAGGGAAGTTCATGTGGTTTTATACAAGTAACAACATTAACTGGAGGGTGGAGTCAACGTTTGAGGTTTATACCTTGTCCAGGAAAGTATTGACTAGAGTTAGGTGCATTGAATCTCTCTGACTGCAGATCTGATGGCTGGTTATTGAAGTTTATTAGGCCCTGGACAAGATATAAACCTCATACCTTGTCCCAACTTAATTATAGGAACTCATCTCGGAAGATGCTAAATGCCATCCACTCTAAGTTCGTAAGGAAAAGGGAATTAAGGGAGAAAACCAAAAAACCGTGTACCAGAACACCTATGTTCCGATTCTGACTAACAGCTTCGAGAGCTGGAACCTCACCTCTAAATAGGAAAGTAAGATCCAATCAGCAGAAATAGGCCACATTGTGACCGTTATTCAAAGTGCTTCATACAATGCTCCCATGCCAGCTCTTAAACCTGCGTGTCATTTTCCATTTCTCTATCAGTCCATTATTTTCCTTTTGCAGCCTCGCTCTACATTTCCTCATACACTATCCTAGTCCAAATTCAAAATTACCAATTTATTGTCACTGTGCAAATATACAATTTAAAATATTATTTTGCTTCCGAGCTTACCGAAGGTAATGGAAGTTATGTGATTGTTCTGAAGAACTAAAATATTTCCGATTTAAAAAATTCGAAGGCAGAAATCCGTTTCAGACATCAAGGAACATTTTTGGTTCTGTGTCTGTCTGTCGCTTCATTTTTTTCGAACCAACATATGTTAAATGTATAAAGTACAATATCACGATTTATACCACCAGATTAAATTCTCGGCCTATGAGCAATGGCAACTCTGGTATAACGATACCACAAGCGAAAATTTTTATAAATCCATAGTACCAAAAACCAACCCGTGGTTCAGAGAAATGGAAATAATAGAAACATGGTTGTTAGTATTTCCAGACTACGATCCAACCATGGCATATGCAATCATTACCTATACAAAATAGGAAAGTCTAACTCCCCGATGTGTTTAGTCTGTAATGTGCCAGAAACCCTAGAACATCTAATAATGGAATGCAGAAAATTCAGTGTACCAAGAGTAACAATGTTTTCTAATCTACATAAACAAAGAGTGCAACAACCTTTCAACTATCTATCTCTACTAGCATCAAACTCGCAACCCATATATAATCTTATCTTTAACTTTTTAAAGCAAGCTGTAATACAAATATAAAACTATTAATTAACATATTCCAATTAGTATCTTAATCTCTTTATTATAATATTAACATCTGTTTATTTATTATGAACAATAACGTTTTACCCATCATGTTGATTATTTATTATCAAGTTGATTTGATTTAAAAAAAAAAAAAAAACTTTTTTTCTTTTTATGTAAGTAATGTTTGTTTTTAGTATTATAATTATGATTATACCTGTATAAATATTTATTTCAATTCATATTGTAGTAGTAGGATTGACTATTCTTTACTTTTATTTGATTTATATTGTTAACTAGATAAAACCAATTATGTCATCCGTAAGTAATGCATAGAGGGAAATTAGTGCTCTCCGTTTTTCTCTCTTTTCATGGCTGTTTTGAAACAAATGCCAAAAAAAAAAAAAAAAAAAAAAAAAAAAATCTTAAAATCTACACATCTGATTTTAATGAAATTATTATGGTAGGTTATAATGGTCCCATATAATATTCAACCTTCTGCACTCATTTCTCTTCCACATGCGCACAAACATACATTTATTTACACCTATAGCTTCAAAATTACTTATCTGATTTGTATGAAACTTTTATAGTTTATCGAAAGTCACCCGCAGATAGCCCAAGATTAATTTGAACCGTCTGCACTCTTTAACTTTTGCTAACTGATACTTTAATTCATGTAAAAAATCAAAACAATTTTGAAAGTTTAAAAAAATGGGGGAACAATTAAAACAAATTAGACAATAATGGCTTGTAAAAGCATAAAATCAATAAAGTACATGATAGGATGCGAGGAAGCTATATGCTACACCAATTGGCAGTCTATTTTTTTTTAATATAATTTTACACAGTGTACCATAAAATAACCATTTATAAGTTACTTTCTATCATAGAATATTAATAGAATCAATATACTCTAATATTTCTTTATGTAATTTCAGGGCATCTATATATCTACGTCTGTTCAGCTTGGTCGGAATACATTGGGTTGTACAGATGTATGGATGGCGACTCCGTCTTCTCTTCCCTTACATCCAGATAATCGGTAACTTTCAAGGATCCATCACTTTCCTTATACTCATATGCAGGAAAAGCACTATAAAGGCTTTCAAGACACGACACAACGACAAACCTAACTCAGGAAAGCTCGTCAAGTAACAAAGCAAATTGTCAACCAACATAATCACAATAATTATTATTATACCTACTATATTAATAAAAGATATTAAGCTAATACTTCTCAGAAGAATAACTAAATTTGGTGTATAAACTAAGTTAGTTGATACTCGGATTTTAAGGAGCTCTAAGTTACTTCCAATGAATTTAAACCTGAGCTAGGAAACAAGTCCTCAAACTCAACAATAAGATATAACTTAAAGCATATACACATCTATATTGATAAATTACGGTTTGTTAAAACAAGCAATTCGAGAACGGATCTAGACCCAGTTCAGGATTAGTTAAATTATCATGCTTCTATGAAGACTGGTTTAGAACTGATTTGAAAATTGGAGGTCTGTTGGAACAATTGAAGAAATCTTTCAGAACTGTAAGCTTACCGGTACCTCCCTAATAATTCATAGTCTCCACTAGTTTTGTTTATATTCACTCTAAATTGGATTACTTTCGCAAATAAAAATATTATATTCTACAACTCAACTAAGTTTTTAAGAATGAGGGCAAATAGTTTTCAAAATTAATTTGTCATATTTTTTTCTGAATAGCTTAACAGTCAGGATTCGTCAGGCTCTTAACAATCTAATATTTTAGTTTGAGGAGTCAAGTCATTTTGTGCAACTTAGATCACCCCGCGCTCTGCGCGGGGCTCATGCTAGGAATTAGTGGCTATGTTTCCTATAATCATATAGGCCTAGCAATTAAATTAAATTCCTAAATAGTTTTGGTTTCCAAAGCCTTCTAGGAATAAAATCAGGACTATTATATTACACATCATTAATTCCATTACTAAGAATATAATACTCTCCAAATCGTAGTTTGGAGTCTATCTGTACATTTAAAAAATAGCCAATGGAAACTAAGTAATATAGCAATAAAAAAAACAATGCTAAATAAATATAATAAATAAGAAAATAAACGTAGTCAAAACCAATTAGACTGGGAAGTCATTGAACAATCATCAACCATGATGGTGCATTAATTTAATTATACCAGCCTCTTCTCTAAATATGGCTGTTTCACCAGTAAATATTTAATTATTCTAGTTCTGGGAAAAATTAATAAAATAATAAATACTCAATTTAAAGAGCATTAGTGTGAGGTGTAAGCGCCCTAATCAGAAATTAAATCAGTCAACAATTACGGACGCCATAAGCCCTCAAAGTCAAATAAATTAAAAAAAAAAAAAAATCAATTTTAGCTTATTTAAGGTAGAACCGATGGAGTTACGACAAAAAGTCATACCACCAAAGTTGTAGATCTTTTAAAATCAGTTAAAAGATAAAATCACTGTTGGTGCAATCAGCTTGTCGATACGACTTACCGTTTAGCCACAATAAGCCTCCAAAAAAACTTGTAAGTGCGGCCGCCATCTTTAATTTTTTAAGGGGGTAAAAATATATTTTTTTAACTTTTCGGATTTTCCCAGTTGGGTTGGGCCAATTTCCGAGCAAATGCAAATAAACCGCGAGTCTCTAGATGGTCTAGAAGTACCCAAACGTTTTGAATAGCGGGTTTGTTTACGGTGGGTCAAATAATTTTTTTGTTTTGTTTTTTTATACATTTTATTTTATAAAATTGTTAATAACTTGGGTTCTACTTAATATTTTTCAATGAAACTAAGCCTACAAATTGCGCAACATGTTTGCGCTCATCTCTGAAAAAAAAAAAAATCGATATCACTTAGCCAGTTTTGCGCCTATAAAGTCTGACTGGGGCGACAGACATCCACACATTAAAGAAAAAAGTTAAGGCCGGATTCGGTTTTCAGAATGTATAAAATGAAAAAGTATCCAAACATTTTTCAATTCTGACCAATGTACAGACAAAACTTTAATTTTATATATATATATATAGATATTAACTGCATGCAATTGTTTGCTTGGGAGAGACTGTTCCAAGTCTCTCCACAGCAGTCACTAAGGGAGATTAATTAAATTATTAATAATAATTATTATTATATGTACTTGTTTTTTTTTAAAAAAAAAAATTAAGTTCATATTACAAAAAAATTAAATTAAATACAAATTTTGTATAGATAACATTTTATTTTAACTTATTAAAAAATAAATCATTATCTGAGGATGATGATTCTTATAGGACTCATACTCTCTGTAAGGATAATTTTTTTATCCCAAAATACTATGTATGTTGGAAAAAATAATACTGAAAGAAACACTCTAGGGCAGATTGTTGCCAAAAACGGAAATGTAAACAATTATGTTAAAACTATTTATTGTTATAGTTATAACCTGCCTTCTTCTGTAAATGGTTTCTATGCATGTCGTAATGGTTGTACTCAACAAGTCCCTGCTTTAATAAGGAACTATTTTCACGTTTCTAGGACTGTTTCAGAACCTTTCCACTTTGTTGGAACATGGGACAAAAAGTTTCATAACTCAGAGGGAACAAACCTATTGTCTTCCTCTAAAGCAGAATCCCAACCAAAATAATCAAATAGCCTGCAGAAAAACACCAAATTCAGGGTTACAGAAGTATCTAACTTCAACTATCTGAATTAACTCTTAAAATAATTTATTCTCCACCAAAAACCCTAGCAAGAGTTTAATTATAATTTATATAACACACATTTTTATTAATATTTTGCAAACTCTTTTTTTATCAAATAATTTTAATAGGCTTCAAATATAAGATATACTAATTTTTCCCAAGAAAAACCTTGTTCCCGAGAAATAGCTTTAACTGCCGGATTCGATTCCCTTATATGGTAATTTTGATAAAATATTTAATAATAAATAAATGTAACTAAGAAAACTCAAAAGAACTAATAAATGGACAACACAGGACCTATGAGAGAGTGTGAGTTATCTCAGACAGTCTTCATTATTTTATTTTTTAAAAACTATATACCTATATGACTTGAGTAGCAATTGATATATCACTTAATTTATTTTTATAGGAAATTAAAAAAAAAAAAATATATATATATATATCTAGGGCTCAGTTCAGAATGAACATAGATAACAAAGTGAAATGAACATTTCTTACCGGCTTCCTGATCAAGCTGAGTGCAAGATTTGCTTGTCAAGGCTGGTTTATGATCGTTCTTCTTGTTGTTGGTACTCTTCTCTTCTTTGCCTTTGTCTTCATCAAAATAATCGTCAAAATCAGTTGAAAGAAGTTTGAAAGGGTTGATAAAAAGTGAGATGTGGCCCTGCTCAGTAGATTCAGGTGAGGAAACGATCAGCTTGTCTAGATTTGTAGGTTTGGTTTCGGTGAGATTCAGTTGGACGATAGTTGATTTCTCGGTGACCGCCTTGTTATCACCTTGAATAGAAGTGATGGCCTGAATCCTCTTGGCTTTCTTATTACCCGCTGACGGTCGCCTACCAGTATGGTAGACTATTTGACCATCAACATTACTAACTGCTGATATGGTACTGTCATTAGAGTGGGATTGCACTTCTTCCGAATGCACCTGTGGCACAAACATGCGTTTATAAATATATAATACAAAAAGGAAAATTACAATTTAGGTTTATAGGAAAATCTAGAATAACAATTTTACAAAAATTGAAGTAATATGTATGAACAATAAAAATCATACCCTGATATGATGTACAGATAGTCTAGCTGTAGAAGGATCTAGAAGCATCATAAGTAAAGGATCAAGTATCCTGTATATATCTCCCCTGAGTAAAGAGTGAAGAAGCCATCTCTGTGCTTCTAACTTCAGTAAATCATTCTCACCGGCACGTAGCTTGTCTAACATCCTCAGCATGCATCTGTAAAAAGCATTTCAATCATTAAAACCACTTTTCTCAATTACCAATCAAGAGTTGAGTAAAGTACAGATGAATTGTGGTTTGAATAATTTGCTTAAAGTGGTATATTTGAGAACGCTTCCTAAAAACAATAAGTACTCCCTGAGGATGCCCCCTGTGATGTTCGATGAGTGAAATGTCAGGAATACTCCCATCGATATTTTTATCAGTCTTTCTTCCTCTATAATAATTGACCAAGCTGAGCAAGATCTCAGTTTTAACTCAATCATTTGGCATTTTGTCTGTCCGTTAAAAATTTGTTTGTTTGTGTTAGATAGGCAGTCATGAACAAACTTGCTGTCAATTTTCTTCAAATTTGGTATGGATGTTATTTGAAGCCATTAAAAACAACGTAGTTTTTATTTTTATTTTTTTTTAGACAGACTGTTGTTGCACTACTACCATATGAAGTGTCTTAACTATGGTATAGATGATATTTCTATACTCTAAGACAGGTTGACACGTGTACTTTTTTAATTGTATTATCTTTTTTATTTGTACGTGGTCAAAACTTTCAGACCATAACATATTGCAGTAATAATTTCTCTATTACAGTAATCCCTTGATATTCCTGGGTTTTGTATCTGTGGTTTTGATTATCTAAATTAAAATATATGACCGAAGTGATATGAAAAGTACTCTGATCACTGCTGAAATGTGGTCAAATACCAAGGATAATAGATTGGAGAGAACGGAAAAAGCCTCGAACTTGTGGATTGAGAATTAGATTGGGAAAAAAGTTCCTTTGCACTCACAAATAATTTGAGAAAAGGCAAATACACTTCTCCATCAGTTATCAGAGTTTCCTGTGGAGTAAAACTCCAGCAAACATCAAGGGATTACTGTAAGTGGTTGGTGAAAATTAGTTGCCCACCGTAGAGATAATTTTGATGAAAACTAAAGAGATCAAGAGGTTCAATTTTCGGAGGGGGGTTGAGTTTTTACTTGTCTGTCTTCCTTCCACTTTAATTAAAAAATTGAGGATAGCAAAGATCAGTCAAAAGTAAATAACAAAATTAGTGATATACTGACATTAAGGAATAGTGTATATCCAATCTTCAAGGTGTAAACAAGAACGGAACTTCCACCCTGTTGGTAAATATAAAACATTGATTTCTAAATGTGACTGATCTCATTATTCTCAATTTATATTTAATTCACAGTCAATATCAACAAAGTTATTTCTCTTTAACAACAATTATGATTAGTATTATATTCATCAGCATGGGCAAATTCAATAAATACAGAAAAACACTATTTGTTAAATGAATCCTCTGATCAGAGCTGAATTTTTATTTTCAGTAATAACTCCTGTTATTATGTTCAGATAAAATGAAGTGGATATACTAGCATATTACTGAATGTGAAAAAAATATGTTTTTTATTTAGACCACAATAGAGATAATTCATCAATTTAAAAAATTTCAAGTTTGAGGTAGTCTCAAATGTGGGATGAAATATCACCTTTTTGCAAAAAAAAAAAAAAAAAAAAAAATTATCAATTTATTACCCCTGATGACACTTTGTACAAGTTATAAGAAATATAAAGGGGACAACAAAGAAAATATGAAATAATTACAATGGAAAAATTACAAATCGAGTTTCCATTTCAGAAAGCCCCAAACAATTATAGTAAAGCTCCGCATATGCACCCCACTCACAGTGGATAAATAGTTTTCAATTTATAAAAGTGCCAAAATTTGATAGAAATGAAAAAAATCTGTCAGAAAGAAACTCACACCAAACTTTCAAGTAAACAAGGCTTCTTGGATCTGTGTGGGCGACAGACAGACATTTTTATTTAAACCACTCTTTTGGAATCAGAGTGTGTAAAAAATTATCATGGCAATAATAATCATAAGTTCCATGCTCTCAAGATTCAAATTCAAATAATGAATCATTACCTCTAAAAAACTCGATACTTTTGTTTAATATATTATAATTAATTTAATTAAATTTATTATTATTTTATTTTCATGGTTAGTTTTAATTCCCCCCCAAAAAACAAATTTACTTTTGGAATAACCCTAACTAAAAAAAAAAAATTGAGTAAAACTAAAATAAATTTCATTTAACAGCTGACTCAACTTTTGTAAACCACAATTGTAAATATTCTCCATACTTAATAATAAAACAAAAACAAAATAGATGCATTATTATTATAATTATTATCCTTTTGTTAACATTTATTAAAGGTAGTAAGAACATATATTTTGGAAAAGTTCCGCTTAATTTATGATTAGGTTTTTAGTTAATCTGTGGTGAAAACAATATTATTAAACATTTTAGAATAAGAAGAGTAACTTTAAAAGAAATTATTTCAGAGGAAGAATTTGTAATAGCTTAATGTGAAGTAATTAATTCAAATATTTGTTACAAGTCAGTAACTAATAATGCTAAATAACAAAACCCCTATACATGACTCAAAAACCTAAAATATCTTAATGGATAAATATGTATAACTTAATATAATATAAAAATGAGTCTTATAATTATAATTATATAAGGAGCTTAGTATCAAAGACGGACAAGAGCACATTTCAAAATTTTATAGGAGAGCCGAAAAACTGTAGCTCAAATTCTACAGGTGCTAGAGCTATGATTTTTTTTCTGTACATTCTTAATAGACTCAAAACTAGTTAGAAGTTCTGAAAACGTGAATTTCTTTGATATTTTAGCAGCAAAACGGAGTTAAAAAGTGGAGTTATCCACTTTTGAAACAAAAACGAGGTTTTTTGTTGCCAAAACTACGTGGAAAAAATTGTTATAATAATAATAATGGAGAAAAAATTTTTATCAGAGTTTTTGGGGGGGTAGTGCCCCCAAATTTAGAGCTAAAATTAATTTCTCGATTTCCCCTCGAGGTATCATTTTTCTAAACATGTATGCCACATATGGTAGGAGTAGGTATTCAGATGTCCGCAGTCCATCATGGGAGCCAATCAGCCAATCAACCTATATGCCAATCAGCCTCCTGATTGGCTGTATAGGTTATGTCCACTTTTGAAGTGTGTTGACTTGTCCATATTCGAAACAAAACTACAAATATTATTGCATTTTTACCCCTATTCTGGTCGTTTTTGATGCAAATGGATAGCAGAATCTGATGCAGCAGCCAAAAATCTATAAGAAACAATCGATAACTGAAATTCGGAAAAAATGTCGAATGTCCGACTTTGATACTAGGCTCCTTATATGAAGTTCTCTTTTGCTATTAGTTGTATATAAAAAAAAACAACTTGTTTACTAAGGAAATAGATTGTAATTAAATATTTTATAAACAGTTCAATGTACATACTTCCAGAAGATGTCACTGAGTCTGAGAGAGTTTCCTAGCTTAGCATGAGTCTCTCTTCCGACATGCCAGATAGAAGCAAACTTGGAAAACGCTGCTAATTGGGCTTGAACAAGAGGCCCTTGTTGGTCTTCGATCTGCAAACGATCTAAAGTTTTGTCTTTGGGAGGTGATTTACTACGAGCAACTTGTTCGAAGAGGACTTCTTTGATAGCGTGACAGGCTAGGAATAGTTCTAGTCTCTCGTCAACTAAATCAGGTAGAGCTGAGTGTAGCTGATGGAGCAAGTCTACACACTCGACCACTCTATCTGCATTGTCCATCTTTTCCCATAGCCAATCAGTAACAACCTGCAAATGTAAACGTATTTGTAAGTTTAAATTTGCCACAAATAGAAAAGAAGTGCACAAACCAATTCATGCAAGGTAGTATGGAAACATGAAATATGATAGACTCCAATATAAAAAATTTCAAGAAAAAAGAACTTTTTACATACTACGTTTTTAAATTTTCTGTTGAATCGTATGTAATGTTGATAATATAATTGTTATTGTTATATAATATATAATGTTATTAAAAAAAAATAGTTCCGAATTTATTTACTTCACATAAATGACAACCATCTAGAGAGCTGATCTTAAACCTATAAAAGGACAAATCTTTGTACAACGGATCTCCCCAACACCAAATCTAAAGCGTGCCATCGATATATTTGAAATAATATAAATAATATAATCGATATTAACTGTTTTGCTGTCATTCAATGTTTATCAATCACAAATTTGAGACCCGTCAAAATGAAGATTGTGTGAATATGGGACATGGCATAACAAATAAAATAACTTGTGGATTTTTTCCAAACTAACTTTCCGTACAGCAAAATTTGCTGAAAACCAATTAAATTCTGCTGAAAGATGGCTAAAAGTATTAAAATAATGCATTGTCATCGTGTTCTGAGCTATACTAAAAGTTTCAAATGTCTAGCTATTCGGGAAGTTAGTTAGAAATCGATTGCCAGATTTGTACCGGACAAACAAACAAACAAGAAAGCAAGCTAATAAAAACGTAGTAATTATGATAGAGCATCAAATAAAAGAATATTATTTTTGAAAACATTGAAATTAACATCTTTCATATTTGATAATATGTAAATATGGATAATTTAGGTGTGGTAATTATAGACCAGATTAAATTCATTGTAGATTCCTGACCCCTGCTCCAAGAATTTGACTTTTTAATATAGCGAGTTGTTAGAAAGCACACTTTAATGCTATTAAGTCTATTTGTAAACTCTAGTTACCTCTTAACTTTGAAGTTTTATTAATTATATGTAATGTAAGTGGAGTATGTTTCCTGTATTAACTTATTTTGTCAACTTCTTTTTACAAAAAAGCAAGTGTTAACTGAGTACCAATCCTGTAGAAACTAAAATGTAAGCATTTAACAGGACTGATAATAATGTGCCTCAAGGGTCAAAATATAGCCAATTAAATTAAATAATCATCAGAACTATTTTACTCCTTTGTGGCCCCTAATGAGCATTAAGACTTGAACTGTCAGGCAATCAAAAACTTTTTTAAGAACACTAGCATCGATACTATAACTTTTTACTATACATTTCCAACCAAGGTAGTTGGTTGCAAATGCTCTTCTTACCACAAGGGAGACGAGCTGGCGGTATTGTAGTAGAAAATCATAAGGTAGCCAAAGACCATTTCATAGAGGTCTAAAGCACCCTCCCTATACACATGGGAATCTGCATTGTATCTCAATTCGCACAAACCAAGTTTGCCGTTATTGTGTGTGAGGTTACAAACTAAGTTCGCTGTTTATTGTGTGAGAAGGTTATAAACCAAGTTGGTGACGAACTTGGTCTTTCATTGGGTTGAAAAATATTTGTTCAGTTCGCCACCAGGGTACAATCATTCGCCTTTGTGTAGAGCATGGTCACGGACTTTGTTTGTAATTTTGTCAGTGGAGACGCTATATAAATTTGACGTTTTGACAAACCGTTGTTGTTGGCATTTCCCTCTACTGTGTGTAGAGAATGACGCCCCCATGAACTTGGTTCCCAAGTGAATAGAACGTTTAAGAAAGGATCTATTACATTAATCTACATAGTCTACTCTTAAGGTATAAGTTGGTTACCTGGAAGACAGAAGTGTATTTTGAAAGGTAATTAAGATGTGCTGGTGTAAGTAGAGGGACTATTAAAACAGGTGTAGCACCAGAATCAGCTGTAGAAGATGAAACTAGGGATTCCGCCGTTCTACATAGAGTAACCTAAAACATTTTTAAAAAAAATAGTATTTATTCAAAACAATATTAATTAATTAACCCTTCAACCATGGATACATCACCAAATTGCCAAATAGGAGTAGTTATGTTTTGGGGGTTTGCCTCTACTTAACGATTCTGCCATAAAAATTAGGGTTCTATTTCTCCCCTTTCTTGAGAGATGCTATTGCCAGTAATATTCACACTTTAAAAGCCCACTGCTCAGGCAGTTTTTGATGAGAATTATTTGATATTTTTTGAGTGATAAAGATTTTACCTCTGCAACACGATTCTGCCATAAAAATTAGGTTTTAAGGGAAAATTAGGTATTAAAGTTGCCCTTCATAGGGCTTTTTAGGTCCATTAAAAGAACTTGTTACCGTCCAATAAATTTTTAAAACACTTAAAACTTTTATAGAAAACTCTTTTGTAAAAATTGATCATACTGAGATAATTGAACATTACGGAACATTTTACACAAATTAATCAAAACAAGACTTTACACATCTTTAAGCCAGAAAGCTATTCACACAGGTGGCATAATTAATTCTGTAAGCAAACATTATCTTACACAATTAATTGTACTTGTTTTATGTAATAAATTAAACTTAGAACACAACAAATGATTTCTTTTTAAAATTGATAATCAATAATTACCAAGCCAAGAAGAGTAGAAATTGCTACAAATCTGAGTTGATCTGCTGAATGAAGGCAACATGCTGACACTATTAAAACTCTTAACCATTCAGGTAACAGTTCTGAACTATTACTTTCTGATTCTGAAACAAATGAAAAATAAATAAATTAATATAGATCATATTTTTGAGAGTGTAAATTATTTAATGGAATATATTATTAATTACAAGCTATCACAATTCCAACAAAAAATAATCAATCTGCTCTTAGCTTTTAATAATTAAGACTGTTAAAGGCAGTTTAAACAGTAAATGTACCGTATTACTTCGAATATAAGACGCCCCCGAATATAAGACGCATCCCGATTTTCGAACCAAAAATCTTGGAAAAAAATTAATGCATCATATATAAACGCACCTCGAATATAAGACGCACCCCGATTTTTGGAGAAGCAAAAACGGAAAAAAATTGCGTCTTATATTCGAAGCATTACGGTATATTTTTTGTACAATGTGTCTTTCATAATATAAGTGACCATAGTTATAGGGAGAAGATATGAAGTGTGCAAAAGTCAGGAAGGGAATTGAGACAGAGGTTTAATCTCTTGAGCCACCTTTTCTATTATTGTTACGATTGTAAACATACCATAATGTTGAGGGTCAAATAATTCACTAGCGTTGGAAGAGTGGAAGAAAGTTTGAAGGGTGGATAGATCTAGTAGAAGACGAGAAGCTATTTTCATTGGCTCAACCCACTCGGAGAGCTGTGCCAATGAATTATCACCACAATCTTGGTTCCTCATTCGATCTGGCGATGATTGATGAGAGGGTGTCCTGTTCTTCAGACAAAGACTGTCAAGAAGTTCAGTGATACCAGTTGTTTCCCTTGCTCTAAGTCTAATAAGATAAACTAGAGTAACGTAGAATCTGACAACAAAATACAAGTTATATAGGTTCATGTAAATAAAAACCAACTTTAGATAAAAAAATAAAAATAAGGGAAGAAAATAAAATAATCTGTAGAGGTATTGATGCTAATTTAAAAAAAAAACTGGGTTTTTAACAGGAAAGTTCTTTTAACCCTTCGAGACACAGGCTGGTGCATTGAGTGCGCCACGGGTAAAAAAAAAAATCTGTAAATCCCAGATTTACGATGCGAGAATAATAAACCCTCACTTTACCCTACCACTAGAGACCCTAAAACAGAGGAAACAGTCTGCTTTGATTATTGCTTGTTCTGCATTGTTTTGCCGTGTTTATTTGTCTTGTTGCACTGTATACGCCGCCCGTGCCACCATGTCCAGTATATAGAAATTATGCCTTCCGATCAATATTATTTAATTTTGCACGAGTTTTCGGATTAGGATGATTGTTGTGAGGAGTTATCTTAGGACTTTGACAGCTAATAATAATTAATTAAGGTTGAAAGCCCGATACGAAGTCAAAACGTTGAAGGAGTAATTACTGATTTTTTTTATAGAAATTTTTACTTTTATAATTAAAGATATCATTGAGAAATAAATATTTGATACATTAATTGACTTTTTAGTTCAACATTCCAAAACGCAATCTAGATCATCTGGATTTGACCTATTTATTGTTGGAAAAATGCATTGGCGCATAAAGTACGCTGCCCGTGCCTCATTGTTTGTCTCTATAGCCGTGCCACGAAGGGTTAAGCTAGTTAATATTCAGCTGGAAACAGGAGGATATTGTTTGCAGTATGAGCATTTTCCCATTTCTATAGTTTTGGCCCGTAAATCTATACTTCCAAAGATAGTTTTATAGCGGGTTCAACATAAAAAAGTTCAGTTATTCTAAAGAGGGAAAACATGTCTTAGACTTGATTTAAGACCCTACTATGAGCAGAAAACCTATATTCTTATTATGATTTGAGACATGGAAGGTTAGTAGTATTAGTAAAGTTCTAATACTAGTTCTAGACGGGTAGGACCCACCACTTGTTCGAACCTAGCAATTAGCCTTAATTTAGGCTATTGTTACTAGTCCTGTGGTTGTGGTAGAGAGTTCCAGCAACTTCACACATCATACCTGCAAGTAGCAGGTATGGCGTGATCATTAGTAAGCCAGCTTATTAATCAGAGCATCACATGGCCATGCTGGCTCCCTCATGGAAGGTTAAGTAATATATATTTTTGATAGGAAGTACTTACTTTTCATATTTAGAAAGGCAGGACTGTAGTAGAGAGGTAGGCATGGTGCTAGACCGCGCTGCCGCTACTACCGCAGGCTGTACCCTTGTCAGTATCTTAGTAGCTAGTCTAAGTGCTCTTGTAGCCTGTCTACTAGTTATCTCCTCTAGCCTATCGATCAGTTCCGTTATCACAGATAGGAATAGAGAAGGAAGATGACAGCCTGGTGTCTCACACCATGAGTCTACTGATACTATGTCCACTAGCAACTCTCCCACAGCACACACCTTAAACACGATCCACAATAACAATTAATCATAACACATATAAAAAATAAAAATTAATAAATTATTTAAGCAAACAGAATATCTTTGACTAAATATATAATCTTTAATTATTTAATTAATTGATCTTAAAGAATTAAAAATAAAAAAACTCAGGTATTCATTTTTATTACTGCTAATCGCTATGTAAAAAAGTCATATATGTTGCTATGTTTTGTTTAAATTAGTATTAGTTAACGTAAAGTTATCAATTTAGTAGAACTGAATATGCCTAAGCCTAAGAGTAGACGAACTAAAACCAGTTTTAAATATTTATTTTTTTTAAATCCCCAAATGACTAAAAAGAGTAATGTCAAATTAGATGAAGAAATACATATTTTATCCAGAAAAAGACTCTATGCTATAATTTATTAGTAGCAAGGAATATAATAAATGTTTTTAAAGGGGTAGAAAGCTAAGTAGAGCAAGCGACATTTGCACAATTTTGAGAAATCGTAGTTCCGCAAATGAGCTGATTCTCCAATTAATTGATTTCCATTCTGCTAGATCACAGCACGTGATAAAAAATTCCCTTATGTTCCTTGAACACCCTTTTTATGTATGAACTATCCATTCCTGCACTCAAATTTATTTAAAGAAAGAAGAAAAAATAATAAAAAGAAAAATAATGGCTTGTACGTCTTACCCTCTCAATTACTAAAATTGAATTTAATGATTATTGTGGAAATCTACGTGTCTAAATAAATATTCTTATTTAGTGCAGATACTTATCCTATAATCATGTTTACCACCTGTTGTAGGACAGATATATCCCTGGTTTTTCTATTCTTTGGGTTATTGACAGTTTAAGTAGGCTGCCTGCCCAGGTACTGGACACACTAGAATTTGAATTATGATTCCTAAGACTAGAATCAAATTGGATAACTTTTGATCTGTTTGCAGAAAGGCTATTCACTTAATCACAGGAGGACATCCCTTTTCCAACAAGAGCATGTGCAATAACAGCTATAGAGTGCCTAGGCACAGCCAACTTGGTACTGAGAAAGACAAACCACGGGATTTGCCAAACTGAAGGTAAACCTGATGTTTGGAGGAAGTATCTGCTCGTAAAACCTGTTCCTTTCTAATACAATGAGTTTTTTGTATCCCCTACATGGATTATAAAATTGTATCCAGTGAGGTAAACAAATACACAAACAACTAAATAAAAAATAAGACATACTTCAGTAATGGAAGGAGGAAGTTTAGATGAGACCCTCTTAACAGGGTTATCATTATCGTCGAGGTAAGAAGTAGGTTGAGAGTTGCTCTTAGCAGCTGTGGAAAGTAGCTGTCCAAGATAAGCCCACATGTATGAAGGTTCTAAAGAACTAAGTAACATGTTAGCACACTTCACCAACTCACTGGAGCTACCTCCAGGTTCCATCTGATAACTCAAATATAGTAACCTGCAACATAACATAGCATCACGAAGTGGACAACATGGAAATTCACTAACATGGAAATTTGGCAATTAGAGTGACAGAAGTTTCAGACACCCTAGAACCAAAGAATAAATATCTTGCTCCAAAACCGCTAATTTTTAAACCAAAAAATTGAAAATTTAATATAAGTAAGAACAAAGTTTTGTCGCTTTATCTCAATAGTCCTTCAACAAAAAAAGGATTATTTCAATTTCAATCACAAATAAAATATCTTCTTATTTTGACTCATAGCTCCTACCATTTCTCTAGGTATGAAATGTTTCAAAACAAAAATAAGAATAACTAAGTGATATTAAATTTCTCTATGGAAAACTGATTGTGCGCAGCAAATTTTATCCCCAAGGTTAAAAATTGAAAGAAGAACAAAAAATATTACCTGAAAACTTGAAATAAAATATCGTCGAGTATCACAGATCCAATTTCAGCTTTATCGAGTAATGTCCTTAATAACTTGTACGGCCTCAAATCGTGAGGAATTTGACCTATTGCATTATCTAATACTATATTTATAGCCTGCAACAGAAAAAAAAAAAAAACTATATTATAAGGCAAACTTAATGGTTTTGTGGGGACCTTGGGTAAGGGTAATCTAAATGAAAGAGGTGTAGTTCAATAACCAAACAACGTCTTCACACAAAAATTGTAATTAGAACAATTGACCAGTTTCGGCTGTTCTAAAGCAGCCTTCTTCAGATAATCTACAACCAAAATTATAATCTACAACCAAAAACGAAAAACACAGTCGAGGTAATCTAAAGGCAAGGGTAACACTATTATGGGTTTTTCTTTGTTTATGTTTTTAATTGTTTATTTTCAGAAAAATTATTCTTTGTTTCTTTTAGTGTTATTTTGCTTCCGAGCTTACCGAAAGTAACGGAAGCATTGTGATCACTTTTGAGAACGAAAAACTTTTATGCCTCCGATTTTAAAAATTCCAAGACAGAAATCCGTTTCAGACATCAGGGAACATTTTTGGTCTCGTGTCTGTCTGTCTGTCGGTCTGTGTGTCCGCGAATTATGAAACGTGCGATGATAACTTGAGTAAATGTCAACCGATTTTGATGAAATTTGGTAGACATGTTCATTTTACCAATGCCCAGGACGAGCTCGTTGAACAACGTTATCCGTCCAAGCGTTCAAGAGCAACGCTCACGTAAACGGGAACTTCAAATTTAAAATTGGAATTTTAGGTCGGGAAAAAAATCTAACTTCATCTATTCAATGAGACAAACATTTTTTTCTCTTTAAAAAAATTTAATACTCTTTTCTTCCTCTCAGCAGTGGCGTATCCAGCAGCTAGGTCTGGAGGGGGCACATTCTAAGTCAGTTTAGATTGGGGGGGGGGGGGGATTCGTAGTGGTAACAAGAAAAGGGAACTACTTATTCAACAAAGCAGCTGCCGCCCCCCCCCCCTTATAAAACTCCTCGCCCACGTAACAATAACTGTTTTAGAATGTATTTGTTAGAAAATGATATGCTGATGCTTACTGCAGTACAATATCTTACTGTAAATTATGTGCGTCGCCTGGAGTTAATTATTGGGGGGGGGGGATTTATGGCGGGGGGTCCGGTGCCCCCCCTGGATACGCCACTGCCTCTCAATATGTATTATCTTTTCTCTTAAATTATTTCAAATTGTTTTAAAATTAACACAAACCTAACTTAAGCATGCAATGGACAAATTCTTTAGTAGAAGATACACATATAGCTTACAATATTATTTTAATTTGTAAGAAGTTTTAAAATGCATAAAACAATAACTGAAATATCAAGCCTAAAGAACTTTTCATAAAACCTTTGGCGTGATTAGAAACCTTAAGGTTTATGTCTCATTCAATGAAGCCAAGATCTAAACAATAAAACAACAAAGTTCAACTCCCAGAAAGGTTACATTAAAATGATAAAGAGATATACTTTACCTCTACTAACATAGACCTAGAGAAAACTTCAAAATAAGATGTGCTACGAGATTCAGCCTTCGCTTTCCTCATGAACGGATGATGAGATATGATAGTCATATTAACTTCTGAGCCCAACAACCAACCATAAAGTCGCCTGCAACAAACAACCAATATAAATAACATTTTTTCTATATATTTATCTTTTGTTTGTGTCTGTATGTTTCTCTGTCTGTCAGCAACATTCATGCATATTTATGACAATCACTTGGGTAAAAGTTGACTGATTTAGTTGAGATTCGGTATGCATGTTCCTCTAATCAAAATTCAGACTAAGTTTGTTGGACAGCATCACCTATCTAAGCATTCGTGAGCGAACATAGATTTTAAATTCAAAAGTGATATTTTAGGACATGAAAAGACTATCTTTATCTATACATTAAGAAATATTTTTATTTCGAAAACTTATTTTTAGTTAAACCAACAGCGAAACTGCTATTAAAGTGGATCTATGCTATGAAAGATTTTATTTTTTCAAAATATCTTACATTCTAATTTATCGATATTAATAAAAATAAAAAAAACTATGGGAACAAGCAAGAGAAATTTCAATGTCATCCAAGCAGAAGTTTTTGTGAAGTGAAAAACACTTGCATTACATAAATATTAGGTCATACATTTGTAAATATTGAGGTAAAGAAGCAGTTTGGTAAGGTGACATAGAATGTTGGGAGGTTAGCTAAGCACCCTACTCCATCACCTTATGTCCACTAACCAATGACAGTCTATCCTATGTTGTACATTTGTAAAATTCCTTTAACTAATTCAGATTTTATCACTTTTAGATAATAAGAATGGAAAGTGTAGGCACCAATAGCCCAAGCTGTGGAGGCTCCCCTACATTTGAGCCGTTAGGTGATGGTGTGAAAATCATTGTTGGGATGAACTGATGAAATTATTATTGGAGGAAGATTACCTGTTTAGAGACATATCCCTGCGGAGGATGGTTGACAGAGATGCAGTAACAAGTCTAACCATGTCTTCACGAGTAAGATGACTGTTATGCATGGGAAAACCAACTAATAGCAGGTCTAGAGCACTTCGTTGAACTAAAGCACTCGAATCTTGAATACAACCTATCAGTCCAACCACCTGTATAAAAAGCAAATATATATAAAATATATCAACAGAAAATATTTTATGCAGTTCTGAAATCATTAGTGGAAATCACACTAAAACCAAAATCTTCCACAATTGCTATAATTATGAGATCTCAGTTACAATTAATAAACTTCTCTCAGTATGCGAATCACGTTTGATTAAGATTGGACCAAGGTTATTTTCTTTCTTTAAGAGCACCTGTACTTCATAAAGGTGAGGGAATACTGCTAAGAGTGTTTGTTAGTAGTTGAAATATCTAGGGTGAGCTCATGTAGGCTATTAAAAGTAGTTTACAAAGGCCCAAGGCTCTAAGTGTGTTAGTTTTTAAGTCAGGTCTTCATCTGTCATCTAATGAGGGGAGATTTTTGGTCACTCAAAATTACTTAAACCTTTTGTGCTAAAAATTCCAATGTTCCAAGAAAACATCATTTCAAGTTCGCCTAGTACCAGATGTGTGATGGTTTTCTCTTCTAATTTTGAACATTAAGACATTTATAAATTAAGTTTAAATTCAAATCTGTTTGAGACAAATTACAGCGGAGAATGATTGGGACAGATACAGTAATGAAGTAAGGTGCTAGGTTCAAACCACTTGTTTGAACCTAGCAATTAGGCCACCTGTTTACTAATCTCAAGTGGAGCTCAGCCACTTCCCTCATCAATGTACTACTGAATTAACAGTGTGGTCAATAGTGAGCCCTGTAAATCAAAGTTCCTGGACATGGAATCGAACCAGTGGCTCAACCTTGATTCATTAATGGCTGAGCAAAAGTGACCAATGCCTTTGGGACAACAGCTAATCTGAATCGCAGTACACAATTTATAAATCAGTAGATAGTAAATTAAATTCTTGAGAGTTCTTGTATAACTCAAGAGTTATAATTCTTGTATAACTCAAGAGTTATAATTCTTGTATAACTCAAGAGTTATAATTCTTGTATAACTCAAGAGTTATAATTCTTGTATAACTCACTAACTTGTGGTAATAATACTTATATTGATTACAGACTGTGTTAAAAATAATTATTTGAAAATGTACCATGGTTTCAATGTTAGTTCCCATGATGTGAGGCTGGTCCTCCATAGGTAGTTTCCTATCAAAGTGTACCAGGATATAAGCTATAGCTGTAGATCGGACTGCTGAGTTGGAAGCAAGGCAGTCCCACATACAGCCGTAGAAGTGATTAGCTCCTACATCTTCACATACTGTCTCTAACAAACGATTAGTCCTGCAACAATAAGTCAAAAATATATCTCATAAGTAATTTAATTTTAGTTAAAAGTTTTAGTATTCACCTAGTATAAATCCATACCAGGATAAAAGTGTAGAGATAAGATCTTCTGTAAAAGACGTCATCAGAGATTTTGTAGATCCCAACAATTCAAACCGCTTCTGGGATTATTGTCAAGGGAGTTCATACCAATTATGAGCAACCATCATGACCCTATAATGAGTCTGAAACGTTAACATTATATAATCTGAGACGTTGTCTTCTCTGGCCAGGACAATATTAGTAAAATTTTTGGCCCTCTTGGCATTATCGTTATTATAATCGAGTAGTGTCCCAACGACGCACCTCGAAATGATATGATTGATGACCTCGAATGATGATTTTTGTTATTGCTATGCTGAGGCAACCACATTTATTACAATAAAAAAAAAATTGTTTTGATTTGTTGGTCTTTAAATGGATATAATAGCTTATCTAAATTAAGAACGCTGAATAAAAACACTATAATGGTTATATGTCTTTTGGGTCTATAGGGTTTTTTTTAAAATGTGTATTCTTTTAGGTTTAAAAAATTAACACATTTTCACTTCTTTTTTTCTTCTCTAGCTATATTTCGCCCTCACCTTGGGCTTCTTCAGGCTACAAATTAACAAAAATTGTCCTAATTATTTTAACATATTTCTAACAGGTTATAAGAGCAACATATTAATATTTAATTTTCAAACAATAATAATAACTAATTAAAAACAATAAAACCTTGTTAAAATTTCTCAATCATATGAGTCAGTCAATCCATAAAAGTTAAAAGTTTAAAATTTTTTTTTCCTTTTAAAAAAACAACGTATAAAAACAACAAAAACGTCACATCACATAATATAATGAGAAAAAAAAACTTTGAATCTCCCCTGTCAACTATCAGAGGGACACGAAACATTTAGTATAATAAACCACATTATCATAATGTTTTGGTAGGTCAGAGTTCTAAATAACAATCTTTCTTACCTTCTATTGTTTTGAATCTTCATAATATAAACACACACATACATATTTACACACCCACACTAAGACATTCATACACACTTAATTTAAACTATTTTAGTTACAATGTTTTCCTTTATTTTGTTTAATTTAAATCTATATTTAATTGTTTTGTTATTATAATGGTTTAGGATATTTACATTTTCCTACAATGTTTTATATTTTATAAAACTATATACATATATATAACCCAATTTATATAAATTTTATTTTTAATAAATTTAATTTTTATAATTTTAAATGTTACTTTTTTATTTTTATATTTTTTAATATGGCACTATAATGTTTGTTTATTTCTTTTGCATCCGTTATGTTGTTCATTCTATGTTCTTCCATTCCTATGTGTATTGATTCCAAAATTAATCTATTTGATGTAATTACCCTATAATTTTTGCCTCTTCAAAATTCATTTTATGATCTAAATTTTTTGAATGTTGGGCAAGGGCAGTTTTATCGGTTTTACTCTTTACATCAGATATATGTTGGTTTATTCTGTCAGGGGCGGATCCAGGGGGGGGCGAGGGGGGCGACCGCCCTGGGCCCCGCGCCTTGGAGGGCCCCGCGCCATAGAAAATTAAAATAAAAAACTTATACTTTACAGGAAAATGTATAGTTCCTAGTGAAGATTGTCCGCGGGGCCCCGTGCCATTTACAAAACATGAAATATTAGAATTAAAAAATTCAGTCGAATTTAGTTTTCATGGTAGAGCCTAATACCTAACTACCTTTTCGCGGTGCCCCTCGCTATAAAAAAGTCAAATACGTAAGTTATAATATATAGATTAATTTTTTTTATGTTTAAGATAGCCCGCAGGGCCCCGCTCCATATAAAATTAAGTGAGTTAACGTCCTAGTGTTTTTCTCACCCTCCCCCTTTTCAAAATGATGACGATTTTGTTATTTATTCTGGGAGGTAAATCTTCATTATGTGCCCCACCTATATCTAAACGTCCAATTCAATTCGGTTTTTTTTCAAACTGTTTCTTCTTACATTACAAAAACTATTTCGGTTGTAGCATATCGATATATTCAATTTTTTTTTTAATTTCAGGGAAAAGTATAGAAGGTTATCGTAAGTTTAGTACTTTTTGACCTGACCTAACAATAACCTTCTATCATTACCACCCTATAAAACGTGACATTTCGAGTATTTTTTTTAAAACAAATAAATAAACCACTGAATTTATCGAGATACTACATAACCTTAATCGTTTAACAATGTACAGAGATAAGAAAAAAAGGCAAATCCTGTAAAAAGGAATAAAAAAAAAAACTAAGTATATCGGACAGTACGAAATAATTGGGCCAATTAGTGCAGTTTTATACCAATTGATGTCAAAGAGAAACTTCGCCTCAGAGATGCATAAAAACGCTGTTTTAAGAGGTCATATTTACAAAATTTTCCGGGGGAGGACCCCCGGACCCCCCTTAAAATGTGTCTTTCAAAATTAAACTAAAAACTCGTCACTAAAATGGAAAGTTATAAGCTGAGAATATGAATTCTGGGAGTAAATTTAAAGTGCTCGAGTATAGATTTCAAATTGTAGGACTGATCTCAAATAACACAGCTTAACTTTGTATTTACAATGATAATTTAACCATAAAACCCAAAAATATCATGAAGAAGAATAAATAGTTAAGTATAACAGAGCTTAATTATTACAATAAAAATGTTTCTTTTCGATTACGTTTGCAAAGAAAATAATGATTAGTTGAAAACTATATAATTTGAGGGTTTTATGTTCAAATAATATTTTAGATTAAAATCATGAGCAGAATTGTAATTATTTTAAAAGTTTTGAATTATTTTGAGAGCAAAAACGTTTGACAGGTCCTAAGTAAAGGGAATTAGCCGTAAAATAGGATCAAGTCATAAGTGGTCTATTATTAAGTTACTTTATTGTTTTTTATCACCAATCCCCGCTCTATCCTAGGGGGCCCCGCCACTTTGTCTCGCCCAGGGCCCCGCAAGATCTAGATCCGCCACTGTATTCTGTTGTTAAATAACTGCCTATTTTGACCTATATATACTTTTGGGCAATCATTACATTGTATTTTATATACAACTCCAATTTCTTTTCGAGTTTCAATTTTGTCCTTTAAGTTTGTGAAAAACCTATCTTTTATTTTATTTGTGGGTTTTAATCCAAAATTAATATCATTACAGTCAAACTTTTTAAAGGTTTGTTTAATTTCATCAGTTAATCCTTTTATGTATACTAAGCTATGGAATTTATTTTTTGAATTATTAGTTTTGTCTAGTTTCTTAGTTTCTTTAACATTTTTATACCATAGGGATTTTACAAGTTTTATCGGGTAAAAGTTTTTTTTGGAGCTTCTTAAAAATAGTATTTTTTATTTCATGAATGAATTGTTTGTCTGTTGATTTTATGGCTTTAGAAATTAAGTTAGATACTGAGTTGATTTTTTGATACATAGGGTGGTTAGATTTGTAGTTTAAAAATTTGCAATTTTTGATTTCTTTTTCAAACCATTTTGTTTTTAAATTTCGGTCTTTATCTCTATACATTGTTATGTATATAAATTGTTATGTCTAAATAATTTAAACTATTATTACTTTCTTTTTCGACTGTAAATTGAATATTCTTATGGAAACTATTTAGTGCTTCTATCAATGGTTGTACATCTCTTTCTTTTGCAATTACAAATAAATCATCTATATATTTTCTAATAAATTTAGGTTTTCCTGGAACCTCATCTAGGACTTTATCTAATAAATTGTTTATATATATATATACCTGCTAAATTGACAGAAAACCCCCCTCCTGTAGGAAGTCCATTTACTTGTCTATACAAACCTAAAAGAATACACATTAAAAAAACCCTATAGACCCAAAAAACATAAAACCATTATAGTGTTTTTATTCAGCGTTCAAAATTGGAAAAAATGGGTTCAAAAAAATACAAGAAGATTGAATATCTAAATTAATTTACTTAGTTTTATTTTTTTTCTAAATATAAAATTAAGCCTGTTGCCACGGGCCTAAGGGCTCATTAGTGTAAATATAATTTCAATAGTAAGATTATAAAAAGGTTACCATAATCATTATCAAGAGGTAAGATAGCAATTATATATACACAGTATTTAAAGTGCGGAGTGTCCCATGAAGAATGCCGGTTTTAAAAATTCAATAAATTAGTCTAATTTTAATGAAAAATCATCGGGGTCATTCATGGAAAACTAATGTTTTGGAAAGGGCAGTACTTGGAGACGGGTTTGCCGAGGAGAGGGGGGGGGGGATTAAGTGAGTGGAATCAAAATGTGGAACCTACACAAACAGTGAATCTGTCACTCAACCCCAAAGAGACTTTCAACGTTCAATGTTCCACATCATGGACCAATCACTAGCCGCAACACAATCAATTACTTCCGGGGGATTTCAGACAGGGTTTAGACTTTATAAGCGAATGAAATATCTTTGATGAAAATTAAACCATTCAATTCTGATGAGTGACAAGGCTCATTTGAGTGGTGTCGCAAAACGAGCGTGCAGTGCTCTAGGTTCCACATCACATCTTTAATGATAACTGAAACTTAGCCTCCATTAAAAAACACTCATTTCCTCCCTTTAAAAAAAAAAAAAAAACAGTCTCTAATACTACCACTTCAAAAACGTATGTAACCCGAGGTAGTTTATATTTAAACCTTCAATATTCCTTCTGATTTAATAATGAACAGTAATAATATCTTCCATTTGCGCTGGATTACAAATAAAATAATGCACAAAGAGCTAAAACCTTAATTTAAAAAAAAAAATAAGTTACAGACCTGCCAAAGTGTTCGGAGCCCTCTTCTAGGCCGGAGAGGACTCCGCTAAGGAAGCCTGGCAGCGCTGGTCTCAACTTTGGACCGAGTGGTACAAAATGAGTTTCGTAAACGTCTAAAAGATACGGACGAACTTTCATCGCCGCATGCCCGAATAAAGGAAACAGCCCTGCAACACAGACGTACAAAATAATTGTAAGTAAGGAAAATAATATAAAATGTAAAGTGATGCATAAATAAAACTTGCTAAAACAATAATTATAAGTTACAGGCTTCCTGAATGAAAGCTATGAATAATAAATCTTTTTTCCTAAACTCTAAATTTTATTTGCAAATAAATTTAATTTATATTTCTTGTTCTTTTATTTTCATGGTATCAACTCAAAATTGTTAACTGATTCACCAAAATAACTATATTTATGGATATTCTTTCAATGTTAATGTTAAAGTAAATGAATTTTGTGAAGCTTTTGTTTGATATTCTACTCAACTCAAAATTAGTGGAAATGGAAAAAATGGAAAGCACAGTCAATTATCTCCTTCTTTAGATAATAAACAAAACAAAACACAGAAGATTATTCTTATTCTAACAAAAGCCCAATACTGTACTTTATAGGTAAATTATTATTACATAATTTATTATATAAAACAAGACAAGATTTAGGACAAAAGGACTCCCTTTGGTATGAACTATTATATGCTGCCAGATAATTGTACTAAGTACTATAACTTTATTGGTAAATAAAGAGATAATTAATTTAAAGAAATTGTATTGCAGTTGAAAAATACAGCTCAATTTTTCGTTTAGTTTTGGTTAGTAGAAAATAGCCTTCCTATTAATTGCTTAAATATAACACAGTAATTTACCTCTATAAGTTACAGAGTTGTACCAAAACAAAATGTTTCACATTTTAACATATTTAATTTATAATATATGATAACATGATAAAATACATGTTACAAAATATTTTTTACATAATATAAAAATAAACATATTTGGAATAATTCATATAAATATTAATGGTAGAGTCCACAAGAAAGAAAAAATAAAGATAAATGATTTAAATATATAAAATTAATTGATTTGGCCTTTTAAAGGGTTAAAGAGAAAAAAAAACGTATTCTTCTTTTCACTGCTTCTATTTTGCCCTTCACTGATAGGCTTCTTCAAGCATGTAATCTTCCTGGAAGTCAAGCGGGGGAGTTTAAATTTTTAGCTTCAAAATATACTATATATAAATGTACATTAATTCCTTAAGTTACATGTGGAAAGTGACATACATATTATTATTTATTAATTTTTAAAAAAATTTTAATATCAAATTATTTTGACTCATGTGATAAAAAAGCCCAACAGTGAATGTTGAATTATATTCAATGGCGAGCAAAGTACTACAATAATGATAAAGTATAGAGAAAGAAAAAGGAATTGACAGTCAAGACTAAAACAAACAATAAATGACATAGCAACCAAGTTAAATAAATTATTAACAGTGAAGGGCGAAAAGCTAGTAAAAAGGAGAAAAGGGGTTTTCTTTTGTAATAAAAAAAAGCCCAACAAAAAAACCAAATTAATTTATACATATAAATATTAATATTATGTATTCAAGTAATATAAAAAAGTTCAATCTACAAAAAGAAAAAAAAAATATATTTTCTTAAAATATTCAATGGAAATTGGTTTTAACAGAAATAGGGGTTTGAATTTTCATGATCGAAAGAAGTTTTTAGCTAAAGGAAATAAAAAAAGAGGGATTTTAACTTGGATAATTAAAGAGAGGTAAATTGGTTTCGAGCTTGGGACAGTAAATTAAAAACTGGAGATTGCTTCTCTTAAGACTAAATAGACTTTTTCATCCATTTTAAGCTCCATAACTTTTGAAACTATAACTTAAATCCAACAAACCCACTTACAAATGTCATCTAACTAATAAACAACTAAAAAGGTATTATTTATATTTATTTTTATAAGTAGAAATTTTCTTATTAACGGCGGATGAGGTGTAGAAATAAAAACACTAGGACACCAATTCATATTTAATACCTTTTGGCTTTTTCTAAAACCATCTTCAGTCGAATATTAATTTATTTATTCTACTATAACAAACCAACAGTAAAATTTTACAAAAATTTGTAACCCTAATTGAAAATTCTCAATAATATTAATCTTAATTAAGTTACTTATTTTTTTTATTTAATAATAATTATTGTTAAAATTGTAATGAAATGTAAATCTAAATGTTAAATTAAATAAAAGACAACATGACAAATCTCTATCTCCAAGAGGGAGTGTGTGTAGAGTTGTCAAGATAATTTATTTAATAAATAATGAAATACTTTTTTTTAAAAAAAGATAAAAGAATGATTTTAAAGAAACTAAAGCCTTACATAAAAATGGTCTAATAAATAGTTTAGTTCAACTGTCCTCTCATAGAAAGCATCAATGTACAATGTACACTCTCTATAAACATTTATTAATAAATTACACTTTAACATATCTAAGCACCAAATATAAATTACTACCATGAATCATCATCACTCCATTTAACCATTAAATTAAGATAAACACAAATTCCAATTATTCTCTCTTCTTAATAAATTGAAAATCAATTTATTGCAAATAGGATTCACTGAAGAATCTCAGTAAAAGATTTGACCAATACTTTTTACATACATACTATAATTGTAAATTGTCTATATTTATCTGCTATTGTAATGTTAATTATCATTATAGTCCAGGAGATAGCGTGCAAAAAAGTGTCTGACTAACATCAAGCTAGAAGACAGATTTTGTGTACCAGTTAATCTTTTAGCGACTTTTAAGAATATGTGGTCGGCTAGATTCATCTGCGGGACATAGCTTGGCAATAGGCATTTGAAAAAAACAAAATGGTGGAGAGCGGCCATGTCCCACCAATTATGGTGGACAATGTGATTTTTATGATCCTGAGTACAGAATTAGTTAGTAGACCAAAAATCAAGTCGATGTTATTTTCACACTTGATAGGGTAGTTATTCAAATATTACTAAAAATCAACGTGGTCACCTGTTAAGGGACAAACTAAGATCAACTTGATTTTCGATCTACTTACTAATTCTGTACTCAGGATCATGAAAATCACATTGCCCTCCATAATTGGTGAGACATGGCCGCTTTCCACTGATTTGTTTTTTTCAAACACCTATTGCCAAGCTATGTCCCGCAGACGAACTTAGCCGACCACATATTCTTAAAAGGGGCTAAAAGATTGACTTGTATACAAAATTCTAGCTTGATGTTAGTCAGACACTTTTTTGCACGCTATCTCCTGGACTATTATATTACTATAGCATGTGGTATTTAAATTATTTAACTATTTATAAACAAAAATAAAAATATCTTGACAACTCTAGACGCACTCCTCTTGGAGATAGAGGTTTTTTACTAGTTTGACTATGTAAGTATTGTTAACTTAACTTTGTTAACTTTTTGTCATGTTGATACATATTTACTTTTTATTAGATTAGAATTAAACTGCAACTTCAAATTAAAATTGATTAAAAAAATGTATTCAATATGTTTTGAGCTAATTTTTAAATTAAAACTGACAGTCAGAGACCCTTTATATAAAATCCTTATGTTTTCATTAATGTAAATCAAAGCCGAGTGTTTAGCTTACCCAAAATTGCTTAGCACCTGAAACCAAATTCCTAACACCAAAAATTTGATAATGCCAGATTTGGGTTTCTTCAAATGAGCGAACTTATTGAGGGTCCTAGGATAGTGCTGGACTTAAGAAGTTAACATAAATACAAATAAACAGTCTCTCCACAGAAAATTTGTTTTTGGCTTTTATAAAGCCATCATCAGTGCCTATTTCGAGTCTTACGTTAGTCTCCGACATCGTATGACTCGCCCACTACATACTTCTCTTTATAATGCTACTCTAGTTCTACTGAAATCGGCAATGATGATGGCTTTATAAAAGCCGAAAGCTGCTTTGATAAATAAACAAATCTTCTGAGGAGAGACTGTTTCTATGTATTTATTAAGATGACCAACATCAACGCTCTTATCGATTATTAAAAGAAATGGTATAAAATAGAAATAAATTGATAAAAGTATAGGTAAAATAGTTACATACCAGCGCTGTAAATGAAAAGCTCGTAACTGAGACGGTTTGTACCCATAGATTTGAATATAATGTCGTACGTTTCTAGCGCCTTTAAGTGAACACCGAACGGTAGCGCGGGGTGCATACATTGTGCCAATCGCTTTGAGATCTTTATCCTACGAGGAATAACTGGGAATTTAGTATTGGACTGAAGCACCTGAAATAAAAAATAAACAATAAACATTAGAAAATACACAAATAAGGAAGATAGTAAAGATTCATAAAGTAAATTGTTTGTTTTTTTGAGATTTTGTCGGATGAAATTAGGATGGTGATAAAAAAAAAGAATGGTTTGGACCAGCTGGAATATACTGAGACCAGAATGGGACAGTCGTGAAGGAACACTAGGAGGAGATTTATGGTGAATAAGACTACCAAACTGCCAAATTTCATTGAAATCTGTCGGAGACGTACTCAAATGACAAGACTCAATTCTCCGTCAAATGGACAGACAGAAATAGTATTTTTTTTATAGCTTAATCGTCATTGAAATGGCAAAGTACAAAATAAAATTAGGCAAATCTGATAAATGTATATACAGACAGTATATATATATTTTTTTATATACATATATACAACTGTTATTTAAGAATTCAGGATCGTTAAATGTTGGCTAATCCTCGTTATTCAATTGACAGTAGACAAATACACATAATTTATTAGTAACTATTATTATTTAGTAACTATTATCGGGGAGAGATAATTAAATAAAGAAGCATATGTTCCATATGCATATAGAATGTCACATGTACGTTATACTCGGTAAAAAGCAGTTTAAAGAAAGGAGCACCATTAAAATTAATAAAACCTCAAATATAAATAATATTACTCTCATTCAGCTGAAAAATTTAATCTGTATCTCATTTTTAATAAAAAACAAACAAACAAAAAAAAAATGACAGTCCACTTCTTTCCCGTAGAGTCTTTATATGCATAAAATGGCTCAAAACACCAACAATAAATTTATATTTTATGCGATTTTAATTTCGTTTTTTATTACATACTGTTATATCCTATAAAATTATCACAACATTGATAAATTAATAGCAAGTAATACGTATATCATTAATCATTCATGTAATTTAATATATATATTTAAAAAAAAATCATGAATAAAATAGAAAATTATTATATTCAAATTAAAAAAGACCAACGAAACAACACTTAAACTCTTAATATATTGTATTTTGGCTTTCTCCCTGTTGCTTAATGGATAGAATAATAGAGTTTATTGAATAGAATCATTTTTTCTTTTTTGGTAGGGCTGTTAAATATACATAAAATCATTTTCTATTAATTCATAAAAATATACATCAGTTTTAAAATCTTCTAGATGTCATTCTATGGAAGTCAGAATCGAATATTAGTAAGAAATAATGCATAAAATTTAAGGTTTTGGATCAAATTTGGTACACATGTTTCTTTACGTCATTTTGTTCTATATCAAATGTGTCTGTTCTGTGAATGTTTTGGAACTTTCCTTTTAATAAATTGATATGTTTATAGCCACTTTAACTGGTTATTATCAACTTATTATCACGAGTGAACTGATCTAATGTTATCGACTTAAAAATAAGGAGTTTGTTTTGCGAGCGCACGAAGGGCCAACATAATCTAATTGGACATGTAAATTTAAAAACACTTTTCCTGGCACGCTTTTATAAATTTTGTAAAACTAATGACTGATTATTGTAATGTCATTGAATGAAAGTATACAATCATTGCAAGTTTCAGCTTTGTAGGTTGTCGGGAAGTGGGACAAATTTATTTAAGATTTGGAGACCATAAAACAAAGCATGTTAAATAAAGTCGTAAAAAAACGAATATTTTCCAAGTGATAGAATTTTTATCTCTGTACCATACAGGTGCCTAATTTTTCTGTACAATTTCACTCGCAAGCGTGTGGGAGGCAGATAAGTATAATTTTAGCAATTCTTCAGACAAGAAACATCGCAAATTCATAATTATGTCGGACTCATTACAGTAATAAGTGGTGTTACCAAATGAAGAAGGTTTTAATAAGTCTCATTGTTAATTGTTTTATCCTCTGTGATGTAATCGACTGTATATAAGATAATGGAGGTTCCTGAAACCTGAAAGGGAAAAGGTAAAAAATAAAGCTCATAAAGAAAAACTTAGAGAAAAAGCCAAATGGCAGTTGCAAGTTGCAGTTCACGAACGTATATGTTTCAAACTCAGAGCCTAGTTCGGGACTCCTGCCGAACCATCGTCAGGGATGGCGGAGGCAACATTTGACAATAGATACGTCTCTAACCCTGATTAGGCAAGGAAAAGGTTTCATTAGAGAGACGAAATACATTCGTCCTTAAATAACTAAACCGATTACCTGGTTCCAATTTTTCCTATTATAGGTAATAAACACTGGCGATGAACTGTATTAATACTTATTTACACGTATTAAGTTATTAAGTAATTAACAATTTTAAGCCAATTAATGCATGCGCAAACAATGAATTTAGTAATAAGTTGCAAATTAAAAATTTATTGTGCAAGTAGATAAGTAGAATATAATTTTTTCTATTTTTCGTTTTAGTAGGTGGGCGTGGCTAATCACTGGACATGCGCAATTTAGTTAAATGCACAAGTTTGAAGGAGCCTCGCTTATAGATTAGTAAATCTTTGTTTATAAATGATTTGAAACGTTCTATTGGGTTAGAAATATTATATTGGACAACATTTGGAAGCACGAACTAAAGAGCTTAACTAAATATTAAATGGAAAACGTGTAAACGCTTACTAAAAATTAAGTCACTTAAAATTTAGTTAACTACTTAATTCTTCTTGATGTTTCCGTTAGGCGCAGGTGAATCCGATGTGAATTAAAAAAGGCATAAAAAAGGTGTAGCGAGATAGCCGATAGAAAACGAAGTATGTATGTATAGGTCTCTGTATAGAGATTTAATTTTGAGGTTAGAAAAATAAACATAGGGTTGCCAACTTGAAAGATTTAAATATGTCTCTGTCGGCCATAACTGAGAATATACACATCTACAGCCTCGAACATATAACTAGTAGATTTATAATCAAGTTATTTTGTTATTTAAGGAACCAACCTTTAGCCCATTTTGACGTGGGACGCGGTCTTTTTCTTTATATTTTTTGGGTTCAAAGCTAAAGCTAGAAAGAAGTAAATTTAAAGTTGAATCGAAATGAATCTCCGTCAAAAATGGTTTGCGAAAACTGGGGCAATAATAATCAGTATCAGTGGAGCTACAGTCTGTGGGTTGTGGCTAGTTTGAGCCTGCCAATGTCGGCTAATGGTCGGCATCGGCGTGTCCGCTCCATTAACCGTATATTTGGCGTTTCTGAAACCGGATAGACGTCACTTCACGATGCTGATGCAGGGTGAACACTCCTAGCCGAAGTCGGGATCGTGAATGAACCAGGAACCGGAAATGGTGCGTAAGAAACGCGTATAAGCTACCAGGAAATGAACCTCGACCTGGTGCGTAAGAAGCTTAGGTATATAAGCTACCAGGGAACGAATAACGAAAACTGACGCAATACCGATAAAAACAGTTCAGCCTTATTTGTCTGCGCCATATTCTCTGTTATATCTAAGTAATTTTTTTAAAACTAGGGTCTAACTAAAGTTTAACTAGAGAATAAAAGGTGTGTTTATGAGACTTTTAAAAACAAGTACATGTGAAAACACTTGTGTTGTTTTTCAGGACACAATTTTTAAATTTATTTTTTATGATCAAAGAAAATAATTTAATTTTATATTTGGGCTAAATGTCTGTTATAAATCTATTCAATTCACGTTGTGCAAATAGAAAGACCTTATATTTATTTTTTATTCAGCCTTATCTATAATCTCTTATCAGAATTGCAGTTTGCTTTTTTTATCTTTACATTAGAAAATTGGAACGGCAGGAAAGAGGAGGTCAATAATAGAGAGAGAGAGGGACTAGAGAACCAAGGTTAGGTAAAAAGATAAAAAAAAGAAAAGACTGGGACCAAGCAAACCTGATTTAATATTAACAACTCCATTATGTATTTACGAAGGAAAAACGTAAAAAAAGGGGAAATTTTCCGAAAATACAACACAGAGAGATCGATAAGATATTAATAACAACACAAAGACCCGAGCAATTAGTGGAAAGTTCTTGGAAAAAATTATAAACTTTTCTTTTCTTTTTAAATAAAAGAACAAAGTGGCGGATCAAAGTAAAACGTGCCTACATGTTAGGGAGTTTAAAAACAGCTAATCCAATGTGCCCATCCATAACTTAACAAGAGAAAAAACATTTTTGCTTTTGAGCTTAACTAACGAAGGTAACGGAAGCTGTGTGATCGTTCAGAAGAACAAAAATTATTTATGTCTCCGATTTTTAAAAATTTCAAGACAGAAATACGTTTCAGACATCAGGGAACATTTTTGGTTCCGTGTCTGTCTGCCAGTCGCTCAATTTTTGCGAACAAAAAACTACTTCTACGAGTTATAGAGGGGGGGGGGGGAATCTGTTTGATGCAACTCCTTCTAAACTTTCTTGGTCTAGTGTTTCCCATTTGGTAGTTGTTTTGGTTTTCACGGTAAAATTTGCTTTAAAATCGTTATTAAAAGGATTTACTGTTTGATTGAAATCAAAACTGATTGATGAAGGGATCAATCAGAACTAATTGATTCCTGAATTATTAATTATTTAATTTGCTACCGAGCTTACCGAAGGTAACGGAAGCTATGTGATCGTTCAAAAGAATTTTATGTCTCAGATTTTCAAAAATTTTAAGACTGAAATACATTTCAGACATCATTAGGGAACATTTTTGGTCCATTTGTCTGTCGGTCGTTCAATTTTAAATTTTTAGTCAGACATTTAAAAGTTTGTTTTAGCTCTAACTTTTGAACTAATTATAATAATTACATGAAACAAAAGCCTTTATATGCATTTTTTATGACCAAATACAATGAAATAAACCAACGAAGTTTCTAGACCAATCCGTTCCAGTGATATTACATTTTTAAGACTATATGGGGGGGGGGACGAAAAACGCAATTTTAAAAGGACACAGCGCAAAAATGAATTGGTAAAAAAACGAAATTACACATGACATAACTGCAAAGTTTCAAATTTTTACGTTGGGTACTTTCGGAGAACACATAGGTTAAGGCCCTCATACACGGTCAAAATGTTTGCGTAAACATTTTGACCATGTATGGGGCTGTTTGATGTTTGCGCAAACAAGATTGTTGACGTGTATGGCCTAAATTTGCCCGACATTAGGTTTGCGCAAAATGTTTGATCGTGTATGCGGGCCTTAAGGGTGCTCAAATTGCCTACGGATCCTAAAATTGTTGTGGTTTATTTTATTTACGAGGAGTAGTCCATCAAGTATCGAAGTACAAATAATTTTATAGAATTTGTGTGGGTCATTGAACGGTTGTGAATAATTTTTCGTTTATACTTAATGTTACCAAACCACCTGAAAAAAATGTATAAATGATGTTTTCAGGCACGTCTATGCCTCGGAGAGGGGCGAAATATAGCCAAATGTTAATGACCAAAGTATAAACGAAAAATTATATACAACCCTTCAACGACCCACACAAATCCTACGAATTACATACAAAAGGGACAAATAAAACAGACTATATAATGTTATAGATAAAATACGCTCTAGCGTCAAATTATTTAATGGTGATTTCAACTCTTTCCATGGAGAAACAAAATTAATCAAGTATTTACAAACAAATAATGGAATGAAAAAGAGAAAACATTGTCAATAGAAAGCCTTCTCACAAAAACTAACCAAGATATAGATATAAAGAATCATTAAAACAACAAAGCAAGAGGAGGTTAAAAGTATTTATATATGAGAAAGGCCCGCATGGTTAATTAATAATCTTGTATCTAATCAACGTGATAGCTGTTTCTCTCACAATAACATCTATCTATATGACTAACAAGTAATCATTCGAAAATAATTACTTCTACATCGTGTACAATTAAAATAAATTAAAAATTAAAGTTAACTAATTGTTATAACGCTAACGCGCTTACCGAAAGTAGCGGAATAATTGTCATAATTTTGAAGATCAAATTTTTTATGTCAAAAATTCTTGGACAGAAATCAGGGAACATTTTTGGTCTCGTTGTCTAGTGTCTGTCTGTCGGTCTACCCTTCGAATTTATTGGGAACCACCACACCTTAAGAACGATACCTACTACCACCATACCTACTTTTACGATTTTGATGCAATTTAGATGGTAAGTCATAATTAGCTCAAAATTCTTGGACAGAAATCAGGGAACATTATTAGTCTCGTGTCTGTCTGTCTGTCTACCCTTCGAATTTATTGCAAACCACCATACCTTAAGAACTACTCGTACGATTTTGATGAAATTTATAATGTAAGGTCATAATTTGCTCATTGTTGGTCCAATTTCAACTTTCTGCGCCCACTGCATCTTTCCACATGTGCACAAATTTGTCTTTAATAAAAAACTGTATATTTAAAAGAATACTCGAAGAAATTTAGACGATTTGTCAAAAGTGGCTCACAGATGGTCTCATACTAACTTGACCTTATGCACACATTTAATATTGAAAAAAAAAAAAAATGTCATCCCACTGTTAATGTTAAAAAATGTTACAACTACACTTTCAATGCCCAGTGGGGTCACATTATTTTATACTCTTGAGATCATTATTCCAATGATAGCACGTGAGGAAGCAATGTGCCACACTAATTTCACGACTATTTTAATTCCGTATGTTAGCAATTAAAAGTAGTCAGGCACATCTAACTACCTCTTAACGAATATAATAATTCTATGGACAGACGAGTTATCTAATGCGACATGTGTATAAAATTGTAATCCCTATCAAACAAGGCAGGTTTATTTGGTTTGAGCAAGGCCTGACATATACAAAATGTGTAAATGGAAATATTATTTTTAAAATAGAATTTGCAGATTTTACCACTTTACGTTCTATGTACAAAATGTTTAACGTTCTATTTACAAAATGCGTATTTTATTTCTCTTCACCTTAGAAATAAAATATTTAAAAAAAAAAAAAAAAAAAAAGATCCTTTGTATTTTATTAAAGCAATGTCGAAAAAGCGAGGAAAGGAAAGCTCATTATATTTGGAATATTAATAAAAAGAAAAAAACTAAATGAAAAGAGAGAAAACTAAATGTTCATTCCCAAGGGAACTAATTAATTTTATAATCTTCTGTTTACAAATGCTAAATACATTTTTAAACTAGAAATCTCATTAAATTTTTACACTAAAATAAGTTCTGGTACCTACCTAAAAAATATCTTTAAAATATTCATATATTTTACAAAAAAAAATGTAAAATAAATATAATTTAACTAAAGAAATAGTTAAATTACCTTCATATTTAAAGAGGAAATCTATAGTGACGCTTTTAGAACAAAGTAAAAAATTAATAATAACTAAGGAATCTATCAGTTCTGCCTTATTAATAACGAATTTAAAACAAATTTTACCGTGAAAACCCAAAACAACTAGCAAATGGAAAACACTGGACCAAGAAAGTTTAGGAAGAGTTTCATCAATCAGACCGCACCGGGACTCGAACCACGGGTCCTCCTATTAATCGTTTACAGGTGCTCTTTGTATGTCTCCCGTAGATATTGATAATTATAATTTGATTTAAAGTAAAATTTAATCTTTCCGTAGTATGAATACTACCAAAAACTTAAAAATTTGAAAAAAAAAAAATATTTAAAAACGTTGTTTGCGTCTCATTAAATAGACGAAGTTAGCATTTTTTTCCCGTCCTAAAATTCCAATTTTAAATTAAAAGCTTATACGTTTACGTGAGCGATGCGCGTGAACGCTTGGGCGGATAACGTTTTCCAACGAGCTCAGCCTGGGCATAGGTAAAATGAACATGTGTACCAAATTTCAACTAACTCGGTCATCTTTTACTCAAGTTGTCGACCGCTTGGTTTTGTGACGGTCGTTTTTTTCGGATTCACTCCCGAGCTCCAGAACGAGCAATAAGGAACTTCGTTCCAAAAACAACAATAATTTTTTTCAAATTTTCTCAAAACCAACTTTCATTATCTTGGTTCGAGCATTATGGATTAAATTCACAAAGCTATAAATGACTATAAATGCAATAAATAAATATCAAATAGCCTAAGGTTTGTTTCCCCTAGACGCCACAAATGTTATTTATTAATTATGGATTATGGATTTCAAGTTTTTTCAAGAGCATAGATTTTAAAATTGGTACAAATTTTCCAGCAATTCTGGCTTTCAAAACTTCTCACCACCTACAAACCTTTAGTATCAAATCACGTGACAAGAGATATTTAACTCCTGTGTTTTCACTTCAATGTGTTTTAAAATGTTCAGTTCAGGGAGTGATTGAAGGTGAATAAATAGTATTGCAATAACGATACAGCTTTGACATGTTTATAATTAACTAACCTATTCTCTATTGGAGCTAGTCTAGTATCAAATTATTATTATACCTACACAAAATAAACCTATTAACATAATTAGTTCAGTCTTACAGCCTCACTAGTATAGGACAAAATTAACGCTAAAAATATACTAAATTTTCTAAAAACACTTACATTAACATACAATTACACTGGCATTAATTGAGTTTAATAATATTAAACCCATTAAGCTATTTTACAGAGTACTTAATTAATATTTTTATCTACGATTGATACGAAATATAAACATTATATCTTTGTTTAGATGCGTAGAAAGTGATTATTTACGTACTTGTATTCATTGCGCATGCGCGTCTCATAGTTCTGAATAATTCCTCTTCTTTACCACGCTAGTGCGGTAAAGAAGAGGAATTCTTCAGCTTTACGCACGATTAGTGAGTTTGTTTACATTTAACAAAACTAATTTGGTGTTCTTTTATTAAAGTAACTGTTTATATCGAGTTTTTAGTGAAAAACAATGAGTGAATCAAGTGACTTTGACGAAAATGTGGAGAATAATAATCCTCCAGAAATAATTAATTCGGCAAAAAATACAATTAATGAATTAATGCAATCTTTATCAAGAGAGAGATACGAACTTACATTCAGCAAGTTTATTTGTTTCTGTATTTATTATATAAATATAACAATCGTAGATAAAGTACGGTACGCAACTCGTGCGAAAACGGCATTTTGCATTGCTCGTGTGGTTTTACCACCCTCGCTATCGCTCGGGTGCAAACTCCACACTCGCATGCAAAATGATACTTTCCGCACTCGACACGTAATGAACTATTATATTATATATTGAGGGTCAATAAGGACTTAAATAATCTCTCTATTCTCCGACTGTCAGCCACATTAACCAACTTTTGAAAAGTTAAACGTGTATAACGATGAAAATTTCCAGAAGAATGACAATGCGCCACTTAACGTGGGTGTTAAATCTGATAAAAGATTTTGTGGCATAATGTTTGACTTTATGTTTATATGGATGTTGAATCTTAATATGAGAGATTGTGACATAATAGTCCAGGAGATAGCGTGCAAAAAAGTATCTGACTAACATCAAGCTAGAATTTAGTATACAAGTCATTCTTTTAGCGCCTTTAAAGAATATGTGGTCGGCTAAGTTCGTCTGCGGGACATAGCTTGGCAATAGGCGTTTGAAAAAAACAAACCGGTGGAGAGCGGCCATGTCTCACCAATTTTGGTGGACAATGTGATTTTCATGATCCTGAGTACAGAATTAGTTGTTAGACAAAAAACCAAGTCGACGATATTTTCACACTTGATACTTTAGTTATTCAATCAAATATTACCTACTAAAATTCAACGTGGTCATCTGTCAAGGGATTAACTAACATCAACTTGATTTTTGGTCAACTAACTAATTCTATACTCAGGATCATGAAAATCACATTGTCCACCATAATTGGTGAGTCATGACCGCTCTCCACCGGTTTGTTTTTTTCAAACGCCTATTGCCAAGCTTGAAGCTATGTCCCGCAGACGAACTTAGCCGACCACATATTCTTAAAAGGCGCTAAAAGATTGACTTGTATACTAAATTCCTGCTTGATGTGAGTCAGACACTTTTTTGCACGCTATCTCCTGGACTATAAAGTTTGACTATCCATGGATGTTGAATCTTAATAAAAGATTTTGTTTTGGCGGGGGGATGTTTAAGAGAACATAATTCAACTCCTCTTACCCGCCGATGGTATCGGATTAGAAAATACCAGACAGTAAGAATACAAATTAAAACTTAAGTTAAAATTGATATTTAAAAAAAATCCGAACTTTAAATTAACTTCGATAAACAATAAATATATTTTATAAATAGATGTAGGTTAGTTAATACAAATAAACAAAAATATTACAAAAAAAAGTAAGTGAGAGCATAAATTGCCTTCTGATTGAAAACTCCTGCACACGAAGACTATTGTAAACGGTAGAAAGCAGCAAAAGATAAATAAAAGGTAGCAAAAATTAAGGTTTCAGTAAAACATTATTAAGAAAAGGAAGCTACAAGCTACACTCAATGCCAATATACTTTGTTATATTGACAGCACGGGAAAATCGAAAAAAAAACAAAAAAAGGGGGAGCCAATGAGAGCTCGCGATTTTGGCGGGTAGTAGGTCAGGCTAACTAGGCAAACAAAAATATCACTGTATAACAGTTGTTTTATTATTTCTCTCACATAGGTTGGCCAATCTGAAAAGTATAATGGGATGAGTATAAGTAATAAGATTAGTCCGTGAGCCGGCTAGTTTCAAATAATAATTGATTATCACATTTATTCCAATAGAATAAATGTTTCGTTTTAATTAGTTGATCTTCAATTAAATATAATAACTTATCTAAATAAAGACAGACAATTTTATCAAAACTAAACAGAGACTTTGCAGTAATGTTTAAATTCCATGGAATGTTAATCTTAATAAGAGAGATTGTTAAATAATGCATAATTAATACATAATGCATTAAACGACAGCACTCCTAAGCCCGGGTTTGTTTAGTGGGCTCATTACATGGTCATGACGACTTCAGGTTCTATTCGGGTGAAACCTTCGACAAGTAAATCATATTATATACATGGTCCAAGGGCATAAACCTTCGGGAGTTAACAAAACAATTCATCGAGCACCTTGGGACTAAATCCAACATTGCAAAGTATCTTGATGTGATGTTGATTAGGAGAGTAAAATAATAAAACTAGAATTACAAATTGTTGCCATGCAGTTTTCTATTCCTACTTGGGTTTAAAAGGTTAACTTTTCCCACATTATATTCCTCATTAGTTTTCCATAATTCTAAAGGTAACTATAAGGTTAAATTGTATTAAGTAATTTTAACACGATTAATTAATTTTGTATTAATGTTTCTCATAATTACATCTTCAAATGTAATAAAATTAACTAGCACATATGTATGGCCCCGTTTATAAGTAATCTTATAGAAATTTTATATCGTAGGTTTCCATGGCCAGAGTATAGTATAATAAGTAGTGCCGACGTTTCGAGCCTATTACAGGGATCATTTTCAACGGAGTTGCCCATGATGAGAACACATAATTTGAATTTGCCAAAGGTTTCTCATGACGTAATGACTCTCATTACAAGTTGCATATGCTCTCATCATGAGCAACTTCCTTGAGATTGATCCCTGTAATGGGTTCGAAACGTCGGGATTTGTAAAATCTCTGACTTACGGAAATCTCCTCCAGAAGATTTTGACTTAAAACATAGAAATGTAATCTTAATATAAGGAAATTAGGTTATAGATTTAATTCTGTTTTAAAATACAGAATTATAAGTTAAATATTTTATCTATATTGCAATTTGAAATTGATATTTAATTGTAATTCAAAATGATAAGATCTACAGAATGACTCAAGGGAGGTTTAAAAATGTCGTAACAGTGAAACTTTTAAATCCCAACTATTGAAAAACTAAAATTAGTAACAAGATGTGAAGAAATATGAACTGACCTTGTTCAATTTTCCAAGAGCTGATATGAGATCCGCCCAGTCGCTGGTGTACTCGAAATTTTTCAACGCTTTATCTACAGCAGAAACATACCTGTAAAACAAACAAAAAACATTATATACAGTTAATAGAAATACCTCTCACCAACATTAAAATAAGACGGAACTCAATAAACTTAAAAAATTATATTTTAAAAAATATTTCCTAATGTCTGGAACGCATTTCTGCGTCTAGGAAATTTGGAGGCATAATTAAATGTAGTTCTTTTTAGAATGATCAAAATTCTCAAAAACCTATTTTGATGTCCTTTAAAGGTTTTCGAAATAGATTCGGTACCCTCCTTTCCGGTATCGTCCCTTACAGCAAACAATTTATTTAGGTATTCAGTGTGCCCACCGATCGAAAAAAAAAAAATATGACTGCCATCTTCGCTGGTAAACAGAAGCAAACTGGTATTCTGTATGCGAACACACTGTATCACTTCGTTCTGACGACTAAATCAAATCTAATCGGCCGAACAATTGTCGTACGAATAAGCATCCACTGTAACCGCAGCCGGGGCCGACGTGCAGGTCACTCCACCGTCACTCCGTGTATGAAAGATCTCAATGTATGCTATAAATTTCGGTCTTAGGCGTCACATGAATATCGTCGCCATCGCCCAGTGTGATATGAGCCAAAGTTGTACAAGAAATAACTCGTAAGTAGATCCTAATGACTACACATTTCTAAATTAGTAAAAAAAAAAATAAAAATAAAAAATAAGCAATCAAGTCCAGTGAGAATAGTTATTTGTGGAACACTTCAAGCTTGGTTTGCACATTTTCAAGTGTTTTCTTTTTTTAATCTGTATAAATAAAATATAAAAAGACAACCAATAACTGCTGACTGACACTCGACAACAATAACAACTACACCAGATGTTCTGCGCTCTTAAAATTTTGCTCTTTTACTTTTTTAAAGCTTATACGACGTTACCTATATAGCTAATAGAGGCATATTATTTATTATATTCGTTTAAAGTTTATAGAACACTGGAGTGCGAGAAAGCTGCACGGAAAAGTAAATGCAGGAATCTGCTGTTTTGAGAACTATTTTGAGTGCAAGAACAGCCACTTTGTCGAGCAACTATAGGAAAAGACATACAGTAGGTCCTCATTAACCCGTTCGAATTCAGGCACAGATTAGTGGGATTTCCGGATTAGGGAGGTTTTATTTTCATTTAAAAAAAAAATGAAACACTTAATAAAAAAAATGTACCTATATGTATATAGGTATGTATGTATTTGTATTAACATTATGTATGGATAAATCAAATTTACAGCATGAACGATTTATGTAATTACAATTACATACGTACGTAAATGAACATACAAGAGTACCTTCCTGTCAGTTTCCAACAGTTAGCTATACTGAACACATCTTTTAAATTTACATTTTATCAGTGCATTTTCCATGTTGTAATTTTACACACGGTCAGCGACAATGATCGTAAGTGATTTGCGATTTAATTCTTATTTTTGAGGGCTTGCATTCTCCATGGAGGATCGTCCCGATTTCCGAGGGTTTTGGATTAACGTGGTCTTACTGTATTCTAAACTGAGAGTTAAACAAGGTTAGGGATATCTCAAGACCACTCCGAAAAAAGGGGAAAATGAGAGTGCTACAGTTATACACATTACATAAAGAAAGAAAGACTCCATAATTGGCCTAGACCTGGACTGCAACATCGCTAGTAACCAGGAGCAAACTGGCACTCGTAGTCAGAGTCAGAATGTGCACACACTGTAAACACTACGATCTGACGACTTAAATCGGATCTATTCCACCCGACATCTACATATCAATACACCCTACAACTACACATCAATAAACCCTTGAACCTGCTCTATAGGTATTCATGATTAAAAAAAAAAACATAGATGATTAACATAGACACCTATATAATTTCACGGTTCTAAAACTGTTAAATAAATCACGATAAACAATGAATAACGTTGGAACGTCGACTATTTATTTTAAAACCTCTAACGCTATTAACTTGGATCCTGTAGTCTACTTCTTTGTTAATTCTGTGTCTGAGTATTGTACATTGACAGAGAAACTTTGTAGTTGTTTAGTGATGGTAAATGAAAACAGAGTGTAGTGCAGTGTAGTGGTGCTGTGTAGTGAATCTATTAACAGTGATTAACTCTTGTCAGTCCTTTGTACAACTAGAAAATAACACGAGCCGCTCTGTTAGCAGCTCAATTGAATCCTCTGTCTAACCGATATTCATCCACTTTCCACAACGAACATGTTAATGATTTACGAGGACAAGTCAAAAAGTCAGTTCTGTTTTAATTCATAGAGTTGTTGACAAACAAAAACAAGTTCAAAGACATCTTACTGAACGAGCGTAGTGAGCTCTTTATTTCAGAGACTTGGGATTTGAAAAGTTTGTCTAAAGATAATTGGCGGAAAAAAACAACTGATTTAAACGAAGTATGGCACACAGGTACATCAAAGAATTTTTGACAACTGTATATAGTTTTTGGAAATTTCAAACTTAATATTTTCAAGATGACACTCAATATGGCGGACAACTTGGTCTGCTGACAATATGGGTCTGCGTGACATGTACATTGTTTTGAGGGTCTTGAAGAGTAGGAAAAGAATATGTAACGCTTATTTAACAATGTCCATTATTTGGCGGCATTCTGAAAAAAACAATATTGCCGAAATGTGGGGGTTGAAAAAATTTAATGCTTTTATAGCATATCACATATCATTTTAAAGCTAAGTTTTCCCCGAACAATGTCTCCTGGTAGATAATAAGTAAGTTTTCCCCGAACAATGTCTCTTGGTAGATAGTAAGTAAGTTTTCCCCGAACAATGTCTCCTGGTAGCCATATTGAAAACAAATATGTCATATAAAAGAGGAAAAAGCAAATTTTTCTACGTGTCATTTATATGCACCCCCTAGTTACTTCGCCTTTTAATCAGCTAGGTACATTCGTTCATTTACAGTAAAACTCACTTAGCAACTAATTTAAAAGAATCTTTTTGGGTGTTTGTTATAAAGAAGTAATAACCAAATATGGGCCAACATGTTTATAAATAATATGTAAATATTTGTTTTGTACATTACACTCGAATTATACACATACTTAAGTGTGTGAAAAATGTTAAGCATAATTTTGCATAATATGTAAAACTAGCTGGTTCGTCCAGCTTCACCCGTGGTATAAATTAACTATGAAATGTTTTCCAAAAAAGAATCGTTCCAACAACTTTTTTGGGGCTGCCATTTTAACTCGCCAAGATGAATTTTCTACAAAAATAGGTCAATTCACCTTTTTACCAAGTTTTAAAAATATTAAATTTTTAAGGGATCACCATTCATCAACATGAAGTTTAGTTCAATGCAAAGACGAAATTCACTAAATACTAACAATTTTTTCTTTTATTTGAGCCACTTCCTCTTTTATCATGTTTTCTTCAAAGCGGAAAGGAAGTTATTCGTCGTTATTTGTCGTCATAATAAAACAAAATAGTCTGGGCTCAATTATTAAAAAGTGTGACGTATGCCACACTAATAATCAAACTGATAAGAGATGTGTAAAGAGGGTGATCTGTCATAAAATAGACAGTCAATTGGTGTGGCACATAGCTTCCTCGCATCCTATCACGTACTTAGTCGATTTTATGCTTTTACAAGCCATGTTTGTCTAATTTGTTGGTTTCCCTTGTTTTTTTAATCTGCCAAAATTGTTTGGATTTTTTACATGGATTAAAGTATTAATTTAGCAAAAGTTAAAGAGGGCAAACGGTTCAAATTAATCTGGAGCTATCTGCTGTTTACTTTCGATAAACTATAAAAGATTCATACAAATCTGATAAGTACCTTTGAAGCTATAGGTGTAAATAAATGTATGTTTGTGCGCATGTGGAAGAGAAACAAATAAGAAACCTATATGGGACCAACAATGAGCTAATTATGACCTACCATACGAATTTCATTAAAATCGGACGTGTATAGTTTTTAAGATATGTTGGTTCGCAAAAATTGAGCGACAGACCGACAGACAGACACGAAACCAAAAATGTTCCCTGATGTCTGAAACAGATTTTTGTAATCGGAGACATAAAATATTTTCGTTCTTCAGAATGATCACATAGCTTCCGTAACCTTCGGTAAGCTGGAAGCAAAATTACTAATGAAGTTGTTCATAGGGATCTAAAGAAAAAAAGAAACAACATCCAAGGACTAATACGCTAATAATTACACCTATGTAAGCGTAACAAATACGACCTTGAAAACTTAAAAAATATTAATAATTCGAAGGATTTTGACCTTTTTAACCCCGGTGCTTATAGTAGAACAGGGAAGATCAAGCAGAAACAACGGATGATGTCATTTCATCACGTGACATCTGCATATAATATTTCACTTAAATACGCGAGTGAACGATTTGATGTAATGAGAACCGCATGCGACGATTGCAAAAGTTTAAACGAGGTTAAGTGGCGACAAATGGGCCAAGAAAATATACTGCTCACACTTCTTGCTTTCAACCACTCCACTTTCGTCTTCTTTAAGACAATTACTTGTATTTGCACTCAAAGAGAGAGAAAAGAAAATACGAGAGAAATTAAAAAAATTGAAATCACCATGTTTTGTATTATAATTCGCAAATGAAGCTTTATCATCAAAGCCAAGGAATGCAATGAAAAATTGTCAATAAGGAAAAGAGAGTGCCAATTAGTGATAGTGAAGCACATAACTTACCTATGTCCTATCACTGGACGTATGGTTCATTATACTCATTTATCACACAAAATAAAGTATAATGAGATAGTTTTGATTAAACGTAGATGTTACTAAAAACTTAGGATGCCAACCATTAAACAAATCATAAAAATAATATGATCCTACAGGGAATTGAAAGTGTGGTTGTTTGGACCAGTTTAGATATCCAGTGAGGGCACATATTTTTATGGCTTCAACATGCTCCACCATACGTGGGTTAACTATCAAATATCATCATTGATCGTTTCGCAAAATTAGATATTTTCTTCAGAATTATCACTATCCGAAAACAATGGGCCCAGGAGGTTAAAATTAATTTGGGACTAACAATGGGCTAATAGTGATCTGCCAACTAAATCGGACTAGTAGTTTGTAAGATATGGTGATTCGCAAAACTATGTTGTACAAGACAGATAGACACGAGACTAAAAATACGGATTTCTCTCAAGGAATTTTTCATTTCGGAGACTAAATTGATTTACGTAGCTTTCGTTACTTTCGATAAGCTCTGACGCGATGTATCATATACATAAAACAATTGCATTCAAGAGCACAAAAATCAATTAAATTATATTAATGTTTGATCAATTTCCCACCATTAAAGGATTAAGGGCGCCATAGACACTTAAACTTATTGTCCAACTTGGTTTTGTTGCAGCTGAAGTTGGACAGTGTATTGGCAGATTGAGAGAGCGAATCACAAGTTGAATAACTAAGTTGAAGATATCAAAACCTTTTGATATTTGTGGGCGGAGTACGATGTTGTAGCAACTTGTTGGAGTGTGTGGGCAAGTTGTTTAACCAGGTTCAAAGACACGGTTGAACAACAAGTTGATGTGTGTATATGGGGCACTTTACGGGTTGAAGATAAGAAAAAGTATACATATGACAATAGCAACTTGAACAGGGAAATTAATTAATGTTGGCAGTGACATAAATGCACTTGATGTTTCTAATAATAGTTTTGGAAATAGATAATTGAAAGTTTATGATTGAAATTAAAGCAGCCAAGGGGCATCTTTAGAGATTCATGCACTAACAGAGTTCTGCAGGCTTACGTGTAAGGAGCCCAAGTAGCTGGTTTACAGTATATGTGAAGGCTTTATCACGAGGCCACCTCGGCCTGTAGTGTAAGTTGGTATACGAGTAACGCGTAACTCGTAATAAACCAAAATCCAAACACCGACAAAATTGGATATTGTTTGAATTCCGAGAGAGATTGGACATATTTCCCACTGATAGTCATAAGCTACATGGAATAGATGTAGTAAGTGACTAATCCCCTTTTAGTAATTATAATATTAGGTTGATTGAGACGTCATGGAAACCGTAAATAAAAGATATATAAGAGAGAATGAGATTACTTGGAATAAAAGTCCGGTGGGTGTAGTTTACGTTTTTATTATCAGAGCTTTCGCTCAGGGAGCCTGAAGTACACCCACCGGACTTTTATTCCAACTAATCTCCTTCTCTCTTATAAATATTCTACAAGTCCACATAATACCCCTTCTATTAAAAGATATAGTTCAGAAATGTATGTTTAACACTATTTATTGAGTGGATGGTGAATGTTTAAAATTGCTGAAACCAAACTTCAAACACCGACATATTTGCTTCGATTCTCAGAAAGGAAATGTATGTTTTACAATAATTATTGAGTATATAATTAAAATTGCTGAAATCAAACTTCAAATACCGAAATATTTGGAAAAGAATCTCAGTAAGGACAGGTACGTTTTACATTAATTACTGAGTACTGAGTAGATGTTTAAAATTTGTTAAACCATATTCATCCAGCAAGCCCTTAGTAGCACGTATTGTGCGTTTAGGATGGTGATTATAAAATAAGTAAAAATAATAACCAATACACGATGTTAAGTCAATGTAAATGATTAAAAATGGCAAACAAACATGCTATTAAAAGGGTCATAAAAAATTAAATCGTAAATCTATACCGATTAAGTTATAATTTAAACTATTCCGAAATGAGTACAAAGGCCGTATAATTTCTACACATTATTTGAGACTAAAGATAAAGACGTTTATAAAGCAGTATACAGATTCAACAAGAGAGAAAAAATAAAAATCTGATTAAAATTTTTTATACCGAAATATTATTTAAAATATTTAATAACATTTTTATGGCTGAATGGTAAAGCTTACCAATGCCAAAAAAACCCATCATTTATTACAGTATATCGTCAACTTGCATGTTTCATATTTATCTCCAAATCTTGTTACTTGTCACCTAAATTGGAACTTTCCGACTGCCTAGAAAGCTAAAAATTGCACAGATTATGTATTTCTGATGACAATACAATAATCAGTCATTATTAGTTAATTAATTTATAAAGTAAAGCGATGCATTACTAATTTAGGTAAATAAGGAAAGGTAGTAAATAACAAACACTGTTAGTTCAATTACTCAGTATATATATTGTCATAAATCATAAAAAATACATAAAATACAGACCGGTTTCGACTACACAGTTATCGTCAATGCAGACATTTTATGTATTTTATTTATGGTTTATGACTATATACTGAACTAATTGAACGTATGTAATAGTGTTTGTTATTTACTTATCTTTACCTATTTACCATCATAATAAATAAAAACCATAAAATTTCAATCAATACTACTAACTGCATTGCTTTACTTCTAGAATTGTTTATAGGTGTAGAAGTGGGTCGTGAAGGGTAATAAAAAGATTTGGTTTAAATTTTACGAAATGGCTATATTTCGCCCCACTCCGGGGCATAGACGTGCCGGTAAACGAAGGTTTGGTTAATTGTTTAAAAAATATTAGTCAATTCTTCTAAATAATTAGATTCGTCTTTAGACGTCACTCTCCTACTAAACTCTAAACTAACTGGTTTAAAGAAACATAACATATTTGAAACAGTAACAATTAACAATTAAAAACGATTAAAAACAAAAATATCACATAGAAGCTTGAGGTAACCTGAGTTTAACCTACAAAGGTTAAACTCAAGTTACCTCAAGCTTCTATGCCCCGGAGTGGGGCGAAATATAGCCATTTCGTAAAATTTAAACCAAATCTTTTTACTACCCTTCACGACCCACTTCTACACCTATAGTTAATATAAAAGGGGCAACAAAAGGAAAAAAAACTATAGAATTGTTTATATTATAGAACTAAGTATTCTAATGGGAATATAAAATACAAAAATAAGAAAATGCAGCATTAGTGGTAATAAAATAATTGATAATGAAGTGATTTAATATTGACACTAATTCACTGGTTCGACCAAAAATAAATAAATAAAAAATTACAATATAAATGGTTATATTCAAGTATCACGCTGGAAGAACGTTATATAATTTATGATTTATATAATGTTCTAATCCGTGTCGCGCGGTAAACGCCCGGATAAGAATTTAGACCATAAAAACACAATAAGAATTATAAAACAATTAAGACACCTTTAAATGTAAATGACGAAAAACTACGAGTATATTCTATATGACGATAAGTCGATGTAGAGTATCTAGGGCATCATGTATGTAAATGGAAAAACTGACAAATATAATGTATATATAATTAAAGCGTTTCCTGTATATTGATAAAAATTGAATTTATTTCTGGTTACCTTTTTCACTTTAATGAGTTTATGGTTTTACAACCTATTATTGTCAAATTTATTTATCCCACTCGTTTATTAAATTTGCCAAAATTGTTTTAATTAAAGCAGCGGTTCTCAACCTATGGTACGCGTACCCCCATGGGAAAATGTGTAAGGGGTACGCGGTGAATTAGAAAAAGGTTTTGTGTGTACTTTTCTGTGTAATAAATAAAAACTTATTAGCAAAATGTCAATAAAAAAATCTTGTTTGGAATTAAAATTACCTATTTACAGCTTTTCTATGATGTAGCAATATTAGCAGTAGTTAAACAACACTTTATCTGATATAAAAGTATTTATAAAAATAAGGGGTTGTTTTTAGGGGGTACGCACAGTTAATTATACAAAATAGGGGTATGTGGGTTGAGAAAGGTTGAGAACCGCTGAATTAAAGTATCAATTTAGACATAATAAAAGAGCGCAGACTATTTAAATTAACCAGGGTCCAAATCACATGAGTACTATTGAAGATATAGGTGTAAAAAAAATGTATGTTTATGCGCATATAGAAAAGAAACAAATGTGCGCAAAAATTTATATGGGATCGGGATTATATACCTATCATCCAAATTACATTAAAATTGCACGAATAGTTTTTAAGATATGTCGGTCAGCAAATGTTGAGCGACAGACAGACATGGAACTAAAAATGTGCCCTGATGTCTAACAGGGATTTCTTTCTTGGAATATTTCGAAATCAGTCAAAATAAGCTTCGGTAAGCTCGGAAGCAAAATCTCGTGGCTGGGATTTGAACTCACAAAAAGTTTCTTTTGTAGAGTAAAGCATATCAGACCCGAAACTCGCAAAATATATGTGCAGTGGTTCTGGGTTGATTACGAATATTGATCCCAACCAAGAACCCTTATATTTTCCTGCGTGTGTCTGTCGCCTGCTCTCACGGCTACACCTTTCGTACGATTACTTTGAAATTTGGCATGTATGTGTAGAGTACCTACCCACACATTTTAAAATTAAAAATACATTTAGACTTGGTATAGAAGAATTAGGTTGCCGGCCCAGTATTCTTTGTCCACGACCAGTTTAGCTAAACTGATCTAGACATTGAAACTAACTAAGAATTACAAGAGAAAACTAATAGATAACCATGTAAGCGAAGAGAAACAGAAACAATGCCTTGTATTAGCATTTAAAGAATGTTGGAAAACAAGGCTTCCAATAACAAATATTTGAACCAAACTGAAGTATCTGTCATTTCTATTACCTGTCTTGTCATGTCAATTTGACTATTTGACAGACAGCCACAACAATAGAAATAAAATTAGGGTTGAACTAATTAAAGAGATAGAACATTTGGCAACCAAAACTCAATTTATCGCAAAAGAAAGTAAAAAAAGTATTCTCGGAGGCACATACAATACTTATATAAATATACAATGTACATTAATATACAATATACAATGTACATTAATATACAATATACAATGTACATTAATATACAATATACAATGTACATTAATATACAATATACAATGTACATTAATATACAATATACAATGTACATTAATATACAATATACAATGTACATTAATATACAATATACAATGTACATTAATATACAATATACAATGTACATTAATATACAATATACAATGTACATTAATATACAATATACAATGTACACATTGATAATAAATTTAAATCCCATATAAATTAATTTTATTTATTTATTATTATACGTGCATTTTATACAAATTTCAATAAACACGTGATTGTTTACGTTTCATTTTCGATTTCAGCGGGAACAAATATATTTTTATTTTATAATTATATGAAATATAAATGCAGTCCCCTTTTTTGTAAATAATTTATTAAATTCTTTCCTGTCTTTCGGAGTTAATAATTAATCATTTTTAATGGATAAAATAGTGACATTTCATCCCTTATTTTGGGACATCTTAAAAAAACCTTATTTGAGGTCTTAAGGCCCCCATACACGGTCAAAATGTTGCGCAAAGATTTTGAATGTGTATGGGGCTGTTTGATGTTTGCGCAAAATGTTTGATCATGTATGGGACCCTTTTTTGTAATACAATTTTTAAAAAATTTAATCTTTTAAATCGTCTAAAATATAAAAAAATAAAATTTATAAAAACATCATATAAGAGTCATTATACCTAGTTAGCACCTACTCACTGATTCTCCGGAGTACTTTTTTTGTTAGATTGTTTTGTTAGATACGAATTACATATAATATTTGCAATGCATAATTAAACATAAAAATACATAATATACATGTAAAATAACATAAAAAATATAAATTATACATGTAATTAAACTAAAATTAATATATTATATAACTTCATTGGCTACAATCATCTTTAGGCTACATTCGACAAGCTATTAATTCATTTATAAAAAAAATAAAAAAATTAGACGAATACTTTTAGGGATAAATAATAAACCTTTCTGCGCATGTGTAATAGATTTTTTTTGTTAGATACGTATAGCATATAGGTAATATTTACAACATATAAGTAAACATAAAAATACAAAATATACCTACATGTAAAATAACATAAAAAATACAAATTATAAATGTAATATGTAATTAAATTAAAATTAATATAATCCTCATTTACTACAACAAACTAAATTAATATCATCAATTAACACATTAACATATTAAAAGTGGGGAAAAAATAATCAATAAATAAAGTAAGAATTTGAATAATATAATATTATGATGACTTATGTTCTTGTGACGTGAAATGTTCTAACAAGATTATAATGTCATTGTCATTTATGTCATTTATTTTCCATGAAACATGATATTGTGTATATAAATATTTGATGTCGGCTTGAGTCTCCCACACTGAACACTGTAGCTGTTTACTTTGAGTGCCGCAAACCTTCACGATTGTTCTTTATAAAGCCATGTGAGTATAGGAACAAACACTAATATATTTTAATGCTTTCACTGATAACCACAGCTAATCCAACGCAACCACAAGATAACACAGTTTAAAAAAAGTCACTTTTATACTAATAAGCGAAATTACCTTTGAATTTTATTATTAAAAATTAAAATTAAAAGACAAAGAGTTGTTGCGATAAATTAGAGGATAGCATAATGCAAACAATGAGGTAAAGAGGTTTAATTTTTTTTTTTTTTTTTTTTTTTTTTTTTGTACATATAAATACATATATATGAATATAAATTTTACAATGACATTATCTTAACAAAAATAATTGATCGATTTGATAGTTTTTCTTTTTTAATTAAAAAATGAATGTATCAGTTATGATTCATAATTAAAATAATGATTCATTCGAATTTTTATTTTATCGTGAGTTTTTAATGTCAGTGTATATAATATCAAGGCGTTTATCGTGTTCACTTTAATATCTGAACAAGATTAAAAGTACGGAAAGGTTACTTGAAAATATATATTTTTCCAGTTTTACAACGTTTGGTAAAAATATTCGCGGGAAAAAATATTTCCCTTTATCAAGAGGAACTTTATACATAATCGATTTTAAGCGTGTTAATAAAGGTTTTAATTATTATCTTTGATAATTTTTTCCACTTTTTCTATTCTTTTTAAAAAATAAATGTATAAGCATCCATTCTTTAACATTTTTACTAACAAGTAACACACTTCTAGAAAACATACTTTGTTACCTTGGTTGCTTTAAACATGAAATATTGCTTAGGCAAAATTGAAGTGCAATGGATTATGAATGTACACAAGTTTGATAGGTACGGAAATATTTTCTAATCTATTCACGAATTGAGAAAAGATCTGATTTTTTTTTTTTTTTTTTTTTTTTTTTTTTTTGTGACATTTAATCAGAAATTCAATAATTTAATTTATTTTCATCTGGAATCCATACAAATAAATAAAGAATTTAATTTTTAATATAATACTTAATTTTGCTTCCAAGCTTACCGAAGGTAACGAAAACTATGTGATCGTTCTGAAAAACGAAAAAATTGTTAGGTCTCCGATTTCAAAAATTCCAAGACAGAAACCCGTTTCAGACATCAGGGAACATTTTTGGTTCCGTGTCTGTCTGTCGCTCAATTTTTGCGAACCAACATAATATCTTAAAAACTAAACGGCCGATTTTAATGAAATTTGTATGGTAGGTCATAATTAGCTCATTGTTGGTCCCATATAAGTTTCAACCTTCCGGCTCATTTGTTCCTATTCTATACATGCGCACAAACATACATTTCTTTACACCTATAGCTTCAAAAGTATTTATATCTGATTTGTATATGAAACATTTAATCGGAAATTTGTTAATTTTTATCTGGAATTCATCCGAATGAATATTGGGTCATAAATAAGGTTAAATAATTGTTTAGATCCAAAGGAAAAGTGTTGATACTTACTACGTGTTCAAACTAATTTTCTTATTATGTAATTTCAAAATTAAAACTAATTTTAATTTGCAAGAACACCCTGATTTATATTCACCTAGATTTATTAACACAGAAACATAATAATAAAATTTATGGTTTTAAGAAAGAAAACGATACGAATAAAAAAAACAAAAAAAAAAACACGTGACAAATTAATTATTAACAATAGTACAAAAATACACTTAAAAGAAATATGCATAAAATACAGCGGAATCGACGGTTGCATTACGTCGGAGGGATAGTAGGCGGGGCTTCGTTCTCATCTGTGAAGACCCGTTAGAAATCCCTTATTGTTTAGAATTTGTTGGCAGTCATTTACTTGATTACCCCCCCCCCTAAATTAACTAAAAGTGTAAATATTACCTTGTCTTAATAGTTAATTAGACCGTGATATTATCACCTTTATATAACGAAGTGTGATATTCCTTCGTCCCAACGTTCTTTGGACTAAATATCCCTTTGTTTTAATAGTTAGTTGACAAATAATTTTTTATAAGTAGTGAACAAATATAGGTGGGTAATCAAGTAAATGTTTGCCACATGACACTAATTTGTTTAAGTTCTCTATATCAATTTAATCTAGCGTTACCTTTTTTTCTTATCTGTGTATCTCATGGAGGTAGAAGTGTATTGAAGGGTAGCGTGGAAAGCAACCCCTTCAAAGAAATGTGGTCAATTTAATGGGGTGAATTCAGATAGCCCTCGCAAGCAGGCCAAAACTATTAAACTAAGTTTTAACATAGAGAGAGGAAAGGGTAGAGGGAGTACCCCCTCCACGTCAAATCAAGGGAGGGGGTATTTCTCCCCCCACTCCCTCTTTCCTACCTGTATGGTTAGGAAAAACCCCAAAGGAAGTTTATAATACAGCACTAGCTGCATTGCTCCTACTTGTCCAGATTTTTTCACGCCTATGTTCCCTTTAACCTTTTCTACCTCAAATAAAATATTATAAGGATTGACCCTTTTTCCTTTCTTAAAAGCTTCCTCTTGACATTACGTCAAAGATATCTTTCTTAATGTAACTTACACATATACATACAAGAATAAAAAGGAGAAAGGAGACGTTCAATATGAAAAAGGCACTCAAAAGAAAAGCTGAAGGAATCCTGAATTTATATATTTATTGAGCCCTAAACTGATAAAACTCGGTCTAACCCATTCCCACTATCCAGTTAGACCCTAGTCGAACTGCCACGCACGCGCATAACATTCAACACACACACAGCCCATGCGAATTTTTAATGGTTTGAACCCAGCTATAAAAATCTCTCATAATTACTTATCAATATCAAATCAGTTCCGGATATGAATAAGAAACAACAAGTAAAGCAAGACTCCAAAAACAAAACTCTGCGGCAGTATAAAGAAGTGAAAGTGAGGTAAGCTTTACAGTGAGTAGGCAGTATAAAGAAGTGAGGTAAGCTCTACAGTGAGTAGGCAGTATAAAATAGTGAGGTAAGCTCTACAGTGAGTAGGCAGTATAAAGAAGTGAGGTAAGCTCTACAGTGAGTAGGCAGTATAAAGAAGTGAGGTAAGCTCTACAGTGAGTAGGCAGTATAAAGAAGTGAGGTAAGCTCTACAGTGAGTAGGCAGTATAAAGAAGTGAGGTAAGCTCTACAGTGAGTAGGCAGTATAAAGAAGTGAGGTAAGCTCTACAGTGAGTAGGCAGTAAAAAGAAGTGAGGTAAGCTCTACAGTGAGTAGGCAGTAAAAAGAAGTGAAGGTAAGCTCTACAGTGAGTAGGCAGTATAAAGAAGTGAGGTAAGCTCCTACAGTGAAAAGGCAATAAAAAGAAGTGAGGTAAGCTCTACAGTGAGTAGGCAGTAAAAAGAAGTGAGGTAAGCTCTACAGTGAGTAGGCAGTAAAAAGAAGTGAGGTAGGCCAACCCTCTCGGCGAACCAAGAAGGTTGGCCATTCAAACTTTATTTGTACATTAAACTTCTAGTTGTCGATTTCAGTGTCCGTAGAAACGGAGGACATAAAAAAGAGGTGTAAATTAGAGTTTAAGGCTCCCATGCACGATGTTATCTGCGCAAATATTTGCACAAACATTTTGATCGTGTATGGTATGGGGACCTTTAGAGTCTCCATTTATAATGGCCCCATCGTGATTGCGAGTTTGCGCAAAAATGTTGACCGTTTATGGGGCTGTTTGATGTTTGACGTGTATGACCAAAATTTGCTCGACATCAGGTTTGCATGCTTGATTATGTATGGGGGGCCTTAACGACACCGAAGTCGACCACTAGAAGTTGAAAGCCAAGCTTGTACAACAAAGTAACATTATGTAGAACATCTCTCTTTTATCCTGGGAGCTATTAAGTTTTATTATTCAATAATAATGTCCAAATAATTGTAACAGAATAAAAGAATATAAAATGCATTTTATCCACAAACACATCAACATAGACAGATAAATCGACAAGGAACAAAAAAAAAATGTATATATTTATAAATACATAAAAAGTAAAAAAAAAATTGTATTGAGCTGTCTTTCAAGTACAATGTGTTATCAAATACAATCAATTGCTGAAGGTCACGTCTATTAGAGGGCTCAAAAGGATATATTTGGTTTGTTGGGACAAATTGAAGCAAATAACTATTATTTTATATGGGTTGAAGCGGATCGACGCCGCGACTTTAGTTGAGTTTTTATACAATTTTCTGCCTTGAAACCTGTCAGAAGTACTGTTGATATTTTTTAACTGTCAGTGTCTAATATCTGAATAGGAAAGCATTGTTTAGTGCTCGGCCTTTGTGCAAACAATAAATATATAAAAGTCAAACTTAAATTGATTGTTACCATTATATAGACACTCAACCCTGTTTGGCCAAATATTTCTCTTTTCGTTTTTTTGGTATCAGGCCATTATAGAGAATTTATCGACTGACCAAACATTAGAATAAATTGTTTAAAAAATAATTAAATATATACACACACACACACACCAATTCATTCTAGGATGGTAATTATATTAATGGGTAATGAAATATGGTTTAATGTGTAAATATTAGAGGCTAAGTGATTACTATATACTAATTATAATATATAAAAACAATTCATTTTAAGAAACTTGATTCTTTCCCGGGATAACGACTTATTAGCATTTAAATGGAATAAATTTAGGACATTTTTAAAATTAAAATGGTGTGAGATTTACGGGGTACTAACCAAATGTAGCGTTTAACCTCAATCATCGATTTTACGTCAGAATATACTTTTTTTTAAAACATATTTTAACCAAATTTAATCCAAATCGGTTCAGTAGTATAGACTCGACTTGTCTGCAGAGATAAATACGTTTTTCTTATTAAGCCCAGTGTAAATTATTATTGATAGATCAGGAAAGGGTAACAATGTTTTGAACAAGATTATTGCTTCCGAGCTTACCGAAGGTAACGGAAGCATTGTGTTCACTTTTGAGAACAAAAAAGTTTTATGCCTCCGATTTCAAAAATTCCAAGACAGAAATTCGTTTCTGACATCAGGGAACATTTTTGGTTCCGTGTCTGTCTGTCTGTCTGTCTGTCTGTCTGTCTGTCTGTCTGTCTGTCTGTCTGTCTGTCTGTCTGTCTGTCGGTCTTTGTGTCCGCGAACCATGAAACGTGCGACGATAACTTGAGTAAATGTCGACCGATTTTGATGAAATTTGGTAGACATGTTCATTTTACCAATGCCCAGGACGAGTTCGTTGGACAACGTTATCCGTTCAATTGTTCACGCTCAACGCTCGCGTAAACGTGAACTTTACATTTAAAATTGGAATTTTAGATCGGGGAAAAAATCAAACTTCATCTATTCAATGAGACAAACATTTTTTCAAATACAATTTTTTAGTAAAACCAACAGCGTCACCCCTATGGTGTGTTAAAGATCGCTAAAAACTGTTAATAGTTTTTAAACAATAAACATATAACGATAATGTTAATATAACAATAAAGTACATGATGGGATGCGAGGAAGCTATGTGCCACACTAATTGGCAGTCTATTTTAATTGAATTGGCTCTATGCGTTCTCTATTCTATTTCGTTCCTTAAGGCCCCAATACACGATCAAACATTGTATCGCAACTTGTTCCTAAACTTTTGTTTTAAAAATTTGCAAGTATTAATCTTTCTAAACATTTCCCAGAGGAAAGTGAGCGTCATTGTTCATTGTCCGCGTCCAGTATGGCGACAGAACTGAACGCAGAGATGTTTAGGAACATGTTTCTAAAAGTGAAAACGTACTTATGTTTCGGAAACATTTAACAATGTTCATTACAACACATCTTCTCATCTTCACTTGTTTCTACGGGAAACAAAAAACATGTTTACAAACAAGAATTTTTCTGTTCAGAAACCTTGTTTCAAATTTTTTTTTAAAAAAAGTAGCAACACTTTGATTTGAGAAAAATTGTTCCTAAACATTGTTCATTTAAACATGTTTTGTTGGCAGTATATAAACGCGGCTTATAGTTAATAAAACGTTAACACTTCCACTACAAACATGTAAGACATAAAACAACTGCTAAGAGGTCAGTAAAGTTTACATTAACATTAAAATTAAGTACCTAATGTATTATTGTCTAGACATAATTATAAAATGATTTACTTTTAATTCAGCAGACTTTAAAATGTGTTAATCCATCAAAAACTATTATTTTACTACGTTTTTATTAGCTTGCATTCTTGTTTGTTTGTTTGTTTGTTTGTCCGGTACAAATCTGGCAATCGATATCTAACTAACTTCCCGAATAGCTAGACATTTGAAACTTTTAGCATAGCTCAGACCACGATGACAATGCATTATTTTAATACTTTTGGCCATCTTTCAGCAGAATTTAATTAGTTTTCAGCAAATTTCGCTGTGCGGAAAGTTCTCCATTTTGACGGGTCTCAAATTTGTGATAGATAAACATTGAATGGCAGCAAAACAGGAAATATCGATTATATTATTTCAAATATATCGATGGCATGCTTTAGATTTGGTGTTGGGGAGATCCGTTGTACAAAGATTTATTTTTTTATAGGTTTAAGATCAGCTTTCTGGATGGTTGTCATTTTGTGAAGTAAATAAATTCGGAACTATTTTTTTTTTTCACTAACATTATTGTATATCATATAACAATAACAATTATATTATCAACATTACATACGATTCAACAGAAAATTTAAAAACGTAGTATATAAAAAGTTCTTTTTATCTTGAAATTTTAATGAGTAAGTACAAAATAGACTAGGTGCAAATTTATATTTGTTATGAATTTCTATATATTATATATTTACTATAATAGAAATACATATCATTATTAAATTCAGTCCAAGAAATAATTATTTTTGGGTACTTTCTCAATTCTTTAGCACCTTTATGTGTCATTTCAAGGAGAAAGCATCAAGGGTTTGATTGGTTTTAATGGGTTATCTCTTTCTCAAAATTGCTATATTTCTAGGTAACCCTTCTTAATGTTAAACAAATTTTATTGAAATCAAATTATTAGTACATCGTAGTAGACAACAGACACGGTTTTAGGTACAGGAGACCCAAAACCGTGTTAATCTAAATAAAAATAAAATATCTTGAACTAATTAAAAACAAAAATATTTTTTAACTCAAAGAAGTATAAATGTCGAATATGTAAGTAAAACAATCAATAAATTAAAATTTAATAAATGTAAAATAGTATTTCTAACAAAAGAAATATGCGATAACAGAGGAAGCAATATCGAATAACTTTTTTAATTCACCATTTAAAAATCATTAAACATAATTAATCAAAGCGGAATTGAATTTCACAATATATTGAAAAAACCAAGCTCGAGTGCTTGATAAACTTCTTATTCGAAATTAGTAAGTAATTTATAACAATATTTTTTGCAGCCAATTCATAAAAAATTAAACTCAAAAATTTCAAGATAAAAAGAACTTTTTATATACTACGTTTTTAAATTTTCTGTTGAATCGTGTGTAATGTTGATAATATAATTGTTATTGGTATATAATATATAATGTTAGTGAAAAAAAAAAAAAAAAAAAAAATAGTTCCGAATTTATTTACTTCACATAAATGACAACCATCCAGAGAGCTGATCTTAAACCTATAAAAGGACAAATCTTTGTACAACGGATCTCCCCAACACCAAATCTAAAGCATGCCATCGATATATTTGAAATAATATTAATAATATAATCGATAAATAATATAATCGATATTTCCTGTTTTGCTGTCATTCAATGTTTATCTATCACAAATTTGAGACCCGTCAAAATGAAGATAGCGTAAATATTGGATATGGCAAAATAAATAAAATAACTGGCGGACTTTTTCCGAACTAACTTTCCGTACAGTAAAATTTGCTGAAAACCAATTAAATTCTGCTGAAAGATGCCTAAAAGTATTAAAATAATGCATTGTCATTGCTAAAAGTTTCAAATTTCTAGCTATTCGGGAAGTTAGTTAGAAATCGATTGCCAGATTTGTACCGGACAAACAAACAAGAATGCAAGCTAATAAAAACGTATAGTAAAAATGAACTTGGTTAATTTACTGTCTGCAAAAAACCGACAGAAAAGAAATTAAGGGGTATAATAATATATATAACCCAATATTTCAACTACCAACAACTAAATATGACCAATAGAAAAGGGTATTCGGCTAAATTAGTAAACACTGTCATTTTCCAATTCAAAAGCGGTTTTGATGATTTTGATTTAAAGAATTATTGCACGAGTAATCTAATTTGTAACAAGAACTATGCAATAAGCCTTCTTGCGAAAACTGTAACTTTCCAGTTAAAAGAAAACAAATAGACAGAAGAACGTGGATAATAAAAATTAATGTGATTGTCAATTATTAGAGTGAAAATTTGATAATTTATTTGTGATTTTATATAAAAAATACATAATTGTTATTAGATAGATTTAATTGGCAAAAGCCAATCCCTTTTTAAATCACCTCAAATACAAAGTAGACTATGAAAATCAAATTTATAGTTTATGGTTATTCAGATGGATTTTACTTTTTACATCCTTATTAATGCTGGAGTGCAATGACTCTGTTGTTGATAGTCTATCCTATTTATATCTGCTGATATTAGGTTTGTTCCAACCACCAGTTCCGAATCAGTTTCGGATTAGTCCGTGATTGACGTAATGCGCATGCGCGATCACTGACCGTTGGGAATTGATTTGTGATTTTGTTTTTGTTGGAACGCTCCTTTCTCGAACCAAACTGTTTGCCGTGGTAGGTTTTAGCACTGTTATCAGAACAACTTTTTGAGTTGATCGTTCATGTGATTTTGCGTTCCTGTGCTATCGAAAATACCTGAACTTATTAATATTAAAGATATGGATGATGGATAAGTCAATAGTTGATGAAGATCAACTATCAGTCGCTTAAATCAGGGCCTGATTTTGGCCGCCTAGGGGCTCGCACAACAAGGGGGCGCCACACCACAAAAGTTTCATTTTCTAATGCTAATTAAGCTCGAAAGTTGGAAGTAAAACCTACATACTCATAGAGGATATGACGAAAATACATGCACACATTTTAGAAATGTTAATTTAATACATGAATTCACGATTTCATTTCGATTTACGCAATTCGGGCTTACTGAGGTGAGCCAGTTTTAGTAGACTCACGGCACACTCGTATTCGTATTTTTATTGATATAATCCTAAATGCTCTTTTGTTTTAAAAAAAAACAAATATTAATCTTAGTCCAGTTAACGAAAGAAATATTGCGGAAATAAATCGGATTCTTTCGATATTTGTTTGAAAATGGAATAAGTATCAAAAGTCCATCTTGGAAAATAGGTCCAATTTTTATTTTTTTCAGAAATATTTAGAAAATGCCAATTATATGCACTAAAATTCATCGTCGCATTCGTACAAAAACATTTTAAAAAGAACAGTTGATTCGCAAGAAAGGAGAATAATTATAATAGGCGAGCGAAATCAAAACAAAAACAATGAAGCGGAGCGGAAGGTTACGTTTCTGTTCACCCAAACTACTAGTCCCTGCCGCGCAACTATTGAATTTCCAAATAGGTTTGTCTGAAGCCACGCCCACCTTACCTCTCATTGGCCAGCTGTTCCTAGCTTGCCTATTCCCGCCAGTATTTAAATTAAAATGTTACATCGTCTCTATAGCTAATTAACCTAACCTTTTAAATCTTTTTTACGTACAAATTAAAAGAGTTTCAATATTTCAAAAAATACTTTCGTATTCCTTGTAGTCTAGTCAAATTAAACACTAAAAAGGGCTCGACTTTGTAAAAGGTTAAGTCGTTCTAATTTGTTTATTTGTTGCTAGGACCTAAGCCAATAGTAAGAACCCCAGTTTGTAAGAGCTATGCGAACAGATAAATATATTTACGCATGACAATGATTCAGTTCAGAGTAAAAATTGGCCGATATAATTTGGTATACGTTGTAATTTGTAATGAACATGGATGTTATTATGTAAGGTAGTTTGACCCGCAATTCACGAGAGATGAAACATGAAACTGGGTAAAAGCAAAGATGAGGAGAAGGAGAGAAGAGAACTTTTTTTTATTGTTATTGTTTGTTATTTTTTTATGTTTATTATGTAGAGACAGAGAGAAGCAAATGTGTTTTAAAGTATTGTATTTTACCAGTTAATAGAATTTGTGAATTTACAAAAATATGTTTTATTAGTTATTGAAAAAGTATTTATTTTTATTATTAAAAAAAACAAAACATTAAGATGTATTCCTTTTATCAGTGCTAAGACTAAAGTTTTATTAGTGCTAAGACTGTTCGTTGGTGAAAGTTAATTAATCTATAGTTTGAGACAGACATATTTTCAATTAATTTTTTTCAGTAAAACCAAATAATTTGCCTAAGAATGATGGAGAGAAGCATGATTGGTGTTAGTAGAAGAAATAACATAATATCAAATCTTTGGATTAGAAAAGAATCGGGAATGGATGATTAGGAGAACTAATGCTGAAGAGAAAATGGAAATGGGCTGGACATATTTCCATGTTCGGTTTAGAACTACCGAAGGTAGATGGTCCAAGAAACTTGAATTGGTTCCCTTGGGAGGAAAAGAGAAGCAAGGGAAGACCTCTGCGACAATTGGATGAAAAAGGTGTGCGGTGAAGAGGCTTGGCAGAGAGTTGCTCAAAACAGAATTGTGGGGAAAGAAATGGGATGTTTACCAAAATGTATGGCTAAAAGAATAATTAGCTATAACCAATACAATGAATCTTTAATATTATACTATATTTTTACTTTATGTTTGGTACTTGTTACATGAAAATCATGTATGCTCAAAAGAAATAAAAGGCTAAACTCGGCAATAGCCCACCCCTTACATGTAATCGATGTCTTTCGAAGTTGTACAGTTGGCTTCGACATATCAGTTCATCCCTTCCATTCGTATATAATAATATATGTATATAATAATTATATATGTATGGTTTGTTCATAGGAGAGTTGATATCCCATTGTCAAAAAATACGTTGAAGTGAGAAGGGGTGGGCTAATTCCTAATATTAAATTTATTTTATGTTCTGTTTGTGAAGCTTTGTTATACACAACAAACACTTCATCTTCTTGACCAACTAGTTGCAAATCTTTTATCTTTTTGGTGCATGGAAGATGCCTCATGTGCCTGTATTTAGAATACCTTCCACTAATTATGTCTATTATTTTTCTTTTATAGTAACTTTCCATATCCACAGTCAAATAATGGAATAATTGTTTGATATTATAGGCTCTGTCGTATTTAAGATGCGCTCTTTTAGAACATTTATTGCAGACTCCACCATTTCCTCTAGTTAAAGTTCTTTTACATTGAGCCCAAATAGGATGGTATCCCTGAGAGAGAGTGAGGAAAAGAGGCAAAGCACCAGCTCAATGAGAGGAAGAGCTGTGGAGGAGACACGAGAGACTGGCCAGAGTGTGGCAAGTCTGAGTAGGCAATGTATCAAAAATGTATACAAGAATATTAGGTTTTAGAAGCAATAAGAAAACAAATTATTATTATAGTAATTAACTATTTTTAGTAAATTAAATAATAAAATAAATGTATGCATGTGTGTGTAAGTGTATATAAAAAATAGTAAAGTTGTCTAAATGGTGTAAATAATATACTGACAATACATGAGTTAAATTAAATAACTAGTCACTATTTAAATACTTGAGAGTAGATGTTTTAAAATAATTATGATTTTAATTGAATATATTTTATCAATTTGTTTGGTAAACACTAGTGGGAGTAAAATCTAAAGAATTTAATAGCCAATATATTTTTTGTTGTAACGTTGTTTCTTTATTACCTCTATTTATAATTTTTGTTAGTTATAGAATAATTTATACACACATATATAGATTTAATTACATTGTTGTTACATTATTGATAACTTGATGTATATATTTTTATTTTATTGATTTATCTAATGATAAAAAAAAGTAATTTACAAGTTTTATAAACCACTCAATTGGTCTTCTCAGAGCCTTCAACAAACTACTATGTAAGCCGAGTAGCCAGGAAGAAGGAAAAGAAATTAAAATTATAGTAGTGTATAGTATTTATTTATTCTGTAAAAAATGTACATTTATTTGTTTTTGAAATTGCAATAAATGGTAATCAATCAATCATTGTATCACATCTTAATGATAAAAAAATGAACCTGCCTTAAATGACTTTTCCAGTACAGGGAGTCGTAGTCTGAACTCTGTATGTAACCCCTGATAACTGCTGATGATGCTGCAACCATTCCTTAAATTCGTCCACAGTCGCAAATTTAATCTAAAATTTGCCACATGACCATCTTCGGTTTCATTAGTTTTAAGAAATGAGGCGCTTGGATACAACTTATGAAATAAATAAATTATATAAAAAGCATTGACAAATACACTTCGCAAAGAAATATTTGTTAATATCATCAAACATAATGCGTAAAGACAACATCTCAGGGATAGAGGAAACCTAGGCTTTTGGAATGGTTGGCTCTCAGGCATCACTTATATTATATTACAAATTTAAAACTAAAACCAGTGAATGTTACAACCACATATATATGTTGCACTATATATATACTTGTTATGATTAATTATTTATACATAGGCATTTACCTCATCGATCCTTTTAGTCATTAACTCTGTTAGACACATTTTGAATAACTTAAAACTATCTTAATATGTTTAATTAGATGATATAATAATATGATATTTTTTCTTAGGTCTTTAGGGATGTAAGAAAAAAATTAATATTTAATTATATTAATTTATTACATTTAACATAATTTATTGGCTTTACAATATTTCGCCATATCCTGGGCATCATCAGGCCTATTTCTGCAGTCAATACTTTAGTATAAACATTTTTTCAAAGCAATTTAGAGGAATAACAATTGAAAAGATTTATAACACTAGTGTACAACAGTTACTCAAGATTGACAAAAAGATAATATGTAATTTGTTTAATACCATAGTTATAAGTACTTACTTCAAATTTGTTATTCATTTTTTAGGATTATAAAGGTGTATAATGAATTCAACAAAAAAAATCGGATCAGACACAAAAACAACTGTAACGTCATAAAACTCATATAAGATACATTTCCATTTAAATATTGGCGGCAAAAGGCAAGCTAGGAACATCTGGCCAATGAGAGGTAAGGTGGGCGTGGCTTCAGACAAACCTATTTGGAAATTCAATAGTTGCCCCTGCCGCCGATCGCTGACTGCTCTGACTGGTTCCAAACTAATCCGTGATTCAATCAGAGCGTGGTTGGAACAGCCGATTAACAGTCGGAGTCAGTCAGAGTTTGAGTTTGGGCTCGTTGGAACTCTTTTTTCCAAATGCGCATGCGTCGTACAGTTCCAAACCAGTTTGAAGAGTGGTTGGAACAAACCTATTATGATACATTTATTTTGTTTTGAAACAGTGCATTTTTCCCCTCTCTAATACATTTCTGTATTATCAAAGTATTGTGTAAGTTGTTATCGTTACTGCTTGCGGAAAGATAGAGTGTATTTCCGTACTCCGTGTGTTACATCACGGCTAAACTTATTGTAGTTGTTCTTGTCTGTTTCCCTTGAAAGAGAGGCCGTGGGAAACATCGCTACACTGTAAGGAAATCGAGGCATTACGAAATTATTTCAGACTTTTTCCTCTCTTGTATTGAATTTACAAGTCGAGGCATTAAGGAAAACAATTCAACTTGATAAGCTCACCTCACATAGGATAATCTCAGTTTGTCGTTATGACCGATTTGAAACAACATATACAGAAAAATTGTTAAAGATAAAAAAAATTAATTCTTTAAAGACTAAATCAAACCAACAGTAAATTCATTATTCACTATTATTTTAAACATTTTGTGCAATAACTAATGATTATTGCGATATTATCTTCATTTTGTTTATTTCTAAGTCACAAGAACAAAATTTTAAAATATCTTTAACAAGCCAAGCAAAAAGGTAATTTATTTATTATAATGTCTATATACAAAAATATGTATTATATAATCAGGGCTCTCGATCAACTAATACAAAATTTAATCGTATTTTATTTTTGCATCCGAACTTACCTGAAGGTATAGCATTGTCTTCATTCTAAAGAAGGAAAATGTATATAGGTCTCTAAATAAATATTTCCTAGAGAGAAATGTATTTCACACATCAGAGAACATTTTTGGTCTCAAGTGTGTCGTTTTAGCATTTTTGCAAACCCCAATATCTAAAATACTACTTGTCCGCTTTTGATGAAATTTGTATATGGTACCTTTTTTTTAAAAAGTACTCATCCGATTTAAGAAATTTTGGTGGTTTGTTAAAATTAGTCCACAGATCTTTCCACACATTAATTTCAATATCGTCACAGCTTAACTTAAATTATAATGATCTAAAGTCGACCGGAATGGTAGCGACCACGTCGACCAAATTCAGAATACGGTTAGTCCGGTTAGTTAACCATAACGTTACCTTCGAGCGCTTAATAATTTAGTTTTTAAAAGTGAGCACTCGCAATAGCTTACACACACAAACCATACCCAGTTTATATTTTTATAACTATAACCTGGTCTATTGCTGCCTATTAGAAAGACCCTTAAGACCCCAGGCAGCTATAGGATTATTTAAAGCCATAATGATACTTTAGAAGCCACCATGACGCTATCCACAACAAACCGACCAGCGGACCTGGTTAGAGATCCCGAACGCACCCTAACCACTCAACTGCAACTATTCCTCCAAAGCTTACTATAAGGTTTGCTCAAACCAAGCAGTGCACCGTCCACGGTATCGTCGCGGGCATGCGCAATGGATAAAAACCGTTCCAACACGACTTGTTGCAGTGTTTCGTAACGTCCTCAAAACTGTTCCAACCCACGCAGAAATCGTTTGCGAACCGTTTACAGTCCAAACGATCCTCTGACAACCCCAAGTACTGGTTTGTATGACATGCGCAGTAGTCAATCGCCAACAGGAAGGTTCCCTAACTGTTAGGTTTCCATGAATGTTTTTAATACGGTGCGAACAGTCCTAAACAGATACGGTGCGACATGATTTTATTACAATAAAATGTTAGCGCATGCGTATAAAACCTGTCCTAAACGATTCCCGAACGATCTGCAGGACGATGCAAAGGATGGTACAAATAAAGGGGCTGGAGATGGAACAAACCTATAGTTTTCGCTTTTCCACCGTGTCTTTTACATCCCGATGAACACAACTTTAGGTTACTACAGGTCAGGTGATAGGCATACACTCGATGAGATCATCAGTGTAAAACATGTCTCACCTCTCTGGGATTCGAAATTTCACCATGCTGGTGTTTGAGCCTATCTGGTTCATCAGATTCAATATTATCTATTTTGAAAGTCAATATAAGAATGTTTTAGAAAGACTCAAAACAACCATCTTTATCTAACAACCAACAATTAGATGAAAATCTTAATAAAGAAGAATAGAAAAGCACGACATTTACCCGCAGTTAAAGAACAATCACGAAAATACAGTGAATAATAATAAGTAGGGTGAATTGATTGCATAATAAGATACAGCCGGTATTCCGTTTTATTTTAACATCTGAACAAGATTGGGTAAAAATGTCTGTCACATCAGACCTCTTATAAAATGGCTAAGATTTTATCTTTCGCAATTTGACTAATATGAAGAATAAAAAAAGACTTTTCCCCCCTGTTTGAATAAATGTATTCTCTTTCTTTGTATTACAAAAACCTTTTTGTTTCTTTGAATAAATTCATCAATATTCTTGCAGTAAAAAAAAAATCTCTTGCCTTAGGTCAGGTTCAAGAAACGTGACAGGCTTTCCAGACAATCTACAAAAGCTTAAGACCATAAAGGAGTGCGAACAAATTCCCCTGCTGTTTTCTGAAGAAAGGAAAAACTAACTCTTTGACAAATGACGACGTAGAAAAAAAAAGGAAGGTTAAAAGGGAAAATTATAAAATAAATAAATAAATGGAAGAAAACACACAGTGTTAAGGGGGAGGTGTTATCGTAGGAAGAGGAACACGCGACGTCAACCAAATAGACTCATGGATCAATGTCAGATTCAACGAAACACACTTCATTAAATAATCGCGAATACATAATACAGGACTCGAGAACCTTAAACCAATAGGATTTGTATAATATATTCATAAGCTAGCGAAATGTCACGTTTACAAATATTTCAATTTCTTTTTTTTTGGATATTAAGACAGATCAAGCAAATCAAATACACTTAAAATAATGATATAATATAAAGATATTAAATATAAAGTTAACAAGAAATTAAGGCCTATTTACACATTGAAATACAAGTACCGAGTACAAGTGTTTAGTGAAAATTTGCTTAAAAATTACTTAACACTAACACTAAACACATGGTGTCCAAATAGGTTTAGTGTCTTACTAAGCACTAATCAAAGTGTAAATGGGCCTTTAAAGACAACAAGATTTTAAGCTTTACAATATCATTTAATTAAATTTTCAAAAATTCGGTTCGGCCAACTCAACAAAACTATAACATTGTAAAACTTTAAGAATTTAAATCCCCATATTCCCTACCTAATTTAATTGATGAAATGCTCAATAAGTGATTTTTTAGATTTGGTTTTAAAAATGCAGCTATATCAGATTTATTTTCATCAATATCTCAAAAACTAGATTTTTCCTGGGAAAATGGCTCATATAGTTAAATTCGTATTTGAATAGACTTCAAAATATAAATTTTATTCAAAATCAATTGAAAAAAAGGGTCTGATTTTTTTCTGAATTTGTAGGCCAAATTTAAGCGGAAACGGCCACATAGCTAAAGCTTCCCAATTCTGCACAGACGACAGACAACAAATAGGCATTTTTAAAAAAAATATATATATATATTTTTTTTTTTACTCGGCTTAAAACGTGTAAATCAATCAAAATCTTTATATATAATAGTTGAGCTATCAAAAAAAGAAGACTAAATAATAATAAGGGGGACAAATATAGCAAACTACAAAAAATAATTGTTATATTAAAGGAAGCTTAGGGACATACTGTATAAAATAGACTGCCAATTTAGTGTGGCACATAGCTTCCTCGCATTCTATCACGTACTTTATTGATTTGATGCCTTTACAAGGTATTATAATCTAATTTATTTAATTATTTCCCCCGTTCTTTTAAAATGCCAAAATTGTTTTGATTTTTTACATAATTTAAAGTATCAATTAAAAGTTAAAAGTTAAAGAGCGCAGACGGTTCAAATTAATCTGCGGAGTATCTGCTGGCTACTTTCGACAAACCATCAAAATTTCATAGAAATCAGTACATTTGAAGATATAGGTGTAAATACATGTATGTTTGTGAGCATGTGAAAGAGGAACAAATAGGCGCATAAGGTTGGAACTTATATGGGACCAACAAAGGGCTAATTATGACATACTATCCATTTCAATAATATCGGACGAGTAGTTTTTATGATACGTTGGTTCGCTAAAATTGAGCGACAGACCGACAGACAGCCACGGAACCAAAATGTCCCTTGATGTCTGAAACGGATTTCTCTCTTGGAATTTTTGAAATCAGAGACAAAGTATTTTCCATCTTTAGGACGATCACATAGCTTCCGATACTTAAAAAGTTTTCGCTTTTCAGAACGACATAGCTTCCGTCATCTTCGGTAAGCGCGAAAGCAAAAACATCAAGATGTCTTAAACTAATATCCAATGAGATTAAGTTAGAAATAAAAGTTAATCTTTTATAGAAAGGAAGATTATTTTAATCAGAGATTACGCTAAGGGGACATAAGCATCATTAGTAATCATCTAGGAAGTTTTATCTGTGGCGATAAAAGAATTTTAATCAAAAGTAATGATGCAGAGCATCTCCGAAAGAGAGATCCAATCCTTCCTGTTGTTGGGAAATGTCTTTTTCCCGCTCAGTGCATAACACAGAAGTAAACAATGTATAGTTCTTATCTTTAAGGTTTGTCCACAAACTTGCAGCTAATGAAAACGTATGGTCGAGTTTAAATTCTAGTTATTTTGGAGAAGAAATGATGAAAAGATATTTTTTTACATTTAATGATTTCGCTGTAGAGGTAATATTTGTCATAAGACAGGAGTTTCTTATCGTGAATCCTTATAAAACTTAGTCAAGCGAATAAGGCCGTAGTCGGTTCTGAGAAGATGAATTCCAAAAAAAAATAGATCTTTCAAGTCATCTAAAATACTCCCTTTGATTAGCGAAGCAAAATAATAAAATATTTTATTGCTTCCGAGCTTACCGAAGGTAACGGAAGCTATGTCATCGTACTGAAGAATGAAAATATTTTGTCTCCGATTTCAAAAATTCCAATACATAAATCTGTTTCAGACATAAAACATTTTTGGTTCCTTGTCGGCCTGTCACTCAATTTTTGCAAACCAACATATCTTAAAAAATATTTGTCCCGATTTTAATGAAATTTAGATGGTAGGTCAGAATTAGCCCATTGTTGGTCCCATATATGTTTCAACCTTATGCACCTATATTTGTTTCTCCTTCCATATGCGCACAAATATACATTTACTTACACCTGTATTTTCAAAAGATCTTATCTGATTTTTATGAAATTTGGATGGTTTGTCGAAAGTATATACAGCCCGCAGATAGCACCACATTAATTTCAACCGTCTGCGCTCTTTAACTTTTGCTAAATTGATACTTTAATTCATGGAAAAAAACAATGCAATTTTGACATATTAAAAAAAACGGGGGAAACAATAAATTTTACAATAATGGTTTGTAAAAGCATAAAATCAATAAATTTAGTAATAGGATGCGAGGAAGCTATGAGCCACTCTAATTGGCAGTCTATTTTTGTTTGCGTTTTGGAACTAAACAAAAAAAATATATATATATAATATATATATGCAATATCGATATTAATTTATTTGAGTAGCCGCATAAACGTATTAATGATAGAAAAAAAGTTGTTTAAAATTATATAATTAATTTTAATAAGACAATTATTGACATGGGCTTCCCTATATTTTTCATGTACATGTATACCTATTTGTATTATTACATACAACGCAACTGCAAAGTTTTTAAATTTTTATGTCGGGTACTTTCGAAGATACAGCTTCGTTGTATACCTTGAAGGCGTAATAAATAAAAGATGGTGGTCAAGCATCCGAATTCAAGGATGTCGAACGGAAATAAAAGAACGCGCTTAGATAAAGCAGAGAAACAAGTTTAGTCGTTTACGCGGTCGTATCATGTTCATATAAGTCGTAGCATGTTCATATAATTTTACATTCTCATATAGGTAGAACATATTATATAAACTCTGTGATGACGCAAACATTATCAGGTGAACCCTCGTTTAAAGAGGACCTTTAAAGATCCCCTGATTCCAAATAAAAGTGGAGCCTAAACTACGAGGCTGGTTTCGCTGAAATTTAATACATGTACAGAAAAATCATACCCAGTGCCAACAAGGTCTCCTTTGTCGGCTTCTTGGGTAGGAAGAATAAAGACATGCGGTATCCCCTCTACAAATTTAGATCCTTTAAAACGAGACTTTTTGGCCGTTTTTTGGTAAAAATGTACAGTCCGAGATAATTACACAAAAAAAGTTATATGAAGGCTACAAACATTAGAATAAGAAAGTTGTTATTTCCATAAATATCAATTTGAAATAATTCGATCTACTATATCAATTTGGATCAATTGGTCGTTTATTTTTCAGAGTAAACCAGGTTAATAAGCATTCAAATTAAAAAAAAAGAGAAAACAACTTTTCAAAGCAATTAATATTACACATTTAGGAAAAAGGAAGATATGAATTTATAAAAATACTTCGCTATCATAAAAATTATTATACGAGTAACAACTTTTAAAATGTTCGTCATCGAGAGTAAAAGCAGGTCTTTAATAATTAGTGTAAATATTGGTTTCGAAAAATTAATTAAGCGTAGGAATGGAAAAAGAAAGCTTCATAATGAAATTAATTAAGTTAACCCTCTTGTCTCAAGTGCCAATGTAAATTAATTAAAAAACTTGATTCAACTTGACAATCTGCAATGACAGAGAAGTTTACTTTTAGAGAGGTTCTGTGATTATCGATCAACCAAAACGTTTTTATTCGAGTTGATAATTTTAAAAAGGGAATTAAACAGATTTTAGTATATAACATTAAAAGAAGTTTTCCTTTTATAACATTATCGGTGATAAGAAAAAATCAAAAATATTAAAATGAATCTCAAGTGATAATAAAACTTGACTTTTCAAATATTATTTAAACCACAATTACCTACTAATTATTTATTTATACTTTTACCAATTTTTCGAATGTACATGTAATCTTAATATATGAAGCAGTGATTTTTCGGAAACGATCTCAGCATTGAATTCGACTGTCAAAGTTAAAGTCAGAGCTAAATAGTTTAAAAAGAAATCTGTTTTATTTAGATAGTCAAAAGAGAAATTCACAATTTCACCTAAAAGTCAACAAAGGAAAAATCAATATTATTTGTGCTAAGTAGAAACACCATAGAGTTTTTGTATTTAGAAATTTAAACAATATGAGCCACTAGCCACTACGTATTTTGCTTAAGTTGTCTTTGTATTATAACACAATTTCTTTAAACCTTCATAATAGACTTCTCTAACGCTACTTTGTCTGACATTTGCTACTTCAGTAGATTAAAAATCGGTCCAAGATAATTCAGATAAACTTTCTCATACACGAGTACGTAATTACTTAGCCGAGTGTTTTCCAGTTATTAGTTTTCGTGGGTATATTTAATTATTATTGAACATTTCATCAGAATGTATCATAAAAATAACTTCTCCTGTGCGGGGAATCGAACCCGGCCTCTCTCCGTCGACGATTAGAGCAATTTTCACAGGAACTAGATTTTTCCCGGGAAAACGGCTTATATCGTTAGATTTTTATTTAAATGGGACTACACTTAAGAGTTGTTTAATCAAAATCGTCGGAACTGTTTTTTGAGAAATAATTATTTTTTACGTTTCTTCAGAGTTTTTGGGGGGTAGCGCCACCTAATTTGGAGCTAAAATTCATTTCTCGATTTCGCCTCGGGGTATGATTTTTCTGAACATGAATGCCAAATTTCGTCAAAATCGGTGCAGTAGTTTAGGCTCCAGGCGTCTGCTCAGACGACAGAAAGACATTTTTTAAAAACCACTTTTTTGGCCTCAGGGGACCTCAAAATGAGTAAATCCATAAAAATCTTTATATGAGAAAGTAAAAAGTAGTTAGTACGGGGAAAAAATTCAACAATCACAATTTTTAAGCAAATTTTCATAGTACGTATATATATTTATATACAGAAAACAGGTAATAATCTTAGAAAGCAGGACAGGTAATAATCTTAGAAAATATACAGAAAACATAATTATATTATTATGATATATGTATATATTCTATTGCATATTATATATATATATATGTATATATTATTTATTGAAGCGAGCGTAAGCGAGCTTCTTACATTCAAGGAAATATGCATCTTGTCTGTCTGTCTGTCTGTCTGTGTGTAACGTTTACGTGTCCGACGATAACTTGAGTAAAAGTTGACCGATTTAGTTGAAATTTAGTATACATCTTTCTTTTACTAATACTCAGGCTAAGTTCGTTGGACAGCGTGATCTGTCCAAGAGTTCGCGCGCAATGCTCGCGTAAACTTCAAATTTAAAATTGGAATTTCAGGACGGGGAAAAATTCTATCATCACCTATTCGATGAGACGAACATTTTTTACAAATACATTTTTTTTAGTAAAACCAACAACGACACTGCTAAGAATTAATAAAGATCGCTAAAAAAGCGGACCTAAACGTTTAAAATAGAGAAAACAACCTTTTTACCAATATCTTACGTTCTAACGTAACGATTTGAAAAAAACTTCATGTACATCGTCTAAAGTAAAATTGAAACAAGAATGTAAAATTTCAACTTGATACAAGCAGTAGTATTTGAGTAATGAAGTGATACATTTATAATAGTTTAAAAGCAATTACGGGAAGATTCGTATAGTCGTATTGTGTGTAGGTTTGTTTAGGAAGTAAAGCTTTAAGCTTTGTACCGAGTACCCCCACTCTACCCCTCACTACCCTCTTCCACTTATCTTTAACTATGACATTCATCATGATTAACAAATTTCAATATTCAGTATTTTATTGTAATACGCTCGCTTCAATGATAGAGCCACGCGATGCCTAGTATTTATTTATACATATATATGTATATAACATATGTTTTATATTTCTCTATTCAACTTGTCTCGTTATGGAGAAGAATAAGATTGAGCTATTGTCTTTTTAGTATTTTCCTCTTAGTTCACCTCTGTTACGCCCATGCTTTTAACAATATAAGTTTCATGTAACGCAATGGAACACGACTGTGTGTAACGCAATCACTAACAAACCTTAACAAAGCAATCAACTTAATGAAACAAACTAGTTCCTTTGTCTAGCAAAATTGCCTGACTAACCCTGGATCACGACATTATAAACAACATTGATCATTATGTTCTAGTAAAATAAATAAATCATTAGCAGATCAGAGTAGACGAGAGGTTATCGCACTCATCTAAAACTATTGCGTTAACACTGAAAGCAGATCAGAATTCCAGAGAAGTGATTTAAGTTTCTCTAATGATCACATCGATTATATAAGTAAAGATGTTCACCTCCTCCTCTGGAAACAGCCTGAAGATGTGGAAAACCAACGTAAAAGAAACAACATAATACAAAATAATATGTTAACTCAATCCATAAACTAAATTTTAGTAAAGAACATTGTTTTGGTAGTTAAAAATGTTATCAGAAAAATTAGAAGAACTGCACAACCGACCAAATATGATATTGTCGTTTGTGTATAAATATGTCATTCAACAAACTATGAAGTCTGTGTGTGTGCCGATAACGTGATTAAAATGACCGATTTTTGTGAAATTTGGTACACATGCTCATTGCTCATTTTACCAATGCCCAGGACGAGTTCGTTCAGAGCATTCACGTGCAACACTAGTGCGAACATTTTAAATTGGAATTTTGGGACGAGAAAAAATTCTAACATCATCTATTTGACGAGATAAACATTTTTTTTTTTTTTAATTACAATTTTTTAATAATATCAACAGCGACACCTCTATGAAGTGTTACAAGATCGCTAAAACTAATAAAGCCGACCTAAACGATTAAAATAGAGAAAACAACGTATTCACCAATATCTTATGTTCTAACCTATCGATTTTAATAAAACTTCACTTGAATCATGTACTATTGAAACATGCATGTAAAATTTTAATGTGACACAAGCAGAAGTTTTTGTGAAGTGAAGTGATACATTGTATAATAGTTTAGATAGAGTAGGTCGGGGCGTGAGGGTTTAAGGAATAGTCCTGTTCCCTCACTTCAATCATCATCTTTAACTATTATCAACTCATCATGATTAACTATGTATAATTGTCTTAATATTCAATATCTACTGTATTGCACTCGCTTCAATGAAAGAGCCAAGCGATGCCTTATGTTAAATAAAAGAGGGAACGGAGATTTTTGGGAAATCTAGAGCGAATGACAGATGATAGAGACTTGAAGGTATACACAGAAAAACAGTGCGGCAGATGAAAAAAAGATGGTTCAACATATTATACAGAGAACGAGAACGAATTAAGAAAGATGTGAAAAAAAAGAAAATGACGGAAATTGTCTGAATGGATGATTGGGCCAGTATTACCAGAGAGGCCAACATTCTTTAAACGCTTAAGAGCCAAGAATAAGTAAAATATAATTCGATGTGTAGGCCAAAACGTAACTCAATACATCGATTTTGATATTCTGGTCCAAATCACGTCAAGAAGAACAATGTTATTGCCGTAAAGTGGCTAACCACAACAATCTTGATGTTCCAGAGAAAATCACGACAAGAAGAACAATTTTGTTGCCGTGAAGCGACTAATCACATCATCAATCTTGATGTTCCAGAGCAAATCACGACAAGAAGAACAATGTTGTTGCCACGACTAATCACATCATCAATCTTGATAGTCCAGAGCAAATCACGACAAGAAGAACAATGTTGTTGCCGCGACTAATCATATCATCAATCTTGATAGTCCAGAGCAAATCACGACAAGAAGAACAATGTTGTTGCCGCGACTAATCACATCATCAATCTTGATAGTCCAGAGCAAATCACGACAAGAAGAACAATGTTGTTGCCGCGACTAATCACATCATCAATCTTGATAGTCCAGAGCAAAACACGGCAAGAAGAACAATGTTGTTGCCGTGAAGCGACTAATCACATCATTAATCTTGATATTCCAGAGCAAATCACGACAAGAAGAACAATGTTGTTGCCGCGACTAATCACATCATCAATCTTGATAGTCCAGAGCAAATCACGACAAGAAGAACAATGTTGTTGCCACGACTAATCACATCATCAATCTTGATAGTCCAGAGCAAATCACGACAAGAAGAACAATGTTGTTGCCGCGACTAATCACATCATCAATCTTGATAGTCCAGAGCAAATCACGACAAGAAGAAAAATGTTGTTGCCACGACGCGACTAATCAAATGAATATTGATATTCCGGAGCAAACCACAGTAACACCTTTTAAAGAACTTACAGAAGAAGAAACGAAGCAACAAATATCAAGTCCTTGGTAAGGCAAAGTGTACAGGAAAACTAAATATAAATATTAAATTTGACATGTTCAGGGACTGAGTAAAGAAATTGAATAGTATAATGAATTTTCAATAATAATGGATTCATCTAATCTTTAAAATAAGTTTACCTCTTTTAAATAAGTTTAATTTTACATTAAAAACTAAGTGTTAAATCAGAGGTGGATTGGATATACATATATTACAATATATATACATATATTACATATATTACATATATATTGATATACATATATTACAATGTTAACAAAGAAGCAACTGTACAACATTTAATTTTATGAATCAATAGTTTTATTAATTAGGTAAATCAAATTAACGGGGAAAACCAGTGAATCATTTTATCCTATCTATATGTCAATGGTCCGATCTCAATGAATAAATAAGGTAGTTCAGATTACGACTTATAACCTTATAAGTCATCATTAAAGAATTATGACGTTACTCAAATAACCTTAAACAAAAATTAGGTGAAAGGAGTTATTTAATCAGCCAAGAATTCCTAAAATGAGTCACAGAAGTGGTTTTTTGAATGTAAAAGTTTAATTTTGTTAAGTTGTCCCATTTTAACAAAGATGATGAAATAAAACTATATGTTCAGCTATTGTATCCTTAACTGTTTTGTTTGCAAACATTAGCTATTGTATGCTCAGCTATATTATTTAGCTTTTGTATACTTAGCTATATTATTTAGCTTTTGTATACTTAGCTATATTATTTAGCTTTTGTAATCTTAGCTTATTGTTTAGCTTGTTAGCATTGTTTCTAACAATCAGCTAATCAATTTTGCTTTTAGAGAAATTAAAGTAAACATTGATTTCAAGGGATGAATTCAAGTATCCAGTATCCATTATTAAACCATCTAATCTAATACCCATTACCATTGATCGGTAATATCAGTGCAAAGTCATTCCTCAAAATATTGTTTATTTATTATTTTTAATGTAATATAACAAACCCAACTTAAATTGGAGGTCGGGGAGCAGTAAGCACGAGTGCGTTTAACGCCCGAGGCCTGTCATGGCATTTGCTGCTCGTGGTGCGTACACTATTTTATCGCCCACCCCATGTAAACTAATTACAAAACACGTAAACTATTTTGCCGTAATCTTCAAAAACAATAAATGCATATTAAGTTTAAATCAGTACCAAAACAAACCGCAGTTATAAAAATATTGATTGTTTACAAATTGAACAGCTGACGCTGAGAACTACTAGCGCTTCTTGCACTCCGCGGCCCGGTCAGGAAGCGGCCGCTTCTCGAACTACTAGTGGACCTGTAATGAAAAAGCATGCATTTTTACAGGCCCCAGGGCTGTAAAATGGAACTTTACCGGCCGCTTAGGATAGGAATGTTTACAAGTAAAAAAAGTAGTTCACAATGTATATAGGAACTTCTTATTTGACGAATATTAAGGTAATAGGATCCTCACTACACTCAGATTTATTTATATTTAAATTCTCATTAGTTTAAAAAGCTTGTAATAAAATTCCAATCCACGTAATTGATTAATTAGGCATATGTCAATGACACTATATCAATATTTACACTAACTAAGACAAAAAGGCAGACAATTAAAATTGTACAAAAGGGTTATTCACATAAAACAATGTCATAAACATTTAAGAATTAACAGTCAGGATAAGTAATTAGCGAACTGATAAGCCACATTGATATTGAGTATAACTATATATCTACAAAGCGATAAAAGATATAAAATATCACTTCAATTATGATTGATTTCATTGTCTCAGACCACCTGTAGAGTTCCTACGTCTTTATAAACAGGTAATGTAGTAATAATCATTAAAATCAATAACATACAGTTGATCGGGACTAAAACCCAAAAGAAAAAATATATATATCATACAAAAGAACTAAATAACTACAAAATTAATATCCTTTACTGGCACATCAAATCGTAGACTATTTTGGTCTCGTGTCTGTTTGACAGTCCGTCCTTTAACATATTTGGGAACCACAATATCATAAAAACTACTAATTCAATTTTAATCAAAGTTTGGCGGTACGTCAAAAATAACCCACATCTTCTGCACATATTTTACTCCGATTGAAATCGTAACAGGTCCAAAAACCCACACTTTCAATTCCAAGTAGAGGCATATTTTATGGAATTTTTGTTAATGCTCTAGTCCTAAATTATTAATAAAATAAACTGTCAATTGGTGTGGCAAATAGCTTCCTCGCATCCTATCCACGTACTTTATTGATTCCATGCTTTTGCAAGCCATTATTGTCTAATTGGTTTAATTGTTTCCCCCGTTTTTTTTTTTAATCTGTCAACAAAATTGTTTTGAGTTTTTACACGAATTTAAGTATCAATTTAGCAAACGTTAAAGAGCGCACACGGTTCATATTAATCTGGGGCTATCTGCGGGTAACTTTCGATAAACTATAAAAGTTTCATTCAAATCGAATAAGTACTTTTGAAGCTATAGGTGTAAATAAATGTACGTTTGTGCGCATGTGGAAGAGCAACAAATAGGCGCAGAAGGTTGAAACTTATGTGGGACCAACAATGGGCTAATCATGACCTACCACCCAAATTTCATTAAAATTGCACGTGTAGTTTTTAAGATATGTTGGTTCGCAAAAATTGAACGATAGACAGAACGACAGACAGACACGGAACCGAAAATGATCCCTGATGTCTAAAACGGATTTCTGTCTTGGAATTTTTGAAATTGGACCAAACATTTTTCGATCACATAGCTTCCGTTACCTTCGGTAAGCTCGGAAGCAAAAAATCAAAACAATTTTGACATTTAAAATAATCGGGGGAAACAATTAAACAAATTCAACAATTAAGGTTTGTAAAAGCATAAAATCAATAAAGTACGTGGATAGGATGCGAAGAAGCTATGTGTCACACCAATTAGCAGTCTTTTTTTTAAATTATCTTATTACAGCTTACTTTATACCTCTGATAATTTATCGAATGATAGAACGCGAGAAAGCTATGAGCCATACTAATTGGTAGACTCTTTTACATATAAAAACTTAAACTCGAAAAGTTATACTGTAAGGTCAAAAATTACAGATATTTAGTTGTCCTTTTTTACTAAAACCCCAGCTCTGTAAAATATACAGGGAAGAGGTTATTTGTAACATATATATATATATACAATGAAGAAATACGTACTGAAGAGACACTGTTTTTATTCCTATGACGATTTATTTTATGTTCCAGCACATATAGGATAGGGGCTAATTGGTTTTTTTTTCTGTTCCAATTTGACCTAGTTTCTGAAAGTGATTTATAATACATACATGCAATTACCTATTTTTCTAGAGGTCCATTTGTTTTAATTAAGACCTGCCCAATTGCGTGTTGTTTATTAGTTCTATCCATGTGTTAGTTATTAGTAGTAATAAAGATTTAGTGTCACTGACCTCTGAAAATTGAGTAGTAATGTTTGTGCTTGAGTTACCAACATATAGATTTGACTAATGATTACTTAAGTTCAGCTTACTCTAATTAAACAATTATCACAACGTTTTAATTCTCTTAAACTACCTCCAATGATGTATTTCACCTGTGAAATACATCATTGGAATCAACAGTTTGAAGGTGGTAGTGAACCCAAAATGTTTTTGTTATTTTATTAATTTAAAATTAAAATAGACTGCCAATTAGTGTGGCACATAGCTTCCTCGTATCCTATCATGTACTTTATTGTTATATTAACATTAAAATTATTGTTATATTACTTAATTGATAAATTATTTATTGTGTAAAACCTATTAATAGTTTTATCGATCTTTAACACTACATAGCGGTGTCGCTGTTGGTTTTACTAAAAAATTGTACATATTTGAAAAAAAAGTTTGTCTCATTGAATAGATGAAGTTTGATTTTTTCCCCTACCTAAATTATCAATTTTAAATTTGATGTTCACGTTTACGCGAGCGTTGCGCATGAACCCTTGGACGGATAACGTTGTCCAACGAACTCGTCCAGGGAATTGGTAAAATGAACAAGTTTACCAAATTTCATCAAAATCGGTCGACATTTACTCAAGTTATCGTCACACGTTCAGGATTCGCGGACACACAGACCGACAGAAAGACAAACGGACAGACACGAGACCAAACATTTTCCCTGATGTCTGAAACGGATTTCTGTCTTGGAATTTTTAAAATCGGAGACATTACATTTTGTTGTTTTCAAAAGTGAACACAATGCTTCCGTTACCTTCAGTAAGCTCGGAAGCAAAATAATTAAAATATATCTTATCTAGGCTTGACAAAATCAAAATATGTATAATAGCTTATTCATAATATATTTTTCTATGTAAAAGTTTGCAAAGAGAGCGCACATACCGTAATTAGTGCCAGGCATTTTGCCAATTTTTAAAAGGAAAGAATTTGATTACAGTAAAATGTTCAAAGTTTTGAATTTTAATGTTTATAAGTGCAATAAATGGGTAAATATTTATGTATTTACTATTCATATTGTAGCGTACTTCATGCCCTAACTTGGTGATATTTATTTACTTTATTATTAAGCTGTGGGAAATATAATAGTTAGATATTAAGGCTATAAAAAGATAAATTTAGAACTTTAATTTAATTTATGACTGTGATATAAATATTGAAAGAAAATTATAAAAATGGTAAAGGCATCGCGTGGCTCTTTCATTGAAGCGAGCGTAATACAATAAATTTTGACTATTAAGAAAATTGTTAATTATGATGAGTTGAAAATATAAAAGGATGATTGTAGTAAAGATCCGTGTAGTGAAGAAACAGGACTATTCCTTAACCCTCACGCCCTAGACTACTCCATTTAAACTATTATAAAATGTATCACTTCACCACACAAAAACTTCTGCTTGTATCAGGTTGACATTTTACATGCAAGTTTCAATAGTAAATTAGATGATCTAAGTGAAGTTTTATTACAATCGATACTTTAGAACGTAAGATATTGGTGAAAACGTTGTTTTCTTTGTTAAACGTTTAGGTTGAATTCGTTAGTTTTAGTGATCTTTAACACTTCATGTGGTGTTACTGTTGATTTTACAAAAAAAATTGTATTTGAAAATAATATTTTTCTCATCGAATAGATGAAGTTAGTCCCGTCCTAATATTACAATTTGAAATGTCCTGAGCATTGGAAAATTGAAGATGTGTACCAAATTTCACCAAAATCGGTCAACTTTTACTCAGGTTAGTGTCACACGTTTTTGACACACGCACACAGACAGGATGCATAGTTTGTTAAATGTATAAGAAGTTCGCTTCGATTATTTTAGACAAAAAAAACTATATATAGAATGTATTTTTCGATTGAAACTAGCGAAATATACAGGGTAATGCGTTATTATAAAATAAAATGTTGTAATTTTGTAATTTTAAAATGACACATTTTAACTAAGAATGAGTCATAAAATGTCCATATAAATGGAAAAATATACAATATACCAATCAGGTCGATAAAACTTTCTATAGAACAGCTATTTACAAAGAAAACATTAATTGTACTTAAAGATAGGAGTAATTGCTTTATAATTGTACGTAATGACTAATTACACTTATAGTTAAGATAATTATAATAATTTCTTTTTTTTAATAATTATGTTTGAAAACTATTTTTATCACTCTATATGCGGTTTCAAGGAGATTAAATTAAAAATATGGTGTAACTTATAATGCATTTTGCTTCCGAGCTTACCGAAGGTAATGGAAGCATTGTGTTCACTTTTGAGAACGAAAAACTTTAATGTCTCCGATTTTAAAAATTTAAAAGACAGAAATCCGTTTCAGACATCAAGGAACATTTTTGGTCGTGTCTGTCTGTCTGTCTGTCGGTCTGTGTGTCCGCGAATTATGAAACGTGTGACGATAACTTGAGTAAATGTCGACCGATTTTGATGAAATTTGGTAGATATGTTCATTTTACCAATTCCCAGGACGAGTTCGCGCTAAAACTATTAATAGTTTTTACACAATAAACAATATAACAATAAAGTAATATAACAATAATTTTAATGTTAATATAACAATAAAGCCCATGATAGGATGCGAGGAAGCTATGTGCCACACTAATTGACAGTCTATTTTTTTCATTTAAATAATAATTAAATTACCATTGTTATAATTTGAATATTTAAAATTAACTTTGCTTTATTGTTGTCAAAACAACATTTTGAGTAACTAAATCCTAGATGCATCTGGTCGATTTTAAATATTTATAAATTTGACTAAACGCCCCACGCCCATACCGAGATTTTGTTGAAACCACCAACAAACCATAATAGCCAATGTTAAATAAGGTTTCGATCACTTTAGTTGGACAGCATCAGAAAGCTGTGACTGATTGATGAATCAATGATTGATGATGGGATGATTGATGATAAGATGAATGGTGATGTTAACATGAATAATGAAGATGTAAACATGATTGATTATGTTAACATGATGGTTAATTGACACTGATAATGACAAACTGAAATGTTTGTTTGTTTTGTTTTTAACAGGTGTATAATTAATTGATATATTTTAGGGAGCAACCCTTATTAAAGTGAGATATAAAACTAGCTTGAAAACTAAGGGAGTTATGTGTTCATTTTTTTGATAAATCTTGACACAGTTATAAGGGAGTTGTGAGTGACACAGCAGACAGACAGTCATCACCACTCAAAAACCACTCAAACAATTTTAAAAACACCTAAAACGTGAATAATAATATTCCGTTGAAATCTCGATTTCGGATTTTTGGGTGAAAACAATACTTTTCCTGTATACCTTCAGAAAGGGGAGGAAAAGTAAAAAACTTACTCACTTTTACATTAACATAACAATATTGCATTTTTGTTTTGGGGGTAGCAACCCCAAATTTTGATTTAAAATTTATTTCACGCTTTCACCACGGATCATGTATGTACGGATGTCATTAATATTTCATTAAATCAGCCCAGTAGTTCAGGCTCCACGTAACTTTACTGGGGACATACATTTTTTAAAAACTGCATTTTTTTTTTGGATACTTATCTGTCAAAATCTCACAATCGAATTTTCGCGCCATTACAATACTAACTCTCTATGCCTATATAATATACTATGCACATGAGAAAAAAGAAAAAAAAAATTCGGTGAACCGTAATATCAAATACATTAATCAAATTTGATTCGATACTTTCGATTGAGGCTCGATACTTTTGCACGGACGACTGGCGATACAATACAGAAATTTAATATTTTTACTCAGGTAAACCCTAAAATCCATCAAAATAAAATCTATAATCATCACACTACAATAAACTTACAAACTAAGAATATGATCAATTAAAAATGTATGTAAGCATATTTAAGACTCAGGGGTTAATGTTTTTCTAATCGAATTTAATTAATATTATAAGTAATAAATTTAGAAGAACCGTTTTCCAATATTCCTAATCTATCAGAATGATATTAAATATTACATCTAATACAATTTAAAAGGCGAAATAACAAAAAATACAAACAAACAAATAATAGCACGAAATAACAGAAATAAACAAAATGCAATGCCTACAACACATAAACATGGAACAACCAACTGACAATAAGTAAACGAGAAAGTTTGTATTATTACCGATTGTACCTGTCTTTCATTGCTGATCTAATTCTTGCAGCATTCCTACTAAATCTTAAAATTTTATAAGCTTAATGTAATAAACTCTTATCAGGCTGACAAGATTTCTCGAAAGTAAATATACTAAATTTGTAATATATTTCACATGACAAAATATAAGTGGTTTTGACTCATATGAAGATAAGACGGCTAGTATAGATACTTATATAACTTCAAGGTCTTTAAATTTAATATTAATAAGTCACAACATAAATACATACATACAGACATTATTGCGCCTTCCTCAATTATTTAGATGAATCAATTTATGCACAAAAATAAACAAATTAATAACTGTACATAACATATTTACTAAAGTAGGTATGGTGTCACTGGTGACTCCTCGTTAAAAAATCGGTCCGAGACAACTCAGACAAACTTTCTCATATACGAGATCATAATTACTTAGCCTAGTGTTTTCCATTTATTAGTTTTTGTATGTACATTTAATTATTACTGAACATTTCATCAAAATTTACAGTAAAAATAACTTCTCCTAGGCGGGGAATCGAACCCGGGCTCTCCCTGTCCGCGCGTTTTAAGCTATTTTCTCAGGAACTAGATTTTTCCCGGGAAAACGGGTTATATCGTTACATTCGTATTTAAATGGACTATATTTTAGAATTTTTTAATCAAAATCGTCGGAACCGTTTTCGAGAAATATTTTTTTTTCACGTTTTTGTTAGAGTTTTTCGGGGGTAGCGCCCCCAAATTTTGAGCTAAAATTCATTTCTCGATTTCGCCTCGGGGTATGATTTTTCTGAACATGTATGCCAAATTTGGTCAAAATAGGCCTAGTAGTTTAAGCTCCAGGCGTCTGCACAGACGACAGACAGACATTTTTTAAAAACCACTTTTTTGGACTCAGGGGACCTCAAAACGTGTAAATCCATCAAAATCTCAAAATCGAATATTCGCGCCATCACAATACTTTCTCTTTATATGAGAAATTAATATATGAGAAAATAAAAACAGACACAAAGAAAGGTGCGTATCTATATAGTTTAATGTCTCTATTATTTAACGTCCTGTTGATTAGATTATCTCTTTGGGGTTCTTTAGGTTCACCAAAGGATGTTTTCTACTACTCCATATCGACACAGACATCGTCATCACCATTACATTTTTCCTGTTTTTGGTTAAGTAATCAATTAATTCCCAGTAATTCCTTAGTCAGATTGTATTTTTACCCGCAAATATCTGTCTAATGCTGATATTAAATTGTCCAAAGCATAAAAATCATTAGGGAATAAAGAAACAAGCATATAGGGTGCTTCTTCTTCTCCCTTACACTTAGGAAATAATGGAGGTAAAAGTAATTCCACTGATATTTCTGTCTTGTCAGATTAGAGTGGACTAGTGAACATCTAAACCACCCAGCGAATTGATCTTCCTTATCTGATTTCTGTTAACTTGTCGCTAATATTCCAACATATACACGCGTTAGTCAGCAATCAGAGCACTTGTATCAGTTCTTTATTTGTTCCTATAAGAACCATATTAGGTCACTCATTACTATTTCTTCCGTTTCCTTCATAGGTAGAAGAATAAAATTTGATATGGTTATTAATTATAGTCAATTGATACAACAAACATAAGTTTAAGCGCCTTCAATTTCCTAAGCCTCGTTTATACGGTGATAGTACTCTCATGCTAGAACTATCACGTCAGAAATCTCGATACAATGTCGTGATGGTGTACAGACCACAATCAATTTTAAGTTAATCGTGTAGCGATGAGATATCCAACATGACCGACAAGGAGCTAATAGAAGTCATTAGGGAAATCATTAAAATAAAAACTAAAAGAAACCAAAGAGACAGATAGATGAAGGGTAGACACGTTTTAGGTATTTATAAGATTACCACATAATATTTTAACAACATTGACGTATTGACGTCTAGTTGATGGTGGACAAGATACATATTGACAACAGTGTTGCCAGCCATTGTTGCTCAGACTATACTACGCTAAAGAGAGAACTTAGTCAATAGAATGACCTGTAATAACCTGTTGCTGATAATCAGGATGAACGATTACGTAATTTACTAAAAAAAAAAAAAAAAAGAAACTTTTAAACTAAAATAAAATCACGTCTAAACAAGTAGTAAAATGACAATATAAACAAAACAAATCCAAATGCTAATAAATAAAAAAAAATTAAATAAAATAATAGAAGGAAAACATACGCTTGTTCCCTTGATGCCAGCTTCTCGGCAGACTCTTCGTTGCCCATTATACGCGAGCTGCTACATTGTTAATTAAAATAAAATAAATAAATAAATTTCGGAGCATTACATCAAACGAAAAAAAAAAACGAAAAATTAAAAATAAACAAAAACAAGATCGAATCCGAAACAAAAATGTTTAAAAATTTAAATAAATGTCACTTTTATAACGACACAAAATTTCAATTTAATTATTTAATATTGGATTAAGTTATAATGATATAAATTAAGAATAAATTCTACAAAAATTAATTATTATATCTCTAGCATAATGATTATAGTTCTATTTTCAAGCCTATACTGATAATGGTCAGTAACTGATGCTATTATTCTCAAGCTCAGATAACATAAATGGCACTTATTTAGTTTAGTACCCCTCTAAAAAGGGGAATTCTAAAAACGGGACTGAGGCCAAACTTTAGTTGAGCACTCCCTATTAGTGTTAAGACAATGGGATATTTAGTCCAAAGTACTTTGGGACAAAGGAATATCACACTTCTGAATACAAATGTGATAATCCCTTAAATATTATTACATAATATCACTTTATACAGAAGTGTGTTGTTCCTTTGTCCCAAAGTGTTTTGGACTAAAAATCCCATTGTCTATTAGACTAGTCCCATAGATAATTAGACTAAGGGATATTACAATTGATAAATAGAAGAGTTCATATTCCTTTGTCTAATTTTCATATACCCACCTAAATCATGTCAAATTTGCAATTAAGTTCCACATAAGTCATAACTGATGTTATCATCATGCTCTGCTATGATAACATCTGAACACAACAGGGTACTTATTTAGATTATTACTCCTACATGTTTTTTAGAATATAAAAGACTGATTAAATAACTTAAGACAAAGGGATGTTTAGTCCAATGTACTTTGGACAAAGGAATATCACACTTCTTATTTTATAAGGCGAGTAACAGTCTGTAGAAGAACATTCCGTACACCTTCTATAGATTGTTACTCCCCGCTGTTTTTTTTAGGACTAACAATCTAAAGAAGTGCCCATATCAGTATAACATATCAATAACTGATGTTTTATCATCATGCTGTGATAACATAAAACATCATCTTTAAAACTGGGATATTTATTTCTAAACTAACCCACAGAATATTAAATCACCATTTTCTTAAAACTACTCCCAACAACAAGCTTCTTTTTTTCAAATTATATGCACATATAATATAGAAAATCGCCCTAAAATTTTTTACTACTCTTAAGTTGATCAGCAAAACAATAACCCAAGAATCATCAGTTCTAAAGCTAAATTTATCACTTAAAAAATAAACTATTTCATTAATATCCTTGAGATTCAGTTAGTAAAGAGATAAAGTTATAAGTTCTAAACGTGAGTTGCAAAAGTGAAGGTCAGCAACATCGAGAAACTTCTATGTAATTATTTCACATACATATATATATCCGTACATCAGAGGTAAATATGGTTTAAGTCCAAATTTGTTTTTATTAAAAAATTACTGTTAGCGGTAAGTGCAAAATTCAGATAATTGTTGTGTCAGATAATTGTGTTAAAGTATTGCATCTCCACTTTCGATAAAGAGAAAATCAAAAGATGTAAAAATATTGAATATTTTGTAAAAAAAAATACTGCTCAATTTTGATAATAAAATAGCTCTCCTGTAATTAATAAAATTAGGCACAACATTTCTATTTTAGAGGAAGATATGTAATTAGCAGTATGTCAATAATAGTACATTACGCGTCGAGTGGGGAAAGTAGCATTTTGCATGCGAGTGTGGAGTTAGCACCCGAGGGTAGTAAAACCACACGAGCAATGCAAAATGCCGTTTTCGCACGAGTTGCGCACCGTACTTTATCTACGATTGTTAGATTTAAATAATAAATACAGAAAAAAATAAACTTCTGTATGCAAGTTCGTATTTCTCGTTTGATAAAGTTGGCATTAATTCATTAGTTGTATTTTGTGCCGAATTAATTATTTCGGGACGCTTATTATTCTCCTCATATTCGTCATAATCATTTCACTCATTGATTTTCTCAAAAACACTAGTTATAAACAATTACGTTTATTAAACAAACAGCAAATTAGTTTTGTTAAATGGAAACAAACTCGTTAATCGTGCGTAAAGGTGAAGAATACTTCATTTTTACCACCCTAGGGCGGTAAAAAGAGGAATTCTTCAGAATTATGAGACGTGCATGCGCAATGAATACAAGTACGTAAAGAATCACTTTCTGCGCATCTAAACTTTCTAATTAGGATAAGGGGACGAATTTTGGTTGGTCTCTTCAATGGTAATTTTATGGAAGTTTTACTGTACTTCTATATTATATTTTTAGATGGTTTATATTAAAAAGGTAGACGTAATAAAGGAATAAGTTTTTAGAAAAGTGGTTAAAAGAGATTGTGGGGGGGGGGGGGGGGATATTGATAAGGTTGTCAGTACGAGTGTTTTTTTTTATCAACCTTACAATTATTAAAATGAATAGTGTTGCAAGTTTGGTTCTATCTACATAATATCGCATACTTATCTTTTTTATAAAAAATATATATGTTTGTATATTTATTCTTATTAAAAGTTTACCGCATTCAAAATCAAAATGTTTTATTTAAATAACCTACAATTTACTAGGTTGTTTATTCAAGAACTCATTTAATAATCATCAGCTAAAATGATTGACAGAATGTAGCAAGTCTGGTTTTATCTACTTACAATATGTTGCCTAATCCTAGACATATTATTTAATAATCTTATCATGTGATAAGAAGTGCTAAGTCGCTTTGACAATATAATCAGCTCTTATTTTAAATAATCTAAAATTTAAAAATTAAAAAAAAAAATAAATAAATAAAATTCAAGAGGCTCATAATTACGAATAATTCAAACCCTAATACATAGTAACATTCTCAAATTGACTAGAAGTTTAATTTGAATCAAATTAAACTCAAATCAAATCTCTTGATTTTGAATCTTTATGATTCTCGTTTGTCAATAGACAATTTAAATGACGAGATTCATAAAGAGCCATAGTTAAGTTACTTTATTAAAACTATTTATTACAATATTTAAGCTAGATAGGAAGCTTATGATGACACTTTTGGGAAATAGACATACATCAAAAGTAAGCCTATCAATTCTTATTTATTGGACCAAACTATTCAAGAAATGAAATCAGCAAGTATCAATTTTTCAATTTTAAAACAATTATTATAAAAAAAGAGAGCGATTAAAGCTTATAGCGTTTTAAAATAAATAAAATAAAATGTTAAGTACATTTATATAGTTAATGAAAAAAAGTTTAGAATGAAGAATAAATAAATTAAATTAAAAACAGATAAAAGCCTACCCCCTTTTACTGCAATTGAACCACAGATTGAAGATCTGGATAGTAAAATTAAATTGATGATTTTCAATAAATTTCTATTTTATATAGTCTAAAAAAGAAGGATTTGATCCTTCTTTAGATTGTTACTCCCCTTTTTTTAGGATATAAATGGCTGACTAAAAAACTATTAAGACAAGCAGATGTTTAGTCCAATGTACTTTGGGACAAAGGAATATCACACTTCTGTTTTTATAAGAGAAGTAACATTCTACAGAAGAACATTCTATGTACACCTTCTTCAGATTGTTACTCCCCTCTGTTTAGTTATAAGGAGTGTAGCAATCTAAAGAAGTGCCAGAGATTTTATATACTATTTTATATACAAAAGTAACAGTCTAAAGAAGAATATTCCGTACACCTTCTTTAGATTGTTACTCCCCTTATAAAAGTAAAGAGGGAAGTAACAATCTGAAGAAATGCTTACATTTTTTGTGCTATATTCAAAATCACCGTCTAGTTCGATTTCAAAACATTAATTTTCTAGAACCTCCACAAATATTAAGTAGTAGTCCAAGTATTCCACCAATGCTTACTTGTAGTTCTATTACCTCAAACAGTGTTTATTTGCAGTTTAATTATCAATTTTTTATTATATGATTACAGGTAGTTATCGGGTTTTTCGAATAGCACAAATCAAATTGGACACAACACGAGTTAGGAGCATACGACAAAATTTGTATTATTTATATTTATAAAAAAAAAGAAAAAAATTATATTTCCAAAAAAAAAAAGTTAAAACTAAATTGAGAATGGCAAGTTAATGATATTTGTTGTTTTAAAGAGATTATTTAAAAAGGTTTACATTAACTTTTATTAATTAACATTAATGCACATGCACTCGGTGTTATTGCTAATTTTTTTTTAATACTACAAAGTACATTAAAGCCACGAAAACGATACGCTGAAACACTGAACGAGATACACACAGACAGAATATAATACAGAGGTGCGAGTAGTGGGAAGGGAGGGGAGGAATCTTATCACCAAAGGAAGTATGGTGCTTTGCCCTGATAGTACTAACTCGCACAGACAGGCATACATAGAATAATGATAAGAATAAACCATAAACTAACAAATAGCTCTGCATCATGAAACAATGCTATAAACCTTCTACACAGGTCGCAGCCTTACTTAATAACATTAGACTTAGGGCTTTAAAAAAATCAAAGCAAAGAAAAAGGTGACATTTCTTGTCAGAGAATGGAAGACTTATCATTTCCTAAGTAGGTAAAAGTTCAGTGACATATTCCTAACATAAAAAAATCCCTAGATTTAAGTCTACACGAAGTAACTTACTCTACTAATAAGGGTACTTCTTTAGATCGTTACTTCCCTATGTTGTTTTTTTTAAGAATTTAAATGACTTTGACTAAATAACTATTAAGACAAAGGTATATGTTCGGACCAATGTACTTTGGGACAAAGGAATACCACAATTCTTTATGAGGATGAGGGTAGTAACAGTCTAAAGAAGATAATTCCGTACACCTTCATCAGATTGTTACTACCTTCTGTTTTTTTTTTTTTTTTTTTTAATTTTTTTTTTATAACGGGAGTAACAATCTAAAGAAGTGCCATAATATTTTGATTAGCCTCATTCTGAAGCTTCCTTTGCTATTGACATATTTTTATTGTATGATAGTCCACACCCTCCATCTGTGTTCGTACGATTGAAATTAATATGGGATAATCTGTAGGCTGCTTTCGACAAACTATTCAAATTTCTAAATCATTTGAGAAGTATAGGTACTTTTAAAGTTATAGGTGTCTATAATAAATGTTTGTGTGTATAGGGATGAGAAAGGAATACACTAATTGTGACGTACCATCTAAATTTCATCAAAATCGGGCGAGTATAGTTTTTAAGATATGATGGTTCACAAAAAGTTTTAACGACAGACAGATATCTGCACCAAAAATTTGTTCCTGATTCCTGAGATAAAAAAAAATTTCGTTCTTCAAAACGATCACATAATTTATACTTCTGATTTCTGATACCTTCGGTAAACTAGGAAGCAAAGCTAATGTTACAACTATATATAAATCATGTAACAAGTAAATGATGAAATAAAGTTTGCAGAGATTTGTTGGCATATAGTTTAAGGAGCAACTTAGTAGAGGCATGAATTATGCAAATAATTACACCTAATTTCGTCTCTATAGAGGACAGTATGGGTTTAGAACGACGGTTAGTGCTCCAAGAAGGGTAGAGGAGAGAGTTGGGGAAGCAGCTCTTAGGACAATTTTAGGTGGACATGATGTTCCATTATAGGAACATGGAACATCATGTTCGCTGTATGGAGTTCTTAAGCGAGTGCGAGTGATATAGACACAGTGGGATTCCCAGTTCAGACAGATCTTGTTGTGTTCGCCCACCTCAAGATCATTGTGGCTATAAGACCGGAGTCAACGTTGCGCTATATTATAATTATGCTAGAAATCTCGCTGTAAATCTATATCACTGACTCGCATTTCACTTAAAAACTACTTAAACTGTTATTATTTATTATTCTACAACGTTAAAACGCCACAAAGTGAATGTGTGATATATCATATTTTCCAAACTATGACTGCAACTAAAATCACCAATCCTCCTGATGACAATGGTTGCATCCCTGAACCTCTCCTCCCATTTATCTGGAAGTACTAACCCTTCTAAAAGCATGAGTTTCCTGGATTTATTATAAGAAGTAGAAGAATAAAAGTGTAGTTGAACTATCAATGTGGATTGTAGATGTCCTTAGAAGAGCTATCAAGGCGTGATGAAGTGAAGTGAATCAATTTCACACTCATATCTTCCTCCTGAACACTGACTAGCTCCAAGTAATATACAAAGGAAATCATAAAAATACTTCCCACAGTATTAAACCACTGCAACAATTAAACACTTTTTTAAATATGCGTTAGAAAAAAGATCCTATAAAAAGTAGGAACTCAAGGTTTTCCGTCGGTAAAAACAGGATTTAAAGATTACGAAGTGATTCATAACTAACATTTAACTTCCTCTTAAGGTTAAATTCAAGTTTAAATTAAGTTGGTACGGTTCTGTCCGAGAGTTGAAAGAACCTCTAAAACTTAACTCAAAAATAACTTACTGAGTAATTACTCATTAAATAAATCTTAAAACATTTTACAAGTAATTCGCTGATGTCTAACTATATAGTGAAGAAACCGGCTGCAACAACAAATAATGGATTTATTTCAATTAATTTTCATTTTGTTCTTTATGAATATCTAAGGATTCAAATTATTAATATTATTATTATAGAGAAAATATGCATTGCTACAAACGGAGAAATTTCTCTTCTTAGTTCGTATTCTTCGTCTTAGTTCGTATTCTTCGTCTTAGCTCAATGGTACAAGCAATGCGCCGGAAAAATGGGGATCTATAGTTCGATTATCGGAGGCAAGGGATATTTTAATCTGTTTTAATTCCTAGATATTTAATAATAATCGAAATTGAGGATAGCGAGGATAAGTCAAAAGTAAATAATTTGTGACAGCATTTAGGGGGAGACAGAAAAATAATTTCCCGGAATAGCTGAATGGTAAATTTGCGAAACCTTAAGTTATATAATATTAGTCATAGATCGTAACTTCAAAAGGAGGTAAAAGAAAATAAATCAAATAAAAAATAAATAAATAATATTTTATAGGTAAAAAAAGCCACGTGCTTGCATTTTAATAAATAGTATAAATATCGAGAAAACAAAAGAAATGATTAGTTTAGAATTATTATCCTAAATAAGGAAATCAATAAAATTACCCCAAGTTAAAAATAAACTGCACTGCCATTGAATTATAGATTTTAAGCTAAACAAAAAAAAAATGAAACAGATAAATAAATAAACTGAAATTACAACTCAAGGGCAGAAGACTTATGTTACATAAAAAAAATAAGCTGAAGAAAAAATAATGAGGCTTGAAAATAACAAAAGAGATATTTATAATATTATTTAAATTATAAAGGACCAAGAAGCATTACCAAAGATACAACCTCTACTTAAAGTAATTGTAAACAATCAAAGTCTAAACTTAGCTTGTTTTGATGCTTAACAAAAACAAGCTAAGTGGAATTTTATTCCCCACAAATACGGAGATAATCTAAAATAAAGTTTAACAATTTTATAAGTATTTTGGAGTAGAGTTTTACCTTTAATAATAAATTAAAATTGTAACTAAACAACTTAATGAAAATACACGAAAAATTAGATAAGAATCTCAGATGAAAACTAACTACAAACTACAAATTACTTGGGGTCAGATCAAATCCTATTCAATGAAATTTGATTAAAAATAGTTTTAAACTTGAATGTACTTGACTGTGTTTTTCTCCAGTGTGTGATAGCGACTCATCATGGAAGAGGTGTAGTTCAAAACCAAAACAACGTCTTCACACAAAATAATTGTATTTGAAACCATTGACCGGTTTCGGCTGTTCTAAAGCAGCCTTCTTCAGATAACCTGATTAGGTTATAAGGAGACTCTAAAAGTACTTGTACATGTACTTAGAAAAGTATTTCTACTTGTACCTACTAGTAGTACAAAAGAAAAGTATTTTGTAGAAAAGTATTTCTACTTGTACTTGTATAAGTACAAATACTTTAAGAGTCTCTTTATAACCTACACAGATTATCTCTTTATAGTCTACACAAACAAACAATTACCCACAAAAGAATGTTTACTAAAATTTGCCCGCGTATAAAAGTTTACAAAATAATTAATATAAAAATGCCATTTTTCAAAACTGGTCTTATTTTCAACCTAATTTTTTTATTTATTTATTGTTTTTTGTTTCTGTATTCTTCACCTTAGTTGTATCTATGTGCAAAATTTGGCGAAGATTGAATCACGGGAAGTGGTTCAAAATTGGGGAAACGGAAATGTGCGATGAAACTTACAAAGCAAAGTAATATAAGACCAGTAAAAAATAATATGAACTAGTATTTTAAAAACATTTGTCTTTCACTTAAGATAAAAAAAAAATAAAGGTGTCAGAAACAAATATGGCGGTACTTACAACCATTTATATCCAATATCTTAACTTAAACGGAGAATTTATAGAGGAAAATTTTCGTATGCCAAAAACAATTAAACTTTACAAACTTTATTGGATTCCAAATTATATTGCATTTTAATGAGAAAAACATGTGAAATCTATAAAATCGAAAATACATTCAGGCTATTCTTATAGGTCAAAAACGTTGACCTCCTGAATACGCTCCTTGAATTTCGACATCTAGACTTGAGACAACCTGTATTGTATAGGTAAGTCTAATGCCTGTGTCGTTAATAAATAAATGTATCTTCAAGAGGAAGATATAGCAATGGTTTGCCCTAGGTGCAATCTTGGTAACTACCAAGATTGCACCAAGATTTTAAAAATATAATGATTTGGTTTTTTTTAAACCCTACATCAGTTTATGTTGTATAACATACCATTGTTATAACCTAGATATAAGATAAGGTTTGACACACTATAGTTTGCTTCCCAGTTTTAAAGTTTATAACCTTTGCAAAACTAGAAATAACCTTTATCGTGTCTTCTATTTATAGTCACAGTGTTAGTCTGCATATTGCACTTATAGTTCTATCAATGTAACAAGCAACGAAAGCATAAGTAAAGCAGAGAATATAGAGATAGAGAATTTAATTTATTTTAAACTCTTTCATTCCGTCCCGATCAACTCAACATTATAGATTCATTAGCAGAAATTAGCACGTCTAACATATATTTTCAAAAGTATTTTAAGAATAACATATGTCTTAACTCCAAGAGACCATAAATTTAACCTAATTAACCAATAAGGACAGATAAATAAGCAACTTAACCACATGTTTTAAATGATTTAATTTATCATATGCGTAATTTCCTCTTTAATCATCAAATATTCCACCAGTAGCAACATCTTCATCAATTGTCATAAGTAATCACATCTTCTGGTTCATTTTCTTCACTTGAGTTAACATAACCAGTAAATTTGCCAGCCGCAGTGTTCGAAACGCAACACCTTTGAAACCCATTAATAATGCATCTTGGGTCAGTTTTAGACCATGCATAGATTACCACTCCTAGGAGTGGTACTAGGTTTCTTGACTTTTCCGATTAGAGTAGGTCCAAGGAGGTAACACCTACCTCAACTCCTCATTAAACCCCCATATACCCTCGTCCCTAATGAAAATACGTAATTGTCTGTACACTGTGTCTGATCATGCATATAGAATGCCCGACAATCAAAAGGTCCAAATATAAGTCGACTCCTGCTTTTTAATAAATATTTCGGAGAAAAAAAGCCCAGAAAAAAACGCGTCAAACATTCAAGCTAATACTGTACATGGAATTATGGAAGCGCACTGCAGAAGGGTTTACCAAAAAAAAAAAAGCATCAAGATGTAGTTCGCAGAACTGATCTGCAGTCACATGTGGTACTATAAAAAAATCTTAAAAAACAACGAAGTAAGTTTGAGAAATGGTTAAACCAAGCTTGAAGATTTGTTATGTCTCTTCCTAAGCAGTGTATTTCCCTTCTTTTTTCCCCTTTATTTGCATTCCTCTTTGTTTGAATTGCAAATATGTACATGTGTTGACATCCTAGTCCTCATTCTAACCACCTTAGTTCCCTTCTAGCTCGTACGAAATTTTTTAAAGCTTAGTTTTATTGACGGACGTTAGTTCTTCATTTTAAAGACTTGGAGTCTTGTATTTAAAGGTTTGTATTTGTGTTTATCTAACAATAACCGAAGAAAAAAAAATGACCAATTTGACGAAATTTGGCACACAGGTGAATCTTAGCATTTGTGATAACTATATATAGTTATAGGGAAATTTCACAATAGTATTTCCGATACTCAAAAGACGACATGAAAAATGTGACGCTCTTAAATATATAAGTAGTTGGTTGTTTCTTTGGAATGTAAGTCCTTATTATATTTGATTAAAACAAGCTTTCGCCTAGGGAACCTAGGCTTCTTCAGGTTTTTGAAATACTGTAAATTTAGAGAAACAAATGATCAAAATGAAAACGAATTTTGGAAAAGAAATCTTAATATAGTCCTATAAAGTTAGGATATAACAGGAGGTTGCTTGGTTTTCTCTTTTTACTATCTATAAAGCACTGAAGGGTTTAATATAGCACCAGGAAATTAGAAGGTAGCTCGATTTACACTTTTAGTACTATATTTCGCTAATAAGAGCACACTGTTTTATGTCTATTTGTCTATTTAATACAATATCTGGCGTGTCTAATAAGGAGTTTTCTGTTACTAGGCTTGTATTTTAAAATCATCATATCGGTTTAAACCCATCACAATACTAAATAATAAAACAATATATAAGTAAAAAATTTGATGTAACTCACGTGATTATTATGTTAAGGATTGAAAATGCAAAAGTAACTCACCTGAAAAAAAGAAGAAAAAAATGATTAGATGTTTTAGATAATCATCGTGAAGACAAATTTCAGACATTATTGTATATTAAGTTTATATTTATTATTAAACATTAAAACCTTAAAAAAAGGGGGTCTAACGTGTCAGAACCAAACAAATGAGAAACCTTGGCTTACGAATTTAGATGGTTCCCACATGTTGGATTCAGCCCCTCTTTTCTCCATTTTCTTTTGTAATTTAGACTTAAAATAACAAAAAAGGCTGATTTTATTCTTACAAATTGTAATTCACAACATAAATTAAACAAAATAATAAAATTTAAATCAAATTATAATTATTATTAACTACGGGAAACAGACAGTGAAAAATACACTCCTGTGCCGGGACAGGAGTGTATTTTTCACTGTCTGTTTCCCGTAGTTAATAATAATTATAATTTGATTTAAATTAAAATTAAAATTTCCGTAGTATGAAAACTACCAAAAACTTAAAAAATTGAATTTCAAAATAATAAAATAAGAGCACATGTGTAAGTGCATATTACCAATAATATAAAAATTAAATAATAGTAGACCACTCGTAAGTCGAAGTTTGTCTATTAAGAAAAATTTGTGTGATACAAAACTCGTACCAAATCTCATTTACGAGTACATAATTACTTGGATTAGAGATTTCCATTTATTAGTTGTTTCGATTTTTAGTTATTATTAAATATTTCATCAAAATTTACCATAAAAATAACTCATTCCTGTCAGGGAACCGAACCCAGCCTCTCACCGTCTATAGAGCTAATTTCTCAGAAACTAGATTTTCACCAGGAAAAGAGCTTTTATGTATATGGTTCGTATTTAAATGGACTTCAATTAGTTTCTTTTCTTTTTTTGTAATACAACCGTCCGAATCATTTACATTTTTTTTTCAGATTTTTCAGAACTTAGAAGGAAGTGCCCCTAATTTTATATCTACATACATCATTTCTAGATTTCGCCTTGGGAGGTATGATTTTTCTGAACCTGTACACCGATTTCGGCCAATAGTTTAGGCTCTACGCGTGACACACTATAAACTACACACAAAAATGGGTAGTTGGTGGCACTGGATGGGTATGAGAGGTTCACCCCATCAGGATTAGATGGATACATGGAGTACATCAGAACGACCTGGTGGCAATGGGTAAAAGTGGTTGGCGCACCATGATTAGGTATTAGGTGGATGGATGAAGTACAGAACAACCTGACGGCAATGGGTATGAGAGGTTGACTCCAGGACATTAGACCGAAATTGTTGGAGAAACGTGGTGTAGCAAGGCGCCACACCGGGCTGTAGCGGTAGGCGGTAGCGCCATATAGAAGAATATACAACGTACATGAGAAAGTAAAGAGTTGGCTTCCTTTTGCTGATAAAACGTCACAGTTAGAAGAAAAAGGTCTATAAATTAAAAAATGCCCCATATAGTCTTCTAGATTATTCAACAAAGCAATAAAAAATTACTCCATAATTGCCTTTGAAAACGAAACGAGTAAAAAGATAAGACACGTTCACCGTTATCATAGAAGTGAATTTGGGCGGTATATTTCTAGCGCACCTTCAGAGCTAGATGGAAATAAAACCGCAGACGGTTTCAACTTACCTACTTGGGAAGCAACTTGAATTAATTTGCCGCCTCCGCGGAAAGAGAAATGGCAATTGAACACGAAACAACAGCAAATTAGATTAAGATCACCGATAAACATGGAGTATTCTTAGAAAAAAAAATCTCATAATTATAATAAAATGTTTTTCTCAAAAATAAAAAAAAATATATAGAATAACTGCATGGATTCAATCGTTTAAAAAAATAACCACAGCAGTTTTACATCCATAAAGATCATTAATTAGTGTATAAATATTTTTCTAAGAACTGCCGCGATAAAATAATGAACCCATAACAATGTTAAAAAGGTAAGGTAAATATGCAAATTTTAAAAGCGCCCTAAATCCGTCAGGGAAGGTTAATAAAGTTAGCAAATAAATAGGGAGAGGGTGTAGTTCTTATTTTTAGGAGGCTTCTGATAAACGATATCACATAAGTCAACTGGCATTTTTAGGCCAGTGAAACAATTAAATATGGTAATAATTCTCGGTAGTCATTAAGGACGGAGTTGTCACGCTTTGTTCAAGCGAAGAAATGCGCTTGTGCTGATAAAAGCTTCTCAGTTTCTATGTTCATTAATGTAATTTTTTCACGTATAAATAACTTTGATAATAATTAGTCAAATGTATTGAGGTTAAAAGGCAATTGATCATTGCTCCCAAATTAAAAGCTAAATTTTACCAGGGATTTTTATGGTAGAATTTTTCTGAAAATGTACACAAAATATCTCCAGAAATAACTTTACTATAGGTTAGACTCGTGACATTTTTTAAAAACATCTTTTAGCGAATTTTCGAAGAAAGTTAAGCTATTGCAATTGTTATGCCAATTTTTTTAAAATTTTCTCCATGGAAATCCGTTTTAGACCATTCTTAATCGATTCCTGAAATTTAACACTTTTTTATGTGTGTATGTATATAAGTATAGGTATATATGTAAGTAAGTATTACTCCAGACGATATCTCACGCTAGGATGCACTTAAAAAATCCAAACAAATTTTAAAATGTGAATAACATCAAAAGATAAGATGAGTTCGTTGGCCAACATTTTTGGAGTTCATTTAAGGGTCTAATTTTGACAATTTAGGGTCAAAAATAGCAAAAAACGTGATTTTTCCATTTTACATCTCTTACATGAAAATATGACAAAAATGTACATACACATCTCCATTTTACATCTCTTACATGAAAATATGACAAAAATGTACATATTAACAATTATAGTACTCTTAAAGAGCTTTCCAACGACATGCATCTTGAAGGGTAACTACTACTTTGACTTTTGTACCCCGTACCCCCGCGTACCAATTTTTTTTTTTTTTTTCACCCATCCAAATTCTAAACCAAAATGTTCCTATATTATCATAAGACAATAATACGCAGATTTCTTTGAAAATTCACTCATAAAGTCATGGGGTATGACTAGACTTTTTACTCTCTCATATACTCAATATATAGATGGAGAAAGTAATGTATTAACTCGAAAATTCAATCATAATATGTTGATGGATTTCCATATTTTAAGGTCCACTGAGTCCAAAAATTTGAGTTTAAAAAAGTTTTTACAAAATCAAAAAATGTTATTCCTGCTTATGGTAATTAACAAAATAAATTTCTCAAATTAACAAAGTAAGAGCTCATATACGTGAATAATATTTCAAATATCAAACATTTTAAATATAATTGTAACAAAAATTATTTGAAGGTCCGTATTTTTTGTTAGTCGAATATGCCTGTCTGTTATTTGTTACACGTTCGAATCCCGTTCAGTTCACAACAAATTAGCGGAAAATCTTATCATCAAGTCTACACCCTGTATTTTAAAAGCTTCTTCTAAACACCTTCTTACTTGACTATCTATAAAATAGATTTTATTTAATTTTTTTTCCGACGGGGGCAAGTTAAAGAAAAAGAAACACACTGCCAATTCGTATTGTTTCAAACTTACATTTTTCCTTTTTATTTCTACGAAATTCTTTATTTAGTTTTTTATTAGCAGTTGTTTATTTTTGGCAAAACTCCGGCTCTCGGATGCACATTTCTCTGGTCTTATTGGAATAAATTGACTGGAATGTGAGAATGTTTTCATTAATAACGACTAAAAAAACAAATGGCATCTTATGTTTTTCGTTTTTTGAATAGACTATTAAGTCTTACAGGAGACTTAGTATTGATTGTGTACTTGACCTACTATGACTACCTTCTTAAAGTAACCATCTTTCGGTGGTTTACTTAGGTTTATTATACATTGTTAATATGGACAGTTTCGATTGAAACTTCCTCCCATCAATAAATCTAATTATTTGTCATATTTATTCACACAAAGAGAAGAAAAAAAAATCTATAAGTGTGTAAAAGATGGATTGGTTTATTTACTCACGGTGTAGATGTCAGAGCCCTCTCTTATTTACACTCAACCAGGCCAATTTATATATATATTAACAATAACCATTCACTAATTAATAGTATTGGGTACTTGGGACTCTTTAGACTCTAGACTACCTACAGACTCACGGTTTTTTGTATTTGGTCGGAAATTGGCCAAAACCGTCAAGAAATGTCTAAAATTACATACTGTTGACCAATAAGATTTATTAATCAATTAAAAACGAGCAAATTTTGGGGCCAATCGCAAATCGTGGGGCCCTTAAAATTGAAATGACCTATTTTCAATGTCGACTGGAAAGTAAACAGGTAAATAAAGTAATTGCAACTAAAAATCAAATCAATCAGATGCAACTCAGACAAATTTACATAAAGCTCATACATTTTCTGTTTATTTTTCCTAGTCTCTTATTACTCGTCATACTTCCTAGTACTCTTTTACTCTTTACCCTATTATACCTGGGAAATCTATTTCCTGTGGATTTAATTTCACCATTAAATTAAACGAATATGAGAAAGCTCTGTCAAACCGATTTATTTAAAACTCCAAGAACCATAAATCGAGTAAATTAATCAGAGCTTACCGAAGCTAAAGCCAGCTACACATGTTGCGGTATACGGTATATCTGACAGGTAAACCAGTACAGGTAAAACGCAGCGTGTGTGCTATCATAACTGTGCAGTTATTTTTAAACTTGATAGCACACACGCTCCGGTTTACCAACACAGGTAAAATCTTGTTCTTCAGAATCATCACACTCTTCCGTTAAACCGGCCATACACGCGTTGCGGTATACCTAACAAGTAACTTGTGCAGGTAAAACGGAGCGTGTGTGCTATCAAGTTATAAAATAACTGCTCAGTTACGATAGCACAGACGCTCCGGTTTACCTGTACAGGTTACCTGTCAGGTATACCACAACACGTGTATGGCCGGCTTACCGGAAGATTGTGATGATTCTATAAGAACAAAATATAACACATGATAAAATTATATCATGTCTCAAAAAAAAAAAAAACATTTTTGGTCCAGGTTTTCATTTTTCAATGACATCACATTATATTAGGACACGAGGAAGCAGTGTCACACTAATTGGCATATTATTTTTTCAAGTCATCACAATATCCGCGTATAAATCTACAACGTATATATGAGATAGTATACAAGAAATATAAAACCTATAATTAAAGAGGGAGGTAGAAAGCAAGAAACTATTCTTATATCTAAACGCAAATAATTGAAGAGCTCTAGATTTGTAAACAAGTCAATATAATTAAAAGCGTGTTAAAACAATAAAAACAGTGTCAGCATTTTAGGAAAGAAAGATATGATTTATAATAAGAAAAATAAATATTTATTTATTTATCGACAAATAGACAAATTGCAATCCATTTGGAACTGATACAAGAAATGTATTATCTTGGATTTATATGATTAATGATTACATCATAATACATCATAATATATTATATATTAGAAGGATGAACGTATGAATGATGAACCTATACATACTCTACACTAATTTCTCTTTCCACCTAATACATACATATTACGAAAACTACGTTTTTACTACGATCTTTATCACTTCGTTGTTGGTTTTACAAAAAAATTGTAATTGGAAACAATGTTCGTCTCATCGAATATGTGATGTTAGAAAATTTTCCCGTCCTAAAATTACAATTTTACATTTGAAGATCACGATTACGCGAGTGTTGGGCGCGAACGCTTGGGCGGATAAAGTTTTCCAACGCACTCGTCCTGGGCATTGGTAAAATGAACATGCGTGTACCAAATTTCACTAAAATCAGTCAACTTTTATTCAAGTTATCGTTACACGTTTCTAACACACAGACACGTTACATATTTCGTTGAATGAAGGAAGTTCGCAACGTTCCCTTCAATTATACTTCTTTAAATCAAAATTTGGGGTCACGGACCCCGAAACACTTTTACCTAAAAACGGTTCTGACTATTATGATTACAAACATTCTATAAAGTTGACCATTAAACTTCAAATCTATACATAAAGGAGATGTTTTAAATGTTTCTTTTTATTCAGAAATAAATTTAATACGACTATAAAATTGCAATTGTTCACGTAATATTTATACTAGGCTTAGCTAGTGTTTAGCTACAGTTATGTGTACTCTATTAAGTAAATGGAAGATATAGCATGTGTTTTTTATAGTTATAAAATACTCTAATAATAGTCCACAGGCCACCATAAGAAGTGAGTCGCTGATTGATAAAGTTTTCTTACCTTATGGAATCGCTTATTTATGCCTTGTCCACCGATGAATTGGCTATATCGCAACTGGGCGCTGGGCCATTTCTTTTTTGTTGACATGCCAAACTTGCCCTTCTGCGGGAACATTGAAAAGAGATGGATAAAGTTTTGATTTTCACAGGATCGTTTAATTAAATTATTTAAAAAACAGTGGTAAAGGTGGCCACCGATATGAGTGGGCCGTTTTCTTTTCAACGTCCCCGCAAAGCGATATGTTTGGGGCGGTGGACACCCCAAACGGCCCACTCATATCGGTGGCCACCTTTACCACTGTTTTTTAAATAATTTAATTAAACGATCCTGTGAAAATCAAAACTTTATCTATCTCTTTTCAATGTTCCCGCAGAAGGGCAAGTTTGGCATGTCAACAAAAAAGAAATGGCCCAGCGCCCAGTTGCCATGTACCCAATTCATCGGTGGACAAGGCATAAATAAGCGATTCCATAAGGTAAGAAAACTTTATCAATCAGCGACTCACTTCTTATGGTGGCCTGTGGACTATAATCATGTCAAGACTATATAATAACGTTTTATCTTTTTACTTTCTAACACTAAAATAAATTATTACTTAAGAATATAATATTTTCTTAATATAATATTATTTGGAATATAATCTCTATGTTGCGCTAAGTTTGATTGTATAAGAAGACGTGGCTTTTCAATTTGCATCACCAATGTTACGTCATAAGTAACATTGGTAAGTTAAATTAATTAAATTAAAATGTGAGATTTAAATTCATTATTATTATGAGAAAGTTTTGTTCGATATGATCGATTTTTTTGGGAATAGTGACGGGGTAAATGCTGAACTCAGGTAGACCAGAACTCTGAAATGACCACATTTACTCATTTCTAGACCTACACATAAAATCTAACCATTTGTGAGGCAGATGACGCAATTAATACCAGAAAAATATAAAATATATACTATATTTTTTTACAAACGATGTGATGATCATGATAAAAAGTTTATACAAGCTGATAAAGAATCGACAGTTTGCCACGTATATGACTCACAACATAATCTGACGTAATATTAAACCTTTGTTAAATATTTCACATTGATAAGCTAAAAAAACACATTAAAACATTAGCACGCATACTTCCCACATCTTATATACAAAGTATTTAAAAACCTTCCCTATGGTTTGGCTTAAACCTACTTAGATTTAACCATTAAAAATCATTAATAAATGCTATTATTCAAAATACGTAAATAATTATTATACGAATAAATCAAACCAAGAAAAGAGTACGCATTACTCGGATTTCTGAATACACCGACGATAAAGAAAAATGAAGTAAGCTAGATATGATAAAATTACCAAAAATAGAATTATTCTCTTAAAGCTTACGCCATTTATTCATGCATTATTATTGCTTCCGAGCTTACCGAAGGTAACGGAAGCATTGTGTTCACTTTTTAGAACAAAAAAGTTTTATGCCGCTACAAACTTTTACACAGACTTCTACACCATACATCTAAACTCAGCACACATAACAAATTACTAATTTATAACACAATAATTAATCTGGGGTTGCACCAAGCGTTCCAACTCCTATCGTATCCAGTCCCTACAGTCCAAAATCCTAAGAAGAATAGTAAACGCTCCTTTCTATGTTTCTAACTTCACCCTTCACAACGACCTTAAAGTCCCCTTCGTCCATGACCTAGCCATAACCCGATATAAATCCTTCCATGACTCCATATCCCAACATTCCAATCCTTTAATTCACAACCTGTCATTACTATTCATTCCTGGAAATCCTCCTCGACGTCTAAAGAGGCAGTGGCCACGTGATCTATTGAACAATGCTTAACGTGTAAAGTCTAAATATATGTTGTATCAATTGTATTAATTCAAGCTAGTATCTGTTAGTACTGTTAATGGATAGTTCCTCACTTCAAGTCTCTCAAGTCATTGTAAAAACTTTCATCAAAATTGCTTATAACATGTAAAATTATGTAGTTGCAGTTATCTAATAAATAAATAAAAAAAAAAAAACCAATTTTAAAAATTCCAAGACAGAAATCCGTTTCAGACAGCAGGGAACATTTTTGGTTCCGTGTCTGTCTGTCTGTCGGTCTGTGTGTCCGCGAATTATGAAACGTGCGACGATAACTTGAGTAAATGTCAACCGATTTTGATGAAATTTGGTAGACATGTTCATTTTACCAATGCCCGGGACGAGTTCGTTGGACAACGTTATCCGTCCAAGCGTTCACGAACAACGCTCGCGTAAACGTGAACTTCATATTTAAAATTGGAATTTTAGGTCGGGGAAAAAATCTAACTTCATCTATTCAATAATACAAACATTTTTTAGTAAAACCAACTGCGACACCACTATGAAGTGTTAAAGATCGACTATATTTAATAGTTTTTACACAATAAACAATATAACAATAAACTAATATAACAATAAAGTACATGATAGGATGCGAGGAAGCTATGTGGCACACTAATTGGCAGTCTATTTTTTATTTATTTATTTATTTTTTTTTTTTACATTTTTTTTATTATTTATTAATTTACCAAAATTATATTGAGCGTATATTGAAGGACAGACAAACCGTCAGCTAACCTTGAGATAATTTTTTTCTGTTGAAAATATTTCCAGTTTGGAGACTGTTTCAAACATTTGTGTCAAGTGCACAGAAGTGTTGGATGTAAGGATAGCGACAACGTGTAGAATTTTCCTCGCCATGAAAAAGAGGGGTTCATCAGCAAGAAAACGTAGATGACAGCCTTTAAAACAATTTCAGTGACCACAATGATGTATGGCTGTGTCTTGGCTTGGACTTGGAATAATAAAAGCCTGAGTCAAATTCAATTGACGGAAACGCGGTAACTAAGGAATGATGAAGGTAGCGGACTAAACCAGGAGGAACGGGTGAAGAAGTTAACAATAAGACTGGACTTGGAAGTTACGCCCGTAATGAGAACGATAGGCAATACTTAACTTAGGAGAAGATAGTACGGATACGAAGATAGAATGGACACCGAGCGACTACCCAAGAAAACCCTGGAAGACAGATGTGAAGAGAGAAGATCCAAAAGGAGGAAAGGAATAACGTAAAAAAAAGTTTTTCAGAAGGATAGGAATCCTGCAAGTATAAGTACAAGAGCAAAAATAATATTTATATTTTTAGTTTTATAATAGCTACATGTTTGTTATACGTCTGTTGCGGGCTTAGCAGAACCCGCAAGTTGTTTATTTTGTTTTAATGTTTGAGTGATGTCAATGTGACATATTTTTCATTTATATAATTTAAATTCTGTGAATATTTCTTTTTACCAGATACAGATACAGATTACGATTGTCAGTTACAGATCTAAGATTCAGATTGTTATATTAAAGTAGATTTGTTTCGTCTGCGTTAAAAGGATTTTCATTATTTAATTAAGCTATTCGCGCTGGCTAGATTCGGCCAGCGACAGTAAAAAGAAATACATTAAAGTTCGGAAGTCGGTCGGGTTTCGTCCGTGATTGTTTTAGTCAGTCGGTTACGTGCGCGTTCGTGTAGTAAATCGGTCGTTTCTTCAACGTTTGAAGGATTCCTAGGTAAGTTATTATACCATGTCATTACCTTTACAACCATTAGAGCCCAGGAGCAGGAAACTGACAGAGGCCGGGCTCGAATATTTTAAAGATAGGACCATAAAGAGGCTCAAAGAAATAAAAAGGGTCATATCAGAAAAGGCAGCTGAATTTGACGCTCTTCTAACTCTTCCGGAGGTGCCGAAGGTGCAGCTTAAGTCCCTCTTAAAGGACATTAAGGAACAAAGGGTCCTAATGGGGGAGAACTTAAGCATGCTAAAGGACGCATACCAGAAGGTTGGTAAGGAAAGTTCGGTTGTAAAGGAGTATGGGTTTATTATGGTAGGTATTGACGGGGAAATAGCCAAAATCAGTACGGCAATCATTGCTGGCAGTGAAAAGGACGCTACTCAAAGGTCAGGAACGTCATCATCAGGAGTGCCAGAAGAACTCATCGCTAAGGCAGCAGAAGCGCGACGTGAAGCGGATCGACTTGAAGAAACTTTAAGGATGATAAGAAACTCAAAAACAAAATCAAGTTCAACTAGAAGTCATGGACAGGATCAAAATTCTCAGAAGGTTAAGCCTACAGGATCGTCTCGGGGTTCTTCCCTATGCCGCGATTGGAAAGTCGAGGTAACCCAGGAACCGGCTAGGGTCGAACAGGTAATACCTTCATCTCATAAAAATTATTCATCACTTTCGGACAAATTACACATACTGAGTTTGGTTGAGCCGTTCAAATTTAACGGGGACGCCAGTAAATTCCCAATTTTTCGTGAAGAAATTAGAAGCCATTTAGAAGACGGACTCCTTCCTGATAGCTACAAGAAATCCTTCCTTAAAAAATTTCTAGAAGGCGAGGCATTACAGGTGGTGGAAGGTAATTTAGCTTTATCTTATGTCCATCTTATCGAACTACTGGAAGAGAGGTTTGGTAGTCCAGTAGCTATTACAGAAGCATGGGTTAAAAAACTGACTGAGGGTCCGAAGTTAGGACTTACGGACCATGGGGAATACTCTAAATTTTCTGATGCGATTAATACTGCGTGTAAGGTACTAGGGAAACATTCAATTAGGGAAATTAACTCAAAATTTTGTTTACGTAAAATAGTAGATAGGCTTCCATTTAAATATCAACAATCATGGATAAAACGTTCCCTAGACTTAAATGGAAATGAAACTATTATAGATTTAGCTAGGTTTGTAGAAGGGTTGGCTAAGTTACATAGACATCCAGTATATAGTAGTTCAGGGCAGGATTCAAGTTTTAAATCAAATAATAATAAATTTAGAGAAAATATGTATAACAAAAGTAATATGTCATTTCAGGGAAATAAAAATTTCAGTCCGAATAAAGCTAGTGTACCAAGTGGGTCGAAGGCATTAGCAACAGGTACTAATAGCGCTAGCTGTAGTTACTGTAAGCAGAAACTACATGATCTTCCTAAGTGCACTATGTTTCAAAAACTCCCCCCAGAGCAAAGATTACAGTACGTTAAGGAAAAATCACTTTGCTTCGGATGTTTAGATGGTTCGCATAAAACAAAGGGCTGTATGCAGCGGTTGAAGTGTGACATCTGCACTAGAAAACACCCGACGTGTTTACACCGTGAAGATAGAGTCAAAGTAGAAGGCGAGCATACTAGAAAGGGATTTAAGGTAACGCAAAATAATAATAATAATTATAATAATAGTGATAATAAAAATGCTACACCAATTGAGGAAAGGCCACTGTCTGAAAGCAGCAATGCACGTCATACCATAAGTGATTATTGTGAGACCACCTCACTTGTGATGCCAATAGTGGTATACAATAAAAACTGTCCACAAACAAAAATAGAAACTTATGCGTTACTTGATGATGGCAGCGATTCGTGCTTCATACAGGAAGGTTTAATAGAGAAGTTACAACTGCCAACAATATCTACCCAACTTAAAGTGCGAACACTAGTAAGTGCTTCTCTAATGAATTGTCATAGTGTTAAAGATGTGATTATAGTAGGTACAACAGGAGAAGTAATGGAACTTCCAGGAAAGTTATTCAGTCAAGCAGAAATTCCATGCTCTTACGAGGACATCCCCACACCCGATATGGCTATGAGGTATAGACATCTGAAGGAGATAGCGGGTAAAATTTCACCTCTTCGTAAGGATTTAGAAATAGGTCTTCTGATAGGTCACAACTGTCCTGAAGCTTTATGTCCCCTACAAGTGCTACAAGGAAACAAGGGTGAGCCTTATGGGGTACGCACAGCTTTAGGGTGGGGTATCATTGGCCCGAAGAGAGAAATGAAAGAGAACGCAGCGTCCTCATTTAGAATAGGCATCTCTCTAACTCAAGAATTAATTAACCCATGGTTACGTTTAGATTTTCCTGAGAAGGTTCTTGATGATCGAAGGTCTGCAATGTCAGTAGAGGATAGAAGATTCTTAAAGATTTTAGAAGAGAACGTGAAGCATAGAGAGGATATGCATTACGAATTACCACTTCCTTTTAAAACTGATGCGGTGAGTTTACCTAATAATAAAAATATTGCGCTTAAAAGATTATATTCTTTGAAGTCTAAGTTCGAGAAAAATGAGGAATATAGGTCAAACTATGTTAAGTTTGTAGAGGACATGATTAAGAAGGGGCATGCAGAACCAGTGCCAAAAGGGGAAGCTCCAAAAGAAAGAACATGGTACATTCCACATCACGGGGTTTACCACCCTCGAAAACCAGGAAAAATTAGAGTGGTCTACGATTGTTCCGCCATCTATCGGGGAGTATCGTTAAACTCATTATTACTTTCAGGTCCGGATCTTACTAGCTCGATAATTGGAGTCTTAATGCGTTTTCGAGAAGGCTACGTTGCAGTTTGTGGTGATATAGAAGGAATGTTTCACCAGGTTGGTGTGCAAGAGAAAGATAGAGACTATCTGCGTTTTCTCTGGTGGGAAGGAGGAGATACATCGTCACCGATCAAAGAATATCGCATGACAGTTCATCTTTTCGGAGCATCGTCGTCACCAGGTTGCAGTAACTTCGCACTGAAACAGACAGGCAAAGATAACGAGGCTACAATAGGTGCGCAAGCTGCCCAGTTTGTTAGAAGGGACTTTTACGTAGATGACGGGTGTGCTTCCTTGGATAGGGTCTCAGAGGCTATCCAGTTGTTGAAAGACGTAAGAATCATGTGCAGTCTAGGAGGGTTTAGGTTCCATAAGATAATTTCCAACAACAGAGAGGTACTACTCAGTGTTCCACCCGAGGAAAGAGCGGTAGGATTAAAGGATTTCGACCCAGTGAAGCATCCATTACCTAATGGTGAACGAATTTTAGGAGTACCGTGGGATGTTGAGGAGGATGTATTTAAGGTTCAGGTATCAGTGAAGGACAAACCACCAACCAGAAGAAATATTTTAAGCGAAATCTGTTCAATCCACGATCCATTAGGCTTCGTTGCACCTTATGTTCAACGAGGGAAAGCAATTTTACAGGACATCTGTCGCGAGCTAAGGGCACGAAACCTTGATTGTTGGGACGAAAGGGTTGGTGAAAGGTTTCAGCAAAGATGGCAGGAATGGAGAACTAATATTTCCAAGCTAAATGAGATGTCTATTCCACGTTGTTATAAACCACCAAACTTTGGGAATGTTAATAAAATACAAGTTCATGTATTTTCAGATGCGTCATCTTTAGGCTACGGTGTTGCAGCTTATTTACGTCTTCTGAATGACAAAGGTAACTGTCATTGTTCATTCATAATGGGAAAGGCCAGAGTGTGTCCTTTAAAACCAATTTCGATCCCAAGGTTGGAGTTAACGGCCGCGGTAGTTGCAGCTCGAATAGGGACAGTTATCAGGAATGAGCTTACGTTTGAAGAGGTTGAGTTTTATTATTGGACTGACAGTAGGGTGGTATTAGGATACATAAAGAATGAATCAAGAAGGTATCAGATTTTCGTAGCTAATAGGGTTCAGGAAATACGAGAGCTCACCGATGTCGATAGATGGCACTATGTTAGCACTAAAGATAATCCAGCTGACATAGCTTCAAGAGGCCCAACAGCGGACACAATACTAAGGAGCTGTTGGATAAAGGGTCCACAGTTTCTGCGGTATGTGGAAGAGCCTTGGAAAGATAGTGAAAATTTGGACATCGAGATTATAGAAGGAGACCCGGAAGTTAAGGTGAAAGTATGTAATACGTCAGTACTTCCGGAATACGCCAGCCTGTTATCTCGGCTGGGGAGGTATGGCTCCTGGAAAAGAGCCAGGAGTTCTATAGCCTTAGCAATTAGGTATATTAAACTCTTGAAATCCAAAGCCTGGAGTGATAAGAAGATTCGAGGTGAACCAGGAAATAAGCCTTTGACCCCAGAAGAATTAAGATCTGCCGAAACTATAATGATTAAGCTTGTTCAAGAAGAAGCGTTTGCGGAGGAATTTAGGCTATTACAATCAAAGAAAATGTTAGGAAAGTTTAAGCGAAATAGTCGAATAGGAGCGCTTTGTCCAATTTTAGATGAAACTGGGATATTAAGAGTAGGGGGACGTTTAAAAATAGGTGCAGTGTTCAATGAGGCGCAAAAGCATCCTATAATATTACCAGGGGACCATCACCTAACAAGATTATTAGTAAGACATTATCATGAAGAACATCATTTAGGGAGATCTGGGACGATTAACCGATTAAGGTCACAAGGTTACTGGGTTACTAGGTGCTCCACTGTAGTTAAAAGCTTGATTTCTCATTGTGTAATGTGTCAAAGAGCTAGAGGTCACCTTCAGGTTCAAAAGATGGCAGACCTACCAATTCAGCGGTTAGAACCAATCGCGCCCTTTACACATTCCGCTGTAGACTGTTTTGGACCTTATATGGTTAAGGAGGGAAGAAAACATTTAAAACGATATGGGGTTATTTTTACTTGTCTAGCGTGTAGGGCAGTTTATTTAGACGTGGCTGATTCCCTTAGTACTGATTCTTTTATTAACGCCCTTCGAAGGTTTCTGGCATCGAAGGGACCTATAGTTAGTTTAAAATCTGATTTAGGGACAAATTTTGTAGGAACGTGTGAGGAATTAAAGAAATGTATAAGTGAAATAGATTCACTAAGAATCACCCACTTCCTTTCACAACAGTTCTGTTCGTTCGAGTGGAATTTTAACGTACCTCGAGCCAGTCATATGAACGGGGTCGTGGAGAGACAAATAGGAACCGTGAGAAGGGTACTAGATGTGATTCTTATGCAGAACCCAGGTCTTCTGACCGAGGACGGTCTAAGGACATTCTTTAAAGAGTGTGAGAGAGTGGTAAATGATAGGCCTCTTAGTGTCACTAATATTTTTGATCCTCAGTCAGTCGAACCCCTAACACCAAATCATGCTATTCTCATGAATGCCAAACCATTACTTCCACCACCTGGAAGTTTCGACTCTGGGGACATTTATGTGAGGAAGAGGTGGCGAAGAATTCAGTTTCTTGCTAATGAGTTCTGGTCAAGATGGAAACGTGAGTACTTACCATGCTTGCAACCTAGAAAGAAATGGAGGTCGTCTGAGAAAAATCTTAGAGAAGGGGACGTGGTGCTATGCCAAGATGACAATGTGTGTCGAGGAGCTTGGCCGATGGCTAGGGTAGCAAGAGTACACCCGAGTCACGATGGACTTGTGAGGAAAGTGACTCTTCAGTTTGCAAATGGGTCCAAGCTAGACAGGCCCATCCACAAGACAGTTTTGCTGGTTCGATTCCCCCTCGAAGAGCCTGGAGGAAGTGACTGAAATGCAAGCATTTGGGGAGCCATGTTGCGGGCTTAGCAGAACCCGCAAGTTGTTTATTTTGTTTTAATGTTTGAGTGATGTCAATGTGACATATTTTTCATTTATATAATTTAAATTCTGTGAATATTTCTTTTTACCAGATACAGATACAGATTACGATTGTCAGTTACAGATCTAAGATTCAGATTGTTATATTAAAGTAGATTTGTTTCGTCTGCGTTAAAAGGATTTTCATTATTTAATTAAGCTATTCGCGCTGGCTAGATTCGGCCAGCGACAACGTCCATAAAGGCTTATCTTTACTTCACTAAAAGTGTTGTAATAAAAAACTCTATCTGGTGGTTCCCCCTATAGGTGGTCAGTTAAGCCTATACTAGTAGAAACCCTTTATTGAAATTCGGTGCACATGTTTTCAAAATAAATCATAGCTCGAAGCGATAATTTTAGGGCACTGTCCCCTTAAAACTATAAAAAAAAAGTAAAAAAAAGGTTTTTTCCCAAAAATCAAAAATGGTTTCGACGACTTGATTACAATATTAAAGCTATTCATTTAAGTATCAATTAAAACCATAAAAGTTAAGACATTATACTCGTAGCCTACCCAAATAAGTACTAATTAATCAGTACAATTAACAATAAAACATAAGTACCCCTTCAAACATATATAATTAATAATTAAGATCATATAGATTTAAGCCCACCCATATTTATTTATAATTCCCCCATCCTTTTCATTTGTCCAAGTAACCCTCTCTTCTTATACAAGCACCAATATATCCACACAAATAGCAATAAAACATATGTGCCACATTCAGCATAAAAATACTTTCAATAAATATTAATAGTTTAGTATATATTATAAAAATACTTTCAATAAATATTAATAGTTTAGTATATATTATATTAAACTGTGTATATATACAAGTAACAAAGAAGGATCTAAAAATTAAAGCTCACCCATATAAGTACCAATAAATCTATACATCTAACAATAAAATTTAATTACCAATTAAGTCAAATAGTAGTGGCAAGGTTCTAGTACTAGTACAGTACTAACCAAACAATTAGGCCTTATTTTAGGCCCATTTTACTATCCCCATATGAAGGTAGAGAGTTCCCGTGGTAGACACTTCACGCATCATACCTCTGTATAATGTACCGCCAAAGGAAAAGTATGGCGTGCTCATTAGTGAGCCATATAAATCAAAGCATCACGGCACGGGATTGAACCCATGACCTCGTGCCGCCCTTGATTCATTGATGCCTAAACAGAAGGGGCAAGTAATTTAATTCAAACGGCCACGATGCCTCGATGAGCAAAATAAAGATTATATTTAGTACACAAAAGAAGAAGCATCAGAAACGTCACAATATCTGAATGTTTGACAAATTTGTATTTTCTAGTTTTTTTTTTTTTTTGGACAGTTTATAAATATGTTCAAGGTCCGTTCAACGACTTTTATTTGGCAGTTGGTTGTTAAAACCTGTTTCTCGTTTCGATTAGACATCTTGAATATTTACCCCGCTCATAAATGTAAATAACAACAACTCGACAATACCGCAACAAAGCAAATTTTATGGCAATTCTAACTATAATAAGAAGAAATAAATTTTAAACAATAATACAGTCAGCTCTCAATCATTTTAAACCCAAGGGTTTAAAATGATCAAATTAGAATAGTTCAGAAGACCATTAATAAATTAGAATAGTTCAGAAGACCATTAATAAATTAGAATTGTAAGAGAGATGAAATTATTATAATAAATAGTTCCCACTTTGATTACAATGGTTGATTTCACTTCGAATAGTCCAGGGACCGGCAAACAACTTCGAATTATCAAAAAATCCATATTATCGAGAATTTATTAACCATTTGATAAACATATACATAATAACTATCGTGAACAGTAGACTTCATTTTTAAAAAATAAACAACAATCATATACATTGATTTAATTATTAAAAGGGATTAAATTATTATTAATTATTAATTTTATTCCTGATCTATAGATCTAATACTGTTGATCGGGACTTGAAATAAAAAATCGGGTACGGAGTACGGAGTAACTCGGAACTTTTCATTCCAATTTATAAGGCGATGATGGATGAAAGGGCTTAAGTTAACTATATTAAATACATAATGGATGACATGGGATTGACGTGTCGCTCCATTAGCTGTGTAAACAGTATAATTTTCGCCACTTAACAAAAGTTAAGCTCCTATTTATATAGGGATGCTGGGTGAACACCGAGCATGGGACTATAAATCTCCGTCAAGGCGATTCCGGCGCCTTAGCAGAATCGGGAATCGAACCCGGAACTTCTTGCTTTCATAGCACGAATGATAATAAAAATTGTCAGAGAGAGTCGATGAAACCCATGATATAAATAATCAGATAATATTCAAAGCACACAATGTATTTTTGTCTTGATTTTAAATTGATCATTCGTTTTTATTTAATATATATAATTAGGTTTCACCAAATCTCAGTAAAAAGAATTAACTTAAATTTAGCAGCATATTTATAACATCAGAGATTATAGCAAAAAAAAAAAAATGCTTACATCAATCAGTTTAGTGCGAGTTTTGTAGAGGCGACAGACCTTAAATTATAGGAGAGAATAACTTTTCAGCCGACATAACTACGCAACCTTGTATAGTCTTTAATTATTGTTTAAATTATATACTCTTGATCAATTGATAAGTATATATTAAATTAATACTACTCCAGGATAATATACTCAATAATTTTGAAATGATAAAGTAGATTACTTTAATCATAAAGTTAAATTAGCCAAATGAATACGTATTCGATTAATCAAAGAGATATACAGTTGTACTAATAAGACGTCTAATTTTCTCTAGAATTGCTGTTAATATAGTTTTCTTGATTGGCTATTCAGATTGTCTGCATCCAATATTTTCTTACTTTCCTGATCCTACCTCATACAAAACTTTGGCCTTCTATTCTAAAAACCTTGACCGATTTTTATGTAAAACAAATTTCAGAAGTACACGCCTATCCCTTATACCACCGATCTATTTAATGGTACGTGACGGTTTCCCCTTTCTTTCAAACTAAATATGAATAGGCACCTCATCATTGGCTATTTTTCAGTGGCAAATTATTATCAGTGGTAAATAAAATCGGTGGCGAAACAGTCTTAAAGAGTTAAGGAGTAACTCGACCTTATAAAGAGCAATAATTTCTTCGGGAACGTACGATTTTATTTTGAAGGACATACGATTAGAAGGTGGAAAAAAAAATCATTTTATCAGACAACCCGTTGTGTGACATTCACAATTTAAACAAGGGTTTATAAAATATAAAATATTTAAAAAAGAAGAGGCGAGCGTTAAATATTTTGGTCAATGCGTAAAGGACATATTCGTAAAATATGTTAATATTTTATTTTTGTCTCAGTTTTAAATGGATTTTTATCAACCATTAGTCAATAAAGAAATGTTTAATTATCAATCTATCTTTGATTTGTTTCATTCAGTAAACAACAATTTTCTTGTTAAAATTTAGAGAGTAGGATTCCGCTCATTTCGTTTTCACTCTTCGTTTTCAAATTTCGGTTTCCCGGTGAAACCAAAGGTGAATTGCTGTTGGCATAATTGGAGGTAACATCAAGATGATCTGTCAACAGAAAAGGAGAATTGCGTGCTTATAGTCAGAATTCCCGACAGAGGAATTCAAACACATCCCGACAAATAATGCCTTACAAGAAGAAGAAGGCAGTTACTTCTGTATTACCTAGACCTAGAGCAGTGGTTCCCAAAAGGCAGTCCGCCCCAAGGGGTCCGCGACTGGCTGGAGAAAAAAGTTTTAAAATACCTCTCTATTAAACCTTTATTTGTTAATTTCGATTATCAAACATTTTTTATAGTATATCTTGTTACCTACTCATATAAATAAAATAATCTGTATGTCAGATTAATAATAGTACATTACGCGTCGAGTGCGGAAAGTAGCATTTTGCATGCGAGTGTGGAGTTTGCACCCTCGCTATCGCTCGGGTGCAAACTCCACACTCGCATACAAAATGCCGTTTTCGCACGAGTTGCATACCGTACTTTATCTACAATTGTTACATTTAAATAATAAATACAGGAAAAAAATAAACTTCCTGTATGTAAGTTCGTATCTCTCTCTTGATAAAGATGGCATTTATTCTTGAGTTGTATTTTTTGCCGAATCAATTATTTCTGGAGGAGTATTATTCTCCACATTTTCGTCAAAGTCACTTGATTCACTCATTCTTTTTCACTAAAAACTAACTTATATAAACAGTTACTTTAATAAAAGAACAGCAAATTAATTTTGTTAAACGTAAACAAACCCGCTAATCGTGCGTAAAGCTGAAGAATTCCTCTTCTTTACCGCCCTAGGGTGGTAAAGAAGAGGAATTCTTCAGAACTATGAGACGCGCATGCGCAATGAATACAAGTACGTAAATAATATCTAAACAGAGATACAATGTTTATATTTCGTATCAATCGTAGATAAAATTAGTTTATGCTTAGAATTACAACAAAATTTATTTTGACATTTTCATGTCTCGGCTATGGCACATAAACTCGATAAGCGTTAGTAAAAATCGACACTAAATAGTGTTACACGTGTAATAGGGAGTTAGAAGGATAAACGAGGTGTGCAATCAAAGCCCGCTCTCGGTAGGGTCTCCCCCTACCGCGCTTGGTACCTACCCATCCCCTCCCTGCCCACGTCTCTTCGCCTCTCGCTATCGTTCCAGCAGTCAATCGCGCGCCCCAGCGCCCCCCCCCCCCCTCTTCAACTACAACTTCTGTTTTACTGCTCCGATTTGCACCGGACAAACGCCATAACCCTTAGAATTTTATTCCTACTTAACTTACATACATAAAATTTATTTTTTACTTTATTATTTTTGCTATACTATAATTGTTCGCATTTATTATAAAAAAATATGGGTGAAGAAGCTAAAATATTACTTCTTAATAAACTGGGAAAGAAGAAAAGTACTTTCTTTCTTCGTGCACAACATAAGGATGCAAGGGATAGCAACGTAGCACTAAATTAGTTTAGAAGGTCACCAGCGTAAATTTTTATGGGTCGAAGACTACCAACGATACTGGATAGAATAAGACCAGATGTTTCCGACATGATAGAAAAAAGGATATGGAGGCAAAAAGATAACCACGACTAACGGAGCAAAAATATAGAATTTCAATCAGGGGAAGAGGTGTGGGTTAAAAGCGAGCTAGAGCATGGTTGGAAGCCGGGGGTTATTGAGTCAAGAAATAGAGAGTATTCCAATGTAGTAGCTGTAGGAGGGCTTAATAAAAGAAAGCATGCTGACCAGTTAAGACGGCGGGAAGGAGCTATTGCTATTGGAGAGCTACCGAAAACTACTGGAAGAGGAATGCACTTACAGTCTGCCTCATGAAAGAAGACGTGCGTTGACAGCGCGGGAAAATTTGACACATTTGGGGGAGATCCAATGAGAGCTCGAGATTTTGGCGGGCAATAGATTGAGCCAACTAGGTAAAAATAAAAATCTCTAGTGGAGAGGCGCGGCCCTCGGGATAACCGTTTAAAAAGGGTTCCTAACCAGTGGCGATCCTGGGTCGAAAGTTCTGGGGGGGCTAAAGCCCCCCATGTTTTGCGGGTGTAGTATACATTTTAATATACCAGGAAGAACTCATTTGTATGTTATATGTTGTTGCAGTCCTTCCCAGAGGCCCAGAGGCAATTTTTTTGTGAGGCTAAACAATTAAATTCATTCAAGAATGTTATAATTGCCATTGAACTGGGACTGGGAAGTTCTATTGTAAGTATAGTTGGAGGCTTATTTAAACAGTCTCCTATGATACTTACCATATCATCACAGAAGAAAGTATTGGTCTTCAGTGCATTAAATGGAAGGAAAATGTATAAAATATGACCTCTCAAAACAGCGTTTTTATGCTTCTTTGAGGTGAAATTTGATTTTAATTGTTTTTCATTAAAAATTAAACTACTTTCGTTGGCACAAAAGTATGCACAAGTATTTTTAAAAGAATTTTAATTTTTAAATTAAATCAAATTATAATTATTATTAACAATGGGAAATAGACAGAGAAAAATAGACCCCACCGGGACTCGAACCACGGGCCTCTATATTTCCGTTACGTGCTCTGGCCAACGAAAATATTTTAATACAAACTTAAAAATAGTAATTGCAAAATAATAAAAGGTGTGCACCTAATCATGGTAGATTAAATAGGTCAGGTAATAGCAATTATGCAATATTACTTCACATCTATAATAAACTGTGTCGTTTATTCAATAGTTGTGAAAAACATGTTTTCTTAGGGTGGCCATAATATAAAGTTTAGTCCAAAATGGGACATTGAATTTTGGGAAGGTGGTCGAGCTATTGTACGACGAAAGTGGGGGCCCTAGCAAAAATTTGGATAACGTTTAAATTTAATTTGAGATTAAGTTTTCGGACATTATTGGTAAAACTGCAACTGCACTATTTGGCCCACCTATTTCGTACTGTCCGATTTACTTAATTTTTTTTAACTGTTCCTTTTTACAGAATTTGTCTTTTTTACAGTATCTCTGTACAAAAACGATTCCGGTTGTAGCATCTCAATATGCTAAAAAATATCATCTCAAAATATCAGAATTATATTTTATTTTATATACGCAAAGTGTCACGTTTAATGTGGCAATGATAGAAGGTCAACAAATTCTAACCTTAACCTAAACTAACCATAACCTTCCATAATTTTCCCTAAAATAAAAAAAAATAAAAAATTAAGTTAAAAAATCACGGGGAAGTACTTGCGTCCAAGTACTTTTTAGGGTTTTGTAGATGATTAAGCATACCCGTTACATAATTAATTTTTACCGTTATATATTTTTTCTCTGACCTCAAGGGTCCCTGGTTCGATCCCCCGGGGGGTCACAATGTTTTTTATTGGTTATAACGACAATTTTTCATTTGATACCCAACTCAAAATTTAAAAAAAAAAATGAGCGTACTTCACATTTTTGTGTACAAAATTGTCAATTTTTGAAAATTGGGGATGCACTCCCGGAATTTTCATTGCCCCACAATAAGGTATAACCATGAATTATTTCTAGTGCTAATTTTTTTCCAGGGGGGGCTAATTTTCTCCCAGGGGGGGCTAAAGCCCCCCCTGCCCCCCCCTAGGATCGCCACTGTTCCTAACCTCCACCCCTCCTACATTTTCCTTCTCCTTGTTGTTTATTTATCATTGTGATGAAGAAAAAAGAACTCTTAAGAAGAAATATTAAAATATATTCGTAATAAGATGTGAAAATATATAGACAACAATAGTTAAAAAGATCGCGATTTGGTACGAGGAACATAACCTTCTTTTGTTTACAAACAAGTTAACTGCCCCACCCTCACCCACAGACCTAGTGGCTTTATTTTTACCCTCACATAGGTTGGCCAATCTGAGTGTCATCTGATTTCCCGCGCTGTCAACGCACGTCTTCTTTCATGAGTCAGACTGTAGATGTAATACATTACTCACTAAATATAATCAACTTTTTTACTGTTTTTATTAGCTTGCTTCCTTGTTTGTTTGTTTGTTTGTTTGTCCAGTACAAATCTTGCAATCGATTTTAACTAACTTCCCGAGTAGCTAGACATTTGAAACTTTTAAAATAGCTCAGAACACGATGACAATGCATTATTTTAATACTTTTAGCCATCTTTCAGCAGAATTTAATTCGTTTTCAGCAAATTTTTCTGTATGGAAAGTTAGTTCGGAAAAAATCCGCAAGTCATTTTATTTGTTTTGACATATTTTTGATCTTCATTTTGACGTGTTTCAAATTTATGATTTATGACAGAAAATTTAAAAACGTAGTATATAAAAAGTTCTTTTTATCGTGTAATTATTGTTATTTTACAATCACAACAAATTAGAGATATAAATTCACGATGTTAGGGCTGCGCGCGCATCTCCAAATCAAATTTTGATGTTATTATCACATGAAAAGGGAGGTTTCAAAGTTACAGAATCGACCCCCTTATCACTTTTAGCAGCAGTTTTGGGTGTTACGTAACTCCGAATTTACGTAAGTCGGGGTATTACTGTACTATTAAACTTATGGCGAAGAAAAATTTGACACTTACTTTATCAAATCGACCTTCATTTACTTTGACTATTTTAAATCATTAAGTTTCGTTGTATGCGGGTCTGTGGAAACCTATGCAAAAAAAACAAGAACATTTGAAGTGCAACACACTCTTTGAAACAAGTAGGTACTTTAACAGATGGGTCAAATCCGTGAATCGGACATTGCCTATTCGACTACTCCTAATGTAAACCGTTTAAAGAACAGATCGTAATTGGAAATATATACCTGTAAATGTAATAAATAATAATAAACGGCTTCGAAACCTACGTCAGACAAAAACAAAAAGGGTGAAAAATAAATACAAATATATAAAAGGAGGTTATTAAGAATTTAGAAGAATAGTCACGTGACTATAAGTGTTCAACTTAGCCTAGATATGTTTTATTTCTGTTTGTTGAAAACGAAGACCCTGCAGTGTGAGTGATGTCAAGACATTTTACCTTTTCAAACAACTATATAAATCTAACATGAGATTCGAGCGGGCTTCGACTCAGCTGGCTCTTATATCGCGACGAGAGGAGAGTCAGCTATACGTAATAAAACGCTACACGAGCCTTGTAGTAGCAGTTAGTTTCGTAACATCTCAAGCTAACTGATCAACTCCCTCAGTGCACTGCAGCACAACTAGTCGGCCTTGACATTAACCATGACTCGGTACTCTACCAGATACATTATCCAAACACCCCCTTATTATAAATACATTATCTACGCCAAATCATAAAACCAAAAATACAATCAACTCTCAACTACACCTACTTCTAGAAGCCTATGTACCAAAATTTTATCCAATAATACTCGTATTAAACTTTCTAATATATGTACATAATACATTACTTTGTCCAGTGATATAGTGGGGTTTCATAATTAAATTGAATTATTAAATACATCTTTGAAAAAATTAGTCTAAAATAATCCCATCCGGCGGAATCGAACCCCAACCTCTCATCATTCACAACAATCGCTATTCTCTTAGAAACTTTTTTTTTTTTTGTCAGTTAAATGAATTACAGTTTTCTGGTAACACCAAAAATTTGGTTTAATTTTAACCAAGAGATCACGGTGCTTCTTTAGATTGTTACTGCCCTACGTTTTTTACTTTCTCATATAAAGAGAAAGTATTGTGATGGCGCGAAAATTCGATTTTGATATTTTGATGGATTGACAAGTTTTGAGGTCCCCTGAGCCAAAAAAAGTGGTTTTTAAAAAATGTCTGTCTGTCTGTTGACTGTGCAGACCCCTGGAGCCTAAACTACTAATACGACATTTCATTACGACACTTACTTACTTTTTTTTATTACGACACTAATGACGAAATTTGGCATACATGTTCAGAAAAATCAAACCCCGAGGCGAAATCGAGAAATTAATTTTAGCTTCAAATTTGGGGGCGCAACCCGCCTCCCCCCCCCCCCCAAAAAAAAACTCTGAAAAACGCAAAAAACAAATATTTCATGAAAATGTTAAAAATATAAGCCATTTTCCCGGGAAAATATAGTTCCTGACAAAATAGCTTTAAACGCGAATGGAGAGAGGCCGGGTTCGATTTCCCGCCGAGGAGAAGTTATTTTTATGAAACGTTCAATAATAATTTAATGTACCTACGAAAAAATAATAAACGGAAAACACTGGCCTAAGTAATTATGAACTCGTATATGAGAATGTTTGTTTAAGTTGTATCGGAACGATTTTTTAAAATATAAATTACTGACTAAATTACTATTAAGATAAAAGGATGTTTAGTCCAATGTGCTCAGGGACAAAGGAATATCACACTTGTATTTTTATAAGGGGAGTAACAATTTAAAGAAGAATATTCCGTACACATTCTTTAGATTGTTATTCCTCACTGTTTTGTTTATAAGTGGAGTAACAATCTAAAGAAGTACCGAGGTCACAACATTTAAAATTAATCAAAATAAAAGTGCATAATCAATTTAATAAGAATTACATATTAAGCAAAGTTATACGTCAGAGACCATCTGTTGAAAAAATAAAAGTAATTACTTTAATTGGGTGATCACTATATACAAAGAAAATCAATACGAAGAGTCTTCTATTGAGAAAAATAAAATTAATTACTAACACTAACACTAGGAGGTCACACTACGTGCAAAGTAAATAATTTCAGATTCTTATGTTGAAGGATAAATTAATTACTTTAACCAATTCACAATATGTCGAATATTTACTCAAATGCAGTCATCTGTTAAGGCAAATAAATCTATTTATCATTTAATAAAATGCACAATTATTAACAAACGGTTTTTTTTTTTTTTTTCTTCATCTTCTTCTTCTTCTTTTGTAGAATTTAAGGAAAATAGGTTAAAACTATTAATTAACTAAGTGTTAATTGAAGGTGATCACAATGGACTAATTAATTATGACCAACCATCCAAATTTCATTGCAATCAGACGAGTAGTTTTTAAGATATGCAGGATGAAAACAGACAGACACGCGACCAAAAATGTTCCTTAATCTTTGAAACGGACTTCTGAATTGGGATTTTTGAAAATAGAAACAAAAAAATTATCGTTCTTCAGAACAATCACATAGCGTCCGTTAACTTCAGTAAACTCAGAAGCAAAAATAGATACAAATATAACTCACGTGAAGAATTTTAAAAAGGAAAATAAACTCACCTGTAACAGATAAACAAAACAAATTAGTAAAGGAATAACAATTTCAATTTATTATAATTATATTTATAATTAAATAATATGTAATGATATATGTATTTACAAAAGTTTATGTATGGTTAACAACAACAAAATATATCTCTATACTATAATATATTATAGAAAAATGTAAGAATACAATATGTATGTATATACGCATCTAGGTCAATCACAACTTTTTTGTGTGGTTGCAAATTTCAAGATATATTTTCTTTGACAAAGGGGCCAGAGAGTGAACCGAATTCAAGGGAAATCTTATTTATTATTCACAATGCAAGAAATTCTTCTCAGGGTGAAATGTCAATTTTTTTCTACTCAGCTCTGGAATTCAATTTACTTTGGTCTAGGGTTAAATTGAAGGTGGTAGAACCTCACCAAGTTGGCAGAACTGGATCTATTGTTAATCTCGTTTTATTTATTTTGACATTTTCATGTCTTGGCTATGGTACATAAACTCGAAAAGCGTTACTAAAAATCTAGGCCAAAAAGCGTCACACGTGTAATAGGGAGTTAGGAGGATATAGGAGGTATGCAATGAAGTCTGCCCGCATTCGGTATAGGGGGTCTCCCCCTACCGCGCTCGGTAGAGCCTACCCACGAAAAACCACACCAAAAAGTGTTACACAAGCGTTACCAAAAAACGACACTAAAAAGCGTTACCAAAAAACGACACCAAAGAGCGTTACATGAAAATATCTCACTGTCTTGCAAGAAGTTTTTGCTTCCGAGCTTACCCAATGTAATGAAAGTATTGTGGTTATTTTTTTTTTTTTAATAATATCTCCGAATCCAAAAACTCCTAGAAAGAAATCCATTTCAGACAATGGGGAACATTTTCGGCCTCATGTCTGTCAGTCGGCCAACATTTTTACACAATATCTTAGAAACAACTCGTCCGATTTTAATGAAATTTGGATGGTAAGTCGTAATAAACCCACTGTTCAGACATCATCCCACGTTCATTTAATTTCTTTCTCTTTAGCATAACTTCTACATTTTTTTTTATAATACCTATATCTTTAAAACTATTTATCATATTTTAAAGAAATTTAGACAGTTTCTGGAAAGTATTTCACAGATGGTCCCATATTAATTTTAACCGTCTGCGTTAATAAAATACATAACCTTAAATAAAATAAATGTTTCTCTGGGAATCTAATTACAGTAGGACCCCGTTAATCCAGACAAATTCAGGCACAGGGTCGTCCAGATTAATGAGATTTCCGAATTAGGGAGGTTTTAAAAAAATAATAATGTAAAACATTATAACAAAATGTATGAAGGTATAGGTACTGCATTTGTATTAACATTATGTATGGATAAATCAAATTTACAGCATGAACGAAATATGAAATTTCTAATTACATATGTATGTTCATTTACATACATATTTAAGTACCTTCCTGACAGTTTCCAACAGTTGGCTATACTGAACACAACATCTTTTAAATTTATATTTTTCAGAGCATTTTCCAAGTTGTCATTGTGCACAGGGTCAGCGAGAAAGGTCGTAAGAAATGATGATTGCAAGTGATTTGCGATATAATTTTTATTCTTGAGGGCTTGCATTCTCCATGGAGGATCGCCCGGATTACCAAGGGTTCCGGATTAACGGGGTCCCAGTGTAGGTTCAAAAACCCACTTTTTCAATTCTCCACACCACTCATGTAACCGCATTTGTTCAGTAATAGATGGGAAGAAGCTGATGTGTATTGAAGTGATTATTGTTATTGTAATATGTTTTATTCAATTGCCACATATTTTTGTGTATTATTACTTTTTTTTGTCTTTTACCCACTATTGTTCTTTATTTTGGTAGACAAACCTCAACTTTTGTTTAAGCATTGCTTAACTATCCCCATTTGTCAAATAGTTTGACCTTGCTTTCAGTCTGTCACATAAAAATACATATGTATTGCTTTTAAATTTGCACTTCAGTTTTCCATGTAAAATGTTGTCTGTCAGTAATAAACCTATTACTGTATTCACTTTGATAGTATAGAATAGAACAAGGCATTATTGAATCCTATTAATTAATAATGGTTTTACTTTTTCGAAGATAATTACGTGTTTTTAATCATTTTGAAGGAATTTAATATTTCAAGATATTAAACATCTTAAGTGCTTTGTAATTATAAATAAGCTAGCTAACATATAACCATATGCGTCCCAGAATAATTTTCATTAGCAAGGAAAACAGGTACTTTTTCTTCTTTCCTAATTTTTTCCCTAAGGAAAAAAGGGTGCCAAATAATATTAAATACATTGAATGTTTTTTATTTTTAATGTCTTTCTAAAACTGAGGTTAGTGCGGCATGTAGCGGAATAAAAGTTTTACTAATTACCTATTATTCACTACTTATTAAAACTAGTTATTATTTTATGTGTCAAACAATCGCATTTCTGCACAAATAGCCACTTCTACTTATATATTATTATATTCCACTACGTAGATACAAAGCTATTGTCCGAATGTTTCCGTGTCAACTGTCAACAAAACCATGGAGTTAAGACATGAATGTCGCATATTAACAAACACTAATAGTGTCATCATATACACTAAATGTCAAATATATTCGTGGACAAAATGTCGGAAACACGTAACAACGTATACTTTTTGATGTTCACTATGAAAAATATCTAAATTATAATTTAATATGTATGCATATTCAAGACGCATGTTTACTTTCTAATGTAAGGGAGGTAGGAGATTTCTTCACCTTGAACAATTATGTAGTTTTTAGGGTCCGTAGGCAAAACCGGACCCTTATATTTATATTTTCCTGCATGTGTCTGTCTGTCGTCCCCGTCTGTTGCCTGCTCTCACGGCTACACCTTTCGTCCGATCACTTTGAAATTTGGCATATATATGTGCCTTGTACCTACCCACACATTTTAAAAATCTAGCGATTTTAATTTTATGAAAAAAAATATTTTTCATAAAATTAGGGTAAAAAAACTTAGGCAAGGGTTAAATTTTTTTCCGACACCGTGTGGGGTATCATATGAAAGAGTAGGCGTCGAACTGATTACAAAAATATATCATTTTTGGTTATGAGCTTGGATAGGGCTAGCTTAGACGAGTTTGAAGTGAGTGGGATAAGTGCCCCTCCCCCCTTTATCTCGCTTATATGAAGTGCAAAAAATCTGAAAAAATTCCCTAACATTCCTCGACCAAAAGTAAAGATACCCCTTTTGGAAATTTAGATAAAAATATTGTTTTATTTTTTATTGACAAAATACGTTTTTTTATAATTATGTTCTTTTCGATGTACATATTTATATGTTTGTAGTCCGGTTCAGTGGCAAACAAATACTTTATCAGAAGTTTGTTAAATAATTCATAAGTTGTTAAATTAGATATTATGTGATATATATATTCAGTATCACTAAGAATATGAGAAAGATTTGTTCGAAATTTTGGACTGACTTTTTAAACATGCGGTAATAGAAAATAAGAATCTAACTATTTTGAAGCTCTCAAGAGTTTAACCTGTTAATGGCGTAACTTAAATCAGCGAAATTTGAAATCATACATTTATTAAGTGAAAAACAAATCTCACTTCCCTGGGATTCGAACCTTTAAAGAGGCAGAAGGTATTATGTATTTTAAACATCTAGCCAATTGTGAGTAAGAAAAGCATTTGGCTACGTGATCAATATAATAAGCGTACGCTATACTATTGAAGCTGTATTGTTCATGTAATGTAGAAAGTTCCTAGATATGTGGTCAAAATGATATCAAGGTAATCAGTAAACATCTTAATTCTCAAGTTCAAAACTGACCTTTGACCTTTGATAAGAGATCATTTATCGATTTGGTTGTGGGGTCGAAGACGGAATCTAAGTTATGTTTGAAACACGCATGGTTTGCTTGCTTTCTACGCTTTCGTTTTTCCCGTTTCCCTCCTCTGTTTTAGTTCCTGCAGGAATTTTCCTTGTTTTATACAAAGCGGTTAGTAAAGAGGGAAGATTTACGAGGGAAATAATTAAAGTCAGGTGGATTATGGAAAGAGGCGGCGGGTTGGTTGATGGAAGTTAGGTTAAGGTTTAATCGAGCTATTTCAGGCCTTAGTTTCAGCTTGATTTGTTTATTCATTGATTTACAATTCTTGCTCAGACGATGGTGAGGGGGGTTCTTATCTTTTACCGACCTTCTATCTAATATCTAGAGGCTTCCACACCAACTAACAGTAAGTATTTTGTTATAAAACTTTGTACAGATGTGTAAATAAATACAAAAAAAACTACTAAAACAAAAGGTTGAAATTTAAAGAAAACCTACAGTGAAGAGTGAAGTAATCTTACAGATACGATTAGCTTCAACGAACAATAAATTAAGTACATTTTCAAATAAAGCATTAAATCAAGCTACAAACTCTTCTATAAATAGAAACAAAATCGCTCATGCAAACTTAGAACAAAGTGGGGCCGAAGAAAACAAACTACAGAACGAAACAATCTTTTGAATGATTTTATACATGACTCAAAAAGAGTAAAAACCCCTTCTTCATCTTAACCCACCATTGTCTCAGAAACTAGATTTTTCCCGGGAAAGTGACTTACGTAATTTCATCCTAACTCAAATGGATAACTTTTATTGTGATACGCGATGTAGGGTCGAATTGCTTTTTTAAGATAATATGTTGAAATTGCATAAGTGCGTGGCCAAGATAAGGTTATTAATATAACATAGGGAGAGAGAGAGAGAAAAGGAACTTGCATCTATTCGTTCTTATGGAACATACATAGTAACTTTAAGGGTAGGTATTACATTTTTACTACGAATAAATATATCAAAATTGAACGGATTTCTGTCAAAGGAAATTTTGAATTTAGAAACACAAATAAATTTCGTTCTTTAGAAAGGTCAGGATGCTTTTGTTACCTTCGGTAAACTCGGAAGCAAAAAGGGTGATAATTAAATAAATTAGAAATAATGAGTCGTAGAAGCAAAACATCATTGAAGTACGCGATAGGAAGCGACGAATCTATGTGTCACACTAATTGAAAATTATAAGTTAAGAAAGGATACAGATAAAAATCCTTCCGGGGTAACTTAATTGATATGGCTTTTGACTCAAACTCGAACTCCAAACTCCAGAGGTGCGTGGTTCAAACCTCAGCTGCAGAGGGAACTTTGCTCTGCTCTGGATCTATTCTTAAATTCAAATTGGAGATTGGAGTTATAATTTTAACTGATCCTCGATATTTTCGATTACTAATCTTGAAAGCAATATATTTTGGTTAAATTATTGCATATATAATAAAAAAAAATTATTTATTTATTCCTTAATTTACAACCGATACATTATAATATTGCTTATTATTCTTGATTTATTCATGTGTAATGTATTAATCTCGTATCCAAGAGAGTTACTGTTACTTATATACCTATTATAATTTATGATAATTGTATGTTATTTGTAGCATATTTTGTAATTTATTATATTAAATGAAAAGGTAATCAAAATCGAGTAGATAATGTAGGAGCAAATGAGAATTTAAAAAATTAGAATGAAATATAATTTTGCATTTAAATAGAGATCTAGGGCAAGTGGTGACCTTCAGTTCTTGATGGCCTTTAAAGAAGGAAAATAGGTGATGGAGAGGAGTGGAAAGATTAGACAAGAGTTGGAGATAAGAATGGTAGATACGATGGGAAGAAATAAACTATTCATTCTGTAGAATAGTATAAAGACGAGAGGAACAAACAACAAACTCAATGTCTGGTTCAGATAATCTCAATAGTGGGGAGCTTGAAGTGTAGGCCAGCACCTCTATTCTGTAAATATTGACATAGGACTGGGAAGGTTAGGTGTGTTAGTATCGTATCCAATGCAAACAGTATCATTTGAGATAATTTCCTCTTAGACACACGCTGACTAAAGGATGACCAGGGACTAGTTTATGATCCAAATAAATTTTACAGCATACCCTTGATCAGCAATCCTTGTGTCGACTGACAAATATTAGCGTTATATAGTTCCGAGTACAGAACTCTTCTGCGTCAGGAAACTTGTTTCTAGGTCTGCAGATTGGAGCCGCGATTCGTTTACGTAGGTAGAAGCGTTTTTATCTGTCACGATAGATGACGGCCCAACTTTCAGAATAGTAAAGCCCTAACTCTATGTTATATCAAATGCATTTGTAACTGGTTTTTAGATAGGAAGTTATTAACAGTAAATAAATCAAATGTCTCTCTATCTCCAGTAGAGAGAAAAAGTTATGATTTTGGATTAGTTTGAGGGACTATAAAGTAAGTCATTTCTTCCCTTAACTCAAAAAGTAGGGAGAAAAAGTAAAACCAGGAAGAAAAAGAAGAATTGCCAACTCAATTATTTTATAAATAGTAAAGAATGAATGGCTAATGTAGTGACGATGTTGAAATCAGGTTGGTGACACTGCTTTTTCGACCTTATTTGTAATTTGCGTTTATCATTGTTTAAACCTGCATTTAAATAACCTTCTACTTGAGTTTAATTGCAATTTTTATTTGTTTTTAATATTGAATTTCTTATATATGCTGCTAAAAGTGCAAACAATTATTGATACTTATTAAAATAATAAATAAAAACTGAGCAAAAATAATTATCTCCCTCGGCTGCGCCTCAGGAGCTAATTAGCGTTATTCCCTCTGCTACGCCTCGGGATTTAGGGACCGTGGTTCCAACTTTACCCAACTTATTCGCTCAGGGAATAATGGCTTACTTTACTCCCTAGGTGCATAAATAACTATTAGTTAAATATTCATCCAACAAATAACGAGGGGGTTTCCTCGATTAAATTTTGTATCCAAGAGACCCCCAAGTCCCAAGTTCATCACGTTGCATCCAAGTTCTCCCACCCAACATCAGTTCTCGCTCCCTTTCTCAGTAATAAGTTGGAAAAACCGCGCCGAATCATTTCGGACCGGATAACATCGTGTAAACGATTCAACTTGTTATTATGCGTTTTATCTGTAATGCGTGCATTCGACATCCTTGACACCCACATATTTGGCAGAATACGATCCAATTCGATAGAAATATGGTAAACTTCCATTTACCTAAAAGTAGGGTCTCCTCAAGCGATATGGGAACGTATCAGTCGGATATAAAAATAGCACCGTATAAAAGTGTTCTAAACACTAACACTTACGTCCCTAATGTTTTGTTTGTATTTAATAAGTTACAAAACTGCATGCCTAACAGTAATTGTGAGGTACGTTCGTTTTTTTAAAGTAATAAAAAACATTTGATCTAATTCTAAAACGCTGCAACAAAAAAGTAAATAATTTGTGGAACGTATTATTGTACGTGATACAATATAAGAATAAATAAATATTTTGTATTACAGTAGATAATAAGTAGGTAGGAATTTTCCCAAGTTTATAACAAAATATTAATAAAAAGTAGTAGCCAACTTAAAAAAGTAAAATTTATAGTGTGTCGAAAGTTCAAACTTTTACTCTGTTGAATGTAGCACAATAGGAGTTGATATAGCTGTGTAGAAACACTTGAATAAAAAACATGAAATATTACCCCCCCCCCCCCCCCCAACATAAATATATCCGTAAATAACCCTTTTCTATTAAGTTTTAATTTTTTTATATTGTGTAACTGTTATTAATCTTGTCAACGCGACCCCTACAATGATTTTTATCAACTATTTAATCCCAAATATATGGCATTGCTTTTATGGAGGTTTAGGAAGTTACAATTGATTGTATTAGGAACCGACCAAGTCCGGAAATTACAGTCCACATTAAAATTAATATGGACGGTAATATCCACCTGTGAGATACTATTTAGGGCTAGGTGATCTCCATAATAATAAAACTTCTTGCATACGAGTCTGCAAGCAAGACAGTGAGATATTTTCATGTAACGCTTTTTGGTTTCGTTTTTTGGTAACGCTTTTCGAGTTTATGTGCCAAAGTAAAGACATGAAAATGCCAAAAAATTCGAGCGTGCAGATTCTTGCGTTTGTAAATTAGGAATTAATTCGAACACATGTTGTGCACGAAGAAAGAAAGTACCTTTCTTCTTTTCCAGTTTATTAAGAAGTAATCTATTAGCTGTCGCCGCTGGGGCACGCGAGCGACAGCTGGAGCGGTAGCGAGAAGCGGAAGCATGCTTTTAGCGCGATAGCATGAAAACAAACTTTCCTTTACATCGTACAGATCCCTAAGTTTAATTAATTTATCTTAAACCTTTCAAAATTTAAGAGGGGTGGTGGCGACTTTTGGTCCACACTCTGTATACAATGTGTGTGTTCCGAGACATGGGTATCAACAGATTAGAAATGTGGACACTTGTCAGGAACGAGAAAAGGTCGCAGGAGCAAAAAGTGCGCGAGATGAAATTTAAAGGGCAAGGACGAACCAGTTTTATACGACTGATGGAGCGGAGCGACCCACCGATTTTATGTCATTCATTACATAAAATTGTAGAAGCCTTTTGGTAGGCCCAAGGCTTAAACCTTCCACTGGCGGTTGCGCCATCACACATCTGTGGCGCAACCAGCCGTGGAAGACTTCACTACGGAATGTGTTTCTAAGGACGTGTGTATCAAAGGCCCTACACACGACCCGACACAACCAAACTCCCCGACAATGCTTGTCGGGTTGAGGAGTCGGCTAAAAGCGCTACACACGAACCAGCTTGACAGAAACCGGGGGTGGGGAGCTCCCGAGGGTCGGGTCCGAATGAACTCAAGCCCCGTTTACACGGTGATAGTTGGCGCGATAGTTGCGGTCACGATAGCAACTATCGCAACGACTATCACCGTGTAGACTACATGATAGATTTTGTCGCGATAGAACTATCTGCCATCACACTATCTCGTCTGACGAGATAGTTGAGTGTTCTATCACAGCAGTCAGAGTACTCTCGCGGCAGATATAAGAACTACCACGCTAGATACTAGACGCTGATTGGCTTATACTTTTAAATCACTTGATAACAGATTTAGAGGGAACAAATATGATAGCTTGCTTCACAGATATCAGATTTTTTTTTTTTTTTTCGACAATATGAATATTCCGTTTGCTGTGAGTGTATTATAATTTAACATTATAACAGTGGCGTATCCACAGGGGGCACGTGCCCCCCCCCCCCCCCTCCCCAGACGGGCCCAGACACGAAAGAGTAAACAAAAAAAAAAAAAAAAATACACCGTATTTTTTATTTTTTTTTAATACATATTTTTATATTCACCTCATATTCAATTTCACCTCAGAAATGCATAAAAGCGCTGTTTTGAGAGGTCATATTTTCAAAATTTTCCGGGGGAGGGCCCCTGGACCCCCCACCATAGATCCCCTCTCCCAATAATTAACTGCAGACGACGCCCATGACTTACGGTAAGATAATGTACTGCAGTAAGCAGTAAGCATCAGCATAACATTTTCTAACGAATACGTTCTAAAACAGTTATTGTTACTTGGGCGCGGAGTTGTTTTTTTTTGGGGGGGGGGGGGCTTTGCTGCTTTGTTGAATAAGTACTTACCTTTTCTTGTTTCCACTACGAATCCCCCCCCCCCCCCCAATCTAAACTGACATAGAATGTGCCCCCTCCAGACCTAGCCGCTGGATACGCCACTGCATTATAATATATTTAATGCTTTATTTCCGTATCCAAGTCAAATATGTAGGATGTGGATGTAACATTGAGTGCAAGACAACAAGTTTTTGACGTATTTGAACTCTCACCGTGTAGACTGCACAGCTCGGCCATAGCTGTATGACGTAGACTGACATAATAGTTCTATCGTGGAAGAACTATCACCGTGTAAACGGGCCTTTAGTCCGGCGACAAGCCTACACACGCTCCAACTGTCGCGTCACGTCGGGACCAACGGGACTGTTTAGGGCCTTTAAGGACGAACCACATAATCGAACGTTGAAAAAAGGATTTCCACATAATTTTGAAGCGAAATTCACCGTTGATTAGTCCAACGGTGTATTTTAGAACAAAATAAATACAAACCATACATCATATTTCTGCTTTATAATATCTCATAATTAGTCTACATTTAAATATATATAAAGAGTATTGAAACGAAGCAAAAATTTGAATGAAAATAAATCGTTTTATAGTCATATTTATTCATAAAATACTTCATTAAATTATCGTCTAAAAAACAAAGAAAGAGGAATAAAAACACTAGGACAAATTGCTTTCTGGTTTGTTCCTTTAATCCAACGCTATATTGTGTAATAAGTTTAAAATGACTTGATTTTCCCAGAAAAGATATCTTGCGTGTTTTAAAGGTTTAAATATATGTAAAATATCCTCACGCTATTGTTTTACCTGTACTTCATAAATTATCGCAAAATAATAATGACTACCAACATAATTATTATTATGATCTTGCATTTTATTGTGAAAACACAAAGATTCAAGGGAATTGGGACAATCGCATTAAAACGTCTGTTAATTTTTAATAGTCTTAGTTTTTCTTTTTAATTAACTTTGTAATGTTCTCTTTAATTTATAAAAACTGTTTGCATTAAATATTTGAAACCAGTAAGACATCATAGTATTACTTTTTTAAACAACATAATTAAACGTAATGGACCTTCAAAAATTACCTTTGGCAACTTTAAAGTTTAGATTTGAAAATTCTGCTAGATCATGTCACAGCCTTTTGTTATTATTATTTTTTTACATATAATCTATATAGAATATAGATCACTGACTGATTGACTTATCACTATCACGATATCTTTAAAACCACTGGACCTATGACCCTGAAAGTTTATACAGTAGTCTGTTATAAGGTATATGCGGTATAGTCTCTTATATGGTGGCCACTTATATGCCGAATTTGGCAAGACGATATCTCCGGAAAATATTGCACTAGAACCTTTAAATTTTAAAATAAGCTTAATAATAGCCTTTGATAATACAAATAGCTTTCGTGAAAAAGGTTTTCCAATAGGCCATTTTGATTTAAGATGGCGGCCATATAGGTTTTTGAAACTAAGTCTGCCTTACTAACTTAATGATCAACACTTCTTTTAAACCCACAAATAAAATCAATCTAAACCAATTATTGATTTCTGACAAGAAGGGATTTTCTGAAATTTGATCGCAAAGGGGGGGGGGGGGGGGGGGATAGGGGCAAAGTAAAATAAAAAAAGGGGAATTGAGACCAGACTGATTTTCTGAAGATATAAAGTTAATTGGAAAGGGCTTTCTTTTCTTTAAGATGAAAGAGAATTCCAATTTCATCCAGAGTATACGATGAGAAAATAGGAGGGGGGATACAGAAGTATATAAATACCTCTGCTTTTCCCGGAAAGTTAACTTGAAAAATTATTCTTCAGTAGTCGGAATCAACTAATTAGGATTTGGATAAAATAATTGGATTTTTTTTTATCCAAGGGAAGGGCGGGTATAGAAATAAAGAAGGAGGGATATAGGAAACTTAGTGGCATTTATATATGCTTGCGCAGTAAATAACATATTTTTTTTATAATAAAAATATTTATATATATATATATATATATTTATTTTTATTTTAAATCAAATTATAATTATTATTAACTACGGGAAACAGACAGTGAAAAATACACTCCAGCGCCGGGATTTGAATGTCTGTTTCCCGTAGTTAATAATAATTATAATTTGATTTAAATTAAAATTAAACTTTCCGTAGTATGAAAACTACCAAAAACTTAAAAATTGTATTTATTTTTAGTAAATAACTTATATTGCTTCCGAGCTTACCGAAGGTAACGGAAGCATTGTGTTCACTTTTGAGATCGAAAAACGTTTATGTCTCCGATTTGAAAAATTCCAAGACAGAAATCCGTTTCAGACATCAGGGAACATTTTTGGTCTCGTGTCTGTAGGTCTGTCTTTCTGTCGGTCTGTGTCCGCGAATTCTGAAACGTGTGGCGATAACTTGAGTAAATGGAATTTTAGGTCAGGAAAAAAATCATACTTAATCTATTCAATGAGACAAACATTTTTTTCAAATACAATTTTTTAGTAAAACCAATAGCGACACCGCTATGAAGTGTTAAAGATCGCTAAAACTATTACATAATAGTTTTAACACAATAAATAATTTAACAATAAAGTAATATAACAATAATGTTAATGTTAATATAACAATAAAGTACATGATAGGATGCGAGGAAGCTGTGTGCCACACTAATTGGCAGTCTATTTTTTATATAATAAAAAAAAAAATATGTATAGCTATATATTTTTATTTTTTATTTATTTTCTTTTTTGCTTCATTTACCCCTAAAGAGAAGATTATTAATATAGTTTTTATATATATAAAAAAAAAAATATATCCATAAAGAGATTACAAAAAACAAGAAATTACAAAAACCTTTTAATGTTTCTCAACGGTAGTTTATAAACCCATCGAATTTTTAAAAAATATATATATAAAATTTAAAAATAACATTTCGTAGCAAAGAACGGGAATCAATAAGTTTCAATGTTATTGTTTCTTTTACGGACAACAAACCCATTAATTTTCGTGTTTGATTTTTATTCAATACGGATGAAAATATGTTGCGTCACATTTTCGAATAATAATAAATTGTATTATTAAAAAAGCCAAGCACAGTCTTATTTCAAGTTCTTTAAAGAGAAAAACACCATTTACATTTAAAATATCCCTTATAAAATATGTGGGTCAAGTCGGAAGCAGAAATAGCGTGTGTTACGCAGAGCACAATGTAAAAATGTGGTTTTGAAGTCGCTCCAACAATCAAGATAGTGATGTCAAGCTCCTTGGGGTTTCCCCGTTCAATAAAGTGACGGCTTTCAAGAAACGTTGAACTCCCCGCCTCCTCTTTATCATCTTAATAATTCCTTTGTTTAAATTGTATTTTCATATCTCTAGATATAAAACTGATAAACAGCTGCAGACAGAATTTATATAGTTGATTATTGCATTAGGAGAATGCAAGTCGCATCTTTCAGTTATGATAGAAATTTAATATCGGAATAGTTTGTAGAATGAACTGTTCATTTATAAGCTAACTTGCCAGATAAAATATATTATCTACGTCAATCAATGCTGATCTCAAGAAGAAATCCTTGTAAATAATAACAAACGCGTGTTATATATTGCAAAAATATATAACACTACCACCAGAGTTTATTCTCTCCTTGAATACGGCATTGTTTTGCAGTTTTGCACATGAATACGGGGGTTATGTAGTCTTGTTGTACCAAGTTTAGATATGAAAAAAATTAAAAAATCGGTCAAAAAACTAAAACAAAACTCATTTTAAATTCCATAATATCTTATTGAAGCGAGCGTAGCGAGCTTCCTACATTCAACGAAATATGTTCCGTGTCTGTCTGTCTGTCTGTCTGTCTGTCTGTCTGTCAGTGACGTTCACGCGTGTGACGATAATTTGAGTAAAAGTTGACCGATTTGGTTGAAATTTGGTATACATGTTCTTCTTACTAATACTCAGGCTAAGTTCGTTGGACAGCGTGATCCGTCCAAGAGTTCGCGCGCAACGCTCGCGTAAACGAGAGGTACAAAAATTAAATTGGAATTTCAGGACGGGAAAAGATTCTATCATCATCTATTCGATGAGACGAACATTATTTTCAAATAACATTTTTTACTAAAACCAACAGCGACACCGCTATGACTTAATAAAGATCGCTAAAACTATTAAAGCGGGCCTAAACGTTTATAATAGAGAAAACAACCTTTTTACCGATATCTTACGTTCTAACGTATCGATTTTAATAAAACTTCATATACACCATCTAATGCACAATTGAAACAGGTATGCAAAATTTCAACTTGATACAAGCAAAATTCTTTGCGTAGCGACGAGATACATTTATAATAATTGTTTAAAAGCTACCGCGGGTGGTGAAGATTGTTATAGTCGTATATGTTTGTCTAGGAAGTAAAGCTTTGTACCGAGTACCCCCACTCTTCCCTACACTAACCCTCTTCCACTTATCTTCAACTATGACATTCATCATGATTAATAAATTTCAATATTCAGTATTTCATTGCAATACGCTCGCTTCAATGATAGAGCCACGCGATGCCTAGTACTATTACAGTTGACATTAATCATACTTAAGAAGTATTAAGCATAGGATTGTTAAAATTTCATTTCGGTTTTTAGCTAAATCGGTACATCTATAGAGACCAGGGGCCACTAACCTGAACTAACCTTATAAGGAGTGGACCCCGGTTTCTACAGAGTAACCAATAAATATCTAGTAAACTAATAATATCTCGGAAACTAGGTATTATAATGAAAAAAATATTATTTTATTTTTTATTGACAAAATACGTTTTTTTATAATTATGGTCTTTTCGATGTATTTATATGGTTGTAGTCCGGTTTAGTGGAAAAAAAAACTTTATCAGAGTGTGTTTTGAGAATATCAGACCCTTAGAATGGTTCAAAGTAAGCTTTTTAGCATTTAAAAAAAACATTGTTTATACACTTTACAGTTAAACACTATATAGTGTGGCCTACGGACCCTCGCTGTGTGCTGACTAGCACACACTTGACCTGTTTATTTTTTTAATAAAATCGCCGGAACAGTTTTTTTTTTTGTTTAAATTAATTATTTTTCATAATTTTCAGGGGTTTCTGGCGCCAGCGTACCCAAATTTGGGGCTAACATTTATTTAAGGATGCCACCTCAGAGTATGATTTTACTAAACGTTTAAGCAAAATTTCATCAAAATCAGCCCAGTATTTTAGGGCTCAAACGTCTGCAAAGAAAAAAAAACTTCGAAACAAGTAAATCTAACAAAATCACAAAATCGAATTTTTGCATCACCACAATACATTCTCTATACACTGTACAATATTGTAAATACATTAAAAGGAAGTATATAGAGATTGTTTTTATAAAATGTGTTTTTACGTGTTGACGCCCTCTTTATGGAGGTAGAGGCAGACTCACTGCAATTTCATAGATTTTGAATAAATTCGACTGAGGATGACTCTAATTGTGAGTCGAAACGTCTCGATGTAAGAAAAATTGAGTGATGGTTCTTATTTAAGATTACCTCTTCCTACACCTTTAAAATCCATCTGATCTTCCGTTTAATAAAATTAATAGGGTGTATTAATTAAATTATTAGTAATTTAATTTATCAAAATAAGGAAGTATAAAGTATAATCTAGCCGAAATTCGTACTAAACTTCATATCTGATATTATTCATGAGATGGTTCAGTACAAGTGGCGGAATAACTTCATCCATCAGGCTTTTCTAAATGTACATAATAGTTAAGGATATTTCGTGGTTGAATTCGGTATATTGAGGCAAACGATCAGAACATTTCCTTTTATAATGCTTTTTTTAACTTTAAAAAATTGATACGAAGAGAGCCCTCAAAATGCCAGCTATCTTGATCCTAACTGAACATAAAAAGTGTGCTCTTTACGACTCTAGAAGAACATAAAGAGTGAGGAGAAAATACGAAACACCAAAAGGTTTTCTTCTCTAAAAGCATAGCGAACGAAGAAGTGAAAAAAAAGGTAAAAGAAAAAATGACGCAAAACTTGCTTTGAAACAAAAATTGCCGAAATAAGTCATATAGAGTCAAACTCAGATATAATTAGGATAGGAGCACTTATTCAGGAATAAGCCTATAATTGACTAAGATGATATTACAGACTATGTATAACATTTTATCTGTAAAATTAAATAAGTTATATCAATAAAAGTACTCTCTTTTTTTATTTCAAATCTATTCAAGAAAAATCAGTCCGTCGAACTAAAAACAAAACTTTTCCATACATACATATTACATTGGTCTGGTAAAATGATTCCTAACCTGTGGTCCGTGGGACTGTTCCAGGGGGTCCGCGGAAAGATTGAAGAAATAAATTAATTAAATGTATCGAGTCAAATATCTACAGCTAATAAATAGAAAAATTTCTCTACATATTTGTGTGAAGCTTCTTTTTCTACCCTCAATCTTATCAAGAATAAGCAAAGAAACAGATTAACCCATTTGGATGCTCCAATGAGAATGGCATTGACTACTTTGAAGCCAAATATTGAAAAGTTGTGCATTGTGCAATGGCATGAAGGATCAAGGTAGCCATTGATGATATAATTTTTCATTTTTTTAAATGACAATAGTCATATCTTTTAAGAACTTGTAACACACCGCAAGTGCATCTATTGTATATAACCAAAATATAATTTGTACTCAATAAAATTTGTATACTCATGAAATATAGTTTATTTTTAACCGTCCTAGGTATTTGTGACATCTGGGACCAGATCCATACAAAATGTTTACAAATATTAATACATATTACCATTCACCTGATCCGTTTGTTACTGCGCTTATTATAATCATATTAGTAATCTGTTATTGTAGAACTTCCCCATGAAAAACATTTTATGAATAGATTAGCAAGTTTAAATTACTAATGTGCTACATTCAACATTATGATCAAATATCATAAATTATTAATAAATTAAATAATATTTAATTTACGAAGGTGGTGGAATCTATATTGTGGTCCACTGGTACAAAAAGGTTGGGAAAACACTGGTCTAGTAGTTTAAGCCAACGGCAATATTTTCTCCATATGTATATGCACACCACGAATATAAGTAAAAAAAAAAAAAAAAAAAAACACCAACTATTCTATATGAGCTATTTATTCTAGCTTTTCCATTAAAAGAGTAAAAAAAAAAAAAATAAAGCAGAGAACGAAAGTAGATCCAGACAATAGAAAATTAATAGACAGCAGATCAGAAAAAAGTAGATGGCAGGAGAATAATCTATTAGAAGGTTGAATGACTAATATCAAGTTTTTTTGAGAATGCTGAAATGCACATTGATCATGTCTAACCGATGTCCCTGTCTAAAATTCTTTTGTTTAATAAACTATTAGTCCAACTAGAATTTTTTGCCTCTAGTTAGGGATTTTAACTGAACATGCATTCAAAAATACTCAAGCTCCAGAAGGAAGAAGGCAGAAAACTTATTACAACTGGATAGCAGAAAATTAGGACGAAATAGGGGAAGACTGTAGCTATGGGGCAATCGTTTCTCTTTTTCGCGATCTCTTGACAAGAATAGAAAGAGATGGCAGGAGTTAGCAGAAAACCACTAGACACTGTAAGGTGTTAAGGCAGTAAGGCACTTTAGGGAACGAAAAAGAAGTAATATTTCAATTTTTTAAAAAAACTACATTCTTGGACTCAGAAGGGCCCGTAAAACAAGTAAATCTATCTATATCAAATTTCAACGCTATCACAATTTTTCCCTCTATTTATAAACTGCTTATAAAGAAAGTAAAAATTGTGATATGAAACCTCAGAAAGTATTTTTTACCATTCAATGAACCCTAAAATAAGAAATGTATACGTTGGATATTAAACGTTTGAAAATTAAACAACTTGAAATAAATAAATAAAAACTTATCTATGAGGAAAAAACAGGAAAAACTTTTGCTAATTCAACAATTTCGTTTGCAATAAATTAGATAATTCAAAAGCTGAGTGAAGTGTTTTCATAATATTAGAGGAGACTAGCCTTGAAATTATAGAAATGATATCTATAAATAGGATTTCTGTTACATGAGCATTACATGCACCGCGAAAGAGAACACTCTCCAGCTTGTCAAACATTACGACAAGAGATGTCTAAGTTTAATATCAATACCGTTAAACTAACAATTGTGTTTGATAAGTTTCACTAGTGTTAGCTAACACATAAAGTGGAAAGCCATTGATCCTGCCTGGACTGTCCATTCATCCTTGGACTCTGTATAATATTGACAAAACAATACATTCAACTAAACATTTTTTTTTTTTTTTTTTTTTTTTAATGAGTGTTATGAAAAAAATCCATCTGTTCAAGACTCATTACCTAGTTCACTCATGCATGATCTGTCAGCAACTATTGTTTTACCAGTTAAAGTTGGCAACCTGCATTTTTAACATTAAATATGAATGGATTTTTATTCATTTTTTTTTACATTGATTTGATTTTACATATAGATAAGTTCTATTAAACAATTGGTAACACAGAGGAATAAAATATCTCTTCCCCTACTCTCAGGAAACACAATGTCCTTTTAACTGGAATCTAAAAAACCAAAAAGCGAAAAGACATAAACTCTCTTCTTCATAAAAATAAAAGAGATAGGTAATTATATTTTTATTAAGAATCTATACAATCATAAAGACAAAAGACGTAATCTCTTTTAAACACATTATCTCTCATACCCACATGACAGAAACTGATTTTACATATTAAATAATTGGCCTATTATATTTTTTAGAGGTAATATCCTTAAATCAAGACATCCACTAAAATATAAACTTTAGCCAGCGAGGAGGAACCACTTGTTTGAACCTAGTAATTAGGCTCTTATTTGGACCAATTTTACACACCACGTGATAGAGAGTGCCAGCCACTTCACACATCAATGTACTACCGAAGCAAGTATGAAGTGATCAATAGTGAGATGTAAATCAAAGCACCAAGGCGTGGGATCGAACCCTCAGCTTAGAGTAGCTATTAATTCATAGATGGCTGTCCAGATGGGACCAGTGACTTTAGCACCACGATCGCACTGGCTCCCAAGGATTACAAAGGAAGAACGCATCAGTGTATCCATACATAAGGAACATACTTTATCTTTACTGCATGGAACATGAATGTGATTTCACATTACAAACAACTAAAACAAAAGGAGTCAATCTCTCATACCTAATAAACAAATTATGTCTTTGTATTTAAACAACCACAAAGACAAAATATATAATATCTCACCTATGTAATAGACTGATTTTACAGCTTAAGTCCTTTAATTAAGACAAAGAGACATAAAAGCGACAAAAAAAGGAAATTTACATTATCTCCACTCCAAACATGAACATGGAAGTGACTTTACATAAAAACAATCTCCCCTAAGATTGAAACAACCACTAAGACAAAAGGACATAATTTCTCATGCCTAAACAGATAATGTCTTTTTATTTAAACAACCACAAAAACAATCTCTTTTGCCTATAAAGGAGATAATATGCTTTTATCTAAATAACCACATACACAAAAGACATAACCATATATGCATGTACTAGACTGATTTTACATATATGTATGATGTCCAGTAATCTATTCTCAAGGTAAAATCCCTTTATCAAGACAGCCTTAAAGACAAAGGGACATAGAGTAATAAACATAAGGGACAAAGAGTATGTTCTTACATAAGAAAAATACACTAGGCATCGCGTGGCTCTATCATTGAAGCGAGCGTATTGCAGTGAAATACTGAATATTGAAATTTATTAATCATGATGAATGTCATAGTTGAAGATAAGTGGAAGAGGGTTGTGAGGGGTAGAGTGGGGGTAGTCGGTACAAAGTTTTACATTCTAAACAAACCTATGCACTATACGACTATAACAATCTTAACCACCCGCGGTAGCTTTTAAACAATTATTATAAATGTATCTCTTCACTACGCAAAGACTTCTGCTTGTATCAAGTTGAAATTTTGCATGCCTGTTTCAATTGTGCATTAGATGGTGTATATGAAGTTTTATTAAAATTGTTACGTTAGAACGTAAGATATCGGTAAAAAGGTTGTTTTCTCTATTATAAACGTTTAGGCCCGCTTTAATAGTTTTAGCGATCTTTATTAAGTCATAGCGGTGTCGCTGTTGGTTTTAGTAAAAAATGTTATTTGAAAAAAATGTTCGTCTCATCGAATAGATCAGGCATGGGCAACCTTTTATCGTCTGGAGCCGGATTGTCACGGTTCCTCCGAGTCGCGGGCCGGATCAAAATATCTATTCAAAAATCCTGGGGGGGGGGGGGGAGGTCTTTGCACCAGATATTGAATAAGCATGAATGGTGAATATCATAATTGGGTATAAGATATTTAATGTCATGAGAGTTTTAAAATGACCTGGTTTTTAAAGGAAACTCAAAATACGATTAAGTATTTTTAAAAAAAGTGGAAAATTCTCCTGTGAGATCCTTTGTGTTAACGTTCATTGCCATTGTTTTCAATGATTTTATGATTGGGATTTATTAAAATAAAACAAAGTTGCAATTTCGAGTAGTAAGTATATGAATTAAAAAAATTGAATAAAAAAAAGTGAGTCACATTATAGAAATACTATATAAATTTAAAGAAAAACACAAGTGATACATTGATACATTATCGTAATATTATTATAGATATATCTAATTTTTCTTAACCAAAAATGGTTTTCTATTTAAATGTTTTATGTATTTAATTCCCATTTGAAAAATTGTTGTGGATTTTTCTCGTTCCACCCAAGCATTTTGGTAGGTACCGTACCTTTCGAACTTGAATTTCTCCATGAAATCGATATGCGGAATCGCAATGTTGATTATACCGTTCGAAAGGGTATTGAATGATGAAGTTTTTGTGAGATTTGACACCCTCCAAGAGTTTTTTTTTTAGGAAAATAGTGAGTGAGCATTTCAAGTATTCCAGAAGTTTAAATTTTTCTAATTTTTGAACGTTTGAACTGTTATTTTGGTGTTTAGTTATTGGTTTCCAAAAATGAAAGTGCTCTAGTTTTATAGGGGATTTAACTCTAATTTCGAAAATGTGTTCAAAAGTAAAAAAAGATCCAGTTGGAGTGGACTAAATTGTATTAGCAAAAAACGTGTTCTTCAAAATATTCTAGAGATGTTTTTTGTCTAGTTTTATTCTAAAACTCACTAGGCGTTAAAAAAAAGAAACTAAGATAAAAGTCAGCCTTTTGGTACAATAGAAACTCTGCACGTCCACGGGCCGGATCAAAACATGCCAAGGGCCGGATCTGGCCCGCGGGCCGGGGGTTGCCCACATGTGGAATAGATGATGATAGAATCTTTTCCCGTCCTGAAATTCCAATTTAATTTTTGTACCTCTCGTTTACGCGAGCGTTGCGCGCGAACTCTTGGACGGATCACGCTGTCCAACGAACTTAGCCTGAGTATTAGTAAGAGGAATATGTATAGCAAATTTCAACTAAATCGGTCAACTTTTACTCAAGTTATCGTCACACGCGTAAACGTTACTGACAGACAGACAGACAGACAGACAAGATGCACATTTCGTTGAATGTAAGAAGCTCGCTTACGCTCGCTTCAATTATCTCTCCTGTACACATAAACATGGTCATGATTTTACACATAGATAATATATCTTTATCTAAACATTATCTCTCGCCCCTTTTGGATAGATAATACCTTTTTATCAAACCATCTTCTAAGAAAAGGAATATAATACCTCATGCCTATTAAACGGATAATGTCCTTCTACCTAAATAACATCTAAGAAAAGGAAAATATCTCTCACTCCAGTAGGATAGATAAAATCAATTTATTTAATCATCGTCTTGGAAAGGAACATAATCTCTTATGTTTATTCAATTGATAATGTCCTACTTTTACAACCTCTAAGACAAAGGGACCTGAGCACTCAAACCTATGACATGAGAAATATCGTTATTTCGTTTAAGATAATCTCTGTTAAAAAAAAACTTGATTTTGTGGGTAGGTAGATGAGCTTCCTTGTCTAAAGAATCAATAAAATTAAGGAAAATTAAGAAGACATAAAGCAAGTATGTGTATGCAGTAAAGGAGACATAATCTATCCTGTTTCCTATGTGAAGATAAAATTATGCTTCTGCTTTGTATTAAACACATTGCCTAAAAATTTAAATTTAAGCAAGTGTTCAAACCAAAGATTACAATTGCTCCTCGCTGCAGATTTGACAATTAATTAATCAAGGACAACAGGCAAGCTTTCGCCAGAATTTTATGATTATTTAGATCCTTTTTTTAATAGAAGCAGTAAAGTCACTTCCACTAAATAGCTTTTTAAAAACAAGGTGATATTATCCCTCTTGTGAATAAGAGAGTTTCCTCCTTAATTATACAAGATTAAATAGAAATGTGGAATAATTTATCATGCGTCTATAAGAAGTTTTATCCTTTCTATAAACAAAATTGAGTATGACCTTGATTGAAGGTAGATAAACATAATATTTCTTGGGTTAAAGAGACATGGCGGAAAAGATAAGGTGTATCAAATATATTTTAATATTTTTTCATTCAAAGCTAAAGCTAAAAAAAAAAAACGATCACGTAAGACTTTCAAGCTACCCTATGATAAACTCAATGCTTTTAGGAGTAGATTTATTAAATCTCTTAAAAGGGGCGTAGATAGGCCAGGGCAGCACCTAGGGGCCCACTTGAGGTATCTGCCACTGGCTCCCAAGAGTCTAACTACACCCCATGAAATCCTCTTCCTCTATTTCATATTTCAAGACTATTAGATAAATTCTTGATAGATTAACTCTATCAACAATATCAAAAAAATGAAAAATAAATTGACCATCTTTTTAATAAAAGCAAAAGAAGAAGAAACAATGTTTTGCTTGATAATTATCACTCTTTGTTTATTTTATTATAATTATTTTGACCTTGAATACGTAATAACCTCCAACACTATGCAATTTCAAATTATATCCCGTCTTTTTCAGTTTGTTTGAGTACTTTTATTTGATATCTCAATCAAAAGAGCATTAGGTCATTACAGAATGGAGGGATTGGCCACTTTACACATCTATGATTAGCTTGGCGATCAGGGTGGTGCGAGACACTGATATGATTAACAGTGTGAATAATGTTTTACGTTTTTAGGAATCCAAACAAGATAAGTTGGTGATTGGGCATAGATTTTAGGAGGAAGTGACTAAACCAGACTTTGCTAAGTTTGGTTAGCGCACCAAGTATAGTGAACCACTAACCTCACTTACTTTGCGTGACGAGTGGTATGACATTCAACTTCTAGGATGGCACACATTCCCTTAAAAGTTTGCACAGTATTATTCATAATACACGTTAAAATTAAATTATCAATTTGGATAAACTAGGCATCGCGTGGCTCTATCATTGAAGCGAGCGTATTGCAATGAAATACTGAATATTGAAATTTATTAATCACGATGAATGTCATAGTTGAAGATAATTGGAAGAGGGTAGTGTGGGAAGAGTGGGGGTACTCGGTACAAAGCTTTACTTCCTAAACAAACCTATACACTATACGACTATAACAATCTTCACCACCCGCGGTAGCTTTTAAACAATTATTATAAATGTATCTCGTCACTACGCAAAGAATTTTGCTTGTATCAAGTTGAAATTTTGCATACCTGTTTCAATTGTGCATTAGATGGTGTATATGAAGTTTTATTAAAATCGTTTCGTTAGAACGTAAGATATCGGTAAAAAGGTTGTTTTCTCTATTATAAACGTTTAGGTTCGCTTTAAAAGTTTTAGCGATCTTTATTAAGTCATAGCGGTGTCGCTGTTGGTTTTAGTAAAAAATGTTATTTGAAAAAAATGTTCGTCTCATCGAATAGATGATGATAGAATCTTTTCCCGTCCTGAAATTCCAATTTAATTTTTGTACCTCTCGTTTACGCGAGCGTTGCGCGCGAACTCATGGACGGATCACGCTGTCCAACGAACTTAGCCTGAGTATTAGTAAGAGGAACATGTATACCAAATTTCAACTAAATCGGTCAACTTTTACTCAAGTTATCGTCACACGCGTGAACGTTACTGACAGACAGACAGACAGACAGACACGGAGCATATTTCGTTGAATGTAGGAAGCTCGCTACGCTCGCTTCAATTAAATTTATTATAGAAAAAGGTAAAATTATTTATTGATTATTGAGCAAGGAGCAAAATTATTAAAATAAAATAAAGTAAACTTAATCGAACAAATCCAACTTTTAGCTACAAGCAGTCATCTACTTAATCACCTAATAAGTAGAGAATAAACATATTCAAAATAGAAAGAAAATATGAAAGTTGACACCCCATTAGCTATACTATATGCTACTATGACAGCAAACGAGGGTACCCCCAGTTAGACTCAGGAATCGAACTCAGACATTCTGCATGAAAAGTAGATCCACGAGCAACAAGTTACACGGCTGCTTATAATTAAAAAAATTACTTAATTGGCTTGAAACTACACATAATAACTAACCCTGGGTAACTCCTAATATACTTTTCTTTTTTTTAGTAATAGCACAGTATATATACAAATAAAAATCATTTCATGAAAGGTAGTAGTTTAACACAAATAGACATTATTTCTTCGGTAAATGTAAAAGTATTTGATTTCTAATCAGTCTCAGTTATTTAGCTTACATCATACACTTTCAATACTTCTATGCATTTAGCCTAAAATACTACTGACAATGAAAAATCTTCCAATAATAAATTTAGATCTTTTAATCCTAAAAAAACCTCTATTTATTGTAATTTAAGATGTCATATCACAGGGTTAGAATGAGAGGGGTGCTCAAATGTAAAGGGTGGTGGTTGTTAAAATCTATTTAGTCAGATTTTAAAGTAAGTTTTCGTTCGATAGGTAGCAGCACAAGATTTCCTACCAAACAGAATCTGTTTCTCTAAACTTAAGCTCTTTGTTTTGTAAAACTAATAGTTAATTTATTAATAATAGTAAATAGTTAATGAGGAAAAGAGAATATTTATAGCAAGAAGGATCAAACTTATAAAAAAAAATGTATATATATATATATTTATTTAATACTGATATGGTTTTAGAAATATATACCCTAATTAAAAGATTTAAAATTCTCTAAATTATTACTGACATGCATGTAATCTACTAAGTTACGAGATATTTAGATCCATGAGGAATAACTACTTTTGATTCTAAAGTAAATAAGTATAACTCATAAGAAAATAAAAAAGAAAAAGGACAAAATTGACCATTTCATAGTTATCATTAGTGGACTGATGATTGATGACCAACTAAAGTGGTCAAAATCATTCTGTATTAAAAATTAGCAATTGTGGCAATTGTTCAATAAATTCATCAATTTTGATGTTTAAATTTTATTTGCTATGAGTAAGTTCCACAAAATCTTGATAGAGACATCAATTTTTCTTCTAATGTGTCTGTGGTTGAAGACAAATAGTTAGAGCTCTATTTTGTTCTCATAATAGTTCCTAATAGTTTTATCTTAAAGCAAATCATACAGTAAGTGAAATGTAGCCGATAGAAAATTAAAGCAGAGTAATAATAAATTATAATATGCGGTGAAAAAGTCTCAGGGGGCTTAGGCTTGTTAAAGGACTTATATAATTATATATTTAATGGATGAAACTGGGCTATAGTGTTGCTTCATCAGCTCTAAACCTTATAATTGCACAAAAGCAACAGGTTAGATGCCACTTCACTTAAGAAGCTACCCATTTAAATGCTTACAATAAGCTGATAGAACACAAGAATACAGTATGGAAATCAAAGTTATAACCTCCAGTTTACAAAGCAAATAGCACTCAGCTATCAAGGACGTAAAGAAGTGTTCCAATATTAGCAAAATTTAGGTTCCCAGGACAATTAGTCGCAGCTCTGCTATGATCCAAAGCCACAATCTCACAGCTAATCTTAAAGTAAGTGAAGAGTAGCCTTTAGAAAGCCCTAAGCAAAGTAACATATCATTATGGACAAATATATGGCAGCTCTTGGGTGGATCATATTTAAACTCTGGGAAGCAGGGCTTTAAATTACATATTAGCCATTTAAAATAAAGGTGAATTAATCTGCAGTCTCTGGTTCGAGGTGGTTGAACCTCCTTCTCGAACCTCACTATATACTGCACAATTTACCCAAAGGTGCGTAAACATTAAATGTAATACAGTGGAAGCCCTCTTAACCAGGACCGAACCCATGGCCAGATCGAATTTTTTTGTAACAAGCAACTAAAATCAGAGATATACATACAAAACATTAGGTACACCTACAGTACACCACACAACAATATGCACTATGTTAAACTAACTTCAATAGACAGGTTTTGACAGCTATCTTCACAATACAGTGGTAAACAGACCTTATGTATTTTATACAACAGGTCAGAAAGGTCGGTGACACAAGGAGTAACCCCCAGCTGATCAATCGGTTGAACCGATGTCCGGATAAGAGGGTATGTTGCAAAAAGGGGAAAACTGGGGGGGATTCAAATAAATAAATAACTTCATAGTAAAAATAAACACAAGATGAATATTTAGTTAATTTAACCCAATACAAAACAGAAGAAACCATATGTGTCTTTCAATGTGACATTTAACAATAAGGGGACTTAACCGTGAACACCTGATAACAGACATGTGTTTCCATAAAAACTAAACAAGCCTTAGTACATTTAAGTAGTTGACTCATAAAAAAATATAATATAAATTTCCTATAAACAAGTTAATTTTATAAATTAACTTTCCCACAATGATTTAAATTTAAGATTAACATAATTGATTTACAATTAGATAGTATTGTTGTCAACCAGCTGTGCAATAAAATGAACTCATTTATTTATTTACAAATTTTTAAGAGATAGCATATTGCAATTGATAAGATATCAGCTGCAGAAACGTGGATAATTAAGTTAATCGTAGTTCAAAGAGCTTTCGTAAACAGTAATTGGAGTATAATATGTGGTAATAAAGTCAAGTGCCGAAAATTGAAACCGTTAGGAGAGATACTACCTACTTTGAAACTCCTCGAACTGTGTGAACTACATATGTAGGTCGATCTACAACTTTTACAACCAAAATATATAACGAGGCCTGACATACATTATAAGATACCTTCGGATCAATTTATAAATTATTCCTCTTACGAAGAATAAAAGATCGTAAGGAAGATTGACATTTACAATTTGAAGAATACCTTGCATAAAATATGTGGATTGCGAAAATACATAAATGTATATTTTTAACTGTACTTACACTCTGTACTTGGAATCTCTCATCAGTTCGTACTCCTCCATAGCGATACTCCCCATTCTGATATATTTGTATTCTTCATAAAAATAAATTCACTAACAAAAGAGAAAATTAACAATGGAAAAAAATAAACAGTCTCTAAGTAAAAATTACGACAGAGCACCAACTACATTATGAAACCGAGTTCACTTCTCTTTAAAATAAGTAAAAGTAGAATAAAAAACTTCGACAAGAAGTGCGCGTAAAAATTAAAAGAGACCCATACGTGTAGGGAAATAATGTTCACATTTATATATCCATAAATAGTTTTTTCTTAAAAAAGAAATATTAAAATGATTATTTAGTAAATGCACAACGACACACTCGAAACTCCACTTGACATTACACTGAAGCAGGAAAAAAATATTGGGCCATTAAATCAGGGTTGTCAACAACACGGAAAAAAGTTTCCTAAAACTATTAAAAATACCCTAGTTTTTACCGTATCCTTGAGGTTATTGTAAGGTTATTTTATCGAAAAAGTTCATAAAAAGTTGTTTACTTGTTTTTCGAGCCTTTTAATTGTATCTTCTTGCGGGAAGTTGTAATGTTAGTAGATTTGTGTGTTTAAAATCATTTTGTAATTTAAAGATTAATTATAAGTGGTGTTCTTATCGAATATGCGACTTTTTAGGTTACAAGGCGAAGACAAGCCGAATAACATGCCTGTTGATTCGGATATGCCGGAGAGTTCTTCTATTACTCCGACACCCATGGAGAGTGGTAATGCAGACCAGTATGAAAACTCGGAAATGAACCCTTCTGAAGAGTTTAAAGAACCACTACCTCCAAGCCCTATTGGCGACGATGCTCAGGGAGACTCGCAATCTAAAGAGGACAAACCTGAAATCGTCGAAGAAAAGATCATGGTTACTTCTAAACCGGTGGTGGAACGTGAAGGGAACTGCTATTGGTAAATTTATTTCGTTGTTTTGACCACCACTTTGTGACCAGTAATCGTTTATAACGCATCAAGCCATAAGTCTAAAATGTTCAGTATTGTTCTCACTATATACATACTATACGTTTCCATGATGTTTCAATACGAATTGAATCCTGACTTAGGATTTGACAAGATAGTTGTTTCCATGAGTGGTATGGAATCCGTATTCATACACCAATCAACAGTAATACATAATTTTGTAATGTTCAACTTTTATAACCAGTTGTGTTTATTTTTAAAAATTAAACTAAAAATGAATTAAAGGGTTATTTTATAGAGAGAGATTTGACTATTTTCACCAAAAAAAACCGCTAGGGGCACTCACACTCTACGCATGTCAGGATCGAGTTCAGGTGTTTCCCTGAAATTCGATCCAGATACGATCCCAGAATTTAGTGTATCGTATCTGGATCTAAATCATATTCAAACCGTATTGACTCTAGGTTTCCATGGACAATTTGAATCCAAAAACTGTATGTATTCAATCAGTATTGAAACATCATGGAAATGTATAGTAAGTAACTAATAGGTACCAGCAGATTTTTTATTTTAGTTAAGGAGCCATTATCAACCTACACACACTGGCATAGTGGTCTAACCACCTCATTAGTTTAGTTCATTACTAATGATCTTTTAACTAATTTAAAAATAAATTCCACACTTTAATAGAGGATACTTCGCATTTACAGCCATGGGTATAACTGTAAAACATGGAGCCTCTGATCGATATCTATTATTAGACTAAGGGATATCATCATTTCTATACTCTAGATAGTAATTCTTCATTGTGGTTTTACAATTAGACTATTCACTGATGGCTCGAAAAATATAAATATTGGCGAGGAGAGCCAATGGGAGCTCGAGATTTTGAATAAAGGTACTAACAATTTGTATAAAAAATTTCCTTGCTAACTAATTTACAATTAACAGCCTTACTAGGGGGATTCCCTATCTATTGAATGATATAACTTCTTCTAACACCTGAGGTTGACATTAGAAGCCCAGTGTCATAGCGATGAATGTAGTGATGGGCTGTGAGGAGGGGGTCTTTCTCAAATCTGGGGTGGACTCTCGGCACATCTTATGTGGACAAAAAATTCCACTCGTAATATAAGAGATTGTAAATACATAGTTATTCTGTCAAGTCATCAGTTCATCTTGTTCCTTTAACTTAACACCACAATGTTTATCACATCTTATGTGAAATTTTGATCTTAAAATTCTCTTTGATATAATGTTAACTGGGAAACCAAAAGATTTATAGCAAGTCAAGCTATGGAAGTCTGGGCACCAAGTATAATCTGATCAATGTAACGTACCTCGGGTCCAAAAAAACAGAAAGTTTTTCTGTTTCTGTACTTTGGTCCCAATATACGGTACATCGACCTTTAATCTCTTGTGTTGAATGAAATCGGAATCCCTGATTAATTTTCTTTTATTTTCTTTTGTTTAGTGGAAAGGAGAGGAACTTAAATTTAATTGAGCTTTTGTGTGCAAATTGCAATCGATGGTTTCATGAATCCTGTATTGGATACCAGATTGGAAAATTAGTGCCGTTCATTATGAATTATATATTTGTTTGTAAAAATTGTTCACCAACTGGATTAGAGAATCTGAAGAAATGTGCATCGTGTAAGATTTATTTTGTTCACATTAAAAAAAAAAAAAAAAAGAAATGAAATATACAATCACACTGATTCGATTAAATCTTAAATTATGTATTTAAAATTAAAAGATTGTATTTTGTGTTCTAGCTTTTCCTCAGATTTGTGTAACTGCTATTGCAAATTTAATGCAAACTAGTATAAAGGAAGGAAATCCTAGTGTAAAGTTTAGTCGGGATAAAGTCATTATACCGTTTATTGAGCAATACTGGGAAGGAATTACTAATTTCCCTAAAAGGATCAGGCAAACAATGTGCTCTTCGGTAAGTCTTTAAAATTTAATGTTCTAGTTTGTATACAGTGTACCAATTACAGAGTATCTTAGGGTGTGTTTGGAATCACTAACTAGGTCGACCAAGAAATTACTGGTGTATCCAGAGGGACCAACCTAAACAGTTAACCACGTTCGTTAACCTTCGGTTGATAGAGTGGTTGCAACCGCTTTGACTGAATCCAGAATAGTTTTAATCCTGTTAGTGTTAACCATAACATTATCTTTTTTGGTGAAATTTCATTGTAATTTTAAACGTTCAGAATAAAAGTTGGAAATAAGATTATTTCAATTTATTTTATATTACCATGACATTAATCACAACCGCCTGTCGACCAGTTAGTGATTCCAAATACTCCTTTAGTTCTTTTGTGACTTGGCTCTCATAGAGTCAAAAAATCATTGTAATAATTATACATATATGAAAATAATACAGTGGAAACTCGTTATAATGAAATACATACAAAAGTCTCTTGTTAACAAAGATTTTTAAGCCCCAGCAAACTTCATCCATGAAAGGTTTATTAGCCTATATAAAATAATTAATATAAAAATACCATTTTTGAAAACTGGTCTTATTTTCAACTTTTTTTTTTTGTTTATGTATTCTTCACCTCAATCCTTTCCATGTGAAAAATTTGGGAAAAATTGAAAGACGGGAAGTGGTTCAAAATTGGGGTAATAGGTGTGCGATGAAACTTACAAAGCAAAGTAATATAAGACCAGTAAAAAGAAAAAAAAGCATGGAATTAGAAGAAAATAAACCTTGCATACTTTCTATGAATTAATTGTGCTGTTGTTGTTTTCGTTATGTTCGTCCTCAGAGACTTTTCTAGGCGCTTAACTCTGCTTTATTTAATTGGAATTTTAAGTGCAATGAACGATTTAATTATCTTCAGTTCCTCAACTGCCATAGAGCCCAGGTATTTTTTAATGAGGCCCCACATTGATGTTATTAAGGGCTATATATTATGAATATGTCTAAAAGAAATTTGATAACCCTTTCAGAAAAAATTAAACTGTGAAATATTTCTTTAATCTAATTTTATCTTTGCGTTTTTTCAATGTAACAAGTATTTATAACTTGTTTACTTTTATCCCCTTTTTGATTGATGAATTCTCTATATGCCAATAACTGTTATAGAAGGTTGAGATATTTCAATGAATCTAAATAATTTTTTTTAAAGGGGGGAGGAGGTTTCCGCAGAGCAATTTAGGTTGTGAAAGTGAACAGTATGCCTTGGCAGGTTTCAGGGTCAGGTCAAACAGGGAGGTGGCCTACCACGGCAGACTAATCTTGGCTGCGGTGGACAGATGAGCTGTTGAATTTTCCACTGATTTTGTGGCACACTGGAAACAACACAACTGACAAATTAACCTATACGTTAATTGATCTTGTGCCGAGGGAATTTTTTTTTCAGAACGCGGACTCCCCACATTCTGTTTGACCAAAGCCTTAAATAGGAAAATAAAAAAAATTTAAGGAAAAATAAATAGATGATTAAAAATCAAAATTTAAGTGATATTGAAATAATAACTCTGTTAATTGTTTTGAGCAGGTGGTGAGAGCTCTTGCAAAAGAAACAAACACGTTGTTCTACTGTGAAGACTCGTCAACTGATGGTCAAATGTACTCCTTGGTACAATCGGATCTAACACTCATCAAACCAAACTATGAAGCCATGATCAAGTCTGGTCAACTTAAGGTCACCGAGATGGGAATCCAGCATGGTAAACATGCTTTGAAGCATGGTAAACCCACTTAAGCTATGTGTGCACTGCTTATTCCTTATGTCTTCTCTTATGTTTCATTTTGTCAATGCTTTCATCAAAGAGGTACTTTTAGTGCTCAGCCTTAGCAACATGTGTAAAAAGTGTATGCAAGTGCCTATAAAGAGACTAATATTATAGTAGGATCAAAAAGTGAGTCAATTCTGACAGCTTAGGTTGGGCAGCCTTTGTGAGAAAAAAATAAAGGCACTGGGCCTTCAGGAGGCACTCTACCACTTACATTTTTGTTTGCCTAGTTGGCCCAACTTTGTAAATGTGACCCGTCATTGGCTTCCCTCCCATTTTTAAAAAAAAAAAAAATTCCCTTGATGTCAGAATTAACTTTTTTTGATGCTGCTTTAAGTATTATTAATACTCCGTTAATCTAAAACAATTTTTCTTTTTTAAAAAAGTATACTAATAATTTAACATTTAAATTATTAGTTAAATATGAATATATATATTTTGATTAACACAATCTGAGGTCCTCCAAGCCTTATCAAATGTGTACTCACATTAATGGAGTTATTTTTATTACTTTGTTCAACTGTACTGAATCTCCTCACCTCATTAGCACTCATTCATTTTCTTGCTTTTACTCATTAACAAAGCATGCATTACTTTTAGCCCACTTCCATTCATCTTTTTTAAAATAATTTCTGCCTTGCTTTCTGTTGCTGCCATTTATGAAAAGAAAGGAAATATCTTAAGCAAATCAGAGGTTCTGTTTGTTATGCAGTGCGTAGCCAGGAGGTGCAAGCATGGACAGTTGTCCCTGGGTGCCAAATAGAATTTTGCGACCTTTTGTTTTTGCTCCAATGTCGATCATTGTTTGTTCTGTTCACAACATCACTAGAGGGGGTGTGAAAACCAACTTTTTCCCTGGAGGGTTGTAATTAGCTATAATCCTAGCAATGCCTCTGTTGTTATAATTAAAATTTAATAGCTGCTGGAATATTCTGGATTCCGGATAACAAATAACCAAGTGACAAATAAAGATTTTGATAATAAATCTTTAATTTTTAGAATTTGATGTCCAATTAACGAGATGATCTATTATTGAAGTGGAATCTAAAAAGTCCTTTTTTACGTGCATGGGCACATTTTTATCTTTGTTTTATAAATTTGTTATAACTCTGCTAAAAATAAACACATTCCTTATGCCCTAAATGCAGGGAAGAAGTAGAAATACTCTTTTGAATAAATTTAATTGCTTCATAAGTCAAAGATCTTTTATTTGTTGTAAGTACCACAAACTAGTTGCTGATATGGACAGCCCAGCAACTTCTTTCTATATCATTGAGTACAATATAAGAGCTTTGATTTTATTCTAGAGTTTGGTTCTTCCATGTCTTAAGACTAATACATCCTAGGGTGGAGAAAATTTCTAAATTTTTGTGAACCCTTACGTTTTGAACCTAATGTAGGTATCATTTTCAAGAGAGTTGCTCATAATAGGAGACATTGCATCTTAATAATGATTCTGAAGGAGAAATATTCCATAATGCTTTTGAGACTGCATGAAATTAAAACAGTTACAAGAAGTTTGTCTTAAAAATGATTAAAGGACTCTTATTATTCGCAAACCACTTCATTTACACCATTGTAGATGGTTTGGAGTTATAAAAGACATACTTTATATTTAATCAAGTTTTACGGTTTTTTTTTATATTGTTTTTTATCTTATTCAAACAATTTTTATTTGAACTGATTTGTTTATTAAAGGGACACAGCATCTCTGTTTGTTATTTTAATATTTAGAATTTTAGGTGATTTAATTAACTAACTTATTAGCATGTTCATTGATGAGCATGAAATTTCTCTTTAACCCTGCTAATAGAGTAATTCTGGTGGTGATAGTAATTACTAACAATTTTTTTTCTCTTCAGGATCTGTTTTTTTTTTTTTTTTTTTTTTTTTTTTTTTTTTTTTTTTTTTTTTTTTTTGTAAAATAGCATGATTTTAATATTCAACAAATTTATTTGTAGTTTTGTTACGATTCAGTACATGTTTATTTTAGGTACAGGAGGTGCTGCAGTGAGGCGGAGTGCTAAGAGAAAAGTGTTAGAAGATGGTACAGTTGTAAGAACAGGAGGTCCTGGAAGGAAGAAGGCTAGTGCTTCAGATCCAAGCATGCCTAAACTACCTGCTCATGGATACCCACTAGAGCATCCTTTCAATAAAGATGGCTACCGATATATACTTGCCGAACCAGATCCTCATGCTCCTTTTAGACAGGTTATTTAATTTGAATCTAAATATTTTGTGTTTCTTTAACAAGGAGATAACTCCAGTTGGGAGGATAAATGTTGTCTTTAATGGTGAGATGTAGAATGAAACTTTTGATCATCAAGTTCAAAATATTATCGAGACCACACAAAATAATGTTCTTGTTGATTTCTCCTGATTATTCCTGGAAAATGTAAATGTTTTATGTTTAATTAATCTTGATTGTTTACAGGAGTTTGATGAATCTAATGACTGGGCTGGTAAGCCGATTCCAGGCTGGTTATACCGTACCTTAGTTCCTAGCACTGTTCTATTAGCACTTCACGACCGTGCACCTTCACTTAAGATATCTGATGATAGGCAGACTGTCACCGGTGATAAGGGATATTCAATGGTCAGAGCTACACATTGTAAGTATATTTAAACCTTAATGTTGCTCACTTCAATTTTTAATTACCTACTTGTGTCCAAAAACTTAATCTCTTTTAATAATACTTTTCCATGGTTCATGAAACAGTAGAGGCCCGCTGGTAGCTCATTGGTATCATTCATACTTCTACAACTACTACTAATGTGAAGAGTTGGTTCCTAACCCGGGTTTGTTCAATGGGCCCACCTAAGTGGCCTGCGTCTTCGGGTGTAAAAGCCCCGTGGAATAAAAAAAGAAAAATCAAAAGTCAAGCTCTTTGGCAGGCATAAGCCCTCCTCAGACTGTTGCACAATGGATTATTATTCCATGATTCATACCATTCAGGAAGTTTTAGGCTTCCTATGGCGACTGTGTCTCGATGGGTGAAGGTCTCATCATTTAGCACCCTTTGATTCTAGCATATTCAGAGAAAGGAATGTTGTACTAAGGCAGTAACAGCATTGACTCAAGATGCTCCAGCACTGGGTTGGAAGACATAGAATTTAATTTCTCTTTTAATGTTTAAACTCCTTAGTCTTGCTTCATGCCTAATTCATATTCCAGTTAAATGTTTATCAATATGTGCTTAGTAAATTTCAACTTCTGTCTGAATGTACACTCATTACTCAATTTCTTCAAATCACTGATCTGATTTTCATGCTAGTTTTTAATACAATTGTTGTCAGTATATTATCTGATCAAGTTTTAGTCTATACTTGATTAAAATTGTCAAGCATTTTTTTCAATATGTTCCCAATTTATTGGCACTGCTCTTATTACTTATACATAATTAATTTGTAGGTGTCAGTCGAGGTAATTGGTACTACGAAGTTAGGATAGTGGACTTAAAGGATGGAGCAGCAGTAAGGATAGGATGGGCTCAAGAATATGCTAATCTTCAGGCTCCTCTTGGCTATGATAAGTTTGGATATTCTTGGAGATCAAGGTTTGTATTTTCATTTTACTTAATCTGTGTAAGTAGCTTCGTTTAGTATATATCAAAGGAAAAGAATAAAACCTAATACATTTTCCCACAATACAATTGCCAAGTTCCATTCCTACAACTTTGTTAAGTGAATTAATCGATAAGAAAGGAGTTTATCTAATAGAATAAAGGGTCTGTAGGAAACTACAGTGAAATGAAATATTAAAATTTTTATAAACCAAAGACTCAATAGGTCCTGCAGAGCCAATCTTATTTAGAGTTTGTAAGCAAAACCGTATAATTTCCCCGTATAATTTTTGACCCTTATAATTTCCTGAGTTTCTTTGTCGTTGAAGCACTTGAATCTCTGGAAGGACCCATCACAAAAGATTGGAACTTTTCAATTATGCTATGTGTAATAACTAATAACCCTGACTCAGGAAAAATATAGGGAAGCCTAAAAATATCATCCCTAAAAAATAAGGGGTTGAAGATTAGGAGGCTGATTTGTTTTATGGAAATGCATCTTGTGAGTACAAATATATATTTGGTTTCATTCTATACCAATTCATCTTTGCGCCATGTTCCTTAAAATTGTGTTTCTTCATAATATGGTAGGATTTTGGCATTTTCCTTTAAAACAACGGCCTCCAGTATTTTAATAAGGTCCATCTTCTTACCTTCCGTCTTGTAGTTGCGTCTTCGAAGCTCGTTTTTTAGTTCTCTCACAGTCATATTTTTAATGTCCGACATAGAAATTTCCCCGTCACTCTCACTCATTTTAAAATTTGTGCAAAACAGTTAAGGTAAAAACAAAACAACTCTGCAAACACCGAAAGACAACAGTCAAGCTATAACAACAAAAATGTATGCATCCCACTTCTGACACCAAAATTTGTAGTAAAACGCAACAGTTTACTTGAAATCTTTATTAAAACACAACTCAATTAACCAACAATCAATTCAACTCAACATCTTTATCAACTTCAACCAACAACATGCTCTAACCTCTATCTCCTCCTCTAAATATTATGCTCATTTGAGTCACATTCATTCTATAAAACCAAGTTGGTGCTCCCCTGAGCCCCACACTACTATATTCCCTCCCCTCTAGTTACCCTGTAGGTACGAAAAAGTAAAGTAGGGAGAAAAAGAAGGATTGCCAACTTAATTATTTTATAAATAGTTGAGAATGAATGGCTAATGTAGTTTAAAAAAAAAAAAAAAATTACAGTTAAGTTAAAATATGAAGCGTTCGTGTAGGTCATCATGAGATGTTGAGAGAAAAGTCTCTCATCCATCAGCCATCATATTATCAGTGCCGAAAAGATGAAAAGTGTTAATTAATAACCGAAATGATGGGATTGTAGTGAGTCATGCAAGGCTAATCTGCAAGTGTCTTATGACAGTCTCTAGCTTTGTATGACTCGCCACACTCACATAATTTCGGTTACTAATTTTTATCCTTTCGGCACTGATGATGGCCCTACAGTGTCGAAAGCTGCTTTGAGGTTTAATTAATTTTTTTTACTTGGAGAGATTTTTCTTTCAACATTTCATAAAGTCCCAGTTATTCTTTATTTGTATTTTAAAAGGAAAAATAAAATCAAATAACTAAATAATTGGTTAGTTGTTTTGACTGAGATTTTGTGGTTCAACGTCATAATTATGACTAGAGAGGAAAGTAACACAACAATATTATCACCACAATTTTTTTTTATTAAAACACAAACTTGTTTCAATATATTATATCATCTTCAGTGTGCTTGTTAACTTAGTAAGAGTGAATTCTGTACTAAGCTAACTATTTGATAAATTTTTATGACACTACTTTTTAGTTTAGTTCAGAATTCACTCTTACTAAGTTAACACGCACACTGAAGATGATATTATATGTCGAAACGGGTTTTTGATTTTTAATAAAAAAATTAGTGGTGACAATGTTGTTGTTGTTACTTTCTACCAACCTCTTAAGTCATAATTAAATCATTTGTATTGTATAAATCTATACCTCTAAACTCTAAAATCTATACTGATCTATACCTCAGCCTGCACCCCCAGGTTCCACTTTCCTACCTCCACCACCTGTTCTAAATCTCCACCACATTCCACTGTCCTATTACCTTGGCAATGTTTTTTTTAAGGTTTAATATGATAGATATAATTTGATGTTTGTATTGTTGTTAGGAAAGGCACGAGATTTCATGAGTCCCGGGGGAAGCACTACAGTGAAGGCTACACTGAAGGAGACATCCTGGGATTTCTAATCATTCTACCAGAGGATAGGAGTGAATCATATGTTCCTACTACTTATAAAGATAAGGTCATTAATTATCCAACTATATTATACATTAAAAACTATTTTCTGATGGTTAAAAGTAGTTACTGCAGAATGGGGTCTATCACAACAAGAGTATGTAAATGGGAAGGGGGGGGGGGGGGGGGGTATGTGAGGTAAAGTTAACTGCATACAATAACCATTAGTTTAAAAAAATATATTTTAATATTTCTAGGGAATAATTCTAGGTATCCCTTAGCCACTGTCTTAGCTGACATGCCTCCTCTTCGTTTATCTAAGATCTTTATTTTTAGCCTAATTTCGTTCCTTTCTTTGAACCTGGGTTCATATTTACTACATTTAGGAGACATGGTTGATTCTAACTCTGTAGCGCTACAGCCTGTGGGGAGCCTAGGCCTTCCAAAGGCTCATACAACATTATATTATGTAATAGATGATAGGGAGTTGGAGTATCACTCCATATCAGCCGTATAAAGCTTTTGTATAAATATCACTCTGGAGGCATGGTTGATTCACGCAACTGAACTTAAACAGATACTACTCAACAAATAAAGCACAACAATAAGCTCTTACCAATTGAATATTAATAGTTACCATATGGAGAACAAATAGATATTTAGTACAAGACAAAAAAAACAAACTAAAATAGTTTATGAAGTGTTGGATAAGGATGGTTGATTATTCACAATACTCATGAAAAGGCTTCTTCTTGATAAAAAAAATTCCCCGAATTCAAATACCACTCCCATTCTCTGAATAAATCTTGTAGATCTGCAAGTGAGAATTTTATTTCAATTTAGCTGTCTGAAAATAAGATGGGTAAGCTAGATATTCATATTTTAAAAGAGGAGATTGACTTAATTACCACACTTCTAAGATTTTTTTTTCGAAGTTTTAATCTTTAACCCTATTTAACTAAAAATTAAGTGTAAATTATTTTCTAATTCTTGAAATCATATCTCCATTTGATATTTATACAATATAACAAGTGATTTTTGTGTTTTGTGTGTCTTTTGATTTACACTTTTCAGTTGAAGCATCTTGGCTGGAGAAAGGCATTAATGCACTTATTATGTATGCACTTTATTGTGTTTAAATCTTTGTAACAGAGTACCCTACTTGTAGCACTGCCATTAGCAGATATTTACAAATTATAATTATTTTATTTGTTCCTTTAATATCATCTGTTTTCCAAGTCCCGAATCCAAGGTACTAATTGCGTACTTTATAATTATCAGTGTTAATTCTCGGTCTAGTTCTAATGCCGTGAATATTGGCTTGCTAGATTTTTAGAAAAGATTGAAAGCTTTGATTCGGGACTTGGTATCGGTATCGACAGAGAAAATCATTCTCCAGTATAGCTCAGTTGGTAAGAGCGCCTATAACGGATATATAGGAGGCCCGTGGTTCAAGTCCCGGTGCTGGGGTCTATTTTTCTCTGTATGTTTCCCGTAGTTAATGATAATTATAATTTGATTTAAATTAAAATTTAATATCTGTTTGACTTGTTTCAGCCCTTGGTGAAATTTAAGTCTCACCTTTACTACGAGGAGAAAGACAGAGTAGCTGAATCTCTTAAGAAACTAAAGTGCCTGCCTGGTAGTAAAATAATATTCTTCAAGAACGGACAGTGTCAGGGCGAAGCCTTCACAGATATTTTCGCTGGCTCTTATTATCCTGCTATATCTCTATTTAAGAATGCAGTTGTACAAATTATCTTAGGACCATACTTTGCTTATTCACCTGCATCTGCAGGATACAAAGACTTCAGAGGGGTAAACTATTTATTTATTTATACTTTCTCATGTACATGTTATAAAAAGAGAGAAAGGAGTTTGATATCATGAAACTTTATTTTGAGATTTCCTCCAAAAAAGTAGTTTTTGAAAAACGCCTGTAAAAGAAATATGCATAGAGCCTTAACTTCTGGGCTGATTTGGTGTATTCAAAAAAATAATACTCCAAGGCAAAATCAATTTCTGTGGTTTTGATTAAATAATTCTAAAATGTAATCGATTTATACACTAATCGATTATACACGATTTATACACTAATCTCACCATTTATGTCTTTTCCCCAGGAAAAAACTAATTTCCGAGGTATTGACGCACTAGAAATAAAATAAAATAATTGCAAAGGGGCGAGAGGTTGGGTTCGATTCCTCTAAAGGGAGGAATTATTAATATAATAAATTTTAATTAAAAGTTGAACAATAAATAAATGTAACCCCAACAATTAACTAATGAAAACCCAAAACAACTAACAAATGGTAAATACTATAGACAGCAATTTTGTATTGTTTTGAGAAAGTTACGTATAAGTTGAATTAGACTATATATCCTCCTTTTAAAAACCACCAATTCTTTGGTGGTTTTTGTGATTGTAGTTTTTATAGTTAGTGGAACTTGCTCTTTTCAAAAATAAATAATGTCCTTTGATGTAGATGCATTGATTTAACCAATTTCTGAGATTTTTGTCACCTCTCTCCAAGAATGGCAACCAGTATGTAGGCTATTTCTCACAGATGTTGTTCTTCAAGCTTCCAGGGTCGTGGGAAAGTTGTTATTAACAAATTAGTCCCACAACCTTGTAAACCTTGAAGAACAATATTCATTGCTAGCCCGCATACCTTTGAAAAAGTGAAGTTTTACTACCACTCCGTATATTTTATATTATTATTTTTTGATGTTTTTCAGTTCATTCACAATTAATGAAACTCAAAGAGACAAATTTATCAGTTTATTATAAAAAATAAAAACACCTATAATCTACTATTATTATATACAAACTGGCGTCATCATTATGTTCAATTTTTTTAATACAAAACACATCTTTTGTGGATGAGAGATACAAGATGTGGTGTTTGTGAAAACTGTTTTGGGCAGCAATGTAGGGTAGTTAAAAGGAATTCATAAGTAGAGGCAGGCAGGTATACATTAGGATTTCACGTACAAGATTATTATAAAATTATGGTTATGAATACTATATCAAGGATATTGGTAATCAGAATTTCACTTTTCGAAAGCAGGCAACTTGGTTGTTTGCATTGGATACTGAAACATTTTATAAAAAAAAAAATCAAATTTACTGTACTGTCTTTATCAAATGTTTTTTTCGTTTACCCTAACCTTTATGTGCAATTGCCTTATGAACTTCTGACAAAATTATATTATTTATTTGATTATAATATAAATAATAAAACTTTACAATTTATTAAAAATAAAGTAAATACCATAGGAGACAAGTTACTTTTTTTCAAAACACTTTTTTACTTTCTTCAACTTTAGCTAATATAGTGAACAATCTTGAAGTTGCTTCTAGTATTGGACTCGAGAGATATGTCCCCTTGATTCATGGGCACTACTATAGAAAACCAAGAACTTCATAATTTGTCTAATCACTTTACACAAAACTGAAAGAAACTCAAACTGAGGTATCATTCATAAATAATATCTCAATTTTTCTTCAATTATGCCTCAACCAATGCCAGTGCCTAGGGAATAAAACCAAAAATCAACTTTAAATAACAAAAAAAAAGCTAGGGGAGAGAGAAAAGGATGTTTAGAACCGTAAAGATGCGCTATACAGGGCCAACTATTATATAGAATCTGAACTGTGAACTGAACTTGAAAATAGATAGTGTTGCTAGGAGAGCTCATTCCCAGAATTTGGCCTGCCCATTGACTAACCATTACCACATTCCCGGAACGTGTTCTACCATCAACATATTAACTCAATGTTTCTGTCACTGTTTTATCTTTCTCAATGTTTGTGTTTTTAAGAAGTCTTATATATCTAGTAAATGCTAACGATGTTTACCTATTTTTAGATGCATGAGAAAGCAGAAGAAGCGATATGTGACCAGACCCTGGCAGATCTGCTCTATTTGACTGAGAACGAGGGAAAACTAAGATTGGATACATACACTGTATAGCTAGAGTAAATCCGCAGACATTCCTCTCTAGGGGTTCATATATTATTTTATATTTATATAAAGTAACTTCTTTTTTTGTTTTTTGACTGTTGATCACCAAAAAATCAAGTTATAATTTAATCTATAAGTTGTAATATGTGAAAAAAATGAAATGCTGATAATAGTGCAATTTGTAAACTAAGTCTTTTAAGCGCTAATTGTAAATGCTAATTTTTCATCTGCATTTTAATGTTTGTTAATTGCAAGGGTTAAATCCTTTTAACTTGCCTATTGGGAATAATCGCTTTTAAGGTTTTGAAGTATAATTAGTCTAGGCCTTATGGAAGATCCCTCATCAGAGATGTTTGTGAATCCTGACATCTCTGATGTATTCTTCCACAGGATGGGTCCTTTTGTAAATTTTGCTTCTTTTCCTGCAAGACTTGTTTTAGTGGAAGGGGGTTAGTCTACGAGATTCCATGTAATGTTTGTTTAACAGTACAGCCCTCGATGCTAAAGAGTGGACACCCCTAGTCTAAATTTATTAGTCTGCAACTTAATTTAATAAAGTTTATTAACCAGATGGCTTTTTAAAAAAAAAATGGCTTGAAATAAATTTGTAATGTACGGATATCTGCTTGATATTATTTGTTTTTATGAGTATAAAACAGAATAAAGTTATGTATGATACCAATGAAAAAGCAGGTGTTAAAAATAAGACTTAACTTACAAATTAAAACAGGAAAATTTGAAGATTTTTTTTGTTTGTGTGTTTTGGAAATAGTTTAGAAACTGCAATGTCCTGATAATGGACTGCTTAGTTTCACTTTAGTCTATTTGTGGTATTAAAATAAACATAAGATTAACCTACAGTCAACCCTTAACTTCCATGATAGTACGGTTTCAAAAAAGAAGTTGTTATACTAAAATAAATGGTAATGTATGATAATAAAATGGTTGTGTGTGAAGTCTCACATAAAAAGGGTTTCGTTGGTATTGTTAACATGAAATTAGTTAGAATAAGGGTGGGGGCACGCAAAATGTTGATGCTTTTTGACAACATTTTGCGTAGAAAATTAAACAATTTACACAAATGTTATATATTTTTGTAATCTACTCTTTAATACCTTTTATTTGATACCCCACTAAATGTTTTTTTTTTCGTGTGACATAAATTATCCGCCATATTGGATTCCCAGTTAATCAAATCAAATTGCTATTCTTAATTTTTATATGGCTCAGTAGAAGGCACATTTTACATATTTCTAGTAACAGCAGAAAATTAAAATATATTATGTGTTACTAGTGGAAGGGGTTTTCCTGGTTCAATCTCCCAGGGGGTCACAATGTTTTTTATTGGTAATAACCAGAGACGGGACGTTTATGACTTTTATTTTTCCATTTCATGACCTTTATTCTATGACTTTTATGACTTTTATTATCCTGTTTTATGACGTTTATTTTAGAAAATCGGTTGTTTTATGACCTTTTAGCCAAAAGTATGACGTTTATTTTCTGTGAAAATTTAGCCTTTATGTGAAGCATTTCGCTATTTTGGAGGGAAACAGTTCAAAAGTGATTTCAATATTTCATAGATACAAAATTATATTTACAATATATGTAATAGATGAAAATAATTAGCAGAATGATTCAACATTGTAAAAAGTAATCATGTGTTGTTCTATATTCTCCAGCATTAAATTGGTTCTTTTGTCCGTCAGTAGAATTTTATACTTGGAAAAAGACCTTTCGACGTCGGCAGATGAGGTGGGAGCAAATTTCATGCATGACACGTCATTTGCTTTTGCTTTTGCTTTTGCAAAAGCAAAAGCACTAGCACTACCCTGCACTATTTTGCACTTCAACCGGGCAGCTATGGCCTGGGCGTGCTCCCACCCAGGATTCCTTGAGAGAACAGCAGGAAACTTTTCTTTCACCTTTTCCCCCACTCTTCCAACCTAATCGGTACCGCAAAGGGTCTTGATTTTTTCGACGCTGTTTGGAAATAGCATATCCTGTTTTTGCAGACCTTCTATTATGTCAGGAAATGTCCCAAAGTTGTCGTTGATGTAGTTCAGGTGGGTTTCCAGTCATGGAGCCTTTAGGGCTTCTTTTGCATTGCGAATTGACGGCGCCTCTCCAGCATCCAATGAAGCTAAGACCTTGAAGACTCCAGATACAAAGTAGGTGTAGAACTTACCTGTTTATCACATGGCTTACAGAAGAATGTTTCACCTTCCAAAGAAAAGTCCACCTCCTCTGACACCCACTTACTATTAACTACTTACTATTAACACCCACTACTAACTAGTGTAAACTAGTTACACTAGTAAAATTAATCAAGAAACAAGTAAAACGAGTTTCTTATTCGTGTTACTTGTCATCAAATGAGCAATTAAACATTCTACTCCCTTACCATGAATACATACAAAATTTTAATTATGGAACAGCCAATCAGGAGACTGCCTAATCCAATGGGTTTACTATTGGCTGACTGGAGAATCTATCTTGAACTTCCTGGATTCTAATCGGAGGAGTTGTTCCAAGAAGGAGCCGATCAGGAGCCCTATTTTGGAATTAGGGATGACCGTCGGTGCCTCCCTGGTTGTAGGTATGCATAAGCGCATTAGTTAAGTCCGAAAGTGGTCAGGGAATTAAGAGCCCAGGCCTTTGACCAAGCTGGTGTAAGGGTTTTTGTACGAACTGCACTTTTACCTGGAACCGGACCACAAATGTTCAATTTAAACATTTTCTTTAACAAAAAAATAAAACCTTTTTGCTAAACATTTGGCAAAAAAGGCCATTTTATGACGTTTATTCCAAGAAACCCCTATTTTATGACGTTTATGCGTAAAATGGCTATTTTATGACAAAATCATATGACTATGACGTTTATGACTTTTTACCGTCTCTGGTAATAACAAAAAGATAAATTAAATTCTTTCCGGAAATTTTCATCGGCCTACCATAAGGTATTAGCGTAAATTATTTCAAAATTTTAGGAATAGCCATTGAAGGATAGTTGAACTTTTTTTGGTATATTTCGACTTATAAATACAATAAGAAATAACATTTTGAAAAATGGTTATAAATATTTGTAATCTAATCATTAGTAGCTTTCATTTGATACCCCACTTAAAATAAAAATAAAAAAAAATCCTCATAACTTGAATTATTCGCCATTTTGGATTCCCAGTTGATCAGATCAAATTGGTATTCTTATTTTTTCTACATCCCAGCAGACCGCACATTTTGCATATTTTTAATTAAGCAAAATTTTGATGTTTTTTGACAAAATGGCGTGAAAAATTAAACACTATACACAAGTGTCATATATTTTTGTAATCTACTCTTCAATACCTTTCATTTGATACTCCTCAAAATTTAAAAATAAATATTGTTTTCGCTGGACATATATTAACCGGCATTTTGAATTTGAACAGCTGATAATTATGAGTTCGCTATATTTTCCTGTGTGTGTGTCAAAATGATTTTTAATACTGCTAAGTTTTATGTTTTTTATCTTTTTTGATTCAAAAGTTATTGGAACCGTACAGAGAGACAGGCAGACGTACGAACGAAACTATAAAGGTTTTTTTTTTTTTTTTGGTTTTACCAACGAAACTCTAAAAAGAGGTGTTACGTAAAGAGGTATACTACATACAATGACACCATTACTTTCAAAGAATAATTTAATTTTTCGATCAAATCATACTGAAACAAGTAGAAATTAAAGTTACATATTCCCATGCCAATGATATTGCTTGCCTCCTCTTAGTTTATTTAAGCTAAAAGTCTGGTTCCTTTAAGATTTACACTGTGAAACTTTCGCTCACACAACACAACAAAGAATATTCAAAGTTACCTAACAGAGAACAAAACAGTTGTTTTGTTCAAGACGTTAAAATCAAAACTAAAATTGTTTATGAATTGTTGTTAACTCTCATCCTAGAAAATGTGTGAGGATGGTTGATTATTCACAATAATCTGGAAAAGAAAACGACTTTGTTTTTATCAAATATTCCCCGAAGTTAATTTTATAACACCAATTCTTTGAGTACATCTTAATAGACTTACAAATGACAATTTTATTTCAATAGGGCTATTTGCAAATAAGCAGGGTTGGCATGCGAATAGTTAAAATTAAGTCGCAAATAAATTCTTGTGTACAGGTGAAGTCGTGAAAGTTGAGGGATGACTGTAGTTCAAAGTCTATACTGCCATTACAAATAGAACAAATTATGTGGGGAGCTAACGAGAGCTTAAGATTTTGGCGTTTCGAAGGTTAGGCCAACTAGGCAAACAAAAATGCCACTGGATAACCTCAAGATTAGCCTAGTGGTTTTATCCCCCCCCCCCCCCCCTCTCTCATAAATTGACAGCAAACAGTGTCAAAAAACAATTCTATTTGTAACAGCAGTGTAATCTTTTCTAAATATTACCATGTATACAACCATATTTTTTGTTCAAACACACTTATACCTTTTATTTTAGTCTTATTTATTTACTTAGTTCTTATTTATGTTATTTTTGTATATTTTAATATAATGTTTAATGAAAATATATTATTTTTTAAAAAAAATAATGGACCCTTTTAATGTCTGCGACTTTATAAAAGATTAGGCTGTGAAAATTATTCTTTTTTTTTTATTTGTTAAAAAAAACTTGTTATTGTTGAAAAGTATTTTTTTACATAAGTATTGCTTTTGAAATAATAAGTTAATGAGAACTTTCTTAAAGCTATGTATACAATGGTTATAATTTTTTTTTAAGGGTATCTCTTAAATAAAAATTGACACTTATTGTTCTCTATGTCATGTAAATGCAAAGTTTTATTGACATATATTTTTCTTAAGTTGGTGATTTCACATTTTGTTTATTTCAGTATGTTTTAAAATGTTCACTCTATAAACGTCTACTTAAATGGTGATAAGGGAACAAAGTGAAGTCTAACAATTGTAAATGTTGAAAATTATAACAATGGGAGAGTTTTTTAGGTGGCAGATCTTCTCTCAGGGGCTAAGTCTCAATGGGTGTATGTCCCTATGGTTTGTCCCCAGTGCTGGGGGTATAGTCAGGTAAGTACATGTTATTTCTAGAGTTGGAACAACCGACTAGAAAAAAACAACTGAATGAATAAGTCGATTCGGGAAAAACAATCGACTGAAAACAGTTTCATAGCGGGAATAGGGTTTACGAATAAAAATAAAGACTGAGACTGAACCCGCAAGTCGAATGTTTCAATTGGATGTTTTTGTTTTTAATTTATGAGTGGTAGGGGAAGGGAACATCGGTGAAGGGCTCAGCGCTCAGGAGGGGTGAAAAGGGGCATGACACTCGTTATCTTGTTATACACGTCCGAAGTACAACTCCAAACTACAGATATCAAACTACTGATATCAGTCAAATGAAAACTAGATATCCACAACCGAATGAATGAATATTTTAAAACAACTGATTAGTCGACTGTTTTCAGTCGATTAGTTCCCAACCCTAGTTATTTCTACTAAAGAAAGAACCAAGTTAATGTTGTTACTTTCAGATAATTGGGTTCATATTATTTTTATTTCTACTAAAGAAAGAACCCAGTTAATGTTTTTACTTTCAGATAATTGGGTTCATATTATTTTTCTTAAGAAAAACATCTACTTACCTGACAATGACCGCTCCCTGGATGGAAAATTTTGAGACATACTCCTTTCAAGAAAGTCACTGTTGGAAGTCCTAGAATTTAATCATCATATTAAGTGGAAAGAGGGTGGGGGGTGGAGAAGCCTGCAAAATACTACACGATAGAATCATTTGTACAGGCTTTGGTCAAGAAGAACACAATCTTATCCTCTTCGAACACTCCGTAGAATTTATGGAAACATTGTGCACATAGCTTTATATTTTAGTAATTGGTTGATTTTTGTGTTTTTCTTTTTGAGAAGTAACTCATTGGATATAATATTATTATATTGTATATATATTATATATCATCAAAATCATGGGAAAGTAGTAAAATCTTTAGTTTGAATTTATTAATTAAAGTTGTACATTTTTCTCGTTATCTTCATTAATAATCTACTACTAGCATGTGGGTGAATAAGTGGAAATTTATAAAGTAACAGAGTGCCTTTAACAATTTAAAAATAATTGTCTCACGTCCTCTAAAATTCTTAAACATTTTGATCATGATGGTCCATGGGTCCTGAGCTGTGATGCAAGAGGTGTAGAGTTATAAGTGGTTTTATTTTTTTATATAAGACTTACATGCCTTGTTACATGCTCCTACATCATCAGTTTACACTTACACCGAGAGAACAGAGTGCGAGGGCTGAGTGGTCTAGCATACTCACAAACTCATCTGAAATTATCGATACACCTGGCAATGGTTTCTTACTGATGATATCATATCAAGTGGATGTGTGAATTAGCCAATTCCATCCCTGTCCAGCTGGAGGTGTACTGGGTTTGCTCAATGGACCCAATGTGGTCTATGTTTTCAGATTTAGAACCTAAGCCTTCAGCCTCAATTTAGGTCCAACCCCCTCAAAAAACACCCCAGCAGACATCTTGTCAAAGTTTGCTGTGGAATTCAAAGCAGGCTTTGGAAGCGGAGGAAACAGTTTAGAAAAATAAGAAAACTAAGTTACTTATTTCTACTAAGAAATTCGCACTTAATCGTTGTGAATTAAACTCAGACAGCATAATTGATCATTTTACTGATTTAAACAACAAAAAACACAATAGCAAATCAGGTTGAAACGAGTTAATATCAAACATTATTAGTTATTTTTTATTTTAAAAACAATAAACTGAATATTTTTGAATTTTATTTGCTATAATAACTCGTAAGCACATCTACTGTAGAATTATTTTTCACTTATTTATCCAACTGGTTGTTTATTAATTGTTAGTTTTATATAAAACAAATTAAAAACTTTGTTTAAATGTCATTTCTTCTCATTTAGAATTTCACAAGTATTGTGTAGAACAGGGGTTGGCAAACTATGGAGGTCAAATTCAGCCCTTATCTGACTTGTGAACTAATGTTTACAGAAAAATTGTTACTAGTTTACTGTCAAGTTTTTTGTTTTACATGAATTGTAAAGTTGATTTTTAATTTTTTGGATGTATTAGATATGATCCCTTCTGCCAGAACCGTAAATGTGCAAATTTTCATATTCAAAGTTTACTAGCAATTTGGACTTCCCCTTTATAAGCCAATTATAATAAATGACTTATAAGCCCAATACATAAAACCTATACCTATACTCTATACATAAAAAAAACATTTAGAAGTTATAGCACAGCTGAGTTTGTGGTATTATTTACTTTAAAACTCAATTTCCCAAAAATGTGGGATTTGCTAATTCATGGCTGTGGCACAAGTGGACGATATATTTTAGTTTGCCGATCCCTGATGTAGAGTATTTTGCGAAATTTAACTTTTGCGTAACTTTATTGGCACTCATTTACTTGATATCCTCCCCAAATTAATTATGCCTAAATATTCCCTTGTCTTTTAGACTAAAGCCGGGGTTACAGGGGTAGAGTAAACAGGAGAGTAGAGTAGCGAGTAGAGTGTTCTTTACTTGCTAAAAAAGCAGAAATGATTGCACAACAATGTATAAACTAAAACTAATTACTGGCTACTTGCTATTGAAAACGTTTACACGGGTAGAGTGGGAGCTGTGGTGGGGGAAGTAGAGTAGAGTCCAATTTACTGCATGCGGTATATACTCTACGCTACTAGCTACTCTACTCTACGGAGCGTTTTTTCGGGTTTCTACAGGTAGAGTTACTCTACTCTCCTGTTTACTCTACCTGTGTAAACCCGGCTTAAGGGATATTATTACCTTTACACACAGAAAAGTGATTTTCCTTTGTCCCAAAGTTCTTTGGACTAACTATCCCTTTGTGATTCAATTTTTAAGATTTTGGTAGTTTTCATACTACGGAAAGTTAAATTTTAATTTAAATCAAATTATAATTATTATTAACTATGGGAAACAGACAGTGAAAAATACACTCCCGGCGCTGGAGTGTATTTTTCACTGTCTGTTTCCCATAGTTAATAATTATAATTTGATTTAAATTATCCCTTTGTGTTAATACTTATTTAGACAAAGGAATTCCTTATAAGTGGTTCAGTAAACAAACATAGGGTGGGTAACCAATTACACTTTGCCACGTAGCACTTAATTTAGTTGGTTATCCACCTATGGCTGGGTAACCAAGTGAATTAGTACCCCTTAATTTTGTTTGTCCTTTAGAGTTTTCAATCTGTTTTTATCATTGTTATTTGTAATTAGGGTTGTTATCTTTTTAACAATTAAATTATTAATTTTCACTTCAAGTAAACAAAAGGTGTACATAAACTATTTTATAAATAGCATTTGATTTACATCCATGCTGTCGATCATGTTGCATTTGATTGGTCCCATGAAACCAAAGCGGTGTATATATTTTTATTTATTGATCTCTATCTTAAGTTTTAAGTATAACCTAAAGTTTACATTTTCTCATATTAAATAAAATTGATGTTTATTGTTAAATTTATGTTTTTACATTTCCTCACCTATGGTAGGAAAAGTATTGTTTTCACCCAACATTTTTTTTTTTTTTTTTTTTTTTTTAAATTTCAACTGAATTATCTGTTTTGGGTGATTTTAAGACCTCCTGAGTGGTGTGTGTGTATGTATGTATGTGTGTTGTCACCGTAGCGCCCAGGGTATCTAACCTAGGGAGTTGAAACTTGGCAGAAAAATCAGTCCTTACTTCTAGTTGTGCCACCCGGAAAATCAACATTTTCCACCATCTTGAACCCTGTTTGCTGAGTCAATTTTTTTTTTTTAAAACAAGAAATTGAAAAATGGTCCGATCGAGTTGAAATTTGGCATGTAGTACCTCTTTGTATGACAAACAAAGTCACCAAATTTCATTTTGATATTGGCCGCCATTTTGAAGTTTGGCTGATTCCATGCCCGTCCAGCTGGATGTGTACCGGGTTTGCTCAATGGGGTCATCTTTGTGGTCTTTAAGTTAGATGCCGAGCCTTCGGGTTCAAATCCTCTCAAGATTGGAAAAACACTACTGTCTTGTTGTACCATTTTATGTTCTTACTGTAATTAGTTATGTACACCTTATTTATGTATATATTTATAATGTTAACACAAATGTACAAAAAAATTTAGTTGTCAAAAACCGCACTATGTTGATTAGAATGCACACTTATTCTAATCGGTGTTCCTAGGTTTAATGTTTTGTAGAATTTATTATTATTTTTCTCTGTATTTTTAAGTCTTTTTTAAAAAAAAAAAAAAAAAAAAAAAAAATCCTAAGTAATAATGAAGAAAAGCATATTTTAATACATTTTTCTAATAAATAAAGAATACTCTTATTTTAAATATTATTGCTATTTGATTAGATTATTGGATGCTATACTATTTTATTATTTATATAAAGTAAATAATTTTTACGTACTTAATGTTCTGAGTCGATTTTTTTAATAAATTAAAATCAATCAAATCTAAATTTGTGTGTGGTACATTTACATAAGAAAGTTGCAAGAAAGTTATTTATGTAACTAGGAAGCAAAATGGAAATTTACTAATGAGTGATTAAGTTGGTCTCTGAGCTGTAGGTGAGGTCAGGCTTCAAAAATTAACTGCCATCGGTAGTAATATTCAAGGAATTGCAATGAATAGATAAGGCAGTAATGTTTCCTTTGCTACCCTGTTGCACATTGTTTTATCTACTTGCGGCAGCAAAATAAGGCATTATTGAACTGATTTCTGGCAGAGAAATATAATTTTACTGCCTAGGCAGCAACATTTTTACTGTTATAAATTATAATGTTAGCAATAACAGTTTATGTATATCTCTATTCTCTAGCTACAGGTAAACTGTAAACTTTTATTACCCAATAAGTTTGTTTCTACCTTGTAACATTATACATTTTAATTTAACTTAAAAGCTATTATTTAACTTTAATTATTACTAATAATAATTATTACTACTATTTTTACTTTTAATTATTTAGCTATTATTTAACTTTAATTAATAAACTTTTTATTTTTGCAAAATCATTTGTTAATCCTCTTTAATAAGCTCAATGAATGGTAGATCTTCAATTAAAACAAACAAAAAACTAGGAGTAACTGGCTACACTGCAGCTTCAAGTGACCATGCAAATTATTGATGTCATTCTAGATTAGACCAGCTACTTTTCTTGATTTATCCTAATTACTTATTTTCTTAATTTATTAAATGTTTTGCATAACTTCTGAAATAGTTTTAGTACTTTTTTAGTAGAAAAATAGTTTGTTTTATGCATTAATTCATTCAGAAGTTTTGTTTGTTATAAATGCGTGTTTTGCATTTTGTTGTTGATATAGATTCAGATTGCTATTCACTTACAGTAAGTATTCCAAAGCTTTTTATTTTCTTTTTTAATTAACAATTCATTTTAGTTAATGTATTATTTTCTTATCTTTATACATAGTTAATTAATAATATAATAGGATGGTATTTTAGCAGTTTAATTTTTCTGCCGCCCATAGATAAAATATTGTATACAACAAGGTTGCAAAGAAAATGTTTCTGCCTCGTGTATTCATTGCCTGCCCAGGGAGTCAATTAGGTAAATTTCCTTTATTGGCTTCACCTCAGCAGTTAAGTTTCATAGGCTGTCCTCACCTCCGGCTCGGAAGCTAACTTAATCACTCGTCAGTAAAATTCCAGGCTAAGCTTTAGAATGCGGTTACCAAGCCCGCAACACACTATTATGGGTAGGTTACGCTTAGATTTCAGGTTATAATCGAAATACTACGTACAATCGATTCTCATAGCATTACTTAGCATTTTCGTCCCACCATTTTTAATTTTACTTGGATATTCACGGTTTTTTTTTAACCAGTTTCAACAGACTACCTGACTTTTTTACGTACTTGGATGTTTACTAGGTTGAAACAAACAAATGAAGAGAGATTTATTAAGTTTTTAAGTATTATTAATTAGGGATATTCACTGGACTGACAAACGTTTACGGGAAAGTTTGGCAGTTACCGGCTCCAAAAAATATAAAAATTACGCAAAAATGCTACGGTGCCATCGAATTTTGTACTTCGATTTGGAAATCTACCTGGTCTATATGTAGCAGGGTTGTTTTTCTTCAGAAAATGAGTGGAGCGGCCGTTGAAAATTCTAGGGCAAATAAATAATTGGTAAATCTGCAGTTATCCAGCCACCTAGGAAAAGAGGTTAGAAAATTAATGTTCCCTAAATCGAATGTATTGTTTGGACAAAGGAATATCACCTCTAAAATGTATTAATTATATAGATATAATCTTTCAAATGTATAACTCTTAAAAAATGAACTCTTTTGACAAAGGGATATAATCTCTTAAGTGCGAAATTGGGCCGTCAAGCGATTCTCGACTGTAGGGATAACTGCAGATTAGCCAAATAATTTTGTACTTTAATTCTGTAAACAGCACCTTACAATTCACTTTTACCTGTTTCTCCAAAGGTAACATAAAATAAGCTTAAAATATAAGGTCGAATTACAAGGTTAATGCCGTGCCTTTTTTTTTTTTTTTTTTTTTTTTTTTTTTTTTTTTTTAATCAACTCTTATTTTTTCTCGTAATTTTTTATGTGTTAAGGGTTAAATGGATTCGATATTATAGTAGACATGACGCATAGAATAAATTCGATATATCGAAAGATAATATACATACGCTATGATATCGATATATTAGGTGAAGGTTTTGTAAGTGAATTCAAGAAAATAGTGTATTGCGGGCTTGGTAACCGTATTCTAAAGCTGTTCCAAATTCCATTTTGCTGCCTACTTAAATAAATTACTACTGTTAATTATTATTGTTTATCTATGGGTGCAGCAAAATTTATCTTATTAAACAGAATTAACGAATATAAATATATTATCATATAAATAATGAGTTTATTTTTTAAAGTTTGCTTATTAAACTGTATATATAAGGAAGAAACAAAATTATTGAGTTAGAAAAGGTTACGAAACCCATAACTGGAGGATAAAGATAACATATACACTATTATTACCAGCATTATAACATTACAAATTTGGCTGTCTGGGCAGTAAACATTTTCCTGACTTTATTTTCTATGCAGTAAAATTGTATTTCCCTGCCTAAATTGGTTCAATAATGCCTTATTTTGCTGCGACAAGTAGATAGGTATATGCATTTTACTGCACATTGCTGGAGGCGTAAACTTAACCCTTAATAATAAATGTTTCTATTGTGCTTACTTGTCTCTTTGATGTTTTAGATGTTCCTATGGATTGTGGTCATATGACAGCAATCTTTAAATATTTGTAATTTATACCTAATTAGTAAATTTTTAAAATATATTATTAATATTACAAAAATTGAGATTTATATAAACTTAATCAGTTTGAATTGAAGACTATCTCAATCTTTTATTATTATTTATTTTATTCTTTGGCATACTGAAACCTGAATTCTATAATAAACTTGTAAAAGCAATTCTTAAATCCAATACAAAACCCTACACCTCATAAAATGTTTTGTCTGTCATAGATAATATTAATTAACATGAACAAAAAAGTCCAGGAGATAGCGTGCAAAAAAGGTCTGACTAACATCAAGCTAGAATTTTGTATACAAGTCAATCTTTTAGCGCCTTTTAAGAATATGTGGTCGGCTAAGTTCGTCTGCGGGACATAGCTTGGCAATAGGCGTTTGAAAAAAACAAACCGGTGGAGAGCGTGCATGTCTTACCGATTATGGGGGACAATGTGATTTTCATGATCCTGAGTACAGAATTAGTTAGTAGACCAAAAATCAAGTCCATGTTATTTTCACACTTGATAGGTTAGTTATTCAAATATTACTAAAAATCAACGTGGTCATCTGTTACGGGAAAAACTAACATCAACTTGATTTTCGGTCTACTAACTAATTCTGTACTTAGGATCATGAAAATCACATTGTCCACCATTATTGGTGAGACATGGCCGCTCTCCACCGGTTTGTTTTTTTCAAACGCCTATTGGCAAGCTATGTCCCGCAGATGAACTTAGCCGACCACATATTCTTAAAAGGCGCTAAAAGATTGACTTGTATACAAAATTCTAGCTTGATGTTAGTCAGACACTTTTTTGCACGCTATCTCCTGGACTAAAACTATTGTTTTTTTTTTCAATAAACTAATAAATTTGCAAAAAATAAACAATTTTTTTTATTTGCAATTGTCTTCAGTCAAATCCAAATAACATATTCGTAAAGCAAACTATTTATTGACCAATCTAATTGGTTATTTCCAAAAAAAAAAAAAAAAAAAAAAAAAAAAAAAAATACAAAACAATGCTATAAAATGTATAAATTTTAATCGTCAATGTTTTCTTTGAATAAGCTTTTCCTTTTATTTATTACTAAGTAGCTATCCAGGAAAAGTATCACCCTTATGCTGTTCAAGTATATACTCCTAGTTTATAAATAATCGCACCTCTTTAACACAGTGTTACTCTTGTAATAATATTGTCTATTATCTAGTGTTGTAAGAAAAGTGCATTTAGCTGTATTTATGTGGAATAGCACTATTGTTTTTCACTTAGCTTAGTAATTGTTGTTTTGTATAAACTATAATTGTAAGATTTGTAGTTAGTATATTTGTAAAATATATTTAAGAATACATTTTAAATATGACTTTTAAACACCCTTTTTTGTTCTCAAAGGCTGAGTTTTACAGTAAAATCAATGCTTTAACCCATTCAACATGTCTTCCAATTCAGAAACGTACCTCGCCGGAGGTTTTTAAAATAATGCCAAATGAAATTACACAATTTAAAAGTTAATCTTTTAAAAAATTTGTTGTTGGGATACAATCGCCAGCGGGCCTGGCAGACCCCTGTATGAGGGCTTAGCACGGGACATGAGGTGGAAGAAAAGAAAAGCGGCAGAGTCCTGGAAGGGTGTGCTAGGATCCAATGGGGATCCAAACACTAGCAGCCTTAGCACCAGGGCCGCTGAGAGGATTTCCAGGCCCCTGGGCAAGCTAGCATCTAGGCCCCCTTGAACAAATAACGGCGAGGGGTCCGCCTCCTCACCATAATTTTAAATTCATTACAATCAGTGGCGTAGCTAGGGCATTTAGGGCCCCTGTCCAAAAAAAATTGATGAGCAAAAAAAAAAAACAAAACCATTTGCGTTCAGAACTGAATGAGGTGACAATGGTGTAAAAGTATAATTCCAAGTTAGATTTTATTATGCTCTAAAGGGACCCCCATCCCGGGCCATTGGGCTATCCCCCCTGTCAGCCACATAGCACATGGAACCTCAGTGGTTCAATGGCTTAAAATTTGCGTTTTCCTGTGCAGATCGTGTCTCAGAGGAGTTTATATTTTAATATTGTACCTGGAAGTTGTTTTCCAATATTAAAAATTTCCTCTAAAGATGTTTTCCATGTTTACTTGTTTCAAAGGATGTGTTTTCTGCTATTCACCATGTCTTAATAGAATTTTGTTAAGTTAAGACTGACACTTGAAAAAAAATTTGTTTTACTGTTTTTTGTTTTTTTTCTTATCTATATTGTCTTTTTTCCTTGCCAACATTGGGGGGCCCGCTAGCAACTTATAGTTCTAGGTTGATCTTAGACTTACATTTGCTTATCTTTAAAACCAAATTCTCTTCTTCTTCCTTCCAATCCCTACTATGCAACTCTATACACATAGATTTGTTAGGTCCAACCCCCCCCCCCCCCCCCCCCCTCACATATCACGTTCATAAGCTCCTTTCGCTTTTTCGCTTACCTTTATTAAATAGCTATAAAGATCATATTTTCAGATTTCATCAGCAGGTAGTGTACCAATATATATAAAAGGATGTATTTCAAATTATTATAAAAAAAAAACAATATTTATATTAAAAATGTTTATTCAATTAAAAAAATACCTTTATATAATATCCAGTTAAATAATGATCTGGTTAATTATAAAAAATAATAAACATACAATAATAATTGTTACTTTGATGATAAAATAACCAACATTTCATTTTAAAAAAATATAATATATATATATATATATATGTATATTTTTTTGTTTATAATAAAAATGAGAAGACAGCACAAAAACTTGACTATTTAAATAAATAAAAATAAAATAACAATTTAAAAAAGTACAATAAAGGAAAAAAAAATAATTAAAAATGAACAATTTTTTTATTAAGTTTATGGTAAAATATTTAAAATAAAATTAATTAAAAAATAGAATTTTACAGTTCTTTTTTTTAAATATAAAACTAGGGGGCTCTGCCCCCTACTCGCTTCACTCTTTGAAGCAGCCACTGTGCGGCTGCTTCCTTAAACCTTCGCACAATTTGACACATTTGTTTGTTTACAAAACTTTTTCTATAATGTAAATAGATATTTATTTATTATAAATTAAAAGATGAAAATTTTGTAACTAAGTTAGAGGTGAAAGTTTAAATTATAATCCTTACATAAAAATATTTGGGCGTTGAAGGAAATATAAAATAACCAAATTCCCTTTTACTTTAATTATCCCACTGTAAATATTTAAAAAAAATAACATTTTATTCATATTTTCTACTCCCATAATAGAACCCAAATAAAATTGGTGATGAAAAATTAAAATTTTAAATTTATTGTCTAATTATTGCTTTATAACTATTATAACTGCTCTTTTAAATATATATTTATCTAGAAAGAGAAAGTAACGTGATAATGTAAAATATGAATATTGAGATTTTGCTTGATTTTTTTTATTTAGTAATTTTTATTTTTATATTATTTTATTAATATCCTTTTGAGCTTTACTCTTAATTTATTTTAATTAATATTCAAACAAATTTTAATGTGCTAAACTTTAGATTTAATCAGTAAAAAGATTATTAATTTAGAGTACATTGGAACCATTGTATTAAATTTTGTAGTATATTTTTACTTAAAAAGAACAAGTATAGAAAAGTTAAACTTTCTATACAACTCTAAAAACCCTAAAATAAATAGTTATTGTTTTAAATATTTAAAATAAGTACTTAAAGTAATTTTAATTTTGAAGAGAAAATCACTCTATTAATTATTCCATTTTTGACCAGTTTTAGAAAGAAAATTTATCTGTTATTTAGGTTAAAAAATGAGCAGTTCACTTTTTGTTTTTACTGGTTTCTTTAGTTTAATTTTTTTAATTAGTTTATTTAAGTAGATATTATGGTTCACTTAGATAATTAATATAGGTACACATATAATTAAAAAATAAATTACAAGTCTCCAAGAAGTGCTACCACTATAATTATTTGTTTTAGCAGATTTAGGATAAAAAATCGACAATATTTATATTCACTGTTGGATACATAACAACAAGACAAACTGCAGATTACGAGATTCTTTAATCTGTCTGTCTTTTATCTTTAATAATGTCTTTCTTTAATCCTAATTAAGGTAGTTCTACTGTTAATTTTAATTTATACAAAAATACAGACTAAGAGTTGTGAAAACTTGACTGTAGAGATGCTAGGTACCAAATGCTGTAAAAAATACATTTTTTTTTTTAATATTTAGATAAGTGAAAAATTTAGTTGTCACAGTTGAAAAGTGAACCATTAAATTAAGAATTCCCTAATAAATTTCATATTTTCATTAGATATGTATAGTTTTCATAAATGGGTTCTACATTCTTTAATTTAAAACCAATTAAACAAATAATCTCTAATTTCCAAATATTAAAATTAGTCTACAAAAAAAAGTTGGAATATTTATTTTTTTTATTTTCTAAAGTCTTAAATAATTTTTAAAGCTAAAATTTAAGTTACAACAAGAACGGTTTGGGGGAGTTGTTACGCTGGAGATGAGTACGGGGTTGAATTCGATGAGGTAATAACATCGAGGGTTGAACTTGATGAATTTTCTGAACTCGGACTGTTGGAGATGTCAGCCGATGATGAGGAGAGTTTGGAAGGTGATTCTTTCTCTTTGTTATGAGATTTTTTATTTTTCTTTGAACCAGGTGTTTTAGGTGAGTTTTGGTTGTTTTCCATTGTGGATGGTTCATTTTGAGATGTTGAAGCATTTGAATCGGCGTTTTGTTTTTCATGAGATGAAGATTCAGCTTTGGGTTCAACAGCTGCGACTGGTCTTAATGGAATTGTTTCTATTCTACCTTTGTTTTCTTTAATTCTGGATCCCAGAAATTCCTAAATAACAAACATTAAAAAAAAAATGTAACATCTATTTCAAGTACTACTTAGAATTAATAAATCTATTGTAAGTATAAATAGGTATCATCATCATTTATATAATCGAGTAGTGTCCCGACAGCTACAACTCACCTCAAAATGATTTGTTACTGTCTTAGCTAAGGCAACCACATTTATTCCAATAAAAATAGCTTATCTTAATTAATTTACTTAATTCCCCCCCCCCCCCCCCCCAAATATAAAATATATTTGTATAATTCTATCCACTTCTTTAGACTTTTATATTTATTTAGTTGTTCCTTCTTTATCTATTTTTAAAGAATCCTGGGAGAAAAAGGGGCAGATTTCACTCCACCATTCAGGTCTAGATCTGACTTTTAAACTAACTGCTTATCTTTCTTATTTCTACTCCTCACCTTTAGGATGTGATTGAAAACCTGTTTTTATAAATTTAAATTATTTCTACTATTGGATACAGTACACATAATTATTTCTCTGTTCACTCAATCTATCAAATTATTTTAACTATTCATTTAATTGATAATAAGTATTTTACTTACCAAAAGATTCAAGACAAAAGATCTTAGTTGTGCCAGTCGCTCGGAAGAAGTTGTGAATGCAATTCCTTTAGCTCCTTCAAGGTGAACTACCTGAACAAATAAATGCTTTACATAATTGATCGTATACAAATACTACTCTTACACATAATGGGTGATTTAGGTGTAGGTTGCAAGAGTTAAATCTAATTTTTAGGGTCCAAATGGGTAATCAAACTATTTGTTTTCCAACCTATTGTTCTTTATTGCTTCTGAGCTTACCAAAGCTAAAGGAAGTGATGAGAAGAACAAACCTTTTATGTCCCCGAATTAAAAAATTCCAAGACAGAAATTCATTTCAGACATCAGGGAACATTTATTGGTTACTTGTCGGTCTGTCGTTCAATTTTTGCAAACCAACTTTATCTTAAAAACTACTCGTCCGATTTTAATGAAATTTAGATGGTAGGTCATAATTAGCCTTTTGTTGGTCCCATGTAAGTTTCAATCTTTTATGAGATTAAACTGTCTGCACTCATTAAATTTCTCTAAATTGATACTTTCATTTAAGTCAAAAAAAGTAATATTTAATAAAAAGGGAGAAAATTAAATAAATTTGTCAATTATGGTTGTAAAAGCATAAACATAGGATGTGTGGAAGCCATGTGCCTCACTAATTGATAGACTTTTTTTATTTTTTTACTATTTCTGAATTTGGTATATTTTGATTAATAACCTTGAGTAAGTAATTGCTATAGAGCTGAAAGTGGTGAAGAGTGAAGCGGAAAGCATGTGCAGACTGTGCGGGGAGGGTTGATACTACAAAGTTAGCAATGTGAACGACTCTACGAGCTGATTCTCTTGCTAGCAGTGCTACCAACTGTTCCAGGTTAGCAGGAGGTACTTGATTCTCTGGCTCGTCTTGACTTAGTGTGTTCCATAATTCCTTTATTTTATCAGCAAAGCCTTTAGGGTCTCGGAGAAGCTAAAAAAACAAAAAAAAACATTAATTTTGCTTTTAATTTAATTAGTGTTTTTATTTGTGAATAATTTTTTCTTAATTTTTTTAAAGGTCAGTGTATTTGAAGCCAAGATAGAAATAAATTATGGTTCACTTTTCCAATTAGGTCCCCTGTTAACGGTTAAGGAGTACTATTATTTTTACAATAATTTTATATTTGGGCATATTCAAGATCAATCTTTCATGAAAATTTGTTTTTCATCGAAAAAATTTAAAATTATCTTTTTTTTTTGACCCATCAGTTTTTATCATCTGTCAATAATCCTAGATGATTGTGGCTCTTATCAGTTCTGCTGAGTAATAAAAAATTGCTTTGCTATCTGTGTCTTAATATGTGTGCCCTTATTACCCATCTGTATTTAAGATAATTTGTTCTGATTTGGTGAAGCATCTAGTTTCAAATAAGTACGTAGAGTCTGTACTTAAAAATATGCACTTGTTTATCTTTTCAAACTAATAATAGTTCATCACCAATGTCAGAAAATGGTGGCTCAAGTCTTACTCCTTTATCCAAGCTACTTATTGAAATCGGATCTATATAAGTTTTCTTGCTGACTCCTCTTTGACTCTGATTGTGGCGTAATATTATAAATTTGTACCACAGCCTTGCTAGTATCACATGTGTGCGAACTTACACTGCTACCTCCCCCCACCCCCTAACCACACCCCCTTGGTGGACGTGTGCACCATATTTTTATTCACCAACAGCACAACACATGTATCATTTTATTTTTTGACCAAAATGCAGGGGTCCTTTAACAATTTTTCCAAATAAAAGTGGCACTTTTCAGGCTGGTAAAATATAAATTTATTCTGGCCCCGAGAAACATTTAATATTGTTACTAAATTGCTTCTATAGTGATAATACAAGGATCTTTAAAAAATCATCCGCTAGGTGTAGGATTCATTTTAATCGACATTTAGTAAAAGACAAATACAACATTTTCTGACATAACCTCCTTGCTTTTCATGACTATTTATCCATCAACAAAAGCAACATTTGATATAAATTGAAGTTTTAATATATATATTTTTATTTATCTTAATTTACAGTTTATTATATACATAAAAAATACAATTATAATAATATCACTGGATTAGTACTACAAATTTTTTTATTTATTCTGATCCTCTTCTGCCATTCGGTGAAAAGTTTTACTATTAAGATTAAATATACTAAAAATTGATCATTACAATTAATTACAATTGACGAATTGTCTTCACGATTTTTTAGCATTAATCAAGGAATTGATTTTTTTTTTTTTTTTTTTTAGATATGTTAGCGGCAACATTCAAAAGACCTTTCAACAATGATGACCAGTGACAGGTAAGTGAGATTAGAATAGTTTACAAGATTCAATATGACAATGACTAAAAAATAGATAATAATATTATACAAATTATTTTTTAAAAAAAAATGAAAATATGCACTAAAAAGAAGATTTTTTTAAACACCAGAGATCACCTACCAGTAATCACAGTCTATGTCGCAAAAGATGAAAGTGTGGGGCACTATAAACTGCTTTTGTCATTATTTGTATTGCCCCACACTTTTATCATTTGTGACGTATGCATATATACTGAACTGTAATCTCTCGTAGTACTCTGGCTGATAAAAAAAATATCCTCCTTTTTGGCATGTTTTATATAAATGTGTTTACATTTATAATGCTATTTAACTATTAGACACTGTCAAAAAAATCTTTTGTCTGTAACATCCTGTCTAGTAGTAGAATACATGGAGATAATGTATTTACAATTTCTGCCACATTTATACTAAAAACATCAATTTTTGAGTTAGACTGAAGTATTATGGTGATGATATTTTGTTGTATATTATTTTTAGTTAATGAAAGATTTGTTTCTCTTATACTAACAAGATCAGCTAGGTAGAGGAGTGCCTGGGCCATGTCTTGTCCACCTTGTCTTAGTGCCTCAGCTTCCATCAGGGTTCTCTTAGTAAGCCTTTTCTGCAGTTTCTTACCAAGTCTGTTCATATGATTGATAGCGTGGCTTGCTTTGCTCTCCTTATCAGTATTCTCATCCTTTTTATCTAATAAACAAATAATGGGAATATTTATGTTAAGATAAATTGGGATGGAGGAGAAAAAGGTGTTTTGTGGCTCTCTCTCTCTCTCTCACTAAACTAGCAAATCCGATTTTTTTTTGAAAATGAGATTGTTATTGGAATCTAGGTAATTTTTCATGCTCGATATACCATTTTAAGTATTTTTATTTTTGTCCCTATTCCAAATTAATATTATAATTTTGTGGTTAATTCGTTTAGGGTGTACCTATTTTGAAAAAAAAAAAAAAAAAAAAAAAAAAAAAAAAAAAAAAAAAAAACCTATACAAATGATTAAATAATTGGTTTTATTAAAAATTACAGCATTATTAGACTAATTAAAGTTAAGTGTTACGTTTCACTTAAACTTCCAAGACAGAAATGCGTTTAGGACACCAGGGAAAATATATTTGGTCTTATTAACTGTCTGTTGGTCTCTCACCATATCGTAAAAACTACTAGTCTTATTTTAATTAAATTTGGATACTAGGTCATAATTAACCCATTATTGGTACAATATTAATTTAATCCTTCTGCGCACATTTAATAAATGAAAATGTGAGAATAAAAATGAATGTGAATCTGCTGGAAATTGAAACGTGTCTCAACAACCTTCAACCACACTTTCAACTCCCAGCGGGGTCACGTTATTTTATTGTTTTTACTTATCATCCATCTATGGGGGCATATTTACGTTTAAGTCCATACATTGCAATAACAAACAAGTTGAGATTCAACAAGAGAGACAAATAAAAAAGATACTAGTAGTAGTCTAGTACTTCCTACTAGAACGGGTAGGACAAACCACTTGTTCGAACCTTGCAATTAGGCCATCACTTAGGCCCTTTTTACGCCCCGTGGTGGAGAGTTACAATTACTTCACACATCATACATTTGTACATTGTACCGCCAAAGCGAGTATGGTGTGGTCATTAGTAAGCTATATAAGCGTGCGTCAAAACGTGGGGGAAGAGTGCCCCATAGGGGGTGTCCCTCGCCCTGCTCCGTCCTCGAACCATAGATACAAATCACATCTCATGACACGGATCGGACCCACATCAAAGAGAGGGGGAAGAGTCCCCATAAAGGGTTTCCCTCGCCCAGCACCATCCGCGTTTCATTGATGCAATTCAGAGTATCGTGGCACGGGATCGAAGATTGAACCCACGACCTCGAGTTGCCTCGACTTATTGATAACTGAGCGAGCGCCTCAGGACGCTCGGTTACCCTGTCTCCCCCCCCCCCCCCCCAAAAAAAAAAAGAAAAAAAAGATACTAAGTACAATGCAAATTAATAATTGTATCCACTGAGATTTAAGATAGACCGATTTTATCCGTAATCTATTACTGTTGTCAAAAAATTAAAAAGTTTTTATTATGATTAGGTAATAAAATATTTTATTTACTTGGATGGTTGTGGAAATTACCCTCTCTTGATATTTAACCTTGGACTGTAATACTAATAAAAATAAATAAATAAAAAAAAACAATATTTATAATAAACATATCTGATAGGAGACATTTTCTTTCGTATTACATCCTTTTTCTAGCTGATAATTAATAATTATACTGATATATATGTCAACTTTAATAAGGACGTTGTCTTATCATTATTAGATATATCAGATGGATTGCTCTTGATAACGAGGTGTAAGGTCTAATATGTGTATGGTACAAATTCTAGACGTGTTTTTTTTATCATTATATATATATATATATATTTTTTTTTTTTTTTAATTTGACAAAATAATTGGGTAATGACTGAATAATTAAAAATATACATATTATGTGGGTTTGAAAATAATGAAAAATATTTTTTACGATAATTATGATAAATATTGGTACAATTTGCAATAAAAAAATTATTTAATAATAATAATAATAATGATAATTTAATTATAAGGGTTTTGGAGCATAGAAATATACGTGTAATCTAAGGGGTCACGGAAAAAATGCGGTCTCGTTCTCGAAGTAAAAGAAGCTAAAAATTCGTCAGATAATTCAAGACAAATGTTATCATATAAATACTCTACGACGCGTTCCTAGGAATTAGTGGCTGTTTCCTGGTGCTAATATACCTTATTATAATTTAAAGCCATATCATTAAATGAAATGCCTAAATAGTTTCGTATCCAATCCAAAGCCTTCATAAAAACTAATGACATATCATATGATGATCGTTTCCTAAGTTATTACGTTATAAAGAATAAAATACCCTGTGAATCACAGTTTAAAGCCTATTTATTTCGGGGGGGGGGGGGGGTCGCATGTACAGGTAGACACAACGTATTGACGTAATGAATTTTAGCTCCGAATTCGGAAGCACTACCCCCCCCCCCCCCCCCCCCCAAAAAAACACTAAAGAAACATGGAAAAAAAATATTTCTCGAAAACTGTTCCGACGATTTTGATTAAAAAATTCGAAAATGTAGTCCATTTATATACGAATCTAACGATATAAGCAGTTTTCCCGGGAAAAATCTAGTTCCTGAAAAAATAGCTTAAAACGTGGACGGAGAGAGCCCGGGTTCAATTCCCCGCCCAGGAGAAGTTATTTTTATGATCAACTTTGATGAAATGTTCAATAATAATTATATATACATACGAATACTAATAAAGGGAAAACACTGGGCTATGTAATTTTGAACTCGTATATGTGAAAGTTTGTCTGAGTTGTCTCGGACCGATTTTTTATTGTGTCCCCATAATGCAGTTTCCTTTCCTATGGACATTTTTATATTGCTATAGTCCCCATTTTGAATTTATGTGTGCTTGCGAAATGTATTAGGTACCTATATATATATATACAGGTTGGTCCAAAAGTCTCTCCCCTCCCCCCCTTAACTTTTGAACAGTTTGAAATAAATTAATGAAACTTGGGGATCCGTACCATGTAAAGGGAAGTTCATTTTTTCCCCCGGCCACGCAATTTAAAAATTTCCTATTGGAGTGTCTAGTTTTGATAACATAATATGTATTTGGATTCTATTGGTGGAAAAGAATAAAATTTTACTTGTAACTTTTTTCCATCTCCAATATTTTGCCCCCTGTAGGGAGGCCGAGATAGCAAACAACCCTTACGAAAATAGTAAAAAAAGACACTTATATCGTTATAAAATCTAAACGGTATAAATAAATGAATGGAACTTGAGGGATCTGTATCATGTAAAGGAAAGTGTGTATTCATCCACTCGCGTAGTATAGGGGCAACCACCCATTTTTCCACGCAACCAGTGAAATCTACCATTTTTATACTTTTGCCCTATTTAAGGGGCAAAAAATATTGGTGATAGTAAAAAGTTTGAAGTAAAATATTCTTATTTTTCACCGTAGAATCCAAATATGCTATCAAAAATATACCCTCCAATTTGAAATTTTGAAGTTTGGTGACCTGGGGTCAAAAAGGGGGGTTGCCCCTAGTATGCGATTGCAAAATAACAAACTTCCCTTTACATGGTACGCATCCCCCAAGTTTCATTAATTTATCTCAAATCTTTCAAAAGTTAAGAGGGGGGGGGGGACTTTTGGACCACCCTGTATTTATCCACTGACGCTCACTCTTATTTCTTTCTATAACAATCTTAGTTTTCCCAAAAATATAACATAATTACCTGACTATGATCGTACTTTACTAAACAATAACGTTTTCTATAAAGGAAAATTAACTTTTGATCACGTGCTTCTTTGTTCATATAATTTCTTGCTTTATGAGAAAATTTAATGAATTAATTATTATCCATTGCAAGACAATCAATAATTATTCCGAGGCATCCTTTTGATCTTTTGTAATAATTTTTCTATAACTATTATAGATAAGAATCTAACGTTAATAATTGATATTTTATATTTTTTAACAATCATCACAATGTTAAACCTTATTAGTAATAAATATTTTATCGATATTTTCATCGCCACTATTAAAAAAACAATAAATCAATTTTGATAAAAATTTCCAATCAAATATATTTTAGTATGGAAATTTAATTGGTAAAAACACGAAACTAATATTAAGAAATATTTTATCATATATTTTTCAGTCAATGAAGATTATAGAAGTATAATTAATTGGATCACTTTGATAAATAGTTAATTTTGTCTTATTAATATAATAATAATTAGTGTTAAACTTACCTATTAACTTTACCAGATTAATACTAAAACTAATTTAACTTAAATTTAAGTATTTCTTTGGTATATTTAATTTAACACTATTTTGAATGATTTATTTGGTAATTCGGTTAACTTTTAGCACACGTTGAACTTATGAATATTACATTTTTCAACTTAAAAAAGTGAAATCTGAAATAAGGAAACACATTTTTTGAATTAGATTTAGATAGATGTACATTGAGAAGTTGGTTGATGGGCGAAGATTCCAATTTTACAGATGGAAGTTCTTTGTCAGCTATTCTAAATAATAATTTATTAATCTTAGAATTAATAAATTGATTTAATTGTTAAATAATTAATAATTAGTTGGTTATTGTCTACTCTTTGGTTAATGAGAACTTGAAATGGAAATGAATGCGTGTTGGGTCTCCTAGTTAAAATAAAGGTTATAATAGATAGATAAGTTACCAGAAAAAGCCAGAAGCTGCCCAGGAATGGGCAGCTAAATAGCTAAATTATAAATATACGAATTAAAATCTAGTAATTTTTGCTTCCGAGCTTACCGAAGGTAACGGAAGCTATGTGATCGTTCTGAAGAACGAAAAAATTTTATATCTCCGATTTCAAAAATTCCAAGACAGAAATCCGTTTCAGACATCAGGGAACATTTTTGGTCCCGTGTCTGTCTGTCGGTCTGTCGCTCTGTCGCTCAATTTTTGCGAACCGCCATATCATAAAAACTATTTGTCCGATTTTAATGAAATTTAGTTATTAGGTCATAATCATTCCATTGTTGGTCCCATATAAGTTTCAACCTTCCGCGCTTTTTTTTTTATCTTCCACATGCTCACAAACATACTATTATTTAAAATTATATTCCCCTAGAGTTTACACTTTAAATTGGGAAAGAAAAAAAATCATGCTGTAGGATAAATGCCTAATTAAAATTAATGATAATAAAAATAAAACGATTTGCTCACCTGCTGATTCAGTTGAGTCAGGTAGATACCTGTCTACGTACTTATCAGCGATATCCAAAGCGTTATCAAACCTAGAAGCAGCCATTTCTCCTACTCTGCTCGCTTCGCTATAACCCAACTGCTTGACTGAATCGGCTCTCTTAAGCACCGGTGTGATCAAGTTGGAATTCACGTAGTCTTTACTCATGTTGACAATCTGTAAAATTAAATCATTTATATTCAAGTAATATGCTACAGCAAATATTAGAAGAAATTAAGGGTAAGATTATATATACGTATAAGAATGATTAGTAGCTTACTAAATATGTTAAGAATGAATGTGGCAAATTTAATTTATCTATGTGTAATCCACTTTCGGATCATTTATTTGCACATATGAAGAATTAAAAATTACAAGAACAATCTGGCATGATTATCTTATAATCGTATAAACAAATTCTTCCGATAACGATTTTATTGATATTAATCATTATACATACTGTTACTGTACTAATATTCCACACAACATAGAGATAATTCCTTATACATAACATCTCCTGACGTGATTTTCATAGGTGTTTTTTTTTTCTTTTATGTTCCGATCAACAAATTATTAGGTTTTTAACAGGATGGGAAGATATCCAGCCACTTTACTCAAGGCTCACCTTATAAAAGTTACACAGAGTTTTTACCGTTTATTTTATAATCACCTAATTTTTGAGAATTTAATAAAAGCTCATACATATAATATATACAGGGTGGTCCAAAAGTCCCCCCCCCTCCTAACTTTTGAACGGATTGAGATAAATTAATGAAACTTGGGAGATCTCTACCATGCAAAGGGAAGTTTGTTTTCGTGCAATCACCCACTAGGGGCAACCACCCACTTTGCCCCCAGGCCACCTAACTTTAAAATTTCAAATTGGAGTGTATATTTTTGATAGCATATTTGGATTCTACAGCAAAAAATAAAAATATTTTACTTAAAACCTTTTTTTTCTATTTTCAATATTTTGCCCCTTATAGGTGGGCAAAGATAGCAAAATTACCCTTCCGATAATACTTTGTAAAATCTAAACGGTTAGAGATAAATTAATGAAACTTGGGGGATCTCTACCATGCAAAGGGAAGTTTGTTTTCGTGCAATCACCCACTAGGGGCAACCTCCCATTTTGCCCCCAGACCACCTAACTTCAAAATTTTGACCTGGATTGTATATTTTTTATAGCAGATTTAGATTCTACAGCAAAAAATAAAAATATTTTACTTAAAACCTTTTTTTATATCTCCAATATTTTTCCCCCTATTGGGGGGCAAAGGTGTAAAAATGGTAGATTTCAGCGCCTGGGGGCAAAATTGTGGTTGCCCCTAGTACGCGAGTGGATGAAAACAAACTTCCCTTTACATGGTACAGATCCCCCAAGTTCCATTACTTTATTTCAAACCGTTTAGATTTTATAACGGTTTAAGTGTTATTTTTTTACTATTTTGGAAGGGTTATTTAGCTATCTTTGCCCACCTATAGGGGGCAAAATATTGAAGATAGAAAAAATAGTTTCAAGTAAAAGTTTATTATTTTTCACCGTAGAATCCAAATATGATATCAAAAATATACACTCCAATTTGAAATTTTGAAGTTGGGTGGCCTGGGGGCAAAGTGGGTGGTTGCCCCTAGTGGGTGATTGCATGAAAACAAACTTCCCTATGCATGGTAGAGATTCCCCAAGTTTCATTAATTTATCTAAAACCGTTCAAAAGTTAAGAGGGGGGGGGGGAGACTTTTGGACCACCCTGTATATATATATATATATATATATATATATATATATATATATATATATATATATATATATATATATATATATATATATATATATATATATATATATAGCTTATTCATAGCTTACACGTATTAATACATATAGAAAGAAATCATTGTGATGGGCGTAATCCTGTGGTGAGGTTTTGATGTATAATTTACTCGTTGTGACATCCACTTAGTCCCAAAAAGGTTTTTTTTTTTTAAATGTGTTTCCGCCTTTACAGATGCGACTATATAACTACTGGGCCGATTTCAATTGAATTTAGCGTACATATACGTAAAAAAAAATCATACACCCCGAAGCGAAATCGAGAAATGATCTTTAGCTCTAAATTTAGGGGCGCTACCCTCAAAAAAACTGTATACGTGAAAATTGTTTTTTTTTATCAAAAACAGTTTCGGTTGTTTTGATTAAAAAATTCAGTTTTGTAGGCCATTTAAAGACGAAATTAACTATACAATCCCAGGAAATATTTATTTTCCGAGATATTGATGATAATAAATCTGATTTCGATGAAAATCGAATACGAAGAGTAAAAAATCACTTGTCAAATATTTCTTTTTTAAAACTCATTTAAATATTATGTTTAAAAATAAATTGATTAAATTAGATGTTATTAGATTTAAAAATGAGATATCAGATTAATTTGTTTCTATATAATATGAAAAAGTTTTTGTCGCGTTTGTTAAACTGTTTTTATTTTATTTTATTGTCTTCTGAAACGTTTGATTTATTTAACTTTAATTAAACCTAAATCTTATTATTTCTCAGTATTCAGTATAATAAGAAGCAAAAAGTGTTTATTTTAACAAAACTAGAAACAATGGACCGGATATAAAAGCCATAGTGTTAAATAAAGTTTTTAAAAGAATTCGATTTCAGGTGCGTGCAATGATAAGCTCAGTTCCACGAATCTTTGTCTATAACTACAATTCTTTTTTCTTCATAAGTGAAAACTCTTTTACTTTTAACTTGTTTAATTTTAAATACATACATAGTACAGGTAAACCTCAAATTACAACCGTTCGACTTTCGTAAAAAATATTGATTTATTTACCTTTCATTCCTAAATCGAAGTAATTTATTTTGTTTAATTGCAATTCGTTGAGATAAAATCTGCTTTTATTTATTTATTTTTTTTATTTTTAGCATAATATATTACAAAATTAAATGTGAATCCAAAGTTTGAATAATTCGCGATCTGGATTCTTAAGAGGTTAGTCAGTAATTTTTTTCTTAAACATTTATTATCGTTAACACTGGCGGGGATGCAGAGAATCAGTGCTTGCAAGCGGCCTCCACTTAGAAATCAGTTTATGAATATTAATTGTTTGTTGAGGATGAGGACTCACCTGTTCAGGAGGGTAGTTAATGGCTGGAATAGCTACAGCAACAGTATCCAATCCTTTGCAGATGATCGAGTCTACCACGGTGAGAGGTAGATCCAGAAGCTGAACCGTAGGCATTGTCTTGTCTACGGCAAGCTGGATACCTCCTTCGACATTCACCAGGCTCCATCGAATCAGCCTATTCGAATTCTAAAAAAAAAATAATACAAATATTTTAATTAACCTTTATCGTTAAATGGCAATGATACCTCATATCTATGACCTACGTGTTAAGGATGGGCATTCACTCACTCCGCTTGCTCCATTTGTTCCAAAGCCTCTTTTATCTCTAATTTTGTGATAGACAAAGTCTTTAATTACAAGAAACAGGTCACCAAAATGATCTGGTTTCTCTTCCCCATTCATCTTCTCTAGCTTCCCTTAACAGTTCGTTCGACCAAGAACCGGTTCGTTTCTGAACAGTTCATTTAAGATCCGGTTTACCAGTGTCATTCATGTCCATTGGTGATCTGTTTCGTTTGTTACCAGGTTAATTTTTAATACTGTTAATTTGTGATTCATTAATTTAAGAATCTGATTTGGGGAAAGAACGACTGTTCAATTAAACAGGGAATGGAGCTACCAGGTCATTTAGCTGCTCGTTCATTAAAAAAACACCAATTACAATAATTTTGATTGTGTTTTTGCAATAATCGATGTCGTGAATTTGATTTTCACCCGCATATTTGTCTTTAACATTAAAATAAGACTTGTTTACAGAAACGACGTTTCACGAGAAGATTGTATAAATCCATCTTCAGTATAATACTTGATCAGTATATTACCTTAATACCTGATTGAAGAAAATATTTCAACTTGTATTAAGGTCTTTAGTAGGTTTTCATTAGTTCTGTAAGTTTTGTCTGTACATTGATCAGAATAGGAAAATATTTGGATACTTTTTTATTTCATACATTGCAAAAACCGAATCCGACCTGTATCCTTAATCCTGTCTGTATATATGTCTGTTAGGCTTGATGTCACGGTCCGACTTAAAGTCACAAAACTAGCTGAACGTATTAGTAAAACTTGCTAAAGTATATTGTATAGATAATTTTAGCATTATCAATTTTATCATTAGAAGAACTTGGTAAATATTTCAATATGATGACATACTTACAATAAAAATAGGTCAGCGTTTTCTATGATAATTGTGAAAATCCTGTAGAAGTAGTAATAAGCAATACTGAAGTTTTCAATAGGAGACAGTAAGAGGGAAATATCGGAAACTTATGTTAAAATGAATTTATCGAATACATCTAGATCTTCCGGAATTGACCAAGTCAGTCATTTTGTGAATCCCAACATCTAAAAATTATCACAAGGATCATTCTCAAGGGCGGCGTTCATGATTAGAGTTAGAGTCATTTGGATGTTGGATGGGTGAAGAGTTTAGAGTTTATGGGCCATCAGTGTTTCTGGGATGCCCCTGATTTACTACGAATAACGGCATTTGCAACTGACGTGACGAGTCAGACTGGCATAATTGTTTATATATCAGGAATCAGAAATAATATAAACTGTCTCCACGAAATTTGGCTATTTTTTTATTTAACTAAGTAGCTTTCAGTCTTCATAAGGCAACCATTAACGCGAAAGAAATAGAGTTATTACTCCAAAATGAAATAGTTAAAATAGAGTGAGTCTACTTCATGTCCAAGATCAATGTGAGACATCGAGTCTCAACTTTTCTGTTCATTAATCTATTCCGCTTGATATTACACGACACTGTTTAATTCAACAATGCTTTAAAATGTTTGCCGAAGTGGAAATGATAAGTTGAAATCAACACGGCATCTAACTCGAGTAAGAAAAAAGTCAAATAAATCAAAAATACTACTATATAAATAATAATAACAATGTTTTTTGTCGTAATATAAAAACCCTGATAGATGGCATAAAGAGCCTAACCCTGACAGTATAGACCCTTGTCAACTGTCGCACTTGTTCCGTTGTTTATAATTCAACATCTTTCTATTTCCTGCTGTCAGTTTATCAATCCCCCCGGGGACAATTGAAGACAAATATTTCCAATACCCTTATTTACCGGACCAAAAGCAGATTCTGCTCTTGAACAGATTCTTCGATATCAGAACATTGTAAAATTCACTTTGAATCAACTTGATTTATAATTTATAATTGATTTTTTCTAAATACGAGTCCGAAGAAACACTGACAAAATTTATCATTAAAATATTTTATTGTGATTGTACATTTATGTACGTTTTGCTTGTGCAGCTGAAAAATTATAATTGAAGTTATTTAGTTAAATGTTGAATACAATCCAAAATCAAAATTAAAATACAAAAAAAGTCTGCCAATTAGTGTGGCACATAGATTCCTCGCATCCTATCACTTACTTTATCGGTTTAATGCTTTACCAATGCATTATTGTCTAATTTATGTTATTTCCTATATTTTTAAATCTGTCAACATTTCTTTTTTGTTTACATAAAAAGTATAAATTTTACAAAAATTAAAGAGAGCAGACGGTTGATATTAATCTGGGGCTACTTTTGACAAACCATCCAATTTTTCAAAAATCAGATTAGTACTTTTATAGAGGTATAGATCATAGGAGTAAATAAATGTATGTTTGTGCCCATGTTGAAACAATGGGTGTTAACCTCCTATCCAAAATGCAAATTAAATTTTACCTTATATATTTAAGAGTCATTTTTCATGTAGTTTTTTTGAGTGACAGAAATTTCTTCTGTCTCACAGCCCAAAAACGTAGTAGTTTTTTTTTTAGATAATATTATGATGGTTCAAAAAAATTAGACGGTAGACAGAAACGAGACTAAAAAAATGTTCCCTGATGTCTGTAACGGTTTCCTACTTTGAAATTTTTGAATTAGGAGTCCAAAAATGTCGTTCTTCGGAAAGATAATACTCATACAGTTACCGTTAACATTCGGTGACTTTGGATGCAAAAATAGACCCGCCAAACTCTAACAGTATTTCACCACATATACCTAGTGAAGCTGAATTTAAATCCCAAAATAATTCTTATAATTTAATTAAATATTTCCTATAAAAGAATAATTTGACCGGCTATAGGAATTGAAAGGTTGTTGTTTTAATTTTTCAGTGGAATCACGTTAATTTAAGTAAATATCTTTTAATTATATGGTTTAATAAATGGGTATAAAATAATATGAACCAATTTTTTTTTTTAAAAAATCGCTTTTTCAGAAATCTCTTTTTAATTTCTTGTCCCAGGCTCTCATGGTTCTATTTAATTATTATTGAGTTTTTTTGAGGGCAAGACCCCAAAATTTAAGTTAAATGTTTTTATTTAATCGCCTCCTAAGTGTATGTCAAATTGTATTGAGACATTGAGATAGCACTAGTAGTTTAGCGTCCACATGACTGCTCAGACAATAAACCAAAGATGACAAATATATAACAGACATACGATTAAAATACATTTGGTCCTACGTGATCTTAAAATGTGTTAATTCACCAAAATCATAAAATAAAATCTTGGAACCGTAACAGTAGGTGAACTTTGTCTTTAAATACACTAATACATGATTAAACAACACACTGAACAGCGTGAATGAGAAAATAAAAATCTATCTGAAGCAACTTATTCAATCTTTTATACATAAATGTTTGTTTTATTGTTTCTAATCTGCCGTATATTTGTAGTGGGGCTTAATAATTAAAGGACAATACTTTCATAGATAAAGATCTCGGAGCAACTCAGGGTTCTGAGTTCGAATCTCCATTGTGGGGAATATATTTTTTTTTCTCCTCTTCTTAAATTATTATATTAATTATAAAGGTATATTTACCTTGACCCTGGTGTAAACAGCAGCTACATAGTTATACCCAGACTCGACTACAGGTATCTTAGATATTCTTTGTACAGACGTGTACTTAAACAGGTCCGCCATTTTCTCATTTCTACCATTGTTCTTCTGAACTGAAATCACATAAACATTTATCGAATTAATTACAACTCGTACTCGTAATATTAATATTATTATAGTTGGTAGTTATTTATTATATAATAGTTGGTTCAGTAGGGAGTAAGGATTAAAGCGAGTATATATCATTCTGATATGGTTAAAGTAACTGACATAAGATGTTCACTTAGCATCGTAAGGTAGCTAAGTAAGGATCGAAGCAAGCAAACACAATTCTAATATGGTTAAAGTACTGTTTTAACTTATAGTTTATTCGTAATCAGAACTCATATTATAGTTTGAATGATTATATTATAACACACATTTTAATAACAAAACAAATACAAAAATACAACTGACATATTTGACAGTTTAAAAATAATAAAACAAAATAAACATATTTCACTAAACACCTTCCCCTTTAGTCCTGAACCCTTCTGGGCCGTATGAATCTTGAGTTTCGTCGGTATGTCTGTCCTGATTCAGTCTTAATTAGGTATGATCTGGGAGCCCCTACTGCATTGAGGATGACGCCTGGTTCCCAGTACTTAGTCTTAACATTTTGAATGTAAATTGTCTGTCCCTGGCAAAATCTAGTCTCCTGTTTGGTCTTCTTATCGTAATTTCTTTTTTGACAGTCTCTGCTGTTCTCGATGGCTGTTTCTACTTGTTCAGGAACTGGCTTAATGGTTAAGCGGTCAGACGGAATGGGTATTTTTGACCTCAGAACCCTACCCATTAATAATTGGGCCGGGGAAGAGCCTAGGCCGGCGACAATGCTGTTTCTGTAATTGAGGAGGCTCAAATTAATGTCGACATCTGATTCCAACGAGGTTTTGATCATTTTCTTGGCTATTCCTACCCCCTTCTCAGCCAGTCCGTTGGCCTGCGGGTAATTTGGGCTGGTAGTTTGTATCCTAAAATCCCATTGTTTGCTGAATTCTTTCATTTCATAGGAATTAAACGGCATGTTGTCTGCTACTAGGATTTGTGGAATTCCTAATCTAGAAAAGATTTGAATCAGGGCATTTTTTACAGACGTACTCGTCTTGCTATTAATTTTAATTATTTCTAACCACCGAGAATAGTAATCGACCAACACTAAATAATTTTTCCCTGCCCACTCGGCAATATCTACTCCTACTTTAATAAACGGAATGTTAGGTATTTCATGGTTGATAAGAGGGTCTTTCAAGTTTGACCTTCGAAATTTTTGACAAATGTTACAAGACTCCACGATATTTTTTACAACTGCTCGAATCCCTGGCCAATAGTAATAACTGGAAACAATACCATTCATTTTTGTTTCTCCTAAGTGAGTCTCATGAAGTCTTTTAATAATTAAGTTTCTCAATTTTTTTGGAATAATAATTCTTTCATTAAAATATAACAACCCATCGCTTAGTTGAATATCGTTTCTGATTTTAAAATAATGTGCCAATTCACCTCCTGATTCTATCGATTCAGGCCAACCATGATTGTAATACTCGGTGATTTGATTTAGTACTTCATCTTCAAGAGTTTCTTTTTTAAATTCTGCTAGCCGTTCATCAGAAAACTTAACTGTACCAGCTTCAGTGACGCAATGGACCATATCCCTCATCGACTCATCTAATTTAGAACTAGTTCTAATTCCACATCTGGACAAAAAATCTGCAATGTACATATTTTTGCCAGGTAAATATTCTAATTTAAAACGATAGGGTAATAACTTTAATTTCATTCGACGTAATCTGTTATTTTGAATTTTGTTAATAGGCTTATTTAAAAGTGATACTAAAGGTAAATGATCGGTTTTAATTGTAATATCGTCATGTCCGTATACATAAGAATGGAATTTAGAACAAGAAAAAATTACCGAAAGAAGTTCTTTTTCTATCTGAGCATACTCAGTTTCTGCAGAATTTAGCGAACGTGATGCAAAATATACTGGTCTACAGTTTTGCAGCAAACAACAACCCAATGCGTCCTGTGATGCATCACATTGTATGACTATAGGAGCAGTAGAGTCAAATGGTGCAATTACTTGATCGCTAGCCACAATTCTCTTTATATCACTTATGGCTTTAGAGTGGACCTCAGTCCAGCACCAATGAATGTTCTTTTTCAGTAATTCCCTTAGAGGTGAAATAATGTGTGACAAGTTAGGAATAAACCCTCGAAGAAAATTAACCATGCCTAGTAACCTTTGGAGCTCCGTTTTATTTTTAGGATTTTCTAAAGCATTAATAACTTTGATTTTTTCCGGATCTGGAAGCATGCCTAATTCAGAAAATATCATCCCTAAGTACTTAATTTCGGAACGGCAATACTCAAACTTATTAAAATTAAATTTTATGTTTAAACTTCTAGCTCTTTCCAAAACTTTTGTCAAAATCATATCGTTTTCTTCTTTGGTATCAGAAGCTATACACAGGTCATCAAAGTACACTGTAACGCCAGGAATATCTCCGAAATACCTTGATACCAGTTTGTGAAACAGTTCCGGTAGGTTAGCTAGACCGAACGGACACCGTAAAAACCTGTAAGTTCCAAAAATGGTTGCAAAATTACAGAATTTAGTAGAGCTTTCATCGAGCATAATGTGGTAAAACCCATCTTTGATATCTAAAACACTATAAAATTTCTTGTTGGCTAATTGCGGGGACAGTTCACTAATTGTTGGGATTGTAAATCTTTCTCTGACAATAAATTTATTTAAATGCTGAGGGTCTATGCATAACCTTAAAGACCCATCCGGCTTTTCAACAATGACGACATTTGAAACCCATTCTACAGGTTCGTTGACTTGTTTTATTATCCCTTTTCTTTCTAAATCATTTAACTTGTCTTTGAATTTTTGTTGAATTTTTAAAGGGATACGCCTAGCTGAACTAGCATGAGGTATAGCCTCCCTAGTTAATTTAATTGAACACTTGTCCGGGAAACAGCCCAAATCATCAAAGACGTCTTTAAATGCGTTGTAAAATTTTTGTTTACCTTGACAACTTATATTGTTATTCAACGCATCGATTCTTTTGATTAGGCCAAGTCTATCACAGGCGTCTAGTCCTAGAATAGGAGTCAACCCGCCTTTTACTATAATAAAATCTAACAGAGCCATTTTTTTATTTGTTTCAACTAGGGCACTAAGTTCTCCCACTGGTATAATTTTGAAACCACCATATGCTTCCAATCTCACTTTACTTTTCCTTATTTTTTTCGCAAGTTGACAATCTCTAACTAAGTCCAGAGGTAAAATGTTTACTGCTGCCCCTGTGTCCAATTTAAAATTTACTTCATTATTATCAACTAGTACTTTTTTTAACCAAACCTTTTTGTTGACAGTGTTTACAATATGAACCAAGTCTATCCCCTCTTGATCCAAGTCTATGTTCTGGTACTGCTCCTCTACTGGACCCTGATCCTGCCCACCTTCGACTTCATGGAGTGGCTTCCTGCGTTGTTGTACTCTTCTCAGGCAAGCTTGGCTAAAATGGTTCAATCCGCCACACCAATTGCACTGTTTACCCTTTGCTGGACATGACTGATTAGAAGAGACGTGTTGTCCTCCACAGCGAAAACAGTTCTGTCTATTCACTTGTGGTTGTTTAAGAGGTGCATTTACTCCATTATTTTTTTGGTATTGCGTATTAGCAGGTCTTGACTTAAGCTGATCGGCTTGAGCTGTAACCGTATCTTCTTTATTCACTAACTTTATGTTAGATTGAGCTAGCTCTACACTTTTACAGTATTCTATCACTTTACTTAATGAACTATCATCCCGCAGTAACCGTTCTTTAACTGCATTTGATGAAATGCCTAAGGCTATTTGAGCTTTCATAAGTTTACTTTCCTGATCACCAAACTCACATTTCCTAACAAGGTTTCTTAAATTAGATAAGAATTTCCCAAACGGTTGACCCTCGGATTGTCTACAAGTAATGAATTTGAAAACATTCATTATTTCGTTTGATTTTGGTAAACAATGCTCTTCCAACACAGCCATAATGGATTCGATTGATTCGTTTCGGATATCGTTAGCACAAATTGCATTATAAAGGCGTAAAGCATCCTTACCCATCAGATTCTTTAAACGTGCAACTTGAACTTTTTTAGGCTTCTTTGTTGTTTCTGTAGCTATTATGTAATTTTCAATATCCTCCTTAAATTGCTTGTAGTTGTCTGCGATGTCCCCATCAAGGGAGAGAGGATCTGGTTTGTTAAACTCCATCTTCTTTCTTGTTTTCAGTAGAATAAATATAGGTCCTAGAAATTCGACTGCGCCATGTTTTAACTTATAGTTTATTCGTAATCAGAACTCATATTATAGTTTGAATGATTATATTATAACACACATTTTAATAACAAAACAAATACAAAAATACAACTGACATATTTGACAGTTTAAAAATAATAAAACAAAATAAACATATTTCACTAAACAAGTACATTACAAAAAATACTAAATAGAAGTCTATCTCGAAAACCAGAAAAAAAGTCTTACAGTCTAATAGAATCAACACGCTGACCCTATCCCACTTATAATGACAATAGTAGTGTAGAGGTGACTACGAATGTAGAGGATTATACGAAGGTTTAGGACTTTATTTTAAAGTCCCAAGGGGGGGGGGGGGGGGGACGTGTGACGTCTTTCAACCTTTAGTACTCATGTTCAGATCAGAGCCGGTATGACAAGAATAAATTCATAAGAAAATCAGTGCAGAACTAAAACAGATGTATAAATCAGAAATCTGACTAATATTAACCATTTGTTTCAACTTCTTCGCTTTTACATTTATAATGGTCTTATAATCACTATAGATGACCACTAGTGGTTGAAAGTACCTAACGATATTATTCAAAATTGTTATTAAAATTAACTAAATTCTATTTTTTTTTAAAGTTAAAATCGTCGAATGTGCTTTTAAGATTTTTTTCACGGTTATATCACAGATTTTGTTTTGTGTGATAAGCGTCCCTACATTTATTTCTGAAATTGATATCCCTTAATGATTTTCCCCTAAATAATTTTTTTGAAAATGTTTGTCTAAAATCAATTGCTCCAAATCAAATTTAATTACTCACTTAAATACTTAATATTACTCACTTATAAAACTCTTATTTCCTTACATAATTCTTTTTTAAAAAAATGAAATTAATTAATTGCCCTTAATAATTAATCTTATTAATTCTATTGTTCAGAAAAATAATTATTACATTTTTTTACTTCAAAACAAGTAGGATAAGTACCAAAGTTCAACAATTTTTTTAAATTGGTTTGATCTGGATTCGTCAAAAGAACATTTTGTTTGTCATAATCTTAATAAACTTTGTTCTCTTTTTATTTTTAATAGGTTGTGTGAGAAGAAAGGAATTGACATTATAAGATAACATTATGACTAAAATAAATATATTTATTGATATCATTTCTTTTCTTCATTCCTTATCATTTATAACGATTAATATAATATATAATGAAACATCAAGACGAAGAGTCACATTAATTATTGTTTTTAATCAGTAACTACAGGAATAAAAATGTTGTAATAGATAACATTGATTGCTGCACGCGTCCACCATATTATATGAATTAAATTAAAAGAAATATCTCTTTTCATACTGATTTAGTTATTAATAACTAGAGTTTGTAGTGCTTGGAAATTTAAAGAAGGGTAAAAATATAGATTCCGAGATGATAGTGCTCAAAAATGGAAAATACGCACATTGAGAATAAAATTTATCTAAGAGAAAATATAACGGAAACGGAAAGTGGGGACAATAATATTAAAAATATGTCTATAAGAAAAGATACAAATATGTCTATGATAAATGGTACTAGCGAATGGGATTATAACAATTAAGATATGTCAATGAAAAAGATACAAGAGAATGGGGACATTATGGGGGTAATTACAATGAAGTTACTTTAGAGAAAAGGTATTTAGAAAAAGTTATTTGAGAATATGGATAATAACAATAAAGATATATCAATGTGAAATGGTACTGAGAATGAGGATAATAAAGATATGCCTATGAGAAATGGTACTAGAGAATGAGGATAATAACAATAAATATATGTCTATAAGATATAGTACTAAAGAATGAGGATAATAAAGATATGTCTATGAGAAATGGTAAATGGTACTAGAGAATGAGGATAATAACAATAAAGATATGTCTATGAGAAATAGTACTAGGTAATGAGGATAATAACAATAAAGATATGTCTATGAGAAATGGTACTAGGGAATGAGGATAATAACAATAAATATATGTCTATGAGAAATGGTAAATGGTACTAGAGAATGAGGATAATAACAATAAAGATATGTCTATGAGAAATAGTACTAAAGAATGAGGATAATAACAATAAAGATATGTCTATGAGAAATGGTACTAGGGAATGAGGATAATAACAATAAATATATGTCTATGAGAAATGGTACTAGAGAATGAGGATAATAACAATAAAGATATGTCTATGAGAAATGGTACTAGGGAATGAGGATAATAACAATAAATATATGACTATGAGAAATGGTACTAGAGAATGAGGATAATAACAATAAAGATATGTCTATGAGAAATGGTACTAGGTAATGAGGATAATAACAATAAAGATATGTCTATGAGAAATGGTACTAGAGAATGAGGATAATAACATTAAAAATATATCTATAAGAAAATATGCATGGGAAAGGGACTGTCACTTGATAAACTATGTCTCAGGATTTTTATTGATTATTTGATTTTATTTTGGGTTTTTTATATTTTATTTGTTTAAACCTCTCCCTACGTTATTTGGAAGCTAAGATTATAAGATCAATATCTCCCCGCGTTATTTTATCCAGTATTCATCTGTAAAGATGATGTAAATGAATAAATGAAATAAAGTAAAAATCCCTGAAAAACAGTAGCTGCCTGAATACTTTTGATTAATCTCTGAGGGCATAAATGAAATTAAGTAAAATATTTCAAGGTTATCTGCTTGAATGGTTTTGATTTGTCATAATAAGATTATACCCACAAATGAAAAAAAACAAAACCTGTATTCTCTCTTATTGTGTCAAGAAATGAATCTATAAAAACACTTTAGTAGTCCAAGACATAATATCTTTGATGTCCTGTAACCAAAAACATTTCTAGAAAACTTTTTTTCTCCCTTTTAAAATTGTAAAAGAATAATCATTCATTCGTGAAAGAGTTCCACTTTAATTTTTTTTAAAAGGTGATAGAGTACTACGTAAGAATAATCCATGATTTGTGAAAACGTTGCGCCTAGAATATTCTCTATTTTTTAGTTTTGTGTTATGTCATAAGCGAAAGTTTCTGCCATAAAAGTAACAGCTTTATTGTACATCACTAAAAGAAGTAAAAATATAATTTGACCTTTTCCATAGGTTTTCTGATACCTCACAGAATAGTGTACTTTCACTTGACGAACTATTGACACTAAGCTAATGTTAGGACAACGTTCGTCCGCCTTCAACAAATATTACGACTTTGTTCCGGCGACGTAGGCAAAAGGTTTTATAAAAGGGGTCCTAGAAAGAGAGTGATATACGAGTATTTGTTCATATGAAAAATAGCTAAATTACTGTCTTGAATTAGACTAGGTATGTAAGTACTTCTTAAAAAAAAAAAGCTGAGAATCAATCGTAAAATTAGGATGTAACCCAAAGAAGAAAGAAACGTAAAAGTAGAAGGGAAGTAACACAAAATGAGCATAAAACAATTGGTCCGAGACAACTCAGACAAACTTTTCCATGTACGAGTTCATAATTACTTAGCCCAGAGTTTTCCGTTTATTAGTTTTCGTAGGTACATATATATCAAAACTTATCATAAAAATAACTTTTCTTCGGCGGGGAATCGAACTCGGCCTCTCTCCGTCCGCGTTTACTAGATTCGCAGGAACTAGATTTTTTCCCGGAAAACGGGTTATATCGTTAGACTCGTATTTAAATGGACTACATTTTAGAATTTGTTAATCAAAATCGTCGGAATTGTTTTCGAGAAATAATTGTTTTTCACGTTCTTTCAGAGATTTTGGGGGTTGCGCCCTCCAAATTTGGAGCTAAAATTAATTTCTCGATTTCGCCATGGGGTATGATTTTTCTAAACATGTATGCCAAGTTTCTTAAAAATCGGCTCGACAGTTAAGGCTCCAGGCGTCTGCACAAACAGAAAAATTAAAAAAAAAACCACTTTTTTGGACTCAGGGGACCTAAAAACGTGTAAATCCACCAAAATCGAATTTTTGCGACATCACAATACTTTCTCATTATATGGGAATGTAAAAAGTAACGAAAAGTAGATGGGAAGTAATGTAAAATTAGAAGGGAAGTGACATAAGGAGGAAAGGAACGTAAAGTAGGAGGGAGAGGGAAGTAAGGCAGTAAGAACAATAAGAAAGTAATGTAAATTAGAAGGGAAGTAACGTAAAGAGGAAAGCAATGTAAAAGTAAGAGGGAAGTAATGTAAAGAGGAAAGCAATGTAAAAGTAAGAGGGAAGTAATGTAAAGAGGAAAGCAATGTAAAAGTAAGAGGGAAGTAATGTAAAGAGGAAAGCAATGTAAAAGTAAGAGGGAAGTAATGTAAAGAGGAAAGCAATGTAAAAGTAAGAGGGAAGTAATGTAAAGAGGAAAGCAATGTAAAAGTAAGAGGGAAGTAATGTAAAGAGGAAAGCAATGTAAAAGTAGGAGGGAAGTAATGAAAAGAGGAAAGCAATGTAAAAGTAGGAGGGAAGTAACGTAAAGAGGAAAGCAATGTAAAAGTAAGAGGGAAGTAATGTAAAGAGGAAAGCAATGTAAAAGTAGGAGGGAAGTAACGTAAAGAGGAAAGCAATGTAAAAGTAAGAGGGAAGTAATGTAAAGAGGAAAGCAATGTAAAAGTAGGAGGGAAGTAACGTAAAGAGGAAAGCAATGTAAAAGTAAGAGGGAAGTAACGTAAAGAGGAAAGCAATGTAAAAGTAGGAGGGAAGTAACACGGGAAGAACATAAAAAGTAACGAAAAGTAGAAGGGAAGTAACTCTGGAAAGACGTAAAGAAGGTAACCAAAATTAGAAGGTATGTACGTAAGGAGGAAAGTATTATAGGAAGAACATTGAAGAATGAAAGTAAAAACATGTTCTTTTAGAATATAAATGACATGGACTAAGGAATATCACACTTCTGTTTTTATAAGGGGAGTAACAATCTAAAGAAATGCCAATATTTATACATAACGTGTATAATATTATACACTTATGAAATTTAAAATTAATATTGATCTAATAATCTTACCTTCCATTTTTTATGTAGCCCCCAAACAACCAGCTACTAAACTATTTTCAAAGGAAAAAAAAAAAACACAATTTTTAAATTCTTCTTTTATCACACGTATTTAAATTAATTATGAAAAAACAAAACTATATTTTGGTCTTAAATTTTTAAAGAAAGCGATTAAGTGAACAGATTGAAAGCTAGTTGTAGACTGAAGGCGAGAGTAGACAGCTACAGAGTTATATTGGATTGTTCCTTATTAGACGGTTCAGGGTCCAGATAAAGAGGAGGGAAAGATTTTCAAGTGCTTCAATACCCTGTTATCAGCACTCCCTAACTCTTATTTTATTACTAGTTACTGTTTTTTTGTTATCTCTTTAAAGACCTTTGACACTGTTGAACTTTTGGTATTTGTAATCACTGTGTTAGCTAAAGTGAGAAATCTGTTGTAATACATTTTTAACAATACATTTTTTTAATAATTCATTGTTATCTTTTCCATTTTACACGTCTCTTCTTATATAAATTTTTAATAAAAAATGTATATCGATATACATACACTTTTTGAACAATAATTATTCTTTTTAAATATCACTCTTGCTTAGGTTAAAGTAGAAGTATTGGCACTTCCATAGATTGTTACTCCCCTTATAAAAAATAGAGGGGAGTAACAATCTAAAGAAGGTACATGGAATGTTCTTCTTTAGACTGTTACTCCCCTTGTAAAAAAGGAAGTGGGATGTTCCTTTGTCCCAAAGTACATTGGACTAAATATCCCTTTGTCTTAATAGTTATTTCGTCAAAGTCATTTATATTCTAAAAACTCATAGGGGAGTAACAATCTAAAGAAGTACCGAAGTATTTATATAAAATGTTCGAAAATAATATTTTACTTTGTTAAAACATAATTGCTTTTAATATTTTAAATTAATGTTCCCAACCTAATTGAGGTTTTCTGTGGTTTCCCTCAATTTACTAGGCAAATGCCAGGTTGGTCCACTCTTAAGTCAGTCCACAGACTGCCTATGATACCCGTTTTTATACCTGCAAACAACCCTAACAAAAATTCAATCAAAAACTTCCGTTTAGAAAAATAAAAAAATATAAATATGTACTCCAAAATTGTCCATTATACCCTTCCCCAAATTTGATTAAAAAGCTCCAATACCTTACAAAATATCAAAATTAAAAAAAAGGCACAAAATAAACCCTCTCAAAATAACATTATGGCTCCGGTAAACACAAATATTTTTTTGTTACTTATGCCAATAAAGAATTTGTTTAAAAAAAAAAAAATAAATAAATAAAGTTGTAATTTCTAAAACTTTTTGCCTATATTAAACAGATTTTTGTTAGCAGATTTCATCAGAAGTCAGAAGTTGAATTATTACAATACACATACATAAACACAATATATTCACTTGGATGATATCCAAGCTTCCAAGTGGAAGCTTCGAAACATTCTAGAACATTCAAAAGTTTTAAAAAAGTTATGGTTTGAAAAAAAAAAATAAAAAATTGGTGGTTTTCATTGTTATAGTTTAATGTTTAAGTATCCATATCAGTGCTTAATTTCAGCCGGATTGCGCCGGATCCCAATGCTAATATGATTTATTTTTATATATTTAAAAAAAATATATATATATTAGAAATTATGAAATAGGTACCGATCATACGAGTTTTCACGCTTTAAATCTAATAGGATATGAGGGAGATCTTACGATAAACAGTCTGCCAATTAAATTATCACGTACTTTATTGATGTTATGCTTTTACAACCCATTATTGTAGTTTAAATTAATCTAGTTTCTTACTAATCAGATAAGCACTTTTGAAGATATAGGTGTAAATAAATGTTTGTTTGTGCGCATGTGGAAGAAAAACAAAACTGGGCGCAGAAGGTTGAAACGTATGTGGGATCAACAATGGGCTAATTATGACCTCCATCCAAATTTCATTAACATTGGATCTGCAGTTTTTAAGTTTTTAAGATGCTATTTTAGTTCGCAAAAATTGGACGACAGACAGAAACAGGACCAAAAATATTCCCTGATGTCTGAAACAGATATTTGTATTGGAATTTTTTAAATCGTAGATATATAAAAAAAAAAAAATGTTCGTTCAGAACTTTAATTATATCAAGTAGGAACTATCAGAGACACATATCCAGGGAACTAAATTATATTAAGGTTTTAGAAATTAATTCAAGAAAATATTTTTACTCTTGTTTCCGTCGAATAAATTCTCTATCCATAGCCTTCTTAGAAATTGTAGTTAATCATTTTGAAACCCAAAAATTTATCTCTGGGAATCGGCGGTACCGAGAACCCACTGAAGTATAATCTAGGAAGTACTCTTTTCAAATGAAGAAAGAAAAAGTCACTCCACGTGAAATAAGTTTATTTTCAAAGCAGCTTTCAACCACTATAGGGTCATCATCAGTGCCTGAACAAACAGTAATAAAAAACTAATCAAGGTGGTTCCACCTTTTAAGAGTTTTGCCTTTTGTTAATTTTATTTTATTGATTGTGAGTTGACTGTTTTTCGAGTTTTTTGTCTCGGTTTTCCTTTTTAACCTTTTGATTAGTTTTTTATTACTGTTTGTTCAGGCACTGATGATGACCCTATAGTGGTTGAAAGCTGCTTTGAAAATAAACTTATTTCACGTGGAGTGACTTTTTCTTTCTTCATTTAATGATGACCTCCACTAACGCCTCATATCCTAATTACTCTTTTTAAAGTGATATTTATTATAAATATCACCGAATCAGCGAAGTCCGAATCAGCGACTCTCGTCGTCGCAGGGATTGTCCCGATAGACCTGCTAGCCAAGGAAAGAAAGAAGATTGGACAGACCAAAAAGGGGGCTAACAAAAGTGGTAAAGCACGCGCAGAGTCCATGGTGGAGTGGGAAGAACGCTGGCGGAACGAGACCACGGGAAGATGGACCTTTAGACTGATCAAGGACCTCCCTCTGTGGTACAACAGAAACCACGGGGAGACTAACTTTTTTTCTAACCCAGATGCTAACAGGTCATAGCTGCTTTCGCGCCTACCTTCATAAAATGGGAAAAGTGGACACTCCAGCATGCTTTCACTGAAGGCACTAGAGAGATGACGCCGAACACACCTTCTTCCGTTGCTCAAGGAGGTAGGAAGAAAGAAAACGGCTGATAGAGCAAATATGAGCAAATAGGAAGCAAAGAGGAATAGGACAACATCGTTGGGAAAATGATAGAAAACCCAGAAAACTGGCAGGCCGTTAGCTGCTACGTGGAAAACATCCTCCAGCAGAAAAAGTCAGCTGAAGAAGAAGAAGAATAATAATAAAAAAATAAATTAATAGGCCAAAAAATTAATTTGTAGGCTAACATCTAGGCACCAGGATGAAGTAATGTGAAAACGGTTCCGTGTTCCGTGCTGGGTTCTGCCTTGGAGAGGTTAGTGGGTTTAGTAGGTCCCAGTCAGTCAGGCTGAACCCCACACTGTTTGGAGGTGCGCACCTCATTCGTCTGGTAGCAGATTCCCACAGTTCCCCTTCGTTAAAAAAAAAAGATCAATAAATGGCTTATTTATTTACTCTTTTTAAATAATAAAAAAAACTCTTTAAAATACGTCGAATAAGCTTCGATAATTCTATTAAACCGGTTTTAACAACAATTAAAAATTCTAATCAAGTTTTAACTAAACAACTCTATTTCTACCTCAACTCTATAAAATATTTAATTCATTATAATAATTTAAAATCTCGGTACGACCAACTCGAGACTTTCTCATATTACATAGTAAGATTGAATTTAAATCCAAAAATATCTAATTTCATGAATTTATTTTTAAACACAATAAAATGTATTTTAACAGGTAATAATATTTATACTTTATTTTAGATAATCAGCGAAATCAGATTATTTTTAACAATATCTCGGAAGCAAGATTTTTTTCCCGGGAAAACGACTGAGATGATAAAATTCGTCTTCATATGGATTATATTTTACAATCAGAGATTAGAGAATATAGATTAGAGTTAGTCAATTTTATGCACGCTATCCCTTTAGAGAATTGTTTGAATATACTAAGGTATAATAAAGGCCATAGAAAAGAGTTTTAATTTTCTAAAGAATCGGCCTTAAGAATTCTTTAAAATTTGTTTAGTTTTTTAGAATGTCTATTTTATAAATTTAAAACAATAAGCAAGTACTGAAAAATAGGTACTTAAAATTTTTCACAAATACTTCCATTACCTCGCTCAATTTATTTTCCAAATTTGTTTAAGAAATAAAAACAATGAGATAATCGAATAAGATAAGTATCGGCAATTTCAGACTTGGACCCAAATATGATGTAAAATAATGCCCCTTATGATAATAATATTTGTAACAATATTATTTTAGTACTCTTGACTTTATCAGCTGATAATGTTATACTGTTGATAATTTAACATTGATGTTACAAGTTCACCGTTCAAGTGTTTTCCAACTATTTCATTGATTAATTTAAGATATTCAAGTGAATGAATGATAAATCAGATTAGGCAATCAAAGATAATAATTGTTGGACTTTGATAACTGAAGTATAATATCATATTTTCTGATGTTTTATGACTAAAAAAGGTCTTTTACATAACCACACATTATCTTTATGCCATGGGTTAATTCTAATTACGACAATTTTATTGGTATAATTACTAATATATTATAATATTATGAAACTGGGAATCGGTGTAGATGTCTGGGGTTAATCCTGACAAAATTTATTTGTATACATACGTTTATAATTAATATAATATCCCAACAAAAACACTAGTGTAAAAAAATAAGCCAAGTCTCGCATAAAAAGTTGGGAGATCATAGGTTTAGCCAAGTCTCCCAATGTCCGAGTAAGTTCTACTAGGTTTATAATTTATCCAGTGCAAGTACATGATGTTTGTCTGTCCCTCTCTCTATTCTCTTTCCCAAATCACTCTACACCTACACGTATAAATTTAATATATAACATTTTCTGACTTGGCAAATACACACCACAATCTTAAATCAAATAAATATTATTTTTTCATTTGAGCGTCGCAGCACAAGGGTACAAATTTGTTAACGACACTGCATTTAATTTTAGTGTATTTGTCAAGTCAGAAAATGTTATTAAATTTAAACGTGTAGAGTGATTTGGGAATGAGACTAGAGAGAGGGACAAACAAACATCATGTACTTGCACTGGATAAATTAAACCTAGTGGAACTTACTCGGACATTGGGAGACTTGGCTAAACCTATGATCTCCCAACTTTTTATGCGAGACTTGGCTTATTTTTTTACACTAGTGTTTTTGATGGGATTTCACTTCTTTTTGTAAATAATTTTTCATTGCCCCAAACAAATTTTCGTTTTTCTTCATTTGTTCTTGTTTGATTATTCTTGTGTCTTATTTCTTTCATTGTTCTTGTTAATCTTTCGTGTAACTTCTTCGTCGGTGGATGTTCAAATTGAACTAAATAAAATTATCTGGAGTAAATATGTTTGCACTTTAAGATAACTGTCAAATCAACAATCAACCTCAACAAACGTTCTCAACGTCACATTTTAGTTTTAACGTTCTCTACTAGGTAGCTCTAGTGGCGATGTTTACAATTTTTTACAATGTTTTGAATAGACGGTTTTTCTATTAGCCTTGAAAGGGACAAAGAACCAGATTTTTTTAATTATTCCTTTATTTGTACAATAAACTACCTAAATACAAAATTTCAAGTTTCTAGGATTGTTAGAAGTGCCTTAGAATTATGATGAGGTTCAGTTTGTCATGAGCTCTAGCTTAAAATTAATTTTACACCCGTATATATATACACCGGTTCTCAGACTACAGGCAATTTTCATGTCCACACTCTTCAAATTGCACATAGTGCTATAATTTTATTTTATTTTTTAGATAAATTATTTCTACCATAAATATGCAAGTTAAAATTAAATGTAAATATGCTTTAACAACGTTTTTTATAATATTCGGCTATACAAATATGTTAAGAAGTGGTAAAACTGTAATTACCTTGGATGTCCAGAAATAGGATTTTAACATTTTTTTGTTAATATGTTTACCTTAAATAAGTGTATGGATAAAATTTATAAATACATGCATTTAATACTAGTGAATAGTTAATAAAACGCAATATTTAATTTAAAAAAAATATTGTATTAATTTTCAGAGCATTTTGACTTGTGTCCTTTTGTTATTTGTCATTACCATGCTCGAAATAAAAACAAATCGTAGAGAAATTTAGTGTAAGGAATATTTTTTTTTCTCCCTCATCGAAAGTCTTTTGGCATGCCTGCTGATAATAAAAGGCAGTGAGTTTCATGTTATTCAACGTCGGTCTGCTTATACCATAAAAAGAAATTACGTGTTCTGGTATATACCTTTTTAATTGAAATTACCATGGTTGTTTATAACACAGGTTATAATTGTTTGTGAACGATTTTGTTCCTGTGATTTATTTGCATAATACTGCCTGTTTACATTATGTCAACAATATATTTTATAAAGACATTTTTAAAGTAAATAATTTACTTAAAATTTTGAAATGTAATTACCATATCTTCAAATAGTTGTAATTACCGTGGGTCTTATTCATTTTTAAAAACCACGGTAGTTACAGTTTTACCACTTCTTAACATATTTTTATAGCCGAATATTATTAAACGTTGTTAAAGCATATTTACATTTAATTTTAACTTGCATATTTATGGTAGAAATAATTTATCTAAAAAATAAAATAAATTTATAGCACTATGTGCAATTTGAAGAGTGTGGACATGAAAATTGCCTGTAGTCGTAGTCTGAGAACCACCCTTATACATCTAAGTATCTTTAATAGGATAATAGAGGGGGATCCAAATTGCCGTGAGTTGGTTCCAGTAAAGGATGGAATGGCTGTGCTCGACTTGGCGGGGGCACTGCCGTGCCCCCAGATTATGTACTTACCTACTTACGATTATAATATTCTGAAACTAGGGATCAGAGAAGTCATGTATTTCACGCACTTAATGTCGCTTGAAAGAATTGACAAATCTATTTCGAATTGCAGAGAAGTGGGACATATTTTGAATCAATGATCTAATTGAGTAGATGTTCAATTGTGTGCCTTCCCTCAATTCTATAATACATATTTAATAATTTGATTAAAACTTATTGCTTAATTACTTAGCGTATGATTTGTCTCCAATCATTCTTTTTTGTGCTATTGATCTCCATCCTCAATCTGGAGCATCTTTAAATCACCTTACAGCGTCGATTAAGCATAGGCGGGGTTTTCCTCTTCGCAGATCTCCGTATGCTCGAGTATGTAGAATATTTTTTGGCATTTTGCCTTCCTCCATACACTCTATATGTCCAAGCCATCCCAATCTAAGATATTCAGCAAATCTTACAATATATCGACCTCATTTTTTGTGCGAATCTTCCACGTACCATTTTCCTACATTGATTCACAGATCAGTCGTATATCTTTCGCTCAAATACAAATGCTATGTTGTTCTTTATCTCGATTTCGTCTTGGGTATAATTTTCACTTTCTTTGGGAATGTCATACTTCATCAAAATCGGCCCAGTATTTTAAGCTACACGCGTGTGCAGACTTTTTCAAGAACTAATTTTTTGGTTTAAGGGACCCTTAAAATATATAAATCTATTCATCACAACGCATTCTCTTTATGCCTAGTAGATATATGAGAAAATAAAATTTAAAAAAACTACTAACTATAACAATATAGTTATACTGAAGTTTGAAAAATGTTGGTCTAAGAAACCTTTAGTTAAGGTCTTTGTCCTTAAATCGTGAGCACCTACTCAGAAAAATATGTTAAAAATTCGGTTAGAATTTTGAAATCTTCAGCCCATTTGTATTTACTCCCTCTGCCCTTTTATTATATCAATTAATAATTTGATGATTTAAAATTCATGACTTAAATTCTTTAAATTTGATTAATGAATTTTAATTGTTGCTCTCGAAATCTTTGTTCTACTGGGTTAATTTAGAAATAATTGCACTAATTATATTTTTGTTTCTTATATATTGTATTGTATAATTGAATTGAATTATAGATTTCGCGAAATCTAATTTATATCAATCTCTTATGTAATCTTCTAGATTTATTATATTAAAAAATGAAACAATGTAAAAAGTTATCTATTTGTTCCCGTGGACCCTTAAGATAATAAAAAAGCAGGCCAGTGACGTCACTATAAAGAGCCGGTATAAACAGGCCAATGACGTCATCTCCCTCCCTTCTACATCCCTAGTTCCCTCTCCCTCGTCTTGCTCGAGTAACCAAGATATAACCTCCAGAACATGGAGCAGTTTTATCTCTTAGGTGTCGCTTCACCTATCTCTTTATTTTCCCGTCATTTCTTAAAAATAACTTTCAATTTTTTACTGTATCTCTATATTAATAATTAATTAATATTATTTTAATATAATATAAGGTTAATAAGTGTTTTTTTGGGTTTTAAAAGTAAAAATCGGCCGTTTGAGTATTAAGAGAAGGTTGATAGGGGAATGGAACAGTGGCGACAGTTTACCCCTCAGCTTTGTATAGGAAGGCTCTCTCCATAAGTTATTCGAAACTCTAAAGCGACTTGCCCAGCTGTAAGGGAGTCTAACAGACGCCTCAGTAGTGTGTAGTATCGAACATCTGTCACAAATGTTTTGTTTTTAAACCGTTGCCAAAATAATTCATAATATTTTTTCTCCCTTTTTTCGCTCACCGTTAATTTTCTCGTACCTGTTTGCTTTAATAAATGTTTTAATCTAGATTTTCCTTTTAATATATATTTTAACCGGTCTTTCAGTGTATCGATTTATATTTAAAATATAGGTTATTTAAATAATAACGACATGATCACCGTTGTGTTTTCCGGTCTACGAATTAATTTTTACGGTAAATGTAAGTTTAAATACTATAATGATTTCGAGAGAATGATTTCTAGTTTTAATTAGTTTTTTATTTACGAATTATTTTAATAATAACATAAATTTGTATTATTATTCTAAATTCAAATAATTTAGCATGTAAAGTTAAAACATCGCTTACATAGTTTAGATTAAACATTTAATAATTAATTATAATGCGGTATTCCTTTCTTTTTTTAAAATTAATTTTAAATTAGATAGTACATTGTTTATTTAGTTTTATTTTATTTAAAATACGATTTTATTGTAATATTTATGTTTTTGTATAGAAATTAATTTTTGTAATAAAATAAATTGTTTATTTTATTAATGCATGTTAATAAAATGTAGTACAAGAGTGTTTTTTTTTATTGCCTTAAATTTATTAATTTAATTGTTTTTCTTTATTTTCGTTTAGCTGTAACATACCTAATGCATTTTTTATTTTATTTTTGTAACTTTAGAGAAGTTTAAAATTCGCATGATTGTGATTATTTTATTGTTATGAGCATTTGACAGCTGTCATTATGACGTGTCAATCAAAACTTAATGTTTATTAAGAAGGTCTATTTATTGCATATAATTTTAAATAGTTGTTTTTTTAATTCGATTTTCATCATATTGTAAAATTTCGACAATATTTACTAATATTAGTAAAATAAGTAATTTGTAGGAGAACATTGCTAGTTATCACTATGTAAAGGAACAATTACAAAAAAAAACTTATTGAAAAGGACAAATAAAATATTGAGAGCAGAAATAAAACTTGTTATGGCAGATTTACCAAATTATTTGAACAATAATGTTATTTTCTGTTTGAAACTTACTCGTATTGGAAGAACTTAAAGAATTAACTTGATGAGCTATTTTTAAAATAATTAAAGCAGACAAGGATTGACAGGTTTCGATATTATTTATTTACAAATAATTAGTTCGCTGATTATATTAGGTATTAATCTATTAATAAATCAGTTCAGTAGGATTAATATATCTATTATTAGCCTTAACTAACAACTATAATTTAAGATTGACTGTTTTCAATCATTCTCATTTGTCAAATTGTATATTAATATAAAAATTATCACTAATTATTTAGTACAAAACAAGTGTAAATTAAAGGTTTTTAAGTATTTGAAAATTAGATTATACTGGGTCTCCCCAAATCTTAAAAAATTTGACGCTGAACAAAAAAGTTCCTATCCCTATCAACATTCAGCTTCGCTTTCGAGATTTCGCAAAAAAAATTAAATAATTTTTTTTTTATCATCCTTGAAATTTTCATATGCTACTCCTCTTACTATAAAAAATACCTTGAAACAAAGGTTTGTATAGAGAATCGAATTTTGCGTCGGACAAGACCAGTCCCAACTGTACAAATAAATAAAATTCAAGTTTATTTTAAGTCTTCGGGTATTAGAGCGATGATGGAGGTCTCCTTAATGTATTAACTGTATGATATAGATATTACAAGGACGTAGAATTCTGAAATGTTGCAGAAAATAAGTGTTTTGTTATACTCAGATAAAGTAAGGAGCAGCGTTATTTTTAATTTAAGAATGACATCCATTTTCATCCCAGAACGTTTTTTGTCCTACACTTTTGTACCAAAATGATCATTGTCTGAATGTATTTCGTTAATTTCTCAAAAAAGTGAGTTATAAAATAAAAGTTCTTATTTATTTGTGGAGTACATCTATAAACTTTAATCATTAATATGTGAAATAGAATTTTTATTTTTTTATTTTTATAAAATTCTTGCATCTAAAAAAAAGTAGTTTTTAATCATCTAGCGCAAACCTCATACCATTAATTTCCCGCTGCTCAGCTCGAGGGCTCTTTCTAGATAGGATAGATAGGATTTCTAAACATCCTCAAAAGACGGTGGTGGTACTTTCCTCTTTTAATCCAAAATGATGAATGGAATATCATTAAAAATCATGATTCCTTCAGCAAGAAGATATTTTGCTCATAGGTGTGCATTTAAATTTTTATTTTTTATTAAAGTCACTAGGAATTAAATGTATTTAGTTTTTTTTTTTTTAGTTTCTTAATTTAAAATTCATCATGTTATAATATTTTATTATAAAGAAAGGTAGATTTTTCTTAAATTAAGATGATTATATTCTGAAAGATAGGCTGATAACAATGGGTGACACGTGTTTTAAAAGGCCCTGATCAACTGCAGTACAAATATACAAGAGTAAAATATGTAGAAGAATATACATAGGAGCAAAAATACTGGAAGAAAGATATAGAAGCAAAGATGCAGGAAACAGAAGCAAAGAGGTAAAAGAATAAATGCAGGAGCAAAAATACTGGAAGAAAGATATAGAAGCAAAGATGCAGGAAACAGGAGCAAAGAGGTAAAAGAATAAATGCAGGAGCAAAAATACTGGAAGAAAGATATAGAAGCAAAGATGCAGGAAGCAGGAGCAAAGAGGTAAAAGAATAAATGCAGGAGCAAAAATACTGGAAGAAAGATATAGAAGCAAAGATGCAGGAAACAGGAGCAAAGAGGTAAAAGAATAGACACAGGAGCAAAATACATGAGATGATTGAATGAGTTACATCAGATTAATGTTTACCTTCCCATATACTATATAAATAGCTTGTTTATAATAAAATTGGTAAAATATTGTAACTATGTTAAATTTTTACTTTTAATACTCATAGAATTTTACATTTTAACATCAACCTAGTCTAGAAAGGTTTTAGCGAATTTTCGTTTCGAAGAAAATTAAGCTATTGCAATGGCTTCAAAATTTTTGTAATGCGAATTTTTGAACACATTCTCCATGAAAATCCGGTTTAGACCATTCTTAATCGATTCCTGAAAGTTAACACTTTTTTTTATGTATGTATGCATGTGGCATGTATATATTTATGTATGTGTCACTGCAGACGATGTTTCACGCTAGGATGCACTTAAAAATCCAATCAAATTTTAATATGTCAATAATATCAAAAGAAAGGATGAGTTCGTTGGCCAGAATTTTTTGAGTTTATTTAGGGGTCAAATTTTGACCATTTAGGGTCAAAAATAGCATAAAAACGTGTTTTTTCCATTTTACCCCCTCTTAAACGAAAATATGATAAAAATGTACATAACAACAATTACTGTACTCTTAAAGAGCTTTCCTACGACATGCATCTTGAAGGATAAATACTATTTTGACTTTTGTACCCCTACCCCCGTGTACCCATTTTTTTTTTCCCCCCAATTAAATTCTAATTCAAATTTTTCCTATATTATCATAAGCCAATAATACGCAGATTTCTTTGAAAATTCGCTCACTAAGTCATGGTGCATGACTGGACTTTTTTTTAAATGTCTGTCGGTCTACATCGTCTTTGAGGACGCGCTAAACGCGAGCTTAAACTACTTAATCGATTTCGATAAAGTTGCATTTTAAAATAGTATGCCAATTAGTGTGGCACATTGCTACCTCGCGTTCTAAAATTAGACGATTGGTCACATAAATACAAAACTTACTCTCTTGGAACTGAAAGTGGTTTCCCCTATTTCCAGTGGAATTATATTAATTTGTACTCAATATTATACGTGCGCAGTCGTTTGGCATTAATACTGGACCATCTATGGCATACTTTCGAGAGACCATCCAAATTTGCAAATGGACGCAAAGTGGATAAGTACTGTTAAAGATGTAGGCTTTTCTTAAAAAAAAAAATTATTGTGCGTCGCGTCAGTGGAAGAGGAAGATGAGGGCAGAACGTTTAAATTAATATGGGTCCATCTATACGGCTAATTATCACCTCCCATCCAAATTTCATTAAAAATCGTTTGAGTTCTATTTATGATATTATGGGCAATTTGCAAAAATTGTTGAAGACAGCTAGACGAGATTAAAAATGTTCCCTGATGTCTAAAACGTTTCTCTTAGTTTGGAAACATAAACATAATGCTGTTTTTTAAAATGATCACTCTGCTTTTGTTACCTTCGTTAAGCTCAGATGTAACAATTTAATTTTATAAGTTTTCCAGAATTAATATTTATAGTGATGAATATAATATAATATCTAACATTTTTGCAACTTGAAGACGGTTTTTGTTTAGTGGTTAAGTGTCGAACATCTTTCTTTATATTTCAAATTAGATAAGACAATCAGGTAGATTGTTTTATGTATGTTATTGTCAGCATGAAAACTTATAGTAAATGTTTATTAATTTTGATCGCTTGAGAGTGAGAGTCGAGAGTAGAAAGTCAAATGTTGGCTACACTGCTACACCCTCATCAGGTAATACTTGTTTGAGATGTAAAGGTCGAAGACAAAGAACAAGGACCCTTTTCCCTTCCCCTCCATTTTGTTGTTCCTTTCAAAGGTCAACGCTTTCAAGCCTAAACTATACGTATTACCTATACAACTTAGATATACCTTGCACGTAATTTTACCCACTTAATACGTAATGCGTCTGATATACCTTGCACGTAATTTTACCCACTTAATACGTAATGCGTCTAAGTACTTACACTGTCCTTCAGACCTCTCTAGTCACATTGTCTCAATAATACAATTTACAGTCATATGGGATATTACTCTATAAATATTAATATGTTCTAATACTATTTAAATGTTTTATAACTCTATTGTAGTGTACATTTTTTTTAAAAAAATATTTTTGATGGTGTAAAAGATCAAATAAATTTCTATCAGATACAACTAGTACAAAACTTTCCATGTTAGAGTACATAAATACCAGGGGTGTACTAGAGCCGGAACGCCGTTCCAGTACTCCTGCAAAATTACTTTTTTGCGTAAAATGTACCTATTCCCAAAACTAAGGAAATTCTATTTATTTTTTTTTTTACTTTCTCATCATAAAGAGAAATCAAAATGAATTTTAGCTCCAAATTTAGGGGCGTTTCCCCCCATAAATTCTGAAAAAGCGTGAAAACAAAATTATCTCTAGAAAACGGTTCCGACGATTTTGAATAAAAAAATTAAAATGTAGTCCATTTAGATACAAACCAAACGTTAAAAGCAGTTTTCGTTTTCACAGGAACAATTTAGTTTCCGAGATATTGTGATTTTGTTGAAAATCGAAAACAAAAAGTAATAAGTTGATTATAAAAAAAGTATTTTTAAAAACAAGCTTTAATTCGAATTCTTCTCTGCAAACCCTTTCATTTGATACCCATATCATGGGCGTGCTTATAAATTAACTAGTCCGCCATCTTGGGCTGCCCGCCATATTGGATTTAGAATGACGTCACTTATGCATTGTCATCCAAACTACACGTGCATACGAAGTTTCAATTCAAACGGTTGAGAATAACGGCTTTAAAATTCAGTTGTAAGATTTGACCCGAACATACATACATATACAAACATACAAACATTGCAAGCTAAATAAAAGCTTGTAAAAATCCACCTGTTGAAGACATTTTGAATAATATATTAACATAAGTTGAGTAATGATGGAAATTCAAGGTGTGTGAAAAAAATAACGCTTTAAGCCATATTAATTTTGAGACGTTTCGAACCTTCGTAGGTGATCTTTAGTCTGTTTCTGTTTTATTACTAGAACAACCAATTCATTTCAAAATTCAAAATTAACTATCTTATGAATCACATTAATTTGTTTCTTTTATTTTAATTAAAACAATAGTCTTTAGCTTGGTAATTTTAAATTTTACTTACATTAGTGATGTCTTAGAGATTGTTCATCATTACTCAACATACGAGTATAATTATGACAAGGTGTTCTTAAACGCTACCTTAAATTTTCAATAATATATTAACTAGGCATCGCGTGGCTTTATCATTGAAGCGAGCTTAATACAATAAATTATATAATATTATGCAAATTCATAGTTAATCATGATGATAGTTAAATGATATTAAATGATGAATATAGTTAGGTGATTGGAGTAGTCGGTAGTGCCGGATGATTGGAGTGTGATCGGAGTAGGCGGTAATGGTGAATTCACATTCATAGTCACAGCTTGCGAATCGACACGCGTATCCGTCTGTATAGAAAACAATATATCCATATTTTCTGGGATCTGGATTATATGAGAAAGTTGGTCTGAGTTGTTTCGGACCGATTGTTTACATTTTACTTGATAATTCAATGTAATTTCGTTGCTTAAATATGTATTGTTTAAGTAGCATACACATAAATAAAATATAGTAGATTTTTCAATTTCTCCTTTTGGGGTTTGTAGTAGTAATCCTATACTATACTAAAACTTGTATCATACAAGTACAAATGTAGAGGGATTAAGTTTTGCCTAATTCAAGTTCATTATTATAAAAACTTATTAAAAAACAACTCTTAGTAAATTTCGCTGTATAGCTCATTCATAATCCCTCAATTAATTTTGTGAATGACATTACTACCATTAACAATGTTGTGAAACGATCTAAATTAAAAAAAAAAAGATAAAAAAAATCGGTTAGAGACAATTCAGACAAAGTTTTTGGGGGTAGCATCCACAAATTTGGAGCTAAAATTAATTTCTCGATTTCACCCCGGGGTATGATTTTTCTGAACATGTATGCCAAATTTCGTCAAAATCGGCCCAGTAGTTTAGGCTCCAGGCGTCTAATCATGCACAGACAGACGACAAACGAGAGATGACAGACAGACGACAGCAAAATTCAACTATCAAAACGTTATAGTTAAATATAGAATTTATAATCGGGATTTTTCCCCCCGGAGTAGATTTAGTTTTATTACTTCACCTTCACCACTAATCATGCCTTGCGGCCCTATGGTAAAGTTTATCTCCAGAATGCATAAAAACGCGTTTCTGGATCTTCTCTGGGTGGTTTTTCTCTCAGACCCTCCAGCGTTCCGGTACTTGAACATTTGCGAGTGCACCTCTGATAAATAGGTCTCTCGGTCCAGTGTTTAGTATTTTGTTGTTTCGGGTTTTGATGGTTATATTTAATTATTACTGAACATTAAACATCTTACGGTAATAGTTATTTACGCACCAAGGGAGGAAAGTAAGTGATTGCACCCTGAGCGATGAAGTAAGTTGGTTCCTGAGGCGAAGCCGAGGAAACCATAACGTCCACTCCCGAGGCGGAGCCGAGGGAGTTAATTATCGCGAGGGTGCAAGTGATTTTTACTCCCAAGGTACGTACAAGATTTTACCTCCAGAAGGGAGAAAAAATATGGAAAGATTTTAATTTTAAATTACGATATTCAACAAAAAATACATATACTATTTAAAAAAAAATATAGTTAGATATAATGTCAATTTATAGTTATTTACTATATAGTTATTTAATTTATAGTTAGATATAATAACAATTCTCTAAATAAGTTTAATCACGTTAAAATTAAATTATAGATAATAATTATTTGAATTTCAATGCTAAAATTAAATGGGAGAATCAGCTGGAAGCTGAGTCGTGTATTGAATGGTGTTGACAACGATGTATTTAAATATGGATTAGTTAATCTACATTTAGAAATTATGTTTTTCACTTTTAACTTGTTTTTCTTTTACTGATGAATCACTATGGCAACCGTTGTGGAGGTTACATGACATGTGTGAAGATGACATTATAGATTTCGACATTAAACAAAAGTTAGTAAATGAAATGTGTATTTGCACCAACCTTATTTACTTGTGATTTATCTAGGGCAACACTGGAGGGAATCATGAGAGTTCATGATTCCCTTATTTTTCATTACTCCCTGTTTAACCCGACCGGGTGCAATGGGTAACTTCCCTCCCTGTAAAATAGGGAGGAAAGTTCACTTTTTCTCCCCGCTGGAGGTAAAAATAATTCCTCCCCGGTGAGTAATCGAATCCGGCCTTAATATTATGTTCACTAAAAAAAAAAAAATTATTTTGACAAAAATGAAGTTTAACAAATTCTTAATTTCATCACAAAGCTTTCTCACAAATCCAATTAAAAAATAAAAAGGGAATGAATTGAAGCTATGAAAGAAAATAGAGTAAGCGATCTATTTTTTTTTTTTTTTCAGTTTTGTTCTTTTAATCATTTTTTTTTTATTTGGTATACGAAAAGGAGCTGAAAAAGTACAAATGATTTCAACAGGATTTTCACATAGAGTTTTTCTTTCTTCATATATATATTTTTTAAATTTATCTTTCCCTGTAGAGTTATGAGTCTGCAGGGACTAAATCGACCGTACTCTCCTTTGTAGCGATGCCATGGCAAGATTCAACCTTATAACTTATATGCTTTTTTTTTCTTCTTCACTTTCTTTTTTAATATTTTAAACTATAAATTGCATTATTATCTTTCAGGAAATGACTTTATGTTTCTGTGGAAGATAATATAAAATTTTTATAAAATGTAATTCCTTTATTTTTTATTTTATTTTAAAAACGAAAAGATATCAGGAGTAAATTTTAACCGTGATTTTTTGTTCAAAGAAATTTAGCAGATATTTTCATTCATATTTATTTTATTGGTATATATATATATTTTTATAAAAATCTCATATTTGTAGATCTTTTTAAATTAATCAAGTTTCTGTATACTCAAACTTTATTCCTCATAATTATATGTATTTGTTTTCTGAATGTCTCCATGCTTTTGTATCCTTTCTCATAATTATATTTGTTTTCCGAATGTCTCCATGCTTTTGTATCCTTTCTCATAATTATATTTGTTTTCCAAATGCCTCCATGCTCTTGTATCCTTTCTCATAATTATCTTTGTTTTCCAAATATCTCCATGCTTTTGTATCCTTTCTCGTAATTATATTTGTTTTCACATGCCTCCATGCTCTTGTATCCTTTCTCATAATTATATTTGTTTTCCGAATGTCTCTATTGTCTTGCACCCTTTCTCATAATCTTTTCAAATAAATTAAGTTTCTGTTAGAACAATAAGTCCTTCTTTCTCTCATAATTATAATTTTGTTGCGAATGGCCTCATTCTCTTGTATCCTTTTTCATCATTATATTTATGTTGAAATTAGTAAAAAATTGAATAAATCTAGATCTTCAAGAGGAGATCGCGTCAGAGATTGTTTTAATCTCGACGTTTTCAACCCAGTACAGAGATCATTCATTCTCTTGATATAATTTCTTAAGAGATCATTCTCAGTTTGAATCTTGACTCTTGACGTTTCGAACCCATTAAAGAGATCATTCTCTATAGAGATAATTCTTAAGAGATCATTCTCAGTTTGAATCTTGACTTTTTGAACCCATTAGAGATTATTCTCTAGAGATCATTTCTTAAGAGATCATTCTCAGTTTTACTCTCGACGTTTCGAAACTATTTCAGAGATCATTCTCTAGAGATCATTTCTTGAGAGATCATTCTCAGTTTGAATCTTGACGTTTTAAACCCATTTCAGAGATCATTCTCTATAGAGATCATTTCTTAAGAGATCATTCTCTGTATGAATCTCGACGTTTCGAAACTATTTCAGAGATCATTCTCTAGAGATAATTTCTCAAGAGATCACATTCTCAGCTTGATTCTCGACGTTTCGAAACTATTTTAGAGATCATTCTCTAAAGATAATTTCTTAAGAGATCATTCTCAGTTTGAATCTCGACGTTTCGAAACTATTTCAGAGATAATTTCTCAAGAGATCGCATTCTCAGTTTGATTCTCGACGTTTCGAAACTATTTTAGTGAGCATACTAAAACGCTTTTACTGTCCGCTTGACGCTTAAATGATTCTTCAACTCGAATCAGTTGCAAGGGACTCTCATCATGAGCAACTCCCTTGTGAATTATGCCTGTGATCGGTTCGAAACGTCGATCGGGACTGACAAAATCGTCTGAAACCTGCGGTATAGAATTAGTTCTAATTTCTTAGTGCTTATGGTCTTCCCCTGATTTGTGTCGGCCAATCAGTGGATGTATGTTTTGATGTTTCACCCCCATTTCTGGAAATGTTTTTACTCTGAAATAGTAGTGAACGTATAGACTTATAACAGGGCTACAATAACGTTCCAGGATTTGAGGAAAAATAGCGGAACCTACGTCAATCGAGACATTTACATACCACTGTAAGACCTTGTCCATAATTTCTTGACTCGTCTTGACCTAATGTAATGTTTAATTTTCTTTTGTGATAAGTGTTGTTACGTTTACTTAAGATCTGCGTGTTCTTGACTATGCTAGTTTCACAATTAAAGCTTTTAACCAGACGCCGATTCAATTTTACTTGTAAGAGTCTTCTTCAACTTATTATTCAAGGTCATTGACTACGCAAATATTCTTTATTAGGTCATATAAGGCTAAAAATGAAACTCTAAATTCAGTCTATGATAAGAATCTATAACCTTAATATAAAAACTCAAGGGGAGGGAAACCATCACTTTGTTTCATTCAATCTTAAATCTAAAAGCAGACATCAGATAGAAACACTCTTAAGGATAATATCTGCCTTGACCATAATGCCTAGGTCTATAACATGTTAAAGGAGGGTTGTTAACTAGCCTTAAGAGGTGGGAGTTCCCAAACCAAGATGACCAGCTCCCTAGACCTCAACAACACTAGTCTAGTGATAATTCTATGCTAGAACTGCGCCTACTAGAGCCCGATGTGGACTCTAGCTCGCCCCCTTACACTACAAACCAAACTGGCCCGAATGTTCTATTTTAACCTTAGGTTACACCGCTTCTGACCAGTGCGCACCCAGCGCCGCTTTACCCCTCGTCTTGTACTCACAATTACAATTCTAAACTCGACTCAACGCGCTAAACTCGACTTTTTAAAAATTTTATTCCGACCTCCGCCTATTTTTTTTTTTGTTTCGTTTAATTTACGTGATTTTTTGTTTATTATTTAGGTATAAATGTGTTTGTTCACGATGAAGAAAAACATTGAGATGGTTAATTACGAACGAATTACTTCTTTTTATGTTTAGGTACGTTTTTTTTTTCTTTCTTAATATTTTTACAACAAAATAAATTTAATTATAAGTATATAGATATTTTGAAATATTTATTTAATTTTTAATTTTAAATAAAACTTAATTATGTTAATTAATTTTTCAAAGTTAATAGTTTATTGTCAAGCCATAATATCAAACTACATATTAATAACTTATTGAGAATATAATATACTCAGAATATACTCAATGAGCATAATTAATCTATCTCATTGTTGAAACTGATGAAAATATTTAATGTTTAGAAACCGATTTCCCTATGTAAAATCAGTGAACTAAAATGGTAAAAAAACCGGTTAACTTTTTTATTTTTTTTTCTAAACAATAAATATCATATTGTGTTTTTGTTTATTAAATTTTACTGATTGGGTTTTATTTATCTACTCGTTAGGTAGAAGTGGGACTAATAACCTTATAATGTTGACCCATCTGCGCTCTAGATACCTGCTTGTGAAAGAAATTATTTTTATCAACATACTCTTAATGTATTTTAGTTGGTTACTAATATAAACAGCATTTATACTTGGGTCAATTGGCACATCTTTAGATAGTTACTCCAATCCTTATAAAAAAATAGAGGGGAGTAACAATCTAAAGAAGGTGTACGGAATGTTCTTCTTTAGACTGTTACTCCCCTTATCAAAACTGAAGTGTGATATTGCTTTGTCGCAAAATACATTGGTCTAAACAACTCTTTTTCTTAATAGATATTTAGTCAAAGTCATTTTTATCCTAAAACAACATAGGGGAATAACAATCTAAAGAAGTGCCGGCCAATTAAGTCTACAAAAGTAGATATTACCTAAATATGCGTTATTTATGCTCTAATATTTAGTTGATTTTTTTTTACCGTTGTTAAATAGAGAGAAAAGAAAATTCTATTCAATGTTTTTGGATTATTATTTTGGGACATAGACAAGAAAAAGAACAATACATAAAGTAAAAAGGGGGGGGGGGGGATGAAATAACGAAAATACTCTCATAGAAAAGAAATACACAGGGAAGTACAAATTATTGTTATTGGATTAAGGCCAAAATAAAAAGAATAAATAAACTAAACAATATGATAAAATGCATCAGGAATACAATCAGTAAATTCATTCAATACATCATTATAGGAGGAACAACAAATATCATTACCAAAATATTGAATATTGATACTTAAGGAAAATGAATCATCAAAAGTGCAATAAATATTAAAAATACATCACAATTTAATCGAGTTTTAGTCAACAGTGGCTTAAAATAGATAATTTCTTGGATTCTAATTCTATAGAGTAAATTTTCGTGCCCAGAGATAATAAGTCTAGATTTTTCGTTGTAGACCACGTCAGAAATTTGTGAATCTTTATGTTTCAAACTGATTACAGGGATCCACGAATGATGAGATTTATGCGATCGTGATAAGAGTAATTTGCTCGTAATGAGAGTAATTTGCTCATGGTGAGAGAAATTTGCTCATGATGAGAGTAATTTGCTCATGGTGAGAGAAATTTGCATATGATGAGAGTAATTTGCTCACGATGAGAGTAATTTTCTCGTAATGAGAGTAATTTGCTCATGATAAGAGTAATTTACTCATGGTGAGAGTAATTTGCTCATGGTGAGAGTAATTTGCTCATGATGTGTCATTTGCTCACGATAAGAGAAATTTGAGTAGGACTATTTTTCCTTGAAAAGGATTCCAGCAATGGTTTCTAAATTTGAAGCGTTCTCCTGGGGGTAAATCTAGACTTATTTATTACTTCTACATACATTCATACTTTAAAATGAAAATGTATCTATAAGCTTAATAATATCAATAGAATACATTTTTATGCAAAACAGCTCGACGTACCCTTTTATATCACACCCCACACGGTCTCCGAAAAAATAAATATTTTAACCCTTAAGTTTTTTTACCCTTATGTTTTTGAAAAATAATTTTTTAAGTCGTTACTTTTTTAAAATGTTTGGGTAGGTACAATACATATATATGCCAAATTTCAAAGTGATCGGACAAATGGTTTATTAATGGCTGAGCCCTGTTTCCAAAAAAAGAAAGTAAAATGCATTTACAGATACATTTTACTTACATAATATTTCTAATATAATAATTTGCTGAAATACTAAACCTTGATTTAATTAAAGTTTGGTGTCTTTAGTGGTAGAACGATTTGTTACTAAGTCATACATAAATGTACACTTATATGCATCACAATAATTTACCTGCTGGTAAATCGACTGTAGGGAACCACAGTGAGTATAGGGTCATAACAATTTTTAGCAAAAAAAAGCTTAATATATCTTCAAAATATATCCTCCTTTCACTATGTATCCTTATTTTTGTCGTGTAGGCGTAATTAATGTAGAATTATCTTCATGGAGTTAAAAAATTTGAATTTGATTAATGTAGTATTAATGTAGTGTAGTAACCCGTGATTAATGAAGGTCCGCTTTAACAACTTAGGCTTGATGGTTTTTAAACAGTATAAAAGGTGTGCAGTTTATTTAATAACCAATGAAAATATGGTCTATCTTTCGGAAAAATCTTGTTTCTGAGCTAATGACGTACAATGTTTGAAAATGGGGATAAGTAGGTACACAATACCTGATGTAAATACCTCATTATAACCTGGGACCCGGGTGTCTCAAAAGTCACTTTATCGAGAAAGATATGTGTTATTGCAATCTCTGTAAATTGACTTTTGGGACACCTGGTACTTATTATATTTGTGTATGAAAATGTTTTTTTTTTCCAAAATTTTCTTGGAACGACGAATTTGTATTTTGATTTTATAAGAAACTTGTTTTTGGAAAGTCGTACGAGTTGAAAAAAGCACACTATCTCTGATCCCATATTTATTTTTCTGTTTGCTAACTTCTAACAAGAACATAAATCAATCTTACATTTTTCTTTCGAAAAAATGAACTCTACATATCAACTTATATACTTTCTACATATCAAGATTGACCTATATATAAAATGAAAGAGATATTATATACATACATACATACATACATACATACATATATATATATATATATATATATATATATATATATATATATATATATATATATATATATATATATATATATATATGTATATATATATATATATATATATATATATATATATATATCTTTATATATATATATATATATATATATATATATATATATATATCTTTATATATATATATATATATATATATATATATATATATATATATATATATATATATATATATATATATATATATATATATATATATATATATATATATGTAAAAGACACAGTCACATAAATATAAAATACATACCCAACACATTAACAGTTAACGCTCCATGTATAATATGTATAGTGGGTTAGATATTGGCTATACAAACCCAATCATATAAAAGCAGACATTCTAAAATATAATGCTACATATATTTGTAATGTACATATACTTCTGACTACTTACCCAGACATATATACTTTTACATAATAAAACAGTTTGATCCTTACACACACATAAATTAATGTACCAATAGGTACAAATCAGAGATGCACTCGCAAATTACCAGTACCGGAACGCCGGGGGTCTGGGTCGGAAAATTTTGGAAAATATAACCTCTAAAAACACGTGTTTCTGCATTCTGGACTTAAAAATTACCATATGGCCTCAAGGCAAGATTAGTGATAGTGATGAAGTAACAACATTATGTCTACTTTAGGGGGGAAAATCCCGTTTAATAACTCCTTACTTTGTATAACTTTTTGATAGTTGAATTTTTTAAAACTGCTGCTCAAATTTTTCATGATAAATTTACAATTAATTTAAGTGACTTATTTAGTTACTATTCTATGAGCTATTTAAATTCAGAATTAAGAAGCAAAGATTTTTATATAATTAGTTACCGAACCGATTCTTTAATTTGAATTTAGATCGGCTCACAGCATCATTAATGATAATAATGTCACTAACAAAGTTAGTTGAAAGATTATGAATGAGAGTTTTAATAAGTTTTTATAATAGTGTACATGAATCAAGCAAAATTAAATCGCTCTACAATTGTACGATTATGACACACTAGTTATAGTAGTTGTAGTATACCACTACAAATCCCAAAACGAAAAATCTATATTTTAATTTATTTTGTAGGCTACTTACATAATATATTGAATATGTATTGTTAAATACATATTCAAACAATAAAATTACAGTGAATTATCTAGTAAACCGTAAAAATTATACTAGAAGTTCCTTAGTCTTTGGAACATCCACTGATTATTCTATTAATTTTTCATCCACTGAAGCAGTACCGGAACGGAGTTCCGGCACCAGTATACTCTTGGCATAAATATAATTTAAGAATGGCGAGGATCAGTCAACCTCGCTAACATTAAATTCTTTTTCATTCACAGTCGACTTCCACATAGTTATTGACTGATCATCGCAATCCTCAAAAACCTTTTCATTCACAATTCTCAGTCGATATCCATATTTCCACAGAGTTATCATTTAATAGGTATAATGTCTCTCTTGTAGAAAACGCTTAATTCATGAACTCATTCCATTCGTATATTATAGGCTTTGCATATCTATTTACATTAACATATATATATTTCACCATAAGGCAGTTGCAATACATAGACACATACAGATCCATTCTTATACACAAAAAATAACTCTTTAAGTTTATGTGTTTTTGTGTGTATAACCCACACACTCAGACATTTCTTTACGTCTATACACAATAAGGCATATAGATAATGGCACAAAATAGGAAAAGTAAGGAAGTGGAGCATTGGCCTGGTTCAGATGGTCTAAGAAGTTTAGACCTCAGTCCAAAATCAATAAACAAACTGTAAACAAAAAAACAAATACCCGCCTTTATTCTTTCTTTTTCCCGCTTTTTATTCGACTTTTCCCCCGCCGTTTTCTTTAAGATTATTTCTGCTTCTATCTCTATCTTCCTTGTATTTTTGTTGTTTTTCCCTGATGTTTGTGTTTTCTTTCTTCTTCGTGCAGAGATCTAAGTCAAAACATATTGTCTGGAAATCTTTTAATCAGCTATATAAATCAAACCTTTTTCTCTCTTCTGTTGCCTCGAATTTCTAAATTGTTTCCTTGATTCTTTCTTTTTTTCCTCATATACGAAGTATATAAAGGTAAAAGAAATTGTTATGGTAAAATTATTAGATTTTTATTGATTTACACGTTAGAAGGTTTTTTTTTTTGTTTTTTTAAATGTCTAATCATTCCTCGATTCTTATTATTTTTTTTCTCATTTAAGAAGTAATATAAAGATAAAAGTATTGTGATGACGGATGACCCAAAATTCGATATTAAGATTTTAATCGATTATCATGTTTTAGTAAGTTTACAAAAAGTAACACAGTAAAATACTGTGAATTCAGTAAAATTACGGAACCAATTTCGACGGAATTTAGTATGAACTCAGGAGACTTCAAAATGTGTATATCCATCAAAATCGAATGTTCGCGTTATACAATACTTCTAAAAAAAGAATCAGTACGGTTAATAATTATATAATTACTTCGTTTCTGGATTCTTAATGTGAATTGCTAATAGTTGCTATTATAACTAGGAGGGTGAGAGGCCAGGTTCGATTCCCCGCCAGGAAGGAGTTATTTTTATTGTACATTTTGATGAAATGTTTATTAATTATAAAATGTAATCATAAGAACTCAAAACAACTGATAAATAAACAACACTAGAGTACCAAATTATGTACTTGGTATATGAGAACGTTTAGAACGAGTTGAATTGGACATTATTTTTTAATTTTAACGAAAGAATAATCGATACAAAAAAGGGTTTTATGATACCTCTCATTCAAATTGCTCCAAATGAAACTGCCCTATTTCCTCTTTCCATTTTCAGAGTTCCGTTTCATTGAGAAAATATTAATTTTAAATGATTGGAGTCCTACGGTATTGTATTGGTTGGGGTCGTAAAGTGTTGTATCGCGTGCAGAGAGTTCAGATGTAGAGTCGAAGGAAAGCCTTGCCTTAATATAATATAAGTGTTTACTATTAAATTCATAGAATTAGAAGGAACGAGTTTCATCTGTTGTGGAATTACAGTCTCTCGACTGCCAAGAAATATTATAGACGCAGAATACTCTATGATTCATACTTATAATGTATTAAAATCATTCATGACCTGTTTTTTTTAGGCCTTCTTATTTTTTGTTTACTTTTTATATTCCAAAGATAAATTGGAGAGAAACATTGTGAGGGAAGTAATTTTTTTTTTAGTGATATTAATGGATTTATGTGTTAGGCCCTAGTCACACAGAGATACGCAAATCTCTTCTCGAGCTGCCTCGCGACCAGGAGACTGAGCAACTCAAGTCTCCCTTCAGCCTCAACACAACCACGATTCGAGTTGCTTAATCAAACCACGTTTAGAAAGTAAAGTCAGTTTTAACCGACAATAGGCCGAGCAAACACCCAGTATTTTTCTTATTAGTGCATGTACATCCCTGAACAATGTCTATGTCTAGTGATTCTAGTAGCGATGATGACATCATTATCCATTCAAATTAATTAATAATTATAAATATAATATAATATAATATATATTTTATTATAAATAAAATACGGTAATTAGTAATTATAAATCATTTTCAAGTAGGTAGTTAAAAAGGAATGTTTTGTAGGAAACTGAGAGACTAGGAGACCAGCATGCAGATGCAGAGTCGCATGGTTTCATAGTTACACGGTCTCACAGTCGCCGGTACTGGAGTATCCCCGTCTGAGTTGTGCCACCAAAGTACACATGCTGAGTCTCCTAGTTTCGAGGATATTTGCGTATTCTCGTGTGAATAGTACCTTACACTTGCGGGATCAAAAATTAAGATTTATATGAACGGGACATGAAGACCGGGGTATTTTATTTAAAAAAAATTATATACGAATAATATTTTATTATTAAAAGTTGTACGTTATATAATAGATTAATGTTTTATTTTAGTAGTCAGAAAAATAAATTGGTACATTTTAAAAATATTTTAGTTACGTGAATTAACAAAAAAAAAGTACCCCAAATGTTTTCAGTTCAACAGAAATTAGCTGATAGTATTAGGTTAAAAATAAAAATAGTTGGGTATCTAACAGTCCAGTCAATAAATACAAAAAATAGTCTTCCTTGCCTTAGATTGGGTATCTGCAATTATTTTTAAAATCTTATTCTACAATTGAACCCGTTTCTAAATTAATTAATATTAATTATTCGATAATTAAAAACTATTAAAATGACTACAACTAACTATTCTTTTTAAACGTCTTTTTAAACGCCAAAAAAAAACAATATGTCAGGCAAAACTAGGTATATAATTACTTATTATATTTATTACTTTACCATGTGCTGCGGAATTGCATACTTTAATGTTAGTTCTTGGGCTTTGGGGGGGGGGGGGGGGGGGGCACGTCTTTTTAGACACAAAAAAATATGTCGGGAAAAACTAGGTATATATTTACTTATTTACTGATTTTTTTTACTATAACAGCACTATTACTTTACAATGTGCTGCGGAATTGCATACTTAAATTTCAGGCCATTGGCTTTGAGGGGGTGCACCACTGTACAGGGTACAGGCCTTTGGAGACTATTGATTTCCTTAAAGTTAGTTAAACATGTTTTTACTTTTTCTTCATATACGTAGTATTTATAGAGATAAAGTTTTGTGATGATGTGATTTTGTTGAATTTACTTGTTTTAAGATCCCCTGAATCTAAAAACGTAGGTTTTAATAAAAATATCTCTATGCCTCCTGCAGTCTTTGTAGACCCGTAAAGCCTTAACTACTTGACCGATTTCGACGAAATTCGGTATACATGTTAAAAAAAAATCATACTCCAGGAATTACCTTGGACTCTAAATTTGGGGGTGCCACCTCCAAACCTCCGAAAAAAACATTTTGTACAATCTTATATAGAATTTAAACAATTACTTCTCGAAAACGATTTTAGCAATAAGCTGCTTGAGACTCCGGTTTTTAAGACATTTAAATAAAAATAAATATGACTTGACTGGAAGTTGAAACAGGGCCATTTAAAAATACCATACCTTTCTATTGGATGTGAGAGCGTCTGTGGAGATCATCTTCAAGTAACTGTGTAAACTGTGTCCCCACGTAAATTAAAATTTATTTATTTAACAATTTAGCTTTCAAAAGGTCTTGATGATCAGTGTCTAAAGCCTACCTTTCTTTTCCCAGTAAGGTCCCATTATTTACACAGATAAAAAAAAAACTACAAAAAAACTGATAACTCACACAGAAATAACTATTTCTCATAAATAGCCATAAGAGAAAAATAATAATCACAGGGAAGTACTTGCATCAAGCAAATACTTTTTAGGGTTTCGTATATTATTCGGCATGTTTACGCTATTATTTGCTAAAATAATATTTTAGTATTTCCCCATCCCGCTCTAAATAAAATAAAAATAAAATAATATATATATATATATATATATATATATATATATATATATATATATATATATATATATATATATATATATATATATATATATATATATATATATATATATATATATATATATATATATATATATATATATATATATATATATATATATATATACTGTAGAAAACTCCTGCAACTCAACTCGGGGGAACGGTCAGGGTAAGGTGTTAGGAAAACTTTACAATTTCATAAGCCAACGTTTCGGCAACTTTATGATATTGCCATCATCATAAGTTTTCTACAGTATATATCTTCGGTCGAGTTGAGTTGCCTGGTGTATATCGTAGATTTATATATATATATATATATATATATATATATATATATATATATATATATATATATATATATATATATATATATATAATCAAATTTAAATAGATCCCTCCAAAAGAAAAAATAGTATGGAGTAAGTAGAGTAGAGAAGATGTCCCGGGTTCGATTCCTCGGGGAGTCACAATATATTTGATCGATAATAACAAAACGTTAAATGATTTATTTTCTGGCAATTTTCATCACCACATCATCAAGGTGTTTGCATAAATTATTTCAAAAATATAGGACTAGCCGTTATAGGGTGGTTAGGGGGGGGGGGGGGGAGACCTTTTTTTCGGGTAAAATTCAATAGCTAAAAACGCAATATTGGCGGTAAAAAGCAAGTAGTCATAAAAGTCATATATATTTAACTCTAATATATATATATATATATATATATATATATATATATATATATATATATATATATATATATAATAATAATATATATAATAATATATATAATAATATATATAATAATATATATATAATAAGTCTCTATATATGACTCTCTCCTAATCTACTCTTCAGTAGCTTTCATTTGATACCCATCTCCAAAATTTAAAGAAAATATAAAAATTTGAGCTTTGCATATTTTTGCGCATTACGCATGCGCATATTAAATCTTAACTTTCTCTATATTTTTCCTATGTGTGGGTCAAAAAGTTACGCCAGTATTTTAAAAATTTAAATTTCACATCTCTATCGTTAACGGTTATGGGGATATGAACCAAAGTAGGACGGACAGACAGACATATCACCCTCGGCACATAAGGGTTTCGAGGATGATCTACGAAACCCTAAAAATAAGAATGTACTTTATTTTAACACGAATTTAACCCAATAAATCTGACTGTGTCTTTTAGCACGATTGTAGCCCATATACTCTTATTGTAGAGCCTAATTTACCACTCGTCTATAATTTACAAAATTATACCTACTTAATATTTTGAAAAGATAAATGTATTCTTTCAGAATGACACGTTCTTAAATTTTGACCTTCATAAGATTATGAAGCTGATATCAATATTAATCAGTATGTTGTTAATGTCTCTACTACACCTTACAAACACACACATATATACTTATCTATATTATATGTATGTATGCATATGTCAATATAGTTTTCATCATAAATAATAATTGTGAATAGAATGGTCGTTAGTTTACTCTAGTTCAATATAATTGTATTTATGCAGAGTTATTATGCAAAGAGCATTGTTGAGGCAGCGCCTCATTTCCGAATAGACAAACACGCTTGTGAGCTCATCAAACCTTCACCAACTCAATATAATAGACATAGGCGTGAAACTGTGAAAACAAACCAATGGATCATATAAACAGTCATTACCAACCACTTCCTTTTCTCTCTAGGGGTCTAGGGGGACATCCCAGTGTTGTTCTCATCTCTTGTTAGTATCAGACTAACTCACTGTGTCAAGTGTTGTGCACTTCAAGTCTATATTTAGTCTCTTCTTTGTTGTAACTTTGTATACTATCTAGCTTCTTACATTTTCATTTAAGTAACCTTTAATACGTATATTCGAATACAATATGCTAAACAGTTCTGTAAAATGTTTGTGAAAACATTATTTTAAAATTCGATACTAGCTTCTCATTTTTTTACCATTTAAATTTAATTATTGTGTTCTTGATTTGTTTTATAATTCGTATAGCGTCGTTATTATTAATATCTAGTGTATTTTTTAATTTAATAACTTTATCAGTGGCAACACTGATTTTTGAATAATTGTGAAAATCAACTAGGAATAAATCAAATGGATGTACGTATTGATGTTAATTTAATCACTTTTGTTTATGTATTTTTGTAATTTTCTATTATCATTTCCATAATACATTGGACGCTTCTTAATGTAATCACAGTTAATGTTATCAACTGCTCGGTATGATCAGAATAGATTGGAACGGGCCTACGCAATACCAAAGCATTGAGAATTCCCGATTATTGTTATCAATAAACGGGAATATTGTTGTTCCCTCGCCTGCGGCTCGTGCGTAAATATTTCTATTGAGTGCAGCAAAGTGCCACTTAGCGCACTAGTTGCACAAATAACTATTGTTTACCTTCATAATTATAATTTCACTTTTACTTAATGAGTTTTACTTCCTCCAGTGATAAGTATTTTTTGCTTATTATCAGTTGGTTAATGTTACCACTTTATCTTGGTCCCAAAGTGATCACATAAAGCGGCGTCCAGTATATTTTTAACTATTCCATTTATTTTTCGCGTCTTCTTAAAGACAGTTGACGCACAATTTATTATGCTCTTAATAGAACGAGTTGAAAGTTCGTTCAACTTGTTAATACTGGAAGAACTGTATGACTAATCGTGTGACCTTTCGGACACTAGTTCATAAATTTAAATAGAATTGTAAATGTTTTACAGATATAGATGCGGATCTTATTACTAAAGTCAGTTTAATAATGTTGATTTACCAATTCAAGTATAAACAACGATTGCGCTGAAATTTGAACCAATTATAAATCTTTATAAGACAAACATTTTCACAGAATTTTGTGATATCCGCCGCCATCTTGCAAATATACATTAACTTTTGAACTTTGACTCTTTAACTCTAAATAATTTTGTCAATTTAAATCAAGCTACTACAATCAATTATCATTATTGCTTATAACATGTAAAACTGTAGTTGCAATATTCAATAAAAGTTAAAAAAAAAAAAAAAAATAATAATAATTTTAGAAATAAATCGCCAATATCAACAAATGAAGTATGGATAAATACTGTGTCGATAGAAACATAAGGAAAAAAAGGCATTAAGCCCGATAAACATCAATTGAATAGTTCAAAAGTTATAAGCGTTTATGTTTCAAATTTCAAATGTGTACATTGTTTTGTTATAGGAAAGATTTTATTTACAGTTTAAAATATTTTATCTACGATTGATACGAAATATAAACATTATATCTCTGTTTAGATGCGTAGAAAGTGATTACTTACGTACTTGTATTCATTGCGCATGCGCGTCTCATAGTTCTGAAGAATTCCTCTTCTTTACCACGCTAGCGCGGTAAAGAAGAGGAATTCTTCAGTTTTACGCACGATTAGCGAGTTAGTTTACATTTAACAAAACTAATTTGCTATTCTTTTATTAAAGTAACTGTTTATATCGAGTTTTTAGTGAAAAACAATGAATGAATCAAGTGGCTTTGACGAAAATGTAGATAATAATACTCCAGAAATAATTAATTCGGCAAAAAATACAACTCAAGATTAATGCCATCTTTATCAAGAGAAGAGATACGACCTTACATACAGCAAGTTACTTACATACAGCAAGTTTATTTTTTTCTGTATTTATTATTTAAATCTAACAATCGTAGATAAAGTACGGTACGCAACTCGTTGGAAAACGGCATTTTGCATTGCTCGTGTGGTTTTACTACCCTCGCTGTCGCTTGGGTGCAAACTCCACACTCGCATGCAAAATGCTACTTTCCGCACTCGACGCGTAATGTACTATAATATTATCTATTATTTATTTTAACATTTGTCTAGTTTGTTGTTATTTACAATGTTTATATTTGATAAGTAATGTTTCTGAAACGCCCCGCGACCAATTTTTTTTCTTTTTCTATGATCTGCATTGTTCCCTGGCTGATCCGAATATTCAGATATTCGGATAACCGAAATAGTTACTGCATATATAAATATATTCTACTAGCTACTATTTCACTTTTATAATGACCTTATACATAACTTAATTTGACTACAATGATTCATAGTGTAATGGCCCTAGCTAAATGTGAAATTACTCATGCGTTACTCATGTCCTGGAGCGCTAAGTGTATAATAGGCTAGAACCTTTATAAAAATATCTTGTTATATTTATCATAAATGACATTAAAACAATTCTCCATTTAGTTTTTATTTGTTATTATAACAATGACTTTTACCGGCTAACATTAAACAATTTATTTAATAAGTTCTTATTTAAATTAATAAATACAATTATTATAACATATCTACTCATATTTTCTTAAGATAATTCTTGAAAAGTTTAATAGGGAAGTTCTTATATCGCATATAATCGAAATTCGTTCTGTAATTTAAGTTCTATGATACTGAACAGACTATGAAATTACGTATTTTATAAACGACTTTTATCAATAAACCACGTTTTTGAACTCCTAAAAAATTATTGGAACCGTACAGAGTGACAAACACATAGGAACGAAACTATAAGGGTTTTTTTTGTTTTGTTTTACCAACGAAACCCTAAAAAGAATTAAAAAGGTGTAAATACGTAAAAAATAACAGCATACGAAGTTTCGTGTTACCACAATACTTTCTCTCTAAATATACTTCTAAATAAGAGAGACAAAAAAAAAAAAAAAAAAAAAATAGAATCAATAACCATATATCAATGGGCTTACACTTATAACATATTTTATCAAAAATAATTAGATTGTCGTATGAAAAAGATAAAATAGGTAAATCTTTGTCTAGTTGTTTATGTGTTGTTTAAAATGGCATCACTGTTTTTTGTTTTGTTTTTTTCACTTCTCACGAAATTTACAATTGTGATCAGCTGTTTAAACTAGTTTGTTTACGGTTTTTGATCTGCAACATGCTCTCTCACGTTCTCTCACGTGTTTCGTCGTTTGACGATATTTTTAATAGGTAGTTGTTATGTTTTATGATCTTATTAGTTGTGAGCATTTGTTTATTCTGCTTTGTTTACGTTTTGGACGTTTAATATGTGCATCTATTTTAGTTCTTAAGACGCTGCAGTTTATCGGAGAAGTCTGCTGCAAATATGCTTGTGTTTTTATCAAAATACCCTTTGGAACTGTTTCGGTAAGATTGACGTATTTTATTGTTCTTTTTAAACAGTTGATTTTTTAATTAATTCTTAAGACCTTATTATTCTCATACAGTTTGAAAAAATGCAATAATGTCTAAATTACGTATACATTACGTTTTTGCTTTTTACCGTTATGTAGAGAATGTGATCTGTTTTTCTCTGCACTAGAGAAATTATCTTGCCTCTCGATCTTCAGCCATCGCTAAATATATTGAATCCATTTGTAAATTGTTGTTTTATCTGGCGCAGATTCTTTATGAACTTTTAGACAAACGTATATACATGAAGCATAAGTTAAAACTGAAAGGATAAGCTGAATTATACTCTTTGAGGTATCTGTCTTGTACTGACTAATAATGATAAATTTAAGTTACTAATTAAGTTAACAACCCAAATTGTAATATACTCTTTTTCAATCTGACGCTATAAAGTTTCTAGTTATTTGTCTCTTCTACTCTTATGAAACATTAACTACGTTTTCTTGAGTTTTCAAAACCGTTTTTGGTATTAAAAGCCCCATGGAAACAGTGATTTCAAAACGTTTTGAGTTCAAGGTCACAACAGCAAATTTTCGGTTTTGTATTGAAATTGTTTTGACAAAAAAAATGCATGGAAACGGGTATTGAATTGAAAACAGAATTGAGACATGCGCATTAAGTATGATGAACAGAAATAAGATAACCTGGCTTAACTATAACTAGTCTTGGAGTTAATAGTTTTCAAAATCGTTGTGAAAACTGGTTTGAAAACTCCTCATGGAAACACTTTCGATTTGAACATTCCGAAATTATATATTTCTTTTTATCTTCTATTCTATTCTGTTGTAAGAAATTTGAAACTGTTTATCTGATAGGCCACAGTAGAAAAGCGTGTACAAGGGTTATAATGCGACACTCTCTTCTCTTAAAATAGCCTAAGTTTTATGCATCTTTATAACAAGTTTTGAAGATAAAGTTATAAATATCTAACGTTTCTTTTTTCCCTTGTCCTAGTTCTCCAACTATCTCCACGCTGTCTCCAACACGCGTTATTATCTCCTAAAAATATAATGTCACGGTTTTCTTAATCTATTTATACAATTTAATAACTATATATATTTTTTTATATTATTATTAGAAGTTTTATAATTTTTATTTATTGGTATTATCTTTTTTATGGTATCCATTTTTTGTGTTCCAGCTTTATTTCCTCTTTAAATAATATATAGATAAGAATTTTTTTTCTATTTTTATACCAAAATTACGATTTTAAGTAAATTACAAAAAACGCTTAGAGATTAGAAAAATAAAGTAGAGTAGGTAAGCCTATAAAGAAAAATCAAGTTAATTTAGATAAGAAAGAAATATTATAATGTTACTTTGTTGTTTTATATAAGATTATTGGAATTATAGTCCTCTTTTCATTCTACAAAGAATTCGAATTTTATATTATATACTCCTAATTATACTTAATTATAATTAACTAGACATGTTATACTTTTTTTATTTATTGGAAACTTTATTCGTATAAGTAAGAGAAGTAGATGTCCGTATCACCTCATTGTATATAAGTAATAATAATAATAATAATATGTTTATTTGTTTTTAAAGCTTAGAAGCTTTATACAAAGAGGTGCAACATATAACACAACATTGTATAAGTAAGTTATGTAGATGTCTGTATCACCTACTTGTGTACGTGTCTCTTTTTAATAATGTTTGGTGTTACTTGTAAGAGATGTATGCTGTTATGTTGCAGAAATTAACATATGTTATATTTCTTTGCTTGAAGTTAATGCTCTTTACAGTATCTAATAATAAAGATGTTTGGTTATTAAAAGAAAGTTTCTTAATTTCAGTTTTCGTTCTAGTGCCAATTCCAGGTTGCTCCTCTGCCCTCTTATATTAACGCTGGAGTCGTTAGCCAGAACTACCGACAATTTATCAAACTGTTGCCTCCAGCTCAGTCTCTAGGTCCCCCCCCCCCCCCCCCCCCTGGGGGAGTTGCAACACATGCCTTATCTAGTTCCGCATAGTTTGAACATTTTCCAGCTAAAGTAAAACTAGAAGTGTTATATATAGGTGTTAAAAAACATGGGAGACCTTTAAAGGTCATTAATATCATTTAAAATTCTCAGGAAAAGAGCACTTTTGAAACACATTTCTTTGAATTTTGTTCTTCGAATGTATCATAGTTTCAAATTGTTTGCTGATAATGTTTCTCTACTTACTCTTTGTACTTTCTCTTTTACTATTTATATGGTCCAGGAGAAAGAGTGCATAAAAGTGACTAACTATCTAGAATTTTGTGTATGGGTTAATTTTTTGATGTCCTCCAAGAATGTGTGGTCGGCACTGTTTGTCCGCGAGACATAACTTAGCTATATAAGCTGTAAGAAAAAGGTAAAAAAAAGGTGGCGGCCGTGCTCAACTTTGCCCACTGTGATGTTCATGATTCTGAATACAAAATTAGTTGGTTCACCAAAAATTGAATTAATGTTTGTTTGTTACTTGATGAGTAAATCAAGTTTTTCTCCAAATATAAGTGGTCCCCAAATATTAGTGACAAAATGACATCAAATTGAAATTTACGATGCATGCACCAAAAAATCATCAATGGAACAAACGCAAATATGCATATGAAGGAGAGAGTTATCTCGGAACGTCAGATTTTTATGATCTCTTTACCTTTTATCAGCTTCAAAATATGACTTAAAAGCTATTAACGGAATAATTATTATTTTTTTATTTTTTGTAAAAAAGTATTATTAACATTATAAATTATGCGGAAAAGTCGATAATCCCATAAACTTAGGCTGACTCTTTCTTGGTAAATGATTTATTTATGCTTGGTGGTTGGAAGGGATTATAAGAATTTTCATAACTACTGGACTTTTGATAAGAAAATAAAACAAGTAGGCGCGCTTAACGTAAGTACGTGAGGCGATAATCGCCGGTTTCTGAACGATGGTTTTATTTATGTAAAATTGCAACATATTATACTTAACATTTTTAATAAATTTTATCGTATTAATGTTCTTTATCGGTGACACATATGTCTCGTATCTTGGGTAAATTAAATTAAATTAATTAAGGTCTTGAAGTGTAGAAAAAGTGTTATATTAATTGACGCATTTGTAATTATCATACAAATTAAATTTGTTAATTACTATTATAACACTTTTTCTACACTTCAAGACCTTTAAATTGATGTAACATGTCATGGTGACTAAAAACTATTTTTAGTCGCCCGCCTTATTGGCCGCCATCTTTTAAATATTAAGTGTGAAGACTTCAAAAAGTGTACAGTTGTCACAAATTCCGAGATGCACCTGTGTGCCGAATTTCATGTTCCTAGCTATAGTAGTTTATGAATTGAAACATGCGCCAACGGACAGACAGACGCTGACAGAGCCGTTATAATATGAGGTTTCTTTTCGTACTTCGTACAGAAACCTAAAAGTACATTTTCCAAAACGAGTTTTGGAATAGAGCTTTGTAAACTTCAGATATTACTATGTACATATGAATTATATTTTTTTTGCCATCTTGCACGATCAGCTGTGTGGGTTCACAATTCTCCTTTTGTTTATTTGGGAAATATCCAGATTTATATCACCGGACAAAGTGTTTCCTTTGTTAACAGTTCTTATTTTCTCAATGACAATGACACACTAGAACGACCTGGATTTTAAAAATGTTAATGGGTTCAAAGAACAAATTCTTTTAGAAATAAATAGTTGATTAAAACATTTATTTTGTAGAAGGTTGAAATAACGGAATTTTGAATAAAAGTACAAATTTTATTATTATATTATGCTTAAGAATTTATATTTAAGAAGTTAGTATGCATTTAGTTTAGTTTCTAAACCGTATTAAAGAGTTAAGGAATGATTTAGGGTCTGTAGGCAAAAACAAAGACCCTTATACATTCATGCGCTTGTCTGTCTGTAATAACCTAATCTCCGAAGTTTTTACCTATCTAACACAAAAATTTGAAACTTTACAGTTAGGTTATGTGTAGTAACCCAAACAAAGGAAAATAAAGGGAAGCCCCAAAAAATCATCTCTTAAAAACAAAGGTTGAATTTTGTTGAAAAGGGTAGAGATTTTGTTGGATTTGTGGCGCCCGCCCCCCAAAGCTTCTTTTAATTTTAATTTATTTATTATTTATTCACCTGGTAACCACTACTAATGTCATTTGACCATTCTTTGGTATTAGTTAGCTTTGTTAATAAAACTATTCTTGTTTCGAAAGTAACATTGATTGTGCATTAATTCTGAGCTAGCAAAAAAAAAAAATTAAAGTGATCTCAGTCCCAAAAAAGGTTGTTTTTAATAAGAAGTAAAAAGTATAAAGGTATATTCCGTGGCATTTGGATACTTCTTTCACTCGACTACTTCTACTACTCGGCTTTCATAATAAGGCATATTTTCTAATTCCATTTTATTATAATATTATTTATGGCTTTTTTGGCTGTTTGGTACTCTTTTACTTTGTTACCCACCAGAAAAGAAAGAAAGCGGTAGGTAAAAAAGTAAAAGAGGCGCCACCATAACCTCTTTTACTTTGTTACCCACCAGAAAAGAAAGAAAGTGGTAGGTAGCAAAGTAAATGAGGCGCCCCCATACACCTCTTTTACTTTGTTACCCACCAGAGATGAAAGAAAGTGGTGGGTAACAATGTAAAAGAGGCGCCCCTATATACCTCTTTTACTTTGTTACCCACCTATATTGATGCCATTAAAATGCTGAAAAGTAGGATGGGTAACAAAGTCAATAACTATTAAGACAAAGGGATCTTTAGTCTAATGTACTTTGGGACAAAGGAAGATCACACTTTTGTATACATCATTTCAAAACAAAAAAAGGTGGGTAATAGTCCAGGAGATAGCGTGCAAACAAGTGTCTGACTAACATCAAGCTAGAATTTTGTATACAAGTCAATCTTTTAGGGCCTTTTAAGAATATGTGGTCGGCTAAGTTCGTCTGCGGGACATAGCTTAGCAATAGGCGTTTGAAAAAAACAAAACGGTTGAGAGCGGCCATGTCTCACCAATTATGGTGGACAATGTGATTTTCATGATCCTGAGTACAGAATTAGTTAGTAGACCGAAAATCAAGTTGATGTTAGTTTGTCCCTTGACAGGTGACAACGTTGATTAATAGTAATATTTGAATAACTAACCTATCAAGTGGGAAAATAACATCGACTTGATTGTTGGTGTACTAACTAATTCTGTACTCAGGATCATGAAAATCACATTGTCCACCATAATTGGTGAGACATGGCCGCTCTCTACCGGTTTGTTTTTTTCAAACGCCTGTTGCCAAGCTATGTCCCGCGGACGAACTTAGCCGACCACATATTCGTAAAAGGCGCTAAAAGATTGACTTGTATACAAAATTCTAGCTTGATGTTAGTCAGACACTTTTTTGCACGCTATCTCCTGGACTATAACAAAGTAAAAGAGTGCCGGCTGGGTATTTAAGTAGAATGGAGGTTGAAAATTAATCAGTGCGGTGTTTACTAATAAGTATTTGTGGGACATTGAAAACAAACATTACCACCAAACCTTTTTGAGTTCCTTAAAAGGTCTTGGATTTTGAAATAACATTTAGTACTCTCTTTTTATATCTTCCCTTGCAGTAAATAATCTATTCAGGTGTTGAATAAGTGGTTTTTCCCCCGTTCAAAGAAAATAAAAATCATAATATGTCTTTCTTCTTCGCTGGTAGACAGAAGCGAACTGGTATCCTCAGAATAAGCACATACTGTAACCTGTAACCACTACGTTCTGACGACTAAATCGCATCTATTCGGGTGAACAATTTTCGTACCAATACGCATACACTTGTAATCCATTTTAAGTACATTCCAAATACTATAATTGACCGATTTTCTAAAAAATTAAAATTAAAATTGGCTAATTTAATTTGAAATTTATCGTGTTGAACGGAAACTGCACATTATTATCGACTCGACAAGGTCAAGGGAACTTATCTGTCTTCTTATCAATTTTTGCTTCCTTTCTTTTCTCTTACCACAATTATTAATCTCAAACCAATCTTTGAATGAATTATACACATACCTATATATATATATATATATATATATATATATATATATATATATATATATATATATATATATATATATATATATATATATATTGTATCTCAACTCCTAGTTATGAATGAAATTTAAATTTAAAAAGTAATATTTATTATTAAAGAAAGGGGGAGTAAATCCTGTTGTTAATCAATTTAAAATTTGATAAGATAAAGGATACGATTAAAACCATTCATAAAATTGAAAATAGTGGTTTGTATAGTAATAAGGTTCGAAGAGTTGTGTTGTTTTATTGCGATAGTGATCTTTTTATAGTTGTAATTCATATCTTAATTACTAACTTAATATAATTAAGAATCACCCTGAGTGTTGTTAAAAACCACCCTGTTAATGTGGGGAGACATTAAGTGAGGCGTAAAACGTAAGTCGTAAATGAATGTGAATTGATAAATTAATTAAAGTTTGATCGAATTTGTCGACCGGAACTTTTATTTTCTCACCCCTGTGCGAGGGAGGTGTAACCTTTCACTCTTGTCCCTTATAGCTTGTGAATAATTTTTTTTGACCACATAGTGTTTATACTCGTGGTGGTACTTATGTGGTCTCTTCGTTTCCATTTTCTCTGTTTTATTAATTATCTTTTTGTCCTTTATCCTCAGTCTCAAATATATAATGGATGCAATTTTTTGAAGCTTCTAAAAGGTAAGGCAATTGCCGATAATGTTAGTTACATAGTAAATGAATTTAAGAATTAAGTTTTTTTCCTTTTTAAAAAAAGAGATAAAATACGAACTTGGCAAATTTTACACTGAATTATAAATAGTCACTTATCAGCTGCATCGCTCGATAAAAAAAACCGCTCATAGCATTGCATTACACTTGTTCTAGGAAAAGATAGGAAAATATACAATATATAAAAAAGATAAATCTATTAAAATTTCCTAGGAATCTTTGAAAAAAATAGACCTGATGATATAAAAACGAAAAAAAGAAAAATAGAGGGACATTCACAAATATAAACATTACATAGGTTGTTTTTTTCAAAGCGGAAAAATAAATAGACTAGTGAGGTGGGAGATCTGGGATCATTAGGTGCCGTCTGCTACATCGGGAACACTTTAGAACTCGCACTAGCGACGAAATATAAAACAAAATAAATTATTCAATCGATAAATAGCATCTGGATATATCTCTCATGTTTTTTGTTTTATTTCTAAAAGGACACTTTGTAGTGTGACCACTGATCTTTTTGAATGGCCATAGTATAAAAGTTTTGTCAAAAGACTAAATTTGGAAACAAAATGTCTGGTAAGGTTTTACTTCTTTTTTTTACTAATTTTTTTAATAGCATTTTGGTTTTATTATAATATATCTCGAATAAATCTCCCATAATATCTCATTTAATTTATTAATCATTAAAAAAATTAAAAAGTTTTTCAAAAGTGATTACACACGTCTTTTCTAGTAAGATTCGTAGTTATATGAACTAAAACATAACACAAAATTTTAATCAAAATCAGCCTAACCGTTTTTTAACTACATAATTTTTTTTGTCAGGATTTTAAAAGATTTTGTGGTGCAGCATACCCAAATTTAGAGCAAAAATTGATTTCTCGATTTTACCTCGGGGTATAATTTATTTTAAGATTTATGCAGATTTTCATCGAAATCGGCACAGTTGTTTAAGTTTTTCGGATTTTAAAACCGAAGTGATAGCTCTATAGTCTATAGTAATTGTCTAAAACTGATGTAAGTAGTTCTCACAGACTGGATGGGTGCATAAATATATAATTGTCATTAATACAATCTTCATTAATTTTTTTTTTGTTATTATCCTACTAAAATTTAAATTGTGAAACATACGATTATTCTTTACAATCAAAATAAATTATAAATTAATTTTGTTTGAAAAATCATTTCGTGAAAGATTTGTAGTTAGTTTTGTACTTTAGGCTTTGGCTTTCTTTAATGAGGCTTAAACAGCACAGCTAATAAATTTAGTATATATAATATTTCATTTATCAGGTGAAATTCACTTTAGTATTGATTACGAAACTAATATAAATTTAGTATGTTTTATGTGGTCGTGGAAAGTTTCGTTTTACTTATTTATTTATACTAAATAATATTAAAAATCAAAAAGCATGCTCCCTACAATTTTAAAACCCTAGTCTCTAGGGATTTAACTTTTTCTCTCTTAATTTTAATGGGTTTATAATTAATTTTGAAAGTTTGTGTATAAAGGTTAATATGTATATACAAAAATTAATCTTGAAATCGGTTGGCAAAATGCGGGTGAATCTTGGGGTGCCTACCACCAATTACTCAATTATTATTTTTTGCTGCTTTTGACATTAACTCTTTTAGAAAGAATCTCGGGCAATAATAATTTTTAAAATATTACGTTACATTCATTTACTTAGTTTCTCGCACAGTGCTTTGTGGGATTGAGAACAGCAAACAATGAATGGTGTCCTAAGCAATTAAACGCATAGGATATCAGTCAAACTATTTTTTTGTATTTAGGTTTTATGAACAAAACATTTTATCGTAATTATCGACTGGAAAGCCGTATTTTCAACGTAACCATACGAATGTTTTAAACTTTATTTGATATATTTTAGATTGTAAAATACATCTGCTATTTATTCCTTAATTTTTATATCGTACTTAACATTGAATATAAATGAAATTCTAGAGTCATGGCAGACAAATGGTAGACGACTGATTGTTAAATAAAATGAAGTTATAACGTAGTTTCTTAGACGGTCGTAACATCTCCGTATACTTTTTTGTCTGTTTAGGCTTGTTAGGTTAATAATGTTTCTTTTAATAGATATTATCCACGTGAACAAAGCTACCCAATAAATTTATTAATTCTATATATACTACTAGAATGCTACGGAATGGAATATATTTGGTATTTTATGAATAGGCTTATAGAGAAATTATTTTATTCTATTGAGTGAATTTTTTATTCCTTTTTTAGATGTTTTAATATTAGAGTCTGGTATTTGGGAATCAAGGCTTCCCCTGTTATTTATTACGAGGTGTCACTGAATGTTCTTCTATATAATTCCCCAATTTTAAAATAAGAATGAGCCCGGGTCTATCGGATCATTACTTATAAATCTAGTGGGAAAGGCGTTTTAGTCTTGGCAGCGTTGTCTAGGCTGGGTTTAACAGGCGTGTGATGTAGTTGATTGAGTCTCCGCTAGGCAGCAGCAGTAGAACAAGGCTCGTTCCCAATGCAAACATTACGGTCAATTTGCACGTCTCTCGTTATAGGAGGGCGGTCATTTCACCTCATATTATCCATTTCAAACACCCTGTCATTTCATACCCCAGTTCCGACTTTATCAAATATTATGAAATATTAACCACTTTGATCATTTAAACCTAATTGCTTTGTTCGTGTGGATTTTCTTTTTCTATTTGCCATCCGTAATTTCCTTAATGAAGGTCAGCTGCATTTGCAAGTACATTATTACAAATTCAGTATTCGTGATGATGATAAAATAAAATGATAATGACCTGTTTCGGAATTGTTTTAATTATTTTTTATAAAATATTATAGTTAATTAAACACTATTTTGCAAACCTTAATGATCAAAAGGGTAAAATACGAAATTAAAATTTTAGAGACAGTTATTAGAGGAGCCTAGTATCAAATACGGATATTCGACATTTTTTCCGAATTTCAGTTATCGATTGTTTCTTAAAGATTTTTAGCAGCTGCATCAGATTCTGCTACCCATTTGCATAAAAAACTACCAGAAAAGGGGTAAAAATGCAATACTGTTTGTAGTTTTGTTTCAAATACGGACAAGTCAACACGCGTTTTGATTCAAAAGTGGACATAACCTAAACAGCCAATCAGGAGACTGCATTTTACTAACTCGTTCCTATGATGCACTGCGGCCTTTAACATCTGAATACCTACTCTTACCTTATTTGGCATACATATTTAGAAAAAATGATGCCCCGAGGGGAAATCGAGAAATTAATTTTAGCTTTAAATTTGGGGGCATTACCCCCCAAAAACTCTGAAAAACGTGAAAAAAAAAATTTCTCCATTATTATTCTAACAATTATTTTCCACGTCGTTTTGCTTCAAAAACGGACAAAACCTAGTTTTTGTTTCAAAAGCGGACAACTCCACTTTTTAACTCAATTTTGCAGCTAAAATATCAAATAAATTCACTTTTTCAGAACTTTTATCAAGTTCTGAGTCTATTAAGAATGTACATGCAGAAAAAAAATCATAGCTCTAGCACCTGTAGAATTTGAGCTACAGTTTCTCAAGGTCATGGAATGGAAATCAAGAGACTAAACATTATTTCTTCAACCCAAATATACCTTATAACTTTGGTAATTTTATTCTTATTCACATTAAATTTTCCTCACTATACTTGACTTTAATAGTTGTTTTATTTATAATTCTGAAATCTACGAAGTTGCACATTATTAAGTTGATTATTTTATTTTATAAGGAGAATGGGGAACATGGCGGGGTTATGTCGTGAACCGAATATTGTTTTGAAGGGTTAGTGTAGATTATAGGGACTTATTTATTTATCAATATATACGGTAATGTATTGATCCCATAATACATTAATATTGTCTTTTAATTCATAGCTGTGTAATGCCCCAAACCTTGACCTCTATATAGGGCTGCCCTGTGACACTGACGCACTGATGGGAACGGCCCATAGCGCCATCAGCATTGAATTCGCTTGATTGCGTTCGCACAGCGGCCTCCTTTGGGGGGTTAACGAGCGAAGCAAGTAGGAAGTAAAGCCCTCTAGTTTATTATTATTTTAATTTTTAAACTGTAAAAACTTCAAAATAAAATTGTTTTAATAATAACTGAAAAATTGGAAATTTAGTGCCAACTTCATACAAGTATATTATACATAACATATTTATTAAAAATTAAAATTATTGCTTCCGAGCTTACCGAAGGTAACGGAAGCTATGTGATCGTTCTGAAGAACGAAATTTATTTTATATCTCCGATTTAAAAAATTCCAGGACAGAAATCCGTTTCACACATCAGGGAACATTTTTGGTCCCGTGTCTGTCTGTCGGTCTGTTGCTCAATTTTTGCGAACCACCATATCTTAAAAACTAATTGTCCGATTTTAAAGAAATTTAGTTAGTAGGTAAAACTTAGCCCATTGTTGGTCCCATATAAATTTCAACCTTCTGCGCTTATTTGTTTATCTTCCACATACTCACAAACATACATTTATTTACAGCTATATCTTTAAAAGTAATCATCTGATTTTAGCAGATAGCACCTGCCTAATTTCAACCTTCTGCGCACTTTAAATCGTGCTAAATTAATATGTCTATGTACTATAAAGCCGCATGGCTAACTGACTCACTGACTGATATGAATTTTTAAGAGCTAGAGAGTTGTGGTTTGCGCCATTCGACGCGCAACGTCCATATTGTGATGCAAAATAATCATACAAAGTTCACTTTTCCCCTCCTTCCCCCATTAAAAAAATAAAAATGGCCGACTTGATTTTTAAGCTGTATTGGGGACTTATTGCGGCTAAACGTTAAGTTGTATTGGAAAACGGATAGCACCAGCTGTAACAGATTTTAAAAGATCTACAACTTTGGTCCTATGACTTTTTGTCGTATCATCATCGTTTGTACCTTAGATGGTGATAATTTTGTTTTTTTTTTGGTTTTATGTTTTTCCTTTTTGTCTTAGAGTGGCCATAGTTTCCATAATAGTTGACCGATTTTATTTCTGATTGAGGCGCTTGAATCTTACACTAATGCTAATGTTCTTTAAATTGATTATATTTTATTTAATTAGTTCATCCTATTTGCCGAAAACATGAGAGTAAACTTTTTCCCGTGTGCCGTGTCACGTGACCACTTTTTTTTGGTTTTTAGTATTGTGTCGTATATAATTTGAAAGTCCTTGATATGTACATTAAAGCTATTTTATTGGTTTGTTTTAAAAAAATTATACACGTAGTTTTGTACCGATTTTTAATGTTGTTGAAGGTTAAAGGGTTTAAATATTTTTTTGTTATTAGGTTTCATATTTATATATATTTATTTGTTTAATTAATGCCCTTTTGTATTGTTTGTTTTTTAAAAATTTAATTTTGGTACCTCAAAGTACAGGGGTACAATTGTCAGCGATACACAACCGCTTAAAAGCTCTTGAATAGTAGATTAAATTTTCTATTTTGTGTCATTTCTAGTTTTGAGGGGGTAAGATTATTATTATTATTTATTTATTTATTTATTTTTTTTTTTTAGGCAATAATGGTTTGTAGATGCATATAATCAAAGTACGTGAATAAGATGCGAGGAAGCTATGTGCCACACTAATTGGCAGTCTATTTTCTAATCTTTTAACAAAGATTTAAATAATATATTGCTTCCGAGCTTACCGAAGGTAACGGAAGCTATGTGATCGTTTTGAAGAATGAACATTTTTTAGGTCTCCGATTTCAAAAATTCAGACAGAAATTCGTTTCATACATCAGGGAACATTTTTGGTTCCGTGTCTGTCTGTCGCTCAGTTTTTACGAACCAACATATCTTAAAAATTACTCTTAATCTGATTTTATTGAAATTTGGGTAGTAGGTCATAATTAGCCCATTGTTGGTCCCATATAATGGCATGTTGGCGCCTATTTGATTCTCTTCCACATGCGCACCAACATACATTTATTTACACCTATATCATCAAAAGCACTTATCTGATTTTTATGAAATTTAGATGGTCTGTCGAAAGCAGCCTGCAGATGGCCCCAGATTAATTTCAACTGTCTCCTTAAATTTTGCTAAATCGATACTTCAATTATTGTAAAAAAAAACTATTTTGACAGTTTTTAATAGTATGGATATGGAATCATTAAAGTATACAAAATAGAACGCGAGTAAGTTATGTGCTTCACTAATTGGCTGAATATTTTTAAATGTACGAAAGCTTTGAGCTTTGAAACATAATTTAGTTATTTTGTTTTTTATTATTGCATATTGTATTATTGAAATTAAATTTAGTGTTGTATAGGGAAAATATTTTCTCTCTTGACCGAGAATATGTGAGAAGTTTTGTCGGGGCTTTGTAAACCAGAGTATGACATAATAATCCCTTGCAGTATTGTCTATTGATTTGTTTAAATCCGCTTCTCTTTCAAACAACCTGCAACTTAAAGACAGTTTTCATCCCAAGCATTTCTCTAAAAATGAATTATGAATAATGACAATAGAATCAATGAAAATGCGAGATATATGATGTGAAAATCAGGTTGGAAAATCAAGCTTGAGGAGAAGATTGAAGTTATATTTATCCTTGTTACATTTATATACAAATCGGAAATCATAAAATAAATTGGCCAAGTATATGCTTTCACCTCCCACGGGGGTCCATAGGCAATTTATCAAACAGAAATTTAAAATTGAGTTTGTTACCAAGCATAATTGGCCATTTAAAAGTTTGTTTTATCCGCATAACTTTTGGACCATTTATCGATCGTAATGACGAGAAACAAACGTCTTTATATGCATTTTTATCGTCCAGACGCAATGAAACTACTTCGAAGAGTCTAGCCATAACTTTCGGACCATTTATTATAAAGACGAGAAACAAACGTCTTTATATGCATTTTTATTGTCCAGACACAATGAAACTACTTCGAAGAGTCTAGCCATAACTTTCGGACCATTTATCATAATGACAAGAAACAAACGTCTTTGTATGCATTTTTTTTGCCCAGACACAATGAAACTACTTCGAAGTGTCTAGCCCAAACCATTTTCAAGATAATAGATTTTTAAGATTTTTGGGTAAAACCTGTTACTTATTTTTTTTTAAGTACGCGTGGTATGATATTTTTTTTTTTTTTTTTTTTTTTTTTTTTTTTTTTTTTTACAAAGAATAGCAATGATTTGTAACGTTGATTTGTTAAAAAGTAGAGGAGGAGTCACGAAAAACTAAAATTTATTATGGCACATGGCGCAAAGATAAATTATTACAAAACAAAACCAAATAAATATTTATACACAGGGCGTCCTCTTTCATTTAACACCCCTACATGATAAATTTCCGTTGAAAAAATTCCAACCATTACACTTCAACCCCTAGATTTTAGCGATGAATTTTTGGGGGTTCCCTTTAATTTTTCTGTGATTAGGTTATTATACAAAAAAATAACTACAAAGTTTCAAATTTTTGTGTTGGATACAAATCAACACAAAAATCCTATTGATGCGTTCCAGACAGGGTCTTCGTTTATGCCTACGGAACCAAAAACTGTCATGGTTAAAACCGTCAGGTAAGAAAAATGAAGTTATTAAGGAAGCTCATAAAGCTATCCCGGGTATTTGTTATTTTAGGATTTAAAAAATTGAAATAAATAAATTAATGTACAGTGCTCTTTAGAAGCTTGCGTATGATATAATAAGAATAAGATGTGGGTCATCAACACAACACGAACTTTTTAACTAGGTCCCCCCTATAAAGGGAGAAATATGTTTGAGTTTAAAGATTTTTGAGCTTTGTAACTTAATTTAGCTGTTTTAAATTTATTTTACTGACTTTAAATTATTGTCTGTTTAAGTCTTGTGTCTCCATGAAGAGAGGAAGGGGGTTGGTTAAACTAAGATAGTCACAAAGACTAAGACACACCCATACAAACATTATTATAACTTGGTGCCTAGGCTTCCGCAAGTATAGATTCTTCATAAACAGCTTGGTTTTCCAGGTGAAATTAGCGTCACGAAGGGGTTGAAGTCCGACGTTTCGCTTCCACTACTGGAAGCATCTTCAGGGGTATGGTGCTTCGATTCAACATCACTATACACCATACCTCTGAAGATGCTTCCAGTAGTTAAAGCGAAACGTCGGACTTAAACCCCTTCGTGAAACGGATTTCACCGGAAAACCAAGCTGTTTATGTTAAAACATAATTATAACTAATATAAAGGATTTAAAAAGGATGAGATGTAAATATCTTTATTCCTTTAAGCCAATGGAAAGGAGAAAGAAAAGATTGATCGATCCATCCTAGTCTCTTTAAAAAACTCGATACAAGGACGTCGTATTTTACAGTGTGTTGTGCAGAGAGAAAGAGAGAAAAAAAATATCCAAGATGAAAATATAAAAAAAAGAAGAAAAAAAAAGAAAAGATAAAGCGATAAAGAGGAAGAAAAAAAGTGGAGAATTACAGGGTTATAGAAGGAAGCGAGATTGAAGGCTGAACTGGAGCAAGGAGGAAGGTTTTTCTTGAGGGTGATGTGAAGTTCACGGTAGATTTACCAGTTGAAAGCTTTAGATTGAAGTCTAGCCTGCTGACATGCATCATAAGACACATTGTGTCTCTTTGTTAGCTTATTTCCCTCTTCAGACCCCATAAACACTTGATAATCTTGTAGATCAACCTACCTAGTTATTCTCTTTATTATGTAGATCGTATCAGAGATACCTCTATTATTTATTTACAACGGAGTAATTGTTCGAAGAAGTAATTAAGGAAATGAGTCAGGCATTGGTTTTAGTGAACAGCTTCCTTCTCGAAGACCTTTAGTATGCTCTTAGTTATATTTTTATTTGAGAATTTAAATAAATAATTAAATTTCTGATTTTGGTTAAGACCATGTAGGTAGGTAATCACTGTGATTTAGAGAGATATTTGAATAACTAACCTATCAAGTGACAAACTATCGTTAGCTTGATTTTTGGTCTCGTAACTAAAATATGTGTTTAGGATGATGAAAATGACAGTACCCGCCATAATATATTCATTGCCATATATTCTCGGACACTAATAAATGAACTCTTACAAAAACTTTTATAGCTTGATCCAGTCACTTTTACGCAAGCTATGTCCTAGACCTAGACTATAACAATACTGAATTTAAATTCTATAGTACTTAATTTATTTAATTTACTATGCAATTTATTTCTAAAATGTTCAACAGGTAGTTGTTTACATTTCTGTTACGATTTTAACGAGAACAATAGTTATTTATGTAACTAGGCAGCAAAATGGAATTTTACTGACGAGTGATTAGATTAGCCTCCGAGCCGAAGGCGAGGATAGGCTATGATAATTAACTGCCGAGGCGAAGCCGAGGCAGGTAATTTACCTATTTGACTGCCGAGGCGAAGCCGAGGCAGGCAATGAATAAACGAGGCAGAAATGTTTCCTTTGCTGCGTTGCATACAATATTTTATCTACTTGCGGTAGAAAAATGAAGCTGCTAAAATGTTATCTTTATTAATATAACATAGTTAATAACTATGTGTCATTTTAATAAAGATAATAACATAATATGTATTAACTAAAATTAATGTTCAAATAAGAAACTTGGGAATAATAACAATAAGTGAAAAACAAACTCAATCTATAACAACAAAGTACAAAACACACGTTTATAACACACATAACTTCTGATTGAATAATGCACGCAATATAAAATATTTATTTATATTTTTACTCAAAAATTAATAAAAGTGTTAAAGATATCTTCTATTGCTTAAAGATAAGAAGTAACTAGGATACATCAAGAAAAGTAGCTAGTCTAATCTAGAATTACTTAAATAATAAAAATAATATGGATGTTCAATGTTTACATGACGCTACAGTATAGTCAGTGACTATACTATTTTTTTTAATTAAAGATCTACTAATCATTGAACTTATTTAACAGAATTAACAAATATAAACAAATTATTTTATTATTATAACGTTTATTTATTAAATATTACTTATTTAACTATAATATATAATGTTATAAGATAGAGAGAATAGTATAAACTGTTCTTGCCAAAATAAGAGGTTATGACACGCAGTGGTAAACACTGTTACTTTCTCTGCCTAGGCAGGGAAATATTTCCCTGCCTAGGCAGAGAAAGTATTTTCCTGACTGTTTAAACTACTTTCCTGCCTGTTTTTAATATTTTAATGACAAATCAGGGAAATAGTACTTTCCAACCTAAAAACAGTTAAGTAATGTTTAATTTTGCTGCCGTGAGTAGATAAATTATATTCTTATCAATATAATATATAAATCCTGAAAATCTATTTATTTATATAAAATTAAAGTTTTTTCTGTACATTGATCAGAATTGAAACATTTTTGGATACTTTTTCATTTCAAACATTCCGAAAACCGAATCCGGCCGTAACTTTTTTCGTGTATGTATATGTGTGTGTCTGTCGCCACGGGTCCGACTTTATAGGCGCAAAAATGGCTAAACGAAATCAATTAATTTTTTTTGTCAGAGGAGAGCGCAAAAATGTTGAAGGCTTGGTTTCATTGAAAAGTACTGAATACGAATATTGAAAATATTTTAACACAAGTTGTTAACTATGTTTACATCACAAAATTCGAAAAAAAATCTGGTTCTTTGCCCCTCTCAAGGCTAATAGAAAATGGCTATGCAAAATTAATAAAATAAAAGATTATAGCTTGCGCTACTAGCAGAGAACTTCAAAACTGAAGTATAATTTTACTCCCATTAATAGAATTCATTATTAGAATAAGTGAGGTTGACACTGATTTGACAGTATAGATTTACTGTACTGTACGAGATAATTATTTAGTTTAATTTGAACACCCAGAACTAGAGGCTAAGAAACGAAAAAAAAAAAACTTACAAAAAGAAGCGAAATCCCAACAATTTCCAAAACTAACAAAATTCTCACTAATGCTGAGATACACTTGCGTGCCGAATTTCATTCAAACCGGTCAATTTTCACACCAGTTAACCTGGGCGTTCATTGAGACGCAGGCGATTCCGAACCTTTAGATATATTTACTTTGATATTAGAATGATTTTAACCTTTTTCTTTTTCTCAGGAATAGTTGAGTTAAAATAATAAACCGTATAAAATGGCTTGTCTAGTTTTATAAGTTCTAACGAAGCTAGTTGTGTAATAAAACGTAATTCTGCTTATTAAGAAGATATAACTTTTTATTTCTTCATCTCATCTCGTTATGAGGGTGTCGTCGGTTTATTTGTTCATTAGATGTCATTGTATACTATGTTATTTCCTTCCTTTTTATGTCTTTATCATTATTATTATTATTTTTTTTTTTTGGTTGCTCTTTCTTTTACGTGCCGATCAACACACTTCATTAGGTTATTACAGAAGGGGGATCGGTCTCTTAACTTATCTACTCTGTGTAGTACATCAGTATGAAACATGTCTCACATCTCTGGTATTCGAACTCACCATTGGGAGTTTAGAGCTAGGTTTCAGGTTTTATGACATATTATACTTTGTAATTTTATTTTTTCTTATTTATTAATTAAACAACTAATTGATTAAATTATGTTTTATAGGGTATATATTTTTAGTATCACTATGTGTGTGAAAAAGTTTTGTTTCAGTTTTTCTTCCAGAGAGAAATGTTCTGATAAAAAAATCTTTTTCTGGTTAGGATTAAAGAAAGATGTAAAATTCCACTAAATGCGTAACTTTCTTAGTAGGGTGCATTTAGAGTTATTTAATTGAATTATAACAAGAGAATGTAAGAGGTCATTTCTTGATTGTCATTTTACGCAAAATGTATGCACAAACCTGATGTCGGGCAAATTTAGGCCATGCAAGTCAAACATAATCTTTTATGATAATTTTGGATCCTTTTAGGGTAATAAAATCGTACTCAGATTTTTACTTTCCGTGGCAACGTTTCGGCATTCCCTGCCATTTTCAAGCCTACAAAAATAATACTTTATTAAGAAAAACCAAAAGTCGTAACAAGAAACTATCTTAAACTACTCATGTTAGACAACATACCTTCTCTTTGGCTAATGTGAGGATCGTTAGTAAAACATGAAGATAAAATTATTTGAAACAAAATATGTTCCTAGTCAAAACAATAATTAATAATAACAAGTCGCACATCTCCTCTCTAGCCATCTTTAACCAGAACCATACGAAATTGCACTGATATAACACAACAAACTAAAAATTAATTTTAACAGAGACTAGTAACAAAAAGGTATAAAATTAACAAAAAACAACAGGCTATACAACACAATCTGGTAACTCAGTTTTACATTTAAGCTATTATCAATCTATTATCATATCACAAATTGCAGATCTCACTTTAGAATAACAAACCAACTATTAGTACATGAATTAAAATTATTGAAGTTTAATTAATATCATTAAGTAATTAGTAATTAGCAGAAAAATAAATAAATAAATAACAAGACGACCACAATTTATAACAGCAACATTGTAAAAATAAAAATAAAATAAAATAAAGGTTCATTAACAGTGATTAAAATGTCCCACGGCGGGAATTATGATTTGTATTGGTATAAATACCACTATAAAATTTATTTAAAGATCTAGAATCTGTTTTAATATTCACAGTCGATTCCGATCTAATCGCTATGTTTAAAGCTTCTAGCATTTTTCTTCTGTTTGACTTGTTTTCCATGCCAATAATTTTGGTGTCTTCAAATTTAAATTTATGGTTTGTGGCCAATGAGTGGCACGATAAGGCGGTATTAGAATTACCTTTTGTTTCATCGTATTGGTGCTGTTTTATCCGATTATTAATTAGTTGAATGCTTTCTCCGATGTAACTTTTATTGCATTGGCCACATGGTATTTCATAAATTGCTCCAACCGTGTTTCCAAATGGAATCTTGTCTTTCAAATTATGGTAAAATCGACCTGTTTTATTCAGCGGTTTATAACCAAATTTGATTTCAGGGCAATCAAATTTGTTCATAAGATTTTGAACTTTATCAGATAAACCTTTAATAAAAGGCATACTGACAAATTTATTTGGGGGGTTATGTGTGTGTGAATTGTGGTTAACAGGGTTGTCTAAAGTAAGCGGGGGGTTGGAGTGCTTGTACCAAAGTTTTTTAATCAGAGACATCGGATAGAAATTGTCGGCTAGTTTATTAAAAATTTTAAATTTCAATTTCCTCATATGACATTTGTCAGTAAGTGTACGAGCCTTTTTAATTAGGTTATTAACACTATTAATTTTCTGGTATGTAGGATGATTAGACCTGAAATTAATGAACCTACTGCTTTTTAACTCTTTCTCATACCATTCTGTAGTAATTACACCATTATTCTGTTTAATTATTGTTATATCTAAGTAGTTAATCCTATTTCTTATTTCTTTTTCTACAGTGAAGTTAAGTCTAGGGTGGAAATTATTCAAGACATTCATTAAGGGTTCTATTTCAGTATCTTTAATAATGATAAACAAATCGTCGATGTATTTAACAACTAGTTTCGGCTTTATATTGATGAGTGTGTTTTTAAGTACGTGATTTAGAACAATTCCACTGACATTGACGGACATGGCACCCCCCATAGGAATTCCATGTTTTTGAGCATAAAACTTTTGATGGAAAACAAGTCAAACAGAAGAAAAATGCTAGAAGCTTTAAACATAGCGATTAGATCGGAATCGACTGTGAATATTAAAACAGATTCTAGATCTTTAAATAAATTTTATAGTGGTATTTATACCAATACAAATCATAATTCCCGCCGTGGGACATTTTAATCACTGTTAATGAACCTTTATTTTATTTTATTTTTATTTTTACAATGTTGCTGTTATAAATTGTGGTCGTCTTGTTATTTATTTATTTATTTTTCTGCTAATTACTAATTACTTAATGATATTAATTAAACTTCAATAATTTTAATTCATGTACTAATAGTTGGTTTGTTATTCTAAAGTGAGATCTGCAATTTGTGATATGATAATAGATTGATAATAGCTTAAATGTAAAACTGAGTTACCAGATTGTGTTGTATAGCCTGTTGTTTTTTGTTAATTTTATACCTTTTTGTTACTAGTCTCTGTTAAAATTAATTTTTAGTTTGTTGTGTTATATCAGTGCAATTTCGTATGGTTCTGGTTAAAGATGGCTAGAGAGGAGATGTGCGACTTGTTATTATTAATTATTGTTTTGACTAGGAACATATTTTGTTTCAAATAATTTTATCTTCATGTTTTACTAACGATCCTCACATTAGCCAAAGAGAAGGTATGTTGTCTAACATGAGTAGTTTAAGATAGTTTCTTGTTACGACTTTTGGTTTTTCTTAATAAAGTATTATTTTTGTAGGCTTGAAAATGGCAGGGAATGCCGAAACGTTGCCACGGAAAGTAAAAATCTGAGTACGATTTTATTACCCTAAAAGGATCCAAAATTATCATAAAAGATTTAAAAAAAAGGGTACAACTTAAATCAAATATGTCAAACATAATGTTTGCGCTAACATCAAACAGCCCCACAGACGGTCAAAATGTTTGCGCTAACTTTTTGTCCGTGTATGGGGGCCTTAACTTTTCGAAAGAAATATCTAAATTTATAAATAGGTATTAACAATAAATATATCTCAGGGAATAAACTATTATCTGTTGATGATTTGACTATTCGTATATGATTCGTATTGATTGACGTAGAATAAATGAATATTATATATATATATATATACAGAAAACAGAAAACAAACAAAACTCAGGTTTCGGTCACAAAAATCGTCTTTATGTTACAATCCCGACGTTTCGGTTTTTACTTAAAACCTTCTTCAGGGGCCTAAAAAACAAACGAAATACAAAAACCCATGAAACAAACACTCATGACTATCAAAACGGAAAAAACTAAGCAGCTGCTACACAATAAATATTAACCCAAGACCTAAACTCACCGTAAAACATCTAAACAACGACTGAAAAAATCCTCACGCGTCACACCTATATATACGGAGAAAAACCACAGCCTCCTAGATAAAAACATACTTTTTTTTTTCTTTTTTTTTTTTTTTTTTTTTCCCAAATATTATAATAATAACAACAGTTACGTAATAAACAAAAAAGAAAATTCTCCTTCCCCCCCCGCAACTCCTACATATTATAGACAAAGATAAGGGCCAAAGCTAGAAAAGATTACAGGAGTAAACAAGTATCCTAGGCAGTCTGTGGACTGGCTTTAGAGGGGACCAACCTGGCATTCGCCTAGTAAATTGAGGGAAACCACAGAAAACCTCAATTAGGTTGGGCGGACCCGGGTCCTTCCAATAAAACATTCTAAAAACCAGAACATCTATTGGCAGGTATAGAAATCGTTTGTGGGCTTGAACTAGGGAAAGAAACTGAGTATTGTAATCTGCAGAAGAAGATATAACACCAGGACAATATGTAAAAATCAACATAAAAATGAGCAAAGCCAGGGGAAGGCAGGGAGAAAAGAAAAATAAACATTACAACAATCCAGAATATATCACATTCAAATTCTCAATATCACTCCTAAAATTCAGAGAATTAGAATCCTTTTTAATGTGAAGCATTTCAAGAATTCTTCTCCTAAACTCATCGGCTTCTCTAGCTACAACAGAAATACCTGGCAAATCAAAAGTGTGTTTTTTATTAATTGCATGAGCCGCTAGCGCAGTAACATTAACCTTATTTGTTCTTATGCTATATTCATGTTGATACGATCGTTCTTTTAAAAAACGGCTTGTTTCGCCATAATACTTTTGATCGCAATCATTACACGTAACAGAGTACACAACATTCGACTGTAAACCCTTAGGAATTTTATCCTTTAGATTTGAAAACAAAGAGAGTGTGCAAAAAATGTTTAAAAGAAAAATGCCTGATGTAGCATTAGCTTTCTACAATGGGAAAAAAGTGAGTTCTTTGTTTTCAAATCTAAAGGATAAAATTCCTAAGGGTTTACAGTCGAATGTTGTGTACTCTGTTACGTGTAATGATTGCGATCAAAAGTATTATGGCGAAACAAGCCGTTTTTTAAAAGAACGATCGTATCAACATGAATATAGCATAAGAACAAATAAGGTTAATGTTACTGCGCTAGCGGCTCATGCAATTAATAAAAAACACACTTTTGATTTGCCAGGTATTTCTGTTGTAGCTAGAGAAGCCGATGAGTTTAGGAGAAGAATTCTTGAAATGCTTCACATTAAAAAGGATTCTAATTCTCTGAATTTTAGGAGTGATATTGAGAATTTGAATGTGATATATTCTGGATTGTTGTAATGTTTATTTTTCTTTTCTCCCTGCCTTCCCCTGGCTTTGCTCATTTTTATGTTGATTTTTACATATTGTCCTGGTGTTATATCTTCTTCTGCAGATTACAATACTCAGTTTCTTTCCCTAGTTCAAGCCCACAAACGATTTCTATACCTGCCAATAGATGTTCTGGTTTTTAGAATGTTTTATTGGAAGGACCCGGGTCAGCCCAACCTAATTGAGGTTTTCTGTGGTTTCCCTCAATTTACTAGGCGAATGCCAGGTTGGTCCCCTCTAAAGCCAGTCCACAGACTGCCTTGGATACTTGTTTACTCCTGTAATCTTTTCTAGCTTTGGCCCTTATCTTTGTCTATAATATGTAGGAGTTGCGGGGGGGGGGAGGAGAATTTTCTTTTTTGTTTATTACGTAACTGTTGTTATTATTATAATATTTGGAAAAAAAAAAAAAAAAAAAAAAGAAAAAAAAAAGTATGTTTTTATCTAGGAGGCTGTGGTTTTTCTCCGTATATATAGGTGTGACGCGTGAGGATTTTTTCAGTCGTTGTTTAGATGTTTTACGGTGAGTTTAGGTCTTGGGTTAATATTTATTGTGTAGCAGCTGCTTAGTTTTTTCCGTTTTGATAGTCATGAGTGTTTGTTTCATGGGTTTTTGTATTTCGTTTGTTTTTTAGGCCCCTGAAGAAGGTTTTAAGTAAAAACCGAAACGTCGGGATTGTAACATAAAGACGATTTTTGTGACCGAAACCTGAGTTTTGTTTGTTTTCTGTTTATATTTACGGTCGAGAATTTATTCATATATATATATATATATATATATATATATATATATATATATATATATATATATATATATATATATAGATATATATATATATATATATATATATATTATATATATATATATTATATATATATTATATATTAAATATTATATATTATATATTAATATTATATATTATATAATGTCACATAAACCAAGATACTTGATACTATTCTTAGATATCATACAAATAATTCATAATAATAAGATGAGGGCTTAATTAATAAATCTTAAATATTATATAATATAATAATAGCAAAACGCAATATTTACGCGGTAATAGACATAAAAAAAATTAATCTACATATAAAATAGACTTATTATCAAAAATATATCTAAATTGGAGGCTTTTTCAAGTCATGGGAGAGTAAGCAGATAAGATCGAAAGATGCTTCAGAGTAATGTGAAAAGAGCTCTCATTGAGTAACATGTAACCTAGTTGAGGAGATCATAAATTACATTCGTACATGTCACATAGATCACTTTTGAGTTAACATGCTGAGTATATTATCTACAGACATAACTTTACTAGCGTGTCATTAACTGTTTCACTTAACAGGGTAATAGATCCTGTTAATACATTTCTTACGTCGTAACATATTCGGTCTTAAATATTATACTATAAGGATATTTTTTCTTACATATATTAACGTAAAAACATATGTTTCAATTTTTAAATAATGGGATGTGTATGTTTATTGTTTATTATTAGTATATTTTATGTCCTCTTTATCTATAAATACACATCTATTTGTAAATAGAATTTGTAGAGATGTCTGTAACTTGTTAGATAAATAGGAGAAGTTATATAATATGTTGTTGTTATACCTTTTACTTGAAAAACATCTTGAGCGTTCAATACCTTGTTTATGTTTATTTATTTTACGTGTTGATTAACATGTTATTAGGTTATTGCAGGACAGGAAATCGGCCTCTTTACTCATTCCATCGATGTGATTCATCAGTGTAAAATATTATCTCTATCTCACCTGCCAGGGGTTCTGGTTTGAACCCTTGGCTACTCTGATTTCCTGTACTTTATTTATATCATATAAACAAACTTTCCTAATCGGTTACTTTTGGATTGTTCTAATCCCACTCCCGTATACTGTCTTTTTCATCATCCCATAGATCTGCCACACATTTGTTCCTTCCTTGTGCTGTTATCAAATCTTCTGGTTGGAACGGGTTTATGACTAAATATCGCACCGTATTAAAAAAAAAAAAAAAAAAAAAAAATCAAGAAAACCCTTCAATTAGGGAAACCTTCCTGTTGACATGTGTGACCATTGAACTAACTGCGCATATCGTACCAACCGGTACTTGTTTTTGGCTGAGGAGTGTTTGGACCGTACGGTAAACAATTTGCAAACGATACATGCGTTACGTGGAGAGACTATTTGTGTTATCCTTTATGATGACCTCCATTTACGCTCCTAGATCTATCAGATACATGCGTAGGTTGGAACTGCTCGGAGGACGGAGGATGCTAAGAAACAGTCCCCAGTCGGGTTGGAACGACTTTTATCCATTGCTCAACCTTCTAAAAGGTTTCAAAGCAGGTTATTCTATTAAAAAAAAAAAAAAATATATAGACTAAATTAACCCTAGAACGACACACATATTTGTTTTTTGCATAAACTCCACATAGGGGTCAGTGAAACCCCAATTAATTAATGGGTTAAATTAATTAATTGAACATTTTCTTTTTTAATTATTGATATATTTTTGTAAATATAATTTGTCATACTAAAAATATAATTTAATTTTGACCAAAACAAATAAGGATTTTAAAATTAAATAGGTTACATATATAATTTCATCAAAATATTTTTAGAAAAATATGTACTTTTTTTTAAAAAAAATATATATATAAAATTTGGTGTTCGTTTGATTGGGTTAATATTTTTTATTTATATATATTAAGAGTTGTTTTACAGAAAACAGGAACAAAAATGATTAAAAAAATTAAAGATTCTCTTACGTACTCTGTCAAAATTAATCATTTTTGGCTTTAAATCTTTACTGTGATCCACAAAACCTTTAACTTGAATGAAGTTATATACGTCTCCTAATTAGTAATAAAAGTTTTATTTTGGAACTTTTGACAGTCTTAAACATTTCAGCAGCCCCAAAAAAATAAATAAATAAGTTTTTTAATACAATAAAAAAATAAGACAGTTAACAGTGGTATATGAAACAATTAAGTAAATGGCACACAGGGGTCTATGGGACCCCAACTTTAATTCTAATGAATACCGAAAGAAAACTAAAACTAATAACAGGTATTGTTATCAGTATTTACACAGAAAGGTTCAAAGGTAAATTAGAAGGGAGTTTAGGTTTAGAGAAATAAAAAAAACTTAATTATAGCTTTATGGGGTCTGTGGGATCCCAATAAATCGTTCTAGTGTTGAGAGTAACAAAACAACAAAACAAATAATTAAGTGAAAAGGATCATATAAAAATGTTGTTACTCAATCTCTATTAGATCGGCACACTAAAGCGTTATATTTCAGCAGATATGGTGTAATTAATTTTATTCAGTCTATGGAAGTTCGCTTTTTTAAATTTTGAAGCTTGAACTTGCCTCTCTCTTTATATATATATATATATATATAATATTAATTTGTTATATTCCAAGAATTAGACTGTGACCCAATTAATAGTTATTAAAAGCTTATGATATCACTTAGTCTTAAAATAAGGTTTTTCGATGTTACCTCTTGCCCCGAGACTCAATACTGGACTGGGGCCAGAACATTTTAAAATTTTTCTCCTTGCTTGTTATGTTGTCTTGTTTGTCTCATTGATTTAGTATCATGTTTTTCTTAGTCTACACGAAAATATCAAATTTATTGTGATTCTCCTCAATGAACTTGGATGTTGAAAATGCGTAGAAAAAGGTTCTAGATTTTTCTAATTAGTTAATTGTTTAATAGATCCCATGAATATATCTGTAATATAGATATGAAAATGTTCTTTACTATACTCTTTATGTTGTTTATTTCGATCTAAAAGACAGGCAGAAATTCGGGGGGTTGAGGTGAGGTACTTATCCAGGTAATCTGTAAATAAAGAATGTTGTAGCCATGTTCTTAGCGTACTCGTAAAAAGGAGCAAATTCTTGGTTTTCGCCTGATACCAAGATGAGGATTCTATTCTCAGGAAGGTAGTATATACATATTTCCACGCTGATGATCATATTCAGTGGACATGTCAAGTGACGGATTTTCTTCCTGCGCTAAAAAGGACGAGAGTTGTGTTTGCTCAATACCACCTACGTGGTATGTCTTCGAATTTAGAACCTGAAAACGCATAGGACCCGAAGACATTGCTCGGGAGTTGAAAAAAGGATGTTTTAATCAAATTTGATGTAATTGACTTACTTGAAATAAGCATTAACACAAATACAAAAATTGGGCGTGAGGAATCTTAGATCTTTTCCTCACCAATCATAAACATTTAATTTAAATCAAATTATAATTATTATTAACAAAGGGAGACAGACAGAGAAAAATAGACTCCAGCGCCGGGACTTAATGATAATTAGAATTTGATTTAAATTAAAATTTAAACTTTCCGTAGTATGAATACTACCTAAAACTTAAAAATAAACATTTAAATTACAACCACAACTAGAGAGCTGATAAAATAAATAATATAAAATATTTCAAAATGTAAACAAACTCTTTCCCATATTAAAATAACTTAATATTTTTTAATATTGTTCTTTTTGTTAAACAGTTTCTATCGTTACTTTATTAGTTGATATTGACGAAATAGTTGCGAAATTATTCTACGTTAAAGTTTCAAAAGTTGATATTTTTAAGATTGCAGCAGATGTCATAACGAAATTCAGTGGAAATGATTATCTTATAAAGAGGTATAGTTGGTAAAAATTTCAGCCCAATCGGAAATTTTTAGATATTTTACAAAATTGACGTAAAACATTTAAGATTTTCCTTGCGGCACTATATGTATCACGATTTTCCAACTACATATATGTAAAGCCTGATTTTGTTCCAATTTTCAGCTCCTATATAGCTTATAAAACCTGTGGGAGTTATGTGTGAAACAGTCAGACATTCAGCTAAAAATCACTCAAATGATAAAATGACGGTTTCGGATTTTTTTTTGGGTGAAAACAATACTTTTCCTATATACCTTCGGAGATGGTGAGGAAAAGTAAAAAACGAATATATGAAAGCTCAACTGAATGAAGAGCAAAATTGGTAAATCAAGAATGGCATTAAAGAGGAAAATTTACAAAATAAAGTTTAATTGTTTAAGGCAATTGTTTTCATCATTAGCGGTGGGGAAGTTGTATTGGCCAGTTCAAGAAGCATTGGATGTATTTAGTAGAAAGTGTTAAATAGATTAAGCTACACTCTATACAAAGTTATGGTTGACATGATGATGATAGTGTTTACTTTATTGGCGTGATGACTAATTGAGTGATGTGTGTTGCAGGCGGAGGATGAGATTTGAGATAGGATGAGTACGAGGGAGGTGCTGCTGGAAGGACCCTCGCCATGGGGTTTCAGAATGACTGGTGGAGCCGACGTAGCCCTCTCACTCAGGATATCAAGGGTAACTAATCTCATCCTTATCTATTCACCTAGAAATCATATAGGGCTTTTTAACCACTTAATCTCAAAGAGATTAAGTGGTTAAAACCCCTTGCTTTTGAAGACCTTCCTACTTAAGAGCTTGAAGGTTTTTATGGTTCCTCCAGTTTTTTTTTGGTTTATTAACTCGATATCTCGATATCTAGTTGCGATATCTCTTTCACATAAACCTTTTTAAATTTAATAACTTGATTGATCTTGTGCAGTCCAATATAGATTATACTCTTCTTACAATTAAAATTTTTTTTGACACTCAGGTTGACCAACCTATGTGGGGGGGGGGGGAAATAAAGCCACTAGGCCTGTAGGAGGGGTGGGAGAGCATCATTTGTTTGTCAACAAAAGAAGGTTATTTTACTACTTCAACAAATCGCGATATTTTTACCTGATTTTGCCACTTAGATTTGCACTTCTTATTTACGAATATAAGTTTTGAAATTTTATGTAAGAGTTCATTTCCTTTATATAGAATCATGAAATTTAATATAACTTTATGAAAAGTGTAGGCTTAAAACTACTTAGATGAAGAATTAATTTACCCAGCAGATGTTGAATTGAAATGAAAGGAAGTGTAAGAATCTTTGTTAATTCAGTCGAGGTTTACATTTTAATCTATCAATATTTTTGAATTAATGTACAGTGTCAAAAAGTAGTAGTTATAATTTTTCGGTAAATAAACAATAAACCCTAGAAGAACTGTATTTTATAAAGGTCATACAGGGATCCTTGTATGACCTTTATAAAACACAGTTCTTCTATTAATTAATAAGGGATCACTATAATCAGTATTAATAAACCCTATTATATAACATGGAAATATTGTCCTTTTGTGTCTTTTCTAATTAATTTTCTGTCTGAGTCTTACTTTGTCAGAATAGCAACAAATGAAAACAAAATGAATAGTTACAAACAAAATTCTAATCCAGTGTAATAAAAGTGAATTCAAGCGGTGGAGGTTATAAAGTCTCTTCGAACGGTTACCCTTAGGTCCGCGCCCTTCCATTAGAGACATTTTTATTTGCCTGGTTGGCCCGACCTTCTAGGATTCAAAATCCAGCGCTCTCATTGGCTTATTGTCTATTTTCCCTCGCTGTCAAAAAACAATTCTAATTGTAAGAAGAGCATAGTTACTAGATGAGTAGTTGAGTCACTTGATCAAGAATAAAGAAATACGTTTCTCTTCTAATTGTGACTTTATATAGCAAAAAGCCGGCTTACAACCACTAATGGTTATTTGCACTCCAGTAAGACTTATTGAAATTGATAAGAGAAAAAAATCAGTGTTGGAAGAATCAGGAGTTGAGACAGTGGTTGGAATGAGACTCGCTGATTCTTTTTGAAATGCATGAGAGAAAAAATCAGCGGGTCAGGTTCCAGTTCCAACCTCAGTCTCAACACGCTGCTTCTTTTTCTTACGCATTTCAAATCGTGTTATCGGCACTGAATTTACTGATAAGACTTGCTTTCTACCACTAGTGGTTGAATGCCGGCTTTGTACTATAAAGTTACTTTTAGTAAAGTAAATAAATGTCTCTCTTTATTGCTTCCGAGATCACTGAAGGCAAAGGAAGCCTTGTAAAAAAAAAGTCCAGTCATGCACCATGACTTAATGAGCGAATTTTCAAAGAAATCTGCGGATTATTGGCTTATGATAATATAGGAAAATTTTGGTTTAGAATTTGCATGGGTGAAAAAAAAATTTGGTACACAGGGGTACGAGGTACAAAAGTCAAAATCGTATTTACCTTTCAAGATGCATGTCGTTGGAAAGCTCTTTAAGAGTACAGTAATTGTTGTTATGTATACTTTTATCATATTTTCACATAAAAGGGGGGTAAAATGGAAAAAACACGTTTTTTGACCCTAAATGGTCAAAATTTGACCCCTAATTGTACTCCAAAAATTCTGGCCAACGAACTCATCCTTTGATATTATTGACATTTTAAAATTTGTTTGAAATTTTTAAGTGCATCCTAAGGGGAGATATCGTCTGGAGTGACACATATATACATACATATATACATACATACATAAAAAAAAGTGTTAAATTTTAGGAATCGATTCAGAATGGTCTAAAACGGATTTCCATGGAAAAATTTTTCAAAAATTCGCATTACAAAAATTTTGAAGCTATTGCAATAGCGTAATTTTCTTTGAAAATTCGCTAAAAGACATTTTTTATGTCTCTGATTTCAAAGATTGCTGAACAAAAATCTGTTTTAGAATTACGAATCACAGATCATTTCTTAAGCTCAAAGTCCCATGTTACAGGTGTTTATCAGGTATGTTATTGTTGATTTCCACCTTTCTTCTACATTAGATTATTAGGGGCTTTATTTATCGATTTAATTTAGCTGTAAGTTTGTATTAAAGATCTACTACTGCTGAAAAAGTGTAGGACAGTTTTTCTATTTCGTTAAAATTTAAGCTATGTTACAGAAGTAATTTTTTTAACTATTCATCCGGCAATTATATTTTATTTATCTATTTGAAAATTAATTAAGTCCTACTAAAAGTCTGAAAAGTTTACCTGGAGTGTTCTATTAAACAGTCACTACTGTTTGTGTGAGATTTAGCGTGAAGAGATAATTGAATTTCCACGTATCCAATGAGATTTCAGAGTAAACGTATTTGCTCCTATCGTGTTACTGTAATCGAAATACCTTAACCTCCTTAATTGGTATTGGAGTTAGATAGCACTTCGGTACTAATCCATTTGGATTGAATTATGAACACTTGACTTGTGAACTAGCTGTTAACTTGAGTGTTAAAGAACACTCTATTTTTATTCCTTGTATTCTTTAGTTAGTGTATAATTTAATTTTATTTAAGTTCAGAGATTTTTAGATCAGCTTTATTCTAATTTATCGTTCCTTTTTTTTAAGCAGTGTGATCACTTCATGGGGGGCCAATCAGCCTTCTTAGTGAATATACCTATAAGAAGTTTTGTTAAGGTATGTTTTTACTATGGACCCGCAAGTAAGTGCTTACTGCTTAGCACTTTTTCACAAGTCCCTTGGAAAACAAATTTAATACCGATAAATCCACCTCCTGAATATCAGATTGACAAGTCTATTTAACAATTGTCTCGGATGGGCAGTTCTTCTTTTAAAATATAATAATTAAGCGTTTAATTGCTTAAATGCGATTTCTTCTATCATATGGTGTAGAGGTTTGAAAAGAGATTTTCATTTAGATTGATCTTCCGCCAGAAGTTCAGGTCACAGGTCCTTGCTCTTGAAGTGATGACTTGATATTGTATCCCAGGTAATTCTGTATCAACCACGGGCACGGGATCTCTTATCTTGCGGGGAATAACTTCATAGGCTTGTTTAGGAAAGCGGTCCTTTTTCATTCTAGATGTGTCTGAACCATCGTTGTTGGTTGCACCGACGTTACTTGAAGATTGTCTTGGAAGGTTTGGTTTTGGACGCGATATCTTCAGGTCTTCCCTTTTATCATCAAGAAATCTCATTTCAGAAGTCTGTAGACTAACTGCTTTTTTTCGTTTGATCCGCTGTTTTTGGGATTTACGTATTCTTGTAAAATAATAAGCATTTTAGTCTTCGAAGAAACCTCTTGTTCACCAGTAAACAAAAAAATCTCTTGTTAAATTCGTGAAATATTTTACTCGCTGCCGCTGTCCTTGCGTTTATTTCTGCTTTGTTTTTACCATCGCTACTGATTATGGACCCTAAATATTTCAATGATTGCACTTATTCTAAAATGCTTTGTTAACTGCAGATTTAGAGCTTTTTCTTTCCTTAATATGACCATTACTTTTAGTATATAAATCATTCATTTCTAATCATTCATAAAAATTCTTCATATAAATATATATCGTTGATGGAACTAACTAACTCTGTTCGTAGCGTAAAATCCCATGGATGGCCTAAACATGCTAAAGATCTTATACAACTACATATGTACGTAATGGATGGCGCGGGGTTAGTGTGTCTCTCCGTCGGCTTTATAAACCTTACAATTGACGTACACAACCAGTCGCCACTTGCCACTTTACATAAGCAGCAACCTATTGATATGTTGATGTTTGATGAACGCGCCGACGGGGCAACGTGTAAATATAACGTTTGAAGGAACTAATACATATTATTTAGAAAAGTTATACAGATTAATTAAATCTTAAGAACATCAGTTTGATAAGTCCATTTAACTACCCTTATTTTGGAAATTTTTATTTTAGAATCCTTAATGTGGATGAGTCTTTTCTACGGTCTTAAGTGTTTACAAGTGGTAAAGTGTTAGATCTGTCAAGAAACTGCAAGTGACACTTAAAAGACAAACAGACAAGACTAGAAGGGGGAGGGCTTGGCACCAACATCGTTCTTACACACTTCTATAAATAAATGTTATAATATTACGTCAAGTGTTGAGCCAACCGAAGTCATCGTGCCAAAATGACATTCTCCTCTGTCAGCTTGCTATCTCTCACACGGCTACATGTACACTCTTGTACACATGACACATGTAACGCTAACGCCTCTGTCCTAATCTAAACTCATCCTTGACATGACCCCATAGCACAACAGTGGACCATTCACAAAAAAAGTTTTAGCTCACGACCTTTTTAATCATATTAAAGTTTGACCTCTATAAAAATAGTTTAATTGGGACTACGACATTACTGAAAAATATATATATATTTTTTTTTAAATATCTTTATAGGAATTCGAGTAGGTTTCAGTTGAAACTTTTAATTTCCCAATAGACAGGTCATAGCTTTGACCGGTAAAATGTTTAAAAGAGGTTTAGAATTATATTTATGCTTCCCTATTAAATACAAATAGCCATGTAGTAATGTAGTTTTGTGAATGCGCCAAAATTTGATTTGAGGTATTGAAAGATAATACACACGGAACTACTAATAAATGCTAAACTACCCTCTTGCTATAATGACAGTTTTTCATATTGCTCTTAACAATTAGAAATTTCGGAGAAGATCTGTCAAAAGTAAAAATCAAATTAGTGTATTGGTAAAACATCAGTTATCAAGCCACCATAGGAGAAGAGGTTAGAAATTGGGGGGCCTCACTCGAGTGTCTGTTTAGACAAAGGGATATCATCTCTAAAATGTATTAATTATATAGATATAAGCTTTCAAATGTACAAATCCTAAAATTAAACTGCTTTGACAAAGGGATATAATCTCTTAAGTGTATGAATCAAGCGAAATTGTACTGCCAAGAGATTCTCGACTGTATTGATAACTGCAGATTAGCCAGTGTTATTTACCGTGTTATGAATCAAGAATAATTCATTTTTTACTACGTTTTTATGTTCATCAGGGGACCAAAATAAAGCCATAAACCAAAATTCTGTTTTCCCCGAATTTTTTCCCGTTAATGGCCTTTTTTGAGCTAACGCTCTTGGCCTAAAAGTTCTTTTTATCTTGTATTATGTTATATACCTTGACGTAGAAAAGTAGAAAAAAAGTAGTTTTTTTTTTCCAAAACTTCGGTAAAACCACTAATTTTACTGATACTAGCTGGAAGTATGATAAAAGATTAAATGGCTTGACTTGGTATGGAACCGTGATCCTTGGTTCTTTGTTGTATAGATATATTGAACTTTTAATTATAAACTAAACATTTTTAAATGAAAATACTATGTTTTAGTATCCTGGGGGATTGAAACAGGGACCTTTTTAGCATCGATAACTTTTATTTGTAACCCAAACATTTTTTTAATGCAAATATGGTAAATATTTAAGTAACTTGGCTGGTAACTTAAACTCAGACTCAAGACCCTTAGTAACATCTATAATGTTATATTAAAATCTGGATTATTACCTTAAGATTTTTAAATAGAAATATGAAAGTATCAACTATGAAACATGAATATATGATACATGTTTAAGGAATTTGGCTGGATAATACTGGATATTGAACCCAAATTCATGGCTTTATCAATCAATTAATGTTGCATCTTAAAAGAAGTATGTATATTATAAAGAACTAAAGCTTTTCTCAATTAAATGAATAAATTTTATTTCATCAGAAGGTAGAAAATAATTTTAGTGGAAATATATTCCAAACTTTAAAACTTAAAATGGAAAAAAGGAAACACTTTTGAAGGGGACTAATTTAATCTACTAAATTTTACACTAAAACAGAGGGGGGGGGGGCCGTAGATTTCATTTGCTACTTCTAATTCCAATTTATTAGCAACTCCATTTCACTATTAAAGGGTTTTCTCTAAGGGTTTTTAACTTCACCTTAATTCATGGGACCTCTATGAAAATGTAAAAAAAACCTTCTCAATAAAGTTTTTTAGGGTCAAAAATGGGGAGAGTCATAATAAAGTAAAAAGTTAACGTTTCACCCGCACTTAAACTTTAGAATACCCTTACTTTAGTTTGTAACCTTCATAAATCATAGAACTTTTTATTAGTGTTGAAACTAAAAAGAGATGAAAAAAATTAAGCCGTAAAATTTAAACTACCACAATACGAGGTTGACTGTTAACTTCCTGTTTTCTTGTCAGAAACATTAAAATAATTAGGGACAATAAAGATAATTGTTTATTACGTTGCATGTTAGTATTTAATTGATGTTTTAATAAGTATCTACTGATCATAAAAAGGATAAAACAAATGAGTTCATAGTAATAAATTTAACAACGATTAGATATTTTCATTATCAAATATTGTTGTGTTATTTTAAAAGTTACAAGTTTTGAAATTATTTATCTTAATTTAAATTTATTTGAGCTTTATTGTTTTGTTGTTTTACAGTAAAGCGATCAATCTTAATATTTGAATTTCCATAAATTATCTGTAAAACTAATTACATGTAATAATGTAGTTGTTTATCGTGATTTTGTGGTGACTTACTCATATTGAGTTAAATTAAAATAATTATAGTCATAAACTTTCGTTAGACCTCCCTTTCACCATGTTAAACCTTAGTGCTTAAAGGTAAACTTTCGTTTGACATCTTTGACACCAAATTAAACCATGGTGGTTAAAGGCAAACATTTGTTAAGTATCCCTTTCGCCAAGTTAAACCATGGTGGTTAAAGGCAAACATTTGTTGAGTATCCCTTTCACCAAGTTAAACAATGGTGCTTAAAGGGAAACATTTTTTATGTATCCCATTCTCCATATTTAAACCACAGTGCTTATAGGCAAACTTTCGTTAGTTATCCCTTTCGCCATACAAACTATGGTGTGTTCTAAAATGATGATCCGGGAACCATCTCAGCATCTTACCAGATCGCTGCTCTCGCTCAGACAATCCTGTCTTCTTTAGACAGGATTTCTTACTGGACACTGTAGACGAAATTAACATCTACATCTGCTTGGCCAAGCAGAAAGCTTAGTGTGCAGGCTAGGGTGGGCCGACATTTTTTTTTTGAATTTGAAAAAGTCCAACCTCGTAAAACTTGTGTATGCATTAGAAACTACCATACGTAAAATTTTGGCCCGATCGAATGACACTTAAGCTAGGTGTCCACCTGAGACTAAATCTCGAGAGCTAGTCTCGAGATTAGTCTCAAAACCTTGTCCACTTGAGAGCAACATCAGACCCGGTCGAGTCTCGGAGAGTCGAGTCTCCGAGACTACTCTCAGGTTTGTGTCCACATGAGAACATCCCACAGATTCGTCTGAGACTCGCTCAATGGAGGATCCCCGTCAGCATTGATTTTACGTATTGATGCTTGCCCAACAACTTTTTATTTAAAAAAAAGAGAAGTAGGGCTGGGATTTGCACACTCTAGTGTAATGATCTAGAAATCGAAGACGCACAACAGTTCAGACTTTTTAATGTTGGCAAATCTCGTAGAAAGACACTATATTTTGCGACGCTATTCATACAAACATTGCAATATTATAATAAAAAAATACGTATTAATAACTAGCATGCTGAGAATGAGTTGTTAGTGTTATAGGCTTATTATGTAGGCCAAACGATTAAAGACCCCTTTTAAAGAAAAAACCATGAAAAAGTAAACTTTTTATGACAGTACATACATATTATACGATAGTAAAAGTACAATGCTAAACGAAGCAAGTAATATAATAGTTCTTTTTTTAAAAAAAAAAAAAAAATCATTTTATGAAAATGAAAGATATTAAAGATCTTTTCATGTGCAAAATACCAAGTAATATCGTTTTTTACGCGAGACATCGACTATGGACGCACAACCATTTTATTTTTATAATTAACTCGGTTTTTACTCAATAATTTTCGATTAAGCCGAACATATAACATGTGCAACATTTTGCTTAAAAATATATTTCGTTCAGCCAGTTTTGCATCGGTGGCGACGAATTTATATACATCAGATACACAAGGAAAAACTTAAGGCCGGATTTAATTATCTTAATGTTTGAAATGAAAAAGTATCCAACAAAATTTTCATTTCTGGACAATGAACTACAGACAAAAGATTTAGATTTATCTATGTAGATAAATAATTTAGTAGTAAATGTTTTGTATTACCTATTTATATAAATATCATTTATACGTATTTAGCTCTAATAAATTAATAACATGTATAAAAATATCATATGCTATGTTTATTCCGTTTTTAGGAAATAAATAATATATATATTACATATATATATTCTTCTGTCAGCTTTAGTTATAATATTTTATTTCTAGGTGATTTATGTAGCAGATAACAATACCTATTTCGCATAACAATTTTTATATCTTTTAACCCTCAATGCGGTATTTTTTACTTAGCCATAATTTCATAAAACATTTTTCAACATTTCATAAAATATCATTAACTTCATAAAGCTCGATCAGGAGAAACGAATTCTCTTTTCTTAATGTTGTTCAGAATATGAGAATAAAGAGAATTAAATTAGAATAAAAAAGAAGAAGGTATGTCTCGGAGACTAGTCTCAGAAATTTGAAACGGATTCGAACTCTGAGACTGAGTCTCGAGACACAGAGGAAAGCTTGTCGACATGTGATTCTGCGAGTCTCTGAGACTTTAGCGCTAACTCTCCAAGACTAGTCTCAGCCCCACGTCCACTAGTGATTTTAGTATCGAGAGCGAGTCTCAAGGCTAAAAAGTCTCAAATGGACACTTACCTTTAGGTGGTGCACTATCGCTTTAAAGCTTTAAAAACACTAGTTTTAAGAAATTTTTTAAAAATATTTTAGTTTTTTCTAATCATTTATTAGCATATATTTGCTCTTTGCTGACATATTATTTGATTGCAGGAAGAAAGAAAGTTAATTATAGATTGAGATAAGTCGGTACATACATAATACATATTTGTACCATTGAGTTATTCCAAGGATATTATTAGGAGCTGCATAACACTAATTTCTCAATTATCTTTGGAAAAACTCAATGGTATACATATGTATATCTATAATTAACTTTTTTAATTTTTTTTTCCTGCAATCAAATAATATGTCAGCAAAGAGCAAATAGATGCTGATAAGTGAATAAAAATAACTAAAATATTTAAAATAAATTAAAATATAAAAAATTTCTTAAAAATATTGTTTTTAAAGCTTTGAAGCGATAGTGCACCACCTAGGTGTCATTCTATCGGGCCAAAATTTTACGTATGATAGTTGTTTCTAATGCATACGCACA